>JAUMIR010000004.1:256170000-257427500 GCA_030847615.1 Gambelia wislizenii
CAGAAGCCAAAAACTGTCTCAGCAGACTTGGTAGCAACCCTTTCCCAAGAATACTCACACACAGAGTGTTTTGACATCCAGAAAACAGGAGGTGCTTTTATCTTCAGCAGTTGCAGATATTCACACTATATACAGTCATCAGTCAAAGTGCTACGCCAGGAATCACAGAATCACAAGAAGAGAATGAGCACTGGTCTAGCTCACTTATACACACATCAGCATAGCATTCGCTTATTCAACCACATGGTTACATTGCATCAGATTTCTTATGACATGGCTTTGCCTTTTAGTAACCCTCCTCATGCAGCTATGGCATGATTAGGCATGACTTGGCAGTTCATGGAGTCAGCCATCATGACTCAGCATAACTTCTGCAGTTGTTTGGTCATTTTATAATGGAGTTCAGTCTCTAACGCCTGACAAACACTGCCACTATGTGTTCAGAAACATGACATTCATAAAGGACCATTAATACCCCGTTGGCTAATACCAAGAGCCGTATTTTAGTAATACCTTTAACATGGCAAACAAAAGACACAAAACTAACTGCAACATTTCAGGATCACCCTCTTCATCAGACAAGATACAAAAAGTGAGGTAAGGAGGAAGATGTGATCTTAAAGTCATAATGGTATAATGGATGAGGAAGGGTCTGCAGACTCTCAAATGGGGCTGGTCAGGTGATGTGATGATATTAGGTTTCACTCAGACTAGTCCCTAAGCCTGCTGGGGAAGGAAAAACTGAAAGATTTCTCTATTTTGAAAATACTGTACTGTACAACACTCCCTTGTAAACTCAAACTGTCTCCATATTGTGCTTTTCTGGATAATCCTTTGCACAAATATATGCATTCCCACTGCATATATTAATATTTTATAAATATATTAGAAAACAAACAAACAAACAAAAAAAGAACACAGCCAACCAAGTAGCACAAACACTGATTCACTTCTATACAAAAATAATGACATAGAATTCCTTTAATAGCATATTCATCTGAAACAGATGAGATCCAAAGTGTTGCTGATTTGATAGTGGACCACAGAGTGGAAAAGACAATGTGGCAAACATTTTTTTTTAAGTTCCACTCTTTCAACAACTCAGTTTCTATGCAAGAGCAACTCCCCACAAATTGTCCATCCAGTGTCAAAGTGAAAAATCTTTCAATGTTTTCCATGTTCTTGTGATTTCTAATTGTGCAGATCCCAGCAATATACATTTAGCATTTACATTTCCCCTTTCAAAATGGTTGAAATGATGATGATGATGGTGGTGATGATGATGCCCCTCTGGGATGTAGCACTTAATTTTTTAAAGAAAATAATCGTCCATTGCTGTACGCTAAAAAGCTACCACTTTTGGGCAAAGCAATCATATATGATCTATTGTCCCAAATGCACCACAAGCCTGCCAAGATACTGCAAAATGCTATTATTAATTTTGTAACATTTAATTAGTGTTAAATGCTGTCTATAAACAGTTTTCAATATATTTCCAGCCCCTGAATGAGACCATTGGTTTATAAGGGGGTATGATTCTTATTTTAGCCCACTGTGCTTCTGAAACAGAAATAGGGAACGTTGGTCTTACCTGTGATACGTCCCTTTCCAGGGGAGAGACAAGGAGGATCCTCCAGATCACTGGGTTAGCTCCACCCACTCACCTGCCTACCAGGAGTGAGTGGGTGGAGCTAACCCAGTGATCTGGAGGATCCTCCGACGTCTCTCCACTGGGAAAACTGCAGTCTAGCTCCCACAGTAGTCTTGATCCATTACCTTCTGCATATTTCTTCAATTATATCTTTATATAAACTAGATCTTTAGCTGTTGAAGAAGGGAAAATACATGCAGAGTCAAGCCTAGTCAATGCCCTTGTGGCCCATAAACGCCTACATATATATAATTAGTAAAAGACCAAATTTATAATTTTTGAAACTTTCCAGCATGATAAATAGCTTTGTCAAAATCTATTCCAATTATAATGGTTGACCCATTAAAAATAGGCCGTTAATCATATATACAGTCATCCTCTTTCTTTCCATCTTTCATATTCTTTATATTTATCTTCGTAGAGTCACCACTCTATGATGTAATAAAAAAGGGGGGCACAGCGATTACATACCAAGGGCTAAAAATTTGGAATTAAATCTTACATATGCTCATAGTTTCCAAAACAAATGAGTTAACAATACTATTTAGTTTCCCTCTAAAGAAAAGGAAAGAAATATTAATGAATTCCTGTGTAAAGGAGAATCTTCACTCTCCGTTTGAATCCATTCTATATTTTCATGCCACTGATAAATTTGCAGATCTACTTTAACTGGAATGCCATGTAATATATAATCAAATTAAGGACAGCAAAATCCCCAAGTGCAGCTTGTTCATATTTAATTTTGTTAATAAATCTAATTGCTTTATTGGTCCCTATAATTCTTCCATACCTTTTTTGCCACCTTTTCATTATTATTTATTTTAAAATTGGTCACAAAAATAGCATCTGAAATAGCATTAAGAATTTAGGGATAATATATGCTTGAACATAGCTAGTCTTCCCAGCATAGTTTATTTCAATTAACATAGTATAAAATGCTATCACAAAAATAAGAGTCATCAAGAACAAGCAGTTTTTAATATATACATATACATATTATTGTTCATCACATGATACAAGCCACTTAATAAGATCTGACACTAGGAGTGGGGATTATACAACACATGTGAAGTACAGTCACCCCTTCCCATCATTCGCAGGGGTTAGGAGCGCAGGACCCTTGCAAAAATTTTAAAAAAGGCAAATAAAAAATGTATGCAAAAATAGAGGGGCTCCCATGAGGGGAGCTTTTCTCCTCCTCCTCCTCCTCCTCCTCCTCCTGGCTTCCACTGCAGAGATTTGAAGGCAGGGAAGCGCCATCCTCTCCCCATCCTCCTCTTCCTCCTCATGAGGAGGTGACTTACCCAATCTTGATGTGGAGGTACTGCCAGAGGCAGGCATGGCATGAGTGGTGCGGGCATGAGGAGCCACGGAGCGTTGCCTAGTGGCTGCTGGACCAGGAACAGTGGGCAGTCCAGCTCCAAGGCTGCCCCTGGGGAGCCTCTGGCAGTATCTCGGCCACAGGAGGAGCTGGAGCCAGAGCGGGCCAGGACAGCAAGGAAGCCAATGAGCCATCACCTTACCCTGGAGCCAAAAGGGGAGGCAAGGAGGGTGGAGGGGCTGGCGGAGGGGCCCACCTTCACCCCGCCGGCCTCTTCCTTTGCCGGCACTGGTGACATTGGATTGTGGGGACAGCACCAGCAGTGAATGTGGAGGCTCCGGCTTGGCCCATCTCCGCCAGTGGACTCCAGCCCTCGACGATGAGGCGGCAGAGGCAGCAGCCGAGAACACACTTTGGAAGTTGAGCAAGCTCTCCTCAGCTTCCAAAGCGTCTTCTTGGCCCCTGACGATGATGTCGCAGTGGCGGTTGAGAAGACGCTCTGGAAGCTGAGGAAACCCTCCTCAGCTTCCAAAGCATCTTCTCTGCCTCCAACAACAAGGCGGTGGTAGCCAGGAAGACACTTTGGAAGCTGAGGAAGCCCCCTTCATTCCCTGTGTGGGAGACCTGAAGGCCAAACAAATCCCCACGCTGGTCGCAAAGCCACCGAGAGTCTGCTCGAGATTTGGATTCACATACACACATAGGGAACACGTGGCTTTGAGGCCAGCACAGGGGTTTGCTCAGCCTTTGGCTCCCCCCCCACACAGGGAACAAAAGCTGAGGGAAACCTCAGCGCTCGCTGCAAAGTCACACGTTCCCTGGGGGGGGGGAGCCAAAGCCCAAGCACACCCTCTGCAGCTTTCCGCAAATACACAAGACCGTGAAAAGGAAAGCCGTGAATAGGAAGGGACAACTGTAATTACAAATTCATAGACCTATATAATTAATTTACAAACATCTGACAGTCCTTCAGACATCAGAGATTATCAGACGCTCTAAATATGGTGTAATAACAACGCCAGGAGATCGCTAAAAGGTTTGCATTTCAGACGATGATGTTCCCATGCTATCATGCTCCCATTCGCCTATTGTTATGCCGGCACTTCTTTTTGTTGACAGGCTAAGCCATCAATGAAACTCCCATTCCGATGACACGATGTTAGCATCAATTGGAGGTCCATTCCAGAACACTTCCGGGTGAGATCAAGACACTGAGGTAAGTGACACACTTTTTTGTACCCTCCCCAGGTTACCTGTAATGATTTAAATGTGTTTTTGTGCTTGTTATAATTTTTGAGGGTTTCTTTTTCTTTTTGAATTTTCCGCACTCTTGTCTTCTTGCGAGAGCAACCAGGATTTCAATCCAGGAAGTGAAAGGAGCTGCATTTGAGCTCTATTCACTCCTGGGCTGCCCTGCTGAGGCAAGGAGCCGTGATTAAGGTAGGTTTGAAAACTTTTTATTTTGGGGTGTTACAGGGACAGGAGAGGGGCGGGAGAAGAGATCGCGAGATGGGAATTCTTTGTTCATTCCTGTCTGAAAATCTCCATCAGACTAAATCCAGCAATAGAATTTCTCCTGTCTTCTTCATTATCTCCCTGACATAAGGAAATAGATGTCATAGGTCTCACACTGGCATACACTGTACTAAATCTTCATAATTCCTGAATTCATATAAAATATATCAGTGAACCATGATATTGAGAACAGATCTGTGCTGGGCAGGGCACGTTTCTAGGATGGAGGACCATCGCCTCCCAAAAATACTACTCTACGATGAACTCCCCACGGGTCAGCATAAGGGGGCGCTCCAAAAAAGCAATACAAAGACTCCCTGAAACAACATCTCAGGCTTGGCCAAATTGACCACCAACAGTGGTCCACCCTGGCCACACATCGGGAGGCATGGAGACACACTATCCATAATGCTGCAGCCTTATTTGAGAACTCACGCCGAACAAGGCTTGAAGAGAAACAACAATGCAGAAAGAATCACAACCCAAAAATATCACCCAAGGAAACCTTCTGCTGTGCTTTCTGCAACCGGACTTGTTTATCTCGGATTGGCCTTTTTAGTCATCAGCGCATTTGCAGACAGCACGGGATGAGTCCTTCCTGAATCTTCATTTGCGAAGAAAAGCCAAAGAGAACTAAGGGACACAATTGTTTCCTAAATCTTTTCCTTCTTTATTCTAAACACAGAAGACAGAGGAAGTGAGCAAAATAGGTAAGTGTAAACTAGCCTACACAAAATCAAGTATGTGAAAGGCTAGAAAATGAACTATTACATAAAGTCATGTTAATAGATTCCTCACTGGAAGATATTATTCAAATATAAAGAATTCAAAATAGAACTTATTATATTAAAGGACTGCAGGACACATTCCTTTATTCCCATTAAAGTTTCTTAGGCTCAATACATTGTAGTACTGAAGACCAGTTGTATCATGTAAATAATAATCTTCTAGCAGTGATATACTGTATTATAGATTTTGCTTATAAAGCCACCCTGTATTCTCACATAATGGGCAAGTCTAATGGTTTTGTTAAAGTATATCATTCATGATTTTTATAGTACAGCCAGCCCTCCAATTCATGGGGGTTAGGGGCGGAGCATCACCACAAAAGTGAAATAACCACAAATACATTAAGTTCCACCCTAAACATGCTGTACTATCCTGGCAACAAAACCACTCTACCTGTCGTTCTCACCTGGCATCCAAACCAAGCTATGCCACTTTAAAACACTGATTCAATCCCGTCTTCTCTCAAGCCCAAGCAAAAAGCACAGCCGTCACCGCCCTGGCAATGGTGGCAGTTCTTGGGCACACAAAACTTGCTCACCCTCACCCCACTCCCTCTGCCCAGCCAACAACACCAACAGCAGTGCCTCTCATTCTCAGCTGGCATCCAAACTGAGCTTTGCCACCTTGGAACACTCAGCACTATACAGTGCACAGGTACAGTTCTGTACTGCAGAGAAAACTCACTCCTCTCTCATTTCATTTTTAAATACAGCCAGTCAAGGTACTGGAAGGTATGCTCCTCCCCTTCTCCATCCCATTTCCCACCAACAAAACGTGTGAGTGAAGCTGGCTGATAGTGAGACAAGCTCAATCACGTGTTCTATCCCAATATCCTGAGTTTGGTGTTTTGTACCTCCAACCTCAATCTGGAGATTTGTCTCTCAGCATGCTGTGTGCAGTATCTCTCCTATATAATAACCCAAACCAACAACTGTTCCATTGTAAAGATTCATGTGTCCAAAGCGTGGTACTTCTAGCGCTTCTGAAAGTGCACACAAGAGGCAAAAGAAAGTGATGACCTTACAAAAAAGGTTAAATTATTGGACACGCTGCATTCAGTGAAGTTAGCTGCTGAGGGTTGCCCACCATTATGGCATCTATGAGTCCACTGTAAGTTACATAAAGAAAAAGAAGATAACATTCATAAAGCCATTACTTACAGCTACACCATTGGGTGCAAAGACACTGCATCAGATGAAAGATCCTTATATCTCTCACATAGACTGCGCCACTTTTATATGGGTGCAGGATTGCTATAAAAAGGGCATTCCTGTGGATTCTAATATGATAAGAGAAAAGGTAAAATCCTTATATGTTTCCCTGAAGGAAAGGGAAGGTGAAGAGTCTACCTCTTCAGAGTTACATATCAGCAAGGGCTGGTTTGACAATTTTAAGAAAAGGTTTGGCCTACGCAATGTCAAAGCAACAGAAGAACAGTCCTCTGCTGACCGCAAGGCTGACAGCAGGTTTTCTAACACCTTGAGGGAATTTATTGAAGAGAAAGGATATGAACCAGAGCAGATTTTCAATGCTGATGAAACCGCTCTACTCTGGAAAAAAATGCCACGGAGGACATTCATTAGCCAGGAAGCAAAACAAGCACCAGGCTTTAAGGCAGCAAGGGATAGGCTAACCATGCTGTTTTGTGCAAGTGCAGGTGGGCATATGATAAAGCCTGCACTAATTTACAAAGCTGCTAACCCCCAAGCCTTGAAAGGGAAAGATAAGTTGCACCTGCCAATTTTCCAGCTGCATAAAAAGAAGGCATGGACAAAAAGAACCCTTTTCCTAAAGTGGTTTCACCAATGCATTGTGCCAGAGGTCAGAAGATACCTTACGAGTAAGGGGAAGGCTTTTTAAGTCCTATTACATCTCCTCATATGCCAAGATTGACAAAGAGATCGATCACAGATTAGCAAAGGCATATAGCACATTTGGAAGACTTTACAAAAGAGTCTGGAGTAATAAACAGCTGAGGCAAAGCACAAAAATCAGTGTGTATAGAGCCATTGTACTGTCTATTCTCCTTTATGGGTCTGAAACATGGGTCACCTATTGCCAACACTTACGATCCCTTGAACACTTTCATCAGCGCTGTCTACGCACAATCCTAAATATACACTGGACTGACTATGTGACGAATGTTGCTGTCCTTGAGCAAGCAGGGATCATCAGCATTGAGGCCATGATATTGAGAACACAGCTGCGCTGGGCAGGGCACGTTTCTAGGATGGAGGACCATCGTCTCCCAAAAATAGTACTCGCCACAGGTCAGCGTAAGAGGGGCGCTCCAAAAAACGTGATATAAGGACTCCCTGAAACAACACCTCAGGCTCGGCCAAATTGATCACCAACAATGGTCCGCCCTGGCCTCACATCAGGAGGCATGGAGACGCACTATCCACAATGCTGCAGCCTTATTTGAGAACTCACACTGAACAAGTCTTGAAGAGAAACGACAACGCAGAAAGAATCACAACCTGGAAACATCACCTAAGGAGACCTTCTACTGTGCTTTCTGCAACCAGACTTGTTTATCTCGGATTGGCCTTTTTAGTCAAAAAGCGCGAGATGAGTCCTTCCTGAATCTTCATTTGCGAAGAAAAGCCAGAGAGAAAGACTACTGGACAATGCCTCTGGACACCCAGATTCCAAGTGAGTTCAACACTGTCATCTACATGCCCCCAACACAACATCTCTCATCCAGCCTCTCGATCAGGGGGTAATAAGGACATTTAAGGCACACTACACACGTTATTCAATGCAGAGGATTGTGCAGTACATGGAAAAAGACCCCAGCATAGAGAGTGTAGTGAAAATGTGGAAGGAGTATAATATTGCTGATGCCATAACTGTGATTGAAAGAGCCATAAAAGCCATCAAGCCAGAGACATAAAATTTGTGCTAAAAGAAACTTTGGCCAGAATGCATCAAAGTGGTCGCTGCTTCTGCTACTAAGCCAATCCAGGAGATTGTTGAAGATATTGTACAGTTGGATGGGGAAGGGTTTGAGGATATGGATCCTATGGAAATTGAAGAATTAATTGATACCAGCCCCAGTAAATTAATTGAGGCTGATCTAATGAAGCTGACCCTGGCAGAGGTGGTAAAGCATGAAGGAGAAGTAGTGGTGGAAGACAAGTTTACACTGGACAACATCGCACAGTGTCTGCGTATGTTCAGGGCTGCAACAGATTTGTTTATGATATTGATCTATCTATGATACACTCTTTGAAATGTAAGGAAATGGTGGAAGAGGCAATGTCATACACCAACATTTTCAAAGAAATGAAAAGGCAAAAAAGCCAAACAGAAATCACAATGTTTTTGTCAGGATAATAGCCCTTTAAGTGAAAAAGGAAAAATGATGGAGCAACAGACCACTCACTAGCACAGCTGAAATGGGTGTGTACACAGCTGTGGCTAAGCAGAAGGTGACTAGCCAAACACTCCTATAGAAGATACACTCTCTGTGTAAGTTAATATTGTGGGTTGGTGTTGAGGAGTGTTGGAGAACTGCTGTTGTATTTGTTATAGAGGTTTTGCTATATATATTGTGTGTTTGTTTTGTACTGGAACTGAAGATAAAGCCTCCAGAACCTTGCTGCTTGTAAGTCTTCTTATTGTGGGTGAAAGTGGGTCAGAGCAGTCATAAATCCTGCTAACTGAAACCTTTGTTTTTCAAGCCCTATTCTGCTATGTAGTTTATCTGCTATTTGGCTACTCCTGTGTTTAGTTCATCCCCAGGCTGTGCCAGTCACCTCAGTGAGCCTCTACTGAGTAGACAGTTTTTCAAGAAGGTAACACGGAGTACCCCCGCTTCCATTTCCAACCTTTCCATCTCTACAACCACTCCCCTCTCCTCCTCCAAATGTGAAACATGTAGAAGAAATCCAGGATGAAGATGGATTTCACTGGTTGAATAAGTGCTAAAATTAATGCCACGCTGTTAAGTTACAATAAATATTGGTTGGTCGTTAATTTGAATTTCATGTGTCATAACTGTCCTGCAAGAACTGTGTGTCAGGAACATGGTCAAGTGGGGGAACCACAATGCCTTTGATGGTATCTAAGCATTAGTTACATCCACCTCCTCTGTGCCACCCAAAGCATGGAGAGGTAGGTGCTGCAGCAGCTGCTACTGCTAAAATCAACTTTGGTGTGGAGGGAGGCAGAGGGGATTTGCAGATCTGTTTGGATGCCAGGTGAGAATGAGAGGTACAAGTTGGTGGCAGGGTACAGTGAAGGGGAAGCGAGAGTGGGTGAGTTTTGCATGCCAGAGAGCTGCTGCCATTGCTGGGTTGGTGGCGGTTGTGCTTTTCGTTTGGGCTTGAGGGAAGATGGGGTTAAATCATAGTTTTAAAGTAGCAAAGTTTTGGCATCCAAAATCAGTTTGGATGCCAGGTGAGAATAAACACATTTTAAACTCTTCTAGACTCTCCAATAAAAATTCTAAAATATATTCTAGAGCCACATATGAAAAAATAGATCAACAATAGAATCTCCTTTCTTTCTGCTGTGACTTTCCTTCTGCTGCAAGTGGTTCTTACCTATCTCTCCTGCACACCAACCTAGTTGTTAGAGAACTGATCTAACATAAGGATTATAGTATTCAAGACATAAGCAGCTTTATTGAACAGCATCAATATGGCACATACAATCTACCAAACTGTTCCATTATACTATATTCAATACAAACCAACACAACAATACTTATCATGTAACTAATTGGAATCATTCTCATTTAACTTTAGTGTTTCATATTCTTTTTACCTGTTTTTAAATGCCAAGTTAGCCAGAACTAGTATCATATGAAAACAAGAAGTTAAATTCATTTATCTGGAAGGCTGCTTGTATCCCGACCAAAAAATATCATTGTATCTTTCCCTTTTTTGGGCAGAGAGCACAGTAGATTTGTAAAATGATAACTAATGATCTATTATATCATTTATAATACTTCAGTTAAGAAATGAGGTACAAAGAAAGACATTTTTGCTTCAAATTTAAAGATCAAGTAGGCACAGAGTAAAAAGGTATCTCAATTCAGTTTTTACTCTAAATGTACAACTGCCTAACAAAGCAAGGTTCTTGGCTTGTTTCATCATTAGATCTTAGTCACTGTGATAAGAATAGGCCTCAGAGGGGAAAGAAACAGAGGCTCAAACTTTGATACAGCTGCTTTAAAGGCTCCTATAAAATCTACATACAATACCTCTTCTAATCACACTGAAGTTGATAATTTGGCTTATTGATGACTATGGGGTGGGTGGGAGATTGGGCATCTTAATTGGGGGGGGGATCCATCCTCAACCATGCTTCCCCAGGATACAACATGGGGTAGTCAAAATTCCTTGCCACGTCTCTATTAGTTCTCCTGAACAATCTTTCATGGACTGGGTGGCCCTCATGGTCTCTTCCAACTCTGCAATTCTATGATTCTATGAAGGTACAGAGTTATCCCTCACACATTTGCGGGTTAAGCCTTCACTGATTTGATTATTCACAGACTACTGTATTTGCCACCACCTCTGCTGCTGCCCTATATGTGATCATAAAAATATGTTCTGTCTAGGCTTTTCTAGGTCCTCCAGAGCAATTCTATAGTCAACTTCCACTGGAAGAAGGAGAACATAGAAATGCCTATAGAAGTGTTCTCTCAGGTAAAAAAAAAAAACAAGTAGCATTTGAAATTCACTATAAGCGAAGGGTCCCAAAACAGATCCCTCACTTAATACATAGGCCTATATTCACGGTTTTTCCACTTTCATGGGGATCCTGCACCATTAACCCCCACAAAAGTTGAGGGCTGACTGTACTTTAAAAACTTCTGCCCACAAAAATCACACTCTCTTGAGTAGAGATCCCATTGGGCAGGACTTATCTTGCAATATCGCATACCTTGATTTCAGTAAGGCCTTTGACAAGGTTCCCCATGACATTCTTGCAAACAAGCTTGTAAAATGTGGGCTAGACAAGTTAACTGTTCAATGGATTTGTAATCGTTGACCGGCCAAACCCAAAGGGTGCTCAGCAGTGGCTCCTCTTCATCTTGGAAAGATGTGACCAGTGGGGTGCCACAGGGTTCTGTCCTGGGCCCAGTGCTATTCAACATCTTTATCAATGACTTGGATGAGGGAATTAGGGGCATACTTATCAAATTTGCAGACGACACCAAATTAGGAGGAGTAGCTAATACCCTAGAGGGCAGGATCAACATTCAAAATGACCTGGATCGACTGGAGAGCTGGGCCAAAACTAACAAAATGAAATTCAATACAGAGCAATGTAAGGTACTGCACTTAGGGCGGAAAAACAAAATGCATAGATACAGGAAGGGGGAGACCTGGCTGACTACATGCGAAAGGGATCTAGGAGTCCTAGTAGACCACAAGTTGAACATGAGTCAACAGTGTGATGCGGAAGCTAAAAAGGCCAGTGCGATTTTGGGCTCCATCAATAGAAGTATAATGTCTAGATCAAGGGAAGTTGTTGACAAAAAGGAACTGAAGGAAACTGCAGGAACCTTGTGTACACTAAGGAGGAAGGATTCCCACCCTTATCCCAAAAAAAACATGTACTCAGCTCTCAAAGGTTCAGACTAATTATCTACAGGCACAGAACAATCCATATATGTGTACCACAGATATCATCAAGACAAATCCCAGTTCAGAAAACATGTTAAACTGCAATCTTAGTGGTTATTGTAGCAGAGAAGAACAATACCAGAGTGAACAGGCTGTGTACATAAACTCAATAAACCAGAATTCAAGAAAATCCTAGCTTCTTGCAGTGTATAAATGCACCCACTGTATATGTGTATTGATACTCCTAACTGCACAAATCAATAGCAATTCTAATTGCAGTACATGCATGTGTCCTTTCAAGAATGTAAACATATTAACATTCTAATTTGTACATGTATCGTAGAATTCTTTAAAATAAAAAAAATCATTAAGATAAAAAACTATGTAATAAACATGACATGTTTTCTCAGTTATTTCCTAATTACACTGGCATTTTTAATTTAATATACACAAGTCTTGTAACTTATATTGGTTATACCCAGTTCTTCAAATAAAGAAGAAACTTCAAATAAAAAAAGAAACTTCAAATTAGAAAAAAGGAACTTCAAATAAAATAAAGTTCTTCAAATAAGAAATACACACATAAACTTCCATCCAATGTTATTACTAGCAACCAGGAAACACTACTGAGTATCTGTATAACAAATTTGAAAAGATAATGGAATGAAAAGCAGTATTGCTAAATATAGTTGAACAATATGATAAAAATCACAAAAGGAATTACAGTTATTTCAAATTCAGGATAGAACAAACTGTGAAGGAAGAGAGTGAGTCTTAACGGTAACAAATGACAAAAAAAACGTTGACTTCCCTCATCAAATCAAGATGTGACTAACCTATGTAAACATACAGCTCTCTTACTGGAAAAAGCTAGATATTCCGTATTCTGTTTTTACCATTGGCCAGGCCAAAGGTATCCAGAAAGGTTTCAAGCAGGACATGAATTTCCCCATTTGTCTGCAGCATTTGTCATACAGAAGAATATTCTCTCTGAATATCAAGGATTCTTTTAGCAAATAGTCTTGGGCAAGTTGAGAGCCTAGAAGGAATTTGAAAGGTGGAGGATAAGCTATTGGAAAACTCTCCCCATACCACAAGATGGCTAACCTCTGAGGCTAGATGGAGTAGCTTCCTATTCACCTAGTCCTGAATCCCAGAACTCTAGATAATAGCTACACTACTGGGATTTGGAGTAGTTGAGTATCTAGCCATGAATCTCAGTAGTGAAATGCTGGTTTGGACCTTTATTTACCTCTCCCTCTCCCAAAATGTGTGGGAAACTGGCGCCAAGGGAACAGTGCCTCATGCCATGCATCCTGAAACAATAATTTTTCACCTCATTCCAAGATAATGGAAGCTGCTTAACCACATTTACTAGCCTCACTGAAGTCAGTGGTATTTTCTTCTGAGTACATATGCATCAGATTGCACTGTTAAGGCTCTTCTATTTAAGTGAGTTCTCAAAAAGATGATCAATCAGAATTGGAGGACCCACTTTCCCTAATTCTCCAATCTGATTCTTTGAGCTCTTAGAAATTTACAGCATCTGTAACAAAATTAAGGTCTAACCCTATGTCATAATGGCCATTCACTTTAGATATACAGTAGGACCCCTGTATCCACTGATTCATTATCCACTGATTCAGTTATCTGTGGTTTCAGTTTTAGCGCAGCTACCATAGAATCTTCCTAGAAAATGCACCCACTCTAGTAATCTTCTTGGTTCTCCAAGGCAACTCTATGCTATTTTAAACTGGAAGTCCTATTATTTCAATGGTGTTCGCTGTTATCCACGGTTTTCAGTATCTACAGAGGCCCCCCGGAACCAATCCCCCATGGATACAGGGGTTCTAGTGTACTAAACTTTATTAAGCTTCTTCCTACTCTAGTCCCTCTTCACATGCACTCAAATTTTCTACTTATGGAGGGTAGTGATTCACACATTGTTTTGGTCTGAATTATTTTTTTAATGAATTATTTTATCTAGCGATTCCTACAAGGCTGAAGAATTCTCAGTCTTGAGTACGAGTGATCCCATTTCAGTGCTGACCAACTGGTATTTAAGCATTAAGTTTTGCATTACATGGACAAATGGAGATTCAGAATAAGATATTGGGTATATAACCTGTCCCTAAAAAGGAATACTTTTATATAAGAATCCAGATTTGCAGGGCTGCCTGGGACCAATGAGGGGGCAATGACAGGATGAAGACCAGGCAAAAGAACACCTTCTTCCTTTTATTTTATTTTTTACTGTGCTCAAATTCAAGGATCATGCCAGGCAAAAACTAAGTACAGCTCACTCCACTCAGTGGGCTCTGAGGAACCAAGTCATGCTGCTCTCTACTTCTTCCTCAACTGACAATCTATTGGAAGCTACTTCATCTCACTGACAGAAGAGATGGGACTGCCTTGGCAGCATATCAAAAATGTATGATTCCCACTTCATGCTCTTGCCACCAAGGAACCTCTCCCACAACACATTTGAAAAAAATCAACATACAAAACAAAGAGTCTCTGCCATCGCTTTCATTTTGCACTGCCAGTTACTAGCATGGATTTCCAAACTCATCTTCCTAACCAGAACTGGGCCAAGCTCTCATAATGGCACAGAGGGAGAGTACAACTATCAACCTCTGTTAGTGTTCACTGCAAGTCAGATCAATAGTTCAGTTCCCATCAGCTCAGAGGCCTGCCACATGAATTCAATCTTTTGTGAATTGCTTCCATCCAAGCTGGTCACAGGACCTTGCTAATTTTAAGAACTGATATTCATTTCTCTCCTCCTTCCCATCCCCCTTCTCCTTGTTTCTGCCATGCCTTTCAGACTCATAGTGTACAGTGACTGCTCATCATTATCTGTATTGATCTTATTTAAGTCACCCTGAGAACCCGTTCCACCAAAAAAGGGGGTAAAAATGCTTAAAATAAATATTTCTGCCTCCATATTGTCATCAGTTTGGGTTTCTTTATCATTGCTTTAGAGTATCAACAACTTTAGAAACAGAGCACACTCTAGGCATGCCAATCTAGTCCTTAGGGTTTGCATTTTATTTTTATCTCTGAACAACAGAAGCTAGAATCCTCTTAGGATGTTATACCAGCACAACTAGCAGTTCTTGAGCCTATGTATAGAGGAATCCAGTACCTCTGTACACAAGCAGCTGCCAAGTGGTACAACAGATGCTATACTTTTAGTTGACACTCAAGTAAAACTCTACCTTTTCACCACAGCCAACTCTATTCGTGCCATGCTCCCAGGCATTCATATCAGTGGAGCATTATACTTTGCTGACATTTAAAAGGATTCTGGCCCCACAGGTTAATTATTTAATTACTTTAACAGTGCAACATTAAGTTCCAGTAAGTTTATTTATTTTATTTATTTACTGAATTTATACCCAACCTTTCTCCCAGGATGCGATACAAGGTGGCTAAGTTCCATGGTACTCAGTTCCTGGCAAGTGTGCATCTATATTTAAATCAACATAAAAACATTTTCAAGTCCAAAAGGTCCAAGGTATCAGCTGAATGCCTAAAATCTAATTGTTACTCCCATCTAAAATAGATTTAAAACTCTAGTAGTAATAGTAGCAGTGGTAGTAATATTAATAATAACAATCATAATAAACCATCAACAATTACACCATCCATTAAACCTTCCCTTAGAGTGATTGCATGGTGAAGTAAAGATGAAAATTTCTCCCATTCACCAGTGCTTCCTACTCATGAGACATCTAATCATGAAAAGTCAGAATCCTTCCAGCTTCAGAAACCACACAGGAAGAATCCAGAGATCATATGTGGTTACAGGCTGTGCACCCCTGCCACAATACCTCCCAAAAGGAATGTTGTTGAAGCGATTGCTCTCCTCACAAGGTCATCTGGAACGCAGGGCTCAGAGTCATCAAAGGTAGAGGGAAGACTTTTCTCCTGTTTCTTCCCGACAATTTGTAGCTGGAGTGGATTGAACAGCAATGCATAGGCCCAGCCTGCCAGCCTTTGCCCCTGTCATGTGGCCACGCCACTGTGGGGAGGAAACTGTGGGGGCACTGCAGCCTCCTGGAGGTCCCTCAACCACAGGTTAAAAACTACTGGTCTAGAACACTATGTCCATATGAAGCCTTCATTGAGACCATTTCTATTCTGTAATGCAGAATGTAGCTTTTTTTGCCCCACCCTTAGTGCATACAGCACATTGCATGGTGAAGTAAAGATGAAAATTTCTCCCATTCACCAGTGCTTCCTACTCATGAGACATCTAATCATGAAAAGTCAGAATCCTTCCAGCTTCAGAAACCACACTCTGTAGATACTGGATCAAGAGGTGACGGATGACAGGTGAACCTCCACCCATCAGAGGACACTGGTATATGATAGAAGAGCTCTCTAATGTTTGCCTCACTGTTTGTTCAAATGGATTTGCAAAGCAATACTGATGTCAGGACAGCTGCCCTAAATTCAAACTAACTGACTTCTTTGGAGGTTTTTAAACAGAGGCTGAATGGCCATCTGTTGGGAGTGCTTTGATTATGTACTCCTGCAGGGCAGGGAATTGGACTAGACTAGATGGCCCTTGTGGTCTCTTCCAACTCTATGATTCTAGACTAGACTCTAGGCCCCAGAGTTCTCTTCACTTAGTCAGTGGCCCCACAGCAGTGGTGTCCTCACTCAACCAGGCTGGTATCAGTGGTGACCTGAACCCTGTGCTGTTTTCAGAGTGGGACTATGAAGGAGGATCTGAGGAAGCCTGGGTGAAAACAACCAATCACAGCTCAGGGAATGCTGTGAACGGGGTGGGGGGGGCACTGCAGGGAAGAACTGTAACAAAAACAGAGGCTTGTCTCTGTCAGAGGCCAGATAGGGAAAAGATGACACAGAGATAGAGTCTGGATTTGAGAGAAATAAGGAACAGTTAGTGTGGAGACAGGTCAGGGTTTAGGGAGCTGTGATTGATTGAGAGTTCAAGGGTTAATATATTCATTACATGTGCCTTAATGAACTTCCACTTGTTTATGTTTACCACTGTCTCTGTCCGTTCATATTAGGTTTGGTGGAGGCCTGGCCATGCTAACCACAGAGAACCAATCACAACAAGACAGCCACAGGTCCACATATAAGGGGTCATCACCCTGAAGCCCAAGTACCCAGTCCACGAAAGGAACAAGGGCAGGGTAATTGACAGGATTCCAAAGGTTAGAACTGCAGACTAACCTGGAAAGGGAATCTGTCACAGGAACCCCTCTGCAAAGTTGGTTCCGCTTGCTCCACCAATACAGGGCTTCAAGACTAGAACTGGGACCTGCAAAATGAGCTCCAACTTGTAAGCAATCACAATTTAGCATGGTAGTAGCATCCACTCAAGATGATGCAGTGGAACCCTGCCCAGTTCACCAAGCTGACGACAAAGATAATTGAACCTAGGAGCTGGGTGAGATTCTTGAAGGGAATATTTTTCTTCCAAAGAAGTTGCTAGAGTGAAAGAAGGTACCTATGACAATATTCCCAGGAGAGAAAAATTCTGCTCTTGTCCATGTTGATCAAAGTTCAGCATAAGGAGTCTGTTCCTTGTCCTTGATAAAGCCATGATGTGGCAGACAAGAAGCTATGATGGCTACATGCACCTCTGCCCCACCCTACATGCTATCTAAGGGGAAGAACACCCAAGTATGGGTAGATGGGAATCGCAACAACTTTAAACAGACAACAGAGGTACCAGGGATTCTGTAATCATGCTATGAACTGATGACCATCCAAAGGATGGCTCCTGCACTGATACTGTGCAGTCCCATAAGATAAACAAAGGAATGCCCTGTGGACATCCCCAATGGTGATAAGTATATAAATGAACCCCATTAAATCAATGAAGGCCAAGAAATCCTGTTGATTTTAATGTTTCCAACCTTATTTTACTTTCTCTCTGAGGAACTTGTTGATGAACTTAAGATCCAGCATGGTCCCCCAGTCTCTCTGATGGTTCAGGAATCCATAAAAAACACAGAAAAAATTCTCAGGTATCAAGTACTGTAGTTCTATGGCCCCAACATGGGGGAGGTGACAAATGGAAGCTTCTTTAAAAACAACAGGAGTACCTTTCAGCAACTGACAGTTTTTGTCCAGTGGGACTCATCACAGGGACAAAAAGTAATCATTACTCCTAATGGAGCTTGCCCACCCCAGATGCAGATTCATTCCTGTAGTTATTACAGTTTAGAGAAGTTTTTCTGGCAACAGTGGAGACTGAAAATGGCCTTTATTGGTTTGCTGAATTATGTCACCATCAGCTTCCCTATCCACTGCTGATAAGTATACAGCTGTTGAATTGGATTTCCATTCTTTTCTGCATTATTAATCTCAGGTGTCATATGGCAGACCCCTAAAGTAATAATAACCAAAATCTTTTAGAGAGGCTTATTTGTTTATTGATTTATTTAGAGTATTTATACCCCACCCTTCAGTCAAAAAGGCTCCCAGAGCTGCTTACAAATAATTAATTTGACAGTCCTCTGCCCCCAGGGTTACAATCTAAAAAGACATAACACGGAAACAGGGATGGCAATGGGAAAGGAGATTAAATCCAGCAAACATTGGCTGCTGCTCTTTCTCTGACACCACATCAGTAGCAGCTGGTATAGACAGAAGGCCTCTCACCAGCCACTGGGACCGAGAGGATGGTACTGTGCCTGGCTTTGGTACAGTACAACCCCCATATCCATGGGACCAATACCTGTGGTCACTTACCCACATCTGAAAAAAAGTTATCTCTAGGCATTTTCTAGGTTCTCCAGCTCAATCCTATGGTACGTTTCCGCCAGAAGTTGACCATAGAGTCGTACTGAAAGACCTAGAGATTCCTAGAGAGGAGTTCTCTCTAGGAATCTCTAGGTCCTCCAGCACAAGGCTGGAAGAGGAAGAAGAGGCTATGGCATGCTTGGGCTGGAAGCCATTCATCTCAACAGGGTTCACTACTATCTGCGGTTTCACATTTCTACGGTAAGTCCAGGAACACATCCTCCATGGATATGGGTGTTACATCGTATGAATGAAGATCAATGTATTGTCTACTGTTATGGAGCTGGAATTTCACTGTCTCTCTCCGGATTTTCCTAATCAATTTGCTACTTTTTGAAAGCTACAAAAATCTTGGCTTGTCACAGCAGACCCTTTAAGCATAAGAAGCTTGTAACCAGGAGGGAACTAGGAACTCTCCCCAGAACTCTCATGTCTGGGAACCCAGGGAGTAGAGAGAAACAAGCAGAGATTAGCTTAATTCCCCATGATAAGCAGAAGATACGAACAAGTGAATAGCAGTAAATAGCATACTCAGTCAGCTAGGAAGTGGTTCTGAAAGAAAAGAGTTAACTCCTCTAATTTAAAGCAGAACCACAAAAATGTACAGTTCTGAGGAAAAGGAAACACTTTCAAGTCTTGGTTCTACTTTATGAGAGTAGGATCTGTTCATTCCTCACAAGCAGCCACTAGAGCAGAGTCTTTAAGTGTAACCTTTGAAAATCAGCTGTTTCTCTTCCTCCTTTCCAACTTCCCCACCATCATTTCATAGGCAGGAAAGGAAGTTTTCAACGTGAGGGATGGGAGGTGTTACCCCAAATCAGCTGCTCAGCCAGAACTAAGCTACTCGCTGCTGTTCTTGGCCCCAGTGCACTGGTTCTCCAGCAAGTTGCTCTCCAAAAACAAGGATATTGTGTATGAAAGCAGAAAAAAAAAGGGGGGGAGCTCAACCTGCCCTGCTCTTACCTCACTGCATCTGCCTCTAGTGCCCAGCACCCATCTCCAGGCAGCTAGTGCTTTCCCAACGCAGGGAAGCCATGGCAGACACAGAAAAGGTGGGTGATTGAATATGCTACACTAAACTCACATGTCCCACCCATTTCTTCAGCTATCAGAAGGCCCCAAGATACTTGGGAAAGAATAACCTAGTGTTCTGACCTCATCATTCCTTCCACTCCTTTTTCTTCTTTGATGTCAAATCACCACTACGTACTTTGCTGTCAAGCAGCATGCAATACATACTCAGATACCTCTTCCTCAAAGGCCCCCTGGACCCAAGGGTTGTTCTCAGAGTCCACAATTCACCAGAGTAATAAAGCAGTAAACCAGACCTCCATCAGGTAACAATCACTCTAGTTCCTTCAAGAAAAAGGCTCAGCATGAATTCTTGAGGTTCCTAGGCTAGCTTCATTCATCTTTACCAAACCCTAGAGGTGCACGGGGCACAAATGCCTCAGGAAGAGGGAGTCTTTTCCATTCTCTAGCAGCTCTTCCCTCTATCCTCCTCCTCCTCCAAAGGAAGCAATTGAAAATCTAAGAAAAAATCTAAGAAATCTAAGAAAGCCAAACCCAAGCCAAACCTTAAGCTCTAACCCTGGATCAGAAGAGAAAGTCAGCCAGAGATGGGGAGACCTGTCCCCTCCCTATCTGAATCCTCTTCAACCCACTGATGGCTCTTTTATACCAGCCTCTGATCTCAAATGTTCTCTGTGACATAGTCCAGCTGGGCTCAGAGAAGGAGGAGGGCAAATTCTCCAAAAGGGAGAGAGCTTTCACTCTTTCCTCAGAAGTGGTTATTCAAGCAAGAAGCCCTGCTTTCATCAATGAGGCACTGAAGACTCTGAAATTCACAAAGCTGCAAAACAAGCAGCAAACCAGGATCGCAACAGAGATTCCCCTATGTGAAGCTCCTTCAGACAAAGAAGCATTTTTCCACACATTCTTCTCCAATCTTTTGGATGCTGAATGGCAGAAAACTGACAAGCACATAAGCTGGGCAAGCCTGGTAGCAACAATGCATAAGCTGAAGGTACTACCAGCAAAAAATCCTGTGGCCAGCTTTACCTACAAGGCAATGATCATCAGGAAGGGAAACCAGTTGCTCAAAGACCCAGAAGAACCTAAGCACTAAGACACTCTACAACACAAGCATGACATCTCAGTACTGGCATATATAAATGAACAAAGAATCAACACGGCATTTGCTCTGTATGTACTTGATTTTACAGAGAAGATGTGGAACCTGGGATATGCAGCTAGATGATGTGATTTCATAGTTACCGGTAAATCAATGCCACAGCTGAGGCTAGCCAGAGAAGAGATATCTGATGTCAAACGATAAATTTAACAATTCTCCAACAGGCTTAACTGCAGTATTGGATGAGGTTACTACCCTGGTGGATTCAGATCAAGCATTTGTTCAAATGAAACTCAGTACCACTGTACACTCAGACCAGCTTCTTTACAAATTATAATGTAGAGAAAACATCAATTTTTAGAATCCTCCTTGAAAACTTATTTTCAGTTAATGGCTACATGACAGACAACTCAATTAAAATTTAGCAAGATGAATACATTTTACAAAATACGTTGTAAATCTGTGCACTGCTAATTTTGTTTTAAAAAGTATGATGAGGCAAGTGTCATTGGGAAGTCAAGGGGAGGAAAGGGAGCAAAGAAACCAAGGTGGAACAACATCAGGTAAGAACAGCGAAGAAAAGTTATGAACTATGATTTATTCATCCATTCAAAGCTGTAATTCAGTGGTGCTTCATATGCCAAAGCTTTCAATTACCAATATTGCTAGGTCTGGCAGGGAGAGAACCTTGTCTGAAACCCTAGAGAACTAGTGTCAGCATACCCATACTGAGCTAGACAGACCAATGAAGTGACTCAGCATGAGGCATGTTCCTATATTGATTATATGCTCATCAGGAAAGACTATTCAGTAGAAAGGTGTGGCTAACATATTACTGACAATCTGTGGTTAATGCTAGAAAATTATTTCTCCTGAAATCAATCCACACTTGCAGATTAATATTTAAATGCCTCTATTAGCAGTTTTGGTCTACCATACATTCACTATAGGTGGATGATGGATGCTAGAAAATGCTAGAAAATTTTCCCCTGAAATCAATCCACACTTGCAGATTAATATTTAAATGCCTCTATTAGCAGTTTTGGTCTACCATACATTCACTATAGGTGGATGATGGTGACATGAGCAACAATTTAGCTAGATACATGTACTTCAGTAGGTGTATGCTACATTCTGCCACATGGACAGCCTTGTATGATAAATATGAATTATGAGAATATGTAAAGTTCTGCTGTGCTTGTGTAAAAAAAAAAACTGAAGCCAGATAGGACTTTTGTAACAACCACCCCCAGCTGTGCAGTTGCTCTGAAGCTGACCAAAGTGAACAGGAAAATGAAGATCATTATTAGGCAACAGACCCCGCATCTTCCTTTCCTGTTCCACCTATTTACAAGAAGAGACCTCCTCAAAGCTGGGGATTTAATACTTGTTTCTAAAAGGATGAACTAGAATCTTTATGAGGGAAGAGAGTTTTAAAACATCAGATCTGCTTTCTCACTCCCAAACTCCCCAATAAAAGTTTTCAATTATTATGGATCCCACTTCATCACTATGACAATTAAATCTCAGATGTACAGTCACTGCAGTTTTCATAATCTGACCACAAAATATGGGTGAGGCCCAGTTCACCCCATAACATATATTAGTCTGGCCTTTAGTCCTATCCTTATTAAACATACACTTTTGGAGACTGCCTATTGTACCTTCTTCCAATATGCCTTGCAGTAACAGCTTTGAGATCACCACATTTACATATTCTGCAGCTGTGACTTATTATGGGACAAGGGATGACCAAGATCAAAAAGTTTATTTAAACAACTTAATTTGAAAGACTGAAGTTATGATCAAGCATTTAAACAATCCAAAGTTCATCCCATACTGGCTTTAGGACTATTAAATTCAGCTCATGACAACAGAGCTAAGTGACAGCCTAGGCCAATACAGAAGTGCAGCTGTCATCAACTAGAGGGATCATGTAAGATCCAAACAAGAATCTACAGCAGTTGAATTTTGAATCTATATTCTTTTGTAACACAATAAAATCTCTTATGCCAAAATGTATCTCAAGTCTCTTTCATGTGGGGATGTGTGGTGAGGAGGGTATGTGGTATATTCTCAGTCTTGCGCTGAGAAGGTTCAGTATATAGAGAGCCACTTGACTGTTAGGCCATTATTTTGGTATCAGATGAATTTACAGATGCCTAATTCCATTCTAGTTTATGTTTAAGTCATTCAATGGACCACAACAACCTTTGACTTCTTAAATTTAAGATAAGCCATAATGGCAAGTTGCAAAACATTTCATTCAAGAGGATTCATCAATAGAATCCAATCTTTACTTAGGGCCCAAGTCAGCCAAACACTTTAATCCCCTTAGATTTCTTTATACAGCTAAACAAACACCTAGCATTGACATACAAACAACTCACCTACATAAGGCATCCGTGGCACACTAGTAGATTCTGACCCACTACTGGAAGCACTGGGATGCTTAACTGAAGCACTGTGGTGTTACTTTGACAAGTCCTTCAAGGCTACAGGCCACTGAGGAACTTTTAACAAAGTTACTAAAAGAATCATATAAATTAATGTGAAACTAAAGCTGTGTCTTTCTAGGTAGTGTTGACCTAACAAGATTTTGTTGGAATGCGTTAAAAGTAGCATCCTTCTGAGAAAGAAATTTATAAGGAACTGCATAAGTGAAGACACTAATTTGTTTAATCTATTTAAATGCAGACTCTAAACTTTTATATGTACTCAAGCAGCTCAATCATATACACCTGTACTTAAAAATAAATCCTACTGAGTTCAGTGGGATTTATTCTCAAGTAACATGCATAAGCCTGCAGCCTAAAACAACAGTAGTGTAAAACTGGTGGATTCAGTGGTGTCTACAATTCTGGTACCACCATTCCTGCCAGTTTTCCATAATCTTTCATGTTTGATCTGAACAGAAAGGGAGTGGGTGTTTTTTTCCCAGCCCTGTAGGTCAGCTTAACTACCCTCTACACAGCACAGAGAATACATAATATGAACGTTACACACATTTTTCAGAATCTTCAGTGTGGGTGAAAGAACGGGGGGGGGGATCACAGTCCCTTTTTAAAAAAATTGTTGTTGTTGTGTGCCTTCAAGTCATTTAGGACTTACAGTGACCCTAAAGGTAGCCTATCACAGGGTTTTCTGAGGCTGAGAGAGTGGGTTTCCACAGTCCAGCAGGGATTTGGAGACCAGTCATTGTCCAACACTCAAACCACTACTGCCAGGCTGGCTCTTTACCCATCAGGATTGTCTAAGTTACTGTTACCATATACCACCGAAAGCTGCTACAGCCCATCAAATAATGAAAGCAAAGATACAGTGTGACACAAGACATAGTAAGGGTTGAGCAACAACCTCTTGGAAAAATGTACCTCACATATCGTCCTGAATGAAAGTACTACCTCCCTTCAAACAGGAAGGCAAAACACCAGGTGTTCTTTTACAGAGTCCAAGAGAAGTTCTCCCCCTCCCAAACAATATTTATGTTTACCGAAGCTCATACAACTTACCAATAAGCAGTCCGAGTTCACTTCAGATTTGGGATCTTTTATCATCATCCCGATTTTTTCAAACCGGGACTCGAAGCTTTCTCCGGCCGACATGGTGCTGAAGAGGTGGTCGCCTTAGATCCACAGAAAAGCGAATACAAAACAAGGGGCGCTGCTCCCCGAGCTGGCTCTCCCGACTCTCCTCCTCAGAGCGAGACGGGGGATGCGCTGGGCTTGTTCTGCGAGCTCTCTCCGCCACACATCCTCGCGCGAAAAGAGACTTTGGGATCCCCCCTCCCCCCCAAAAAAAATTACCGAGGCGCTACTCCCTCCCCGGAGGAGTAATCTTCCGCCCCGTCAAACACGGGTCTCTAGGGTGTCGTTACAGCCCTGCCAGTCTTCTCTCGTCTCCAGCCTGGGGCCTTGTGTCTCTGCTGCCGCATTTTCCCAGCCAGACAACCCTCCTCTTGGCAGCCAGCGGCGTCGCGATGCCTCCTCCTCCTCGGTGCCAGCTACCCAGTAGCTACTACTTCTTTGAAACAAGGGAAGGAAAGAAAAAGAAAGATGCGGAGGAGGGGAGGGAGGGAGGAAGAGAAGAGGCCTACCGTAAAAACAGGAAACCTCCTCAGCGGGCTGCTCCCTCCAGAGAGAGGCTCAGGCCCGAGGAAGTGCACGGCCCGAGGAGGTGCCAGCTGCAGCACAGGCCGCCCGGGCCCCGGTTCTCCGGGTGGGTGGGTGAGGGCAGCGGGGGAGCCTCCGCCTTGCCCTCCGGTCCCATGCACGGCTTTAGTAACGGCCGGGTAATAACTGAGGCATCTTTCCCCCTTGTTTATTTTCCTATTCCGCAACTACAGCTCCCTTCCTCCCCTTTTCTTTCTTTCCGCTCCTGCTCGGGTCCTCTGCGGCCACTGGTTACAGTCCCTGCTCTTTCACCACCATCACCACCTCCTCCTCCCTCCCTTTCTTTCTTTCTTTCTTTCCCCACAGAGACTGCGGTTTCCACACACTTCGCCGGGCTTCTTCACAAAGTCTGTCGGAGCGGGTGTGGGAGCGGAGAAGAGAAATAAAAAGGTAACGCCGGGTTTTGTTCCGCCGTGAAAGGTTGAGGAGAAAAGCCGCTCCTTCTTTCCTATGTTGTGAGGACACCTGGAATGAAAAGCGCAGAGAAGTGAGGCCTTCTCCTTCACCACCTCCTCAGCAGGGCGGCCACCCGTTGCCTCAGCAGCTATTATCAAGGAGGGTAGAGCCACACAAATATGTCCGCCTTCCTGTTCAAACAGACGGAGGAGACTGGCACCCAGAGCGCATGCGCCTGAGGGTGGGGGTGGAGGGGAGCCAGCAACGGCTTCGGCGCGCGCGCGCTCGCCCTCGCTTCCTCCCCCCTTTTGCCACTTCTTGTCTAGACGCTCGTGCGCTCGCTCGCTCGTTTTCTCTCGCCCGGCTTCTACAGGGAGCGAGCGCGAGCGCCTGCGCACGTGGAGCGTGGAGGTTTAAAAAAAAAAAGAAGCAGCAGCAGCTCAGGAAGCTGAGAGCCGCTGCTAAGAAGAGGCGCGCGGGCGGAGCTTTGGCCGGGCCAACAGCGAGAGCCACAAGGTGTGGAAGGCGGAGCGTCGTCAGCTGCTTCAAGCCTGGAAAAAAGAAAAGATGGGGACAGGGAAGGATGGGTCAGAGGCTGCGGTTGCTGCTTTGGAGTGTGTGGGCCACTTCCTGTTCCTAAAGCAGTTGTCCTTTCATATTTGCTGGGGTTTGGTTCCAGGACACACACACCCCGTGGATACCAAAATCCGTGAATACTCAAGTCCCATTATATGCATTGGCATAGCAAAATGGTGTTCCCTATCTCTCTCTCTCTGGCTTTTCTTCGCAAACGAAGATTCCGCACTGCGCTGATGACTAAAAAAGCCAATTTGAGGTAAACAAGTCCGGTTGCAGAAAGCACAGCAGAAGGTCTCCTTGAGTGATGTTTTTGGGTTGTGATTCTTTCTGCGTTGTCGTTTCTCTTCGTGACTTGTTCGGCTTGAGTTCTCAAATAAGGCTGCAGCATTGTGGATAGTACATCTCCAGGCCTCCCGATGTGAGGCCATGGCAGACCATTGTTGGTGATCAATTTGGCCGAGCCTGAGATGTTGTTTCAGGGAGTCTTTGTATCGCTTTTTTGGAGCGCCCCTCTTACGCTGACCCGTGGCGAGTTCACCGTAGAGTAGTATTTTTGGGGAGGCGATGGTCCTCCATCCTAGAAACGTGCCCTGCCCAGCGCAGCTGTGTTCTCAATATCATGGCCTCAATGCTGGTGATCCCTGCTTGCTCAAGGACAGCAACATTCGTCACATAGTCAGTCCAGTGTATATTTAGGATTGTGCATAGACAGTGCTGATGGAAGCGTTTGAGGAGTCATAAGTGGTGGTGATAGGTGATACTGCAAGTCACCACATTGTAAGTTCCAGAGGGCTCCAAGGTTCACTCAGCCTTCCATCCTTTCATAGGTCGGTAAAATGAGTACCCAGCTTGTGGGGGCAATTAGCTAACACACATTGGAAACTGCTTAATGCAGTGTAGATGTGTAAATTGCTATTGCTTAAAACAATTTGTAAGCCGCTCTGATAGCCTTTGTGGCTGAAGAGCGGAATATAAATAAATAAATAAATAAATAAGGTGGCAAAATCAAGGTTTGCTTTTTGGATTATTATTTTTTAAAGAATGTTTTCAAGCCCTGGTAGCATGGTAGTTAAATACCAGTACTGCAAGTCACCACGTTGCAAGTTCGATTCCAGAGCGCTCCAAGGTTCACTCAGCCTTCCATCCTTTTGTGGGTTGGTAAAATGAGTACCTGGCTTGTGGGGCAATTAGCTAACACACAGTTGAGACTGCTTAATGCAGTGTAGATGTGTAAATTGCTATTGCTTAAAACAATTTGTAAGCCACTCTTGATAGCCTTGTGGCCAAAGAGCAGGGTATAAATAAACAAGCCATGAATATGTAAATCTGTAAATACCAAATCTGTGGGTACAGAGGGACAACTGTAAACAAGAACGAGTTGAGAGTGTCCGTTGAAGTTAACAACTGAATTTGAGAGTTGTGAGAAAAAGCCTGAATGAGTCTTGTTTGAGAGATTTAAAAAAGAGTGTCATGTATGATGAACGCAATTTGGTTAACTTAGGACTTTTATCACATGTGGCAAATATGGCACCTAATGATCATGAAAGGGTGCCCATATCAGATGACGGCCTTTCACGATCATATCCTGTCAAAATGCCATTCTATTTTATTGGCGGGTGTCATGATGGAGTTACCATCATCCTGCTGCAAAATGTGGTGGAACTTCCATCATGCTGTGAAGACTACATTTTCCATTATTTGCAAACAATAATTCTCTGATCAGCATGAACAGGTAAACAAAGGGTTAAGACCAAGGTGGGAGGTGGAGATCATCTCTTGAGATAACATCATCATGACATCACATTACCAGACACTGGACTGGCCAATCAGATTTTGGCAATGGCAATTTGAACAGGTTTTATGCTTTGTTCTGAGCACATGTTAGTGAGGCTGAGTAAGATTATCACACTGCACTGTTATAGTGCTATTATTCTTCTTTAACTGCAATGGTTGCCTCCTGTGGAATCCTGGGATTTGCAATTTAGGGAGGGGCATTTAGAACTCTTAGCCAGAGAGCTCTTAGGCCTCACTAAACTACAAACCACAGAAATCTACAGGAGGTAGCAATTGCAATTAAAGTGGAATAATAGTGCTGTAACAGTGTAGTGTGATAATCTCCAAAAAAAAGCTCTCTGAGAGGGTACGTAGCTCAGGGAGTCATGCTATGAGGGAGCACTTAGCTTGGGCCTGGCTTATGATAAGCATGTGGTCTAGCTGAACCTTGGACACCAGATTTAAACTTCATAGACTTCCATAATGTAAGTATTCTTTCTTTTGTGTAGGGAACAATTTTAGTAAGATTGCGTCCGGGTTACTTTTTTATTTGTTTTTCATTGACTGAATGTATAATGTTCTATAGCTCTGTAACTTTAAGCTGAAGCTGGAGAAAAAAGCATTTTCTTCATGAAATGATTACCTCTTAAACTTGTTTTTAAACTTGCCTGAATAAATATAAGCTTTTCTATTTTTCCTATCTAAGCCAAGCTTCTACACGCCTTATTTTGGGTCATCGCTACATTACTAATCTCCTCTGTTTCTGGATAGAAGGGAGGGGGGTTGGTAAAACCTCAGCCAGTGTCTGAAAGGTCCTAGGCATCCCACGATTTCCTCTTGGATCATATCAAAAGGGTAATAGTCAAATCAAGAGGTGGTGGCAGCAGGAGAGACATAGTTCTGATTTCCCAGCTAGAGGAATCCTGAGAGTGTGTCTCAGAGGGATCCAGCATGAGAGTTCTCAATAGATCTCCCGTGGCACTTTGTTGCCATCATTGCTGGCGTTTGAAACTTCACGCCGTTGTGCTCACATGAATGCAGTGTTAAAGACAGAACATTTCCGGGTGAGATCGTGACAGCCAGGTAGGGGACACTCTTTTTATGGCTACCACCACCCCCGTGTACTTGGGACTTTTAAAGTGTGTTTCTGTGCTTTTCTGAATGTTTTAAGTGTTTACTTAGCTTTCATTTTTGAATTTGCCACAGTAACATCTCACAAGAATTGGAAAGATCTCAACCCCAGCAGTAAACAGAAATCCATTTGTGCTCTGTTACTGCCGGGGAAGCCTCATTGACGCTGGCAAAAGTAGGTCAGGTAGCAGGGGGCGGGGGTTATCAGCATTAAAACATTTTAAAATATGCTGGCAAAAGAACATTAAGGGGAGTGGGTCTGGTAAAGTCCTAAGGTTATTATCAGACTAGCGTCTAAAAACGCTATGATTGCACTAATGAAGATAGCAGGAACATTGTGGCATTATAACACTTATTATTGCACGTAGCTGTAATCACGCAAAAGAAACAACCACAGAATTATCGCACAATGACCACTGGTGCTTTAAGAACAGGATTTTACTTCTGTGATTTGACATGGGTGAAATTTCAGCACTTCTCACAAGAAGACATAAGTGCGCTTAAAACTCCAAAAAGCCCTTAATTAACAAAGTAAATGAACACACAAGCACTGAAACAAACCTAAAAACATGCAAACTCAATGGAACAGTTCGTAAAAAGAGTACCCTGTGCTTTGTTTTTGTGTTCTCACCCAGATGTTTTCTTCTTAAAGATCACCCATTCATGCTGTAATCTCACAATTACAACAGGACATGGTTTCGCACACCATCAATAGCATGAAAAGAGCACTATTAGCGATCTATTGACGGCTTGCCCCATGAATGAGAAAGAACGCCTTTTTCGCGGCTGGAGCACAGAGTAATAATATAAAGATAACTATGCCATGCAATAGCAGGGCCCATTTGTGCTACCCTGCCATAGTAATCCCACAATTTTTGTTACATCTGATAATATCCTAAAGTATTGACTTATATGGTTAAAGAAATAGTCTGTCACCAAATAGTAACACTAAGGGAAACTAAGGACTTTATCAGACCACCCACCGTAAAAGTTCTTTTGCAAGCATAAATTCTGGTGTTTCTATGCCAGGAAAAGAATTCCCCCCCACCAGGCCTTACCTTAAGTCCATTAAAAATGCTTCCCAGGCACTAGCGGGGAGTGAACAGAGCTCTGTTCACTTCCTGGTTTCAAATCTCACCTAATCTCAAGAAGATGCTCACGCAGGAAATTCAAAAAACAAACACAAAAAGTTCAGGAAAACACCAAACCTACTTTAAAAGTTTCAAGTAAATGCGGGGGGGGGGGAGTTGATTAAAAAAAGCATCCCCTACCTGGCTGTCCCGATCGCATCCGGAAGTGTTTGCCCATTCATGCTGCATTCACATGAGTACAATGGCACACGGATTCAAATGCTGGCAATGCTGGCAGAACATTGCTATGGGGAATCAAAGTACGCCTTTTTAACAATACATGATCACAAAAGGGCACGTCGTCTGGTACACACGCCCTTTTGCGATCACTAGGCATCTTTATGATGCCTTATTTGACTGGTCTGATAAAGTCCTAAGAAAAGGAACAATGCTATATGCAGAGTATTGAATAGTTGAAGTTTGTAACCTTGAAGATAATAAATCAACCAGGTTGTTTTAATTGTTCACAGACTCATTGTGCTTTACTATGCTCACTAGAAAAAGTAACAGCCACACTAACCAAAGGAAATCACACTAATATCTAATCTATCCACAGAAAGGGTCACCTGGAGACTCAGACCCCAGTCCAGTTAAGAGATTTTAAAAGGGGAAACTGAAGTAGTGTGGCAGTGACAGGCAGCTAGGCTGTGTGTTGAGGTAAACTTGGCTGGCAGGTCCATCACATATAAAGCAGGGAAGGATGGCTCTCTGTGGGTCAGAGGCCGAGGTTGCTCCTTTGGAGTGTATGGACCATGTCCTAAGCATGCCGATTCCTAGTGAACAGGAACTGGGGCTAAAAGACGTTGAGCTCATTGTTGTATTTCTTGCTACTTCCAGAATTGGTGATGAAATGCAGAAGCTAATAGGTGCTTCCTGGAATGGTTGCATATGGCATCATTCCGTTGTATACTGTTCTCTCACACACACATACACACATGAGAAAAAGAGGTGTGCACAGGCAAAAGGCCACTATATGTGTGTGTCTCAAGATGCAGACAAGCCCTTCAGAGTATGTTCAGATGGACAAGGTAAGAATGGGGAAGTAGGCATTGGTTGACAACTATCAGGGACAACATGATAAAACATTCAAATCGACCTACTCTCATGGCAGAGTCTGAAGGGACTGTATATGCAGGTTGCAAGTATGTATTATATGTTCTGTCTTAAATTTCCATCATCGTTTTCTGCTTTAAAAGTAGGATTTCATTAAAGTTTCCCAATCGACCCAGTCACCAAGCAGACCCAAACCCAGCACAGAAGTTCCCTTTTCAGAAAAAGTCTGCTACACACATATTTAAACAACCTGAAAAACAATACTGCCGTTGAAATAAGTACTCCAGAATTATTTTATTGCATTTTTAAAAGCTGTGTCTTCCAAGAAGCAAGGTAATGTATACACTCCTCTTTCTACCTTCATTTTATTCTCATGATAAGCCTATGATGTTGGTTAGATTGAGAATGAGTGACTGGCTCACAGTCCCAATGAGCATTCCGGCTGTGTGAAAATATGTATCCAGAATCCCAGTAGCACCAGCAAAGCTAGCAGATTTTCATTGGGCTTTTTCCGGACTGTGAGGAAATGTGCTGTGAACCCACATATAAACTCAACATACACTCCTACCCAACCATTCTCTGAAGATGCCAGCCACAGATGCAGGTGAAATATCAGAAAGAAACTATTCCAGAACACAGCCTCACAGCCCGGAAAAAACCCAAGGAAAATCTATGGATGCCAGCCGTGAAAGCCTTCAACTTCACAAAGCTAGCAGAAGCTACAAGTCAGTGGTTGCAGGTGGGACACTCCGATTACTACAGAACCTTTACCAAGAGCTATGCGAAGGCTAAAAATAGCCCATATGTTCTTTAAAGCCCTGAAGCAGACAAATTGAAGAGTCACTTACGCTGCTTAGGAACCTGCCTAGGGATCTGAGGGGCTTTCACACTCCACAGTGTATAAAACTGTGATTCCATTTTAACTGCCAATGTTCCTGGCACCTTGGAAAAAAAAAATTGCTGACCTCAACCCCCCACTACACACACACGATAGCTTGAGCTATACCGCTGTAATGGCTAGTTTAACTTAGCCTAGTAGCAGCTTTTTACTTCCACATCATTGCCATTCTTCACAGATTTTTAAAATGTATATAATGGTGCTTTTGAATCCTAACTACTATTTTAGTTGAGTTAGTGATATTTGGGGTCCTAAATACATTAAAGGCACCAGATTCCCATCTGATCTTGGAAGCTAAGCAAGGTCAGTACTGGATAGTACTTGGATGAGAGACTGCCAATGAATACGAGCTGCTGTAGGCTCTGTTTCAGAGGAAGGCAATGAAAAACCACCTCTGAGTATTCCTTGCTTAATGAAATGTATGGGGTCACCATAAGCTGACAGCCAACTTGAAAGCATGTACACACACAGTAATATTTTGTTAACCTATTAGGATGCCAAAAATGGGAGAAAGGCAGCATGTACTTTTTAAAAATATCCTTCACTGTCTAAATGTCCTACATGTTTCTTCCTCTTAGAAACTGCTGATAGTTCACAAAACAATTATGCTGTTTTGGAAATGTGCTTTCATGCTTACTGCTTCTGTAACTCCTGTTCTGCATGCTGGAAATAAAACTGTTGATTTCTACAGAAATAGCACAGACAGTGTGTTAATGAGTTCAGAATTACATCTCTATCATTCCTGACCTATCGATGCAATCTGATTGAAGTTAAGAGACCATTAAACATGCATGCATTTTTTATGGCAGAATCCACCCATCATACCTCAGAAAAACTGACAATACAGAACTACTCCCATTCACTTTCCTTACATTTTTCTAGCCTAGGGCCATATGCATGTTTGGTATGTGATGTTGTGGAGGAGAATGAACAACTGATTGATTGTACTTCTAGACTGTCTGATAACCAAAGTTCTCTGGGCTATGTACAATACATTAAGAACTGTAAAATGCAAGCAATAAAATCATGTTTATTGTTAAAAAAGCACGTAGTAAAACAGAGAAAACCAAAAGCAAAGAGCTGAATGTATGACTCTTGGTCATACAGAAATGTGACTCTAGAACATGTGGCAGGCTAATTTCAAAAGCCCTCTGCTAGCGATTAGTTCAATCCTTTGACAAGACCAAGCTGTCCATCTTTGTGGAAAAGACTCTGGGAAGAAGGTGAAGAAGGAAGAGACTGAAGGTAGGTTTGTTGGCTCTCTTTTGTGTCCTGCAAAGCATGCAGTGACAAATGTAAAAACTAGGCCCACTGAGAAGCCAACTATCAGCACTGTCTGAGGTGTTTGTCCCTAACAGTAGCTAATAACAGCAGAGTGAGGAAGCAGAGAACCCTCTAGCAGTATTTGGCAATGTGGCACTGACCAACCTTGAAATGAAGCACAGACACAGTTGGGTTCATCCAAAGTCCTTGAAGGCTCTTTATCTTCTTGTTGCAGAATATATACAAGATACAAACAACCCACACAGATTCTGTCTTAGCACTCTGATATACAGTAGTTGATTACACAGGGCTAACACCTGGTGTTACACACCCTTCCCAGCCATACAAAGTATTTTAACCTTGTTTAAAGGAACAGTGTTCCCAACAAGGTTGTGAGCCCCTCTGGGTGTGTGATAGATGTTAATCCTGAGAACATGCAACCCTTGATAGAAAAATTATTCACCATCCCTGTTGTGGAATGTAGCCTATTTCAATGCAGAGTAGTCATTCATACCCATCATAGCAATGAAACAATACAATGGCAGTATAGAATATTTTTTTTCACTGAAATTAGCTTGCTTTCAGAAGAAATCATTAGATACCATAATCTGTGATCACCATAATCTGTGATGATCAACCTATTTTTTTAATCTGAACAATGCCTGCCCTGTGTTTTGATCATTTTGTTCCTAAAGGCACCACACAGCCCTATCTGAATTACAATAACAGAGTCAATACAGATCAGTAAAACTGCATCAGATAGAATGCAATAGGACTTGATTCCAAGGTCTTGCAAACTTCGGGCTTCCTTGGTGGGGTCCATCCACCTGTAGTGCGGTCTCCTCTTTTCCTATTGCCTTCAACTTTACCATATCATGTTGTCTCATGATATGGCTAAAGTATGATGGCCTCAATTTGATCATTCTGGCAGTCTAGAGGGGGTTCAGGCTTGATTTGCTCTTAGATTCATATATTTGTCTTTTTGGAAGTTAATTATACCTGTAAAACTCTTCCAGCACCACATTTCAAAGTGCATTCATTTTCTTCCTATCGGCTTTCTTCACTGTCCAGCTTTCACACCCCATACATAGAAATAGGCAATACTATGGTCTGGACAATTCTGTATTTGGTATTTAATTTTATTTTTACACTTGAGGATCTTATCTAGTTCCTTCATGGCTGCCTTTCCAATCCTTAGTCTTCTAATATCTTGACTACAGTCTCCATTTTGGTTAATTACTGAGCCAATGTATAGGACTTCAATGTCTTCATTACTCGCTTTAAAGTTATGTAAACATTTCAAGGTTTACAAACATAACAATTTAAATAAAAATGAAATGAAAAATGACATAAAAATTGAGCTGAAAATAGCAACAAAAACATCATTGTTAACACAAGCAAACAAAGGAGGAAACAGCTTACTGTCCCAAGGGCATGCTGAAACTAGGCAGTCTCCACTAGGCAGCAGTGAAAGTACCTAGTCAGTAAGGATGGAGCCCAATGAGCCTCCCATGGCAGGAAGTACCAAAACTGAGAAAGCATAGTCTTAACTTCCCACCAACTGTACTTCTGAGAACGAAGGGCAGGATCCATAGGATTGTACAGAAGAATGCTGCATTTTATGTAGTTAGGTACTACCATTTGGAGCTGTAAAGTTTGAAACCAGAACTTTATACGTAAACAACTCGGGGGACCAATGAAGACAGAACAGAATTAGAGCCACATGTTGTTTATAAACAGTTCCTAGTTAGCACTCTAGCTTCAGCATTTGGCAGCTGAAGCTTCCAAAAAAATTCTTCAAAGATGTGTAGAGTGCAGTAGTCTAATTGCATGTGACCAAGGAATGAGTGATTGTGGCCAGATGAACCTTATCCAAGCATGGGATACTGTAGATATCTTCAGATTCAAAACAACATACAGTCAGACCCCCATATCCAAGGCGATGCTGTTCCTGGACTTACCATGGATACCAGAAACCATGGACAACAGTGAATCATATTAAAATACAGGACTTCCAGTAACATGCCATAAAGTTGTGTTGGAGGACCTAGAAGATACTTAAAAGAGTGCCTCTCTAGGGATTTTCCGGCACGACTGTATGGTATGTGTCCCTATTTTGTCTCCCACAGATAACCAAAACCGCAGATATTGGTGCTGTGGACACAAGGGTCTGACTGCACTGCCCATCAAGATAGAAAAATACACCCATCCTTTATACGGTCATCTTTTTTGAGTGGTGTATTAACTGAATAGAGAGTGAATTTGTCTGTGATGGCAGATACCCAGAAGGTGCCTTCAGTCTGGGAGCTCAGTCTATGGAAGGGGCAAAGGGAAAGAAACAAACACCATGTTTGGTCAGAGATTCCTACTGCTGTCACCAAGCACTGTCCCTGCTTCCCATGGCTGTTATGTATGCTAGTATGGATAGCTATTTGAACAAATCTAACTCACGTAATACTACCACTTGGCGTATCACTTTGGCTGAACTTGGAGAAATTCTATTTTGAAGCTGCCACTTTCAGAAACTTGCAGGCAGCATGGCACTGGGGGTTGTAGTCCCCAAAAGTAACATTCCCAATTTCTGTAATTGGAAAGCAGAGCCATTCTTTTCACTCCACTGGAAATTTGGCATCATTTCCTCTGTCCCTTTTCTTTCCAATTGCTCTCCACATCTCACTATACCGGTACAGTACTCAGCTCCTCATTTTCCACTTCATTTGGTTAGGCAATTCTGCTTCTTTATATCTTGGGACAATGGGGTGTCACTAGCTACACCTATTATGTTGTAAAATTCTGGTTCACTATAGCTTATGTTGCATCATTTATGCAGCCATTCAATTAATCTCTGTTTAATACAATGCAATGGCTTTGTCTCACAATATTTGTTTTAAAGCACACAAATAAGCATTAAAATATTTCAAGAATGTACAAACTAATTGCAACAATTATTCCATTTGTTTTAATAATCAAAAACATTCACAGCCCAGTCCTATACATCTGTACTTGGAAGTTTCACATAATTAATTATCCCTATTTAACAAGCCTACAGAAAGCATGCATATAATTACAGCACCAATGGTATTATAAGGGTTCCTACAACTGTAAAGATTATAGGTAACATTCTTTTAGCCTTCTACAACTGAAGTGGACAAAGTGTTGCCATGTGGTTTTGAATGGCTCTCTGAACAAAACTGCACAGTCAAAGCTTTTACCGCTGATGTGCTTGCTTGAGCAAAAGTGATGCTGCACAACAATTGAAAATTGCTCCATAGACTTTGTTATTCATATAAGTGTATCCATAATCAATCAGAAATTTTCTGAGATCAAAACTGGATTGGAAATATAGGCTGGCACCCAGTTCAAGAAGTACAATGTCATATATATTACCCTTTGCAATTCACTCTCCCAGTCATGCAAAGACCAAAAGTCTCCAAAACCTACCTTTTAAGCAGTGCAGCCCCCCAACATGGCCATTTTGTTGGTGGGAACGGCTACACTACTTAAAGGGTAGGTTTGGGGGGATAGACTCATGAGATATATGATGTAGCTATGGAGTTCTAGCTATGCAGACATAGCTACATCTTGTGATGAAGTATCTCAGCCATATTTGTCTAAGAATATAGTCTCAGTTTCAATTCTTAAGCTATATTATAGATTGCAATTCAGACACTATCCTCTTTTCTCTTTTTCTTTTTTAATAAGCAGTTTTATTATGTACTTTATCAGAACTCCATATAAAGTCATAGAAAACATACAAAAGAACACAAAGTTATACAAAATATAAAAGCAAATGGACATTAATAAATTAATTTTAAAAAATCAGACAGAGTATACCACTTGATGTAAAGCTATCTGTCATTGTTTAATCCAGGAAGAATTTTCACAGTAGGATAGAAGATTTTTTCCAGAGAATGCTGTGTATTGCAGGTGAACTATACATGTCACTGTTTAAATTATAGTATTTGATAAAATGCCACAAAGTATCACAAAATTAGTTATCTTATTATTTCTCATACAATGTGGAAATCAATATAATGTGTAATTATTTTCCATAAGGGCTAACCCCCCCCAGTTTATTTAACCAGTCATATATTGTAAGAGGCTAGCTATATTATCAATCTCACTGCTAAGTAAAAATGATTTATTAGCTTTTTATTTGAAAGCCATTGAGTTTTCGTTCAAGAAAATGTGTAGAAGAGCTAGATTTGGATGAGGTGTTAATGTTTGCCTCATTATCTTGGAAATTTAATTGAATAGTGAAGTCCAAAAGTGGTAAGTAATGAGGTGTAACCACCATATATGTAAAAAATTGACCTTTTTGCTGTCAAACATCTCCAGCAGAGGGGATTTTTTTTTACTCAAAGCCTAGTCTTGATGGAATATAGTACCACCTGTGTATCTATGTGTATGTGTGTTCTTTAGCTAAGGATGAGACTGTTCATTCCAGTTGCGGTCTTCAATTGAAAGGCTGAGATCCTTTTCCTATATTAATTTGGTATCTAATACTGTTAAATGAGGTTTTGATTATTATATTATATATTTTAGATGTAAGACTTTTACTTGCATCAGTAGATTATTCTTAGAACACAGTTGGTGCCTTAAATCCTGAACATTGATTCCAATCATCATCTCAGTGACTTGGTTATCTGATGTGAGGGCCTCTTTCAGCCTGTAAGAGCCTGTCTCTTCAACCGTTACCAAGGATTTTGATCATTTTATGTCCAACTTGTTGCTGAGCATGTACTAATAGCAAAAGAGATGCCAAACTGTGGTCACGATGGCACAGGAAGTGACTGCATAATGCAGAAGAATTTCAGTACTACATTTTTAGCCTTTCATGCTGCAGCCCTGATGAAGGAAAAGTCTCATTGAACACAGCAGGATTTCCTTCAGAGAAAAAAAGGATGTAAGATTGTAATGTTGGAGATGCAGTATCTAATCTGTAAATGCACAGGCCGTTGTCCAAAAGATGCATTAGAAGCTAGAAGGAAATTTGGCAGAAGCAAAGGAGTGTTCTCATGGTTAGAGGACTAGATTTTATTTCATGTAAAACAGCTCCTATGCCTTCCTCATAGCACCTGATTTAGAATCATAGAATCACAGAGTTGGAACAGACCACAAGGGCCATCCAATCCAACCCCCTGCCATGCAGAAATACCCAATCAAATCATTCCCGACAGATAGCCATCCAGCCTCTGTTTAAAAACCTCCAAAGGTTTATACTTGCTGTTCATTTTACACCAAAGATTGGGAACCACCCGCTCATAGACCTAATCTCACATAAATGACTGTTCAACTTGGCCTATGAAGTCTATAATATAAGTGTTGGAGGGCAGCACCAACAGGGGACAGTCTCCTGTGGGTTCATGGGCGGAACAACACTGATCCCCACCCCTAGACATTGCCCACCCCTGACGAATACAATTACTCCAAATATATAATTTGTCAAGCATTATCCTATGCAGGTTTTCCACAGGTAGGTCTCACATTGTTCAGTGGGTGCATTGGGGTGGGTGAGAATTTTGTTTCAGTTGGGATTTTGGTTTATTTTATTTATACTCCAAGTTTTTCCTACCAAAATTTGCAAAATTCAAATGTAGGAGAAAGCAAAATTGATAGATTTGCCTTCCTACTGGTGAGATCCTACACAACATCATTATCATTGTTCAATCTCGCTTAGACATGGCTCTATTCTGTGGAATCCTAGGATATGTAATTTGGTGAGGTACTTGGAATTCTCTGCAAGAGATCTCTAGAGTGGTAGTTCAGGAGTGTGGAATTACAATTTCCAGGGTTTCATAGGATGGAACCATAACATTTAAAGTGATATCGAACTTCTGTAACTCTGTCATGTAGGTAAAATCCTAGAGAAGGTGAGAATTTTGTTTCAGTTTGCTCTTGGTTAGTATTTTCCAAAATTCACAATATTCAAACGTGAGAGGGAGCAAAAAGGACAGATTTGTTCATCCTTACTCTTAAAAAAAGATTGTATTATTTATTTCTATTCAGCCCTCTAGTGCCTACATGCTGCTTAGGGTGTCTTACAATAATTTTAAATCACAGTGTAATCAAACACAGAAGTTTTTTTAAAACATAACTATAAAAATACTTGGTAAAAATACAAGTTCAGACACCACAGATAAAACTTGCACAAAACAGCAGATATTGTTAATATTGCAGTCTTCACATCCCTTTCTGTGCCCCAGCCTTTGATCAAAAATTGTTGGGAAAACATTTCTACACATACCCTGTCCCACATTGCAAAAGTTGAACAGAGCATCTGGATTACAATGATCTATGCAAACAGTTTTAATCTGCATATATGACTCAAACCACTTAATTTGGTACAGGTTTAACACAACATTTGGACTCCTTGTTTATAAATCCTTTTCATGGGCATAGGCACAAAGCAAGATAAAGAATGAATGTAACCTGCTTCACCATCACTACCTAATCAGTGCCAGACTTATGCACAAGCTAAACAAACCACAGTTTCAGCCTTAGATTACATGTGTCTCTTAACAGAAGAAATTTGCCCCACATTTGTCAGGGTGATATATATTTGGGAGTAATGTCATAGGAATTCTTAAACTTGATCCTATTTAGGGACTTAGCATACTGCTCCTGGTCTCACATAGTAGGATCTAAAAAGATTCATTACACCTTTATATTAACACCTTTATAAACACTCACTGTGTAATACAGTCTCTTTCAACATGATGTCCTCCAAATGTATTAGACCACAATTTCCAGAATCTCTTAACTTGTTAAGAGTCATCGTCCATGACTCTAGAGTGAACTAGGTTGAGGAAGCCTGGTGCAACTATAGAAAAGGTTTACACCGCTCCAAGGAGAGATGAACCTTTTTAATGTATAAAATGGCTGATTCATGCATGGTTCACAGTCACATAAACACTTGCAAAATTGTTTCCTGATTCAGTCCATGAAGTGACCACAGAGAAGTTAAAGGATAAAGAAAACCAAGTGGTGAAAGAAGTTCTTACTAAACCACCTACTACATTTTTTTAAAAAAGAAGACCGCAATCATAAGATACGATGACCAGGAGGAACAACCTATTAAACATATGATTTTTGTTTATTTATTTACTCTCACCATTAGCTGTTTTTGTACTTTCTTGATCCTTTGAACTAGCAACATATAATCTCCGAATTACCAGCTATTTAGCAGCAGTTATGGAGAGCCAATACTGAGTGAATATAATTTCATGTAAAGAACATCCACAAACCTAAAGTCTGAATGTGAAACATTTTTTGACAAGATCTTATTAGAAGTGGAAATTTACACTATCCAGCATAGTTTAATTCAAAGATTCAGGATGTAAATTTTATGAATGAAACACCAAGGCTTCTGTGTGTACAGCCCAATCCGCTGCATATTTACTCAGTTCATTAGTTATAGAACTGCAGCTAAATGCTCCCCTCAATAAACTTTGTGTCATCTGTTATATTAAACCATTTGCTAGACATTTGCAATGCAAATCCATAATTTGCATGACAAAACCAGTTTAATGCCAGAGACCACAATACTGTATAATGAAATGTGAAGTCGAAGGCTTTCATGGCTGGCATCCATAGATTTTCCTTGTTGTTGTTTTTTCTGGGCTGTGAGGCTGTCTTCTGGAATAGTTTCTTTCTGACGTTTCGCCTGCATCTGTGGCTGGCATCGAGAATGGTTGGGTAGGAGTGTATGTGGTTGGGTACATATACTCCTACCCAACCATTCTCTGAAGTTGCCAGCCACAGATGCAGGCAAAATGTCAGAAAGAAACTATTCCAGAACACGGCCTCACAGCCCAGGAAAAAAAAAAAACCAAGGAAAATCTATGTATAGTGAAAGTTAAGTGAAATATCAGAAACATTAAGGATTTTAAATTTTTCATCATTGCAGTGGGATAGTTACAGCACAATTCAGTGAAGGCCTACTGAAAAACAACTCCCAGGGTCCGTTTACACGGGCAAATATACTTCTAAATATACCGCAAAGATAGCTCATTGTTCCCACGGATCGCACCACAGCATCGCCTCATTCAGATGGGGGGAAGGTAAAACACCCAAATATAGTGTGCCAGGGGATGTCGCTACTTTTGCCGGTATATTTGCAAAGTAGCGCATTATTGACAGTGTAAACAACCATTCCACTAAGGGCTGCAGCATAGCTGCACTGTGATTGGTTGCTATGATGAAGGGGTGGGCTTAAAAGACGGGGACTGAGGGAACGGGGAAGAACAACAGCTCTTGCCTTTCTCCACCCAACCCACACACACGCAAGCACACACGGAGGCACACTCCCTGGCACAGCTGAGAGAAAAGCGCAGGGAGTTTGGGCAGCTGGTGACAGCAGCAGGACGGGGCGCCTGCCAAAGGGACCTCTCCGGCCGGTCCCCCGCCTTCCCAGCACCCGTCCTGCTGCTGTCACCAGCCGCCCAAACTCCCCGCGCTTTTCTCTCAGCTGTGCCAGGGAGTGTGCCTCTGTGTGTGCTTGTGTGTGTGTACGCATGCGCGTGCACCTTCCTGTGTCTGTGTGTTACCAAAGAAGGATGGCCGAGAGGAGGCGGAGGCAGAGAGCGGCCACAGAACAGCTGGAGACGGCAAGAGGAGTTGCCCAGGCAAGCGGCTGAGGGGAGTGGAGTTGGTGGCGAGCTGCCTGGCTGGGCTGTCCACAGAGACCCTTTGCCGGGGGTTGTGTTGGACGGGGAGCTGGAGGGGGTGGTCCCTGCGCCTCCCGTCGCCTGAGAGAGCGAGAGACAGAAGCCCGCGCCCCCAGCAAGTGGCTGTCCACCGCTCGGAGGAGGAGCTGCCCCACAAGCCTCAGCCTGCTCCCCCTGGCAGTCTGTGAGTCTTTCTTTAGCCACGCCCCCTGCTCTTTTTGATGTGTGAATGAAAAAGTGGCATAATTTAAAAAAACCTGACTGGCACAGCTGCGGAAAAAAATTAAACCGCAATTTGCCGCAATAAATCTGCCATGTAAATGAGCTCCCAGTGTTTTTAGCTGTGCTTTAGCTGATAAGTGGATCTAAGAGTGCAGCCTTAAATTTGTGCTGAAGTCTATCTGTTTAAGGTTGACATCTTTTACAGCTGCAGTCCTATACCCACCTCTTCAGTAGTAAGCTGCATTGACACCAACTAACTTACTTCTGAGTATTCATGTATGCGACTGGTGCAGAATCTAAACTTGCTGACTATAAAATGGATCCAGCCAAAATAAACTTTTTACGGTGTATAAAATGTTTATTTTGGCTGAATCCATTTTAATAATAATAATAATAATAATAAATAATAATAAAATTTATTTATATCCCGCCCCTCTGCAAGCAATCGGGGCGGCTTACAATGATAAAATGGTAGACAGTATAAAACAACCCAAAATCCCTCCCTCCCCTTAAAACATTATTAAATTAATACAAGTTAAAATCAATACAAGTTAAAATCAATATGTAATACAATATGTTAAATACCCTTTTAAGCAGGCAGCATCTGTTAGGAGATCCAAAAGCAACCTCCAGAGGGGGTTCCTGAGGCCGGGGTTAGCTATTCCAGAAAAGCCTGCCCGAAGAGAACCGTCTTGACAGCCTTTTTAAAGCTGTCTAATGATGTCAATAGGCGGATCTCATCGGGCAGGCCGTTCCACAATTTGGGGGCGACAGCCGAGAAAGCCCTCTGGGAGGTAGTCGCCAGCCTAGGTCTTTGTGGCTGCAACAAATTCCTCCCAGAGGACCGGAGAGCGCGGGGAGGATTATAAGGGAGAAGGCGGTCCCTGAGATAGCTTGGACCCAAGCCATTTAGGGCTTTAAAGGTGATAACCAACACCTTGTACTGGGCCCGGAAGCTGATAGGCAGCCAGTGGAGGGACCTCAGAACCAGAGTAATGTGGTCCCTCCTAGATGTTCCAGAAACTAGCCTGGCTGCCATATTTTGTACCAGCTGTAATTTCCGGACTAGGCACAAGGGTAGCCCCATGTAGAGAGCATTACAGAAATCCAGACGTGAGGTTACCAGCGCGTGCACAATGGTCTCAAGATCCCTTACTTCCAGAAAAGGGCGCAGCTGGCGTATCAGCCGAAGCTGATAACAAGCGCTCCTGACTGTCGCATTTACCTGATTTGTCATCAGGAGCGACGAGTCAAGGAGCAGCCCTAGACTGCGAACACAGTCACTGGAGGAGAGTGTGACCCCATCCAGGACTGGAGATTGCAACTCGATTCTTGGTTTCAGGGCCGCTACCGTGAGCACCTCCGTCTTGTCAGGATTCAGTCTCAATCTGTTTTTCCTCATCCAGCCCATTACTGCCCGAAGACATTCATTGAGAGAAGAGATGCCATCAGAGTTTGAGACCGACGAATGAGATAACGGAGAAATAGATCTGAGTGTCATCAGCGTACTGATAACACCCAGCTCCATAACTCCGGATAATCTTACCCAGCAGCTTCATATAGATGTTAAATAACATCGGGGACAGAATAGCACCCTGTGGTACTCCACAGGTGAGCTCCCTTTTACTGGAGCTACTGTCCCCGAGCAGCACCCTCTGGGTCCTGCCTGAGAGGAAGGAGCGGAACCACTGCAAAGCAGTGCCTCCGATGCCTAACTCCCCCAGGCGATCCAGAAGAATGCTGTGATCTATCGTATCAAAAGCCGCTGAGAGGTCTAAGAGCACCAACAGGGTCACATTACCCCTGTCGATGCTCAGACGCAGATCGTCGGTCAAAGCAACCATGGCAGTCTCAACCCCAAAGCCTGTCCTGAAGCCAGTTTGAAATGGGTCTAGGTAATCGGTTTCATCCAAGACAGCTTGGAGTTGAAGAGCAACTGCCCTCTCGATCACCTTGCTCAAAAATGGTAATAAAGAGACTGGCCTATAATTATTCATAGCCAGGGGGTCCAGGGAAGGTTTTTTCAGAATAGGCTTAACAGCTGCCTCCTTTAAACATGATGGAATATATCCTTCCCTGAAGGATGCATTGATGATGCTCACCAGGAACTTCCGCAATGCATCCCCTCCCTGGACGGCCAGCCAAGACGGGCAAGGGTCGAGGGGGCAGGTTGTCTTCCTCACACTACCAAGGAGCTTGTCCACGTCATCGGTACTCACAGATTGCAGCTGATCCAGTATAATTACATTGGCAGAGTTGCTGGACACCTCGTCCATTGTTTCTGTTACAATAGTGGCATCTAGGTCGGCTCTTATCTGAGAGATTTTATCTGCAAAGAAGTTATTAAATGCATCACAGCAGGCAGTCGTCGGGTTAAGCAGGGGATTCGGCGCAGGGGTCACCTGCGCCAGCTCCCTCACCACCCTAAACAGCTCTGCTGGACGGGACTCTGCAGACGCAATACGTGCAGAAGAGAAGGATCTTTGTGCTGCACGCACTGCCTCCCGATAGGACCAAAGAAAGTTCCTATGGCGAGTTCTGTCAGATAAGAGTTGAGTCTTCCGCCACCTGCGCTCTAGTCGTTGTCCAAACCGCTTCATTTCCCTAAGCTCAGGTGTATACCATGGCCTACGGTTAGAAGCGGGTTGGCAAGGACGCTTGGGAGCAATCGTGTCGATAGCTCTGGTAAGGTCGGTGTTCCACGTATTAACCAGAGCATTGACAGGATCACCGGCATTTCCAACCATTAAGCCCTCTAAGGCTTTCTGGAAACCCATAGGTTCCATTAGCCTTTGAGGGCGGACCATTTTAATGGGTCCACCACCCCCGGTGGGGCAGATGTAGGCTCTAAGTTCCATCTTGACCAGGAAATGATCCGTCCATGACAAGGCAGAGGTACTGATTACCTCCGCCCACGGATATACCTGATCCGAACTAAAGACCGCATCGAGTGTATGACATGCACAATGTGTGGGCCCGCTGACCAATTGGGATAGGCCCATGTTTGTCATGGTCTCCATGAACTCCCGAGCCGCACCTGTTAAGCTGATCTCGAGCGGGATGTTGAAGTCCCCCAAAACCAGAAGTCTGGGGGACTCTAGCAGCAGCTCTGAGACCAGCTGTGTCAGCTCGGTTAGGGAGTCTGCTAGACAATGGGGTGGCCGATAGACTAGCAGAATCCCCAAGCTATCCCTGGTCTTCAGGCTTAGGTATATACACTCGAAGTGGGCTGTGTTCCGGATAGGTATCCTGGTCAAGGTCAGGTGGTTCTTATGGACTAGAGCCACTCCACCCCCTCGCCCACTTCCTCTCACCTGCTCGCTAACAGAGTACCCAGCTGGGAGGGCCTGTGCCCATGTGACAGCGCTATCCTCTCCCAGCCAGGTCTCCGTGAAGCAAGCCAGGTCGGCGTCCTCATCCAAGAGAAGGTCCTGGATGATATGAGTCTTATTCCTCACCGACCTGGCATTGCAGAGGAGCAGAGTGAGGTTCTGTGGAATGGTTGGTCTGCTCTCCAAGCCATTCTGGGCAGCAGAGGGAACTGAAGACGGGATAGCTTTCAAACAGCGATCCCGTCTTCTCTTGCAACATTTGTTCGCTCTGTTCCTGCCATATCTCCCATTCCCCAACACTACTCCGATGGCTGCCCCCACCTCCTTCCCGGTCTCAGGTAAGACGGAGGAGCACTCACTCTCCACCCCCAGCTTGAAGCCACGCTGCTGCTGCTGCTGCTGCCGATGGTCTGGCTGGAGCTGGCTTTCAAGGCACTCAGAGGCCAGGTGTTCCTAGGGAGGAGGGAGAGGGCAAACACTCACTCCCTCTCCACCCCCAGCTTGAAGCCACACTGCTGCTGCTACTGCTGCTGCTGCTGCTGCTGCCGATGGTCTGGCTGGAGCTGGCTTTCAAGGCACTCAGAGGCCAGGTGTTCCTAGGGAGGAGGGAGAGGGCAAACACTCACTCACTCTCCACCCCCAGCTTGAAGCCACACTGCTGCTGCTACTGCTGCTGCTGCCGATGGTCTGGCTGGAGCTGGCTTTCAAGGCACTCAGAGGCCAGGTGTTCCTAGGGAGGAGGGAGAGGGCAAACACTCACTCACTCTCCACCCCCAGCTTGAAGCCACGCTGCTGCTGCTACTGCTGCTGCCGCCGATGGTCTGGCTGGAGCTGGCTTTCAAGGCACTCAGAGGCCAGGTGTTCCTAGGGAGGAGGGAGAGGGCAAACCCTCACTCACTCTCCACCCCCAGCTTGAAGCCACGCTGCTGCTGCTACTGCTGCTGCCGCCGATGGTCTGGCTGGAGCTGGCTTTCAAGGCACTCAGAGGCCAGGTGTTCCTAGGGAGGAGGGAGAGGGCAAACACTCACTCACTCTCCACCCCCAGCTTGAAGCCACGCTGCTGCTGCTACTGCTGCTGCCGCCGATGGTCTGGCTGGAGCTGGCTTTCAAGGCACTCAGAGGCCAGGTGTTCCTAGGGAGGAGGGAGAGGGCAAACACTCACTCACTCTCCACCCCCAGCTTGAAGCCACGCTGCTGCTGCTACTGCTGCTGCCACCGATGGTCTGGCTGGAGCTGGCTTTCAAGGCACTCAGAGGCCAGGTGTTCCTAGGGAGGAGGGAGAGGGCAAACCCTCACTCACTCTCCACCCCCAGCTTGAAGCCACGCTGCTGCTGCTACTGCTGCTGCTGCCGATGGTCTGGCTGGAGCTGGCTTTCAAGGCACTCAGAGGCCAGGTGTTCCTAGGGAGGAGGGAGAGGGCAAACACTCACTCACTCTCCACCCCCAGCTTGAAGCCACGCTGCTGCTGCTACTGCTGCTGCCGCCGATGGTCTGGCTGGAGCTGGCTTTCAAGGCACTCAGAGGCCAGGTGTTCCTAGGGAGGAGGGAGAGGGCAAACACTCACTCACTCTCCACCCCCAGCTTGAAGCCACGCTGCTGCTGCTACTGCTGCTGCCACCGATGGTCTGGCTGGAGCTGGCTTTCAAGGCACTCAGAGGCCAGGTGTTCCTAGGGAGGAGGGAGAGGGCAAACCCTCACTCACTCTCCACCCCCAGCTTGAAGCCACGCTGCTGCTGCTACTGCTGCTGCCGCCGATGGTCTGGCTGGAGCTGGCTTTCAAGGCACTCAGAGGCCAGGTGTTCCTAGGGAGGAGGGAGAGGGCAAACACTCACTCACTCTCCACCCCCAGCTTGAAGCCACGCTGCTGCTGCTACTGCTGCTGCCGCCGATGGTCTGGCTGGAGCTGGCTTTCAAGGCACTCAGAGGCCAGGTGTTCCTAGGGAGGAGGGAGAGGGCAAACCCTCACTCACTCTCCACCCCCAGCTTGAAGCCACGCTGCTGCTGCTACTGCTGCTGCTGCCGATGGTCTGGCTGGAGCTGGCTTTCAAGGCACTCAGAGGCCAGGTGTTCCCAGGGAGGAGGGAGAGGGCAAACACTCACTCACTCTCCACCCCCAGCTTGAAGCCACGCTGCTGCTACTACTGCTGCCGCCGCCGATGGTCTGGCTGGAGCTGGCTTTCAAGGCACTCAGAGGCCAGGTGTTCCTAGGGAGGAGGGAGAGGGCAAACCCTCACTCACTCTCCACCCCCAGCTTGAAGCCACGCTGCTGCTGCTACTGCTGCTGCCGCCGATGGTCTGGCTGGAGCTGGCTTTCAAGGCACTCAGAGGCCAGGTGTTCCTAGGGAGGAGGGAAAGGGCAAACACTCACTCACTCTCCACCCCCAGCTTGAAGCCACGCTGCTGCTGCTACTGCTGCTGCCACCGATGGTCTGGCTGGAGCTGGCTTTCAAGGCACTCAGAGGCCAGGTGTTCCTAGGGAGGAGGGAGAGGGCAAACACTCACTCACTCTCCACCCCCAGCTTGAAGCCACGCTGCTGCTGCTACTGCTGCTGCCGCCGATGGTCTGGCTGGAGCTGGCTTTCAAGGCACTCAGAGGCCAGGTGTTCCTAGGGAGGAGGGAGAAGGCAAACACTCACTCACTCTCCACTCCCAGCTTGAAGCCACGCTGCTGCTGCTACTGCTGCTGCCGCCGATGGTCTGGCTGGAGCTGGCTTTCAAGGCACTCAGAGGCCAGGTGTTCCTAGGTGTTCCTTACAGTCTGCAAGTTTAGATTCTGCATGGGAGGGATCGTTAAACTAGAGCCACAATTCCTAATACCCTGAGGCAGGAAGAAGTAATGTAGGTTTATCATGTATGACTATTTAGGATATATTTCTCAATATTTCCCAAGGCAAAATTTCCCAAATACCCTGGTGAGAATAGTAATTTTCAAATAACATAAAGCACACTCTAATAATAATGTGTTTCTAGGAATTACAGTTTTAGGGTTTTTTGAACTGTCTTTAAAAAAAAGATGTAAAAGTTAATTTGTTCTTTCCCACTCCACAGCAGTGTAATTATACTCTCCTTTTGGATAATAATATTAATCACACAGAGTAAGTGTTGTTATGGTATGCTAGATTAAGATTCTTTGTTAGTCCATCCAGTGTTTACAGAAAAAGATAAAATGTCCTCTGTGATGAGATACAGAAAATTGTAATTTGAATGCTGAATCTCATGCAGCAGTCTTTTCACTATAACATTCTGTTAAGTCCATAGGATTTACTTAAACCTTTCATAGAAAATAGAATTTGCCAGAGTGGACTATTATATTCAGTGACACAATAGGCTGGTAGAATTAATGACGGTGCAAAAATACACAAAATGTCAGTTTGAATTTGCAGATATGTGTACTTCTTCAGTATGCAATCGAAAAGGTGACTGGATACTCTAAGAACTGTGGTCTGCCTATATAATCTTAGGATGTATTTGGGGTGATAACTCACTGATTAACTCCACTTATCCACTAGGTATGATATCAGAGCTTCTGGCTTGAACAGCATTCCCACAGGGTTTATTTGTTGCAGTCCTGACTTGCATACAATTTCTAAATACAGTAGCTGTCATTTGGACTCTAACAAATGTATCTAAAAATATACTTCCTTGCTTTCTAGAAACAATGAATTTCTTTCAAGATTTAACCAGGATGAAGTACAATGCCTGATAAATAACATATTCACGCTTCAGGCTGCACACTTAACTGGGGACACTGTGGGATGTAGTTTCATGTACTTATTCACAGGATTGTGCTGTTAGTACTCAAGAATTAGGACTGTGTGCAATGCAGCTTAACAGATCTGATTATACAAAAGTTAATATAACAGTTTATATTAGTTTTCCTTTTCCTGTAATAATAATGTAAGGATTCTAACTCAACATCACAGTGAGTCAATTTCAAATCCTATGTATATGTGTTGCAGATGATATTATTTGCCCTTGTGTACATTACTTTATTAAGATTTAAGTTTAACCATTCATTTGCCCAGTTCTGATCAATCTCTTTGGTGCTCTTCATGCAATCGGCTCCAATTTTCACCATTCCAGTTATTCCCAGTTCACAACAATTTGATGTTATCTCTAACTTGGTCCACCCAAAACATCATAATATTTATGAGTGTTAAACAGAACAATTCCAAATGCACATATGTACTCTACGACTAACTGTGAAAACCGTCCATTTATTCCTATTTTTTGCCTCCTTTTTCTTTAACTAGTTACCAATTTATAAAAGGATCTGGCCTCTTACCACATGACTACTATGTTTATTCAAGGCCCTTTACTAAGAGACTTTTTAAAAGCATTTTAGCACTTCAAACATATTAGGACTTAAATCCTATTGTTAATCCCAGCTAGAGGAGGCCCACTGAATCAATGGGATTTTACTTCCATGGTGAATCACCATCCAGCAATGGATTCAATGGGTTTACTCTAGTTATTATGATTCAGTCTAATGCTTGCTAGATTAACTTCACCTACATGTTTGTTGAAAATTTCAGGGCTTGTCTGAGGCATTAAAATGTGGATTGATGTGCAGTAATGCCAATCTCCTTCCAAATACGGTGGGTTGATGTGGATCCCATTTAGACAAAATGAATTCTCCTCGAATTCTGTGAGGAGTATTTTTGCCATTTAGACAAACCCCATGATTCTCCCATATGAGCTGCCCATGTTTGAGATCTTCCTTCTGTCCCACCATCCTCACAGGCACATCTGGTGGGAACACAGGAGAGAGCCTTTTCAGTGGCTGCTCCCAGGTTTTGGAACTCTCTTCTTAGAGGTTATTTATCTTTTCATAGGCAAGCAAAGACTTTTTTGTTTTGGCAAGCCTTTGAGGGCTGATTGTTGAGGGGGAAGTGCCTTTCATAATGTGCTCTATTGTTTATATTTGTTGTTTTTCTTCTGAATTGTCATGTTTTGAACTGCCTTTAATTCTACTAATAGTTTAATTATATTTTTAACTTTTGTGTGATGTGAATTTTTAAACTATGGACTTTTCCAGACAGGACTTAGTGTGCAAGAAGACTGCGGTATAGTTACGACGCTGTTGCATGGCAGGGGGTCCATTTCAGATGCCGCCGTCCTTCTCTCGGCATTGTCAGTGTCACTTCCATGTATGATTGGAGGCAGACGTGCCATATTTTACTCACAGACAAGCCTCCAATCATACACGGAAGTGACACGGATTATGCCGAGAGAGGGATGGCAGCGTCTGAAATGGACCCCCTGCTGCGCAACAGCGTTGTAACTATTCTGGAGTCTTCTTGCGCAGTAAGTCCTGTCTGAAAAAGTCCTATATCTATTTTAATGGTTGTAGGCTGCCTTGAGTCTTGGGACTTTATCAGACTAGTGTCTAAAAATGCTGTAATTCCATGAGAATGAGGAAAGCAGAAATATAATGGCATGATTACAGTAATTATTTCATGTCGCTGTAATCGTGTGATACTACTGCCACAGAATTATTTGATGACCACCACTAGTGGTTTAAGAACAGGATTTCAGCTCTCACTATAGTAACACTGTTCGCATTGCCTTCTAACGACACAGTATTAATGCCTTCTGCTGGCTGATGCATGACCTTTAAGAAAATTCCTGGCTTTTGCATGGGCGACATTTTGGTTGTTCTCATGAGAAGATGCGAGACTTCACTCTAAAATACTAAAAACAAATAAATAATTAAAGACATTCAAAAATAAACACTGAAACATTAAAAGGTACCAAGAAAAGGCAACTGTTGATTAAGAGCATCTTGTTGGTCCTCTTCCCCTTCTCCCCCAGAAATGTAATTACTGTATGTGTTCTTGTTGGGAAAGGTGAAGGGGAATAGAGGACAGCCCACTCATGTTGTAAGCACGCTATTACAGTGGGGTGTGATTTCACAGACTCGTCAATACTGCAAAAAGAGCGATATTGAGGGCTATTGATGAATTTTGCCCATCAATGAAAAGTTACACATAATTAACGAGTGGAGCACACATGGACCATGGAAGGATGACAACATCATGTGATAAAGGGCACCCATTTGTGCTACTAGCCTGTTGTACTCACGCAATTTTAGCCTTGTATGATAAAGTTCTTAGACTGGGAGGGTTTGTTGTTGCTGTTGTTGCTGCTGCTAACAATGACAATGTTTTAAGAACTGATATTGAATCTGATCATTTTCCTCTTCCTTCCTCATTCCTTTTCCTTTTTGTGTGAAGTCTTTTAGTCTGTAAGCCTGAGAGCAGGGTTGTTGGTTTTGTGTGTGTGTTTGTATTTTGTATTATAGGTCTATAAGCCGACTTGGACTCTTCTCAGCTGGAAAGTGAGGTGAACATTACTTAAGTAAATAAGAAAAACCATTACATGAAAAGCAGGACTTCCCTTTGAAAAAGTCATGCTGGTTCTGCTTAATAATTCTACTTTTAACTGCTTTTTTTCCTCACCAGCTTCCTAGGGAAAATTATAAATAATATAGCTTAATTTTATAGCTCCCCTCTGATCCTTTTTTTAAAAAAAATGCTGTTGAATTAGCTATCTTCCAAATCTTCAGTAAGGAGACTGATTATTAGTAAAACCTCTCCTTCCATCAAGGAGTCCAGGGCAGCTACTTCTCCTTTCCTTGTCCTGCTCTATTTTGTCCTTTGATCTGCCCTATAAATTGGGTTAATCTGCGGGACAAAAACTCAGCCAAAGCCACCCAGTGAGCTACATGGAGGAGGAAGAATTTTAACCTGAGTTTTCCCAGTCCTAGTACAACACTAACTTGAATTTTAAAGCTGGATATTGAAATCCAGTTGAAAGAGGTTAAGATTAAACACAAGCCTTTTTCTGCCTGCAGAACCCTCTTCTGCCAGCTAATCTCAGAGATCTGGTGAAAGAGCTGTCTGCTGGCAGAACTGCTCTGCTGCAGGGCTGGTTTAAGCGTACCGCCAAACCCACATCTGCGGGGGGGGGGCAGCCACAGGGTCCCCCGTCCTAACAAAACAAAACAGGAGAGAGAGAGAGCAAGCAAAAAACCTCCTGCTGGCTTTTTTTTTTAAAGCAGCATCTCCTGTCTCCTTATTCCTGCAGGACACGCTGCAGGGGACCCCCTCCTAACTGGAGAGAGAAAGAGCATCTCCTTCCTTCCTCCACCCCGAGCAGGTCAAGCTCTCCTGTGTGGCTTAAAGTGGGGGGAAGTTTGCTGCTCTCTCACCCTCTCCTCCCAGGGGATCATCAAAATGCAAGCCAGATGTGTGTTCCTATTTGTGTCAGAGAGGGTTGTGTGAGTGTGTGTGAGAGAGAGGGGGGAGGGAATCGTGAGGGTCACCTCTTTCCCTTTCTTTCTCCCCTGCTCTCTCAGGGAAAGGGTTAGCATTAGGGTTTCTTTCCCTTCCCTTCCCTTCCCTCCTGTCTCTCTTGCATGATCTCTCTTCTCTCCTTCTCCTGCCTCTGCTAGGAAGAAGGGTCCCCATTGGGCAGCCACACTCCACATAGAGCCCCTCCAGCCCATCTTTCCAGCTGCTCTTAACATGTCCTGGTTTCTCTCTCCTCCCTCCCTTTCTCCTTTGGTCTTCAGCTTACGCCCCTTGCTGCCAACTGAGTTCAACCTGCAAAAGGTAATTTGTGTGTTTGCCTATGTGCCTTCAAGTCATTTCTGACTAAGGCGAACCTATCATTGGGCTTTCTAGGCAAGATTTGTTCAAAGGGGGTGTGCCTTTGCCTTCCTTTGAGGCTGAGAGAGTATGACTTGCCCAAAGTCACCCAGTGGCTATTCATGGCTGAGTAAGGATACAAACCCTGGTCTCCACAGTCATAGGGCAATGCTGAAATGTCTACAACACTCTAGCTCTTTTAACAAAAGAATATAAAGAATATAAATAAAATAAAAATTTGGAGTAATTTTACTGGGACCAATGGTTTTATTGTTGTCACTAGAACACCACTATCCCATTAGTGTTTATGTGGGCTAGAGCAGTGGTTCTTAACCTTTTCTTTACCAGGGACCCCCTTTAAATATCTTTTGCTGCCCCAAGACTTAACTCAAGATTTAAAACCCTAATAATAATAGCTCACAACAACCACAACAATACAATTGCACCATCCATTAAACTTTCCCTCAGAGGCACTCTTGCTTTTTCCTGCAAACTTGTGGCTGGAGTGGATTGAATGGCAATGTACAGGCTAAGCCAGCCAGCCTTTGCCTTGGTTTCTGTCATGTGGCTGCTCCACTATAGGGAGGAGGGGGCCAAGCAGCCTTCAAGCCTTTGTGGACCCCCTGTGAGGACATTGCGGACCCCAAGTTAAGAACCACTGGGCTAGAGAATGCTGAAAAGGGAACAATGCAACCAGACCTTGAGAAGGGTGCTGGCGGGGGAATTCTGGAAGGTGTAATCCAAAAGTAACTTTCCCAAGCTCTGAATGCAGCCTAGAATCCTAGAATCATAGGACTGGAAGGGACCCCAACAGCCATCCCATCCAACCGGCTTCTGACCTGCAGGGACACACAATCAAAGCCCTCATAATAGATGGCCATCCAGCCTCTGCTTAAATCCCTCCAAAGAAGGAGACTCCACCACACTCTGAGGCAGTGTATTCCACTTCTGAGCAGCTCTTACTGTCAGGAAGTTCTTCCTAATGTTTAGCTGGAATCTCTTTTTCCTGTAGTTTGAACCCATTGCTCCGTGTCCTAGTTTCAGGATCGGCAGAAAACAAGCTTGCCCCATCTTCAGTATGACATCCCTTCAAATATTTAAAGATGGCTATCATGTCACCTCTCAACCTTCTCTTCTCCAGGCTAAACATACCGAGCTCCCTAAGCCGCTCCTCATAGGGCATGGCTTCCAGACCTCCCACCATCCTTCTCAATATCCTTCTTGAATTGTGGTGCCCAGAACTGGACAGTCTTCCAGGTGAGGTCTCACCAAAGTGGAAAGGAATGGTACTATTATTTCCCTTGGTCTAGACACTATACTCCTATTAATGCAGCCTAGAATTGCATTGGCTTTTTTTTTTTTTGCTGCTGCTGCATCACATTGCTAACTCATGTTCAGCTTGTAGTCCACTCTTTCTTTTCTTTGAGGAAATCTACACCATTACGTTAATTGCTAATAAACAAAAAATATTATGTTAGTGCCTATAATATAGTTTTTAAACTAAATTATTGGTGGCAAATTATGTAATACAGTAGCCCCCGCTTTATCTGCTGGGGATTGGTTTGGGGGGCTTGGATACTGAAAACTGTGGATAATAGTGAATGCCATTGAAAATAATGGGACTTCTTGTTTAAAATACCATAGAGTTGCCTTGGAAGACCTAGAAAATGGCTAGAGAGGCCACATTTTCTAGGAAGACTCTATGGTAGGTATGCTGTTTTGTGTCCCATGGATAATGAATCTGTGGATACAGGGGTCCTACTGTAATCTGAACATCCTGTACTGTGAATAGGTTAGGTTACATTGACCTGAGATAAACGTATGGGTCCCCCAAAATTCCTTAAACTGGCCCTGCTCTGCTGGTTAAGATCTGCCCAGAGAAGAGCTTTAAAAAAGTGGGAAGTAGGGAACTATGTTATGCCAGAATTTAAGGTTGCCTGCTCAGGAGCATCTCAGGCCCTGAGATTTCAGGGCCCCATCCTGAGACCAAGGTTAACTCCTCACAATGTCACAGGGGGCAAGGTCTGGTGAAATTATTAAGCATGCTACCTGACGCATCAACCACATTTTCTTAGAGCACAACATTCAATAATAAACTCCAAGTCTAATTCAAATAAGGGAAGTTTTTTTTTTTCCTGGCTGGAAATGCAGTTTTCTAAGCTCTTAGCTGAAAAGAAAACACACATATTCCACAGCTGAGTTGTTGACACCTTTACATGCACTGGTTGTAAGGGCACATGGGAGTTGTAGTTCAGTCAAAGAGCATTTTCCAGACTCTGTTCTGAACAGAAAACAAGCTACAGTAGTGTGTAGCGGAGGGGCAGTATATCCTGAATCCTAATAGTTAGCACTGACTAGAGTAGATCCATTGATTCAATTTTTGAATGGTAAATTAACACATAGGTAAATTCTACTGATTCAGTGGGTCTGTTTTAGTTCAGGCTATCAACAGGATGAGAGCTAGTGCAATGTATTGTCAGGAGTTAGAGACTGAACTCCAGAGAAAATGTCCAAACAGCTTAAGAGTCATGCTGAGTCATGATGCCTGAAGCCAAGGAACTGCCAAGTCATGCTAGCCTTGGGCCCACAGCTAGAGAAGGAGGGTTACTAGAGGGCATAGCTTCTGGAGTGCAAGATCTGATGTAATGTACCCATGTGGTTGAGTAAGCCAATGTCCTGTAACTGTGTATATAAGAGACCTCAGTCCACAGCTCATTCTCTTCTCGTGAATCTTGATGTCTGGCAAAGCAATTTGTCCTTTAATTGTAAATATTTGTACATATTGCAACTGCTTGACTTTGAAGATAAAAGTGCCTCCTGTTTAAACACTCTGTGTGTGGGTATTCTTGGGAATGAGTTGCTACTAAGTCTGCTGAGATAGTTTTTGGCTTCTGCCAGGGATTGAGTGTCCTATCATCCCCTGACATGTATGCGCATTGGACTTGAACTTTGGAAGACCAGGGTTCAAATGCTCATTCAGCCATGAAAACCCACTGGGAGACCTTGGACAAATCACACTCTCTAAGCCTTAGAGGAAGGCAATGGCAAACCTCCTCTGAATAAACCTTGCCAGGAAAATGCTGGGATAGGGTTACCATGTCAGAACTGATTTGAAAGCATAAAACAACATCAGCATTCAGACCTCTGTGTGTATGTGTGTTCAAGGCAATGCTCTTGCCCTGAGGTTCCTCACCCTCACCCTAAGGACCAGAGAAGGCATTCCAGGTCCTGAGATTCAGGTCCAGAGCCTAACACCTAGGAACCCTATCCCAAACTCAAAGCTCCTCTAGCACAGGGACACAGCCACAATGCAGGCACAAAGGCTAGGGTGAGGGCAGTGCTCAATAATTTCCAGCACCCCTCAGCTTGGATTCAGCTGACTCTTGGCCCTCTTAAGAAAGGTGGATTAAAATGGTTGGACCATTGGAAGCTGTTCCAAAAACATGCATCAACAAGTCTGGGAGTGACGGCATAGAAATGTATTAGTTAAATAAATGAAGTATAGAGTGCAGTAGACATCTTTATGTGGAAATCCATTTTCAGCCCTGAAATTTAATTGAGTCTAACTGCCTGATACTCTGCAGATTAATTCAGTATCTCAAGTAGTATTAGGAAATTTAGGAGGAAGTAACTTTGGAAGAAGAGGAAGCAAGTTTCATTTCTCCCCCCCCTCCCCATTCACCACTAGGTTTCTAGCAAGTGAAGGGCTTCAAGCAATTCCACCAGTTGAACCATTGATAATCCAGCCCTGTCTTTGCCAGTTGGGATCGCACTCCAAATTCTTGTTTACCCATAAAGTCGGTATCCAGTTTGGGGGTACATCTCTGTCTTTCAGTCAGCTCTTCATTTGTAAAACAAGATGAGGGGACAGGTGTTCTCTATTATACAAAACTGTGAAGTTTAAATTGCTATTATTTTTAAAATACTTTATTAACTAATATTGGAACATTGATAAGTAAAAAGAAGTCAGACAATAGCCACAACTGAGCAGCTAATCTAATAAGAACATATCATTATTATGGATAGTAAAGTTTTGATTATATTTACTGTCCACTGGTAGCAAGATTTACAGAAACACTGAGGCTCTAGACCCCAACAATAGCCAGAAATGCCATTAAGTAATTTTGGACTCTGAACACAATGAACATGTTTATATGTGGGGCCTTTTTTTAGTGCAGAGCTTAATTACAGTATTATTATTAAACTATAGAAGGCGCTGTGTCCAGCCTGCAATACTGTAGTTGCTTAAGTTGTCCCTTCACATTTGCAGGTGTTGGGGTGGAGCACCACCGCAAAAGTGAAAAAAATGCAAATCAGTTAAGCCCCGCCACCAACATGCATACTACACTACAGTATTGTAGACTCCTCTCCTGCCAACAGGACTACCAATACCTGCCACCACGGTAGCAACACCTGCCCCTGGACAGATAAACCATGCCCCTCACCCACACTCACCTCCCCGCCAGCTCTCCCTCCCTCTGTCCTGCCAACAACACTACTCTATCTTGCTTTCTTACCTTGCACCAAAACAGTGCTGCCCATTTAAAACAGTAAGGTTTAAAGCAGTGTGCAGTGCTGTTTTGGTGCAAGCTAAGAAAGCAAGATGGAGTGTTTTGTTGCCTGGACAGAGGGAGGGAGAGCTAGGGGGTAGGCGAGTGTGGGTGAGGGGCATGATTTGTGCATCCGGGGGGTGGGTGTTGCTACAGTTGCAACTTTTAGCATTGGTTTGGGAAAGGAGCGACCTTACTGTTTTAAACAGGTAGTGCTGTTTTGGTGCAAGGTAAGAAAGCAAGATGGAGTTGTATTGTTGGCAGGACAGGAGGAGAGGGGAAGGGGTCAGGGTCTTGGAGTTTGAGCTAGTTGAGCAGCAGCTACAAACGGCAAATATGCAAAACCGCAAATGTGAAACACACAAATGTGAAGGGACGACTACTCTGGTTCAAGATTGGTCCTTGTGTAAAAAAGGCTGTTCTTCAGAAGAGCCCCACTGGCCTGGTTTCCCTCTGAAATAGAGTAGGCCTTCAGTATCTGCTGGGGTTTGGTTCCAGGAACACTCCCCCCTGCCCTGTGGATACCAAAATCTGTGGGTGCTCAGTCCCATTATATACAATGGTGTAGTTAAATGTCCCTTATATAAAATGGTGGGCAGCAAGATTTGCTTTTTTAAAAAATATTTTCAAGCCATGCTCGGTTGAATCTGTGGATGCAGAACTCGTGTATATGGAGGGCTGATTGCAGTCTGACAATGGGAACATTTATTATTTCACTTACTTCAAAATTCTCCTGCTCAGTCTGGTAAGTGAGCTGCCCCACAGACCTGCCTTGATGACACACTGAATGCAGGACTCAAGCTTTTCATGATAAAGTTCCAGGTCACTGTCTAACACACGGATGCACAAAGTGCAGCAACCCAGCTATGGACAGCAACTCCCAGCATTCCTCACCAATAGCTCTGTAGGCTAATTGGAATTCAACATTGCCCATCCCGGATTTAGCATCTCAGTAAAATTGGCTGAGGTAGCAAATCTATATCCAAAGCCATTGCCAGTCAGATTGTACCCAGCAAGATGATCCAATGGCCTCATTCATCATATGAAGCAGCTGTGTATGAATGACAAAGCAAAGCATGTTAGATAAAGCAAAGTGAAGCCTTAAACAGACTGTAGTATCAAGGAAAAAAGTATTCTAATAAATAAGAATGTGAACAGAGATCTAATTCCAGAACCTAGAACATAATTTTCCCCTTTTTGTACCACTTGATTGTGGATTTGGCTGACCTAACTGAAATGTGACCTGAGGCATTTCACATTGCTTTGGAAACTGCATCAACATACTTAAACTGATGTCACATATACAGGGAAACTGGTGCTTCTATTTTTAAAGTAAGAACTTAGCTTTTTAGAAAAAATAATAACCTTGAAGCAAAGTTTTTCTCTGATTGGATTTTTCGTTTCCAGGCTGAACATGGTGCAGCAATTTCAAAAGCAGCAGAAAGAACAAGAGGTTAGGTTGGGTCAACCAGATTTTTTTTAAAAAAAAAATGGTGTATGGCTTTTCTTGGAGATACAGATATGGATATTTAGAGTGATATTATTGAAGGCAGAGGAGAACATTTGACACTGTGGATGTTTTGGACTGCAGCTCCTAGAATTCCCCGTGTCACTGTAAAGGATTATGTGAGCTTAAGTCCAAAACATCTGGAGGGTCAAAATTTCCCATCTCTCACATACGACTTTGTAGACCAGTGAAGGTGCATGTTTTGATTAGCTCTTTTTAAAAAAAAACTAAAAGCCCTTCCTCTTTACAGAATTGGAAGCCACTGATTCTGACAATATAATGAGAATTAAAGACATGATCCAGCCAAAGTTTTGCATTTTTATGACTGACTGATTTCAATGAAAGAGATTATTTGAACAAGGTGTTTACTCTCCCACTGATACAGTAGGACTTAAAGAGCTCAGATGACAGTTTAGTGTGCTAACATTTTTGATTACAACTTTCCAAATTATGCTACCCTTCCTTTGAAAATCTGGAGGGGTCATTTTTGGTTCCTCAATAACTTTCATATCCTTGCTTCCTGTGCCTGCTATGTTGTGCATATCTTCATATTTAGTCATTTAAATCATACTTCTACATCTGTACTAACAGTGTCTTAATATTGCCATATTTTAAAGCTTCCAAATACAAAAAACTGTCTTTGTAATTTAAAATCTAGTCATTGTCTATTTATATTGCTGCTAAAGGATTCAATTAAGTTTTAATTAAAGAACTAGACCCACACAGCTATATTGCTTGGATACAGCAAAGCATTGGATACAGCAAAGCACAGCCTTGCAAAGCATTGTGCATGATGCAAAAGCACACTAAACCAGGGTGGAGTGTTTTTGCCTTATAATGTTGCTTATACACCTCTGTTTCCTCTTACTGGGAAAAGAAATAGTTAAGAGCCAAGGGAAGGGAAAGATTAGATGGTACATGTTGACAAAGAACGATCAAACATCAGGCAAAGTATCCCTCAGAAATTGGAGACTAAGGACCAAATTAGATACGCTGAGGTGGGCTAAGTGGAGATCTTGGGCCACATTCAGCCCCCAGGGCTGTTTTTTGAGCCCCCAACCCATTCTCAGATTCCCTCCATGTTTCCAGCAAAAAAGGAGGGTGAACTGCTCACCCTGGAACTGACACAGAGCAGTAATTTGTTTTTTAAATAGCACACAGCCCCTGCTTTTAACATATAAAAAATAATTTGTTCCATTTTGGGGCAATCTATAAGGCTCCTGTAGGGCCCCAAGGGCAAAAAACTCACACAGGTAAGAGGTGGAAGACAGAAAAAGAATTCAAAAGAGCGTCTAATTAAAAATGTTGGATGAAACCCAATGTTAGGCAAGCAGATGTTCACTTGTGCTGTGGGACTTTCTCTGTCTTTTCTCCCTCTGCAGTCCACCACACTTCTCCAAAAATCTACTCTGAAGCATACCCCAACCCTCTGGAGCAGATTGTGAGGTCACACAGGAGGAAAAGTTAAGGGGGAACCTACCACCACCACTTTTCAGTTCTGCTGATGAAAGCACCCTGAGAAATGTTGCTGGTGAAAAAAACACAGTCAGTTTAGGAGGGCAAAAGAGACCCTAGGCCACAGTAATTTGAAGGCAACACATGCATGAATCATGTTCATGGTTTCAGTAGCCCTGGTAAGAGAGTGAAGAAATACTACAATGTAGCTTCAAGCAGCAAATTTGAGGAAGTTAAAAAATTATGAAAAACAAGGGATTGCCCTTTTTTCACACAAACTGTCAACTGCATCAAGTGGTAGGTATCTAATTATCTGACATATCCATTTTGCATTCAGAGCACAGGTTCAAAGAGACAAAAGATCACAGAACTAGGAAACTATCTATTGTTAAATCAGGTCCATTAGGTCAAGATTAATACATACTTGTCACCTTAAACCCCAGACAGGCCCCTCAGAGATAGCATTCCTGCTCAGTGTGCTAGGGTCCAATTCACACTCTGATTCTTTCTGGCACTTTATTGAATCTTGTAAGATTGAGTACATGCAGCTTGGTAGCAAATCACATGTCTCCCCGCCCCATGTGGGTGAGCACAGCATTCTTATACAGTTGACAATTAAACCTATGACATTAGAGGATTGGAAGACTACATTCCACATGCAATCATAGCCTAAGCTCATGAACATGATTTCCAGACTGGCTTAAGGCAGAGGTGTTTCCCAGCCTGTCGGGATGGCAGGTAATGTTCTATCACTGGAGCCTTTACCTTGTTATATGCCCTGACACCCCCTCTCCTTTCCATATTTCACCAATTGGCTATAATTCATAATTTGGCTTATATCAACACTTCTCGTGTTAGCAGTAGACCAGGACTGCCCAAATATAGGGACTGGTAAAGGTTTACTCAAAACCTGAGAAGAGGTCTTGGAAATTTCCCAAACCAGACATGCCTGGAAAGTAATTATGTGGAGCCCCCTTGAATGGTAGTTAGGGTGGAATGTGTTAATTCTCCTTGATGCACATGACAGTGAGTCATACGCTGAAAAAATCAAGTGGCCGGAACACCCAGGACTCTGCAAATGGTTTGTCCTCACACATCTCATACATATAATAGTAAGTTGCCTGATAACTCATCAGTCTTAATGTTTCAACCATTAATGAAACCAGAGCTTCCATTGTCTAACCGTGGGAAACTCACTCAAGCATTGTTTTCCACTCATAACACCTCTTAAGGGTAAATATCAAGTATAAATATTACCCCAAAACACAGCCAAAGGGCACACAGCCTTCATACCTCCCCTCACTCTGTCTGCTGTGTGACCCGCAGAGCTCCATCTGAGTATCTTCTGCTACATGAATCTCTGCTCATCAGGCAGGCCCATTAGCCCAAACTCTATTCCTCTATCCCAATCCTTCCTCCTATCTTCTGTTAGCTTTGTGTGATTGCTTGAAGCTTAAGTGTATGTGTGAATGATTTTGTGATTGTTTTTCAATAAAAAACATTTTATTTTATTTCCTGGCTTGGAATCACATCAGTGAGTACTGGTTCACATAGGTCAAAAGATCCCATAGTTACCCATCCTCTCACTGCCATATTGATCTAATTAAAAATTCCCCATATTAATATTTTTACATAAGTGGGTTCTTCACAGACCCTACACAATATAGGTAACAACCTTTAACAGAATGATGTGAATCTTTATGTACTCCTTAATATTGGCAGAAGGGGGGAGATAGAAATACTGAGGAGGTTTCTGTGCTACACAAGGTACTTGCATGATGGCCTGAGGTACTGCTACTGAATGCTGCTCAGTTGAGCTTATAGGGATGTATGGGAGGCTGAACTGCACCAGGTGACACTGTCAGAGGCAGGAGTGACACTGGCCTTAGTAATGGTATAGGAACTTGTATTTATTTTGAGGGACAGGACCTAACCCTAACCCTAACCTATCCCCATTTCCTTACTACTTTGCCAAATGTCTACACCAAGATTGGAAATGTGAGCACCTTCAGATATTACTGAAGTGCAGTTCCCAACATGCCTCACTATTGTCCATGCTGGTTAGGTCTAGTCTACAGAGGTGCTTGTTTCAGTATTCAGTGTATGCAACAGACTCCACATTTTTGTTGGAGTGTTATGTGCCCTCTCTCCACTGCTGTCATGATCTGATTTATTTATTCATAGTTGCTTTGCATTCAGCTGACTTCCAATACTTCATGAGCCAGATAGCATTTCAAATTCGAATTATATTGGACTTCCAGCAAGGGGAGCGAGGACGACGGACAGGCTCTAACGCAGCTCTGTGGGTACCTGTTGTCTGGGAGCAACAAAGGGGGGGTTGAGGAGAGGACCACCCCTACTTTATACCTGGGAAGGTAAAGAAAGACTGGGGCTCGCAATAGCTGTCTATATTGTGTTTTGGGGGGTAAAGGAAGATTCCCACCCCCAGCTGCAAGTTGGCAGACTGAGCAGCCATTGCTGTTCCTCGAGCCCTTGGGCACAGAGTCCTCATTTCTCCCCCTACTTTTAATCAAGAAACTTACTATCAATTATAAACTTGGTTATAAATAACCCAAAGTGTTCGTAAATACTTCCACCAGTAAACTTTCATCTGAGAATTATTTATGAGAGGATCTTTTGTTTTGTTATGAAAGATACCCTAATAATATATTATTGAAGCTGAGAATTTTTTTTTCCTGGAGCTTTCCCAACCATAGTGTGAAGCAATATTAGTGCATGGAGAATCAAGAACAAAGGAAAATAGAGTGGTCAAAAGATACATTTAAAAAACAAAAGCAACAAGCATAAAACAGTATAAAGGAGGAAAAAAAAGAAAACCTCCCCACCGCAAGACAAGGAAAAGCAGAAATTGAATGGCGCTGCGGTTAGCAGCTACGCAGCTGGATAACCAAGCAGCAGCCAGGATTGGAGGAGGAGAGTGAATGGGGAGTGTGAGTGAGAGAGATAAAGTGATGACGCTGGCTGGGCAGGGGCCAATTTAAACTGAGGCCTGGATTATACAGGTTGTGGAATGAACCTGTTCTGTTCAAGCAAGGTTGCATTGGCTTGGAATCTAAGTCTGGGTGAAGTGACATGGACAGAGGCAAATAACTGGAGTGGAAATAGAGGGGTTTGTGGAGCTGACAAAGGAACGGAGGGCGGTGAGGCATGGATGATGGAGAGACGAAGGATCAGACTGGAGGCCATGGTGAAGGAACAGGCGGGAGTGGAATTGAATGGAGAGTGGAGAGGCACAAGCAGATGGAGGAAGCAGACAGGGGAAAGCAATGTAGGAACAGACGGGTGTGGAGTGGAGGCGAGAGCAGAGGGCGACGAGGCGCAGATGGGCAGATGGACAGATAGAGGAACAGCCAGGGGCATGGCGAGGGAACAAACGGGAGTGGAGCAGTGGAGCTGAGGAGCAAGTGGAGGGTGAGAGGCACAGTCAGACAGAGGGAGCAGACAGTGGATAAATGAGCGCTTGAAGGGAGCGGACGGAGGGTCAGACAGGGTGAGGACGGATAGAGGAGGTGACGTAGAACTAGAGGGAAAGATGAAGGAAACAGATGGAGGGCACAGACAGGAGTAGGGAACGGAGGAGACAGAGGAGCTGAGCAGACAGAAGGCATGGAGGAGCTACAAGGGGCAGCAAAAGTCTGTGACTCTGACTGGGAATAGTAGGGGAAAGAGTGGAAGAAAACGGCGATCTGATATCAGTAGATGGAGGGGACGAAGGCATTGTGGGACACTAACACATAAAAGTATTGCCGAGATTAATTGTTATTAATGGGATAGTGCCAATTAATCAGCATTAATTATAGTTGTAATTCCTTCCTTAAATTTCATACTCTGCATCATCTCTTCATTTAAATTGATATAGATGTAAAAGCAAAACTGATATTTGGGGGGAATTTATGAAGGTAGGTCAAATAAAGTTGAGAATTGTTCACTGCAGTAGATTGTGACTACACATATATATATATATATACACTAGGGAATACCAATTGATAACCTTATAGTTATACAAATAGATGGCCTCTGGTTTAAGACCCAGAGCTTATACTACTTCTCAAGTATCACCTTCAAGGAGGGCTTCGACGGAAATGCCGCCTAAACAACTTGACATTAATGCTCAAATCCTGGAAGAACTCAAGTCCTTTAAGAGAGAGATAAAGGAGGAATCTTAAGAAGGACATGAAGCAAGACACAAGCTTTAGCAAGTTATATAGTGGAACCAGAAGAAAATATAGAAAAAGAAATTGATAAAATGTTTAGAGCAAGCTCAGCAATTGCAAAGGAACGGAAACTACCCAGAGACATCGTAATTTCCTCCATAAGATCGAAGTATAGAGATAGAATAATCCAGGTGAACTATACAAAGAAATTAACAATTGGGGGGGAAGAGATTCAGGTATATAAGGATATCCCGATTGAGATTCTTAAGAAACAACAAGAATATAAGCAACTTACACAAAAACTAACACGAATGGGTATGAATTTCAGATGGGATTGAATAGAGGGAATATCCTATACATACCAACAGAAAAGATACAGAATAAATTCAGTAGACAGAGCAAAAGAAATATTTAAAAAACTTAATGAGGGCAAACAAAAAGAAGAAGATAAGAGAAGGAGAAAGAAAGGCAGATGAAGAGAAAAGAAAGAACCAATGGATAATGGAAAACAGGAAGACTTTGAGGAGAAAGAATAGAGTGATAATAACCCAGAAGAGGAGGAAGAGGCACCACAAGAAGACGAGTCAGGGAAGGATGAGGAAGAGGAGGACGATGGGAAAAAAGATAAAGCTGAAGGAGGAGATGGAGAAAAGGATTATGGCTTATAAAATATGACAATGAATATAACATCGTGGAATGTCAAAGGCCTCAACACATTAACTAAGAGAAGAAGGGTGTACCGCTATCTGGAGAAAAACAAAGCAGATATCACCTGTTTTCAAGAGGTCGGGATACACCAAAATGAGAGTAAATATCTCAAAAACTTAAAACTGGGCCAAGAATTCATTTCTTTATCACCAAAAAAGAAAAAGGGGGTGGTAATATACGCTGACAAAAAATATGAAGCAAGACAAATATTAAATGATAACGAAGGTCACCTGATTGGAATAGAGCTCAAAGGCCATCTGATTGGAATACAGCTCAACCCCATCAATGAAAAGATATATATAATTGCGGTCTATGGTCCATTAGAAAAAAAAGAGTGATTCTATAAGGATCTATGCTCGAAAATGATGAACTTAGAAAAAGGGACAATAATACTTACTGGAGACTTCAACTGAATGTTGGACGGAAAGAGAGATAGATCTGGTGAGAGCAAAGAGAATCAGGGCAGACTTCCGAGGATCTGCTTTGTTTTAATGGAAGAGTTTCATCTAACAGATCTCTGGACAGCAAAATATCAAAAGGAGAAAGAGTATACCTTTCACTCGGAAGTCCACAAGATGATGTCGAGAACTGATATGTTCTGGACATCGACAGTTTTAATACCGAGAATAAAGGTGATGGAAATAATGCCAAAAATCATATCAGACCATAACCCTATAAACCTGAAAACGACAGTGTTTAAGAGAGAATATACATGGAGATTGAAAGATGGCCTACTAAAGGAAGAGATCTTTGTGCAAAAAATGAAAGAAAAAATCAATCAATATTTCAAAGAAAATAAAAAAGAAGATACAAAAATGAAAATAATATGGGATGCATTTTATAAAAAGGAGCTGAAAAAGCTAAAGCAAAGAGAGACAGAGCAGGAGCGTCTACAAAAATTAAAGGAAAAAGAGGATAAACTGAGAGAAAAACCCCAAAATAGAGTACTAATCAAGGAAATAGAATTGTTAAAGAGATCAACCAATGTTATAATGGCTTAGGAGATAGGTGACAAAGTGAAGAAGATAAAGCAGAGGTCATTTGAGCAGACCAACAAGACGGGTTGTCCTACAGATTGAAAAAGGAAAACAAGAGAAGGATGATAACAGAAATTAAATCAGAAGGGAAGCTCCTAACACTTCAGGAAGACATCAAAAAAGCATTCATCGATTATTACTCTTTATTATACAAGAGACAAATACAGGGAGAAGACTGGGAGGATAAGATGAATAAGTATATAAAGGAGAATAAATTTACACTATTATCGGATGATCACAGGCTGAACTTATCCAAACCTTTTGCTACGGAGGAAACGGTCAAGGCAATCCAGAGTCTAAAAAGTGGCAGAACGCCAAGACCGGATGGATTTACGGATATCTTTTATAAATTTTTTGAAAAAGAAATATCAAGACCCTTATTGGAAGTGATTAATCTGATACATATAGAGGGCATGCCCGACACGTGGAAAATGGCAAATATTACAATGATTTGGAAAGAAGGTAAAGAAAAAACAGATGTTAAGAAGTATCATCTGATCTCCCTTCTTAACATGGACTACAAGATCTACGCAATTATGCTGGCAAATAGAACAAAAGAAGTGCTAAAAGAAATAATACATAAGGATCAAAGTGGTTTCCTTCCAGGAAGATCACTATCAACAAATATTAGAAATATAATAGACATATAGGAATTTCTGGAAAAGAACATTGAAAGAAAGGTGGCTACAATTTTTGCAGACGCCAAGAAGGTGTTTGACAACATTACCTGGCGCTGCTTAATTAAAATGATAGATGAGCTCGGATTTGGTCAATTTGTGACATCTAATGTAGAAAAAAATATACACAGAACAAAAAGACTATTATAATAAACAGAGAGAGGTCTCAAGAAATCCTAATTCAAAAAGGAGCCAGACAAGGATGTCTCTTGTCCCCGCTGCTATTTATAACAGTACTGGAAATTCTAATGAACAAGATTAGAGGAGATAAAAAGATACAAGGATTGAAAGTAAAGAACCAGGAGTATAAGGTCAGAGCATTTGCTGACGACCTGGCCATAGTGTTAGAAGATCCCATAGAAAATGTAACCTGCTTAATAGAAACCATTGCTGAGTTTGGAAAATATGCTGGATTCAAGATCAACAAGGACAAAACTATAATCCTTACAAAGAACATACCTAAAAAAGAACAAGAAATATTAAAAGTAAGATCAGAATGTAATTTGGAAAAGAAGTGAGATACTTGGGGATTTGGTTATCAAATAGAAACCTAGATTTATACAACAATAATTATAAACAAAACTTGGGAGATAATAAAGGGAAATTTAGCTATTTGGTTAAAACTGAATCTCTCAGTAATAGGGAAAGTAGCGACTATCAAAATGTCCGTCCTCCTGAAAATAATGTTTTTGTTCCAGAATTTACCAATCTTAATGAATGATAAGCCATTCAAAAGTTGGAAGAAAGACTTGAGTGAGTTTATATAGAATGGCTGGAAGGCGAGGATAAAATGGGAAACACTAATTGAAAGCTCAGAAAGGAGAGGACTGGATTTGCCGGATCTACAAAACTATTACAGAGCATGCAGTTTGGTATGGATAAGTGAGTGGATTAGATTGAAAGACCAGAAGTTATTAACGTTAGAAGGAGTGGTACTAAGACTAGGCTGGCATGCCTATTTGGGATACGATAAGGCCACAATTCATAGAGATGTCAATATTATAAGAAAAGCACTATTACTGATCTGGAAAAAGATACAGAAGCAATACTTTGGGAAAATACCAAAATGGATATCCCTGGTGGAGGCCTTCATTGGAAGGTGGGGACAACTAGGCAAACCAGATAGATGGATTATATACAAAGAATTGTGCAAAAAGGAGAGCAATAGAAAGATGGAAATAAAATCGAAAGAGGAATTGGAATATGAGGGATGGAAATTCAACTGGTTTTCTTACCAACAAGTACACAGTAGATTCAACAAAAATAAAGAACTAGGCTTCTTCGAGGAGGAAATGGAGCTAGAAAAAATAATATGGGATGACAAGAAGAAGAAAACAGTCAGACTGTATAACATTCTCAACTCCAGACAACCTGAAGCTGAAGTAGTAAGAGAAGCAATGATCAAATGGGCTAGAGACATCGGAGAAGAAATTGAATTGGAAGAATGGGTAGGTGCATGGAGGAAAATGAAAAAGTTTACAGCAAGCCAAGCCCTGAAAGAGAACTACTTTAAAATAAGCAACAGGTGGCACTTAACCCCATCAAGGTTAAATAAAATGTTTGGATCAAAAGAAAAGGATTGCTGGAAATGCGAAAAAGTTACAGGCACACTAAGACATATGTGGTGGACCTGCCCTATTATACACAAATTTTGGACGAAAATACACAAGATAATTCAAAAAATATTCAATATAGAGTTTGAACTGAATTGAATCCAAAGCTATACCTCCTAAACATTACATCGATACTAACAAGCGAAGTGGGGGGGGGGAAATATTGGAGAATATTGTTATATCTATGCACAGCGGCTCGCATGATTATAGCCGCAAAATGGAAAACTAAGGAAGAACTGCGGATAGAAATAGGATGAATAAGATACTGGAAATGAGAGAAAACTCATGTATTAAACCAAAAACTAGTAAAGAAAACAGAAGCAGAATGGTTACCAGTAATTAACTATTGCAGGAAAAGGTGGAATGTGGAAATGGATATTGAAATTTAAGAAAGAAAACAGTAAAGATATTGACACGCAAACCTATAGAGAACAGAAAACATAGAGTAAAGAGATAGGAAATGAAAGGAAGGGAAAAGAAACAATGTGCTAAAAAGTAAATATAGAAAGGGATGAGAAGAGATAAACATAATTAAATGATTAGAAAACTAAAGACAGAAAGATGATGTTTAATGAATAGAAAGGAAGACACTAAAACTAGTGCAGAGAATGATAAATCCTTTGAGTTATTTTTATGAAGGAAGTCGTGTTTTTATATTTAAAGTTGCTTTATTTAAAGTTGCACAGCTTAAACTTAGGCAAGTATAATGGGTGGATAATGTAAGGACGGAAACTTGTTTTTCTTTCTTTTTTTGTTCCCAAAATCTATGATGTATAAGCAACAATAAAAAATAATAATTAAAAAAAAATCAAATTATATTGTACATGTCTAAAAAGGGAAAGTTTGAAATCTGGTAGAAAAGCCTGGTTAAACTCCACCTTTCTATCATAATTATTTTGCACTTCTTTTTATTTATACCAAAAACAAAACAAACAAACAAACAAAAAAACCAGAACTCAAAAAGATTAGGGTTAGTGGGGGGGGGGAGTAGGCATGTTGGCTACAGGATTCTGGGAACTGTAGTCCAAAAAAACCTTTCCAAGCCAGTATCAAAGGAGTTGGAAAAAGTAATTCTAGTACAAAACAGCTTTTGTATCTTTTTGATGTCTGTCAAATATGAGAGATAATTTCAATTGCGTTTAAAATATGAACTTTTTATAGGCCTAACTCTGAAACAGCTCATTAATACTGCAATAAAAAAATATAAAATGGCATAAGCCACACTCAGGTTTATGTGTGGGAGAGATTTTAATTTGGTCTCCATCATTCAACCAACCTAATTTTCATTTCCAAGGTGAATATGGAGATTGAAACATAGATAATCCTTTGGATTGCATAGTTCTATGAATTTGGCAATGCAGTTCTTGCTTTAAAAATATGTGTATAAAAACCTATGTGTTGGAAAGTTGCACACAAAAATGATTATATTAGGAAAATGTTTATAAAACGTTTGAGTTATGGACAACTGCCTACAAAAATGAATGCACAGGCCAAATTTCATGCAGGTGTAAAAAAAATTGCAGACTGAATTGGAAACTAAACAGAAGAACCAGGACTGGTTTAAGGAATTTTGGGGGCCCCTGCAATGCTTTATTTTGGGAGCCCCATATGTTTATCTCAGGTCAATGTAACCTAACTCAACCTAAGCTACTCACAGTGCAGGATATTCCAATTATTACTAATTATGTTTTTGCAGGAGGAGGGTTACTATGGGGGCCCCCACAATGATGGGGCCTCCTGCGGATGCTGACGCCACCGGTGCTTTAAACCAGCCCTGAGAAGAACCATACAACTGAATATGTGAATGTGAAATGAAACAGACTCTAGAGACTGATTCCTCTATAACTAGCCTCAGATATAAGACTGGGAGGTAACGTCCTTTGAAACCTTCAAACATTTGTAACTAGTATTGGCTATTTCTTTCTACGTCTGCTTTCAACTGCACCATGACTCCAAAATTCTATCTTTCTGAAATTCAATGGAGCATTGATCATTCTATTTCCTCATTTTTATTGCCCTTTCTAGCTATTTTTTTCTTTTCTGCATTCGCTTTCTTTCTGCATTTCTGACAAAATCCCTCATGAATTCTTTATGCAATGTAGGTTGATGAGCACTAGGTGTCACTATTGTTGCATTTTTAAAACACTGGTTTCATTTTTTAAAAATCAACCACCTCTCATCTCCCCCTTCCAACATCCTATCTCCAGCTGTCAACTAAATGTGGTCTGTTTAAATAAGTTTTTTTTTAAATTTTCAAATTGGCCTCTTTAGAGTCCTTGCCACATGAAGCTAATTTTAATTTGCCAGTTCACACCATTACCATTTAGAATAATCTGTCTCTGTCTCTGTCTGGCTTTTCTTCTCAAAGGAAGATTCAGGAAGGACTCATCCCGCGCTTTCTGCAAGCGCACTGATGACTAAAAAGGCCAATCTGAGATAAACAAGTCCAGTTGCAGAAAGCACAGCAGAAGGTCTCCTTGGGTGATGTTTTTGGGTTGTGATTCTTTGTCGTTTGTCGTTTCGCTTCAAGACTTGTTCGGCGTGAGTTCTCAAATAAGGTTGCAGCATTGTGGATGGTGTGTCTCCATGCCTCCCGATGTGAGGCCAGGGCAGGCCATTGTTGGTGATCAATTTGGCGGAGCCTGAGATGTTGTTTCAGGAAGTCCTTGTATCGCTTTTTTGGAGCGCCCCTCTTACGCTGACCCGTGACAAGTTCACCATAGAGTATTATTTTGGGGAGGTGATGGTGTCCTAGACGGTGTCCTAGATGGTGTCCATCCTAGAAACGTGCCCTGCCCAGTGCAGCTGTGTTCTCAATATCATGGCCTCAATACCGGTGATCCCTGCTTGCTCAAGGACAACAACATTTGTCACATAGTCAGTCCAGTGTATATTTAGGATTGTGCGTAGACAGTGCTGATGAAAGCATTCGAGGAGTCGTAGGTGGTGGCGATAGGTGACCCATGTTTCAGATCCATAAAGGAGGATAGACAGTATAATGACTCTGTACACACTGATAGACACAGAAAAAATCTATATAAGAACACATTTGTGTTTTTTTTTGTTTGTTTTTTTAGAATTTCCGGCATTTGCCACATTTTAGGTCACATGTCTGCATGAACAGCCAATGCCCTCTCCTGTTCACCCTCTCATTCAGAGTAGCATATCAGGAGAAATCAGGAGAACTTGCCACCATTTTGCTGCATAAGGAAGAATTCAGGTGAGCAAATAGTTCTGTGACCAACCAACAGCACAGGCCAAAGGGAGAAGGTAGATTGCTCTTCTTCTCTCTCAGCTCTGTTGGCTTTTAAACAAACAAACAAACAAACAATGTTCAATGTTATAATAAGAATGTTTGTTTAATGGCTTTTAAACATTTCATTATCAGCTTTTAAATCATACTTTGTTTTAATCCATATTGCAATCCACCTTGGATCCCATGATGAGGGAAAGGTGAGATATAAATTGAATTAATAATAAAAACAACAATGGAAATCTGTAATGCTCTGGCTAACTCCAGTTCAGTCAACACAAGCTCTCAGCCCATTCAGAAGAATTTTATTTAGCAAGCAGTGATCATAGTACACAAACTTTGTTAGAACTGAAGGTTTTTCTAGTTATACAGTATACTTAAAGGCTACACAGTTGAACTGTTCAACCACTACAGAAACTTACATCCCATTTGTTAGCAAATAAAAACATTCCATTTTCCCAGCACTAATCCCTCCTCCCCTCCCCACCACAATAACCTTGGCTACTTGCAACTCTGAATACCTTCTCATGCATCTGCATTATCCCAGGCCACAAATGTAAGCCATCTTTTACCTCTTAGCACCCCCAACGAAACAGCATATTCCATCATCCTTCATTACCAAACCTATGCCCAAACCCAAGTCAAACAAGAATGGCAGGTCCACGGCTAGGTCATGATCCTGAAAAAGCATGAATCCCACTGATATTCCGAACTAGAGAAAACCCATTGAATTAATGGGATTTACTGCAATATTGGCTCCCCATTCAATTATTGGTTCAATGGGTCCACTCTAGTTAGTACTAACCATTGGATTTAGACCGGAGTACCCTGGGGATAATCCACACCAACCATATTAATACTTTTAAAATGCAAAGTATTGAATATCTTATCCTATATTATGTCTAGACTTTTATATTTCCTGGTGCCTCAGGAGACACAAGCCTAACACCATTGCAACAACTGCAGTAAATATGGCCTAAATGCAATTATTACTGCAGACTAAAGCAGACCCATAGAATCAGTTGCTACATGGTATGGTAAAACTGGCATAGTGGATTGAGTGTTGGGCTATGACTCTGTAGACCAGGGTTTGAATCCCAGCTCGGCCATGAAAAGCCACCTTGGGCAAGTCACACACTCTCAGCCTTCAGAAAACCCTGTGATAGGTTTGCCTTAAGGTTGCTATAAATCAGAAATGACTGGAAGGCACACAAAACACACACAAGTCAAAACTTATGCAATACTTGTAAGTGTTGACTTACACTTATGCAAAACCCCTTGGGTTTACTCTAGTTGGAACAAACAATTAGGTTTAGGCCAGTGTCTGCTATCCAGAGTTTCTGTTCTTCACCGGTGGTCTCCACATAGTTTCTGATTAGGTATCCACTCATGGAACACTTTGGTGTTTCCTGTCAAATTGAAGAAATTTTATCCCATCAGCAAGAGTATTTGAGGGTGGTACAGTGGCCTATGTCACTGTGACATAAACATGATGTAGATGATGCAGTGGTCTTCTGTTATGATGTGCCTGTTGTTCTGTGGCTGTTGAAGAGCAGAGCTAACCCTACGTTCAGCATAAGGCAGCTACTTCAGGCAACTGATTTGGGAGGATATAGAGCAAAGATTTAGCATAACGTTATGACAAGGCAGCAAACTGATAGGGAAAGGAGTTGTGGGGGAGAGATAATGGGAGAGAGAGAGCACGAGAGAGATGCTTGTGGAACTTTCTGCCTCAGGTGCCAAAACAAACTGCCTGGCCTTGGGTGCTATTTATCCTGTGGGGGTTGGGGACCATTTGCTACTCTACATCAGGCAGCGAAATGTCTTAGATCAGACCTAGCAGGGACTGTAGTATTTCAGACATACATCTTGCCTTGTTGTAAGAAAGAACAAGAAAAGAAAGACAGGATTTTCAGGAAAAGACTGATTCTTACTGGATGGCAGGAAGGCAAAAGGGAAGTATAAAATTATAGATAACAGGACTAGCCCCAGATATTTTGCTGTTACAGAGTCTGATTTTGCCCCATCATGTCAAGGGCATCCTAAAGTGTGGAGGTGATGGTGAATTAACAGCATTTAATATTTTGTCATGGTATAGAATAATGTGTCAAGCGATGCATCAAGATAATGATGCTGTCTGACTTTGCAAGGAAAGAAAATGCCTTGAGTTATAAAGTGGTAAGAATACAAAGTGGCCAACAGAAAACCAAGATATTGGAATGGAGAGCAGGTGATAAAAGAAAGCTGAGAACAAATGGGAATGTGAAAGGAAAGAGATTACAATCAGTAGTAATTAGGCAGAAAGAGAGAGACTGGGAGGGAGTGAAGCTGAAGAAGAAAGACCAGATGAGTAAGAATAGAGAAAGATCAGAGAGGAAGAGGAAAAAATCTCTAGAAGACAAACAATGGAAATGATAGACAAGAAGTGAAAAGAGCACCAAGAGGCATGGGTTCATAACAGATGGAGGAGTCATGCCAGAAGAAAAGGAAGTCAGAACTGTAGCTGCTGAGGGAGAATGAGAGCAGAGAAGAAAAAAGTGAAAAGTAGCTTCAGAAATGGTAAATGCTGTGATGGTCAGCTGGGAGCAGAAGGGTACAGGACTGTGAATCACAAATGGAAGTATGCAGTTCTAGTGACTTCTGAGTTAATGAAAGTTCTTGAGCCCAAGTGTATTAACTATCATTGTCATCACTGGAAGGGACAGAGGGAAAACCTTAACTAGTTGGAAGGTTTCTCCTGACAGCTTGATGTACTTGACTATCCTGAACAAAAGTCAGCAAGTGCCCAAGGAACCAGGTGGTTGGTGTGTAGGAGCTGTTGGATAGGCAGTCCAGTCCAGTCCAGGTCAGGTATGGGTTTTCTGATAAAGATGAAGGGGAAATCGCAAAGGTGGTCGATAGCCAGTCCAAATGTTCTATCAGCAAGTCAGAAGTTTAGATACATGAGCCAGCAAGGAGTAAATAGAGTAGTCCAAAACATAGCCAGTCCAAGGTCATGAAAGACAGGAACATGAGAGCATACTGTTTGTCAACCAGATAAGACAGATGTCAGCACTAAGGCTGAGATAGAACTGCTGGGATATTTATGGGCAGCTCCTTCAAGGCCAGAGGTGCTTAATTAGGTCAGCATCTATTACTTAACCAATGCTGGACTTGGCATTTCCCCCTCCATCAGTCAGTAAAGGGCGTCCGGCATCCGGAGCATCAGCCAACTCCTACTGAAAAGCTGGGTCCCCTCCTGCCATAGCTTCCATTTCCTCAGGCTCCGAGAGAGAGAGAGTTCCACTATAGGAGCTGCAGCTTCCTGGCAACCTGCCTCCTCCTCATCTGAGTCATCCAGGGGGTGACTTATCACATTAACAAAGGCAGAAACAGATGAGATAACAAAAATGAAAATGAACAAAATTTTAACACCTTTGGCTTCACATATGCTAATTAATTTGTGATATATCAGAGCCCACTGACTTTCAGGAAACATGGGTAATGTGTTGTGACAATACACTATTTGTAGTGGTTACCTGCAGTCCGATATTTATTGTTGCTGTGGCAGTTTTATGTGGTCTCAATAAGCCTGAGGTATCTGTCAAAGAGGTCTACAGAAGTAGAAATGGCCATAATGCAAAGGAACCATAGCAAGTGTGAAAAGGGACTAAGAAAACTTATGAGGAAACAGCAAGCAAGAAGATGACAGGAACCCCACATGTGTGGAAGAAGATTAAGAACAGAAATGTAGGAATAGAAGAAAAGTAGTGAGATCTTCCTAGAAGTACAGTACCTGAGAAATTAAGTTGATGAGGCTGGGACAGTGATGTTGTGTTCTGAAATCCATATACTTCCCTTGCACAAAAAGAGTCAGGTAAGCAGGAAAAGTCTAATGTCTTGAGGCGTACACCAGCTAATCATATTATGAAAAGAAGCTACACTAGCCTCCACCTCCCCCATATCACCAGCAGCACAAAAACAGTGTTTTGAGCATTTCTTTCCTTCTGGAAGAGAAGGAGACACCTTGTTCTATGTAGTGGCAAGAGAGCTGGTTTCTGATCCTGAGAGGTTGCATATGCATGATTTAACCATATTATGCTGTCAGTTCTTGGAAGGATATCGAGCGAAGGATATTTAGCATAATGTTATTGGCCAGTTCTGACCAAAAGAGAGAGTGACATGGAAAATTGTCATATCAAACAAAGATGTTTCCTTACACTAACAGGCCAATATACTGAGACATCTTGGCCTCCTATGAAGCCTTCTGAGTCATGCATCCTTGCTGGTCTGTATGATTAGAACACTGGCATCTCATGTGCAAAAGTTTGTTTCACCTGGTGTCATGATGGAGTTCCATCATGCTGCCTTAAGGTGCAACTCTCATCATTCTGCTAGAGAACTATAACTCCCTTTGTCTGTAAACAGATTGTCTTGCCAGCATAGTATCAGGTAAGAAAAGGGTTAATGGGAAGGGGCTCAAGCACCACCTTCACAGAGCTAATGAGATGACATCATTACCATAACACCATGTGACTGGATTGACCAATTACAGCTTTAAACCTGGGAAATCTGAAGAGGATTTAACTACTTTTGTTTGAAACCAGTGTGAGAGATGTGAGAGATCCTGGAAAGAGATGTAAAGGAGCAATGACTGCTATGCTGATAGAGCAGAGCCATTCCATCTTGGCTTGACTCCCAGCACCTGAATAACAACTCAAGGCAACAAATTGCAAGTATTTAGTAGAGATTAGGGCATGTTTAGTTGTGTTAGAGAATTCTTTTTAATTTCTTTACTTTGGTTGAATGTAGCTAAATTAGTAACTGAATGTAACCTGAGTGATGTAATGCTTTGATCTTGATACTCTGTACTGCTATCACTTTAAGCCTGTCTGCCTGAGGTAGGAGAGAATCCTGCCTCATGTGAGATTGCATGACTACTTCTCTTGAATAAAGTAAACTTATTAATCTTCCTATACTGATGCTTACCACGTGCCTTACTCTTGACTATGCTACTGTGAGCCTCTGGGGTTAGGAGGAGGGAGTTAGTTGATTCTATAGTGGCAAGGAGTGCCACTGATTAATATAGACTACGCACAACTTCCCACTGCATTGTGCGTGAGAAAAGGGGGGTCCCAAGGGGAAAGAAATCCCCCTCCCAGTTAACCCACTGGTGGCGGCAGCTACTGGATGATTTTGGGGTTTGTAGGGAGCATCCTGGAGTGACGATGCTCAGGAATAACCCTACAGGGAGGGCTAACCTGGGGCTCCTGGGAAGGGAACTCAGGTTGAGCCCATGACACCTGGCTCCAAATATTTTGCTGGGCATTGGGCCCTGGAGCCCAAGTCTTTCTCCCAGGGTGCCAGATTTATTCCTACATATATAATATAGAGAGATATAGGACTTTATCAGATGCCCACTTTTAAACATTCTTTTGCTGGCATAAAAAAAATTCAATTTTTATGCCTGCAAAAGAATGCCTCCTCACACTTACCTTCTAATCCTGGCAAAGACAGCTCCAGGCAGCTCTGTGAATAAAGAGGAAGTGAACAGGGCTCCATTCGCTTTCTCTTTTGAAATCCTGCATGATTTCATCGTACGGGAAATTAAAAAATAAAAATAAAAATACACATCAAAAAGTCACACCAAGCACACACACACACATTGAAAAAAAAAAAACTCCAAGTAATTCAGGAAGGGTAAAAAAAAAAAGTTCGTCACTTATCTGGTTGGCCTTATCTGATCCAGAAGTGTTCGTGCTGGTCCAACCATTGTCGGGGTAAGTCTGAGATTTAAAGGGACACAGGTATCACATGCTGGCAATTCCAGCAAAAAAGTGGCAGGGAGATCTATTGACAAGTAAAAGGTACGGGTTTTGGGCTCTTTTTAACCGCAGAAGGGTGACATTGTCTGATCCACGCACCCTTTCGTGGTTATGTGACATTGTGATGATGCCATATTTTCCATGTCTGATAAAGTCCATACATTAGTACATTCAGTTATAATTTTTTTTGTCCTTTGGTTCTCACAACAGAACTACATATCTCTGTCTTGAACAGCAGAAGAGGCATAAACAGGAGAGTTGAATCTTTTCAACCTACCCTGTGTAGCCCTCTAATAATAAGTATCAATGTAACATTCAGATCTCTCAATGGAACTGGCTTCACACTTAAGAAAAAGCAAACATTGATGTTGGTGTACAAGTGAGTATTGCTGTCACAGATTGCCTTCCTCCAATTTCTGTGCTTTTGATTTTCTAGTTATTGAACTCCACTCCCCCACATTTTTTTCCCTGTTAAAGTTGGCTCCCAGAGTTGAGACTCGACTTGAGACTTAATGAAAGTATCTTGCAAGGACTTGAGACTGGACTTGAGACTTGAAGGTAGAGACTTGAGACTTGACTTGAGACATAGGACATTATCAGATGCAGCAAAAATTGAGGGATTATGATGTCAGGATAGCATGAATAGGCTTTGCTATCACACAAGGTCATCATCTTTGCGTTCTTACTCCATGCTCCAGCTGTGAAAAATGCATCAGTTCTAATTGACGGGAGAAGCCATCAATACATCGTCAATAGCACTTTTTTTGTGATATTGACTGTGTGTGAAACCACATCCTATTGTAATCATGAGATTAAAGAATGAATTGGTGTTTGCCAGTGAGAAAACTTCCAGGTGAGAACAAAAAAACAAACACAGGATGCTCTTTTCATGAACTGTCATGTTTAGTTTGCATGTTTTTATGTTTGTTTCAGTGCTTGTGTGTTCATTTACTTTGTTAATTAGAATTTTTTTTTAGTTTTAAGCATGCTCGTATCTTCTTGTGAGAACCTAAATCTCACCCATGCCAAATCAAAGTAAACTCCTGATCTTAAAGTACTAGTGGTGGTTGTGCGATAATTTTGTGGCATTTCTTTCATGTGATTACAGCGAAGTGTGATAATAAGTGTTATAATGCCATGATGTTTCTGCTATCTTTATTCACAGAACTACAGTGTTTTTAGATGCTAGTCTGATAAGGTCTGTTACGCTAGCCCAGCCCCTCACTCTGTGCATGCATACTGGCACAGACTTGAGAGGCAAGGCTTGCACATGTTTACAATCAGCACAGGAGTGCTTCCACCGTGAACTGCTATGCTGACCCTTCTGAGACACACTCCCCATAGATTCCTCTAGCCTTGAAATGCCAGAAACTATGTCTCTCTTTCAGTAGCCACCACCGCTCCCTGAGTTGTCCCTCTTTTCACACAGCGCAGCTTGCTTGTGTTATTCAAGCAAGTTCAAGGCATGCAAAACTCTCATGAGGGCAGCCACTTTCCATGCCCCCAGGTACACTTTAGAGTTACAGAAATAGCAAAAGTATTAAAGTCAAAGCATTCCGTTATTTTAAGCTACATTCAGCCAAAGCTTAAGAAAATAACATAAAATTCGCTGATGCCATCTAAAACAGTCCCTAAAGATTCTACTCACAATCTCAAGCAGTAATACATAGGATGCAGTTCATGTCCATCTGGAATCAGGGGAGCTGTGAGCTAGGCTAGCCAGTCCTGCTCTAACAGCTATCCACAGCTTCTCTTTGTTTCAGTTCATCTCTCAGCTCCAAAACATGGTGTTTGTTTCAGGGCCTCCTTTGTCTCTCCCTTGCCTCATGGCTGAGGCAAGTATGAAACCTTTTTTAAGTCCCTGGTTTCAGAGTTGGGATTGGCCAGTTCTGGTCTGGTGATATGATGTCATTGATGAAGCTGTCTCAGGAGATGTCCCTCACCTCCCCCTTGGTTTTTAACCCTTGGGTTACCTGATGCCATACTGACAAGACAATCACTGTTTGCAGATAATGAGAAATGTAGTCTTTGCAGAATGATGGGAGTGTCATCACCCTGCAGGCAGGATGATGGGAACTCCATTATGACAAGGTCCTTGAAGTAAAAGACTTGAATACATCACTGCTAAATGGGGAGGAATTAAAGAAACATAAATACCAGCACACTTCATTTATAACCTGGTTACCACCTCACAAGAAGATAAGAAAGACTTTGTGTCAGTATCACACCAGGAATATTTACATGGCAGCTGCTCATATTTCCCTCTAGGCCCTATCACAGACAATCTGGAGCATGGTACTTCTCAAATAGCCAGAAGCTTTTCTACTTGAACTGCACCAATGGCTGCTAAGGATGACCCAGAAGTTATGCCTGGGCAACCTCTGCTTCGGTTCATTACCCATTCCAAATGATGGTCAATAAGTGCAGTCTAATACTGTAACGTGTTAGGTGTGAATGCACTTGCTGAAGCAAGGTGCCTAATCCTTAAAAGGAGACTGCCTAGAACATGTTCAGATAAACTCCTCCATAAAACCTAAATTTGGCAAAAGTTCTGATGACGAATTCAACTGCTTTTAATTGCTTATAATTTTATTGATATTTTAATTATGTTTTTAACTTTTGTATATGATTTATTTTTAGCTGTAACTGTTAAGCCACCTTCAGCCTTGGACTGTAAAGAAGGCAGGATATAAATACATAACAACAACAACAACAACAGCTTTCATAGCTCCAAGCATAAGCAAAATGTTGAAATTAAGATCTGAAAGATTATTTAAAAACAACACCCTAATCTTTTTTGAGGGGTTTTAAGGCAATAAATTTTAAGGCAATAAATCTTTCAGAACCAATATGTTTTCTCAACTGGCAATCTTGGGGTGTGGGGGCAGGAATCAGATTTGCTTGCAGTAATTCTATTTTGAACAGGGAGAAGTTGTGTAATAGAAAATATTGTCTAACAGTTACAGAAACATTACAGAATTAATCAAAACTGCATTGATGGGGGAAGCTGCATTCACACCCTACCAGAAAGGAGGATCCAGCTGAAAGTAGGCATCAGACTGTACTACTTTACCTGGGAATGATGTGGCTATTGGCTGAATTCATAAAGGAATGGTATCCATCTTTCCAACTGGTTTGGACAGAATAGGCTTATACTAGAAATGCACTGACTTTCCTGGAGGTCAGCCTTCAAATCTTTAGGTTGGGCACTGGTGGTAGGGGCTGATTCTTAGATCACAATGTTAATGGGGTTGTTTGCTTGAAAAAATGGTAGTGTGTTGGTAAATACTAGCCCTTGCTCCCATGTCCAGAGTAACAATGATTGCCACTTTTGGGGTCAAGAAGGAATTTTCCTCCAGGGTGGATTGGCTGGAGTCCCTGGAGGTTTTTTGTCTTCTTCTGGGCATCTAGCAGGGATTATCTATTAGACTATTTGATAATATCCCCCCCCCTGCAAAAGACAGAAATTTTGGGCTTAAAAATTCTAATGGAGAATGAATAAAACCCATAATCTTGAAAACAGATTGACTTACTTTCTTTCTTTCTTTCTTTCTTTCTTTCTTTCTTTCTTTTGGCCGTGGTTACAATATGTACATGGTTGTTAGTCTTCACTTTATGTCACCAAATTAGCAATAGCATCCTGCACCTCCCTTAGGTTGAACTATGTGATACAAGGGGCCCAAATCTGTATTTGCTGAATAACATGAATACAGGGGCAGTCAGATGAAAGGAAAAGGCTTCTATGCCCACTCTGCTTTCCACCTGGTTTTTGGTGCCATCTCCTGGTTTGTATATTTCTTCCATTTAATTCACTGTCAGACTCCAAACTCTGACATGCCAAGGGTAGTATCTGTCCATCAGCAGTACCTTCCATTTCTTTTGTTAAGGGTATCAGTGTTGATGGCCCAAGCAGGTGGCTGAGAGAGATGTACCCTTGACTCTGGAATGAGATGCAGTCTACATCTGCTGGAGGACAGCAAAAACAGGACACATTTCAATGTATGAAGATGCTAAGCTCAAGCAGTATCTGCTTTGATTTGGCAGAAGCTCTCCAGGGTCTCAAGTATCCATCAGCTCTACTACCTGGGATCCTTTTAACTGGGATGCTGGTGGTCACTGCCAGCAATTGCAGGAGCTCAGAGGAGTCCAGACCCTTACCCATTTTCATGTCTACCCTGGCTACACTTTTTCAAACGTTATGAAGGGAAGGAATGATTTGGCTGTCACTGAGAAGATTCGCTGTCTTGTGGGTTTCATTAAATGACTCCTCCTCCTGTCCCCCACTCCACAAACCCATAATTCCAGTATTAGCAGGAATGGAATTTGGGACTTTCTCTATATAACATGCAAGTGTCTGCTACATCATAGAATCTTCTGAAGTTACATACCTGTACAATGGGTGGGAATTGTGTGGTCTTTCAAATGTTTTTGAACTGCAACTCCCAGCATTCCCCACCATTGTGTATGTTGGCTAAGGCTGCTGGAAATTGCAGTCCAGCAATATATGAAGGGCCGCACAATTTCCACCCCAGCATACCTCAGTTATATGCAATGCACTGTACGTCAATATTAGAGGCAGAAGTTCAGTACTGGGGAAATAAATAGAATTGCCTGCATTTATGAAGTCATATTAGCCATAAACTCTTCTGATAAACATATTTTGTGTAGCCTACCCAGAAGGGTGTCATCTCTTCATCAACCCCAAAACCTCCGCCCACCATCAGATGAAAACAGGGATGTCCTTGGATCAACTCATATTCTCAGTCCAAGGATTTCGGAGTGCTCATTCCTCTTGCCCACTGCAACACACAACACTACACATCATTATACACACATATGGTACTTTGGTTGACTTTGCAATAGCCTATTCTTTACTAGCTTCTGAAATAGACATGCTAGTACAGTACAGTGATTGTTAACAGCTTTTTCCTTTTAATGTTTAATTCAGTAATTAATCTCATAGTACACATTATTGTCTTACTTATGGGAATAACTAAAATTCAGACATGTTTTGCAATATTTACTGTTGAGATTAACAGTTCTCAAGAGGTAGGGGTAGAAGGGAATCTATTCCACAAGTGTAGGAGATATATATATATAATTATCCCCAAAGTCTTTGAATAATAGCTCTACAGTTTAGAAAACTTACTTTTGGGGACTTAAGCTCCCAGAATTCCCCAGCCAGCATGGTCTGTCCTGTACCTACTATAACGGCCCACTTCCTTCAGATCCAGTGGACAAAGTTAGCCCATGCACAATAATGAAATAAGATTCCACAGAAAGTCCAGTCCAGTCTACTTGTGCAGGTGGATATATGGAGGTGGTGTCTTTTGCCTCAGGAAGCAAAATGTTTTAGGCTTCTTCATTGTTCATGGCACCTTTAGAATCTGTCAATACAGTTGATCTTTAACTAAGAGATCCTCTTGAGCAGGTGTTCTTGCTGTGCAAATTTAAAACAAAATTGCAATATTGGCCCAACAGTCCCTGACCATTGCCAAAGTGAAGGCATAAAGGAGACAATAAGCTCCTTTCATCTTCGGAAGGTTCAAAGGTCAGAATCCTCTTGGTGACACAGGCTGGTATACCATGGGGTGATGCTAGTATATGCAATTTTGAGAATGTTGTGGAAGGAGGCATTCAATACCTTCTTACACATTGCCCCCCTCCCCATAGAAGGCAGCTTCTCAGTACCATACCACAGTCTTACAACCATTTAGTGGCTGGGGGTGAGCATGCCCAGCTTCATTTCCCCAGGTAGGAGAAGGTAAAAGGCATTGACTTCCTGGATCTCTATATTTTCAGCATACTCACTGAAGATTAGGGAGAGCAACACTTATTCTCTTCTGCTGATTGGAAAAAGGAAGCTGAATTCTGCCCAGGTGTTCCTTGTTTTCACATGGCCAGTAAACAATTGTGGGAATGTGCCCTCGCACTGAGAAGCTGCCTTACACAAGGGGCTGAAGGTGTAGTCCAGTCAAACTGCACTAGTGGAGCTTTACGTTCCAGCAATTCAATGTAGGATCTTGACCAGAACCTGCTGTCCTTTGAGGCCAAGTGGAAATGCAGCCACAGTCTCTCAAAACAAAGAATGCCAGTTTGAACAAATTATCATTGCTTCCACACAATTCCTGCCACTAAAGGCCTTGCAAACACCCATAGGTTGTAAAAGTATTTGGTATTTATGTTAGCAGAATACAGCAGGCCAGTTCTGTGAGGTCACAGCTATAAAAGAGGAGTTATTAGTCTGGGTGCATTTAGTAAGTTAACAGGAAAAACTTGCATTTGTTGTTTTAGACTATCCATCAAAGATGTCAAGAGAAAAGGAAAGAACCTAAACTTGGTTACAGGAGCACTAAAGTTGGCTTTTAGGCATGCAAATCTGCTGAGGCATTCATCATGGTGACTCCTTGTGATGCCTGCCTGTCCCATAGCTGGTGGGACGTGGGGGAAGAAGAAGCAGGAAGTATCTGATAAAGGGGAGAGTAAAGCCTAAGCATAGCTCTTACAAAGAGAAGAGCAGGAAACACTAGGGGTTACTTGCAAATATCCCCACACCTCCCCAGTTCTGGGTGCATCCTACATTGGTAGCGCTTTAATTTCCAGCATGGGAAATGGAACAGAGGGGCAATGATCACATTAATGGGGCCTTAGCCATAGGTTCCTTCCCACTGTGTGAATAGGTATCCCGAAGTGTGTGGTGTAGCCTCCAGATAGGGAACTATTTCCAATCCTAAACTTAGAGCAAATTTCAACAAAATCCATATAAGATTTCTTGTGATGCAAATTGAGGAGAAAGGCCTACTGTGAACACAACTCATGACTAATTAGAAACCTTTGTGGAGGATAAAGCCCTCACATTTCCTAATTTGATCAAAAAGCAAAATTCCTAAGTCAGCAAAAACTGTTAACAGGAGACAGTTCAAATGCAAACAATGTGTAACCACGGACAAACTCTTCACAGTTTGTTAACAGTGATCTCTCTTTCATATGTTTACCAGCTGCCTGCACAAAGTTCATGGATTCTCTCACAAAAGTTTTTCTAGCTTCAAAGTCTGGCTGAAGTTGTTTGGCAAGTGCCCGATCTTCAATGACATGTGGGCCACAACACTGATACTGTCATGTTTAAAGTGACAGGGTTTTTTGTGAAGATGCTAAACATTCCAACCCTATCCATGCAGATCTTGCACTAACATTGGCACTGGGGTGAATGCAGAGCTTGGAAAAGTTACTCTTTTGGACTGTACTTTCCAGAATCCCCTGCTAGTGCTCTGCTGGCTGGGAGCTTCTGGAAGTTGCTGTAACTTTACAACTTTTGAGTAAGTCCCTGGGGCAACTTTTTCTTTTCTCTAAAAATACCAAAGCAGATAACAGCTATTAAACAGAAAGCATTGTTAGTATATGCTAGTTTAATTTTGATATCCACTAACTTAATAAAAATCTCCTCACCCTAGCAGAACAGTGCAGGTGTCCTTAGAGATCTGTTTTCCCACTCAGAGAAGGCAGGTTTGCATTTCTCAGAAATCCAGCATTATTTCCATCCAGGTACATGATTCATGTTCCCTAGGGATGCCTTTTAAAGCAGTCTTGCTTTTTTGGCATTTTGGCCCTGAGGTAATGAGGCGGCAGTTAAAATGCCTGTTTGAATCAGCACAGATAACAGATAAAAATGAGACTGCAGTTATCCATAATATGCCTGATTTGTGAAAACAACTTCTATTTGATTAGTTAAGAGAACTCTGGAGCATTGTAACCTCGTGGCTATTGTAATACAGTCAGGGACAAAATTCTCTATTATCTTTTAGCATCATGATTTTTATGAGACTTTTTAAAGCCACAGAGAGCCTCAGGGTTGCATGAAGAACATTCACAGCTACCGTGCCAAGATGCTGTTACACTTGTATGTTGTACTTTATTTTTATTTCAATGGTGATTGTATCAATTGCCCACTTCATATATAATGATCCCAGTCTGTGAAATCATTGTTTATGAGACCAGGAACATGCCATTGCCTGTATGGTTCCATCACCATACCCATCACATGCCTGTATTTTCATGATATCTGAAGCAGAAAACTGGTTTGAGATCATCCTTCAAACCATGTAGCTAACCACAATTAAGATTTTATTACATTTTGAAGCATCTTGTGGGGGAAAGTTCCTTGGAGCCTTAGAAAATTCTTTTGTACCCTGAACACCACCATACCACCCAACACAGGTAAACTAGACTAGAGTGTAGCCTCCAGAATGAGCAGGGATGGAAACCAACTGGGGTAGATCCATTGTTACTTCAGAAACCACAAAGTTGTTAGCCATTCTGAAGAGGCCTCAACATAGATACTGAAGTCCACCAGCATAACAAGTCTAGGGAACTCCAAGACCAACCCAAGGCACACTCAGAAAGAGAGATTGTTTATCAGCAGGTGGTAGAACACAAACAGAACCAGACATGAATACTTAGTCTAAAAGAGTGCAGGACAGGGTATCTGTTCCATGTGATGGAATGATGACAGACCACAACATTTCTTCATGCCTTGTCTCTCCTGTTACCCTTCAGAGGACCCAGGTGGGCAAAGATAGAAGAGATTTATTTATACCTCCACACACTACAGTCTGTTGTTCAATCAGGTCTTTGTGATACAAAGCTACACATATCTAGGATCAAATCCTAGATGGCTGTTCTTTTTCATTTATGTCTGCCCCAATACTCAACTTCAATACTTTCAAGCCGGCTGTCACCAAGGCCTCTTGGTTCTCTGAACTGGGAGATCATTTGGACGCAATCAATAGCTTGTTGCATTTCTTCCCCCACAATGATGTAACTGCCTCCCTCGGCCATATGAAGACAGATGTTCTTGTCTTGATGTTTGCTAATATGTTGCAAATAACCGTTCTATATATTAGGTATCAATCATGATTGCTGTATGTACACTTTCATTTCCATTTGAAGTGCTGCCATCTGGGTGGGGATATAAAGCAGATTTGCTAATTTTCTACATCCCGGAAAGGGTTGTCACAACACAATGAGACTCCTTGTAGATAAAATAAGCAACTGTTGTGTGCTTTTTCATATTGCAGTTCCTTTTTGTGAAAAATTTGTTTGACAAAAATTTGGGGGGGGTTGCACACACAAAAAATGCCTGTGTAGAAAAAAAAACAGCACACCATGCACAAAATGCACTTTTTTCCTGGCAAAAAACTTAAGTTTTTTTGCACAAAACCTTGCTTTTTGTCCAAATGAATTGTTTGCTAAAAATTCCTGAAATGTGAAAAACTATTGAACAATTTGCAAAACCTCCCATCATCTTGCCCAGAAGGAGAAACCCTTTGAAATTATTTGTTCAAAAATGTACATGTCTACATCCAGCTTCATCTTGGGTATCTTTAGCCTGAAGAAGAGAAGGTTAAAAGGTGACATGATAGCTATGTTTAAATTATGAAAAGGATGTCATACTGAAGAGGCAGGAAGCTTGTTTTCTGCTGCTCCAGAGACTAGGACATGGAGCAATGGATTCAAACTACAGGAAAACAGATCCCACCTAAACATTAGGAAGAATTTCCTGCTCATAAGAGCTGTTTGACAGGGGAATACACTGCCTCAGAATGTGGTGGAGTCTCCTTTGGAGATTTTTAAACAGAGGCTGGACGGCCATCTGCTGGGGGTGCTTTGATTGTGTATTTCTGCATGGCAGGGGGTTGGAATGACTGGCCCTTGTGGTCTCTTCCAACTCTATGATTCATGTTCCTAAGAGCATGGTCACAGATGTTTGAAGATGTTAATACATTGGTGCAGAAAGCTGTTAGATTTTAACATGGAAATACATGCATACATGCAGCAGTTGCATTTTCTACATCATATAAGACGCTGCCCTCTAGAAGCAACCCATTTTCTAATCCTCTTCTAATACATGCTCCATAGGAGAGACATACCAGAACTATCAGCAGAGGCTGTTCTGTGACAGTTGCTCAATTCAGGTCTTCTGGAAGAATGAGTCAGTGGGAGGAGAGATAAAGAAAGTATGTCAACACCCATTGTAAGAAACCTCTCAACTTTCATCTCCAGAGCCTTATCTCTTGAGTTTATTTCTTTTCTCTGTGGCAGTGGTCTTGAGTTATGAAACCAAAGAACTTGATGTATTCTTCAACACTTCTCTTGTGTGTCTATTTTTCAGAATTTCCTTCTTCAATAATCTAAAATACAACTTGATATTTAAAAAGAGACATAACTGTAGGCCACCGGAACAGAATGCTGAAGCTCTCTAGTTTTTTACTTTCAGCAAGTTGGTTAATGTCCATGTCTCAATCCTGCATCCGTAAAATCGCAATTGGACAGAAATATTTCCCTTTCCCTGTTTCTTTTATCTTCTCAAACTTCACTAGCAGGGCAGTCACTCTCTATGGAAATAAAGATTGTATACTGCTGAAGTTGTTTTAAGAGTCCCAATTTATGCCAGTTTTAATGCAAATATAACAGCTTTGTTGCATAGCTAGGACCTTTGGAAGAGCTGTGTTTCTCAATGAGCAAATATCTGAGATGAATCTTTTGCGTAAACCATGACTATTTGTGTAAGTCACGACCACCTCTCTTCTAAGAGATATGGCGTTATTGTGCCTTCATATATTTTAGCATCTGCATAGATGGATAGATAGGGAAACAGTGTCTTTTATCAAGGATGTCCCATAATGTTGTCATGATCCCTCCAGCTTGAACACTATGGGCTAAATAAGGCATAGAAATCCTACAGCTTTCCAGGTGATGTTAATCTGCAGCTCTCTTCATTACTCATCATTGGCACTGTTCGACAATGGAGTGTGCTGCCTTGGAGTGTGGTGGAGTCTCCTTCTTTGGAGGTTTTTAAAGAGAGGCTGGATCTGTCTGACAGATTCAATCTGTCACAAGTGCTTTGACTGAATATTCCTGTATGGAAAGAAGTTTGACTGGATGATGCATGTGGTCTCTTCCAACTCTATGATTCTATGATTGTATGACTCTGCTGACTAAGGTTGCTAGGAAATGCAATCCAATATCTTATGAAGGACCATATGACTTGGATGATGGAATTAGGGGCATACTTATCAAATTTGCAGATGATACCAAATTAGGAGGAGTAGCTAATACCCTAGAGGACAGGATCAAAATTCAAAATGACCTGGATAGACTGGAGAGCTGGGCCAAAGCTAACAAAATGAAATTGAATACAGAGAAATGTAAGGTACTGCACTTAGGGTAGAAAAATGAAATGCATAGATAGAGGATGGGGAAGACCTGGTTGAAGGAGACTACGTGCAAAAGGGATCTAGGAGTCCTAGTAGACCACAAGTTGAACATGAGTCAACAGTGTGATGCGGCAGCTAAAAATACCAATGCGATTTTGGGCTGCATCAATAGAAGTATAGTGTCTAGATCAAGGGAAGTAATAGTGCCACTCTATTCTTCCTTGATCAGGCCTCACCTAGAATACTGTGTCTAGTACTGGGCACCACAATTCAAAAAGGATATGGACAATTTGAAGCATGTGCAAAGAAGGGTGACTAAAATGGTGAAAGGTCTGGAAATGATGCCTTATGAGGAGAGACTTAGGGAGCTGGGTATGTTTAGCCTGGAATAAAGATGGTTAAGGGGCGATATGATAGCCCTGTTTAAATATTTGAAGGGGTGTCACATTGAGGGTGGAGCAAGCTTGTTTTCTGCTGCTCCAGAGACTAGAACATGGAGCAATGGATGCAAGCTCCAGGAACAGAGATTCCACCTCAACATGAGGAGGAACTTTCTGACAGTAAGAGCTGTTCAGCAGTGGAACACACTCCCTTGGAGCGTGGTGGGGTCTCCTTCCTTGGAGGTCTTTAAACAGAGGCTGGTTGGCCATCTGTCAGGGATGCTTTGATCATGATTTCCTGCATGGCAGGAGTTTAGACTGGATGGCCCTTGTGGTCTCTTCCAACTCTACAATTCTATGATTTCCCCCACTCCCCTTGGGCTAAAACTTTCCATTAGTCCCAACTGGAACTGACCAACAGAATCAATGAGAACTTAGTACGGTAAGTAAACACTGCTCTGAGTTATATTGATTCAATGCTTCTACTGTGTGCTGGTCTATGACCGTAATAAAGATTCTATTCTATTCTATTCTATTCTATTCTATTCTTCTACTGTAGTGGGGACTAATATTGGATTTTAAATTAATTATCTCCACCCCTTTCTCCTCTTTCAGTCTCACTCCATACCTAGCATCAGACCTGGCCTCTAAAGTGGGGAGAAAATGAATAGATGGATGGGCAGACAGCTTCAGGGGAAAAACTTTCTCTCACACTCTGCTTGGGAGGGAACAATGCCCCTAGAACTACAGCAGTTTGCCTGGGGTGGGGGTATTGTACATGATTTGATAGAGAAGTTTTTGAGCAGAACCTAGGGAAGCCCAATGAGGACACTTGCAATCCAGCCAATTACCAATAGGGGAAAACTGAAGCTGGTTTACTAGAAATCACCAAATTAATTAATTAACATCCCTCCATACCAACTGCCACTGCTATGGCCTCTGAGGGAGAGAAGAACATCTGGTACCTGCTGGACCTAATCCCCTCCTCCACTGCCATCCCCTTTCTCTTGTGTGCTCTGTCTTTTTAGATTGTAAGCCTGGAAGAATGTCCTGAAGAATACTAAAACCAGAACTCAACACTTGCAAATGAACTCCACCCAGGGACAGGGGGATTTCCAGCAGATAATGGACCATTAACCAACCATTAGCCAAACAGACACTAATCCTCCTTGCATATCTTCCCCCAGGAACTACCCATTCAAATATACAAATTTACATAACCTCTTCAACAGGGGCTCACAGTATATAAACCCATCACACACTTTGATCAGGAGGGCTTTAAACTGAGTCACATGGGGGAGGGAGACAGTATTTTGGAAGGCAAATGGGCTGGAGAAAATAGTCAAACTGTCATAGAGGGAACAAGGCAAACAGTGCAAGGACCCAACAGTGGGAGGCAAAAAAACTTGCACAGGCAGCAAGTAAAGGGAACACACAGTCTTAGATGTCTCTATACTAATGCACAGAGCATGGGAAATAAGCAAGATGAACTTGAACTCCTAGCACTACAAAGCAAGTATGATATAATAGGCATTACTGAAACCTGGTGGGATGAGTCTCATGATTGGAATGTAGGATTAGAGGGGTATAACCTTTATATTAGAAACAAGCCAAACAGGAAAGGAGGAGGAATAGCTTTATATATCAGGGATATTTACACCAGTGAAGAGATCCATGACATCAATACTGGAAGCCAGGTAGAGAGCATCTGGATAAAAATTAAAGGGGAGGGAAACAACAGGGATGTTATTGTGGGACTCTACTACAGACCCCCAAGTCAGACGGAGGAACTGGATGATGCCTTTCTAGAACAGATGAACACACACGCAGAAAGGAGAGATGTAGTAGTGATGGGTGACTTCAACTATCCTGATATTTGCTGGCAATCTAACTCAACCAAAACTTCAAGGTCTAGCAAATTCCTTACTTGCCTGGAAGACAATTTCATGGTCCAAAAGATGGAAGAGGCAACAAGGGGGTCAGCTATTTTAGATGTGATCCTAAGCAACAGGGACAACCTTGTTAATGGGGTGCAAGGGGTGGGATCCTTAGGTGAGAGTGATCATGTTCTCCTTGAGTTTGTTATACAATGGAAAGGAGAAGCCAGGCATAGTCAGACACGCATTCTTGACTTTAGGAGAGGTGATTTCAGTAAACTCAGGGAAATACTGGGGGTGATCCCATGGTCAGGAATACTAAAAGAGAAGAGACCTCAAGATGGATGGGACTTTCTCAAAAGGGAGATACTGAAGGCACAATTTCAAACAGTACCATAGAGGATTAAAAATGGGAGGTGTCTCAAGAAACCAGGATGGATGACTAAAGAAATTTCAACAGAGCTAAGTTTTAAACGGAACATGTATAGGAAATGGAAAAAGGAGGAAATCACCAAAGAAGAACTCAAACAGATAGCAAACAAGTGTAGGAGTAAAGTCAGAAAAGCTAAAGTGCAGAATGAGCTCAGGCTTGCTAGAGAGGTTAAGAACAATAAAAAGGTTTTTTTGGGGTATGTCCGCAGCAAAAGGAGGAAGACGGAAGTGGTAGGGCCACTACACAGAGAAGATGGCAAAATGCTAACAGGGGGCAGAGAAAAGGCAGAATTACTCAACACCTTCTTTGCCTCAGTGTTTTCAGAAAAGGAAACCAACCTGAGGATAAAGGAACAGAGGACACAATAGGGGAAATCCAGCACAGAATAAGCAAAGAGGTAGTACAGGAATACCTTCTTAAACTAAATGAATTTAAATCTCCAGGACCAGATGACTTACATCCAAGGGTATTAAAAGAGCTGGCAAATGTAATCTTAGAGCCATTGGCAATAATCTTTGAGAACTCCTGGAGAATAGGAGAAGTCCCAGCAGACTGGAGGAGGGCAAACGTTGTCCCGATTTTCAAAAAGGGGGAAAAAGAGGATCCCAACAATTATCATCCAGTTAGCCTGACATCAATACCAGGGAAGATTCTGGAGCAGATCATTAAACAGAGAGTCTGTGAACATTTAGAAGGCAATGCCATAATCACAAAAAATTAAAATGGGTTTCAGAGAAACAAGTCATGCCAGACTAATCTGATCTCTTTTTTTTATAAAATGACCAGCTTGGTAGATGAATGGAACGCTGTGGATATCGTATACCTTGATTACAGTAAGGCCTTTGACAAGGTTCTCCATGACATTCTTGCAAACAAGCTTGTAAAATGTGGGCTAGACAAGTTAACTGTTCAATGGATTTGTAATTGGTTGACTGGCCGAACCCAAAGGGTGGTCAGCAGTGGCTCTTCTTCCTCTCGGAAAGATGTGACCAGTGGGGTGCCACAAGGTTTGGTCTTGGTCCCAGTGCTATTCAACATCTTTATCAATGACTTGGATGAGGGAATTAGGGCCATACTTATCAAATTTGCAGATGACACCAAATTGGGAGGAGTAGCTAATACCCTAGAGGACAGGATCAAAATTCAAAATGACCTGGATAGGCTGGAGAGCTGGGCCAAAGCTAACAAAATGCAATTCAATACGAAGAAGTGTAAGGTACTGCACTTAGGGTGAAAAAATGAAATGCTTCGATACAGGATGGGAGAGACCTGGCTGAATGAGACTACATGCGAAAGGGATCTAGGAGTTCTAGTAGACCAAAAGTGGAACATGAGTCAACAGTGTGATGTGGCAGCTAAAACTGCCAATGCAATTTTGGGCTGCATCAATAGAAGTACAGTTGTCCCTCCACATTTGCGGGGGTTAGGTTCTTGAGACCCCCGCGAATGTGGAAAAACCGCGAATAACAAATGCTGCTCCCGCGCCCCCCCCCCCCCGAGGGAGGGAGGCAGTGGGAGGGTGTCTGGCCAGCCTGGCCGGCCTCTCTGTGGCCTTTCTGAGGGGACTCCAGGCCTTAGAAGCCCCGGAGCGCGCTGAGGAAGGCCGGGGAAGGCAGCGTGTGGGTGAGGAGGAGGCTGCGCTGCCCCTCCCTGGCCTTTCTCAGTGGACTCCGGGGCTTTGGAGCCCTGGAACCCACTGAGGAAGGCCAGGGAAGGCAGCGTGTGGGCAGGGAGGGAAGGTGCCTTGCCTCTCCCCGGCCTTCCTGAGGGGACTCCAGGTCTTAGAAGCCTCATAGTCTCCTCAGGAAGGCTGGGGGAAGGCGGAGGGATGGAGGGAGGGAGGGAGAGAGGCTGCCCTCCCCACCCACCCCGGCCTTCCTCAGCAGACTCCGGGACTTTGAAGCCCCGGAGCCGCCTCTGGAAGGCCGTAGAAGGTGTAGGTAGGAGGTTGCCCTGCCTCTTGCCAGCTTTCCCTAAGTGGCTGGGGCTAAACTGCGAATAATCAAAACCGCGAGTGTGAAAGCTGCGAATGTGAAGGGGCAACTGTATTGTGTCCAGATCAAGGGAAGTAATAGTGCCACTCTATTCTGCCTTGGTCAGATCTCACCTAGAATACTGTGTCCAGTTCTGGGCACCACAATTCAAAAAGGATATGGACAATTTGAAGCATGTGCAAAGAAGGGTGACTAAAATGGTGAAAGGTCTGGAAATGATGCCTTATGAGGAGAGACTTAGGGAGCTGGGTATGTTTAGCCTGGAAAAAAGACGGTTAAGAGGCGATATGATAGCCCTGTTTAAGGATTTGAAGGGGTGTCACATTGAGGATGGAGCAGGCTTGTTTTCTGCTGCTCCAGAGACTGGAACATGGAGTAAAGGATGCAAGCTCCAGGAACAGAGATTCCACCTCAACATGAGGAGGAACTTTTTGACAGTCAGAGCTGTTTGGCAGTGGAACACACTCCCTTGGAGTGCGGTGGGGTCTCCTTCCTTGGAGGTCTTTAAACAGAGGCTGGATGGCCATCTGTCGGGGATGCTCTGATCATGATTTCCTGCATGGCAGGGGGTTGGACTGGATGGCCCTCGTGGTCTCTTCCAACTCTGCAATTCTATGATTCCATGATTCTATGATTCCTACCCAACCATTTTCTGAAGATGCCAGCCACAGATGCAAGCAAAACTTCTGAAGAAAGACACTTTTCCTGAAGACAGCCTCACAGCCTGGAAAAAAACCAAGGAAAATCTATGGTTGCCGGCTGTGAAAGCCTTCGACTTCACCTGGAAGAATGGATTGTTAAAGTTGCTGAGTTTGCCCAAACTACCAAACTAACATGGATCTTAAAAGATAAACCTATTGGAGACTTTTTGAAAGATTGGAAAAGGTTCGTGGATTTTTTTGAGCAATAAGAAATCTAACCATGTAATAATTTGTGGTTATGATTACTAGTAATTCTAGTAAGTTCAACTTAGTTGGATCTGTAATGGTAGGAAAATATATTTTTCATTTTTTTGGTTTTCTTTTTCATGGGGTGGGGTGTCAGAGTTATTTTGTGTTTTAGTAGGTTAGTTTACTGCCATAGTTGAATGTTTTAGCATTGTATTTCGGTCTTAAATTAGTTTAGTTTAGCTTAGTTTTAATTATACATATATATGTATTATTATATAAGCATTTTCTTTTTCTTTTTGTTTTTCCCTCTTTTCCTTTTTGTTTTCTTTTTTGTGTGTTGATTGCTTCAGTTGTGAATTCGATTGCCTGTATTAAAATTAATAAATAAGCAATGTAAGAACCTCCCCACCCCCAAAATGATTGTCAATCTTAGGGCAGAGATCATCAAATTAATAATTTGTAAGCTGCTCTGGGAACCTTTGTGGCTAAAGGGCAGGGTATAAATGCTCTAAACAAACAAATATAAACTTATATCCTGTTTTTTTTGTTTATATGGAATCCAAGGCAGCTTACAAACATATAAAAACAGGGTACAGTTTTAAAAACTATTCATACAAATTTTTAAAAACAATTAAATGACAATTCAGTTAAAAAACACAGGTGTTATCTTGACGGTGAAAAAAAATCCTCTCAGAATGCTAGGGGAATACCTTTTGTCCAGATGAGCTCCTGCAGCAATTTGACATATTTGAAAGGACGGGGCCCAAAAACTCCAAGTACTTCACGAGAACAGCCTTCACTGTTTCTTGGAAAGTTTTTTTTAAAAAAAATATGCTGAAATGCATATTCCAGCCCATTTGAACAACCAACTCAAATTGGAGCACATCCCAGAAGTCAACATGTGATTGGTCAGATGTGCGCGGGAGTCACTGGAGAGCATTGTTGATTTTCATGGAAGCAATTGTGCACTATTTTTGAGCAGTAAAGCAAAAATATATATATTTTTTTTTAAGCAGAAGATTGCTCTTCTGCATCTCTGATTTAACAAGGGGAAGAAAGGGAAATGGAGGGACCTTTGGGAGAATAATAACACTGTAATGTAATTCACTCGCGGCCACCATCTTGCAGGCATGCTCTGTGTGAACTTCAAACACGGATAGGTTCCTATGCCAGCGATCTTACAAATGTATCGTGGAGACAAATGAACGCTGCTACAATGGGGAGTTAATGCATTATTTTCTGCAATTAATTCTCTCGTCCAACTGAGCCCACAATGTTAAAACAATATTCTACACAATTAAAACCGTTATAAATAAAAAGAGATATAACCACCCCATTAAAAGCTCATAAATTATAAGCCAAAGGCCTGCTTGAATAAAAAGGTCTTCGCCTGTCAGCAAAAGGAAAGGAGCGAGGGCAACCAACCAAATCTCCCATGGGAGGGAATTCCATAACCTGGGAGCAGCTACTGAGATGGGTTCAGTACCTTGGAGAGAGCCTTTAAATCTGTACTAAACCCCAGAGAAAATTCACCATTCCTTTTCTCATGGAAACCACCAGCCTCCACTAGTGTATACGGTATTATTTTTGTATAAATTGAAGTCTTTTTAGATTTGCAGGAGCCAGCCAGAAGCAATATTCTTACTGGCATACAAGCCTCATCACCAGAGCTGGGGAAAGTTATTTCTGATCAACTCCCAGAGTCCTCCTAGTGGGATGTCCAGTGGCTATGCTGGCTGAGGATGTGGAGGACTGAAGTCCCACAGTTTTATTTTCCAAGCTTTGCACATTAAACTGGACACAGAGCTGCTAGTTTTTAAGCCTTCTTTCAAAACACTGCCTAAATATCCTGAAAGCAACAGATTCTATCTGATCTTGAAGCTAAGCAGGTTCAGGCCTGATTAGTACTTGGATGGGGGACCACCAAGGAATACCAAATGCTGTAAGCTATATTTCAGAGGAAGGCAATGGCAAGCCACTTCTTGAACATTTCTTGCCTTAGACAAACTATCACATTAATGGAGCCACCTTAAGTTGACAGGAGACCTGAAGACAGGAACACACACCAGAACACCTGCAGAGAAGACATGTCTGTCAGACAAGACCATCTACTGATCTCTCAGAAGGAAGTCTCTTCCACTGATTGACTAAGAAATCCAGATCTACCATTAAGTACAACAGTGCTACTCAAAATGGTGGTCCATGTAGTGGTGCCGGTCCCCAAACTATCAGCTACCAGTTCTGGAAAGTTTCCAGGAAGAAAAAAATTGACACAAATATGGCATTGTGAAGTCGAAGGCTTTCATGGCCGGCATCCATAGATTTTCCTTGTTTTTTTTCTGGGCTGTGAGGCTGTGTTCTGGAATACTGTAGTTTCTTTCTGATGTTTCACCTGCATCTGTGGCTGGTATCCCCAGAGAATGAGGATAGAGCCCCACTTTGAGTCAGGTAATATCAAATTTCCTTTCATAAGCTTTCCTCCTGACAAACAGTTCTTACTTGAAGTGACTCTCTGAGGATGCCAGCCACAGATGCAGGCGAAACGTCAGAAAGAAACTATTCCAGAACATGGCCTCACAGCCCCGGGGGAAAAAAAACAAGGAAAATCTATAAATAAAGCATTGGTCCCTGGCACACAGGGGGACAAATTGCTAGTCCTCCACATTAGATAGCTTGAGCTGCATGGAGGCAGAGTATTGCCTCAGACAGTGGATTTGAGGTGTCATGAAAGAACAGCTTTTGAGTTTGCTATTGCTGTATTTTTACTACCAACAACAGGAAAGAGCTGTATGTGGGATTTTCCAGCCTCATTTGCCAAAATTTGTCTGTTTACTTTCTATACAGCTTGACCTGGGAGGGTGGGGCTTCAATTTTTTTGCTCTGCTTCAGACATCAACATATCATGGGTCAGTCCCTATTGTAGAGCAGACTGAAAATATTTTAATTTCCATGGATGAAGAAACAAATGTATTTAAAATTTCAGGGAGGAGGAAAATATATCCTTTTGCCTCTTTTCTCCTACAAACACCCATGTCCTCAGCATTAACCTGTTGTCAAAATATCAGTTCCCCACATACATCAAAGACATCAAAACATCAGTGTGAACATGCAAAGAACAGATAGGTTCACACATGAATGACAACTTCAGCCTGAGGGATACCTTGGGTGTGTGAATTATGCCCTTACTCACAAGCACATATCCGTTACTTCACATTGCCTCAAAAGCATTAAGTCAGTATACATATTCAACAGTAAGTAATCAAGAGATGAATAATCAAGTGAGTCACTTCAAGTAAGAACAGTTTGTCAGGAAGAAAGCTTATGGAATGAAATTTGATATTACCTGACTCAAAGTGGGGCTCTATACTCTACTGAGTTCAAGGTGAAAGAGAATTCCTTTCTTTCCTCAGGATGTTTCTTATCTTGTGAAAAGATAGCCAGGAGGCAAAGGACCTTTTCTGCCTACAGTAGGAATATCTGAGCTTGGAAAAGTTGCTTTTTGGGACAACTCTCAGACATCCCCAGCCAAAAGGCCAATACTTCACAGCTGCTGCTAGTTTTTGATTAGGAGTGGACATCATTTTGAAAAACAACCGTGTCAGAATCAGCTGGCATCACAGTCTTTCCCTCATAAGAGGAAATTATTCGGGTGCTTTAAAAAAAAAAGTGCACCGCCTTCAGAAACCTCTCACTTTCTATCTAACTGTCCTTTAAGGTGGCACCTGAACTTTTGGTGGAAGCTGTCTGGAGGTTGTAAACTGGTTTCTCTTCACCCCGCCCTCCCCCGCCCCCGCTTAATAAGGCCAGTAAAGACGTAACCGTGTCACAAGAAAGGGCTCCTTATGTAGCCGTCAGCCCCCAAGGAGAGAAACAAGGCAAGATACCGCCGCTGCTTAAGCTCTTGATATCTCAATCCCCAAGGCTGCAGGCATTCTCCTGCTGAAGGACAAGGAGAAACGGGGAGGGAGAGGAGCAGTTGGAGGGTGGTGGGTGGTCAGGCTGGCCAAACGTCCATCTCCGACATCCCTCCCGCCTTTTTTTCTTCTTCGTTTTCTCCCACCCTCTCGGTTACTCAGCGGAATCCAACTCCTTCGCCAATATTATTCTCAACGCGCACTTTTAAAGACCCCAGTCTTCTTAATGCCACTTAATTTAAATAAAGTTACTTTTGCGTTATTAACTTAATCCCAGAAATTTGGGCACGTTACTTTTCGGATTAGAACACCCACATCTTACAAAATTCGACGACGACTAAGTTTGGACGACACCTTCCAGACTCTAAGCGTCTTAGCAAAAAGAAAAATAAAAGAAAAGAAACTTTCTCCTGGGAGAAAAGGACCACCAAATTTCACCCAGGCCAGAGCTCAGTGGATAGCTGCTGATCTTTGAAGTGACGTGAAAGAGCGGGAAATTCTTGTTTTATTTTTATTGGGTGTTTTTGATGCATTTGTTTTCTCCCACAGAACGGCCTGGTGAGATTTTCTATCCCAAAATTAACTTTGGCACGTTGACACTTTGGGGGCTACATCTGAAAGGGTGCCTATGTGTGTGCAGAGGCGGGGGGGGGGTCTTCTGGCATTGTGCCTCAGGCGACAAATGTCAGAGCCGGCCCTGAGCGAGCTTTACTTCAGAGCCAACAGGGCGGGCGCTGGGTAGGACTGTCCAGCCTAGCCACCGCTCCGCCCAATGGCTCCGCTTTCCAGGGGCTGGGGAACAAATCCAAACAACGCCCGTTCTCTCAAGGCTTTGGTGTATTTACAACATCAAATTCAACATCAGTTCACGCATGCCTAGGGCTGCACGGGGTATTCTCGTCCACATGAGAATAATCAGGATGGGCTCTGGGAGCGATAGGATGTTCCAGAGTACAAGGCTGAGCTCTTGCGTCCGTGGTGGGCGCGTCCCCGCTGCTCCAGATCTTCCCTCGCGGCCAGAGACTTCTGGTAACGCAGCAAACCGAGCCAAGCAGACCAGTCCGGTGGAAACCGAGCGGGTCCTTACTTCTCTTAACGCGGATTAATACACTTTAAGGGCATGCGTGGGTTTGTGCTTTTTTCAAATGACAACTCCCCACATCCTCAGCCAGTAGGGCATTCGAAACTGTTTTTATGGCGGGGCTACTAGTGCCAATATTATTAATTTTGCCTACTTGCGGGAGGCGGGCATATTACTTTCCTCATCCATTATCATTCACATATCCCCAAATAGGACGAAGCTTACAAGCACAGTTTTGACCTAGAAGTGCCCGTTGGCGTCCACACGATAGATGACAAGCAGACTTCCTTATTCCTGGGAGGGCTCGATGACTCTTTCTTTCTTTCTTTTTCTGTGCTTGATCATTTGGTACACTTTCCTTTTATAATCTCTGAGGAGGCTCAGCTACCTAGGCATCTTGGTGGTCTAAATTTGCCAGATCTTTGGGAAGGCAGCTGGGCGCCCGGCTCAGAAGAGAGTCGAGCTCCCCCGGCTCCCCACCCCCAAATTCAGCATGGCTTCTAAGTGCCCGGGGCTAGAATTGGGGAAAGGGACCACCATACCGTTGGCTGGTGCTGGAGGAGAGTTCTTCGGATACCGTGGTCTGCTAAAAGGACAACTAAGTGGGCCCAAGATCAAATCAAGCTTGAACTCCCCTTAGAAGCCAGATGACTAAACTGGAACTGCCCTATTTAGGACATTATCATGAGAAGACATGACTCTTCAGAAAATACAATAATGCCTGATAGGGTAGAAGGCAGTGGGGAAAGAGGGAGACAGTACAGTACTGTATTACAATCACGGAAGCCACAACCTTGAGTTTGCAAGGGCAGTTTAAGGCACCAGCGGCCTCAGCATACGCAGGGGGCCCCATCATTGTGGGGGTCCCCCGTAGTACCCCTCCTCCTACAAAAACATGATTAGTAATAATCTGAATATTCTGTACTGTGAATACCTTAGGTTGAGTTAGGTTCCATTGACCTGAGACAAAGATATGGGCCCCCCAAAATAAAAGCATTGCAGGTCCCCCCAAAATAACTTAAAGCGGTCCTGAGCAGCAGTAGGGCTGTTGAAAAGAGCATATTTTGGAGGTCTCTCATTCATAGGGCCGTCAGAAAGTCGAAGTCGACTTGACGGCAGTGAACAACAATATCCAGGAAAGCCACTTTCCGAAACTCTGGCTTAACCACCCCTTTCAGGCTCAGTTTTAGAGCGCCCAGCATTGGCAGATGGACTAACGATCCCCCCCCCTCGTTCCTTTCCTAGGCGGCAAGATTGAGAGACTTCCACGAAAACCGGGACCCGCGTTAAATGGGAAATCGGCGGAGGAGCAGCTCGGGCGGAAGACGAGAAGAAGCGCGGCTGGGCTGGGAGGAGGCTGCCTCCCCTCCCCGCCTTCCCCTCCCTCCCCTCCGGCCGCGGCCCGAGTAAGGGGGCGGCGGCCCCCGCGATGCCAGCCCCCGTCCCCGCCCCTCGCCTCGGCTGCGCCTGCCGCCCCTCCTTCCGCAGCGCTAGAACCTGAGCCAGCCAGGGGACGGAGAGCCGCCGCCGCCGCCGCGCTCGGTTTCCGAGAGTTTTCGTGGAGCCGACCCGACCCGACCCGCGAGGGGAGGAGAGAGGAGGAAGGAGAGACGGAGCGGCCGGAGACCGGGGGGCGCCCGAGCTCCTGCCCAGCCCTTCTCCGCACGGTAAGAAAGCAGCGCCGGTCTTGGCTGCGGCCAGGCCTTCTTCGTCCTCCCCCACACAACCCGCGGATGCGATGGCAGCGAGAGGAAGGCGCTCGCCAAGCTGGCGGGGACACCGCGGGAGCGGTGGGGAAGCGGAGCCGCCGGGCTTTCGGGGCGGGCGGGCGGGTTGGTTTGCTCGGCCGTCCCGGGAGGGAGCGCCCGGGGAGCTCCGGCTGCAGGAGGAGGCAGACCCCGCAAGAGGTGAGCGGCGCTGCGGCGGCTGCAGCTCGGGCAACGGGGGCTTCCAGGGACGGGCTTTTCCTCCCCGACGGAAACGGCGTGGCGGGGGGTGGTCGTGGGGCTCCCCGGGCGTGGTGGGAAAGCGGGGAGGCAGCGCCGCGCTCTTTCGAGCCACTTGGAGAGAAGGGAGGGTTTGCAAAAGCGAGGGGCGGCCCCCGAGCGCGGCTCTTTCGGCCTCCCCGCGCCCAGCCTTGGTCCCCCCACCCCACCAAGAAGGCGCGTGGGCGCGCGTGCCCGTGGGTGTCAGGCTCACTTCGCAAGTGGCGGCGGCGCTGGCGGCGGCGGCTGCCCAGCCGAGCCTGCAACCCTGGCTCCCCCCTCCCCCGGGAAGGAAAACTTGCTAGGCCGGCTCTCTGGTGCCCGTAGGAGGCTTGGCGGAGAGGGGCTCCCCACTCCCGGCTGGCCATGAGGCTTGTCACCGGAGCCCCAGCCCCAGCGGCTGGCGGAGGGAGGGAAAGCGAGAAGGACGGCGGTGCAACCCCCTCCCGGGCGTGGGCGAATGAATTCAGCCTGGCCGTGGCTAGGCTGGGGCGGGGGGCGAGGAAGGGGGCGGAGAAGCGCACGGGCTTCCTCCGGACTGAGGGGCTCGCCCTCGCTCGGTTCCCGTGGCTGTGTTGCCGGAAAGTTTATTTTTCGAGGCGGAGTCGGGGGGGGGGCTCATTCGGTTGCCTTGGCGCTTGGAGGGGACGGGGCTTCTCTGTGAGGCAGGGGGACCCTGGAAGGGCTTCCAAGGCAGGCGGGCGGGACCCCCGGGGGGGGGTTGTGCCCTCGCCAGTATGTTTTTGCAGAAGCAGGCGAAACGCAGGCTACCGCGCCGAAGGACAGATAATAGCCCGGGCGAGAGCGGTTGGCGACTTGGCGGCCAGGGAAGCCACAACGAAAATAATATATATGAACGATTAGAAAATCGTTTGGGGCACAAGGAAACGTGGAAAATATAGAGGACCCAATTCAGCTAAGGCAAAGGTGGCTATCAACTTGGACGTTTCTGATTGGCTGAGCCCTCAGGGGGCTCAAGGACACGGCGGTCCCTGGTGCCAGATGGGTAGTTGAGGGGGGCTCAGAGACGCCCCAGCCTTGCCTTAGGAGGGGCCCAACGCCCCCTTCCAGGGGACCTGGAAAGATGAATGAAAGGAAAACTATGGGCGAGGGCCTCCCACTGCCTATCTCTCACCAGCTTTACTGTTAAAAGTATTATTTTTTTCTCTCCATAGAGAGGTGGTTCTTCGCCTACCAGCGAGGGCACTGTGTTGCTTTCCACCAGATGTTGTGTGGTCTGTATGCCACAAACGGGGGAAGAGGGGTGTGTTTATTGTAACAAACAAGCCTTGAATTGTGCTTGATTTTATTCTTGGGATCCGATATAATGGTGGAGGGTACCTTCAAAAGGACTCAAGCCTGGAATCCAAGCCCCTTTCTTCAGAAATTCTTTTCGTGAATTCTGAGGAATTGCTCCTGAATATTTCTAAAACACTAGAATTTATACAATCCCAAACACACATGCATATGCACCTCACACAAATCCTGCTGAAATCAGTAATGCACACACACTATATATATGTGTATATATATATATATATATATAGTATATATAATAATAACTAAGCTCTACAGAGTTCAATAAGAATGACTTGTTAGGAATTGGGCTTAAGACTGCAATCATGCAGAAAGACTGCAATCTAATGAATATTTGATCAGAAGTAAGTACTAGGTGCAATTTCTAATAAGTGTGTAGAGTCATATCTCTAGGATAGGATCTCTGGTTAAGAGCACTGTAGTGACAGTGTCTTAAACAGCATACATCTGTGCATGTTTCCTCCCCCCATCCTTTTTTAAAATGAAACCTCTGTTTGGATTTATTGGTTTTTAAGATTAACAATGTAATATATTGTACAATCTAAAAAACGTACAGTACATTTTAAAAAGAGCCAGAAAGTAGAAAAAGAAAGAAAAAAGGGGAGGGAAGACATATAACTAAAACACAGAAGGGCTCTGACCCCCCACCTCCTGATTTTAATGAAAAGAAAACTTTTAAAAACGAGGAAAAAAGTCTTATTCTACCATTATAGATCCATCTAATTAATTAATTAATTAATTAATGTAAAGACTTAAAATTACTAGTAACTATAACCATAGATTATTACATCATTAGATTTCTTATTGCTCAAAAAATCCATAGAATTTCCAATCTTTCAAAAAATCTTCAATTGTCTTATATCCTTCAAAACCCATGTTAATGTGACAAGTTGAGCTAACTCAGCAACCTTAACAATGCATACTTCCATCATCAGTGCTTCAGTCTGTTTCCAAATTTGAGCAAACAATATTTTTGCTGCAGCTTTCATGCATCAAAGAAGAGATCCATATTTTATTGTCCAGTTCATTATCCATAATACCCAACAAAAACATTTTTGGTAACATTGCAAAATCTAACTTTAAATTTTTTTGAATTAACATATGAATCTTAGACCAGTAACTTTTCACCTTATTACAAGACCACGACATATGAAAAAAGGAGCCCCCCCCCTATCTTTTACATCCCCAACACTGGTTTGAAACATTCTGGGACATTTTTGACAACTTGTTTGGTTTAAATACTATCTGTACATCATCTTATGCAGATTTTCTTTTAAACTACTACACAAATTTTATATATTGGACCACATTTTTTCCTATACATCTATATGGACATCATGCCCAAAATTTTGCACCCACCTTATCATATACAGGTTTTTACAGGTTCATCTTCAGTTTCTAGTTTTATAAGCCATTTAGATACTTTTAATTTTTTTTTAATTAAGCATGTGCATATTTACTTCTAAGTGAAGTCCCTCTTAGTTTAGTAGTAAAAAATAGTAGAAAAAATGCTTTTGAGTTCTCATAAAGACCTACTTTTTAAACTGGTTGTTACTTTATCCTTTTAATTGGCATTTACAGATGTGGGAGATAGAAAAAGAGATTTAAGGCAGCAATCCTTACATCTACCCAGCAGCAAATCCCAACAAATACTTTGGGACTTGCTTCCAAGTAACCATGGCAGGAGATAGGGCTGTAAAGTGCCCTTTTGGAAAACCCTTCTCAGAGAGGTTACTTGAAAAGAAATCTTGTGGATTGTAGTGGTATTTACGTACTTGGAAGTAAATGTGCTTAAGACTGCAGCTTAAGTGAGCGACTTTGGTTTTGGTTATTAATTTGATGTTGATGTGCTTGTTAAAAACAGCTGATATGTTTGTTTGCTTTTTAACCAAATGGCAATTTATAATTTACATTTCCTGGTCTTTCTTTCTTTTTTGGGGGGGAGGGAAGGATCAGAGTTTGAAAGAGTTCCTTTTTAACACTATAGCTCTAGGGGCCGTGCTGGCTGGGAGATTCCGGGAACCATATCTAAACTTTTCCAAACTTTTGATGAGGTCTAGTAAGATATGTGTTTTAATGAGTTAAGGATGGTTTGGGAAATAATGGAAGGTGGGGATTCTTATCTTGTCAGCAGACCATCACACCAGGGGGTTGTCCAAATGGTGAAAAAACTCATGCGAGGAGAATCCTGCGAGGAATGCGAGGAGAATCCTACCTGTCCTAATGGCATTCCATATGATTTCGCCCTATTGTGAAGAAGGGAGGCAAAAAAGGCCAAAAAACTCAACAGAAAAGCTTTCGCAGGTTTTCCTGTCTTTTAAAAAAAACAACAAGGTGGGGCACATTCGTGCTCCTTAGGACAAGCAAGTTGATCTGATTTGCTTGCCAGATGAGAGGAAGCACAAATCTGATTGGCCAGACAAGTGCAGGGGGCGGGGCTTGCTAGCAAGGCAAACACCCGCAGCCACCATTTTTCCCCTGAGCCATCACGGATGGGGAAGGGGGAGGACGGCTGTCATACCCACCCCCAAACCACCCCCACTGACACCGTCACCAGGGGCGGAGAAGGGAGAAGGACTCTCTCCTTTTCTTCTTCTTTCCCCAGTTACCTCACCTGTCCCACCACTGCCACCTGCCCTGTTTCTCCGCTGTCTGCACATGAGGAAGAGGGTGAAAGAGGCCAAGGAAGAGGGCTCTCTCGCTCTCTTTTCCCTTCTTCAGCTGTCATCTGGGATGCGAAGCTTATGGGGGCTGCTGGGGATAAAACCACCATTAAGACAAGCCGCAGCTGCTGCGACTTGCTATTACTGCGAGGCACCATGTTTTTCCCTCCTCATATAGACAGGGCCCTGGTGTTACTGAATGACGTCTAGGCCATTGTCTTCCAAACTGAATAAGAGAACTGACCTGGCCTGCATTATGGACACTAGGCTGGATGATCCCAGAGACATTAAACACTCTTATTTGTGCCCAGTACTCTCTTTGTTTGAGCCAACAGAAATGTTCTTGGATTTGATGTGGAAGACCCTTAGGGATTTCAGCATCGATGCCAAGGCCTCTCTGGGAGGACTTTATGGCCACCGCTATGCATGTGTCTGCCTTAAGTTATCTAGACCCTTATAGGTGTCATAGTCACTTTGCTTCTTTGAGCTGGGCAATGATATATGTGTGTGTATGTATACAAATGCAAGGGAGGGATTATAACAATTTTCTTATTATTAGGTAGGTTTTTGCTTACTCTCTTAGGCACAGACCAGTTTGAATGGTCTATCTGAGGGATCCAGCAAGCTTCTAGACCACACTGAGGGTTTGTTTTTTTGTTGACATATCTGTCACTTCTGCTGACATCTTGCCAGTCTTTGGAATCTGGAGTTAACCTGGGCAATCAACATAATCTCTGCTAGGCATTCTCTCTTGTTAGTTCCAATCTGGTTAGCTCCTCTGTTCTGTATGGAGCAATGAATTAGTGGAGAGAATATCTAGAATGCTGATGGAGAAAAAGGTTGTCAGATTCTTCCAAAAAACCTACAATGCAACACTGGAGATAAACAGCTACCATGGGGCAGAGGGCTACTTCTCATGATGTTCAAGGGCCACCATTTTGTTTTGGTTTTGGAGATGTTTTCAAGGACTTCAACAATTAAAAATATACATGAAAACTAACTACTTATATGTAAAATAGATTAAAAATTAGCTGAAGTCCATTAAATATTATTCATTTTAAAAATTCCTGTTCATTGACAAATAATATTCCCTTTTCATACTTCATGGTTTATTATTACATTTGTATATGTATATAATTTGAACCTTAAATGTACTTAAATTGACTTTAACGTGGTATTGCACATGATACTATCTACTGTTATTGAACTAAAATGAAATTAGCTATGATATTGACTGCCCATTGACAGTGCATTTAATCCCTTTCCCAATTGACTGTTCTGTATTTAGTGGTTTGCTGCTGAATTTCAGCAGGAAGCCACAAAGTCCTTTTGTTTTAAAAAATAAAAATTCCACAGATCATTAGAGTCTGCAATAAAGGGCTTGGAGGTATAATCTAGCCTTCAGGCCACACTTTGCCCATCCCATCTTTAGTCTTACTAGAACCTGTCTGAAGGCCTGCTTGGTGGCATTGCTCTGTGTGTGTGTGTGTGTGTGTGCATGTGCCTTCAAGTCACTTGTCGATTTATGATAACCTCATTAATTTCATAGCGTTTTCTTAGACAAGGAATACTTGGGAGGTGATTTGCCATTAGTTTCCTCTGAAATACATACAGCCTATAGCCTGGTTTTCCTTGGCAGTCCCCCATCTAAGTACTAACTAGGCTTGACCCTGCTTAGCTTCCAAGATCAGAAGGAATCTGGTGCTTTCAGGGTACTTAGGCCTCCGTTAGCATTGTTAGGGGTTTAGAAATTATACTTTTGTTCTACCATTGTATTTCTGCTACCACAACTCATCTATAGTGAGCAGCGTCCTACCCTATCTGGAGGAGGTCTCCTCAGATGAGGAAGGGGAAGATGTGAGATCAGATAACACACACTGGTCAGAGCCGAAGGCTGGCAGTTCTGCCCTGGAAACAGAACCTGGACCATCCCATGTTGACCTTGACGAGAGGGAATTGGAGGTTAAACTACTTCACCCTTCAGAGGTTCACAGATTGAAATAACAGCAACAAAAGGACAGGCAAGGGTGTATCCTACCTTAAAAGGGAAATGCTGGGAAAATGAAGCCAATAGTACTGAGTTACAGCTGGCTGTAGATTAGCCTATCCAAGGCCTTCAGTGCTGCAAAACAACAGCTCCACTATCTTTGGCATTGTGACATGTGTTTGGATACAAAATTGCTTTGGCCACCCTTTAGACTTCTGTGTATGACCCTGTATTGGCTTGGTTTCTTCACTGTTTCTTGAACTAGAGGTGTACTGCCTTGGGCACTTGCAACCCTTGAAACAGGCTAGGCAGGGCCAAAGGGAACAAGCTGGGATAAAAGATGCCAGCATATTTTAATTTAAAGTCTTTACTGCTAGTACCTAAGCTTTAAGAGAACTATTTCAACCTTATGGAATGTGGGAAGTACAGAAGGTGGGAAACCACGAGACAGTGGTGTCAAGAGAAAGAAAGCATGGGTTCTGGACACACCAGGAGCAGGCTGGATTCAGCCTCAAGTTCTGAGGTTCCCCATCCTTGTCAAGGAGTGACATAGGTCAACCCAATCTATGGATGCAGTATCCATAGTTTCACTTATCCATGTCTGAAAAAAAGTGTTCTCCCTAGGCATTTCTAGGTCCACCAATGCTATTCTGGTCAACTTCCAGAATTTGTCTCATTGAAAGTAAGAGTGTTTCCTATTATCCACAGTTTTAGATATCTGCAATGGGACTTGGAACATATTTCCCGCAGATAGGGGGGTTGACCTGTATTTGTTCAATATTTCATGGTTGTACATTTCAGTGTTTGAATCTCATGTTATGATTGTGAGGTTCTATGAAACATTTCTCCGTGCGGTTTATACTTTGTATAATGTAGTTGAGATAAAGTAGTTTGTTGGGTCTAGGAGATTAGTGAATTCTCCTTTGAAGAGAAGGAACTATTTGATCCTGGCTGCCTGAAGGGAGGAGGTTGTGGAGGTCTTTCTCAGCAGGAATCCTGATGTCTCTGTTAATTACCGGCTGGTAGTGAATCTAATTTTCTGGAGCAGTTAAACTCTTCATCAGAGTCTTCCTGACTTTGTGAGACTAGATGGGTGCTAAAAGTCTTTCCTATGATGACATTCATACAATTTATTTTTTGATTAGTTTTTTTAATTGAACTTACTAGATTTATATCCCATCTTTCTCCCTCCAAGATGGGATTCAAGGTGGCTAAAAATAATACGAAAGAAAGAAAGAAAGAAAGAGAAAGAAAGATATATGTACACACATACACACACATATAACTAAAATGCACAATTAATTCAAATATTAAAACAACATTAAATTAAAAACACAGTTTGAAACATAAGGATAATAATAATAATAAAAAAGAAATATAGCACCAGGTAATGATCCAAAGCCCACATGAATAAATAGGTCTTTTCCTGCCAGTGGAGGGACAGCTGGGAGGTGGCCAGCATAGTACCATGTTCCAGAACCTGGGAGCAGCCGCTGAAAAAGCCCAACTGATCGAACTCACTCCAGTTTTTAACTCACTGACTTAGTCTTTTGATCTACCACTTTATTTGTTTCTCTTATTTTATTTTTATTGTTTTTAATGAGATTTTTTTAGATGCCTTGAAGAATAACTGAAACTCATATTAATTATGCAGAGCCTGGAAAGTTACATTTTTTGGACTGTAGCTCCCTGAATCCCCCAGCTGGCATGGCCATTGAACATGATGGCTGCCGGATCTTGGGAGCTATAGTCTAAAAAAGCAACTTCCTCAAATGCTGAAATTATGGCTTGCCATGAAATATCCCAATTTTGAATTCAGTAAGATTTGCTTTCAACTGTGTGTTTAAAGACTGTTATTTGAGGCAGCCCCCTAAGTATACCTATGTGGGGTTTATTTACATTTAAATATGTAGTCTCCAGTGTGTGAACTAATCATAGTAGTAAAACTAAATTTATAAGATCAGAATGGACTAGATACCTTCTTTTGTATCTAACCAGCAGCTACACTGTGTCACTGACATTGGGGTTTTGTACTTGACCTGATAAGAAGTATTGAAATATGGATAGGTTGAAGGGCAGGTAAACAGTTCATACATACAGTTTTTGACTGAAATCCTATATAATTCAGCCCAGAGGTTACATAAATCAGTTACCTTGCATGGTGTAGAAGTCAATGGGACACAATGGTTTAATGCAGACAGTGGGATCAAGTGTTTTGTGTTTTTTCTTTGTCATTTGTATTTTGTCACAGAATTAGGAGTGCTTGGAATTGTTTGCCTGGCCAGCTGACCAACCTGAGTACAATGTACAATACATTTTTATCATGAGGAGAAATGTATTCTCATGATAAATATGTATTTGAAATATTTTAGTAATTGTTTGTTTTAAACAGAGACTATCTATCTATCTATCTATCTATCTATCTAAAGAAACTCTGTTTAAAACAAATAATTACTAAAATGTTTTCAAACAGATGAACCCCACACTAAAATAAGAGGGGAAAATTAGAGACCCGTACCTTTTGAAAATAAAATGTCTTTTTGTGTAATAATCTGTATATCTGAGTTTAAGTTGAAGAAAGTGCTTAAACTTGGTGCTATTTAAGCAGATAAAATGTCATTAATATATTCTCTATTGCTTGTTTGTGTGTGCATATTTGCATCTATAGCTCCAGCGCAAAATGTGAGAGGAAGTGAAATAAGACCATAAATGGAGTTCCATTATGGGTAAAAATAGGCCACAACTCTTTATGGACATAGTTCGGTATGGCATAAGGCAAGGATCTGGCAATTGGTCAGCCTACCTGTTGCCCAAGTAGCATTCTCTACCCATTTGCTGGGGAAGGGCCAATGGTGCTGGGTCTGCTAGTCTCTCAAGTTTTTGAACAAGTAGCCTTGTTAGTCTTTTGCAGTGTAAAAAGGAGGAAGGAAGGAGGAGGGGAAAAAAGAAATGTGGCAGCACCTTTAAGGTTAACTGGCTTTTATTTTCACATGAGTTTTCATGGATATAAACCCACCTCTTTGGATGCAACGTTACATGGTGTGTGCTGGTCATGAGGGCCCTTCCTCAGCTAGGTGAGTCAGCTCCTGCAGGGCCAGTTTAAGGCACCAGCAGCATCAGCATCTGCAGGGGCCCCATCAATGTGGGGCTCCCCATAGTAACCCTCATCCTGCAAAAACATTATTAGTAATAAGCTGAATATCCTGTACTATGAATGGCTTAGGTTGAATTAGGTTACATTGATCTGAGATAAACATATGCCCCCCCAATAAAGCATTGCCCCCCCCCAATTCCTTAAACCAGTCCTGAGCTCATGAACCAGATAGCTAGGTAGTTAGCACATCACCCAGGGATTGTGTAATTGGTCCAGGCCTTCCTTACTTCTGTGTGGCTTTTGCAGAGGGCTTTTCTAGATGAGAAGATACATTGTGGATTGCTGCACATTAATGCAAATTCTCAGTAGCATTCATTTGTCTCCACAGTCCTTTGGCAAAATTGCTGGCATGTGAAGCTATCCTTGTTGGAAGTGCACATGCAGCCATATCTGCAAATCAAGATGGTGGCCAAGAGCGAATTACTCACGTTATTATTCTCCACATGTCACCACCACTGCACATTATTTGTTTAAAACTGCAGATCAAAGGTGCACAAGTGCAACCTTCTGCTTAAAAAAAACTGTTTGGTCACCTCAGTGCAGCAAAAAAGTGCATGATTGATAATGTGAAACTCCAGAATGGCATTTCCGGCCACTTAATTGCTGGCAACCCCACTCCCTCCACACGTCCGACCAATCAGCTTTCCACTTCTGCCCTCGCTGAGAATGTGCTGCGCTGTGAATCAGTTGTCCAAACAAGCGGTAATGTGCATTTTCACACATTATTTAAAAAACCTCATGCAGTAAATGAATTTTTTGGCCCACCTCCTTCCGAAAACCATGAATCTTAGTCGGATCTCTTTGGGAGAAAAGGTATTCTCTGCAAATTCTATTAGGATTATTTTCACCATCTAGACAACCCCAGAGACTTTGTTAGATGTATAAAAGCCCTGTGCCTTCACTGTTCTCTACTGAGCAGGTGCAAATGGGGCATAGAATTAGTGGGTGCACAGGGGCATACAGTATATGCCCACCAATGCTATATCGAAAGATCAAGGTATTACATTTGCAAATCTATGATATCTACTACTGATTTTAAAATCCAAAATACACATTGCTTATACCTGTGTTAGGACAACTAGGTGGTGCCTCCCCCCCCCCAAATATATACTGGCTTTCAAAGCATTCTTCATCAGGATTTATTTCCACATAAATGTGCATTGGATTGTACCCTGTCTCACCATAGCAGTACAGCAGTGGGCAAAACATTACCTGGTGGCATTTTCTGTGTGTCTCACAAAGGGCCATAAGCCCTTTGAGTTTGGCTGTATCAGGCATATTTGTTTTGTGTCTTCCTTTTTTTTCTGACTTATGGCAACTCTAAGGTGAACCTATCAGAAGGTTTTCTTGGTAAGATTTGTTCAGACAGGGTTTGCAATTGCTTTACTCTGAGGCTAAGAAAATGTGACTTGTCCATGGTTATGTAGTGGGTTTCCAGGGCCAAGTGGGGATTCAGACTCTGGTCTCCCACTATACCATACTGGCTTATACCCCTTTGGCAAGCTTTCCCATGCTCCTCTGATTTAAAAACCTCCTTTGTTATAGGGTTTCAATTTTTACTTCCTGGCCTTGTTCCTTCCTCTTGCTAGAAAGCTTGAGAATGCAGCCCCTGTTGTGGCTGTTAGCTTCTAGATTACCTGCCCACCTCCCAAGGAATGCAGCTGTTTCCCCTCCAGCAATTACACTCTGTAGAATACTAGCAAAATAGGTTAAAATGTGTACCTGCTTACAGAGCCTTAAAAAAAATCCTTCCAAAGAGGAGCTCCCTTTTTGTTACCTTCTGATCAGGCAGCAAAGTCAAGATGGAGGTAAGTCAAGGGTGTGCAGAGAAAATATAGTGGGTTTAGAATCTGCTTCAGGTGGGGGTTGCTTTGACAAAGAACTTTCTTGTTCATTCTGTGTCACACCTAATGTTGTTATGACCACATAGAGGTCCTTTTAATCAGGTAGTGTTTAAGATTTTCCCAGACAAGTGACAGGCAAAAAGGCACAGAGAGACCAAATTTGGTTTTCGGTCACTATGCATGTAACATTTATTTAGACATAAGACATTAAACATTCAGTTAACTGTCAAGAGCTCTTTTCCATTCACACACACACTCACACCACATACTCACAACGATCCTTCCCTGAACGGTGATCAGACGTCCATGAAGGCGTGGATGGTCTGTTGCCGCGGTACAGGAACCATGCCTCCAAATCTAAGGGTGTAGTAATAACAGGAGTAAACACCCAGGTGGGGACTGAGTATACTTTGTTGTCCTGGCAAAGAGGAACAGGAGAATAAAAATAGGGGGGAAAATGGGGTGGTGGTAGAACAATATGCTAGTGAATGGCCCATCTGGCTGGAACTCTGAAAAGGAGACCATGGAGATTATCAGACCTGCCAAAAATCCCACCACTGGGACGACAGACGTTGCTAAAGGGTTAACTTTTCAGATAATGATGGCCCTGTGGTGTTATGCCCCCATGCCTCTTCTGCCTTTTTATTGATGGCTTAAGCCGTGTTGTTCAAAGATGGGTGTGTGAGAAGTTGCCCCATTATGCTGGCACAATGCCAGCATCACGGGGAGGTCTGTGCTGAACACTTCCAGTCCAGAATGGGACATCAAGGTAAGTGGCTCCCCCCCCCCACCGGGTTATTTGGTGTTTTTTAAAATGTGTTTCTGTACTTGCTTTAATTTTTTACCTTTTATTTTTCATTTTATTTTTAAATTTCTGTGCGACTGTTCTCTCGCAAGAACGGCCAGAATTTGCTTTCCAGGAAGTGAATGGCGCTCAGAGAGATCCATTTACTCCTGGGATGCTGGCAGGGAGGAGAGCAGTTTCTGTCCATGGCAAGGTAGGTGTCTGAAAATGTTTCATTTACTCAGTTACAGGGATGGGAGTGGGGCGGGAGGGGATGTAGCAAGATGGGGATGGGTTTTTTGGTCCCCGTCTGATAATGTCCTATACCAGAGAATGTACTAATACAATTTGTTGCAGATTCTACAAGTAAATATATAATTTACAAGTGCAGTAATGAAAGGCATCTTTCTGCCTCTGGAATGGAATTACTTCAATACTCTTTTAGGAGCTGTATTATGGCCCACTTGTGGAGTAAATCAAATATTCACCTGAAGGTACTTGGTTGGCATTTTATTTCCTTGATATAAATTCATATTTTCTTCTTTAAATCCCCAATTTGTCTCACATAAAGTAGATTAATCTACTGCTGTGTAATAATGTGTCCCCCTCCTCCCCTCTGGAATTGACAGTGGGAAAGCTGTTGCAAAAATCATTTTGATAGCTCGTTATTCTAGCAGCACAAATTTCAGAGAGAACATTTTGTGTTTTGGAGCAAAATCCAGCTGTCTACTTGGCACAGTTTGTGACCAGGAACATATTCTACCAGTTCTTTGAACACTAGAATATTGGTTTCTGAGTGCTATTCAGGAATTTGATTTCTTTCTTTCCTTCCTTCCTTCCGAAAGCTCTCTGTGCTTGATCATACCTCTTTGTATTTCTTTTCTCTCTCTCCCTTGTATGTTAAAGATAATTGGAGCTCTTCCATTAGCATATGGTATTTCTGATGAGGTGATTGCTTAAGCTTTCTTGGCCTTATACTTTGGAATTTCTTTAGCTTCTGCTGGCTTATTTGAGGTAGAATCTGTTTAATCTATATACAACATGGCTAAAGACAAACTTAGAAACCACATACACATGCATATACAAACACAGAGCGGGTCTTGCTAAAATCAGTGTATTCTTTTGTGTATAATATATTTTGCACTGGGCTGTTTAAATCTAAGTAATTCTGAATAAAAATAAAAGTCATAAATAGAGTAAAGGAGTAATAGTTTCACTCATTTAAATGAAGTCACAAATACTCTCCAAGCATCATAAGTGTTTTATTCAGATGTAGGTTCCCATCACTACCTGTATCCTGTTATTTTGTCATTGGTCTAATTAAAGTATTGTTGAGAACATTTTTTGGGGGGTGCTTTTTTTGCTGTCAGAAGTGAAGATGATCTGGAAGTGATTACTTTTTCCCCTCTAGATTGGGAGTGCGTTTGAAGACTATTCAGAAATTTCAGCTGCTCCAAAGAGTTGTAGTCAGATCGCTAGCCAGGGCTGCCTACATGGAACATCCAACTTGCAATAGCTCCACTAGCTGCCAGTCTGTTTCTGGGTAACCACAAACGTGTTAGTTATGGCCTATAAAACCCTATATGGCTCAGTTTCATGTTATTTGAAGAAACATATCCTCTCCCATACAAGCATGTCCATGTTTTGAAATCTTTTGGGGAGACTCTGCGCTCTGTCCCACTGCCCTCACAGGTACATTTGGTAGGAACACAAGACAGAGCCTTCTCAGTGGCTTCCTTCAGGCTCTGGAATTCCCTTCCCAGACAACTAGATAGACTATATTTTCACAAACAGATAAAACCCTTTTTATTCTGGCAGGCTTTTGAGAACTGATTTTTTTGTTTTAGGGGGAAAAGGCCTTTTATAATGTGCTGGACTTTTATTTGTTCTGTTTTTTAAAATGGTTTATGTTTTAAACTGATACTAATTTTATGATGGTTTAATTGCTTTTTAACTTTGGTATGCTGTGACTTTTTAGCTATGTTTCTTTTAATTGTTGAAAGCTGCCTTGAGTCCCAAACTGGGGAATAAGTAGGATATAAATAAATATAACAAGAACGACAACTTTGAGGCTTCCTTTCAGCCAAAGCTTCTATGGCAGCTAACAAAGGCAGTATTAAAAGAATAATACTATTTATTTAGTTATTTTGAAAAGTGCATCTATTGGAATCCTAAGAGAACAAGAGTACAGTTGTCCCTTAATATTCGCTGGGGTTTGGTTCGTGGACCCCCTGTGGATACCAAAATCCATGAATACTCAAGTCCCATCATATGTAATGGCATAGCAAAATGATGTCCCTTATATAAGATGGCAAAATCCAGGTTTGCTTTTTGGATTGTTATTTTTTAAAGAATATTTTAAATCCATGAATACGTACTTAAATCCGTGGATACGGAGGGACAACTGTATATTCTCTCAGTGCTGGAAGAACTACAGATGCTGTTTCCAGATGGAGCTTTTATTATCCATTTGTCCTGGCTCAAATATGGAATTTTATGAGGAGTTGTTGCGTGTGTGTTCCTATTATTTCTTCTGCTTTTTTTCCTCCTGATCATACTCACACAAAACCAGTGGAGGAAAAGACCAAATAGTTGCACTAGGTATTTTGCAGCTCTGTCTAGCAGGCAGCTAGGAAATGTCTGTCTGGGATGATCCAGAATTGAGCATCCAGAGGGAGAGCTTTCCACAGTGGGGCAACACCACTGAAAAGACCCTGGGCTCATTTTACACGATGAAAAAAATCCTTGAACAATTTGCTGTGAATCCTATTGGTCCTCACAGAAGATGGCCCACATTTGCACTATTCGGAAGGAGGGAGGCTAAAAACAACACATAGTTTGCAATAACTGCTTTCGCAGTTTATCGCAATCTTTTTTTATAAAGTACGTGAAAAAGCGCACTATTGGCCATCTGATAAGCCATTTTGAAAGGGGCACACAGCAGAGCTGAAATGTGATTAGTTGGATCTCGGAGGGGGCAGGGTTGCAAGGGAAGGACTTCAATGCCGGCACCACTATTGTTCTTATTGTAGGCTGAACGATTGTGTACAGGATTGTTCAGCCGGCAAAGCAAAAGTATGAAGTATGAAGTTGGCCTGGTGGCTTTGCTGCATTATCCAGCCCAGCCTCCCTGCGCTGCTCACTTCCTTCCTTCCTCGTGCACTCCCGGTGAGTTGCCTCCTCCTCCACCAAAGCAGCCCCAGTGCTGCCAAGAGTTTTGGTGAGCCCTCGCTCTCCTTCCTCAGCAAGTGCTGGAGCATCTCTCTCTTTCTGTGAACCCGGGGAGCGAGAGGGAGGCATGGTTTGCTGTGGGCTCTCCGAAGATACCACCTTCTCCATCACCGGCACCACTGCCGCCACCTCTTCCTCCTTCTGCAACCTGGCCGCCTCTTGGTAAGCCTACAGCCTGCCATGCCTCCCTGTCGCTCCCCAGCTGCACAGAGAGACTCTTTTACGTGGAAAGTAGATCTGCATTTGTTTGTTTGTTGAGTGTTTGAAAAAAAGAAAAGGGGGGCAATCAAGGGAGATTTCCTGCAGGGACTTCACTCGCGGCTACCAGCTTATCTGAGGGGGGCATGCTCCATATGAACTACAAACTCATACTTTTGAATGCCACCGATTTTGCAGATGCATCATGGGCACAAATGGGCACTGGAATGGAAGGGCCATAAGGCGAAATTTTGTGGACTTAATTCTCCCATCTAGCTGACCACTTTATAACCATGCCTTGACACATCCTGCCGGTGGCAGTACCTGGGGCAGGACATGTAACACAGATTTCCTGCTTATGTTTTCATATATTCTTACCCTCTTCTTAGCAACCCTTTCCCCTCAAATCTTTGGGTTAGCATATACAGTCGTATTTGTGAGGGACAGATCAAGGGCAATCTGCAAGTAAGGGAATGTGTGCTCTTCCCCATCCTAAAGAGATCCAAGTAAACAAAGACGATTTAATCTCCTATTTAATCAAATAAAATGCACTCCTACATGATATTATTTTATACTATTCTTCAAATCATGTTACCGGTAATCTCCCCCACATTTTTTTTTCATATACTCAATTACCAGTTCCCAAACTCTTTTAAAACTAGGTGATGACTTCTCTCTAATTACATTTGTCTACTTACCCATTTCCACCAGGCAATAGGGAGGGCATGGGGCTCTGACAAAGTCTCTGCAGTCCTTTTAAGCCACACAGAAGTAAGGAGGGCCTGGACCAATTAGACAAGATACCTGGATCCCTGATGGGTTAACGTCCCAGCTATCTGGTTCAGGAGTTGTCTTGCCTTGCTCACAGTCAGGAAGGGCCCTCATAGAATCATAGAATGGGAAGAGACCACAAGAGCCATCTAGTCCAACTTCTGCCATGCAGGAATATTCAATCAAAGCACACCTGACAGATGAACATCTCACCTCTGTTTAAAAACCTCCAAAGAAAGTGATTCCACCACACTCCGAGGCAGCATACTCCATAGTCAAACAACTCCTGCCATCAGGAAGTTCTTCCCAATGCGCAGGTGGGATCTCTTTTCCTGTAGTTTGAATCCATTGTTCCATGTCCTAGTTTCTGAAGCAGCAGAAAACAAGTTGCCTCCAAAGAAGTGGGCCTCAGACAGCAGTGGATATCAAAATCTGGGAAGATCTGTATGAAAGCAGATAGTCCTTGAGACAGTGAGGTTCCCATTAGCACTTCCATTAAAAGAGTCTCATGTTGTTTATAGTTTCTCTCACATGCATAACAGCAGTTTAAAAAAATCCTGCACCCAAGAATCTCTAGACATACTGAACCAGAGCAGAGAAAATTTAACCATGCTGACTGGGAGATCCCGACAACTGTAATGCCAAGAAGAAACTGTCCTCTAACTATGCTGAACTGTACCAGTTAATTGGCACAGGATTGCGTTTAGCTCTATGTGTCCTTGAAAACAGAATGAGCTCAAGAGAGGAGCCCATGTTCAAAAGGTAACTGAAACTGCCATTCTACCTTGAAAAAGTCAAGTAAAATCTGTGTGGGTGTTCCTGACATTAATATTATGAGGGGACAAACACATACTCTCATGAATGCTACTTTGTGGGCCAGTCCAAAAATTCCTGTTGACCCCATTGAGTGTGTGTGTATGTGTGTCACTTTTTAAATAAAACGAGGCTTGGGAAACAGAATAAAAACTTTCCCTATCGCGTCTTTACCTTGCCCCAAAACAGCTATCTGCCAGTACTGCCCAGCCTACCTCTGATTATTGTTGTTACATGCCTTCGAGTTGACTGACTCATGGCAACCCTATCATAGAAGGGTTTTTATTTGACAAGATTTATTCAGAGGTGTATTCCCATTGCCTTCCTCTGAGGCTGAAAGAGTATGTGTTGCTAAAAGTTAGCCAGTGGTTTTCTATGGCTGAGCGGGGATTTAAACCTGGGGGTCAGTTACGTGACCACTTTTAATGCGGAAAATGCCGGCTTCCTTCCATTTTGATTCTGGGCTGAGCAGTTTACATGATTTTGGCCATTCTGATGAATCCTGAGAAGTATGCGATTTAGCAGTCCACATGGGGGAGGTGATTCTTCCGTGACTGACAGTCACGGAGGCCTATCTCTCATGGGAGGGCAGAAAGGGTGTTTTCTTCCCCCCATCTTCACTGTTTCCCCCTGTCTGCCATTGAAGCCTCTTCCTCCTCCCCCCTTCCCTGTTCGCTTGCTGGCTTCTGAGGCAAGTGGGGAGAGGGAGGACAAGGGAGGAGGCGGCTCCAGCAGCAGGCAGGCAGGCAGGCAGGCAGGCAGGCAATGGGACTATCAGTCTCATTACTTGCTTGTCTCCCATTGAAGCCTCTTCTTCCTCCCCCCCCCCGTTCCCCGTTCGCTTGCTGGCTTCTGAGGCAAGTGGGGAGGAGGGGGGAAAGGGAGGAGGAGACTCCAGTGGCAGACAGGTGAGGAAAGGGACTATCAGTCCTATTGCCCACCTGCCCACTGCTGAAGCTTCTTCCTCCAAGCGTCTCCCTCTCTTCTTTGTTTGGCGGTTGCTGGGACAAAGCCAAGGAAGGAAGAGGCTGCAGCATCCCTCAAACTCTTGCAAATCCCCCCCCCCAATAAAGCAAGGCAGTGATCGGCCTGTGAAGGAGCATGGACGGAGGCAAAGACTCAAACGGGGAGGCAGGCAGCTGAGGTTGCCCAGTCTGTGTCAAAAAAAGAAACTATGGCAGATCCTGCATTCCAAAGACATCTCTTGCAAGCCCGCCCCCTCTGAGCTCCAACAAATCACAGCTCAGTTCTGAATCATAGAATCATAGAGTTGGAAAAGACCACAAGGGCCATCTAGTCCAATCCCGTGCCATGCAGGAATACACAATCATAGAATTATAGTATTCCAGAATTGAAAGCCTGTTTCAGGAAGAATGCTGGGAGATAACACAGCCTTTTCCAAATAGGTAGTTCACACCACCTATTGTGCGCATTTCCGCGAACTTTATCAAAAAAGTCGGGGAAGGTAGGGAAAGCTTTTACCTCGTGACTTAAGGGTTTTCTGGCCCCCCTTCTTCTGAATAGGGTGACTTTGAATCGAAACATGTGGGAACTAATAGGAGTCTTGGCGAATTCTTAGAGGATTTATTTTGCTGTGTAAATGACCCCCTGGTTTCCCAGAGCCTTAGTCCAACACTCAGACCACTACACCAAGCTGGCTGATTCACCTCTGATACTGGAAGCTAAAATGATTACATAATTGGAACCTGTTGTTTTCCCTGCCTATTCCCTTGTACTTCTACCAGCTCTAGAAGAGAGGGAGAGAGATTTCCAAGGGGAAGCATTTGTTGACAGGGATATGAATATTTGAGTGGAAAGTCTCAACTGAATATAGTAATATCTGCCTGGCATCTGAAAACAGCTCAATGATTCTATGAAAAGCAGGGGGAAGTAAAATCTTTTGTCCTTGCTTGCTGGCAAGCGATGAGGGACCTGCATTTTGATGGGAAAGTTGGATTTTAAATTCTTTTGAAAAAATAGCATTTACCACCTATCCATTCAGCTCCCTTCTGGAGAGATGCTTTGCAGATTGAAAACACTGGTGTATTTGGTATATCACCTTTAAAAAGCCTGTAATATATTTCCCTATCTTTCAGTTAATTCCTTGAGCAAGGATGGGTGCTATACCCATAGACTACAACTCCCATCAGCCCTAAATATCACAGCAAGTGGCAAGGAATGCTGGGAGTTGGATTCCCACAGCACCTAAAAGACTATACTTTGCCCACCCCTTCTACAGAATTTCAACGAACAATATCAGATCTGCTCTGCTCTGCTCAATGCAGTTCTGCTGCTTTTTGCCTCTTGAGATGAGGAACAAATCTGGCTTTAATTTTGTGAGCCTAGGAAGTATTTCATGAAGCATTTGATATATGGCTAGCCTTTACTGAAGAACCTCCCTTTTCTCTCCTTTTATACCTATTCAGGTTGCTGATTGGGGTCCACGAGAAAACTGGATCCCTTCACAGCTCAGATATTGCCAGTAGATTCTGTATATGGGGACTGGGAATAAAAGGAAGAAATGGAGAAATTTTATTTTGACGAATTTCTTGTAGTTTTACTCCTTTTGATTTTTCCTTCATTTTTGTTTCTGAGGCTGAATCTGGACTGTTGCTGTGGCTTTTTCTCTTGAGTCCTGTTTCACTATAGGTTTAAGATGGGAGATAAGATTCTTCCATTTTATGTCTTGTATTCTGCCAAATTTCCTAAAGGCAATAAGATCCCATCTGACCTTGGAAGCTAAGCAGGGTCAGCCTTGTTTAGCATTTGGATGGGAGACTGTCAACAAATACCAGGTGTCCGAGGAAGGAAGTGTATTCCTTGCCTAAGAAAACCCTATGAAATTCATAGGGTCACCATAAATCAGCAGGTGACTTGACATTCAATCACTAGACTGAGTTCTGGGCTCTACATTATATTGTCCCACGTGGATAATGGCAGAAATTTCTCAAATGTGCAAGTTTGTAATTCCAGAACCAATCTTAGATAATCTTAGCCTGTGGCACAGTGGTTAAATGCCAGCCAGTACTGCAGGTCACCACATTGCAAGTTCGATTCCAGAGGCCTCCAAGGTTCACTCAGCCTTCCATCCTTTCGTAAGTCGGCAAAATGAGTACCCGGCTTGTGGGGGCAATTAGCTAACACACATTGGAAATTGCTTAATGTGGTATAGATGTGTAAATTGCTATTGCTTAAAAAAACAATTTGTAAGCTGCTCTGATAGCCTTGTGGCTGAAGAGTGGGGTATAAATAAATATATATATAAAAGGACATTCAGCAGTGTCATGGAGACTCTACAAAATCCTTATCATGATCATTTTAGTCACAGTGGTAAGAAAATAGCAGTCCCAGATTATTTATCATTTGCCCACTGGAGGGTTTTTCCAGTGCATTTGACTTGCTCATGGTGATGGTTCCTCCTCCCTCAATAGAGGCCTATATCTTAAACAGCTGAGCAACAGAAATTCAACATGTGAAGCTCATGCAAAACTTCCAACTCTATGATTCTATGATCTATGAATGTGAGTGAAGGACTTAATATGCTCAGCTGGGATTCCTAAAAAAGAAATAAACGAACAAACAAAAAACCCTGGGCATAGCACTAGGACATTGTACTACCTCTGAGTATTCCTTGCCTAAGACAATCCTATGAAATTCATGGGGTTGCCATAAGTCAACAGATGACTTGAAGACATGCATGAGCACACACACATGGGTGCAGAGACTGCATCTCAGTGTTCGAAAAATGCACCTGTTGAATATCTGCCTATTTTGCACATACTAAGATTGCAGGGGTTCTCTACTAGGGTCCACAGTAAATAGTGTTACAGTTTCTCATTGCTACAGTTTTTTCAGTGTCAGATTGATCTTTGGTATATTCAAAGTGAGTTATTTAAGTATTTGAATTTTATATGTTTTGCTAAAAAAGAAAAGTGCCTATGAGGCCAAAAAACCATAGATAGCCTCTCTAATCCATGGGGGAAAATCTAAAATCTACAGCATGTCAATATCTGTCTTAGGACAAACAAAATATCACCAATGCTAAATAGGCTTTACATATTTGTGACATTTTTGTTGGTCCTAATAATGAAGTTGACCTATTGAGGTTTTGGATTTCCCCCCTACAGACTAGTGTGGCTGTTTAGTATTTGTGACATTTTCATTAGTCCTAAAGAAAATATTACCATACTGTTGTTGTTGTTGTCACATGCCTTCAAGTCATTTCCGACTTACAGCGACCCTAAGGCGACCCTATCACGGAGTTTTCTTGGCAAGATTTGTTCAGAGGGGGTTTGCCATTGACTTCCTCTGAGACTGAGAGAGTTAGACTTGCCCAAGTTCTCCCAGTGAATTTCATGGCTGAGCAAGGATTTCAACTCTGGTCTCCATAGTCATAGTCCAATGTTCAAACCACTACACCACACTGGCTCTGTACTGTGGACTGATTCAGTCAATGCTTTTCTTATTCTGCATGCTGTATTACAGTAAAATCTGCTTAGCCTAAAGATCACATGGCCCTGAAGAAGGAGTTTGGCAGCTCCCATCCTTTACTTGCTAGCGCTGAAGTTCTGTATGGGTACATGTTTATTAAACGTGTTACTTGTCCTCTTCCTTGCCCTTCCTTAACAAATGTAGCCATATAAGCTTGCCTATCTCATTGTTAAATCACAAAATTGGGACTCCCACAGTTGTTAATGGCAGTACTAGTTAAGAAGTAATCTTGAGCCTGGTTAATTAGTTATCATGCTTGTTTGCTGTTTTTTTTTGTAGCTCATTCTAGTACCATCTGTGTCAACGGTAGTGAACCTTTGGCCTTCTAGTATGTTTTGGCCTACTAACCGCACATTCACTTCTCAGTGGCCAGACTCAGTGAGGTTGATGGGAGTTGTAGGCAAAAACATCTGGAGGGCTAAAGATTTCTCACCCTTCTTGGGACAAGATAATCAAGATGAACAATATGGTGAGGCCACTTTCACTGAGGGACAAATGATGATCACCAGAGAAGAAACTGTTGTCATTTGTGTTTACCTGCATTGTTTTTCCATCTGGATGTTGCTACAGTGCTGTGAGTCTGCACCTTTATTTAGTATTGTGGGCAGGCATTTGTATTCAAAATGTGCTATTGTGATAGATTTAAGGATTTAAGGATTTGATATGCAGATCAACTTTCAGAAAACAAGCAAATAAAAGAATAGGAAATGTTCCCATTTCCAGTCAGGGATAAAAATAAGAAAAATGATCTCAACCACAGTTCTTGAGGTGAGGGGAAAAGGCATTATATTATGAAAAATCTGTTCAGCTCAGAAAAATTACTTGTTGCACAACAACTCTCAGAATTCATTAGCCAATATGGTCAGTGACACTGTTCCTTGGGGAATTCTGGAAGTTGTAGTCTAAACAATAACTTTTCCAAGCTTTTTTTGGAGGGGGGGAGTTGCAAGATTAGCAACATACCTCACAGAGCTGCATGCTTGGAACAAACAGCTGAGGCTGTGAATGTGCCTTGTTACTGTGATTATAATTTACAGCTTTATTTGCTGTTATGTTAGGATTGTTGGATATCAGTGTTATATCTTTTAAATTATTCTTTTATTGTATAGAAATGTATGTATAGAGATGCGTTGATTATATAAATAACGATACTGTTTGTTCTCAGGACATAGTTTGGTACTAGTACTCCATAGCAAAGGCTTTTGATGTGCCATATTGCTTTATAGTTCTGAATGTAAAAGTTTCACTGAGACTTGTTTCTATACAGGGTTCTTCTCTGATTCCCATATGATAACTGCACTGTTTGGCAGAGCTAGAGCTTTCCATAATCAAGAGAACTTGTCTGATAATTCCAGGGACTGTTTGGTTGTGGCCAACATAGTTTACACTACAGTATTGAAAGAAATGGACTCTGGAAATCTCAGAAGCACTCATCACTTTTAAAATGCTTTCTATACAGGTTGCCCACTGTACCCGCAGAACCAATATCCGTGATTTCCGTTATGCTCTGCTGAAAAAAAAAAGGGGGATCCATACCATAGAGTCATGTTGGAAAATGCCTAAAGAGGTGTCCTCTTCAGGAATCACTAGGTCCTCCAATGGTATGTTTGTACTGGAACTCCTTTATTTGAATAGGGTTTGCTATTATCCATGGTTTCACTTATAAATGGCAAGTCCAGAAGTGAATCCCCTGTGGATACAGCTGGCAACCTGTATTCTCAAACTTAGCTGTAGTCGTGAAAATACCTTCTGGAGTAGTGCAGTGATCAAGTTAATTCCTAATGAGGTCTCTTTCTCTTACCCTTGAGTCTTCATTTAGGGAGGACTCTGTTATGTACTTGGAATATATTCCTTCTGCTGCAGTTTTCTCAAAGTTCTCCAGTTACCTTTTTTTAATTTTCAAGGAAGAATACCTGCTTGCTTACTGAATAACATCCCTCTACGTGTTCCTCCACAGCTGTTGCTAGAAATGTTTCTATAATGTTTCTCAGTTGCATAAATCCAGAAGCAGTTTATGACACCATAAAATACTCCAGTAAGCCAGATAATGCAACACATGAACTCTCCTTTGGTTCTATTGGTAGTTAAATCTTTTCTGTTAACTATGAAGTAGAAAAAAATGGTAGTATCCCAATATATTAAAGAAACATGAGTATGGGTTCACTTAAACAGATCTTAAATGGAATTGTGTAGAAGCAGGACCTCTTGGTTTTGGTGGTGCTAATTTACAGTTAGTTTCCATAAAAATGCAGCTTTTGTTAACTGTCTTGTTTCCTTTTCTCAGTTTTGAGATTGGCCTTCACTGTTTCTGTGTGAAAATGGCAAGTTCTGAGTAATGCTTTATAATGTTAGGGAATGGAACAGCTGTTTATCAGGAGAATTGGATTACATGTATGGCACTGAAATAGGTGGATGGCAAGTGGTTGCCAGCTGTTAATGACATAAGAAAAGAGCAGAGGGAAGACAAAAATAGTTCAGTGGTGATATGAGGAAAAATATATATTTAAAGATTTTAATCTCCTCTTTTAAATGATTTGTAACTTTACAGATTGACAAATATTGTACAGGTACACCACAGGGCTTGTCTATATGGCAAAAATACTCCTCACAGAATTTGAGGAGAATACCTTTTCCCCCCAATGGGATCCCACATCATTTTGCTGTACTGTATTCAGAAGGGTGGGGAGAGCTCTATATACTCTGGGAAAAACCAACTTTTTCCAACTTTTTTTAAAAAAAAAACTCTGAAGGAAATGTGCATTCCAGCTCGTTGGAACAACTGATTCGCTTTGCTGCACTTTCCTGATAAGAGCAGAAGTGGAAATCTGTGCACAGAGGGTGGAGCTTGCCAGCAAGGCAGCGCCTAGAACCCCCATGTTGGATTTTTGCTGTAGTGATTGTGCTCTGAGGTGACAAAATAGCCTTTTCTCTCTTTTTTTCTGTTTATTAAAAGGAGGATCATATTTCCACACCTTGGATTTGCTTTTTTTTTTTAATGTTTAGCAGCAGCAACAGGTAACAATAAAAATGCGAGTAATTCATTTAAGCGAGTAATTGATTTGCAGGCATGCCTGTTTGAACAATATTGTAAATACATATGGCTTCACATGCCTACAGTATTTAAAAAACAACAACATGGAGACAAATTAAAGCTGCTGCAAATTGGCATTACTGTTCATCAATCCACATTTTATTGCCTCATATAGAGAAGCCCACAGTTAACTTAAATGTGTTCTTGAGCATGACTTTAACAGAAAAGTCGGTCCCAGAGGCAGAAATAACATGGAAATAATAGGGATAGGTTCCTACCCCACAAAAAAGAAGAGCATCTCAATGTGTTTCAGCAAACTCTTTATTCAAAGCTAACAATATGCATGTGTGAAATGAAACAACCTGTTGTTGTATGCAAGCACCCACAGCTGCAGTAGGATCCAATAAAGTAGAATCCCTCTCTTTCCCAGATCAAGCTTCTCCATTTATTACATTGTTTACTGTAGAGACACTGCTGCAACCCAGCACTGAAAGTTTGTGTTTCTCTAGCCCTCCTTCACATCATGAGAAGCCATGACTCACTAGAAAAGATAATAATGCTAGGAAAGATGGAGGGCAGTAGAAAGAGAGGAAGACTGCTTGCCAGAGGGATAGACTCAATCAAGGAGGCCACAGACCTGAGTCTGCAGAGCTTTTAAGGATAGAGTGTCTTGGAGGTGTCTCATTCACAGGGTCTCCATGAGTTGAAGTAAACTTGAAGGTAGTTAACAACAACAACAAGCCGGTCCTCATCATCCTCCAAGTGGTGATGCTGCTAAAAGAACTTCCAGCTAGACTGAGTATGAGGAAGAAAAAATGAATGCAAGCCCTGACAGGGTTGGGGAATCTTTGGCTGTTCAGCTGTTATGAACTACAGCTCCCACGGTTCCTTTTCATTGGCTATGCTGACTGGGCTTTCTGGAAAATGTAGGAGAAATCACTGGAGAGACAAAGGCAGCTGCTATGTGGATGGTCACCATAACATAATTAATATGTCCTTGTTGAGGTGAGCTGCTCCAGTGTGTATTGACTGTAAGTAAAACATCTTTCTAGGCAGCCCCACAAAGAGCTGACTGAAGTAGTCAAATATATGAAGTCACATGGGTAACTCAAGTGAGATCCTTATTGGAGAGGAATAGAGGACTCAACTCACTAACCTCAGCTGAGGAAAGCCATTCCCTCAACATAAAAACTAGGTCCAGGAGAAACCCCAGGCTATATATCTTGGCCCTCAATGGGAGTCTAACCCTATACAGGTGAAGGTAAAACCACCAACCCTTTGGTCAGACTGGCCCACTAATGCCTGCTGCTCAGTCATCATAGTTTATTTATTTATTTATTTATATTTATTTATTTATACCCCACTCTTCAGCCACAAGGCTATCAGAGCAGCTTACAAATTGTTTTAAGCAATAGCAATTTACACATCTATTAGCTAATTGCCCCCACAAGCTGGGTACTCATTTTACTGACCTACTAAAGGATGGAAGGCTGAGTGAACCTTGGAGCCCTCTGGAATCGAACTTGCAATGTGGTGACTTGCAGTACTGACATTTAACCACTGCGCCACCAGGGCTCCCTTTAAGTGTAGTTAAGTGTAGATTGTTAGTACTGGCCCAGCCCCTAATTGATCCAGGAATTTGTAGAGATTGAAATGCTGATGAAGAATGTGGGGGGGATCTATTGTCAGCATAGTAATGATGCTGAACCTCAAACTCAGGATTGGGTAACTTTTGGCTGGATGAGGTGCCAGCTTCCTGTTCCAGGACCTGCTATGGGCTTCACCTTCCTTCTAAGTGCCAACTTGTGGCAATGAATTGTGTTGCTAAATTTCAGGGGTAAACTTCAAAAAGCAATTGCTTCAATGGCTGTTAGCAGTTTGATGCCAAAGTTTGGTTAGTGTGGTTTGCCACTGAATTTTGAGAGCAGGGTTTTTGAAAGAGCCCATACGACCACAGGAACAGTTAGGGGTGCAGCTACAGGAAGGAGGTAAAATGCAGATGCTGCTCCCACTGCTCCTCTGTTAGGTTCAGATCAAAACAATGTGGTCACCCACTGTTGAAAATCATGCTGTAAACCAGATGCACATGTTAACTTGGTTTTTAAAAATTTCATTCACCAGCCCCTTGGCCAACTAACAGCTCCCATTCACAGAGTGTCATTTTCCCATCCAATTTCATTTATGCCTCCCAAACAAATAACTTGAAACGAATTGAATAAATCAGGTTTTAGATACATTTACTTACTGTGTAAACAAAGATTGTTCAGTTTATGCTAAAAAAAAGTGGCAAGATCAACACATACTAATTGTAAATAAAATTGTATCTAAGATCTGTTCAATTAAGCTAGATGTAGCTGTGTTTAAGTAAGAATATTACGGTACATGTATCTAGGTTCATCACATACTTATTAAATATTAAATATGTCAGCACAAACTTACGTATAAACTACATGGAATACATTTTATTGAATACGTCTTAACGTCAGGTGTAATAAATATTCTTTGTAGTTTAAGAAGAAATATTTCATGTACACTCTATTTGCAGCTATAGATATTGGGACAATTGAGATGTGGGTGACAGGTTTGGAATAGGCAGAAGTGGGGAAGATGGATGGAATTATCACCAGCTACCAAGTTAGACTGGTGCTAGGAGAGGTGTCCTTGAACTCAATTGTCAGTAGTGTCACCAAATCCAAACCGCAAATGCCAAAACAGAAATCCAGTCACATTTGTGGGAGGGGGATGTAATCAGCTGTGTGACCCCTGTAGATGATGCTAGACTACTATTTCCATCAGACCTAGCCAGCACAGTCATTGATGAGGGAGACTAGGAGTTGCAGTCCAAGATCATCTGAAGAGCAACAGTTGCCCAGTCATACTCTGAACATTGAGAGATATGAATCCAGAAAATTCATGTGTGATCATGCCCTAGAGAGGCAATAGGGACATCAGTCTCTCCCCCAACCCTTCAGCTGAGCACAAGAACTGCATCTTCAGAAGCAGGCAGATCACAGTAGCTGAATTTGCCTCAGTGAAGTAGCAGCTTCCTGTTCCATAGACCTCTTGTCAGTCCTCATGTTTTGCTTTCTGCTTGAAGTTGGCAGGGGGTTGGACTGGATGGCCCTTGTGGTCTCTTCCAACTCTATGATTCTATGATCTATGATCCCATGAACTATGCCCTACTCATTCTTCTTGCTCCCCCATCTTTTTAAAAAAAAAGGTAAAATCAGGTAATTAAAAAAATTTAAAGCAAAATTGATATTATTATTAATTATGAAAATTAATTAGTACAGTAGCACCCCTGTATCCGCTGATTCACCAACTGTTGATCAATTATCCGTGGTTGGTGACGGGGTGGTGGACAGGAGGGAGGGGAGGAGGCTTCTGGATGGCTCTGGTGGTTTCAGTGGTGACTGGGGGGGGGAGGGTGAAGGGAGGTCTTGCTTACCATCTCCCTTCTCCCCCCCCCAGATAGTTCTCATTGACAGCAATGGTGATGGGGGAGGGAAGGAGAGTTCTTCGCTCCCAGGAAATGGCTCTCATTGATGGCAATGGCAATTGGGGGGGGGGGAGGAAAGGAATGAGAGTTCTTGCCTCCCTTCTCCCTTCACCTGCTGGATGGCTCCCATTGACAGCAATGGTGATGGGGGAGGAGGGAAGGAGAGTTCTTGCCTCCCTTTGCCCCCCCCCCCGGAATGGCTCCCATTGATGGCAATGGCAATAGGGGGAAGGGAGGGAAGGAGAGTCCTCGCCTCCCTTTCCCCCCAGGGATGGCTCCCATTGACAGCAATGGTGGGAGGAAGAGGGAAGGAGAGTTCTTGCCTCCCTTCTCCCTTAGCTCCCTGAGATGGCTACCATTGATGGCAATGGTGATGGGAGAGGAGGGAAGGAGAATTCTCGCCTCCCTTTGCTCCCCTGGAATGGCTTCCATTGATGGCAAAGGCAACGGAGGGGAGGAGGGAAGGAGAGTTCTTGCCTCCCTTCATCCACAGGATGGCTCCCATTGATGGCAATGGCAATGGGGGGTGAAGGGAGAGGAGGAGCATTCTCTCCTCCCTTCTCCCTTTCGTCCCCCTATGGCTTCCATGGCAGCAATGGTGACAGGGCATCCACTATTATTTGCAGAAATCATTATCCAGGGGGGGGGGCTTGGAACAAAGCCCCCGTGAATAGGGGGGGCGGTAAATGGGAACATGAAGTGCCTGAAATAAAAGCTTGTCAAAGTTTGCAGATCTCTTGACAGTTACTGGTGAGACACAAAGTTTCCACTGAACCCTTCTTGAAAGACAGAATGTATTTCTGTGTGTTGCCCTCTTATCTTTGGAAATACTCTTGTCCCTGGACTCACATAATTGGAAGTGGCTCCCCTGCACAATGTAGAATTTCTTTCCAATACAGGACTAACCCCCATATCCCTAAGGGTATATTCCTGGACTTACCACGGATAGCAAAAATTATGGATAATAGTGAACCCTATATTTCCAGCAGATGTTGAGACCTAGGCATGACCTCTTAAGATGTCACAGGAAATGGGTCCTGCTAAAATTACAAAGCGTGGACTTGGTGCTGTTAAGCATGATACATTAACCATCAACCTTAGCTACACAAAGTATACCATTTAAAGAAAAAACACTAAGTCTAAAAAGTGAGGAAAATATATACAGTTGTCCCTTCACATTCGCTGGGGTTTGGTTCCAGGACCCCCCGTGGATTTTGGATACCAAAATCTGTGAATACTCAAGTCCCATTATATGCAATGGCATAGCAAAATGATGTCTCTTATAGGACGCCAAGAGGACGCTGACCTGGCTTGCTTCACTGAGACCTGGCTGGGAGAGGATAGCGCCATAACTTGGGCGCAGGCCCTCCCAGCCGGGTACTCTGTCAGTGAGCAGGTAAGGGGAAGTCGGCGAGGGGGTGGAGTGGCTCTGGTTCATAAAAATAACCTTACCTTGACCAGGATACCTGTCCAGAAAACGGTCCACTTCGAGTGTATGTATCTGAGCCTGAAGACCAGGGAGAGTCTAGGGATTCTGTTAGTATACCATCCATCCCATTGTCTAACAGACTCCCTAATCGAGCTGACACAACTGGTCTCAAGGGTTGCTATTGGAGGCGCCCAGACTGTTAGTTCTGGGCAACTTCAACATCCCTCTTGAAACCAGCTTGTCAGATCTATCAGGCGCGGCTTGGGAGTTTGTGGAGTCCATGACAAACATGGGCCTATCCCAATTGGTCGCCGGGCCCACTCATTGTACGGGTCATACCCTCAATGCGGTCTTTAGTACGGAACAGGAATATTCGTGGGCGGAGGTGACTAAAACCACCATAATGTCATGGATGGATCACTTCCTGATCAAGGCTGAATTCAGAGCCACTGTCCATCTTGTTGGGGGTGGAGGTCCTATTAGAATGGTCTGTCCTTGAAGGCAAATGGAACCAATTAGATTCCAGAAAGCCTTAGAGGGTTTATTGGTTGGTAACACAGGTGATTCTGTTGAAGTCTTGGTCAATACCTGGAATACCGACCTTACCAAGGCTATCGACACGATCGCTCCCAAGCGTCCTCTCCAACCCACTTCTAATCACCATCCATGGTATACTGAAGAACTTGGGAAGTTGAAGCGGGTTGGACAACGTCTAGAGTGCATCTGGCAAAAAAACATGGCTCTTGTCTGACAAGACTTGTCATAGGAAATTTCTTCGTTCCTATAGAGAGGCAATACGTGCAGCAAGGAAATCCTTCTCTTCTGCACGTATTGAGTCTGCAGAGTCTCGCCCAGCAGAGCTGTTTAGGGTGGTGAGGGAACTGACACAGGTTCCACCTGTGCAGAACTCATTACTAAACCTGACAATGGCCTGCTGTGATACATTTAACAACTCCTTTGCAGTTAAAATCTCTCAGATAAGAGCCACTTTGGATGCTGGGGTTGGAGCAGATTCAATTGATGAGGTGTCCAGTAACTCCATCGATGAGGTTATACTGGATCAGTTTCAATCTGTAAGTACTGATGATGTGGACAAGCTCCTTGGTAGAGTGGGGAAAACTACCTGCCCTCTTGACCCTTGCCCTTCATGGCTGGCTGTCCAGAGGGGTGATGCCTTGTGAGTGTTCCTCAGGGACATCATCAATGCAACCCTTAGGGAAGGTCACGTTCCATCTTGCTTGAAGGAAGCGGTGGTCAGACCGCTCCTAAAAAGACCTGCCCTTGACCCTCTGGATATGAAGAACTACAGGCCAGTCTCTTTATTACCTTTTTTGAGAAAGGTGATTGAGAGGGCAGTTGCTTTTCAACTCCAAGCTGTCTTGGAAGAAACCAATTATCTAGATCCATTTCAAACTGGCTTTAGGACGGGATTTGGAGTTGAAATGGCCATGGTTGCCTTAGCTGATGACTTTCGCCTGAACATTGACAGAGGTAATGTGACCCTGTTGTTGTTACTGGATCTCTCAGCGGCTTTTGATACAATAGATCATGACATCCTCTTGGATCGCCTGAGAAGGTTAGGAATCGGAGGCACTGCATTGCAGTGGTTCCACTCCTTCCTCTTGGGTAGATTCCAGAGGGTGATGCTCGGGGACAGTTGCTCTGCAAGGAAGGAACTTAATTGTGGCATCCCACAAGTCACCATCCTGTCCCCGATGCTATTCAATATAAATATGAAGCCGCTGGGAGAGATTATCCAGAGGCATGAGGTGGGGTGTTATCAGTATGCTGATGACACCCAGATATAGTTCTCCATGTCTCAGTCTTCGGCTTTGACTTCAGATGGTGTCTCTTCTCTCAATGATTGGCTTAAGGCAGCAATGGACTGGATGAGGAAAAACAAATTGAAGCTGAATCCAGACAAAATGGAGTTTCTCACGGTAGCAGCCCCGAACCCAGGTATTAGGATACAACCTCCAGTGCTGGATGGAGTTACATTCTCCGCTAGCGACTGTGTCCGCAGTTTGGGGGTACTCCTGGACTTGTCTCTCCAGATGTTTAATCAGGTAAATGCAATGGTCAGGAGTGCCTGTTATCAGCTTTGGCTGATCCGCCAGCTGAGCCCTTTCCTGGAAGTCGGGGACCTTGACCATGGTACATGCTCTGGTAATCTCCCATATTGATTTCTGTAATGCACTCTACATGGGTCTACCCTCTTGCTTGGTCCAGAAACTTCAATTAGTACAGAATATGGCAGCCAGACTGGTCTCGGGTACATCTAGAAGAGACCATATAACACTGATCTTAAGATCACTTCACTGGCTGCCCATCAGTTTCCGGGCCCAGTACAAGGTGTTGGTTATTACCTTTAAAGCCCTAAATGGCTTGGGTCCAACCTATCTTCGAGACCACCTCCTTCCATATAATCCTCCCCATGCACTCAGGTCCTCTGGGAGGAATCTGCTGCAACCTTTAAAAACTAGGCTTTCCTCGACCTCCCAGAGGACCTTTTTGGCTATTGCTTCCAGATTATGGAACGGCCTGCTGGATGAGATCCGTCACATTACCACCTTAAATAACTTTAAAAAAGCTCTTAAGATGGATCTCTTCCAGCAGGTCTTTCCTGAATAGATACCTGGCCATCAGAAGAAAAAAAATTATCGGTACGATCCCTATTCCAGTTATTTTATTGTGTGTGTGTGTGTGTTTTAGTATTTATTAAGTATTTTCCTAAATGTTTAATTATTTAATTGTATTTTAAGGGGTGGGTGGGATCAAGGGTTTTATATGTATATTTTAAATGTTGTAAGCCTCCCCAATTGCATTTTGTAGAGGGGCAGGATATAAATAAATTTTATTATTGTTGTTGTTGTTGTTATAATATAAGATGGCAAAATCAAGGTTTGCTTTTTGGATTATTATTTTTTAAATAATATTTTCAATCTGTAGATACTTAAATCTGTGGATACCAAATCCGTGGATATGGAGGGACAACTGTACATGTATACATAGTTCAGTTAACAAAGTATATGTCTTCCTGGACATTACTTCTTTAGGAGAAAATTTGGTTCCAGACAGAAATAATATGGAAAGAATAGGGACAGATTCCTATGCCTCAACAACAACAACAACAACAACAACAAAAGGAAGTTGACCATAGAGTTGTAGTGAAGGAATTAGACAATGCCTAGAGAGAACATATTTTTTCGGACATGAATAAGTGAAACCTCAGGTACCGGTCCTGCAAATATGCGGGTTGTACAAATGTTTAAGACTGGTGAGAAAGTGTTACAAGCAGATAGCATTTCAGAGATGTGAAGAGGCCAAAAGGAAATAAGGGATGTGCTCAGAACCAAGCAAAGGGTCTGACTCTTGAAGATGTTTCCAGCCCAGTGCTCCCTGCTCCCATGTGAACATGATTGAGAGTGTCAGTCCAGACAAGAGCCATTGCTTTGAACCACCTCCTTCATTCTACAGAAGCAGACCTAAGGAAATGTTTCAGATCAGTGGTTAAGTAATGGTTTGCTTTTATCATATTAATCAACCCTAATTTGAAAAGCATGTTAGAATGTGAACCTCTTCCAGATTTGCAAAACTGAAGAGAAAAAGTTAAATAAAACTGAGTAACTTAGTGAAAGAGGTGGGAGGCCAGTGTGATTACTCAAGGCACTAAAACAAACTGTAATAAAAATATTTTATGAGAATGGTGGAACATTCTCTTTCTGTCCTTTAGTCCTGCAATTCAGGAACAAAGTAAAGAAAGATGAAGCTGATAGAGCAAGATTTGCGTCAAGAAGCTGTCAAGCACCAGCTGCCTTTCAAAAGCAGTAAGATGACACCTTAGTGATTTGGGTCATTAATTTGGAGATACATGTAATATGGCCGTCACATTCTGCATTTCCTTAGAAATGTCTATATCACATTTAGGACACTAGCAATTCCCTGTCTCATAGGCTAGAATGTGGACTTGGCTAGGATTGCCAGCCTAGGGCTATGCCAGGTCCCAAGGTTTCAGGACCAAAACTTAAGACTGAGACATGACCTCTAATGATGTCACAGGAAGTGGACTCTGGTGAAGTTACAAGGGGTAGCCTTGGTGCTCTTGTTAAGCATGATACATTAATCATCAACCTCAGCTACATAAAGGATACTGTTTAAAGAAAAAACCCCCACAAAGTCTAAAAAGTGAGGAAAATATATACAGGTATACATACCTCAGTGAACAAAGTACTTGTGTTCCTGGACATTACTTCTTTAGCAGAAAATTTGGTACCAGACAGAAATAATATGGAAAGAATAGGGACAGATTCCTGTACCTCAAAAAAAAAAAAAAAAAAAAAAGCAGGTCAATATGTTTCAGCAACTTTTTATTTAAAATGAAACAATATGCATGTGTGAAGTGAAACAACCAAATCCAGAGAGCCATGCATAAGTAAACAAAAAGATTTTGAACCTTCAAGACACCACTTGAAGGCTCCCTCCAAAATGCATCCAGGGATTACTTTTTCTTTCTCTACTTTTCTTGTGAATTCCATTTCGGTGGGCAGATATATACTGTAGATCTGTGCTTTTAAAACATGCTGGTTAGGCAGGCTTATCTGCTCTCCTCTTTTATCTCTGTTTTGCTGTTCATGGCATGACCAGTAAGGGACTGGATGCAGCTGCTTTCTACCTTGCATGTTGTAGACAGGCACGCATGGCTACAGTAGGATTAGTTGGAGTAGAATCCCTCTCTTTTCCAGCTCAAGCTTCGTTTATTGTATTGTTTACAGCAGGCACACTGTTGCATCATGACACAAAACGTCTGTGTTTTTCAAGCTGTTCTTCACCATCCTCCCAATACTGATGCTGATAAAACTTCAGACACCACAGAGGAGAAGGAGGAAAGGGAGGCTGGGTAGGCATAAAAATATTTTGTAAAAGGAAGGCTTCACTGTGAGACCATGAGCTAAATAGAGACTAATCCTCCTCGCATGTCCCCCAACCCTAAGAACTGAACATCCAACAACAGAATACACAAATTTACATGCTAATCCTCTTCAACAGGGATTCACAGTATATAAACCCCACACACCCACACACCACCATTCTCTGAAGATGCCAGCCACAGATGCAGGCGAAACATCAGGAATAAACTCTTCTAGAACATGGCCTCACAGCCCAGAAAAAAACACAAAAAAACCTATGGATGTCGGTCATGAAAGCCTTCAACTTCACATTCACTGTGAGACCTTGTTAACTGATGTACGCCTAATACACACACACACACACACACACACCATTTTCAATGCTATCCTCTCACCTTGAGATTCATTTCCTTTGGCCTGAGGACTGAAGAATTGGAACCAGGCCCCAAAATTCAAGTCCAGGCCCTGAGATCTGGCACCCTAGATTTGACAGGCTGGAAAAATTAGTTCTGATGGTTTGGAACCGGGAAAGGGTTGTCACAGATAGCTAGATAGCTAGATAGAAATAGATAGATAGATAGAGATAAAACTTCTAGTAGTTGTACCTGTATGTTAATGACTTGAGTTCAGTTATCTTTATAAGTCTGAATAGGTAGAAAGTTGTTTTCCTTAATATAAACAGAACAGGGTGCTGTTTCACAAGGCATGGTTTTAACCATCGTTTGTACTGTGCATTCATTTAGGTTTAACTGCTATAGAGAACTGTGTCCAGGGCCACTCAGTTCGACCTGCTAGTTCTAACCTTTGAAGCCTAAATCAGGACTAGGTAATTGAGGGCACTAAGGACTGCCAAAACTCCTTGGCCTAATTTCAAAAGCCCACTACAAGTTATCAGTTCAAACTTCTGGGAAGAGTGATTTATCCTTTCCCTGGCAGCCAGATGGATATGAAGGAAGAAGGGAGGGAGAGAAGGAAGAAGGGTGGGGTAGGAAAAGAAAAGATATAGCTCCCTACTGGCTTCATCCCCCAAAGGAATCCAAAGGATTGTGGTTCCCTGTGGACATCAAACTCCTCTGTGCATCATTGCAGTATGTTTAGGATCAGGATCTTATTCCTTAGCTACACACATGGTTCATTTGTCAGCAAGGGGCTGTTTTGTGTCCTTCGCTTAGCTGAGGCGCAGTGAGTGGCTATTCAACAGGGTCTTCTTAGTAGGTGGTGCTCTAACTTTGATGCTCATCTAATTTTTTTGCCTCCAAGATCAGATAGGATCTGGTGCTTTCAGGATATTTAGGCTAGTGACTGCTCTTTGAGCTATGCTTAATTAGTTTTTGTATTTGAGTGTATTGTTATAGAATCATAGAGTTAGAAGAGACCACAAGGGCCATCTAGTCCAACACAATCAAAGCATTCCCAACAGATGGCCATCCAGCCTCTGTTTAAAAATCCTCAAATAAGGAGACTCCACCACACTCTGAGGCAGTGCATTCTATATTAGCACATTATATATTAGGTGTTTTTCTGATTGTCATCTGTTTTGAAGGTCCCATAGAAAGGTGGGATACAATGCAATGTATACTTTCCTAGATTAATATCAACAGTGGGGTGTGGGTTTTTTTTGTAAACATGTTGTTCTTTTTAATATATATTTTTCTTTTTGTCACATATCCCCCCCCCCCTTGTTGCTGTACAAGATTCTGGGAAGTAATGTGGACTGGTTGCTGGATTACTTGTTCACCATAAAAGTTGTTAACCGGGTTGTTAATTGGAGCTGGCTACAGGGAGCACACAACTCCCTTGTCGCAACAGTTCCATTGGCTTCCAGTCTATTTTTGGGCACAATTCAAAGTGCTGGTTTTGACCTATAAAACCCTATATGGCTTCAGTCCAGGTTATTCAAAGGGCTGTATTTCCCTTAATGAGCCCAGTAGAGCTCTAAGAACATCTGGTGAGGCCCTTCTGTCCCACCTCCTTCTCAGGTTCATTTGGTGGGAACAAGAGAGAAGGCCTTCTCAGTGGCTGCTCCCAGAACTCCCTCCCTAAAAAGGCCAGGATGGCCCTGTCCTTGACCTCCTTCTGGCGGCAGGTCAAAACATTTCTCTGCCATCAGGCTTTTATAAACTAATTAGGGTTGGGCTTTTAATGCTGTGCAGTTCTGTTTTCAAGGTTGGTATACCGTCTTTTAATACATTTTAATATTTTTTAAATGTTTAATGTTTTAAACTTCATAAATTGTTTAATTTCTTTTTAAATATTATATTTATACTTTTACTTTTGTATTGTTTTAAATACAGTACAGTGGGCCCTCCCGATCTGTGGGCTCCTGATCTGTGGTTTAAACTGTCCATGGATTACCACGCCCCATACCTAGAATGGCGGTAACATGCATGCAGACCCATGGATATGTGCATATTATTGCCATTTAATAATATGGGGTGCAACCATCCATGTTTTTGTTTTTGTTTTGTCATCTGCAGTGAGTGTTGCAACTGAACCTAGCAGATCTTGAGGCCCCAGTGTAAAACCTCTATATCTGTGGGGGATACATTCCTATACCTATTTTGTCCCACCCAAATGGTGAAAATAATCCAAATGGCAATCACATGGAAGGCAATCTGTCTAAACAGACATTCACATCAATATGGCTCATTCAGAAGTGGGGGGGGGCAGCAAAATCCACCATAAAGCTCCAATGGGAAGCCTTTGCAGCTTTTCTCAGAGTTTTTAAAAAGCTTTGTAGGGCATGCAAATGTGTGGTTGTTAGGACAGCTGCATTTGAGTTGCTGCAATGAGGCAGCACAAGCTGATTGGTCAGATGAGCATAGGGGACAGGGCTAACAAACAGGGAAAGCGCCTGCTGCTGCCATGTTGGATTTTCAGCTAAGGGAGAGATTGGTAAGGAGAGAAAACAGCGATCTTTCTCTCTCTTTTCTTACTTTTTCTTTTGTAAATATGAAGTATCACTTGTGTGCACCATGGTAAACAGTTTTTTTTTTAAAAAAAAATTGGCAGCGGCAGATGTAAAAACATGAGTAAATCATTCATGGCCACCATCTTGGCTGGGGGCATGTGAAGTTTTTTTGGGGGCTCTTTAATTCTTAAAAAAGGTCGCAGTGCTGCAAATGGCTGTTTCTTGGGAGGAGACAATATCCCTCTCCCCCGGTATAGACGGGACCACTGTGGAAACACAAAATGGCAAATACTGTAATAGCAAATGAACAATTTTTGGCCCAAGCATACCATAGAGTCACAGTGTAGGATTACTGCTTTAGGCATTTTCTAGGCCAGTGCAACTCTATGGTCAATGTCCTATGGAAGCATACCATAGAATCATGTTGGGGGACCTAGAAAATGCCTAAAGAGAACATTGCTTTTGGATGTGGGTAAATAAATTGTTTTTGGACATGGGTAAATCCAGGCCCATGGATATGGGGGTTGCATGTTGTTAGCTTTCTTGAGTCCCATTATTGGGAGAAAGGCAAGATTAAAAAATTAAATAATGATGATGATGATGTGAAATAAATGTTACAGCTTGCATAGTGGTTTTAAGTATTTCCTTACTGATATTTCGCTGTCCATGCTACCGTATGCAATTTGCATAACTACTGCAATTAGTGTTAATTTAGGAGCATATGTTTGGGCTGGACCTGCATTGAACAGGGGAGTTGGATTAGATGGCTCATGAGGCCCCTTCCTATTCTATGATTCTATGACAAATGGGGGTGGTTTTGAAAAATAGCCTCTTAGGATGATACAAGGCCTGGAAACCACTCAGATTTGGTAAAATGGAGTGCCATGCCATTTATAATACAAGTTGAGTCTCCCTTATCTGAAATCTTTGGGACCAGGGTATTTTGGATTTTGGAATATTTCAGGTTTGGGAATACTTGCATATACATAATGAGGTATCTTGGAGATGGGACCCAAGTCTAAACACAAAATTCTTTTATGTTTCATATATACATTATACACATAACCTGGAGGTAATATTATACACAACAATTTAATAATTTTGTACATGAAACACTGGAATATTTGATGGTACATAAACCAAACAGGATTATACCAAATATGATGGTTGGGAGCCACAACAGGCAGTTTTCAGCAGATATTATTATGGTTTGCTGACCAATCGTGGAAATAAAGAGATCAGACAGAAAGATTGGGTTGAAGAAAGATCATTTTATTTCCCTATTACCGGTAATCTGTTTAACTTTAAACTCCCAAGGTGTGCAAAAAGTGTGGGGAACAACTGAGAAAGGTGGTCGGTCTCTCCTAGACTTCTTCCTTAGCTTCCCCTGAGTGAAACACCTGAGCCCTGAGGAAAGCCCAAAAGCTGGGTTGCTCCCAGCTGGCCCGCTACTGGAAACAGAGCCAGGTACTGCTGCTCCTGCAGCTGCAACTACAGCTATTTCATCAATTAATATTATGCTCTGTCTTACAAGAGCCTAGGGTAGTGAACAATCTACTTAAAAACAAATTACAAATATCTAAAATGACAAATTACAGATATCTCACATCACAAATTGCAAATATCTAATAAAATTCAGTAAAAATGTGAAGAATCAGAAAAACTCCTAAACAGATAGAACAGTTGCTTATATCTCTCCAAGCTAACATAAATAGGTTGTGCGAAGCACTGTACACTCAATGGGCAAGAATGCAGAGCTCTTCTAGAACACATATCCTCCCTCTTCCTTTTTAAATTTGGCCATATGTTTTGTACATTGTGGGTGTTTTCTTCCCCACCTGGTGATGCTGATGCCTTGTAGTCTGGAACACACAGATGTTGTTAATGTTTGCTAGAAGGCAGAAGGTGGCTGCTTTAAAAACAGCAATGAATGTCCACTGTAGAGTCTGTCCTTGAATAGGCAAAACAAGACATGCAAAAAGACTGGTGGTGTCCTTCTTGCTTGCTTTTTTTTTTTTTTTTTTGGCATCCTTTGTGAAAGCTGCTTAAGAATGTGACAGTTGCATATTATTAGCTACTGTGTTGAGAAGCTGCTATCTATCCATCACAGAATAATTGTAAATCTTTTAAAATTATTATTATAGACCATTTGTGTGGCTAATTTTAACTGTGCATCTTTGTAGCTAGACCTCTGGTTACTCACTTGTATAAAACAGGGTAAAAAACAAAAACATCCTGTTTGTTCTTTCTTGATCCTAATCTGAATTGAACCAAAGGGTTTTAAAGAAACTTCCCTCCTCCCCTCCCTCCCTCCCTGTTCTTGACTCATCATTCTTTCTCCCCATGCTTTCTCCCCATAACCAGCACAGCCCTTCACCCTTTTTTCCTCTGGGAAGCTTATGTTGGTAGTATTTTCAAACCCTTGTTAGTTCTACTCCCTTCTCCCTTGCCCTTTCAGTGTGTGTTCTTGATGCCTGCAATTTGCAGACATTTTGGAACCATTGGTGTTTTTTCCTGAGGTGGAAATTTAGAGGCTGCAAAGCAATACTAATCCTTATTTTAGATTAATTTATACACAAGACCAGTTGACAGGGTTCTGGGAATGAGTGTGGGAGAATTGTCTTCTCTTTCTCTTCGAGGATGCTTTCATTAGCTGAGGGCTTGTCTAGATAGGCAATTTACCCTGACTTCCCCCTGTGTTGGGTTCCTGTAGTCCAAATGACACAGGGCTCTTGCCCCAATTTGCCTCTCGATGGTCCTGACGATGTCCAAGGCAAAGCCTGGGGGAAGCCAGGGTAAACCCTTTTAAAACATTTCAAAATAATCCCCAGGAAACCCGTGTCATGTGGTAAAACTTGGATGGGTCCAGCGTGGGAACACAGGAATCTGTACCTGCATGCTGGGCTGTGTACCAGATGCTGCCACCACTGTGGCTGGTGTCGCTCTGAAGCTAGGAAGGAGGCCCCCAGCATGTGATCAAGGCCCCCTGCATGTGACCAGCCTTGATCACATGCTGAGGGACTCTTTCCTGGCTTCAGAGAGCATGAGGTGCAACAGTGGCAGAGGTGCCTCCGTATACAGATCGGCATGTGGGTGCCCATTTTGTCGTGGTAACAGGGTGGTGGTGTTGATCTGGGCCAGCTCTGGGGTCAGAATACTTCGGCCAGAAGGCGGAGTAATCTGGCCAGTGTAGACAAGGACTGAGTTTTCTTCACACCTGTGTTTTTATATTGTTACATGTTTTGTGAACTGCCTCAAGAGGCTTTGTTGGAATCAATGCCAAGACACCAACACCTCCCCCCCCCCCGCAAACCCAACACACAGCCCTTGCTAGGTGTTCCTGCAAATTCTTGTAATGCTTATCACTTGTCATAGACTAGATTTTTATGCTAATATACTATGTCAATGTTTGTCATAAAAGCACATATAAGAAGGAGTAGGTTCTAGTTATGTGTGCAAGGTTCCATGTCATCAAAAACAAGCCCTATGACCTCTACTTTACGTTGTGACAATGTGCATTTGGTTCTGAGATGGAGCTAAAGCACTTTGTAAAATTAGGGGACACTTGAATTTTGGTAATCTAAATCTAATCATTCTCTCATGTGTCAAAGGAAGAGTGAATTACAACTTTTGCTTTCTTGGATTTTGAAAGGATTAAAATACGTCCTAGCCCACAGGTTTGAAATGAGTCCAGACAGTATATATTCAGTGTTAAGTGTTCAAAGCCTGGAACATACTGCATTTCTTATTTTGAAGTGTGTAACTTTAGTAACTCTGTTTGTATGCTTTAAACAAATAAAATGCCAGCTTTGGTTTAGGGACATTCACATTTAGCTAATTTCATTCCTTCTTGTAAACCTCACTATTTTAAAGAACGACATTGCTTTCTTACATTAAATCAAAAAGAAGCAGGGGAAATAACATGTAGTAAAAGACTTATGTCTTCTTTGGCCTGTTGCTTAGTAACAGAAAATGCCTCCTAAGCTTATTTTTGTTGTGGGAGGGGTGAAAGCTGAATCAGTGACCATCTGTCCTGAGTTGGTTGGCTTCCTATTGAATTGGCTTTTGTCTCTTTCAAACAATTGGTTCTCTTTAGGGCCCATATACAATCCCAAATAACACTGGTGGTATATCTCTCCATGCCCCCCTCCCCTATTGGTAAACACTTGATAGCTGTATTTTGATGCCACTGATAATAACAACACTTTGTAGTTACAGGAGGTAAAGTCACTAATGGAATAATAGTGGTTTCCCTCTGTTGTCTTTGTAAAAAAAAAAAAAAAAAAAAGCAATTAGTGCTCCCTGCAGAACAAAATCTAACTTTCTAATCTGCATGTTCATGAAATAATAAAAATGGAGCAGGTTAGCATAATCAGTATTTCATTTTTGAGTTCAATCACACTAATTTATATTTGGCTAGATAGCTGTTTTAAACATCAGCACATTTTAAATATGACAGCCTGACACTATAAATTAGACTGTTTATATTGCTGTGGTTTTTGTTCAAAGCTCTGGAAAGTTTCCATATACATACAGAACTCTATATGAGTGAGGGCTTGGCTTTTAGATTAATTTCAGTGTTGGGGAATGGTTAGTGTACCTTGGGCATGAACTGGTCACCAGTGTTGAAGTGATTGGGAAAGTACCTGACCGTGTGTCATGATAGTTTAGCTCTTAATCAAAGTAAGTTATCCATCATTGGATATATGTTTGGCCCTCCCACATGCTTTGGCCTAGAAGTACTATCAGCCTCAAATACGGTATTTCAGAGCAATAGACATGGAATATCTGGGTATTGTCTGTCTCCAAATATGCTTAGCTTTGTAGGAGGAACCACAGGAGGGACCTTTAAACAACATTATGTCCCCCAAAGTATTGAAGAGTTCTTTGCTGAAACAAAACTTATAACAAAGCTTTAAATGCTCACATTCTTTCCCTCTTTGTACATGTTCTAAAAGTATCTAGAGTTGTTCATGCCCCCCGCCCCAATTTTACTATCTTTAAAGTGGTCTGTAAATGCAGAATTTTCAGATGTTACACTTATATCAGCAATGGTTCTGCTTCTCTCAATGATCTTAAGGTATCATAACTCTTCTGTTTAAAGTATAAAAAGTAACACTTCTGCTAGCTTACCAGAACAATGATTTCAATAAATTAAATACAGTGGGACCTCCTGATCTGCAGGCTCTGGATCCGCGATTTTGAGTGACTGTGGATCATCGTGTCCTATACTTAAAATGGTGGCGATGTCAATGTGCACATTCTGAGGCGTCTATGCATATGTCACAACCATTCAATAATAAGGGATGCAATCATCCACCTTTTTTGTTGTCAGTGGGAAGTCCTGGAACCAAACCCCTGTGGATCTGGAGGACCCACTATATTTGCAATATTGTAACATTGAAAAAAAATTGCTTAGTTGTCCTTAGTTTCATAACTAGTCTTATAATTGTGCTAATTTCTTGCAAGTTATTAATCAAGTACAGGTAGATACTACATTTCCAAATGGTACCATTTTATTTCTCATAGTGGTTAATACAGTCAGCCCTCAACTTTTGCCAGGGCTAGAAGCAGAGGATCCTCGCAAGAAGTGGAAAAACCATGAGAATACACACATACACCCACATACGTCATCTCATTGGCTAGGATCCACTATGGTACTTCCACTGAGATCCTGCTGTGTCCACTAGAATCAGTAATTCTGTAATAATTCTAGAGTTCCCCTTCACCTCAAAGACCTGCTCTTGAGCTCTGGGAAACTATTTGGCACAGATTTTCTCTGTGTGTGCGCCATGGAGGACTGCAGTGGGAGTGTAGAGGACATGCAAGTCCCAATTCCATTAGCACTGAATACTAAAACTAAACTTCATCTTGCCCATCATTTCTTGTAAGTAATGTCTTATTTGTAACTGCCAAATAAAAAGACCACTAAGTAGCTACCAATCTTCTGAGAAGGCATTATGCTGTTTTTCTGCTTGTACATTTTGGTTTCTGCCAGAGATTACACGAGTGACCTTGGGCAGATTATTCAAACTTTAAAAACCTCTACTCCCAATTTCTAAAATGGCTGTAAACATGGTTGCTTATGGATACAAGAAAGTATCATTCTTTGGGTATGTTTTTGTTGTTCCAGCTGATAAAAAGAGTTGTCAAGAGTAGAGAGAACCAAGCTTTGCTCCCCTTCCATCTTGCTGGTTAAATATTAACTTACATCCACAAAAATATGCCATTTTATTTATTATGTTAGGAGCATTGCAGTACATACGTTATGATTTGGGGTTCAGGAATGTAACTCACACAGGCTTGCTGATTATGGAGTGCCTGGGAAGTTTACACTGGAGAAAGCAGTTGTATTTGGCATGGGTAATCAGGGGTGAGCCTGGAATAGCTCTTAGCTGTCATTTAGATTTCCTTTCAAAGTCCAAGGACCTGCTGAGAAAAACAAAAAGCCAATGAAAGCTGACTGTATTCCAGCCTAAATCCTGCAGAATCTGAAATGATGTCCTGACTTATTCTTATTCTTCTACATTCTACTGGTTACTAAGGTAACTGATTTTTAGAGGTTTTACATCTTCATTGTCAAGTATTTCCTACATGCATTGTGGCTACTTTCAAATTAGGGCAATTGAACAATGCCTTTTGAATGAGGGCTAGAACAGAAAAAAAGGAATAAAATGGAAATTGATGCAATGAATCAATCACATTCCTTTAAAAAAAATCAACCAAGCTATTTTTTTAAAAAAAAAGAACTAGGTAAAGAGAACTGTTTCAACTTTCTCTCTCTCTCTCCTCCCTTCCCTCTTCCCGTTACATTTTTCTTCTTCTTTCCTATTTGAAGCAATCTGGATGATGAGCAACCACACATTGCAAAGGCTTAATATCAGCTAACAAATGAATCTCCTCATATGCCTGCAGAGAATTGCAAATTGATGTTGGATAGTTCTATACATGTATATTAGTTATGTTACATTATTCTAGCTATGATATAGTTTGTTCCCTCAGATATTTAATGTGAATGCTTAGAATCATAAAATCATGGAACTCAAAGAAATTGCAAAGGCCGTCTAGTTTGACCTCCTGCCATGTAAGAATAATAAGCAGCTAAAGCAGTCCTGAAAGAAATGGCTATCCAACCTCTGTTTAAAGACCTCCAGAGAAGAAGAGTCCACCACCCTCTGAAGCAGCCCAATCCAGGCCAAAGAAGGTGGGAGGCCAAAGATATATGCAATGATGGACATTTTCCTTTGACTAAGAGGCAAACAATCATGATGGAAGTTGAACAACTCTTATCATCAGGAGGTTTTTTCCTAATGTTTAGGTGGATTCTCTTTTCTCATTATTTGAATCCATTGGTTCATGTCCTCTCTGTAGCAGCAGAAAACAAGCTTGCTTTATCTTCTGTTTGGCATATTTTCAGATATTTAAAGATGATTATCATATCACTGTTGCATCTTCTCTTCTCCAAGCTAAATATACACAGGTCCCCAAGCCATTGCTCATAGGGCTTGGTTTCCAGGCCTTTTACTATTTTGATCACCTTCCTCTGAATAATAATAATAATAATAAAATTTATTTATACCCCGCCCCTCTGTTAAAACAATCGGGGCGGCTTACAAAATTTAAAATACAATACAAATAAAATCCCTAAACACCCCCACTCCCACCCTCCCCCATAAAAAACATTAAACAAATATAAATTAAAAACAACTAATCTAAAATCACATTTAAAACTATAAATACAATAAAATATAATAAATGGCCAGCAGCCTAGAAGACATTCCAGCTTGTCAATATCCTTATTGAACTGTGGTGCCCAGAACTGGACACAGTATTCCAGGTGAGATGAGACAAAAGCAGAGTTGGTACTTTCACTTCCCTTGATCTGGACACTGTAGTCCTGTTTATGCAGCCTATAATTGTATTGGCTTTTCATCACTTCTCGGCCTTTTGGCTAAGATCAAGTGTGTGTGTATTGGCGTTTTTGGCTGCCCCATCACACTGTTTACTAATGTTTAATTTTTGGTTTACTAAGATCCCTAGATCCTATTCATATGTACTACAGGTATTGTCAAGCCAGGTTTGGCTATCTTATACTTGTGCATTTTCCTTACATGTAGTACCTTACATTTATCCCTATTTGACTTTGTTTTGTTATTTTGGCCCAGAACTGCAGTTTTTAAATCTAATTTTGAATACTGATTCTGTCCTCTGGTATATTTGCTGACACCCCTAAATTGATGTCATCTGCAAATTTGATAACCATGTCCTCTGTTCCATCATCCAAATCATCCAAATCACTTATAAAGATGTTGAACAGTACTGAGCCCAGATTAGAACCCTGAGGCACTCCTGTAGTTACTTCTCTCTGGGATGAAAAACAACCACTGGTGAGTAGTCAACCAGTTAAAAATCCATGTAACAGTACCATTGTCTAGCCCACATTTTACCAGTTTGTCTGAAAGAACATAGAATCATAGAGTTGGAGGAGACCACAAGAGCCATCTAGTCCAACCCCCTGCCATGCAGGAATATACAATCAAAGCATTCCGGACAGATGGCCGTCCAGCCTCTGCTTAAAAACCTCCAAAGAAGGAGACTCCACCACCACACTCTGAGGCAGCACATTCGACTGCTGAACAGCTCTTACAGTTAGGAAGTTCTTCCTAATGTTTAGGTAGAATCTCTTTTCCTGTAGTTTGAACCCATTGGTATGTGTCCTAGTTTCTGGAGCAGCACAAAACAAGCTTGCTCCATCCTCAGTATGACATCCTAGAGGACCTTGTCAAAAGTCGTATTGAAATCATGATATACTACGTCCACAGCATTCCCTTCATCCACCAAGCTTGTTAACTTTGTCTTAAAAAAGATTAGGTTGTCATGACTTGGTGAAAAAACCATACTGGCTTTTAGCAATCACAGCATTCCTTTCTAATTGCTCACAAATTTGACTATTTAATGATCTGTCCTAGAAGCTTTCCTGGTATTGATGTCAAGCTGACAGTGAGTAGTTGCTTGAGTCCTTTTTTGCCCACTTTTTTATTATTATTATCTTTATTAAAAATTTCTACAAGCAATTTCACACTTACCCTCCCAAACCAAACAAAAACCCAATACAAACAATAAACACAGACAATCCTTACAAACAGGTAATAAATAAAATACAATCTACATACAACAAAATTACTTCCTACCATTCTGGGTCATGAACTTGCTTTTCGTTCTTTTTGTTTAACCTTTCATAAATTCCTTTATATCCCTGTTTCTATACAGTATATATAAGATTTCAGAATTTAAAATCTATACATGTAATCTCCTATTATCCACAAATCCTGTTACTCAATTTCTCGAAGAATTGGAAATAGCCACTCCCCAATACATATAAATTTATGTGTATGGATAGTTTGTACTCACTCCTCTTATTTATTTTTATTTTATTATTTAATTATCCTCTTATTTAATTACTCAATGAGCCAGATTACAGCCAATTCACTCCATTCTGACTTCAAAAAATCTATCCATTTTTCCCACTCTTTTCTAAATTTATTTTTTGACTTAGATTTACTCCACGAGGTGAGTTCTTCCATTCTCGCTACTTCCTCCATTTTTAACAGCCATTCTTCTATTTTTGGTACCTCTTCTAATTTCCAATATCTGGCCAGGACTATCCTTGCTGTGGTGGTCATAAAAATTAGCAAGTTTCTCAATTCCAATGGGACCTCTTTATCAGCTATATTTAATAAAAATAGCTCTGGTGAAAATCTAATGTCTATTTTCAATATTTTCCTAATCCAAGTATATATGTTTACCCAGAACTTTTTCACAGTTCCGCAGGTCCACCACATATGATAATTAGAGCCTTCTTCTTTTTTGCATTTCCAACATTTAGGATCCTTTTCTTTGTAAATTCTTGCTAATTTTTGTGGTGTCATATACCAGCGGAACATGGTCTTACAACAATTTTCTCTTAATTCCATGCATGTTGTAAATTTTATATTTTTTTTCCCACACCGTTATCCAATCTTCTAATTCGATCTTTTGTCCAACGTTCTGGGCCGATTTCACCATATATTCTTTTATAGTTTCTGATTCTAATTACAAATTCAATAAGATTTTATATAATTTTGAAATTTTTATTTCCTTGTGTTCTAATATAATCTTATCTAACTCCGTCTGCTGTTGATCAATTCCCATTAGATTTATGTCCATCTTGTATTCTGGTTTCTCTTCAGATTGTATAAATCTTTCGTCTTTTACTTTTTTGCCCACTTTTGAAGGTGAGAATAACATTCATTGTGCTCCATTCTGAATTCTCAAAGTTTATTGACAGAGGCTCTTAATTATATCTGCAGGTTCCTATAGCTGAGCTGGATAAAGTTCATTCCAGCCTGGAGACTTGAACTCATTTAGAGGTACTAGATATTCCTTTACTATCCCTTTACTTATTCTGGGTTAGAGTCCCCTTACTATATAATTACTTCTAATTTTACCAGGCAGAGCATTGTTTTCCTTTTTTAGAGACCAAGGCAAAGTAGGTGTTGAGAAGTTCCACTTTCTCTGTGTCTCCTGTTAGCATTTCACCATTTTCTCTGCACAGTGGCCCTACCACTTTTTTCTTCTTCCTCTTGCTCCAGTCACACCCCAAACCCCTCTTCTTCTTAGCATTATTATGAGCAAACCTGAACTTGTTCTGGGATTTAGCTGTTCTGACTTTCTCCCTACAGGTACTGGATATTTATATTCCTCTTTGATGATTTTTCCCTTATTCCATTTCTTTTACATGTTCCTTTTAAATCCCAGCCCATCTGAAGGTTCTTTAAATATCTACCCTGGTCTCTTTAGATACCGTCCAGTTTTCATTCCCAATGGAATTGTCTACAGTTGTCCCTTCAGCATTGTACAAAATCCCATACATCATGAACTCCCCTTCCTTTTCATCATTTTTGATCATGGGATTTATTCCAGTATTTTCTTAACACTTATTGAAATCAGGTTTCTCAAAATCCAGAATACATGCCCATCTTCATTTGGCTTTCCCTTTCATCTATATAAAAAATCCCAGAATGGTGTGGTCACTCCCACCTGAGGATCCTCCTATTTTTTACATTGACCAGGGGCTTGTCTAGATGGAAAGATTATAATGTGGATTGCTGAGCATTAATGCAAATTCACAGGAACATTCATTTGTTTCCGTGGTTATTTGGTAAAATTGCTAGTATGTGAAGCTATCTGTGTTTGAAGTGCACACTCAACCATGCCCACAAATCAAGATGGTGGATGAGAGTGAATTACTCGTGTTATTATTCTCCACAAGTTGTTGCCACTGCACAGTATGTTTTTTTAACTGTGCAAGTGTTACCTTCCACTTTAAAAAGCTGTTTGGCCACCTCAGCACAGCAAAAAAGTACACAATTGATAATGCAAAACTCCAAAATGGTGCTTCCAGCCACTTCATTACTGGCAAGCCTGCCTCCTGCACACATCCAACCAATCACTGTGCTGCAAATCGGATATTCAAACAAGTGGTAATGTACATTTCCACACATTATTTTAAAAACCTTGGGGAAAGCCGTAAAGGTGCATAAAATTGAGTTTTTGCTCCCCCTTCCAAAAATCAGGAATCCTTGTAACCCTTGCTGAAGTGTACGGCTGAAAGATAATGTGGTATTATGGGTTTTGTCCATTTACAGTGCTTACTGTACATTGGTGACAATGTGTGTGTATATGTGCCTTCAAGTCACCTGTCAATTTATGGCAATGCCATGAGTTTCATAGGATTTTCTTAGGCAAGGAATACTTAGAGGTGGTTTTGCCAGTTCCTTTTTCTGAAATATAGCCTGCAGTGCCTGGTATTCATTGGCAGTCTCCCATCCAATACTAACCAAGGCTGAACCCCATACATATTATAACTAACATTTGGGGGCAGGGTATAGACTTGCCTACACATACTGAAGTACATAATCCAGATCAGAGTTTGCCATATGCAGAGACTAAATCAACTGATCCATTGGAGATTACAGTATTTGCCTTTAATTAGTGCACTGTGTGAGCCAGAACAGATGTTTGTAGGCATATATTTTTGATGCACGATGTCTTTGGTTCAGTTCCTGGAAGCTTCAGGCAGTAGCTCTCATTTTTGAGACTTCTTGTGCTTATCTCTAAGGCTTGTCTGGCAAAGTATTGTCCTACATAGTTCTGAGCAGACATGCAGGGGCTTGCCTTGCTTACTTATGAGTAGACAAGTAGCTCATTGTTGCCACTAAATACGGGTAGACATGCAGAGGCTTGGTATTTGGGATGCTATTTGAAAATACTGCTGAGTGATTAAGTCTTGTTTATTTCTGACGTGCCAAGGCCCCTGTGTCCTGCTTCTAGGTAGGCTTAAAATCAGGAAGAATCACATTTTAGACCCATCTCCTCTGTCTTTGGCTCTACTCAGATATGGAATGTGGCTCCTGAGGTCTCTCCTGCATTGAAATTGAACTGAAAAAGTTTCCCCATATGTGCTGTGGAAGAAGGGAGCAAACAAGGTTTAGGGCTTGGAGGTTAAACAGACATCCCATGCTATGGAGATGGTTTTCTGAGTGTTGTCACACCAGCAGTCTACCATACACCCTAGCTTCTCATAGCCTTCTGTGCAGAATTTAAGACACTAGCTACTCTGTAATGTTAAAATTGCCTTTGGTGTTTATATATCTGAAGAGTTCATCTCCTCCATGGTGAAACTGTTGATCTCTGCAGATAATTACTGCTTGGGCAATGCTGTTTGTCTAGCGAATTATGAACAAATGAGGGAAGAGAGCAGAGCTGATTATTAGATATGGGTACCTATATCCAGAGGACACCTCATACATTTTATTTTATTTTATTTTATTTTATTTGTATTCTGCCTTCCTCCCAGGGTGGGAATGCAAGGTGACTTAAAACATGATTTTAAAAGTTCTGGTAAAAACATTAAATTACACACATTAAAAATATAAATGAAATTGATCATACTTTTAACATCAATTAAAACAACTTAAAAATGCCACACTAATAATAAATAAGCTATAAAATATTTTAAAAGCCAGCATATCAATTTAAAAACTTATGATCATAATAGGGAGTCAGTTTCTGAAGTCCTGCCTGACTAGAAAGCTGTTTGCCTGCTGGCAGAAGGACAAGAGGGAGAATGGAGTTCCATAATATGGAAGGGAATTCCGTGATCCAGGAATGGCGGTAGAGTGATGGAACATCCTCCCACCACTGTCCAAAGAGGAAGGGAGCAGCAAGAACTGTCCCAGTTTTCTAATGCAATTTAAAGGTCTGATGCAATCAGTTTTCCAGCATTTGCATACCGATACTTCTGCTTCATTTCTAACAGTAGACATCTCAGATAGATAAAGATTATTCACTCAAAGATCCAAGTCTGAGCAGATCTCAGAATCAATGTTTTTACCCGCAAGGAATTGCTTTAGTAACTGGTTGCCTTTTGCAGTAATGAGCAAGAATGGTCTTACTGTATTTCCTGTAATGGCTAGGTTGTAATTCACCAACTTTCAGAATAATGTAACAAAGTTTCTTCCTGTTACTTTCCCACAAAGTATTACTGTATTGCAAAGGCCTAGCATTTGGGAACACCCTTATTTCTTTTATCAGTTATGAATCTTGCCACTTCGACCTGATGCTCAGTGCTCTTGCGTCTGTTTCTAATTCTTGATGCTTCCCATCTGTCAGAAAAGCAGAATTGTTGGTATTGGCAATCAGTATGAACATGATCCTTTTATTTATTTATTATTTTACTGTTTGTATTCACTTATGAAGCTGCTAATCACAGATTGTTTTTTTTTCCAAATTTCATTTTTATTAATTTTTAGCATGTCATGCATAACTTAAAGTAACATTTAATTCTTTACAATTTTTGACATATATTATACAACATCAATAACATGTCTTCTATTCCAAATCCATATTTACAACAATTACAGTATTATCCTTAAACTTCCTTTATCGAACCCTTGAGCTAATTTGTAGCTTTAATTCTCTCATTTTTTTGTTTCTTGCTTTACATAAAAAAAGATTTATAATCCCAAATTTTACCTTCAACTGTTTTTGTTATTATTATCACCCCATATACAGAATTTTCATTAAATTTATATTCTTAATCACAGTCTCTGCCCATGGTTATGTCATTAATACTTGTATTTCCATTTCTTTACACACTCATATGTCAGTTCCACCTTTTAACTTAATCCACTTTCATATCAAATATCCCAATTAATTTCTCCTTGGCTATTGTTTTATATAGCTTCTTTAATATCCTTGTAAATATAATCTGTGTTCTCCCAATATTCTAACAACATAGCCCAGTCTTTTCTTGTCTTGTTACTTCTATTATTTCTTAATCTATTTGTTAGATCATCCAGTTCAATCATGTCTAGCAACTTCTCTTTCCATTCCTTAATTGTTGGCTCATCTTTTAGTTCCCATTTTCTGGCTATGATCAACCTAGCTGAGGTTATTATGTAAATTATGATCTTCCAATATTGATTTTCATCTTTCTTATTCAGACTTTTTATCATATTTAATAAATAAATTTCAGGAATGAAATCCATTTCAATCTGTAAGATTTGCTTAATACTTTCATGCACTTTTAACCAAAACTTTTTAATCTTACTGCAACTCCACCACATGTGGAATAGAGAGCTCTGAAGAGTTTCAACATTTCCAACAAGTACTGTTTACCATGTTGTTCATTTTATTTATTCTTACTGGTGTGAAATACCATCACTGAGAGATTTTTTCGTAGTTCTCTTTTAAGTTCTGACATGCTGTGAACTTTGTGGATCTCTTTCTAGCTAGTTCCCAATCTTCCAGGTCTATAGTGTGTCCTATATCCTGTTCCCATTTCAACATGTAGTCTTTAATCTTGTTCTAATTTTCTAGTTAGAAGCAATTTATATAATTTTGAAATTAGTTTCTTTTTATTATCATCTCATATCACTTTGTCCAACTCATTTAATTCTATCTCTATTCTTTCCCTTTTCTGGTCTTCTTTATATCTTTTGTTTAATTGACGAAAAGTAAAGTAAAGCAGTTTATATTATAATCCAATTACATTGTTCCCTAGATTTTAATATATTAGCTGCTCCGTTTCCTATCTCTATTATGTCTGAATATCTTAACCACATTCTTGCGTTTTTCCAGCTGACCTGAAACACCTCTTGTGGTGAAGTCCAGGATGGGATTTTAAAATAGAATCTTTCCCTCACTCTTATCCAAACTTTTAAGAGACCTCTTCTTATACAGTGGTTTGCAAAATCTTTGTTGACACCCGAATCTTCTATCATGCCCTTCTACATTTAATATTTTTTCGTTATTTAACTTTATCTAATCTTTCACCCAGGTTAGCACTGCTGCTTCATAATACGTTCTCAGGTCCGGTAGATCACAACCACCATATTTTTTGTCAGGATTGTTGTTTTTTCTTTATTTACTTTAAATCCTGAGAATTCCCTGCATTGTGTCATCATTTCCATAAGCTAGTCTATTAGCTCTACCGGACTCTTCATAATGATGACCATGTCATCTGCAAAGGCCCTTAACCTGAATGAGCATCCTTTAATTCTAGTTCCTGGAATCTTCATGTTAGCTCTAATGTTGTTAAACACTTCTAGGACTATTATGAATAGCAGTAGAGATATGGGGCAACCTTGTCTTGTTTCTTTTCTAATTTTGATACTTTCCATTTTTTCTCAATTTATAATGAGTTAGGCTGTTTGATCCTTGTAATTAGTTGTATTCTTTTGCAGAATTTTTCTCCCAGTTCCATCCTTTCTATTACCTCTAACATGAAGTCCCAGTTAACGTTATCAAATGCTTTTTTTGCATCTATGAACATTAAACCTATTTTTTTGCTGTGTACCTCGTAATACTCTAATATATCAAGATTGTGTGGGCAAACAGTTGCTTCAGTGGACAGCTCTCCCAGATCTGTTTGTATTTTATATTCAAGGAATTATATCTATATTTGAAATGCCATTTTTGAATTGTCCCATGGAAATATGATAAATACCTAAATTCTGGAATCAAAGAGATAACTTTTATACTCAAAGAAGAGAAGTGTGCCTTCCCTTCATATCCCTGCATTGGGTTATTATGCTCTCTGCAAGGTCATGGAGAAGGTTTTGGGGCATTATCTACTCTTCTTTGATATAATTATTTAAGAAGCCTGCTCTTCATAGGGCTGATGGTTTTTTTCTGATTGATATAGGGCATTTAATTTTCTGGAAGATCTGCAACGAGAATATGAGGTCCCTGTTGGATGATCTGGTGGGGAAATGGGGCTGAGCAGACACTTGCCCCTTTTCTGTGGCAGGTAGAGGGGGAGATTCTGGTAGTTCAGTGAGCACCTTTGGCACCTCCCCCTTTTGGAGGTGGAGGGGAGAGCTGGCGTTCCTGTGCCCCTTTAGATCCTGTGAACTGAGGGGTGGGGAAAGTGATCTCCTTTGGGGCTGGGCTGGCCTGAGGGATAAACCCCTCCTTTTAATTTATGAAAATTGAAGGAGGGACTTTTGGGTCAGGCTTCCAGATATTGACTGACTGGGGAGCAACCAAGCTGATGGGTTCTCCCTGGGGTTCAGGTGTTTTCACCCAAGGGAAGTTGGGGAGGAGTTTTTGGAGTTGACCTCCTGCCAACAATTCCCACACTGGGCTGCTCCCCCACTGCAGATCTCTCAGAATGGGGTTAAATAGGCTAAAGCTAAATAAAAGTGGCCCTTTATATCCCAGCTATATGTATAGTCTCTTTATTTGTGTCAGGTCTCCTTATTGTCTACCATCAAATGCAAGAGCACTACTTCCATAAATCTTTGAGCTTCTGTTAATGGTCAATTCTGTGAGGATGCCAGCCACAGATGCAGGTGAAATGTGGCCTCACAGCCCAGAAAAACTCAAGGAAAATCTATGTTTTCTCAAGATATTGTCCAACCACCATGATTAACCCCTTCTTCTCTGTTCTGGGAGCTAAAACCTATGTGCTGACTTTTGTTGACAGGGATATTCCCAGGTGGCAGACACAAATGTGTATGTTCAGTTCTTTGCTGAGCTTGGTTCTTGAGGTACATATGCAAGATTTCTCTGGCTCCCTTAGGGATCCCTTCACAAAAGGCACCTCTCAAGTGTGCATTGCACCTACATGAAATGGAAGGTGATTATATAGCAGTGGTTCTTAGCCTGTGGTCTGTGGACCCCCAGGGGGCTGCAATGCCCTCACAGGGGGTCTGCAAAGGCTTGAAGACTGCTCTCTGCTCAGCCTGTCTACTCCCCACATGACAGAAGCCAAGGCTGGCTTGGCCTGTACATTGCTGTTCAGTCCACTATGAACAGCACATAGCTGTTCTAGCCACAAACTTGCAGGAAGAAGCAGAAGAAAAGTCTTCCTTCCCCCTCCAATGCCTCTGAGGCAAGGTTTAATGGATGGTGTAATTGCTGCGTCATCATAATCATCATCATCATCATTTTAAATCTTGAGTTAAGTCTTGAGGGTCCATGACAACAAAAGATATATAAAGGGGGTCCCTGGTAAAGAAAAGGTTAAGAGCCACAGATACAGAGAATGTATCCCAGCTTAGTGATAATTATTCCTGTATTTTTGCTATGCATTTTGCCTTAGTGACTGTTCTCTGTGTGTATTTTATTTTACATCTGTGTCTCCTCATCTACTTTCATACTTCACAACAACCCTATACTGTTATTCAGTGGTGCCATGGCATTTCTTGTTTGGAACCTTTTAATGCCTTTGAAGGAGTGACTGCTTTGGGTAGCTTACTTTACTGTGAGGAGAACTAGTTATAAGGATTTGTAGGCTAAAACTGTTGGTAACCATAAAAGATCAGGATGCTATCATAGTGGCCCCTAAGAGAAAGATGGAATTGATTTGTATTTAATAACTAACTTGCTTAGAATAAACCACAGTCTCTTAGTTCAAATGTAATCTATAACTGCAGTTTCTTCTGAACTGGAAATGAAAGTCTTAATTCTTTATAGGTGCACAAAAGGAGGGGGGCAGGGGAAGAGGAGTGTGTAAGTCCAGGAAATGTGCAGGCCTATCACCTAAACCAGGTTTGCACTTTAGATGTTTTTGAACTAGATTTCCCATAATCTCTTACCATTGGTCAAGCTGCATGAAGCCTATGCGAGTTGAAGTCCAAAACATTGGGAGGACCACAGATTGCTTCAGCACAATATTAGGTTATCATCTGAACCTGAGTGCTAGAGATAGTTTATCAGTACAACTGATACCTTCCTCCAACTCAGTATTGGGTCAGTAGGCAATTTTAGAAGACAAGGCTGACTTTTCAGCTCTTCATACAGCTTTGACACAATGGATTTTAGTTTGACTTTCACTTGTTTTGGCAGTTTTTAAGACATAATTGTAACACCACCTCAAAATCATGAGTTGCATGGGATAGAGCATTAGATGAATTGTGCTGTGATTGCAATAAAAGAGTGAGCAGACAACATCTGGCACTGTGGGGAACAATTTAGAGGTGATTCTTTCATCAGTTTACTTTCTCCCCCACCTTGGGTTTATCTGAATATCATCTTGTAGAATTAATCAGGATGTAAATTGAGGGTTCATTTGAATTCTGCTTACTACAAGAAATTGCAAAGAAAAGCAGCAGTTCTCAGCCCTTGTTCAAAAGGTAAATTTGTAGTAGAGACATATGTTTTTATTTATAGTATTCCAGAGTTCTTTTACATGCACGTCTGGCCACTGAGGAAACCTATATGATCTCACTTCAAATAATACTTTATTACAGGGTATTACTATTGTTTCTGTACTCCCTGCTTGTAAGAAGCATCCAAAAAGGGTAGGATTTCATTGTTAGAAGAATAAGATGTAAGTATTTTATCTTAATATTTAATCCTTCTGAAGAAAACCAGCATATCTAATCACGTCCAGATCCATAATAACATATTTTTCCTGCTTGTAACATCCACTCAAAAGTGAATCTATTAATTCACTTACTGTAAGTTCCATTAGGAATCAGAAAACTAGAAGGTTTTTGTATTTACCAAATCTGTGATGCCATGTTTCCTTAAAAATACATGTGTGAGAATATCTATGTATACATTCATTTAAGACTTTAAAAAAGCCAAAATTCATAATTCATGACAACAGCCTCTATTTCTGGGGATTAAAGGAGTGAACAATGGGCACAAATGTGGAAGCGTCCCCAATTCAAATCCTTGCTGTTTTGTCTGTGGATGTTTCTTTGCTTGAGCTGAGAGAAGAACTGGTGATGGAATTCCTTCTATGAATTTCATTTTACTGAAGTCTATGGTGATTTCCTCAAAGTGTGCTTATTTCAAAAGTTGCTATAAGAGACAATTCATTCTGTTAAAGAAATTGTAAAATATGCTGGGACTGAATTCAAGGCTAAAAGTTAACACACTTTTTTTTTAAAAAAAGGTATGTATTAGTAATCTTGTACTTAAGAATAAGAGTTTTGATGTATATTTTAAAAAAGTTAGTTCACTAGGACATGTTATATGCATCATTTAAAAAATAATACAGCTCATTCAAACCACCATAGGCATAACATCAACCATAGAAAGGGTTCCATACATTATAACCCAGTGTTTCTGCACCATGCCAAGCCATTAAGAGGAATATGAAGATCATGTATAGGATCTTGCCAAAGTTATATTGAAACATCTGGGGGCATTCTTGTAAAATAATATGGTGGCCATGAGGACAAGCCACCAGATCAGCTCTACCATTGAAGAAAAGTAAATCCCTTGTTCCCAGTGGGTACAAACAGGATTCCAGAAAAATGTACTCAATAAACCTGTTACTTATTCATGGCACTTTGAATAGGACCTTTTTCCCCATTCTGAAACACATACACGTTCCTGTTAATCTCTGCATCCCATATCCTCATTTGGCTCTCCTCCTTTGTTTAGTCAACTGAAGGAAGAATGCAAATTTGGCTCAAGTGCATGCAATGGAAGAGAGTAAGAAAATGGGACTTTGTTGTGCCATTTGGGTTTTTTTCCATGTATGCATGGTGTACCCAGAGTGGACTGGTTCAAACCCAGCATACTTTTCATGACACTTTGTTCCTTGTGCGAATTGAAAGGTATAGTTTTCACCAGGTACTTAGGGAACATGGGCAGTTCCTTTTTTGTTTTTCTTTCATGAATAATACCAGTAGATCTTAAACTGGGGTTAAGTTCAGACATCCTTCCTCCTCCACATCCTCTCTGTAAAGTCACACTGTTATTTGTTGTTATTGTTGTGTGCCTTCAAGTTGTTTCTGACTTATGGTGACCCTAAGGCAACCCTGTCATGGGGTTTTCAGAGGCAGAGAGTATGTGACTTGCCCAAGGTCCATTAGCTTTTAATAGGGTCCTTTCCCATTTATCCGAATGGGATAAATGATCTTGCTTTTGCAGAGAGAATGGAGTTTCTCCATCTTCTGCTTCCAATTATGTCATCTATTTGAGTTCTATATTGAATACCAGGTGATATCCATGTGTATAGTTGCCTCTTTCATTGCTCTGAGACTGTGTTTGCAATGTACAAAGTGTTGGCCTCACAAAATTCAGCCAGTCTTTCTCCTGCTTCATTTTTTGATCCTAGGCCAAATTTTCCTAAATTCTTAAATTCTGTTGATGCGTTTTCCCTGAAGTATTATTGACATGATTTGGTCAGAATTTGCAGTATATATTTTGACTGCTTCTGCTACATCTCTCCTTACTATAATTGCCACCCCACTTCTTTGATTTTCGTTTACTGAACAAAACACTGTGTAATTATCTGACTCAATGTCCCATTCCTGTCCGTTTTAGCTCACTCGCCCTGAGTATTACAATGTTTATACATTCCATTTCTTCTTTTACTATGTCTAGCTTCCCCTGATTCATGCTTCTCACATTCCATGTTCCTACAATATGTGTTGTGCAGCTTTGCCTCTGAGCATGTCAACAGCTGAACGTCCTTTTGGCTTGAGTCCGGTTGTGTCATTAGCCATAGCACTACTTGTAGCTGTCCTCTGCTGTATTCCAGTAGCTCACTGAGTGCCATCTGACCTGGGAGTTTAATTTTCTGGCATGATGTCTTGTTTCATTTTAGATTATCTCATCATAGGGTTTTCATGGTAAAACATCTTCAAATGGAGGTTTACCATGTTTCCCTTTGTGCAGTACTAACAAGTGTTAGCAATGGTTCCATTGCCATTATCTTTGAGAGATCTTCTGCCAGTGTCACCTTCCAATATTGCTGCTGCCTACTAGCTGTTTGGCCCATTTAGCCTGGCTCCTCAGCAAAACCTGTCTGACATGGCAGACACTACCAGGAGCTCTGCTGCCATCAGCACACTGCAGCCAACAGCCTCTTGCTGCACACAGTCCCACCACCGTGGAACAGTAGTGCTACTGGTGGGTAGGCAGCTGAAAAATAATACTTGGGGAAAATCAGGACTGGACCTTTGCACAACAGGACTTGTAAATTTCTTTCTGATATTTATCAAAAATTCCTGGGCTGGCATGTACTCAGAGGCACTCTGTTCCTTGTCTGCCCACCTGTGCTCCTGTCTAGCATCTGGTCTGTTGTTAGTGAACCTTGGAGTTCTAGCAAGAAATAGAATAAGCCCCACAAACCTTCTGTTTGTTCACCCTTGCTCTGAGGGGTTTGGAGTTAGGGTTGTAAAACTAAATCTGGGACTGGGTTCCTGTAACTTTAATCCTTAACAGATCTTGGAGCAGAATGAAGTACAGTTGCTCCTCCACATTCACATTTTTCACTTTCCTGGTTCAGCCTATTCGCGATTCAGCAAGCGCCCCATTTAAATCAGCTTCTCTCCCTTGCACACAAGTAAGGGGAGCCAATTTAAATGGAGCGCTCCCCAAGAAAACCGCACACCCAACTCACAGCTCTCCTGGGGCTTGACTCTGTTTGGGGTGGAGAGCTAACCCCCGGGAGAGTGGAGATTTTGGGGCAAAGGTGCTTTTCAGCCACCATCCCACCCTTCCCAAAGCGGCGATGGGGATTTCAAGCCTTGTTGCGGCTTTGGGAGGGCGGGTGATGGTGGCTGAAAATCCTCCCCGCTGCCCGCCTGCCAACCCCTGCCCCTCCCAAAGCAGCGATGGGGCTTGTCAAGCCCCATTGCTGCTTTGGGAGGGTAGGGGGGTGGCTGAAAATCCTCCCCACTGCCCACCAGCCACCCCCACCCTTCTCAAAGCGGTGATGGGGCTTCTTGAGCCCCATATGTGCTTTGGGAGGGCAGGGTGATGGCTGAAAATCCTCCCTGCCTCCCGCCCACCCTTCCCAAAGCGGCAATGGGGTTTCTAGAGCCCCAATGCCACTTTGGGAGGGCAGGGTGGTGGCTAAAAATTCTCCCCGCCACCCCCCCTTCCCAAAGCGACGATGGGGCTTCTCGAGCCCCAACACTGCTTTGGGAGGGTTGTGGCTGAAAAGCCTCCCTGCCGCCCGCCACTACGCCACTCCCCTGCCCTTCCCAAAGTGGTGATGGGGCTTCTCGAGCCCCATTGCCGCTTTGGGAGGGTGGGGGGTGGCTGAAAATACTCCTCGCAGCTCGCCCGCCACCCCTTGCCCTTCCCAAAGTGGTGATGGGGCTTCTCAAGCCCATCACCACTTTAGGAGTGTGGGTGGTGGTGCTGAAAATCCTCCCTACCACCCCCACCCTTCCCAAAGCTGTGATGGGGCTTCTCGAGCCCCATCGCGGCTTTGGGAGGGTGGGAATGTGTGGCTGAGAAGCAGCTATGAGGCTTCAAAAGCCCTGTCACCACTTTGGAAGGGCTTTGAGGTTGCGGGCGGGTGGTAGGGAGGTGTATTTTTATTTGTGTTTTTTTTTTAAGTTCGCAGGGGCCTTGCGCCCCTAACCCCCACAAATGTGGAGGGATGACTGTACTGTCCCTGTCAAGTGGGACAAGGGTACCTGTCCTCCCTCATGTTCCAAAGCCTAGTTTTAAGCCACAGTCATTCCCTCGCAATACAGCAATTGCCTTGCATCCAACAAGAACAAAGCTAAGTGATCCTCTACACACACACACACACACCAGTCACTACTGGTGAGGCATTAGCCAATTGGGGAGGAACAGCTGAGGATGAAAGTTTGGAAGGTGAGGACAGGGAGCTTTGTCCTGTTTCATGGAGCTTTATGGCGGTGCTACTGAAAGTGGTGCTGGTCCTTGAACAATTCACTACTGGTCCATGGCAAGTTTCCAGAAATTAAGAAACAATCGTGACCAATGAGCACAAATTTAGTACCACTCCCTGGGACATTGGAAAACAATAATTGCCAGTCCTCCATGTCAGACAGCCTGAGAAGCACTGCTTTATGGTACCTTTTCCTCCCCCCAAATCTGTTAAGGATTAAAGTTACAAGAGTCCTGTCCTGGATCCAATCTGGCACCTCTATTTATAGTGGCTGAATTCCCACTTCCTTATTTATATTATTCCCGCAACATGCTGCATTTTTGGTTTTTACTAGGAACATGTGGATTGTACACAAAAGCATCTTATTCATATCAGTGGCCCGTTTGTTTCATGGTTGCTATATTTTATTAAAAGCACCAACATCAAGCAAACTAGTTATGACAGGGCTCATCTACATGGGCCAGGATACACTGACTCCCCACTTGCTTATCCTGGCCATCTGGTGTATTCTGGCCATGGATCAAGCCCGTTGTTGCCCCTTTCCTTCCACAGAATGGGAGGAAATCCTGATGGGCACACTGGCCCATCTCTTCTGCCGCCATTTCCCTTGCTGTCTTGGAAGGCAGGAAGGGGCCCATAACATGTGACCAAGGGGTCCCCTACTTGTGACCAGCCATGGCCACATGCTGTGGGACTCCTTCCTGCCGGGATGGGCTCCTGTGGTCTCGCAGGGCCCCATCTGTTTCCTCCCACCAGAAATTGATTTTAACAGATATTACAGTATTCTAAAATATTGTACCAGGCCCTACCCTGCCTTCCCCTGCATCTCAGCCCGATATCTCCCCCGGGGATGGTGAGGACTACCCAGAGGGAAAGAATGTGGCAAATGCCCTGCGTCGTGTGGACTGCAGGGCTCTGAGACAGGGGTAAGATGGCATACATTGCCCATCTAGACAAGCTCTTAGAGAAGCTGGTCTGCTAACCATATTCTCTACTTGTTGATTAATTCTTTATAAAGATTCAGTATTCTGTAAATCAGAAGTTATTGTTTTTCTGTAAAAATCTTTGACCAAGCTTTCTTTTTGTATGAATACTTAATAGTGTTGGCACGTGACTAAGCTAACACCTTTGCAAACTCCTGCTTTGCAAAAATACTGAACTCCTGCTTTGCAAAACAGTCAGTCTACTATGCTTGTTGTATTTCTCATCTTCTGAAAAGGAAGGAAGGAAAGAAAGAAAAAGAAGGGAAGACCTGTGCTTCTGTGTATAGAAATAAGCTGTCACAAGCTACTTCTAGTGGATGTATTTTGTTTGCTAGCGCTGTGCTTGCTCTATTAAGTGTTTTCCTCTCTGTACAATTTTACATAGAGATGTTCGGGAAGCTAGCAGTGAGTTCCATGTGTGTTTATCATAGCTGTTTGTGAAAAATGCTGAAGGTTTTTCTTTGGTTTTAGCAAGGAAAGCCTCCTGGTGCCAAACCAAGTGTTTCTTCTTTGTGGTCTCTGAGCCTCACACGATTGGGTTCTCATGCCTGTGCAGGTACAGGTAAGCAACCTGTCCTTTTTCTTGGTTATATGAACGTCTAGTCACAAAGTGTTCTGCCCCATTCATTTTTGTATTCCTCCGGAGGTTTTGTCAAAATATCCAAAAAGGACAATTGCATCATACACACACAAGGAGAAGCAGAATAACAGCAACAATCACAGTACAGCTTTCCATGCAGCTACCAGGACAATTTTGTCAGAGTTTGGAAAAGTTACTTTTTGGACAACAACTTCTAGAACACCCTAGCCAGCATGCCAGTGGGGATTCTATGAGTTGTAGTCTACAAAGTAAGTTTCCAGCTGACTTTAACTACTGAGATGTTGACAAAAGAAAAGAGTAATTCTCCTGCATTTCATTTGTTCCCTGAAGAAGAAGGGGATTTGCTTGTATTGATGTAGCAGAAGGCCTAGCAACACATGCCACATTTCCAAAGCGATTGCCATCTTTTAATAGTTGTGTTGGAGAGAGGTGTCAGCAGGAGCATGTGGCCAAGGTGGTATAGTGTCTGCTTTATAAAAGGGCAATAGATCAATCTTTGACATCTCCAGACAAGGCTGGAAAGTACTTGAAACCCTGGTGAGCCAGTGCCAGTTGGCATAGACCAGTTGCCCTTCAGATGTTTTGGATTACAACTCCCCAAGGTCCTAGCCAGGATGGCCAAGAGTCAGAGACTGTGACAGTTGTAATTCAAAATTTCTAGGAGGGTACCAGTTTGCCTAGAGAGGCAACATGGTTTAGTGGTTTGAGTGCTGGACTACAACTCTGGAGATCAGGGTTTGAATCCCTGCTGGGCCATGGAAACCCACTGGGTGGTGACCTTTGGCAAGGCGCACTCTCTCACCTTCAAAGGAAAGCAAAAGTAAATCCCCTCTGAACAAATCTTGCCAACAAAACTCTATTATAGATTCCCGTTAGGGTCACCATAAATCTAAAATAACTTGAAGGCCCATAAGAACAACAAATCAGTTTGCCCATGCTGGCTATTCAGATGTATAGACCAATACTGTAATTTCATTTAGTACATTCTCATCTATTGCCATGGTCCTCCTGTATTAATCCCATAGGATCCCTGTTCTGCAGGTAGTTTTGGCTCTGGGACTACTTTCAACTATGAATTTTTCTCTCAGATTTTTAAAAAAAGGAATATGAGGAAGCAGCCATAAAATGGCTATAGGTATACTTCTTTCTAATGTGGTTAAAAGTTGGTATAAAAGTAAAGCTCACAGACTCTTTACTGTGACTGAGAAATATCATGTTTTTCTGTTCTACATGAGATTTCTAGATCTGAAGCCATTGTTTTGTCTATCTCAGAAGGGAGACAAGAAACATAAGAAGGGGGAAATTATGGGCTATCTTCCAACTTTTATAATACCGTAATTACATTAAATACATAACATTTATATGATATGATATGGTGTGGTGTGTTCTGAAAGCTTGCTCTTTTTAATTTGTTCTTTGGATGTTTCTGTATGCTTTCTCCTTTTTTGCAGATTTAATCTTTTATTGATACTGTTTCAAGCTCTGTCTTGCCTTTTTTAAAAAAGGTGGTCATAGTTACTATTTAGAATTTAAAACAGTGTATGTTGCACATTTCAGGTTCTTAAAATGGAAAGGTGGGGGGAATATAGTTTTCTTCATCCCCACCCCAAATGATGAAAGCATTTTGTTGAAATCTTGTTCTATAGCAGTAAAAAGAAATAAGCAATTTCTTCAACTTCCCTTTTTTAAAAAATGTATGGAGGCTGTAAAAATTGTTAATGCAGGTGATGTTGCCTTCTGTTGTGTGACACTAATTGGAAACGGATCACTGCCATTTATGGGGCACTAACCCTTTCAGGCACACAATAAATGACTCAGTTTTGAGTGATGCTTCTTCATGGATTTCCTACCCCCTTGCAGCAGAAGAAATGGGCAGAAGAATCAAAGATAAACATGGAGTTGATTTTGAAGTTGACATAATTTCTATAGGCCATGAATATGCATGTTTGCTGAAGCAGAGGTAAACATAACAGAAGCTTATTTTCTTTACATCATAGCTGTTTTCTGGGCTGTTTTTGTCAACATACATCTATTTTCAGCCAGCTTCATCTTTGATTCCCTCCATTTCTTTTATCTGAAAGAGTTTCCCCTTATTCCACAATAAAAATGTAACTGCACTGAACTATCTAGGCCCTTTGGATGGACATAATGGATGTTATAATAATCACATCATATCCTATTGGCCCATTCTCTGTATGAAACTATAACCCTATTGTGATAATTGAGGAGTTAGTGAGTTAAAACTCCTTTTTGTGAAATTAAGGATGAGGATTCTGAATCAAATTATTAATTTGGTTTGTTGGTTCAGATCACATAATAGATTTCTTAATACCAATTTCTTAAAAATGCCTTTACTCAACTTACAAGGTTTGCTTTATGGGAGTAATCATTTGTTTTTACTCTTGAGTATCCTCTGCTTTCTGTGAACATATTCCAATCTGCAGTGTGTGGTGTTAAAAATGTTATTTACTATATGTTCAAGTAATTGTACAGTTGTGCTGTACTTTAAATACAGCACAAATAAGAATGGTATAGACCTTTGTTTCTTCAGTATTGTGAATCTGTGTTCATTATGTGTAGATGATTATTCTCATGCAATTTACATAAAAGGGAGATTGTAAAAATAAACACTGAGGCATAGCTTCATATTTATAATTTCTTGCTTATAATTTCTTTCTAATTTCTGCCTTTTCATAAAGTTTTTCCCCAAAGAAAGTTATTTAATTTTTTTTGTTAAAATACTTCTCTGTAAAATCCTCATACTAATACACCAATGGTGTTTAAGATAACAAAAATATTGGTTTCTGACAAACCAACATTGCACAAGTGTTATCACTACAATGCTCAGGTTTCTAAAAGTGAAATGCATGTAAAATGAATTCTCTGCCCCCCCCCTTTATTTAAGTGCAGTTGGTTTCTAAGTTCTCACTGTACAATAGCATGGCTGTTTAATGATTTTTCTGTCATCAGTCACTTGCTCCTCTGTAAATGTGTGATGTTGTTTTTACTCAGTAGGCTGTCGCTCAGCTTCTTTGCACTTCAAAAAGATCTAAGGTTACTGATTATGACTTTGCTATTTCCTGTTTAATTGTTACATACTTAAAAGGATTCCTAGCTTTAAAATGGTATGGTAAAGAACAGAAGTATAAATCCTTCAGGCCTGGGAGTTATAATGTTTCACATCTCTTGTTCTTCTTTGTTTTCTTTTGAAGATCCATTTGAACAGATTCTGCATGCATTATTTATTGAGGCAATGGGCCAATTTAGATACAAAAATCTCTCCACACAAGGCAGGTTTCCTGTGGAACCCAACATTGGATCTTAGCACTGTATCCATGGGAAGAAAGGAGCTCATGCCAGTCTGTGGGCTCTTGCACACTTCTCATGCTGCTGCATTTCAGTTGCTGGTTTGAATGTGATGACACAACGTAATGACAATTTAGGAAATAGTGAATGTAAACTCGAGTGTTGATTAATTTCTATATGGCTGGTTTGTTGGAGATCTGTGCTGCTAAGATACCAGATCCCATCTGATCTTGGAAACTAAGCAGGGTCAGCTCTGGATGAGAGACCATCAATGAATACCAGGTGCTGTAGGTGATATTTCAGAGGAAGGAACTGGCAAAACCACCTCTGATTATTCCTTGCCTAAGAAAACCCTATGAAATTCATGGGGTCTCCATAAGTTGACAGGTGACTTGAAGGCACACACACACAGCTTGGTATGCAATTTTAGATTCCTTTGTTACCTGTGCCATTGTGGTAGGAGTGGCAACTGCTGCACAGAAGAATAGCATGTAAATTCTGGCAGCTGTGAAGATGGTTAAGTAGCAGGACAGCCTGTGGGCTGCAGTAATGGATGGTATATAACAGCCTGAGAGCTACCGGGTAGATCAAGGATGAGGATAATGCAGCCATGGGCTGCAGACCCTACCTTTACAACCCTCAAATATCACATCCAAAGCTCCCCAGTGTATGCAAATGCACAAAGCCACCTTAGCTGGCTTTGTGTGATTTGGGGGTGAAATCACACAATTTGATTTGGGGATGAAAATTGCCTGAAAAACATACTTAAATCCCCCAATGCATGCAAATACATAGAGACCCCCCCCTTTTCAATCCTCCCTTTGAACCCCCATCTCCTCAAATACCTTCATTACTCTACATTTCCTCCCCTAAAATGGTGACAGGAAGTGATGCAGTTTCACTTCCTGTTGTCATTTTGTAGGGGAAATGGAGGGGAAAGAAGGTTTTTGATGTATTCCAGTGGTGATAAGGCCCATGGGACTATGTAAAACTTGCCCCAACCCCGTTGCAGTTGCCCACCATGGGCTAGAGTCTTAAAAAATCACTGCCAATGTTGTGTCAAATCCCTGGCTGCTATGTCTTGGCTACTACATTAAAGCCTTATGTTCAGTTTACCTAAAAAGTAAAAAGTGATGGAGAGCAGTGTTGATTTGTGTCCTCTGAAGGACTTGATTTTAATGATGTAAATCATCAGCAAAGTTCTATTTAATTATTATTATTAGTAGAAGTACATTGTTGTTTAATATAACCATAATACATGTGGAGATATGTCATTTTCATTAGCAATTGTTTTCAGATTAGTTTTCAGTTAATAAAAATGGTATCTTTTTTTATATATTTTTCCATAAAACATTAAAATCATACAATATACATTCACGTATTGTTTGCTTGTGTACAATAAACATTTACAATCATTTAGTGTAGTTCTCATTTTCTTTCATTCTTTCATTCTATTTCTAACATATCGCTCAATCATACTACATTGCACTTCCTTCCAACTTCCCATGGTAAATTGCTCTTCTATATTCTCTTTCTTATTTCTTTAACAGTCTTTACAATGTATAACTTTATTTCACTATGTCATTGTCATTTTTCTCTACTTCCTTCTCTGTTTTTTTTATATGTGTATTTTGGTAAGTCCAAATGCTATATCTACGTTATTTTTTTTTCACTTTCAGTTTATTGAGGATTTTGTTTTTTATTTTATTTTGTTTTGGTTGGTTGTTTCTCTTCTCCACTGTATTAATTTTTTTTCCATCCATGCATTTTATGTATGATTTATTTCTCTCGTAATATTAATGTATGTGGGAATTGCTGCAAAATTTCCCCATCTTTGTTCTAGATATTCAGACAGTTTAGTCCAGACTTGTTGGTTCTTATCTATGTACTTACCTTTTATAAGCATAGTTAAGTGATCTGTTCCTACCATTTCAAATGTTTTTGCCAGCCCACTGGTCTATTGTAGGTATCTCTGGATTCTTCCATATTGATGCGTATACTATTCTTGCTGCTGCAAACATGTAGAATAGATGTTTTTCCTTTTCTTGGTCTAGTTTCTCTTCTTGTATGCCCAATAGAAAAGTTTCAGGTCTGAGTGAAATATTACAATCTAGTATTTCATTACAATTTTTTTGAATCTGCATCCAAATTTTTTTGGCTTTTTCACAACTCCACCACATATGGTAGAATGTTCCTGATTTTTGTTCACACTTCCAGCATTTACTACTCATATTTTTATATATTTTAGATAACCTGTGTAGGGAGAGGTGCCATCTAAAGAACATTTTATAACAATTTCCACGAATATTCTGACTTAGGGTAATTTTCTTTTTTTTTGTCCACAGTGCCTCCCATTTTTCCACTTCTATTGGGTGTCCAACGCTCTGTGCCCATTTTGTCATGTTCTCTTTAACCACCTCATCTTCAGTTTTCCATTCTAGCAAACTTTGGTAAAATCTTGTAATCATCTTCTTATTTCCAGGGTTAACAATTTTGTCCCATTTTAAATTTGCACTTTCCATAACTTCCAGTTTTATATCCATTTTAGTTCTTTCTTTAATTTGTCTGTACAAATACCAATGACATATTACTCCATATTCTTCCATTTCTTCTTGTGTTTTGATTATAAGTTGTCCATTTTTAAACTTTAAGATATCCTTATATATTATCCATTTCTGTGACTGTGTCTTTTCTCTGCTGAACAGTGCTTCATGAGGTGACATCCACATCGGTAATTTCGGGCATAATCTTGTCTTATATTTTTTCCCAACTTTTATAAGAGCCCTTCTAATAAAGTGGTTATTAAAATCTTTATTCACTGCCTCTTTATTATAAAATAAATACGCATGCCAACCAAATTGATTATTTATTCTTTCAAGTTTTAATAATTTCGTATCCTCTAATGTTGTCCACTCTTTAATACAAGACAGGCAGCAAACTTCATAGTATAATTTTAAATTTGGTACATCTAAACCACCTCTTTTCTTTGTAACTTGTAGGACTTTCATTTTTACTCCGGTTTTTTTCCCCATCCAAATAAATCTGGAAATGTCTCTCTGCCACTTGGTGAATACTGTGTTGTTATGTATAATGGGTATCGTCTGAAATAGAAATATCATTTTGGGCAAACAATTTAATTGCAGCTATTCTACCAAGAAAGGATAACTTCAAGTTTTGCCAGTTCTTCAAATCTTTTTTAATTTGTATCCATGTTTTCTCGTAGTTGTTTTGGAACAGTTCTGAATTTTTATTTGTGACATCTATTCCTACATACCGTACTTTTTTTTTACTATTTTATATTCTGATTTTTGTGTAAATATATTTTCCTCTTCTGTCTTCCTCTTCCTCTACATTTCAGAGGAAGAAACTGGCAAAACCACCTTTGAGTATTCCTTGCCTAAGAAAGGCCTATGAAATTCATGGGTTTACCATAAGGAATCAGTAACGTGAAGGGGTGTGTGTGGGTGCACACACATGCGTGTACAAACACACATGGCAGGCGGGCAAGGGAGGGAGGGAGGGAGGGAGAGAGGGCATCCAATTCATAAACACTACTTGTAGAACAGGAGTGTTGAGTTTGATTGGTCCTGGGCTCCTTTTTTTAGAAAAGCTGTTTTGAGAAAATCTTGATTTCTTATTTAATTTAAAAAAAAACTGATTTGGATTTAGAAAACTTTTTTTTTAATCTATCAATCCTAATGCTGAGAAACACCCAGCACAGCTTGCATGGTTGTGATTTAGATCAGCAGTGCATGGAAAAGTCATGCTGTTCTAGAAATGGGTCTATAGTGAAGGTCATTTTGTCACTTGAGCAGTCCTGCAGATATAATTGAAAACTTTCATGCATTGAGGTGATTTCAACAAGTAAGTTGGCTTTCTGCCCTGTTATGTCTTAGGAAATATGTGGTGTTACAAAGAGTAGTAGCTATAGTAAGCAATAACCAAGAAAACTGATATACTTGAAGGGTAAGCACTCAACGATTTAAGCTAGTGCAGGAGAGGAGAGAAAAAGTGCAGAGACAGCTGAGTTGGCTTCCCCAGGCTGAAGAGAATGTGCATGAAAGTGGCCATCATTCATTACGGTATATTGGCATTCATTCCTAATTTACTGTTTGGCATACACGCTTGACCAGCGCTGAACAAAATGTACCCCTTGAAGATAAGAATTGTTGTAAACGTTTGTGATGGTGAGAACGGCATGCAACTTCGAAGAATGAAGTGTTTAGACATATGTGAATCATCACCAGACTGAATGTGTGTGTGTGTGTGTGTGTAGTTTTATTATATTTATTATATTTATTTATTATATATACATTTAAGCATCTAAAAGCCATTTGGATGGACTGCCTTTTTGAGAAACAATTATTGGTGTGAATTTAGGAGAGTTCTGTTTGCAGAAGGGATCCTTCTGTCAGGGAAGACTTTTCCCCCAGGCTGAAGCCTCCACAAGGAGGCAATTTTAGCTGATTCTCTGTCACCTGACATTTCCCCAGCACATCTTCCAAAAAGGTGTACCTCAGTTAATGATGTAGATGTGTTCCTAGGCATTATTTCTTTATGAAAAAATTTGGTAGTAGGTATAGAAATAACACTGAAAGAATACAGATGGGTTCCTGTACCACAAAGAAGAGTATCTCAACATGTTTCAGCAACCTTTTTATCCTAAACTAACAATATACACATGTGAAATGAAACAACTAGGTCAGGTGAGCCTCCCTTCCATTTACAGGAGCCAACAGCACCCTAATTCATGAGCAGAGCTCTGCTTATGAATCTTAGGATTCAACTCACTTATTTAGACATTTTAAATATTTCATCTGATAGTGCTGATTCTGTTGATTATATGCCACCTGAGCTCATTTTCCACGCTAAAAATCATGTCAGATTGGAAAGCATGCCAAATGGCTAACTCTGTGTGGGAAATGCTCTCTCCTCAAGCTGCTTGGGAGAGATGTTCACATAGTTTCCTGGGAAGGTAGTTTCATACAAATGCGTTCAAATGTATATCGTATATCCCCCTGGTTCAGTTGGGTTACTTCAGGTAGGATAGTATCAGATTGCAGCCTGAGGCAGATTTTTTTTTAAATTGCAACCCCAATCACTTCTCTTTCAAGACTAGTCAGCAAGTTTGAGGCAAGCCCAAACTTTATACAGATGTTGGCAAGAATTACAAAGCTGAATGAGCCAATATTGTATCATAGAAGCAAAGATTCTGTGGAGAGCAGACTACAAAGTAGATATTAAAAGATCAAAAGTTTTACATTAAGCGTTTCCCATTTTTGTGTTGATTTATGTAATTTAAGGTGAGACACCCTCACTTTCATTCAGCACTGGGCTTGTGTATAGCAGAGAGCTGTCTTTTCCAAAGCCTTGATAACCTTGTTATAATATACTTATTATACAATATACTTATCCCCCACCCTAGCTCTGAATTTCAAAATGAAAAGCACATTTCCATACTTCAGCCAACAAAATTTGCTCTTTAAACATGTAAGAGTAAGAATTAACTACCCTGACCCTTCCATGACTCTTCTCACTCTGGGTGTTTCTAGATATGCCACCAAAATGGATGGGAAGAAACCCAGAGCAGTAACAAAAAAAAAAAGACAAAGTTCTGTAAGCAACCTCTCTTATGGGCTGGCCATTTTGGGGAGCTTTTAATTGCTTACTTACAGCCCATTACTATCTCTAACTGTCATTTTAGATTTATTTATTTTTTTTGGCAATAAGGTAATGCTATTTTGGCTTTGTATTTCCATTTTGTATTTCCATGTTTAAAAAACAACAGCAGCAACAGTAGGCATATAAGACTTTAAATTCCTTAGATGAGAGGCAAGGTAGAAATGTAACAGATAAGTACAGTAGGCCCTTGGTATCCACTGGGGGTTGGCTCAAGGACCCCCCCCCCATGGATACTAAAATCCATGGATACTCAAGTCCTATTATATACAGTGACGTAGCAAAATGATGTCCCTTATACAGTGTAAAATGGCAAAATCAAGATTTGCTTCTCGGATTTTTTTTCCAAACAAATATTTTAAAGCGGTGGATGGTGGAATCTATAGATGCCAAATTTGTGGATACAGAGGGCCAACTGTAAATAAAAGTAGGAAAAATTCAAAGAAATCAGCTATTTAATGGCACCTTTGACAGAATACAAAGTTCCTTTTTATTGTTGATTTTGTGCTGTTCGTGTCTCCACCCCATATAATTAGGTGGTTGAAGGTCTGACTGCTGTTTTATATCTATCTCCATATCTGTCTGTCTAAACAGTATGAGGAAATGATCTTTCAGTTCTTAGAAGAGATGCTTGTCGTTGTGTGCCTTCAAGTCACAGGTTTTTCTTGGCAAGATTTCTTCAGAGGGGTTTTTGCCTTCGCCTCTGCTAGTGTTTAACAACAAACATTAAGCAATAGTTGGCAAAATGTTAATAATGTATTGCATATAGTAGTGAGAGTCACAGGCTGTAGAGCTTCTAAAGAGACTAATTCTTAAAGTTAAGGTTCATCTTATATGGAAAGGCTATCTGAGATGTTTTCAGCAGCATTATTGCTGCATGAAGTATTTTGGAGACTGAACATGTTTTTAAGATTTGGGATTCTAATGTGTAGTATCCATGGTGTTCATTATTTCCTTTGAAGAATTGCTATGGTCAATTTGGAATTTCTGTAGGCTGATAGTTATTCATCTTCAAGACACAAGCAATCACACTTGCAGTGTAAACTAGCAGTGTATAATAACCAGGAACCTTGGTGGCCTTGATTCATATGCTGGATATGATAGTTCTTCATTGCTTCCCCTGCCCCCCCCCACTGCTTCTTCTTTAAGTGAGAAGAGAACTTTGTGTACCTCCACAGCAATCTTCAAAGCCAAGCCACCACTCTTCTGAAGGATACTTGGGCAGGGTAAGGGTGTAGCACCATTTATTTATGGGCTTCTTCTCTTAAACCTGATTCCATACAGAAAGAAAATCTGCATCAGAATAGAATGTGGAGTGGTTTATAAATCCATAAATTCTAAGCACCTGATTTCTGCTCCTTTTTTTGGTGCGGTTTACAACCATTTTACAGTAAAAGATTTATTATATGTGTACTGAGATGGGTTTAGTGTTGGAGGATCAGTATTAGTCACAGTAATAAGTTTAACAAAGATTTTTTGTTTTGATGTACCTGTCCTTGAGGAATATCCATGATGGCTTGTGCTTGTAGGATGTTACAGATGAAATTTACGGTACATGTTTCTACTGTATGGATTCTGTCACTATGCTGACTCCACATTTTTCATATTCTTCTGTATAGTCAATCAAGAATTTTCAGAGGATGGATATTAGATGGTTGGTGTGTTGTGCTAAATCATATGATTTGCTGCCTTTAAAAAGCAACAATGATGTTAGAATGTACTGTGTAGTGAAGAACCAGTGGGTAATTCATTTGAACAAATCAGGCATTCTGAAGTTTGGGTCTGTATTCAAACATATCAGTGTAGCTCTAAAGTGCATAATTCATGCATCAGATTTTAAGTTGCTAACATTTGTTTTACAAGCTTTTGTTTTACAAGCTTATGCTCACCTTATAGGCTATTCCATCATTGCAAAAGCAAATTTTATTGTTATTTTAGAATAAATCCTCATATTAGTAGTATTTCATTACATGTTTTGAAAAATACATATCTGAGATAATCTCATCTACAGATTAAGAAAATGTATATAAAGTCACAACCACACGGTCTGAAATGCAGCTTCACATTTGTGAGCTGTGTGTGAAAAGCATCTTTCCCCTCCAAGAAAATAGCACTGGGGGAGAGGAAGAGGATTTTTGTGGGATTTACCCCTTGGAGGAAATGTTAGCTCCCTTGCCCTGTACTCTGGTCTTGTCATGGTCAAGCCATCCCATGGATGTTACTTTTTAAGAACCACACACTATTTTGTACTTAAGCATCTCTAAGGACCCCTTCTGCTGTTATCTAGTGGTCTGCCTGTTAATAAGTTCTGGTAACATACACAACAGTGGTTCACATGCTTTTCCTTTTAAGAAGCAATATCAGTTGCGCTGTTGTTGTTGTTCTGTGCTTTCAAGCCATTTCCGGCTTATGGCGATGCTAAGGCAAACCTATCATAGGGTTTTTTGAGGGCTGAGAGTGTGTGACTTGTCCAAGGTCACCTAGTCGGTTTCCATGGCTGGGCGGGGATTTGAATCCTGGTTTCCACGGTCGTAGTCCAACACTCAAATCACTACATCACATGGGCTGTATGACTCCCCCATATTTTTTTCTCCACAGATGTAGGAGACTTAGGGCCTTACTGCACTCCAAAGAAAAGCAGTGAGGCAGCAGGAAGATTCCGGCTTCCTTGCTGCCTTACTGCATAACATCTCTGTTCTTCTGGCATTCTTTTGTTCCAGTCCCGTGGGGGACCAAGGTAAAACTGTGTATTTTTGCTAATGGGTTTTTCTGGTTAAGAAAAAGATGTGGGTTTACCTCGGTTCCCCATGGGACTGGAATGAAAAAATGATGATGCTATGTGGTAAGGCAGCGTGGGAGGCGTAATGTTCCTGCTGTCTTGCTGCTTTTCTTCAGAGTGTGGTAAGTGCCCTAGGCCCTTATCACAATATGCTGTTACAGCACTATTACAGTCATCCCTCCACATTCGTGGGGGTTAAGGGTGCAAGACCACCATGAATGTGAAAAAACTGCAAATAAACATACACCTCCCCACTGCCCGCCCACAACCTCCTCGCCCTTCCAAAGTGGTGATGGGGCTTTTGAAGCTTCGTAGCCACTTCTCAGCCATCCCCCCACCCTCCCGAAGCTGCGATTGGGTTTGAAAAGCCCCAGGAGAGGGGGTAATTTGGCACTTTTGCCCTGAAGACCCTGCTCTGCAGGGACTTGGCTCTCCACCACAAATGGAGGCAAGCCCCAGGAGAGGGGGGAGTTGGGCGCTTTTGCCCCAAAGACCCTGCTCTGCTGGGACTTGGCTCTGTTTGGAGTGGTGAGCCAAGCCCTGAGAGAACAGGGAGTTTGTGGCAAAAGTGTCCATTCCCTGCTCTCTCAGGGCTTGGCTCTCCACTCCAAACAGAGCCAAGTCCCAGGAGAGGGGGGAGTTTGGCGCTTTTGCTGCAGTCCCCGGGGAAGGGGAGGAGAAGGAGGACAGACTGCAAATACTCAAAACTGCGAGTATTTCAAAGCTGTGAATGTGGAGGGACAACTGTATTCCACTTTAATTGCTATGGCTGCCTCCTGTGGAATTCTGGCGTTTGTAGTTTACTGAGGCCTAAGAACTCTCTGGCCAAGAATGCTAAATTCCCCTCCCTAAACTCCAATCCCAGGATTCCACAGGAGGCAGCCATAGCAGTTCCAGTGGACTAATAGTGCAATAACTGTGTAGAGCAATAAGTATGTGACTATCATCCCATAAATAAATGGCACCAGTTAACATTCTGATTATTTAATCAGTTGTTTTTGCCAGTGTTTCTTAAATTCATTTTAAAATGTTGCTTGCGACCGAGTGTCAAGGAGCCCCCCGCCCCTATGCCTGCCCACAAGGATACACACAAAGAAGTAACATGCACAAAAGGTTTATTGTACAGAAGAAAAGGATAATTGGCGGAAAGGCCACAACTTTCTGCTTGGTGATAGATGTTAGCGGTTGGACTGGGCATGAGTCACCATAGGCAGGATGAGAGCCCTCAACCTGCCCGGGAAAATCCCAGTCCGCCCCGCCAGGCGGACCGATGGAGTCACGTGGAGGATCACGCGATCAAACACGTGCCTGGCCGTGAGACCATGTCACGTGTTGGGTCACGTGTCCGGAAGCGATCTGCTCACGTGAGAGGATCAGGTGACAGGCCCACGTGCCTAAACCTATCCCCCCTGGGGGAGGGGGTTGCCCAGAGGAGGTCCAGGCCCAGGACCTGGCCCACCAGCCTGCAACCCCCACACACCCCAGACGGGACAAAAAACTCATGCCCACCGCTCAACTGGAAAGTTGTGACGAGGGGTGTACATAGCATAATAACAAGGCTAACTAACAAAAGGCAACTAACTAGAGGGGGGGAGGGTGGGTCTTCGGCTCGTAAGAGCCAACTGACTAAGCCGGGAGTCGGCCGGGAATATATACCCGGCCGGCGGACCAAAAAGGAGACTAGCCCCGCCTCCCGGCCAATCAGCGGCCGCGCTGAGTGCGGGCCCTGATTGGGCCCGGAGAGGCAATTCCAGCCAAGAGGCAATTCCAGCCCCCACCTGATTGGTGAACCTAGTATCCTCTTCCCTGCCTGCCGGAGCAGGCTGGGAAGAGGAGGGCAAACATGGCGGCGCCCTTGCCGCCATGCCGAGGCTTCCGGAGCGGGGGGAGACACCGGCCACAAATGCGGCCGGCCAGGTAAGTCCTGGCAGCCAGCTTTCCATAGTCATGGATTAGGAATCCAGCAGAAGTATTTATTATGACTTATCTTTCTAGAGGATTCAGTGTAAATTAACCATAATTCCTTATGAGAACAGGACTGATGCAACTGTCCAGGCAGATTGCAGTGACACCATTCAAGGTGCACCAGAAGGGACGTGTGAGTCTAGTCTCTTGAACTGCTTCCTTCCAGCTTTGTGGGCTTCCTGTGCAAAATGACACCTTTGAGATCTCCCTGCAAATGTGTAAGATCCTGATGGGTGCCTTAGCTCTGCCTAGGAAATCAAAATGCTGTAATTATACCCTGAATAAATTTTGAGGGGACAGTGGACACTTTTCAGGTGAAGTGATAGGCAAACTGTTTAATCTTGCTTTTCCAGAGTTTCTCTGGCCTGCGTTTTCTCATTCTTGGGAAAAGGCCAACCTGCAGAACATTCAACAGCAGGCAGGGAAAATAAATATTTTTACGATGCAAGTCCAGAACTGAATAGTCAAGGTTATAGTGGTACAGATAAACTTGAAAAGTTCACTGAGTTCTCATATCTTGCATGGGGCCTGCTTTTCTTGGCAGTCTCAACAAAAGCTGCTATAACCTTTTGCTGGAGTTCCCTGATCTGCTGGTACATCTATCTAAAGATTCTAGTCTAGCCTTGTCTGGAGGCAGGTCAGCAAGCACTGAAATATGTCCTTTTCCTCCAATTGCTGGAAAGGTTAGATACGTGCAGGCTTTGGTCATTTCTGATTTTGATGGTTTGATTCAGTAAGAAAGAAGGCAAGTAAAAGACAATACTGGATAGATTTTTTTGTACTTGCACACATAAACAAGCAACTCTAATTTATACTGCAGTCCGCTTCTGCCTATGCATCATAGAAAGCATATTGCTAGAACATTCATGCATGCACCTGCACACACACACACACACACACTTTAGTTACAGTGACAGGAGTGTACCACACTTTGGAGCACAAAAGTATTATGGGAGCCTTTATTTAAAATATTTTGCCATCACTTTTCCATTTGTCAGCCACAACTTTTGCTGAACTTTTCTACTGTAGTTTTAAAAGAAGGCTCGTCTGCAAGAAATTAATCAGCTAGGCAAAGCAATTTTTAAAAAGTATTTAAATCAGCAGAATAACACAACAACAGCACAGAAATAGTAACAGTGAAAAATAATCCATATTTGAAGATTGTTCATGTGTGTCCCTGAAATTCTTATATTTCCAAAGAGGAAACTAGAAGAATCCTGCATGCAGGTGCATTCTATGGTCTGCTCTAAGACTTCTTTGGGAAGGAATTAGTTTATGTACATACAGCATAGGAGCATGAATCAGAGCCTCTGATGAGCAGACAGTCTCAGAGATATCCTGGCCTCAAATTATTTAGGGTTTAAAAGCACTTTGAAATATGCCTAGAAAAATCAGTGGGCCAGTGAAGATGCCAGACCTACATGCTCTGGTTAATAATCTGTTAATGTTGACATTTCCAAGCATTTGAATGCAAACCATATGTAGAGTGTATTGCAGTAGTCTAAGGTAAATGTTGCTAAAGTATGAATGAGAGGCAAACTCTTTTGAAAATGTATTTTCTTTAGAACCATTTTTGTTAGAAGATGTATTAGTTGGCATTCTAGGCTAAGCAACTAAAAAAGACTCCTCGCTGCAAATACCAGTTAAACACCCAGGGTCTCTCCTGAACTACAAAAGTGATTGTTTCGGTGAGTGGAAAGCCATCCAGGAAAGGTTCGTAGATCATAAAATTATAGAGTTGGAACTAGGCCATCTAGTCCGCAAGGGCCATCTAGTCCAACCCTCTGCCATGCAGGAATACCGAATCAAAGCACTCCTGACAGATGGTTGTCCAGCCTCTGTTTAAAAACCTCCAAAGAAGGAGACTCCACCACACTCCCAGGCAGCGCATTCCATTGTTAAACAACTCTTACTGTCAGGAAGTTCTTCCTAATGTTTAGGTGGAATCTCTTTTCCTGTAGTTTGAGTCCATTGCTCTGTGTCCTAGTCTCTGGAGCCATAGAAAACAAGTTTGCTCCATCCTCAGTATGGCATTCTTTCAAATATTTAAACATGGCTATCATATAACCTCTTAACCTTCTCTTCCCCAGGCTGAACATACCGAGCTCCCTAAGCCACTCCTCATAGGGCGTAGCTTCCAGACCTCCCACCATTTGGGTCACCCTCCTCTGGACACATTCCTGGATACATTAATGCTTCTCTTTCCTGTTTAGATTAAGCTTCAAAGTAGTCCACTACTGATCCCTGAAATTGGGTCAAAACTTCACCCTAGAACTAGAGAGAAAGTGAAAAAATATGCTAGATGTCATCAGTATATTCATGACACCATACTCCAAATCCATGAAGAATTTCTACTAATACTTTTATGCAAATACTAAATTCAGCACAGATGAGATGCAAGCCTATGGAAACCTATCATGATGGGAAGGAGCAATGGTATCCTATCATGCTCTGACACTAACCCATCTGGAAGGACTAGAACCACTGCATTATAGTACTATCAGGGATTGGAAAAGTTAACAGCTTCCATAACCCCAGAGCCAGTGTGGCCACTGACCGTACTTGCTGGGGATTCTGGGAACTAGCATAAATTTGGTATGATCTTGTTGCCAGTCCCATAAGCACCTGAAAATGGAAAGTGTTTTTAGTATTGCTGAACAGCTTGCAATATGAAACCCTATTTGGGTATTCCCTGTCACATGTTCCCCACTGCATGAGTTGAGAACAACTTAACTTTTGCAGTGGTGGCCCACTCTACTTGTGTAGACTCCTTCAGCAATATACAGCCCAAAATGGGCAGTTACAAAGCATGCTAGACGCCTATACCAGTGCAACTGGTTCCCTGCTAAAGACACCCAGTCACAGTGTGTGGTGGAAGACTGCAAAGCTTGGCTTTTTGAGAACACAGTGGGAGGAAATGGTCAACAAGTACCTCTGTACTCTTCCCTCTCATGTGATGGGGATCACAAAGAAAGAAAGATATGTTTCTTTCCTATGGGGTCGTTTACACAGGCAAATATTCCTCTAAATATACCGCTAAGATAGCTCATAGTTCACATGGGTCGCGGCACAGCATCGCCTCATTCAGAAGGGGGGAAGGTGAAACAACCAAATATAGCGTGGCAAGGAATGTCGCTACTTTTGCCGGTATATTTGCAATGTAGCACTTTATTGGCAGTGTAAACAACCATTCCGCTAAGGGCTACAGCAGAGCTTCACTGTGATTGGATGATGCAGGGGTGATGATGCAGGGGTGGGTTCAAAAGAGGGGGAGGGAGGTAAGGAGAGACAGTAGTGATTAGAGGAAACATTAAAAAATCCTCTCTGCTATTTTGCAAACAGAAAGGATTCCCATCAATTTTCAGTCAGGGAGCATTCCTTCTCCTCCTCTCTGCTGTTTTGCAAGTATGTAAAAGCTCCGTTCGTCAGCAGTGATCCTGTGCATGGGGGAGGGAGAGAAACCATTTCATGAAGGACTGCAGCAGAGCTGCACTGCTATTTTGACAGTCTGTTTCTCTCTCTCTCTCTCTCTCTCTGGCTTTCCTCTATTTGGCAGAAAATGCTGTCAAGCGAGGAGGAAAACCTTCCATTTGATTTGTGGCCAGGGAGCTGGCGGGGGGAAGAGTGACTGCCTCTAAGCTGTTAAGCACACGGACCTTCCGTTTGATTTGTGGCCAGGGAGCTGAGGGGGGGGGGAAGAGTGACTGCCTCTAAGCTGTTAAGCACATGGACCTTCAGTTTGATTTGTGGCCAGGGAGCTGAGGGGGGGAAGAGTGACTGCCTATAAGCTGTTAAGCATGGAGTTCGGGCCAGGGCAGACATTCCTATGGCATCCCTCTGTCTCCTCACAATGCTCGGCCATGCCCCCAGCACATTTGGCTGTGTGAACCTCAAAGCGGAAAAAATCAAAGAGCCACAAAATATAACTGTGTAAACATATACCGTGTAAACTATCCACCACTGATGCGGGAAAGCGCTAAAGCGCAACTTAACGCAATAAAACCTGCCGTGTAAACCAGCCTTATGTCTATTGATTCAAGCAGTCTTCAGTGTGTCTACCTGTGCATAGTACTTTTTTTTTTTTTTGGTAATTGATCTACAGTGGAATGTGCTTTCTTTGATAGTCTATTTCAACAGACTGATGAAGCACCTACTTCAGTAGACTGTTGCCTGGGGGTGCGGGATGACACATGCCATCAGAAGCCAGTTAATCTTTAAGATGTGCCATTACTCTCTTAACACAGCTAGTCATCTTAAATGTATCTGAAGCACATTCCCCTTTGAGAGCCAATGTGCAGTTTACACATCTACACTGCATTAAGCATTTTCCAATGTGTGTTAGCTAATTGTCTCCACTAAAAAAAATTTTTAAGTGGATTTTTAAAACTTGGTATAATATGAGGTAGAAATTGGAGATCACTGGCTTGCTGTGTATGTATGTATTCACAATGTATGTATTCACACTGATATCACAACAGTTAAATATAAATATTTAATCCTCTTGCAGAATGGGTAAAGTTCAAACTATCCTGCCAATAAAATTCAACTGGATTTAAGATTTTACTTAGTGTAATTAGCTAACCCCCACTCTGTGCTTTTATGTTACCTCTAGCAGCACAATGGTTGATTTGGTAACCATTATATTTGTTTAACTGCTGTAAAGTAAGTTTCCCACAATAGATCCTTACACTTAAATAGGAATCAGAGAAGACGGATGCCCCATCCATCATCTAGCCCTTCCCCTCCTGCTGTCTCATCTGATAGGCACTTCTGCTGATTGGGATAGCTGGCAAGAAGAGAACAGGAAGTAGGAATGATGGATCAAAACAATCTCTTGTCCTGAAAGGCAATCAGAAGACTTCTGTCAAGGAACCACCTTGTCAAAGGTTGTTGTTGTGTGCCTTCAAGTTGTTTCCTACTTATTGTTTGTTGTTTGTGACCCCTATCATGGGGTTTTCCTGGCAAGATTTGTTCAGAGTGGGTTTTGGCATTGCCTTCCTCTGAGGGTGCCAAAAATTAATTGTGCACATGCCACACTGCAACATTTCCCCCACTTTGAAGGACTGGGATGTCATCCTTCTGATCTGTGATGGGACAGACTGTACCAAAGGAAAGACTTAAAAGGCTTGACTGCCATTACCTTTGCTGCCTTCTAGACATTCTTCTTACTCTTTGGAGTATAGTATGTCTATGCAGAGCTTGGAAGGGGAAATAATTGAATGATATCCTGAGGGCATCAATAACTAAGCAGTGGTGGAATGATCTTCTAGCTCTCACAATATCATCCTACCACTGTTGAGTTATTTTAAATATATATTTGTATTAAATAAATTCTAGTACAATAAAATACAATGAAAAAGAATATACAAACAAGAAAGAGAAATTTAAAAGGTATTAAGAAGAAAGAACAACAAAGAGCAGAAGGAAAGGAATTTAGATTTGACTCCAACTTTCCCAATTATGCTTCTATATCCTACTATATAGAATAACTTCTCCCACTATAGTTACTGTTCATATACTTCTCTCTCTGGCTTTTCTTCGCAAACAAAGATTCAGGAAGGGCTCATCCCGCGCTTTCTGCAAGCGCGCTGATGACTATAAAGGCCAATCCGAGATGAACAAGTCTGGTTGCAGAAAGCACAGCTGAGGGTCTCCTTGGGTGATGTTTCTGGGTTGTGATTCTTTCTGTGTTGTCGTTTCTCTTCAAGACTTGTTCAGCGTGAGTTCTCAAATAAGACTGCAGCATTGTGGATAGTGCGTCTCCATGCCTCCCGATGTGAGGCCAGGGCAGACCATTGTTGGTGATCAATTTGGCCAAGCCTGAGATGTTGTTTCAGGGAATCCTTGTATCGCTTTTTGGAGCGCCCCTCTTACGCTGACCCATGGCAAGTTCACCATAGAGTACTATTTTTGGGAGGTGATGGTCCTCCATCCTAGAAACGTGCCCTGCCCAGCGCAGTTGTGTTCTCAATATCATGGCCTCAATGCTGGTGATCCCTGCTTGCTCAAGGACAGCAGCATTCATCACATAGTCAGTCCAGTGTATATTTAGGATTGTGCATATACAGTGCTGATGAAAGCATTCGAGGAGTCGTAAGTGTTGGCAATAGGTGACCCATGTTTCAGACCCATAAAGGACAATAGACATATACGTCTACATATACTTCATATACTTCTACAGCTTAATCAAATGTATTAATTATAAAAACCTACAGTTAATATATTATTCTCTTTTTTTTCTGTAAAAAGACATTCAATAGTTCGCAGTCTTTTGAAAATGTTGTCACTGACTTCTCTGTAATCAATGTTGATAATTTGTCTGTTACAACTAGGTCAATCAATTTGAATAGCCAATCTTCATTCCTTGGAATTACAGTTGTCCCTTCATATTCGCTGGGGTTTGGTTCCAGGACCCCCCATGGACACCAAAATCCGTGAATACTCAAATCCCATTATATACAATGGCATAGCAAAATTGTGTCCCTTATATAACATGGCAAAATCAAGCTTTGCTTTTTGGATTATTATTTTTTAAAGAATATTTTCAAGCCGTGAATATTTAAATCCATGGATGCCAAATCCATGGATATGGAGGGACAAGTGTACATTATTTTTCCATTTCTGTTCATACACTAATCTTGCTAAAGTGGTCATATGTCATAGTAATCTTCCATGTGTCTTCTCCATTTGATCATCCATCATTCCAAATAAAAACAATTCTGATTTCATTTGGATATGAACATTCGAAGTCCTCTGTATGGAATAATGTATTTGACTCCAAAATTTCTTAGCCTTTCCACAAGACCACTGTTGAGTTATTGATGGCTTCAGCATGTCATTAGAGTCATTCTTCTTAAAAGTTCACTTTCTTAACTCTACATCCATAATATTGTTTGGGTATTGTTAGGGAACAAAGTCACTCTGGTGGGATGTGATTCCAAGGAACACTTGCTGTTCCAAGGCATCTCTAGAGACATTAAGGCTTTAAATCCTTGAGAAGCAGAAAACATTAACAAACCTCCTTGGAATGTGTGTGATTGAAACTCCAAAATGTGTAATGATCTTCTGGTAAAATAATGTCCCAGGCATACTCAGATTTGCCCCACAATCTGCCTTCAAACTGTTACTGTAAAAAGAAGGGATTTGGGGAGCAAAATGAGTAATAGAACAGATTTGAAGTTAGCTAGGGAGCATGTTCTGTGTTAAAATAAAGAAACATTTGGTAACCGGTTGAGCTATTTTTTAAAAAAAAAACTGTAAAGTTATTGCTGTACTAGACCTCATGCTTTTAAGAGTATTTTTGATATTTTTTATTATCAAAATTAGTGCTTTGCTAAAATGCAGATTTTCAGGAAACAAAGTTCTGCTGACCTCCTGCTCACCTCCTGCCAGTTCTAAAGTGCCTAGAGGGCTCTCTGCATTCTTCATCCCAAGTACACTGTGTCTGTTTTCAAATGCATACTTCCCAACTGTATACTCTACTGCATGTGTTCAACATACACTCTTCAGAAACATACAAAAATAACATTGATAACTTTGTTGTCAAATCTTACAGCCATTTAAATTCTTTCCCTGGCCCTCTATGTTTCTTTGTTCTGAAGCAGGTACGTTTTATGCTGCTGAGAAGTCTGAAATCATTATTAATTTGTACTTTCTGAATCAAAGGCCTTCAAAAGTAACACATTAGTATACTTAAAGATTTCTTCCTCGATGATTACACCCCTCCCCAAGCATGCCTAATGGGAATTGGAAAAGGTAGCTTACTGTTACTATGTTTGATTTCTTCCATCCCTGAACTTTCATAAATCAGTACTAGCTGTCCCTACCATGTTATGTCTAGCAGATCTTTAAGATGTGTGAAGGGTATAGGGTTGGATCCAGATTTAGATGTCTGTCGCTGGACTGGTGGAAGTGAACTTCTCTCCCCTTCCCACAGCAGCTGCACTAATCCCCACAAAATGCTGTAGTAAGGTGTTAGAGGAGCCTGTTGAATAGGGTGAGCAGCAATTGTGTGTGTGAGGGGGGGGGGAACCTGCAAAATCAGGCCCCCTTCTGTATTGGCGCTCCCGTCAGTTGCTTCTCTTTCTCCTCGCCTTCCATAGTTGTATTGTTTTTTGTTGTAACCATGGATCTGGAAACTGGAAAACATGTCCTTACCCTTGTAGTCTCCATCCACTAAAATGAATGAATCATAAGTTTGTGGGGAAATGGCTAAGGATGTGTTTTGCAAGTTCCAGGTCTCCAGTTCTTGCCATTTCAAATGAAAAGAAACAGATAGCTGGTAAGACAAGAGACCTACACCTGAAATTCCAGAGAGCTGTTACTAATCAAGAGGTTTTTTTTAACATGCTGGGCTAGATGAATAAATGAATGCTTGCTATTATATTCAACATTATGGACATCAACAATGTGCATACGAGAAAAGACTTTTAAAGTGACGTGTGCTGCTCTTGTCCCTGCTATGACATGTCTAGTGCACCTCTTAGATCTTTTCATTGTTGAGTTCGTGCACTACATCATAGATGCAAATGCAGTGGGTTCAATATGTTTCACCGTGTGCATTGTCACACAAGGAGGTACGGAGACTGACTCACATGTTGCTTGTTTTTCAACACAGAGGAGGTCTCCTTCTATGACCCATTCTCTCAAGTATGCTGGGTTGCTGGTGGTCTGTGAAAAGTCATCAGTACCTATATTATTTTGGTTGCATTTGCCACAATCTCAGCAACATTCTTGTCCCATCCCAGTTCCATATTGGGTTATTGGATTTTGTTTCCGTGGTGCATGAAAATTCATGTACTTTTTTGTGCATGTATTTCAAATTTCATACATGTCTGTACATATCTTTATATACATTTTTATATTGACTAAAGTGTGTTCATGCACATTTTCGAATGTATGCATAGTTTTGTGTGCTTCCTTTCTTCCCAGAAACACATCACAGTTCTCATAAATATAGAAATATCTGAGGCAAGATGCACTTTGCCTGATTGGCAGTCTCACGAGGAGCATAGTGGATGTTTTCATAAAGAAATATGCACCCAACAATTAATTTCCTATCCTAGTTGGTACCTAGCGGTACTGAAGTTGATGATTTCTTGTTCTAGGATGAATATCTTGCATATTTTGAGGCTCTAGGTTAAGATGTTATTGTTTTAAGTGACTTTTGGTCCAAATGGTATCTGAAAGTCCTGGCTCTTTTATTCATCTTCTGATTGACTACTGCTAATCATTGGTACCAATCCCACATAAACCTATACTGGAAACAAGGGTTCATGGCTAGGCAAGGATCACAAGGCAGTTGCATCACATAAGAAAGCCCACATGCAGCTTTTACTCCCTTTTTTTTTAAAGCTCCCAGGTCTGCTAATCCCCCTCAAAGCTACTAACTCCCCCTTTAAAAAATAGGTGGGAAAATTGTCCTGAAATGCTGCATGAAGCAGCACCCACTGACCTGTACAACCCCTACCCTGATTTTCAGCCAGTAGACCTAGAAGTGAAAACTGGAAGTGGATTACTGGGATGGTGGAATAGAGGGCATACTTATCAAGTTTGCAGATGACACCAAATTAGGGGTGGTGGTGTATCTGATACTCCAGAGGACAGGATCAAAATTTGACATGACCTAACAGATTAGAATGCTGGGCTAAAACGTACAAAATGAATTTCAGCAGGGAGAAACATAGGATATTACACCTGGGCAGGAAAAATGAAATGCACAAATATAGGATGGGTGACATATGGCTTGATGGCAGTACATGTGAAACGAATCTAGGAGTCTTAGTGGACCACAAGCTGAACATTTGTCAGCAATGTGATGCGGCAGCTTTAAAAAGCCAGTGTAATTCTAGGCTGCATCAATAGCAGTACAGGAGTCTAGTTTGAGGGAAGTAATAGCACCACTCTATTCTACTTTGGTCAGACCTCACCTGGAATACTGTGTCCAGTTCTGCTCACCACAATTCAAGACAAATATTGGCAAGCTGGAGTGTGTCCAGAGGAAGGCGGTCAAAATGGTGAAAGGTCTGGAAACCATGCCCTATGAGGAGCAGCTTAGGGAGCTGGGTATGTTTACCTTGGAGAAGAAAAGGTTAAGGGGTGACATGATAGCCATGTTTAAATATTTGAAGGGATGTCATATTGAGGATAGAGCAAGCTTGTATTCTGCTGCTCCAGAGACCAGGACATGGAGCAATGGGTTCAAACTCAGGAAAAGAGATTCCACCTAAAAACATCAGGAAGAACTTACTGACAGTAAGAGCTGTTTTACAGTGGAATGTGCTGCCACAGTGTGTGGTGGAATCTCCTTCTTTGGGGGTGTTTAAGTAGAGGCTGGATGGCCATCTGTCAGGGGTGCTTTGATTGTGTGGAAGGGGGTTGGACTGCATGGAAGGGGGTTGGACTAGATGGTCCTTGTGGTCTCTTCCAACTCTATAATTCTATGTCTGGTCATTTCTGGGAGAGATTTTCATCATTTTGTGGCCAAGAATCTGAAGAAGGTACAGCTCACCAAGAGGGCAAAAATAGGTCCTTGCCATAGTTGTTCACCCCTGCTTTATTATTTATTTTATTTTTATTCATTTATTTAATTTATATTCCATCTTTCTCCCATCAAGGGATTCAAGGTGGCATACAGCATCTTAAAAAACATAATACAATTTTAAAAATTCTTACTACAAAAGTTAACACACAGTTTAACTAACATTGATGTTAAAAGGCTGGGAGAAAAGCTTCTTACCCTTAAGGAGGCCCCTACTCTTACTTTTGATGAGCCTTCTTATTGCTAAGAAGCCTGGTGTCTCTTAACTCTTAGGCATGTATTTTGCTAACTGGGTAGTTGGCTGCTTAAGCATCCTTCGACTCCATGGGTGAGGCAGGTTCCTTAGAAGCTCTTTCTGAGGGTGGCCTCAGGTCTGCTGTTACTGAGGGATCTGCTCTAACATTTCAAAGAGTTAATGAAGGGTATGTGTCGGAAAACTGGAATTGTGGGAACTCATGGGAACTCAGCCTCAGATTCTTCAGCGGAGAAAGAGGGTTTGTACAGGATTGGTGCAGTACTCACTGGTATACTTTTAAATTACTATTCATTTGATTGTGTTTTAATATATCATTTGTTTAATAGTTTTAAAATAGTATACCTTTTTGTGTGTACCAGTGGCTCTTAACCTGTGGTCCGCAGACCCCCAGGGGGTTGTGATGGCCTCACAGGGGGTCTGTGAAGGCTTAACATGGCTGCTCCACTGTTTGGCCCACCTCCTCCCCACAGTGGAGCAGCCATGTGACAGCAGCCAAGGCAAAGGCTGGCTTTCTGTTCCATCCTTTTCAGCCACAAGCTTGCAGGAAGAAGTAGGAGAAAGTCTTCCCTCCCCTTCCAGTGCCTTTGAGGGAAGGTTTAATGGATGATGTAATTGTGTTGTTGTTGTTTGTATTATTATTAGAGTTTTAAATCTTGAGTTACATGTCTTGGGAGTTTGTGGCAACAAAAGATATTTAAAGGGGGTGCCTGGGAAAGAAAAGGTTAAAGAGCCACTAGTGTATATCTATTTGTGCCTTTTTTAAAAAAAAAAATGATAGTTTTTCTGGGGTTCCTTGAATCCTAGTTTTGGGTGGATGCTGGGATGTGAATGAAATAAACCAATAACTGATACTTGAATAAACTTTCACCTGATTTTCTATGAAAATAGATCAATATTCTTAAAATGGGATAGTTTTAAAATGCAAATGCATCTTCTAAAGCTAATTTCCAGTTATGACTTGCAGTAAGGATGGTAGTTGACTGTGATCTGCTGGGAAAATTTGTGAATTCACAGGGACTACATTGCTGAACACGCAGTTGTTTTCTGAACAAACAGAGAGAGAATGCTGGCATGGGCAAGGTTGTGCTGACCTTACCTGGTGGTCTGTCCACTGACTGACATGTTTCAAAGGTTAAACTAACTGTGGTGGAAGTGTAATTGGTAGCACACTGGCATTTTTCCACGCCACACTGAAGAGTGCAATAATGAAGAGTGCTAGCTTTGTGTACTTGCATGAGTCAGGGTTTGAAAAGTCACGTACACATGAAGGTCAGTACCTGGACTGCCCTAGTGTTTCCCCTCTATTGTCCCCCTCCTTGCTTGTAACCACATTTTGTTTTAATAATCCCCTCACAACAAAACAAAAAAAAAAGGGGGGGGGGAGAAAAGAAACAAGCAAGCCAGATGTACATTTAGTAAGAGCTAAGAACAGATTCAGGAAAATAGCGAAGAAGGACTGTTCTACTAGCTAACAGCACGAAAATTCAAATTTCTTTTGGCAAAACAACAGACACAAACATCAAAAGGCTTCACAATAGTTAGGTATGCTGTTTTACAGGATTTCACCTTCATCACAGTTCCCATCACTAATGCTAAAATTTAAAGAACAAGAAGACTATCAGATAAACAGCTGTTTATCATAATGGAAAAGCCTTAAAAATCACAGGTTATTGAAAAGTTCATTAATAAAGTTAATTTAAGACCTGGGACAATTAAAAACAATTTTTCTGGGTGCCTGGAGAGTGTCATTCTAAAAGTGAGAAGACCCACTGAAAATACACCTTTCCCTAGTCATTATTATTGTTGTTGTGCCTTCAAGTCATTTCTGATTTATGGCAACCCTAAGACAAACCTACCCTGGGGTTTTCTTAGTAAGATATGTTCACAGAGGCTATGCCATTGCTGTCCCCTGAGGCTGAGAGAGTGTGACTTGCGCAAGGTCACTTAGAGGATTTCTATTCTCTCTGCTGGTGGTCTTGCATCAGGAATATGTAGGTTTATTGTTTTATTTATGCATCTTTGATGTTAAAAATGAAACAGTCTAACATTCCACTCTATGTATAGGTTGTTTGCATCTTTGTTGCCCAATATTGTCCATCAAGGACTAAACCCAGTCTCCACATTCTTTCCCATGGAGCTGGTAGGAAGCAGAGGCATTTTTGAAAGATCCTTCCTCCATTTGCAACCTCCAGTGCAACTTCCATCAATGTTCTGAAACATGCCCTAACCCCCCAGAGCAGGTTTTCAGGAGCTGAGCAGACTGAAGGACTGTAAAGAAAGGAGATAATTGACCAAGATAATCTCTCCCTAGTCCAATAGCAGAAATGCTCTCAGAGATCAGAAACCTTCAATGAGTGGAAGGAACCTTTCTGTTCACAAAAAGACAACCATGGATCCAACCCCCAATGCATTTTGACATGACTTGTAAAAAATTCCCATGTTTGAACTATTTACAAATGGGGATGTTTCTGGCTGTCTGTGTACTAATTTTTCTCTAGTGCTGAAATATTTGTAGTTTAAAAAAAATGATGTTGAAATTCTGTAAGCGCTTGTGAATACAGTAAGACCCCTGTATCTGCTGGGGATTGGTTCTGGGGGGCCCTGTGGATGCTGAAAACTGTGGATAATAGCAAACACAATTGAAAATAATGGGACTTCTGGTTTAAAATACCATAGAGTTGCCTTGGAGGATCTAGAAAATGGCTAGAGAGGACACATTTTCTAGGAAGATTCTATGGTAGATGTGCTGTTTTGTATCCTGTGGATAATAGAATCAGTGGATAATGAATCAGTGGATATGGGGATCCTACTGCACATGCAATGTCCCACTTCAGAGAGAAAGATATAGATGTCCGTTTTTCATCCAAATCTAGCAATGTGGATGCCCTAGACACTTGGGCAAAAATCAGAAATAATCCAGTTTGAAAGTGGATTATTTGCCATGGCTCCTTCCTATGGAATCCTAGGATTTGTAGTTTGATGAGGCATCAGAACTCTGGCTAAAACCTTGTAAAACTACAAATCCCAGGATTCCCTAGGAAGCAGCCATGGCAAATAATCCACTTTCAAACTGGATTATTTTTGTAGTGTGAATGTAGTGTAGTGTAGTGTAAGATCAGTGGTTTAGAGTCTCAGAATTTCAGGAATCAATGAACAGAGCATCTAGGGCTCTACATTTCTCTATAGCACAATTTAAGAAATTCTTTACTAAAACCATTAAGACTATTATTTAGTAAGTGAGCTATATTTACTTTCAGTAGTTAGCAACTTTTGAACAAGATGCCTAAAGGTTACTCAATGATTTTTTTTTTAACCTTAACATGTAGTAGTGTAATTCAAACATCCATGGGTCAAAGTGGGCCTGTTTGATCATGTCTAGATAAAAGATAGTTGGGAAGCATGGGAGATGCAGAAAAGCTTCACCATAATTGTCTGTGGATGTACCATTGTTTCATAAATCAAGTTTGAAGCATCTGGAATAGCACTTGGCTGCATCCATTTGCTCAGTCTTTCTTTAGCTGATAGATCTTCAGCAATTCCAGAGTGCCAGCTGTCTACTGTGTGAATTGGCTGCTTTACTGTGTCAGCATTTAGGCTCTGAGCCAGCTGTCCAGGTCTAATGAGGCAGTAAACGTTGGTTGAATATAGAAACATGGCAAATGTCTGCTGACTCAGACTCAAAAAGCAAGGGCAGTTAAGGGTTAGTAAAGCAACTGATACCCAAGGTTTTTATTTTCTCCAGGCACATAACTGACAAATATAGCATAATGTGGGAAGGCGATTATTCTGTATGGGTGTGTCTCTGAGGCTAGAAATGTGAAGGCCAGGGCAGGAAAACCGACATCAATAAATTAAAGGGAAAATAGTTTTTTTCCATTTTTTCTGAAGCCTTTCCTCCTCCTAGAAAAATTGGAAAAATGTCAAATTAGGGGTTTTAGATGTTAAAAATGAGAAGAAAAGAGAATATTTTCTCTTAGAACTATGAAAAAAATGTTTAAGACAAGGTGTTCATATATTTACTTCCCTACAATTATTTCTAAAAATTATATACCGTAACAAAAAGATGTTTATGTAAGACAATGTATAGGACCTGATCATTACAATTCTTAGTTTGGTATCCTTCTCTCTCTCTCTCTCTCTCTCTCTCTCTCTCTCTCTCTCTCTCTCTCTTTTTTTTTTTTTATGGCATTGAATACCTTGTGTCTGCGAGACAGTATGGAAGATTAAAGGACACAAAATTCTGTATTAGTATTGTTGATGGTTTCGTCTATATTTATTTATTTGCCTGCTCCTAACAAAATGAAAGAGGTTCCTTACAGTGCAGGATCTGTGTTACCAAATAAATAAATAAATAAATCATAGAATTGTAGAGTTGGAAGAGACCACAAGGGCCATCCAGTCCAACACCCTGCCATGCAGGAATACACAATCAAATCATCCCTGACAGATGGCCATCCAGCCTCTGTTTGAAGACCTCCAAGGAAGGAGACCCCACCATGCTCCGACGGAGTGTGTTCCACTGTCGAACAGCTCTTACTGCCAAAAAGTTCCTCCTAATGTTGAGGTGGAATCTCTGTTCCTGGAGCTTGCATCCATTGCTCCATGTTCTAGTCTCTGGAGCAGCAGAAAACAAGCTTGCTCCATCCTCAATGTGACACCCCTTCAAATACTTAAACAGGGCTATCATATCGCCCCTTAACCATCTTTTTTCCAGGCTAAACATACCCAGCTCCCTGAGTCTTTCCTCATAAGGCCTGATTTCCAGACCTTTCACCATTTTTGTTGCCCTCCTCTGGACACGCTCCAATTTGTCAATATCCTTTTGGAATTGTGTCCAGAACTGGACACAGTATTCTACATGAGGCCTGACCAAGGCAGAATAGAGTGGCACTACTTCCCTTGATCTAGACACTATACTTCTATTGATGCAGCCCAAAATCCCTTTGGCCTTTCTAGATGCCGCATCACACTGTTGACTCATGTTCAACTTGTGGTCTACTAGGACTCCTAGATCCCTTTCGCACGTAGTCTCGTTAAGCCAGGCCTCCCCCATTCTATATCAATGCATTTCGTTTTTTCGCCCTAAATGCAGTACCTTATATTTCTCCGTATTGAATTTCATTTTGCTAGCTTTGACCCAGCTCTCCAGTCTATCCAGGTCATTTTGAATGTTGATCCTGTCCTCTAGGGTATTAGCTACTCCTCCTAATTTGGTGTCATCTGCAAATTTGATAAGTATGCCCCTAATTCCCTCATCCAAGTCATTGATAAAGATGTTGAATAGCACTGGGCCCAGGACAGAACCCTGTGGCACCCCACTGATCACATCTTTCCAAGATGAAGAGGAGCCACTGCTGAGCACGCTTTGGGTTTGGCCGGTCAACCAATTACAAATCCACTTAACAGTTAACTTGTCTAGCCCACATTTTACAAGCTTGTTTGCAAGAATGTCATGGGGAACCTTGTCAAAGGCCTTACTGAAATCAAGGTATGCGATATACACAGCGTTCCCTTTATCTACCCAGCTGGTAATTTTTTATATATATATATATATATATATATATAAAGAGATCAGATTAGTCTGGCATGACTTGTTTCTCTGAAACCCATGTGGACTTTTTGTGATTATGGCATTGCCTTCTAAAGGTTCACAGACTCAATGTTTAATGATCTGCTGTAGAATCTTCCCTGGTATTGATGTCAGACTAACTAAACGATAATTGTTGGGATCCTCTTTTCCCCCACTTTTGAAGGTGGGCACAATGTTTGCCCTCCTCCAGTCTGCTGGGACTTCTGTTCTCCAGGAGTCCTCAAAGATTATTGCCAATGGCTCTGAGATTACATTTGACAGCTCTTTTAAATATTATATTAAAGTTTTTAATGGGAGTTCAGTTTGTAATTTTTTTCCTGACTGAACTGTATTTTTAAATATACCAAACAAGACAATTTTATGCCAAACAAAACAGTATAATTGTATGTATTTGTTCCTGAAGTAAGAATCTGTACAGGATACTGGTAACACATTTTCTCCAAATTTTGTGAAAATGTCTGTTTTCTTGAAAAACCTCCCCCCCCCCAATGGCTTCAAAATTTACTGGATATTTTACATCTTTAGGTGAGGCACGCCAGCTGTGCTGCACAGTTTCAGTTTGTAACCACAGCTGGCCAAAGCTTTAGAAAATTACTTTTATGAATACCAACTTCAAGAATCCCTTCACTAACAGAGCAAGCTAGTGGATGCTGGGATTTGCCATCAGCTCTTCCTTTCCAGAGTAGAGTTCATAAAAGTGTTCAGATCTGCTTGCCTTCAGAAATCAACCCAACAGAAATTTTCTTTCCCGTCTCCCCTGCCCACACTTTCCAAATTTATATTGGTGGGATACTGCAGCCTTTGCTTGCAAATTTTTCTCTTCCTGCACCTGCTCTTTAGCTTAAGGCAACCCATTTTTTGTTATTTAACTTTAAAAATATAAACTAGAATTAGCTTTTGGAACAATATCACTGTGCAAGATAATAAAATGCTTCTTGAGTGTTTTTCTCTTAACATACTTGGTGGAGTAGGTTCTATATCTAACATTGTGCAATATGTTCCAAGCATCCATTGTTTGAGTCTCTACTATGTACATCTTAGTTTGGTCCTCCATTGTCTAACCCTGCACAAAGTCTGCAACAACGGCATGCCAAAAGCCATTTGTGATGGTCAGAGGGGAGAGTGAGCTATGGGATGAGAATGGACCTTTTGCCACAATTACGTTTGAGCCAAAGGCGAACTCCAGCAATAGCAGCCATCAGAAAAGGAGGGCACTGATGTAATAGTAGAAGCTACTGCATTGTTTTGGTTTTTGTATCTATAATATTTGGTTTCCCCCCCCCCCTCAAATCGTTGCCTCTCTAACCTTTGGAGAACTTGTATTTCAAAATATTGCTAATAAAAACATATGGTGAAAATCTGGATTGAATATATTTTCTACAGATTAAATTAGGACTAGATCCATTTGCATTTCTTGTTTTACCCCAAAACAGGCTTCCCCTACCAATGTGTTTAGTGCAAACATTAAGTGCACCTTGACTGCCATGGCTCCATGCTGTGGAATCCTGGGATTTTTAGTTTGGTGAGCTACTTAGAATACTCTAGTGCACTTTTCTTTTGCAGAGCCTTTTTCCAAACTACACATCCAAGGGTTTCATTGGATAAAGCTATGGCAGTTAAGAGAGCCAGTGTGGAGTAGTAGTTTGAGCATTGGACTATGACTCTGGGGACTAGGATTCAAATCCCCATTCAGCTATGGAAACCAACTGAGTGACTTTGGTTGGGCAAGCTAGCCACACACTCTCAGCCTCAGAGAAAGGAAAAGGCAAACCCCCTCTGAACAGTCTTGCCAGGAAAACCCCATGATAGGTTTGCCTTAGGGTTGCCAGAAGTCGGAAATGACTTGAAGGCACACAACAACAACTTGGCAGTTAATGTGAGATCGCAGTGCTATAACTCTCATTGCAAAGGCAGCTTTTCTGATGCTGCTAATGTAGAAGGAAATTTTATTGCTTTTTAAATTTACCTTTGCTCCAAGTCTTAAACAATAATTTAAGATCTTGTCTATATGATCAAAATAATACGAGTGAGATGCGAACATACAGTGGTCCATTCGTATGGACAGGCACATAAATACATGTCATTTAGAAGTGGGGCAGCCAAATCCACCACTAAGTCCGTGTGCCATGTCTGAGGCTTTGTCCAGATTTTTAAAAAAGCGCCGTACAACATGTGAATGTGCGATTGTTTGAGCACTCACATTTGCACAGCAGGTACAAACAGGCAGCATAATCTGAATGGCTGGATGAGCATGGGTCAGGGCTAGCAAACACGGAGGGAAGCACCTGCAGCCTCCATGTTGGATTTTCGGCTAAGCAAGTGTCTGGCTACGTGGAGTTTAGACGGGCCTGTTTCACAGTGAAGACAGGTCACATTGTTGCAAACGCCTGCTTTTTTGGATATTTTCATATTTCCCCCGTCGTATAGACAAGACCTAAGCACATATCTCTAGCAAAACAGCAGAGCTGTGACAGTGTGACACTTGTCACTTTTCTTCTCTGCATGGTTTTTACAATCTAGTCCTGATAAAGAAGTCAGGGGCTTTGAAAGCTAATATATTTTGTACCTTTTGGTTGACCTAATAAAAGTACTGTATCACAACAAAGTGTATTGGGATTTTTGTATGATTTTTTAGTGTGGTGCTCTCTAGATGTTGTGGACTGTGGTTCTCAGAATTCCTGACCTGGCTGAAGCATCTGGAAGGGAGCTGGCTGAGTAAAACTGCCGTAATCGATTATAGCATGTAAGGCTGAGCTCAACTGTGATTCTCCTCTCTTTTAGGAAAGAAAGAACTACTGAAGTATGGTTTAGCTATCTACATGAAGAAATCGTTGAACTAAGTTTCTAAGAAAAGGAGTTTTAAAGATCTTTGACCCCAGCATACTGTGAATAAGCAACAATTCTGGCTGGATCATAATTGTGATTAAGCAACATTTCTTGAACATGTGCCTATAAGTAGCTCGTAGAATAGTTTTGGAGCGAGTACACTCAGGATGCTCCAGCAAATAGGCAGAAAACAGCAGTGCCTATTAATAATATGGAAGGTTTTTGTCTAAACTCATGCTGCTCCTTAAGAGGTTGGAAATCTTATAACTATGCCATCCTTAAAATATTCTGAAGTGGATTGCTAATGAGATAATGGCACTTACAGGGGCTCCTCCATATTCATGTCTAGTTATAAGCAAGTTCCCTTGACTTCAATGAGACATACTTCCAGCAAAGTAGAACTGGAGCATTATGCTGCATTGCTATACCAACTGAGCTGGGATTAAACTTCATTGAATTCAATGGGACTTACACTTGTATGCGGACATCTGAGGATAGCACTGTTGTAGTTAAGTACTCCTATCCATTAGTCCAGGGCAGTACTTTATATGCCAGAGGTATTGAAACAGCAGAAAATATATCTGAAGGGGGAACACAGAATTATACATTCCACTGTAAACATCCTTGACATTTTAAATGTAATTCCTAATGTACCAACATAGTCACATGAAAGAGGACTTGCTGGAATATTTTTTAAAGGTCTGTGGTAATTTAGCCAGTGTGAGAACTGCAAACTTTTAACAGTAACCTAAGATAGCTATATTATGGCTGAAAGAAAGATGACAAATCTCTATTGGGTCTATACTTTTTCTTAGACCAAACCAAAGTCACAAATTACTGTCCAAGCCTTTAAGGGAGGATGTTAAGCAAGGCAAGAAAGGGATAGGGAGGAAAACAGAGTGGATGTTCAGGCCATGGAGTCTGTATCTGGTCAGAGCCTGAACACTGAAAGTGCAGGAGCTCAGAATGTTTAGGGCTGAATACAGTTTTTAGTCCCAACTAGAGATCTGTGGGACTTATTAAGACACAATTTAGCATGTTTGATTTCATTGGGACTCCAGCAGAAGTAACTTCTTGTCCCATGTGGCATGAGGAGAAATCTAGTAGACATAACAGTACCTGATATTAAGATAATATAAGATAGAACTACTGTGAAGTAGTTTCTTTTTGACTACTGTGAATTATTTCCATATCAAACTTCACCATGGCAATCCAACAAGAAATTGTAATGAGCTGAACAACAAATCTTAAAATCATTAAAGGTCTTTAAAATGTCACAAAGTTTCTGTAGGAAAGGGACCAATTTGCCTGGTAAATTAGATGCAGTAAAGAAAGAGTCACATTCAGTAGACTGTGGCGTCTCAGGGTCATCAGCAGTTTCATTGCCTCAAATGGTGTTTAAGAAAAGGGCTTTTTTTTTTATAACTGCACAGTAAATGTACTTTGGGTTAATGAAGATCATTTCTTGATGTGTCAGAATGACCCCTTTGTTCTTTGGTTTATTCTTTTGTTGTTAGCATCTAATCTGTTTTTGCATTATCAGATCCAGGCGTCACACAATGCTGACTCTAGCAGTGGTATTTATCTGGAATGTTGCCTTTTGTTTACTAGTTTTACTAGGCCTCCAGCACTTTCCTTGGTCATCTGGTATCTCCCACTAATGTGATTTGCACTCTTATACACTGCAGGTTGTCATGAGCTTTTATTAGGGAATTAGACTAGGCCTGCCACCCTAGTTGCTAGTGAATCCACAGGATAGCTTGTGTGTGTGTGTGTGTGTGTGTGTGTGAGAGAGAGAGAGAGAGAGAGAGAGAGAGAGAGAGTTGTCTTTTTCTTTTACATTTTCCTTTTGAAAGACATTTTAATTGTAGTACATTTCTTCTCACTGTGATTAAATCTAAATCTTTAGAATGCACTAGTCACTATGTAAGATAGTAGTTTAATGCTCCTGTTCTTCCCCTACACCACTGGTTTGTTTTTATTAAGGTTTATTAGAAAAAAATTCCCTCTTTATTTTATGAAATGTTACCTAAGTTTGCTGATTATTTTTCACCCGCCTCCCCCAACTGAAAAACTAAGGAACTGAGAAGTTAAGAAAATAAAATTGGACTTCAGCTCCCAAAAGCTGTCATGGCCAGTGAGAAGACTTATGGGAATTGTTGTTCAATCAGTCTGGAAGGCTAAAGGTTTTCCAGCCATCGAGTACATTTTTCTTTTGTGCCCAAGATTGGTCTCAGCCACTGTTAGTCACTAACCAGTATGAACAAAAATAAAACATCAACCAGCCAGTAATGTCTATGCTTATAATGTCTGGGAAAAGTCATACTATAATCCCAATAATTAAATCCTACAATTAAATCATGTAATTAAATCTTATAATTATAATATAATACTATAATTCTATAAATTAAATCCTATAATTAAATAACTACATTGTGATATATTATAATATTATATCATTCATTTAGTTGTTCTTCCAAGGGATAATAATAATAATAAAATTTTATTTCTATCCCACCCCTCTGCAATGCAATCGGGGCGGCTTACAATATAAGAACTCCATAATTACAATACCCTAGCCCGCCCGCCCCTTAAAATAATATTAAATTATGAAGGATTAAAAACATACAATAATTAAAATATATTAAATTAGAATTTTTTAAAAAAACATACAATAATTAAAAAAAATCCAATCGCAGCTCAGAGGGAAAGGACAACCGAGTCTTGGGCCAGGATAGTTATTCAGGAAAGGCCTGCTGGAGAAGATCCATCTTGACAGCCTTTTTAAAGCTGTCTAAGATGGTAAGATGGATCTCATCTGGCAGGCCATTCCATAATCTGGGAGCGGCAGCAGAGAAGGCCCTCTGGGACGTCACCGACAGCCTTGTTTTCATAGGCTGTAACAGATTCCTCCCTGAGGACCGAAGTGCGTGGGGAGGGTCATACGGAAGGAGGCGGTCCCGGAGATAAGTTGGACCCAAGCCATGTAGAGCTTTAAAGGTTATAACCAACACCTTGTACTGTGCCCGGAAACTAATAGGCAGCCAGTGGAGAGCTTTTAGCACAGGTATTATATGCTCTCTTCTGGAAACACCAGAAATCAACCTGGCTGCCATGTTCTGAACTAATTGAAGTTTCCAAGTCAAGCACAAGAGTAGCCCCAGGTAGAGCGCATTACAGAAATCCAGACGGGAGGTTACAAGTGCATGTACCACAATTTCGAGGTCCCTGGTTTCCAGGAAAGGGCGCAGCTGGCATATCAGCCGAAGTTGATAACTCCTGACCATCACATTTACCTGATTAGACATCTGGAGCAATGGGTCCAGGAGCACCCCCAGACTGCAAACCCAGTCCTTGGAGGAGAGTGTAGTTCCATCCCGGATGGGAAGTTGTATTCCCAGACCTGGTTTCGGGTCCGTAGCTGTTAGTACCTCCGTTTTGTCTGGATTCAGTCTCAATTTGTTTTTCCTCATCCAGTCCATTATCTGAAAACTGTAAGAAAAAAGTGCATTGAGTGAACTGTTTGAAGGATCATTCTGGGATAGGTTGTGTGTGTAACAGTTGTATGACAACAGCACCTGACCTTCACACATCCTTGTGATGCCATGCTTCTTTTACTGCTAATATAAAATTCTATTATTTGTACTAATGTTTATTTGTAACAATACGTAATTCATCTTCCACAAGATCTGAGAAATCAAAGGAAATTTAAACCAAGACTGGGGACGCTCTATGACCTGCAGGGAGCACATTAATAATAATATAATAATAATAAAATTTATTTATATTCCACCCCTCTACGTAATGCAATCGGGGTGGTTTACAACAATTAAAATATACATCCCAGACCCTCAATCCCACCCCCCTTAAAATACAATTAAATAATACAGGAATTAAAACGTACTTACAAAAAAAAAAAGAATAAACAACGGACAGTGAGGGTAGCGAGATCGGGACAAACTAGGTGTTCTTTTTTGATGGCCAGGTAACTATTCAGGAAAGGCCTGCTGGAAGAGATCCATCTTAAGAGCTTTTTAAAAGCTATTTAGGGTGGTGACATGACAGATCTCATCCAGCAGGCCGTTCCATAATCTGGGAGCAATAACTGAAAAGGCCCCCCGGGAGGTCGAGGAAAGCCTAGTTTTTAAAGGTTGTAGCAAATTCCTCCCAGAGGACCTGAGTGTATGGGGAGGATTATATGGGGAGTGTATGGAAGGAGGTGGTCCTGAAGATAGGTTGGACCCAAGCCATTTAGGGCTTTAAAGATAACCAACACTTTGTACTGGGCCCGGAAACTGATGGGCAGGCAGTGAAGTGATCTTAAGATCAGTCTATTTTTAACCAAAATCTATCAACAAATATGGAAAACAAAAGAATGGGCCACATATTGGAAACAGTCTACATTCTAATCCCCCAAAAAGGGGACACCAAGGATTGCTGTAACCTTAGGACCATTGCATTAATTTCCCACGCAAGCAAAGTGATGCTCAAATTTCTGTAACAAAGATTTTTACTACAGTTGCCCCTCCACATCCGTGACTTTCACATTCACGGTTTTGATTATTCGCTGAAAGCTGCTTCCCCCCCACTGCTCAACACCCCATCCCTTCCCAAGGCAGCGAAGGGTTTAGCCCGTCGCTGCTCTGGGAAGGTGGGGTGGGAAGCAGCTGGCGCACTCGCTCTCCACTGCACTCCCTCCCAAGGCAGCGAGGGGCTTCTCAGGAAGCCCCTCGCTGCCTTGGGAAGGGGTGGGTGGGAAGTAGCTGGCGCGCTCACTCTCCACCTCACTCCCTTCCCAAAGCAGCGAGGGGCTTCTCAGAAAGCCCGTCGCTGCCTTGGGAAGGGGGGTGGGAAGCAGCTGGCGCGCTTGCTCTCCATCCCACTCCCTTCCCAAGGCAGCAAGGGGCTTCTCAGGAAGCCCGTCACTGCCTTGGGAAGTCGGGGTGAGAAGCAGCTGGCGTGCTCGCGCTATACCCCACTCCCTTCTCAAGGCAGCGAGGGGCTTCTCAGGAAGCTCATCGCTACCTTGGGAAGGGATGACTGTATATATGGAGTGAGAAATGGCAGGCGTCCAAAGCTGGGCTTAGGAAAGGAAGAGATACTAGGGATCATATTGCAAAAATATGTTGGCTAATGGAGGGCACCAAAGAATTTCAGATGAAAATCAGACTATCCTTTATAGATTATAACAAAGCCTTTGACTGTGTAGGTCATGAAATATTATGGCTCACTTTTAGAAATGACTGTGCCACACCATTTGATTGTTCTGATACATGTATTTAGGACAGAAGGTTACTGTCAGGACAGAATACTGAGAAACAGAATGGTTTCCAATTGACAAGAAACTGGCAAGGCTTTATTTTATCATCTTGTCTGTTTAACTAGTATGCTGAGCAAATATGTAAAGCAGGATTAGACTTGGAGAAAGGGACATCAACTATTTAAGATATGCCAATGACACCATATTACTAGCGGAAAACAGCAAAAACGTGGAGTGATCACTAAAGAAAGTCAAGGAAGAAAGCATAAAGGCAGGTTTATAGTGGAACATTAACAAAACAAAAACAATGACCACAGGTGATTTACATAACTTTAAAGCAGACAGTGAAATTGAAATAGTATGAAAGATTTTCCATACCTTGGCTCAGTCATTAATCAGAATGGAGACTGCAGTCAAGAAATCAGAAGAAGTGTAAAGCTATATCGTTGAATAGTAAAGGTAAGATTCTCCGTGCCATTGTATTTTCAATTTCTGTGTATGGTTGTGAAAGCTGGACAGTGAAGAAAACTGATAGGAAGAATATAAACTCATTTGAAATGTGGTGCTGGTAAAAAGATCAATAAATGGGTCCTAGAGCAAATCAACCCTGAATTCTCCCTAGAAACCAAGATGATTAAACTGAGACTGTCATAATTTGGCCATATCATGAGAAGACATGACTCACTAGAAAAGATGATAATGCTTGGTAAGGTAGAAAGCAGTAGGAAAAGAGGAAGACCATGTTCCAGATGGATAGACTCAATCAAAGAAGCCAGGGCTGTGAGTCTGCAAGATCTGAGCAGGGCTGTTGATAACAGGGTGATTTGGAGATCTTTTATTCATGGGGGTCACCATGAGTCGAAGTCAACTTGATGGCAGTTAACAACAACAACAATAGTTAATATATGTGGGCAGTTGTTTTTCAGTATGAGGAAAACCTCATTGCCATTTCTGGAATTCTTCTTCACAGTTGTTCTGCTTCAGAGAGTGGACTGCATATCAGTACTCATTCAAGGGATTCTATGTAAACAGAGATTATTTCATCAGAGTTTCAGGTGAGGGATCCTTTGTGCTGCTGTTATGTGCCTTCAAGTCAATTCCAACTTAGGTCAACCCTAGTCTCCTGGAGTCCTAGCCCAGCACTCAAACATTGGCTAACATGGCATGCATCTCTTTCTCTGGTTTTTCTTTGCAAACGAAGATTCAGGAAGGACTCATCCCGCGCTTTCTGCAAGTGCGCCGATGACTAAAAAGGCCAATCCAAGATAAACAAGTCCGGATGCAGAAAGCACAGCAGAAGGTCTCCTTGGGTGATGTTTCTGGGTTGTGATTCTTTCTGTGTTTCTCTTCAAGACTTGTTCGGTGTGAGTTCTCAAATAAGGCTGCAGCATTGTGGATAGTGCGTCTCCAGGGCCAGGGCAGACCATTGTTGGTGATCAATTTGGCCTAGCCTGAGATGTTGTTTCAGGGAGTCCTTGTATTGCTTTTTTGGAGCGCACCTCTTACGCTGACCCGTGGCAAGTTCACCGTAGAGTATTATTTTTGGGAGGGGATGGTCCTCCATCCCAGAAACATGCCCTGCCCAGCACAGCTGTGTTTTCAATATCATGGCCTCAATGCTGGTGATCCCTGCTTGCTCAAGGACAGCAACATTTATCATATAGTCAGTCCAGTGTACCGTATATTTAGGATTGTGCAGCACGTATACAGAAATGTAAAAGTACATTTTTCATTTACTGGCTTTCAACAACAGTTTTTGGGGTACTTTATGACCTGACTGATTGCTCCATTCAGTTATCTTTAGCAGCTCTAAGAATTTATTTCTAAAACAGATGCATTTGTTAAATTTGTTATATCTTACCTTTCATCTAATCAGTTTAGCTGAAAGCTTCACAGCACCATACTTCAGTTATTTCTGCCTGTTATGCATATTCCAGCATTTATATGCATAAAGCCTTATAATTGTTTTGATAAGGAAATCAGCTATTTTCTACAATTATATTATGCAAAGTCTCTTCCTTCCTTCCCTGCCCCAAATTAGGAGTGCTGTTGGGCCGTGACTTTCTGGGGCAAGTGGCATAGATTTAGAAGTGTGGCCGTTTTTAAATAAGATGTATGTTGAAAATCATAATTAACCAATACAGTGAGATTTTGCTCAAACAGCAAGAGCTGTATACTTTTTAGGCTCTGAAAAGCCCTCTAAATAATGCAGTTACTGGATGTATCTGATAATGAGGGCAGGACATATAAATAGAGTCATAGTGCCCTGACAACATGTTTAAGAAGGTCCCTGTGACCCATAAATCCCCATTTTCCTTGAAATTGTCTGTGCACCTTAAAGTAGAAATTTAAAATACATTCTGTACCCTGACTGGTGTATGGCTTGTTGTTAGTTTAAATTGATTTATACAGTCCTTAAGAACATGCCACTTAATGACATAGGAAGCTTCTGTTCTATATACATGCATATATACACATCCTTTTATATGTATACACAAATGTTTCACAGCTATGATTATGTGGGTTTCAGTAGCCATTTATGAAAGCTGCGCTGTACAATTAGCTGTAGATTAGAGTTAAAAGGACAAATGGTGCAAGTCTGGAAGTTTTCTTTGAAACAGAATGGGTCACACAAAGACTTTTTTTTCTTTTTCTTCCCCAACCCCACAAGTTGGCTGACTTTACAGCTTTGACCAGAGGCCAAAAGGAAGATAAATGACAGCTCCCCCCTTCTTGTATTTTTGCAGTGTTTTAAACCCAGGGGTTTAGCTGAAGGGACTTAAGAAGTTTTTGAAATGCAAATTTGTTGGTGAAGGGTAAGCCCTTTCAGAGTTTTCATTTTGATGGAGTTTTTTTCCTTGGTGATTTTTTGGTTTTTTTTTGTTTTTGGGCTAGCTGTGATCTGGGAAGCTACAGGGTTTTTTGTTTTGTTTTTGATCAATCATATAATAAGAACTTGTCATAGGGATGTACTTTTTCCTACATTCATATCGATCCTATTGTGTTTAAAAGTAGTTAATGAGGACCTTTTTAAAAAGTATGATATGAGATACAGTTTAATGGAGTTGTCATTTCAAGGTCATGTTCCAGTCCTGGCAACTTCTTTAGATAAAAGACTGAGGTAGTAGAAAGAAACAAGTTTGGACTACCACTTTTATTGTATCTTCTCCAACTGGGTAGAGAATTAGATCAATATCCATGTGTTAATATATTAATCTGAATACATGTTCAGAAACTATCTTAGAAATAGGATGACGCCATGAAAGGTTAACAAATATAAAACTATCCCCAGGCATTGCTAACAAAGCTATGTTTAAGCTTGTATATTAGATAAGAATTGTATGTTAGAGTTGTATAATCTATAATTATACACATCATACAATTATATAACAATTGTATAATTCTGTATATTAAAATTGTATAAGAATTGTATATATAATTATATGTTTGATAAACAAATGGAAATATGCTGAACTTACACTAAAATACTAGTATCTTTTCAGAAAAATAATAATAAATATGTAAAAAGGAGATTTTAAGAATATTGGGGAAATGCCCTAAAATATTTTGTGTTTCCTTGAGCCAGATTAAGAAAGATTTTCTGTTAATCATTTCATTATGGATGTGTAGTTACTTAAAAAGAGTTGATTTAGGAATGTCGGTATAAGATATAAGAAGCAAATTCTACACAGTTGAGAAAGGAAGACAAAACTTTTTTTTTAATTTTTAGTTAAATTTGTAGTAATGTTTCCCCTCACGTTGCAAATTGTGGCATCTTCTCTGATAGTGCCCTCTGAACTTCGTGTAAGTCGTGACTACCCATTCTGCTCATTCTTGAGGAATGACTTTGTGCTTTGCTTTTCTCTGCTCCTGCAGAGCATTCTTTTATATTGAAAGGAAAGAGGCAGTCTCTGCTTGGCATGAAGCTCCATGTATGCACAACAGGGCTCTCCTCCTCCCCTGCCATCTTTTCAGTCATAGCCCCTCTCTCTGTCTCAATCTCTCTCCCTCTCTTATGGTTGGAAAGAGAGCTTGTATTTCACAATATAGCTGCTTGTAAACTAAAAAAATGAAAACACGACTAAGGAGATTTTCAGATGGGGACAAAAATAGTGTCCCCGTCTTTCAATCTCCTTTCCTAAACGCCCCCTCCCAACCCTGTACAGAATAACAAACGGTTTTACATTTACCTTAATTGCGTGATGCAGCCCCCAGGCATGCATGGGAAATTAAAAGTTAAAAAGAAAAATACAAGGTAAAAAATGACAGCAAGCACAAAAACACAGTTAAAAAATACCAAGTAACCCAGGGAGGGTATTAAAAAGTGTGTCACTTACCTGGATGTCCCAATTGCACCTGGAAGTGTTCTGGAACAGACCTTCCACTAACTTTGGCATCGTGCCAGCAAATTGGGGCATCTTTTCACTCGCCTGTTATTCCATCATAGAAATGGAGCAGGCAGTCTATTCATGGCTTAGGCTGTGAATAAAAACAAATGAGGATGAAACGGGACCAGCACGGGAGTATAACGACACAGGGATGACATCATGTGAAAAACAAGCCCTTTAGCGATCTTCTGGCATTCGTGTAACATCATATTTAGGTCATCTGATAATCTCCTAAATCAGAGCTTAGAAAGGGTCCCTTTCTAAGAACCGTTGTTGTTGTTGTTGTGTGCCTTCAAGCCATTTCTGACTTATGGCACTCTAATGTGAACCTATCACAGGGTTTTCTTGGCAGAATTTGTTCAGAGAGGGTTTGCCCTTGCCTTCCTCTGATTAATGAGAGAGTGTGATTTGCCCAAGGTCACCCAGTGGGTTTCCATGGCCATGTCCCTGGTCTTCCTGTGCCCTACTCCCACACACATAACTACAGCATGCTGGCTCTCCACAGAAGAATTTACTTCCAAGTAAGATTGTATGCACATTTTGAGACTTTTTAAAAAATCCTGTCAGGAACCTTGAATAGTCAGTCAAAAATATGTTTTCTCCTTTCAGTGTTTTGTTGTTTGCAAAGTTTCCTTTTTTATTATTAAGTTATTCTATGTAATTTTGGCTGCTTTACCTACCTAGGATCTCTGGAGAGGTAGACTTAATCTGGTTCTCTCATGAATGGTACTAGTAGCTTCCCACACAGATATCTGTGGTGTGAAGCAACCCTTATGGGTTTCTGCATTTGGGGAATGACAACACATAGAACAATAGATTTTAGATCAACATGTACTAAGTGCTTATGGTGATCTTCAGAAGAAGCCTTTACTAGCCTCTATCCATATATCTGTGCCAAAAAATAAGAGGTATCATTTTCATTGCTTCAATAGGGTAATTATTCCCATTAAATTCAGGAGGATTTATTTTTGAATAAAGATGCTTAGGATTGGTGTGCATTACACTCTTAATGAGTCTCACCAAATATTGACCAAATGACTGCTTTCTTTGACTTGCACTGATGCAGTCATTCTATCAACTCCAAGATCTTGCTTTCAGCACCGGGGTCCTCTGATTCTTATTCTGAAACACAGATCTGTATTTGTGTTAAAAAGACAGACCTTGGAAAGAGTGTAAAGGATTGACAGCTAACTAGGCAGAATTTGCTAGTCTATCTATCAGGACAGGAAGACACATTGTACATTATTTAGTTGATAACACATAACCTCTATTATCTGGTAGCCATGTTGGAACTGGTGCTTCCAACAGTGGATTCCTTTTTCATTTGTGTATATCTGTGAGATGGTCTCATATTTCTTCCAAGGTCTTGAACTACAGATTTAGCTTCAGCTGCCAAGTCATGCTCCTTATAGAACATGGGTAGACAACTGCATGAGAGCAATTTCTCCCAAATGCTCCCAAGGGCTGCAACCCTGCTCCCACTCACAAAGCAAGCCCAAATACCTCCATTTTCCTTGGCAGTTCTCTCAAAATGGTGACAGGAAATGATATTGCATCATATCCTGTTGCTATTTTGATCAGAATTGCAGAGGGAAATTTAGGGTTGGAAATTTGGGGTATTGGGGGTTGGAAAAGGTTTCTGGGGTTCTTATAAGAGTGTGTGTGAGGGGCATTCTGTTTGTTTTTTAGGCAAAAATGGCACCTTTTAAGAAAACGTGGGGCCTTGGGGACAGGTGGGGGTTTCAGAGGCTCCAAAAGTGGGATCCAGGAGCTACATGGAGCCTGAGTGCTGCACTATGCTCATTCCTGTTATAGAATAAGGGAGCTTCCTCTGCTGCAAGGGGCTTCTGAAACAATTGTACACACAGGCAGACCTATTTGGAAAAATCCTTAGGAAGTACAGATGCTGACTCTACCAGATAAGGAATGCAATAATCATTTCTTCCATGGTCTTTCAGTAAAAATTATTGTTTAAAATTCCTCCCCCACTCATGACATGCTAATTTAGCCTTTGCATTGGCATCAAGGCCTTCATCCTAAAGCAGGCATTTGGGACTCAAAGCATGACCAGTGGTCAGGGTTTCTGGGAGTTGCAGTCCAACATCATTGTCAGACTTCTGCAGATATGTATGGTGTTGAACTGTATATTGAAATAATAAGAATGTACAATTGATTTTAAAAGCTGGATAAATTGGTTTGTCCCTATTGTCGTCGTCATCATCATCGTTATCAGTTGTGATAATTCATTTTGCTTTGCTGTTATGAGAAGTAAATATTCCTGTTTCTGAGTGAAGGTTCTTCATTTCTACATACAATCAGAATTTGTTGTAGATTTTTTTTTAAAAAAAAATACTTATTCCAGAATAGAAACTGATACTTTGAAACCACACCTTCCCTTTCAGTATAGAGGAATGATTCTTCCCATATGTGCCAGTTTGTTGCTTGAGGGATGTTAATATGGCCATTCTTTGTTACAGAAGTGATTTATAGCTCATCATAACATCTTTCTCTCCTATCTCCACAGGGTATTTTTTTTCTTTTTTACTGCCTAGATTACATATTGTATAATGAATAATTACCCCTGCTTTAGGAATAAAATATTTTTAAAAGAGGCTGAATATGCTTAGTGTGAGTTTGTAATTGTCACTTTAAAGGCTTAACTGAAATAATAAACTGTGACAAGACTAATCCCATTACAATACAAATGTTTAACTGAAATCTTCTATTAAAATGTGAATTGTATTCTGATATCTTGGAAGTCAGATGGATAATGCTAATGTAGTTAACATTCATAAACAAATTTACGCATTATGCTGTGTTGTAGTGTATGTTTTAGTAAATATATACATTTTATATACATTTTATCAATATGCCTTGCCCTTAAACAAAGATCTATTTGAACTCCTAATGGTGTTTCCATTGTCCTGTGTTTTAAGGCCCTAGGTGCTTTTATACAGCACAAGTATAATTTGTAGGCTTTGAAAAAACTGGAAAGCCGTAACACAAATTTGATTTGAACCAGATGCTATTTGCTTGGAACCAGATGTGATCACCCTTAAAGTAGGTGTAAGTCCAATTGAGTTCAGTGGGAATAAGTTAACCATGCGTAAGTCTTTATTCAACCTAACATGAATCAATCATTTTTAGGCCAATGTATTTTCTGTTTCTATGATCTATTCCTAAACAGATTTTATCATCCTTGATTGTGTTAATTTTAAAGAATAAATAGTAGAGAACAGGTTCTTTTTCCCCAATAGAGTAATTCTAATTCACTTTCCTAGTATGTAGTTTTCAGGGCTCTGCTTTCTTCCTTGATTTGTTGTAAAATACTTTTTTCTTTACATCTATGTTCTTTTTCTCACTTGTGAGAGGTTTAGGATGTAACATCCATCAGAAGGACACAGTGTTAAGGTTGCTGTTGTATTTCTCCCTTGAGTTCCTTGAGGTGATGTTATCTTTTGTTCACTCAGCAATATGGTCATTTCTAAGAGCATCTGTCACTTGAGGCATTGTAAGATAGATGACTCTCAAGTGAACTGCTGGTTGAAGCAAATGGTGAAAATAAGGAAAGACAAGGGGCCTGGAGGCTTTCAAAGAAGGCAGACAACAAGGAAAAACATGGTTAGAAAGGCAGTGGTATAGGAAGAAAGCTTCAAGATGAATTACTACATGCTACCCTGTTTGGGTCCTAAGATTCTTCAGTGGATATAAACATCAGACCTGATTATCTTAAATGATGGTAAAAACAAAAAAATCCTTCTTTTGAATTTTGTCATCATCAGAATAATCAGAATGGTGAAGAGCAATGGTGTTTTGTCATGTTTCATACTTTATCATGGGCAGACTTTTCAGGGTAACATTGATAGAGCATATTGTTTTTCATTTTGATATGGCATGTATGATGTATAATTTGAGTATACTTCAAATTGTATACAAAAACAGTGTAGAGAACTGTACGTTGTGCTTTGCTGGAATTGGTGTATGATTGTCTTTTTTAAAAAATGCATTTTGTAGCATGCTATTTAGTTTAATACAAAGTTTTATTTGGTTGCATCATTAGCTCTCACAGTTTCTGAAGAAATCACAGCCTTTAAATAGCAAACGTCTTGGAATTACTCAGTCTCCATTGTTTCAATACAAAAAATAGCCCCATAAATTCTTAGTTCAGTTAATTGTGCTTGATGTATCTTAAGGAATGAAAATGAATTTTTTAAAAGCTGTGGAAACTACAACTTTTCTTAAAATAAAACTGTTATGTATACTCTTTCTCTCAGACTACACATATACATACATGTATTATATACACATTCACACACAAGAGGGAGCTCTCTTTTGGCAAGTTTTAGGAAGTGTCAAAACTGTTTGCAAAATGATTTTATCAAAATTTGTCACCTTCAGGAGGGAATCAGGAGTGGAAAAGGCAAAGAAATTAAGATGATTAGAAGCTTTACTTTAAAGCTTCCCAAATGGTAGAGTAGCTCGCCCTTCAATGGATGTAAATAATAGATGAAAGACTGAGAATGACAACAAAGGATCAGGGTGCTTAAGAGAATGTGTGCAGCCTGAATAGAGGTCTGTGGCCCAGGGCAAAAGGTCTTAGCTTTGAGCGTAATTGGAAGAAAATACAAAGATGTCATTACTAGCAGGTGAAATGTTCAGCACGTGGCCCCTAAAATAGCAATTTCAGCCCTGATACTGTTGGAATTGGATTATGGATGTTAAAAATAATCATAATTAAAGTCTTTGCAGGGTCAGAAGCAATGTAGCTTGACTCTAATGACCATAAGTGATTGTTTAAAAAGCTGGATGTGTGGAAAGTGATATAGCTTAGAGGGAGTTAGAGAATGAGGAGAGTTGCAAATCAAGGGAATGAAGAATGCTTGACTGGCTCTGTCCTTGACTGGTTGGATTCTGTGTTATAATGATAGATCTTTTCCCTGCTCTGCATTATTATGCATTTTTGGAAGTTGTGGGATGTGGTCAGATATTATGTATCTATTTGTTCTAGATCCTCACTAGTGTGCTGTTTACATGATTTGAAATGGGAAGTTCATTGCCTGAAAATTAGGTCTTTCTGATTAAAAAGATGTAGTTTATGAAAAAAAAAATCCCCAAGTCTACCCTGAAAGGCTTGGATTAATGGAGCGACCATTTCAAGATCATGTTCCAGGGCCAGCAGTTACTTTGAAAAACAAAAGGTTCTGTAGAAAGAAATGGGCTTGGAGTTTTGGAGACCACAGCTATACAGTGCTTAATTTAGATGATCCCGGATGGCTCCAACCTGAATACATGTTATGGAGGAAGGGTGAGTAGAATTATGTGGCCTCTTACTATTTGATGGCTAATCTGTTGTTTAGTCACAAAACTTTAGTAGTCAGTAGTTTAGTAGTTCAAGCCAAATGACAGCCAGTTACAAGTAGTCTGGCCACATTATGAAGGGGGTTTCTCACGCTGATACAGCCACTCAGAAATCTTGGTAAAGCTTGGCACATTGCATTGTTGCAGTCTACAGAAAATTGTTTCTCTGTGTGGTTACAAGCCAGTGTAGTGTAGTGGTTGAGTATTGGGAGACTAGGATTTGAATCTGTGATGTACCAAGCACACACGCTCACATTCAATCAATAAATTTCTTTATTGGCAAGGACTCGTGTGTCAGGAACATAGAACAAAGCCGAAACTGAATACAGCTAGAGCAAACCCCCAGATAAACCCCACAGCGTGAGAAAGGCCTTTAGGAAGGATAGATGCCTCTCTCTCAGGGCGGCTTGCACTTGGAAGAGCTGACCTTGAGCCATGGTGGAGAGCAGCATTCCCAGGCCACCAAGGCGGGCTGGCCTCTCTCCAAAACCTCCAGGGGCCTAGTCAAGGGAAACAAGCCAGAAGCAGCCTCATGTCAGGGTCCTTCATGAATTCTACTCTAAACCCCAGAATTCAGGGATGAGCCTGACAGAATCTCCACTTGGCCATGGAAACCCACTGGGGTGACCTTGGGCAAGTCACACTCTCTCAACCTCAGAGGAAAGCAGTGACACACCCCTCAGAACATATCTTGCCAAGAAAACCCCATGAGACAGGTTCACTTTAAGGTCACCATAAGTCAGAATTGACTTGTGGCACATAAGAACAATAATATGGTCAAAGCCACAGTTTTTTTCAGTAACCACATAATTGATGACTATGTGAATACCTTCCCTTTAATGTTTTGCAATACCACAATATAGTGTATGAAAGCAGGTTGTAGTAGATTTTTCTTTATTCCAAAGCAACCTTAATTCTCTGGTACACATCTTAGAGCTTACCTTGCCCCCCAAACACTTTTTCACTTCCAGGTTCTAGTGTTCTTAAATAGAATGTTCTCTTTACAAACAGAATGTTTCTTTTGGAAGTTATTCCAGGCATTGTTAGTGGATATCATTTCAGCATAAATACTATATAAACATTATATTATATTATATTATATTATATTATATTATGTGTGTTATAACATTGTAATAGAAAATGTGTTTTAATTGGGGTATATTTATGCAATGTTCAGTTACAATATAACATTGTAATATACAATTGTTATAGAATGGAAAGGAGAAGCCAGGCATAGTCAGACACGCATTCTTGACTTTAGGAGAGCTGATTTCAATAAACTCAGGGAAATACTGGGGGTGGGATCATGGTCAGTAATCCCATGGTCAGGATTACTAAAAGAGAAGAGACCTCAAGATGGATGGGACTTTCTCAAAAGGGAGATACTGAAGGCACAATTTCAAACAGTACCATTGAGGAAGAAAAATGGGAGGTGTCTCAAGGAACCAGGATGGATGACTAAAGAAATTTCAACAGAGCTAAGTTTTAAACGGAACATGTATAGGAAATGGAAAAAGGGGGAAATCACCAAAGAAGAATTCAGACAGATAGCGAACACATGTAGGAGTATAGTGAGAAAAGCTAAAGTGCAGAATGAGCTCAGGCTTGCTAGGGAGGTTAAGAACAATAAAAAGGGTTTTTTGGGGTATGTCCGCAGCAAAAGGAGGAAGAAGGAAATGGTAGGGCCACTACGTGGAGAAGATGGCAAAATGCTAACAGGGGACAGAGAAAAGACAGAGTTACTCAACACCTTCTTTGCCTCAGTGTTTTCAGAAAAGGAAAAGGGGGACCAACGTGAGGAGAATGGAACAGAGGACACAACAGGGCAAATCCAGCTCAGAATAAGCAAAGAGGTAGTACAGGAATACCTTCTTACTCTAAATGAATTTAAATCTCCAGGACCAGATGAACTACATCCAAGGGTATTAAAAGACCTGGCAAATGTGATCTCAGAGCCATTGGCAATAATCTTTGAGAACTCTTGGAGAACAGGAGAAGTCCCAGCAGACTGGAGGAGGGCAAACGTTGTCCCCATCTTCAAAAAGGGGAAAAAAGAGGATCCCAACAATTATCGTCCAGTTAGTCTGACATCAATACCAGGGAAGATTCTAGAGCAGATCATTAGACAGAGAGTCTGTGAACATTTAGAAGGCAATGCCATAATCACAAAAAGTCAACATGGGTTTCAGAGAAACAAGTCATGCCAGACTAATCTGATCTCTTTTTTTGATAAAATGACCAGCTTGGTAGATGAAGGGAACGCTGTGGATATCGCATACCTTGATTTCAGTAAGGCCTTTGACAAGGTTCCACTCTTATGGAGTGGGTCACAATATTTCCCTCGTTTACTTGCCTGTTTTCTTTGGTGGTAGGGCTCAGTTTCCTTCTCCGTTTACTGGGTTCTCCTTGTGCGCGTTGCTGTTCAGGCAGCCATGGCACAGACTCCCGTTCTTCCAACAAATGGTTGGTGGCACCCAGAATGAGTGTGCGTGCTCATGGCCCCTTCCCAGCCACGGCAGTTAGAGCAGGCAAATGCCATCTCCTGTTCCATCACCTGCTGCTTCAATCCCGGACGAGCCCCCATTTATGATGCAGAAATCATGGAACAGCAGACCAACGGATTGGAAAGTGAATTTTATTACACCGGTGGGCCTGAATGGAATATCTTCCAAAGAGTCAGAATCCCGAGTCATGACTACAGAAAACCTTTATACAGTTTAATGACCATATACAAAAACAGTTCCCTCCTCCTTTCTCTTTGGTGTCAGCAATTTATCTGCAACAATTGTTGATAGTTCAGAAAGTACAAGGCAAAATAGCTTAGGAACATTTAGGTACAGTTCGACCGCTATTAGAGAAAGAATTTGTTTACCTCAGCATATCATATGTTTTTGGAAAATATAGTTGATTAGTAAGGAACATTGAAAAGACTTTGCAGACTTCTAGAGTGTCATGGGCTATCTAGTCTGACCCCAAATAATAATTGTAAGTAACAGCATTCAGCAAATAGACATTAGAATGCAAATGGCTACTACAAAGGGTGCTCAGCAATGGCTCCCCTTCATCTTGGAAAGATGTGACCAGTGGGGTGCCACAGGGTTCTGTCCTGGGCCCAGTGCTATTCAACATCTTTATCAATGACTTGAATGAGGGAATTAGGGGCATACTTATCAAATTTGCAGATGACACCAAATTAGGAGGAGTAGCTAATACCCTGGAGGACAGGATCAAAATTCAAAATGACCTGGATAAACTGGAGAGCTGGGTCAAAGCTAACAAAATGAAATTCAATACGGAGAAATGTAAGGTATTGCATTTAGGGCGAAAAAATGAAATGCATAGATATAGAATGGGGGAGACCTGGCTGAATGAGACTACATGCGAAAGGGATCTAGGAGTCCTAGTAGACCACAAGTTGAACATGAGTCAACAGTGTGATGCAGCAGGTAAAAAGGCCAATGCGATTTTGGGCTGCATCAATAGAAGTATAGTGTCCAGATCAAGGAAAGTAATAGTGTCGCTCTATTCTGCCTTGGTCAGACCTCATGTAGAATACTGTGTCCAGTTCTGGGCACCACAATTCTAAAAGGATATTGACAAATTGGAGCATGTCCAGAGAAGGGTGACTAAAATGGTAAAAGGTCTGGAAACCATGCCTTATGAGGAGAGACTTAGGGAGCTGGGTATGTTTAGCCTAGAAAAAAGATGGTTAAGAGGCAATATGATAGCCCTGTTTGAGTATTTGAAGGGGTGTCACATTGATGATGGAGCAGGCTTGTTTTCTGCTGCTCTAGGGACTGGAACACGGAGCAATGGATGCAAGCTCCAGGAACAGAGATTCCACCTCAACATTAGGAGGAACTTTTTGATAGTAAGAGCTGTTCGGCAGTGGAACACACTCCGTCGGAGCATGGTGGGGTCTCCTTCCTTGGAGGTCTTTAAAGAGAGGCTAAATGGCCGTCTGTTGGGGATGCTTTGATCGTGATTTCCTGCATGGCAGAGGATTGGACTGGATGGCCCTTGTGGTCTCTTCCAACTCTGCAATTCTATGATTTTATGATTCTATGAAAATTGTATTTTAATTTGGGTATATTTATGCAATGGGTTGATTAGGAAAATTCTTGAACATAATAACATGAAACAATTTATAAATTCAGTCTTTTCCTTTTCTCATCCTAAAGTGTACATGCATTCAGATATACTAGTGGCATAGCATTTTAATTTTTTAGTGACTTAAAAAAAAATCAAAGTAGCAGACTTTAATAAGTGCAATGACGAATTTATAAGGAAAGATTTAAAAGATTAAATTTAGCTTGGTGATTTACTTAAATCTAGCCGCTAGTTCCAGCTAGGGTAAACCAATTGAATCCATGGGATCTACATAAGTGTTGACTTACTATTCAGTAGTTCATTCAGTGAGTCCAGTTGAGGCTGACAAGTGAATTTAAGCCTTTCTCTCTCAAACTATTATTATCCTCTTTCTCATTAGTTGAAGAATTTCCTGGCTAGATGGCAAATCTGTACAATGAAATCCTTCCATTCTATTGTATAGAAAATGTGCCAAGTATATTCTCTAAGTATTGATTTGGATCATTTGGAGCAACCCATCACTGTGTCAAGCCAAATTGACACAAAGGAATGTCCATATGGTAGTTACTTGAAACCCAAGTGGTGTGGAGTGTGCTCCACATTGTGAGATTAATGGTGTGTGGATTGGCTTGAGTTTTCAGACATGCTTTATTTCCAAGACTAGTCTTTGTTTTATCTGTGTACAGTTATCCCTTTACATTTGCTGGGGTTTGGTTCCAGGACCCCCGCCCCCGGTGAATACCCAAATCCGTGAATACCCTACTCAAGTCCCAATATATGCAATGGCAAAGCAAAATAGTGTCCCTTATATAAGATGGCAAAATCAAGCTTTGCTTTTTGGATTATTATTTTTTAAAGAATATTTTCAAGCCATGAATACTTAAAACTGTGAATGCCAAATCCATGAATGTGGAGGGACAACTGTATTTCATTTTCTGTGTTCTCAAAGTATGTTCAGGAGACTGTACAGTTTCTATTACCGTGGCTGTTTGGATGTGGAGGGACTGTTTGTTTACTAGTTTGAAATAATGTATTGCTTTGTCTATTAAGAAGCCAGTGTGTTAGAGAGTCTGTGACTGCTCATGTGAGGAACAGCGCATTATAGTCTTATGCTGGTTTACTCACTAGTAAATTCTCTTTTGTTCTGTGATAATCTCTAAAAAGTGTGGATTGCTCTGCAGCCTGAACGTGTAATTAGGCATGGAAGAATATATAATTAGGTATAGAAATTTGGAGAAACTTCTAATGCAGATTATGTGCTCTGTGTGTGTTTGTGTGTCTTTTTTTTTTTTTTTAATAAGGAGGCTTTAAATGTGAATTGGTATACATAATGTTTTTGGATTTTCAGGATTCTCAATTACTTAAAATCATTTTGTTGTGTTACAGGTCTTCAGAGCTTTCAGCAATCTGGATCAAGTGACAGAATAGCTTGGAACAATCATCCATCATGAATGCATTTAAAAAACGTTGAAAGAAATACAAGAAGGTAGTGTGTATCTTCATGATGCAGCTTGTATAATTATGCATTTATGCACTAACTTGATTTTCAGCTGTAGTGAGAGTAGGAATATACTTTGTCTCACCACCTAATGGAGGCATTTTCCTTAGAAGTAAAGCTGTTTATTCTCCTGAATTGCCTTTTTCTGTGGTTCATGCATAAATATGGAACACTTATGTAGCATATGTCTATGAAATTACCATCATCATAATGTTATGGTTTATAGCCTTGTATAACAGCATTCCATTCCTAACAACAAAGATCTTGTGGCACCTTTGAGACTAACAAATTGAACATGCTGTTCCTAGTCACTTATATCCTAGCACACCCAGTGATTGGAACCAATGATTAATTTGTTCAGGAAAAAAACAACTTTGAATACACTGAAGGGCAGGGAAACAACAAAACTCTTTGTGATAATTTTAAAGTATTTTTTTTTAAGTATGGGAAGGGAGACTTAATATCTTCATCTAATGTTTCAAGGCTTCTAGACAGATGGCAATGCAAATGAAGGATGTATTGTATTAGGTATAAATATTTTCTATAGTATCAGTCTGTTGCAAATACAATTTATCTTTAAGGTTTACTCATGTCATTATTACAAACATTTATTTTCTTCCTTCCTAAATAAAAAATGCTTTCAGCAGATGGCAATATCTTATAAGCTGGAGTTATTTGAACACTCCTGGACTATGGAGTTATAGAGGCTCGGTGCCACAACTGTGAATGACTTGTGTTGTGTATACATACCCAGTAACCATGCCTTGAGGCTAATGGGTGGCTCATCTCTTCTGATGAGTGTGCTATCCAGGCAAGAGTGTACATGATGTGGCTGCCTTTTAAGTATACGTGATGCATTGGAGGAGATACACAGTTCAAAAAGCCCTGCACTGAACACTTTAGCTACTGTGTTCTGTGTTATCTGTAGTTCCCAGGCTGTTTTCGGAGTCAGTCATATGTGGCACATACCACATTAATTCAATCTTGATACAACCATTTCCTGTGAGGGTTGTGGTCAGGTTTGCCTTCCTCAGAATTGTGCAAAGTTGGCCCATTGGCCAAAGCATTACCATTCAGTGCTACTACACCAGGAGCCAGTAGTACAGCTGGAGCTAAGTACATTCAGGAATAAACCTGCTTTTTCAAGTGAAACAAGTTTAGAAGAGGCTTAGCCTATACCACCAAATTAGCAAGCCTTCTAGCAAGGAACGCATCTGTATTGTTGGGATTAACTTTCGGTTTATTCATCCACATCCAGTCTGTTGCAGCAGTAAAATTTGGAAGTTAAGAATTAAGAATTAATTTTAAAAATGCTGTTAAATTTGAAAGTTGATACTGTATATTTTCCTGTTTGGACAACAGATGTGTTCTTTCAACCAAGAATAATACAGTAGTATTTAAAAAAAAAAACAAGAAAAAAAACTCCTCTAAAACTATGTGATGGGAATGATACTTGTAGTTTCCATTCAGAAGTACACATACATTATTACAATCAGTCCAGTGTGACAGATTCCAGTAAAATTAATGAAAATGAGATACTTTTATAAAGTCTCCTTGCAGAATTGTAAAATATTTAACCATATATATGAAATATTTAGTATAAGAAACAGGTGAAAGTATGGAATGGATATCATTTCAGTGCGGAGGGAAAATAACTCATGGAGTGTGGGTGATTGAGAAGTGACCTCTTCCCCCTTTCCTTGCTATGGGCCAGTTAAAGAGGTTTGATTTACTTTATATGGAGCATTGGACTCCTATTGTTTCTAGTTGTACTTAAATACCATAGTATTTCCAGGAGGCTAAAGATCTATTCCTCTTTTATGACCTGCTGTATCCTTAGGGGCTGGAGGCCCAAGAGACCATTCAGGCCCAATAGAACAAGGGGGTCATTGCCATCATCCAGGTTTTAATTGTTGCTTCTTAGTTACCACATGGTCACCAAACCAGCTTTCAGGAAGATTTTAGATGGAAACATCTGGAGTGTAGTAGACGTAGTGGGGGTCAGGGTGGGGGGGTGCTCCTTGCATTTTGTTTCACCAGGTGCTAGGAGGAAGCAACATTAGCCTTTTTGATATGGGAGGCAAGTTCTGTGGCTTCTAAGTTAGGTTACAACAATTGAAAAGGTCAAAGGACAGCTGAGTGGGGTCAATGAGACACCATGGGGTGTATTTTGTTACTTAGTAAGAGAAGGACATCCTAAAACCTTAAAGGGTTCTCTTGTAATCTATGTTGTGAAAAGGTTTTATGAGCCTGATGGCAAAAAAAGTGCTGATTTATCTGAGGAATGCATCCTTTTGTCTAAATTAAAGGATGATTCTTACCAAATGTTTGTAGCTTTGGTAGTGTGGTCAATGAAGGACTGGAAGGCACAATTATAGAAGTCAAGAACAGGCAGTTTACTCTCATTTCCCAATTTTGTTTTCCAGATTGTTTTGCCCCCTCCCCCTCATCCTCATACGATTTGGGACACTCCGCAGTCTTGGATAAGCATTTGAAAGTCAACTGAATTTAATGCAAGAGTTCAGCATATGCTTGTCCCTCATCCACTGAAATGAATAGAACATAACAGCTCTTGGCTTTGGCTAGGTTGTGCTTCTGTTGAGTAGATGAGGAGAGGAGAGGAAGGGCCTGCATTTCTACAAAGAAAAATAATTTTATTTCTCAGAATACTGTTCCTTTGCCAGCAATACATTTTTCTCCCATTGAAAATGATTGAGTTTGTGTGTCAGAGAGAGAGAGAGAGAGAGAGAGAGAGAGAGAGAGAGAGACTCTCTTTTTAAAAATAACAAGCCTCTCATGATGATTGTTGTGTTTCTCAGATGGGAAATTCCAGATAAGACATTTGATAGAGCTCCCAAAGAATTGTGGGGGGGGGGAGGAGAGAGAGAGGGTGTGTGTGATAGAAATATTTCTTTTGGTGAGGGGACGGATATTCACATAGGGTATAATACAGTACTTTAGGTCATAGCTAACAGTCTGAGACATCCTAGGTCTTACCTGTGTCATTTTCCACAAGTAATCCTTTGCACTGGAAAATAGTAACATTCAGTGAATAACAGGGAATTCAGGGAATAACAGCAGCAGGGTTGAAAGGCAGCCACATCTGTTTCTTGGAAGAAGGAAGAAGTGTTTGTTTCTGTTTGTGTTATAAGATTTTTTTGTGAGACATGGTCAACCAAAGAGCTTGTAATAGGTGGGATTTATGTCATGCTTTTCCTCAGTTAGGTAGCAAATGCAAGGGACGGAAGTTATAAATCTCTTGTGTTCTTCCCATCTGCTCTTGTGAATCATCCAGGACCTGAGCTATGAAAGACAACTTATCAGTTGCTACAACAGTAGTACCCTCATTGCTTGCTCCCTCTTTGTTCATCTGATCACTCACTAACCAAGAGGCTCATTGGGTTGTCAGGGCAACTACTAGTCCATGGAGTTGTGAAGACAGTGGCAGCCCATTGGCAATGACCGCGGGTCTTTTCCTGAGCCTTATAGGGTTGCCAGGTTGAAAACTAGAATCAGCTCCTGTACCTTTAATAGTTGTGTAGAAGAGGAAATTTCAGCAGGTAGCGAGCAACACCTATTGAAATTCCCTCTTCTACACAACATTTACAGATACAGGAGTCATCTGCAATTTTCACTCTGGTCCTCAGTCTTTATTGGAACAGTTGCATGAAATGGCTGCCAAGCTCGATTAACAAATTGACTTCATTGTTTGACAGAATAAGAATAAGGCACAATTAAATGAGACATTAATAATAATGCTGCTTTAAGTGAATTCTAGACAGATGGTCAATATTTGCTAAGTAGTAGTAGTAGTAGTAGTTGTTGTTGTTGTGTGCCTTGAAGTAATATCTGACTTAGGGCAACCCTAAGGTGAACCTATCATGGGGTTTTCTTGGCAGAATTTGTTCAGAAGAGGTTTACCCTTGTCTTTCTCTGAAGCTCAGATTGTGATTTGCCTAAGGTCATCCAGTGGCTGGACAGGGATTTGAACCCTGGTGTCTAGATTTGTAGTCCAGTGCTCAAACCACTAGACTATGTTGGCTCCCATTTGCCAAGTTACAAGGATATAAAATTTCTATATAATTATTAAACAAATTCCTGTGCTGATTACAGGGCAGTGTTTCTGATATATATCTTGACATTCTCACTTACAGTGTGCATTGCAGGGTTCACCCCTTTCCTTTTCTTACTCTAAAATTCTTTTGACCTGTGATAGAATGGGATTTCAGTGAGTGGAGAATTGGAAGACAAAAGTATTGTGGGGATTAAGTTAGGGGTGACTCCTCCCCATTTGGAATGTATGTGTAATGGTGAAAGAAGTGAATTTCCACAATAAACTGGACTGGATTATATGAGATTTATTTCATTCCAGATATGAAAAAGGTCTTACTGACTTACTGAAAACTAGGTTATGAGTACTGCATGTTTAGGCATGTATAATGAGGGTGTTTTAAAAAAATAGTTATGTAATTTATAATTTGAGACTCTAAGGCAAGAGTAGTTACTGTATTATCTGTTAACTGTAGCAATTATTTTAATCTCTTGCTATAGTTCTGTGCCGTGGGTGGGTGGGAGCATCCGAAAGGTAAACATTATTCTGTACTAGAGGCATACCCATTAATGTGTCTGATTTAGAGTCCTCCTGAGGACTGTGATGTGCCATAATGTTTCATCAGTGCTGATTAGTAAACGTTCATAAAAGAATTGTCACCCCCATTACCAAGATTTAGAACTGGTCTGTCTATTATTTTCTCCTCCTTCTATTACTTGAAACAGCTGCTTTTATTATTGCTGCTCCATGGCCTCATCATTAGCCTAAGGTTGCCAGGTTGGGTCTGAGACAGGACTACAGTAACTTTCATTCTCAACAGATCTTTAATCCTTAGCTGTTGTAAGATTCCTTGAGTCCCAAATTGGGGAAAAGGCAGAATATAAATAAATATAAGTATCATCATCGTCATCGTCATCTCGGAGCAGGACAAGATACCAAAAAGCTCTCTGAAGCTCCCTGACCTCCCTCCCTCACCTTCTAAATCCCAACTTTCACCCACGGCCATTCCTTCCACAGATGGAGGTGGGTGAGGAGGCACAAAAGTGTCATTTGATGCTTCTCTGTGCCCCCTCCTCTGCTGAGGCACTAGCAGTATTGGGAGCGGATAACTTTGGCTGAAAGTTGGGGTTTGGAAGGTGAGAGAGGACAGGTACCTTAGTCCTGCTTGATGGAGTTTTATGGTATCTTATCCGGTTCCATGATCTGTTGAGGATTAAAGTTACAAGAGCCCTGTCCCAGATCCAATCTGGCAACCCTACATTAGCCTCTAGTCTGGCTTGATACATAGATCTTCTGGGTTGTTTGGAGACTTTCTAAGAACAAAGCCATGTCTATTGCAGTCATAGATACTCTCCATCTGGTTGAATGGTTTATAGTGGCAAGCTGGGCTAGATAATAGTGGCCAGACATGGAGGAGCTGCTGTGCAGACAGGCCCTATATAAAAGCTTGCAAGTTGGCCTAGGTATGGATGGCAATGAGTAGACCAATCCTAAACGTTTGTGTTAGCCTACATGACTGCTGTGCTGATTTAGCATCACATGATAGTTTGTACTGGCACTACAAAAAGTACACCCCCTTCTAAGTATTTATTTGTTGGAACAGCAGTTCTTAAGGCTGGGCTATCAGCCAGTTTTTCATTTCATGGAGGAGGAGAAAAGGAGAGAGTATTCAAAAACAACAACTGACCTTATCCAGTTCCTTGATATTGGCATTGTTCTGCATGTGACGGATTGTAAACAAATACAATTAAGTGTGTCAAATATAATTTATGTCTTAGTTAGAACAGAATGATGCATAATATGTTGTTATTCATACTAAGGCCATGTACCTGCTCTGTATATAAGAGATACATTTAAACTCCAGGCAATATATACAGTTGTCCCTCCGTATCCATGGATTTGGTATCCACGGATTTAAGTATTCACGGCTTGAAAATATTCTTTAAAAAATAATAATCCTAAAAGCAAACCTTGATTTTGCCATCTTATATAAGGGACACCATTTTGCTATGCCACTGCATAAATGGGACTTGAGTATTCATGGATTTTGGTATCCACAGGTGTCCTGGAACCACACCCCAGCCAATATGAAGGGACAACTGTATAGCATTTAGCCCAGTTGGCCTGACAAAGGAACCTGCAAGTCTTTCAAGCTTGCACTGATTCCTGTGCTTTTCTGTCTAAAACACCTAGTACTGTAAAGGCATTTTGACACGTGCCTTCAGGAGCTTTTTCCCAGTGCTACTTTGGCTGGTTTTGCTGCTGTTGTAAGGAAATGGAAAGCGGGGGTGGGGAGTATGCCATTTCTAGCAATCTTTGGCAGGGGTGAGTGAGGCAGAAAGTATTACAGCCAGCCATGTACAAGTGTGAAGTTTCAGACAGCTGGCTACCAGTATTCTATGCAGGGATAGGAACTAACTAATTACAATTGGATCAAATCATGAATGTGAGTTGAGATTTGATAACAAAAAGGATTAACCTAATTAATTCTTTTTAATTGAAATGATTGACATAAGTTGGAATTTCAGCATGAATGTTTCTTCATTCATTAAATAAGTTATTACTATTGCCCCTCCACATTTGTGGCTTTCACACTCACGGTTTTGATTATTTGTGGTTTAGCCCCAAGCCCCTTTGGGAAGGCCAGTGAGAAGTGGGGCAACCTCCTGCCTGCACCTTCCCTGGCCTTCCAGAGGCGGCCCCGCAGTCCGCTCAGGAAGGTGGGGGTAGCAGCCTAACTCCCTCCCACTGCCTTCCCCGGCCTTCCTGAGGAGGCTCTGGGGCTTCTAAGCCCCAGAGTCCCCTCAGGAAGGCCGCAGAGAGACAGGGAAGGCGCCCGCCTGCCCGTCCGCTCCCTTCCCCGGCCTTTCTAAGCGGGCTCCAGGGCTTCTGAGGCCCAGAGTCCACTCAGGAAGGCCGTGGGGAGGAAGGGCAGCTTCCCTCCCGCCCATCCGCTGCCTTCCCTGGCCTTTCTAAGCGGACTCCGGGGCTTCTAAGGCCCGGAGTCCCCTCAGGAAGGCCACGGAGAGGCCAGCCAGGCTGGTCAGACACCCTCCCACCACCTCCCTCCCGCTGTGGGGGGTTTGCGGGAGCAGCATTTTTTATTCGTGGTTTTTCCACATTTGCGGGGGTCTTAAGACCCTAACCCCCGTGAATGTGGAGGGATGACTGTATTTCATTAAATGAGAGTGCGAAGAGCCAGCAGATTTTATATTACCCAGCTTTACCCAGTGCCTTGTGTTTTTGCAAAATTACTTGTTGCTTTTTGTTATTCCCTCAGGACATGGGAATTACAATGTTTAGGTCCTAAGACTTGGACCATTAACTCAAGAGTAGTTCAAGTGGAATAAATTGGGCTAAGGGGCTTTGAGATTACTGGTCTCAGTAACTGATCCTCCCCAAAGCTTCATCTAATTTCTAAAAATAAAATACCCAAATCACTAAAACCAGACATTTCTTTATGTCTTTATGATTTGGAAGACTTCAGAAAATTATAGGAATACTTGAAATCCACATGATGTAAAGCCCCCCAGAGAAAACAAATACTGAACAATTTCTCTTATGCTCTACACTTTTTGTCTCAAATACACATCTATCAAAGTACCCTGAGACACTAAAGTTCCATTCTACAAATGCATGAATGTTAGAGGTTTTTAGCAATAATGAGGTAACTATTCACTGAGAATTTTCTTGTATGAGCAGATTTAGATACACTAAAAAATTGAAAAGGGAAAAAAGAGGAATCACCTCAAAACTGAATTATTAAACCATAAGATGTATGGTTATGAATTTGATTTTGAAATGCCTTTATTTGATGCAAAAGAAGGCTGGACTAGTAATCATTCATGTCTCCACAAAGCCATGGGTAATTTTTGGACACTCACTGCCTGTTACCTTGAACTATTTCAGGGGGTATTTGGGAGGATGTTACAAGTTAGAGATGCATGTCTGCCACATTGAGCTCATAGGGAGAAAAAGTAGAGTATACATATAAATAATAAATATGTAAATTTTTGTATGTAAATGTAAAAAAATATTTATTTATTAATTAAATAATTTATTTAATCATTATTTATTAATTAAATAATTTATTTAATTATTATTATTATTTATTTTTATTATTTTTTATTAATTTTTAAATTTTTATTATTAAATATTAAATTTTTATTAATTTATTAATAAAAATAAATATGTAAATGTAAAAAAAATAAAGAAGGATTTTTCTCCCTTAAATTAAAGTAACTTAAGAAAGATTCCAGTGCAGTGATAATTGCAAATTATTACATTATAAACTAAATTTTGGAGCACTTAATCCTGTGATTTTTTTTCTTTAACTCATGGGAGAATCAAATCAAGAAAGTGAGAGGGTAAGGACATGATATTATAAGGGAAGGAGAAAGGGAAAACTAGTGAATGTTTTGGGTGGGGTGGGTGAGAAATGGGCTTTTCAACAATACATGCAGCTGTTTACTTCACTCCAAGGTTGAAACAGGGACAAGGAAGGGACAGAAAAAGGAATGTTTCACCTTCATTTTGGGAGGGCTTTTAGTGTAGTAGTATAATGTAGATTTAAACAGCAGTTTATAATCAATTCTTACAAATGTGTCCCTTTCAACATAAACATAATAGAGTGATTTTAAAGAAACACATCAGTAATTAACTTAATGTACTAACCCTTTCCCACTAGCTTTCCTATCTTTGCCTCACTGACAGTAGCAGGTGGTAGTGGGAAAAAATGGAAGTAGATTGTAAGCAAGTACAATTTGCGTGACATTTCACAATGTTATTACTAATCAAGGAATACTTTATCTTCCACTTTCCTGACTTGGTGGAACTTGAGCCAACATGAGATAGTTTTGACTTTGGTTTTAAACAGGCATATTTTTTAGATTAATTTACTTTGTGCAGTTTTTAAAATGGAAATGTTCACATTTACAATTTTCTGGATAAAGCATACACAAAAAGTACAACATGGACAAGTCATTAACTGGGTAGATGTGTGCAGATTAATAAATATGGTCCTCTATGTTAGATGTGGGAATTTTAGGAGCATGGGCTACAAGTGGTCCCATTGGGCCCCCATTGACCCTCCAAGACCCTGGTGCCTTCAAAAAAGTTTTCTCCTCTGGAAAGAACACAATTTCAAGCTAATATTCCCTTTAGAATGATTGCATGCTGTTTTGAGCTGCTTCCCATCCCAAAATAGCCAACCCTGCCTCCCAACAGCTGGAGTGGCAACCAGAAGTAGTACATTATCACTTCCAGTCACCAAAATGGCAGTTGTGATGCTGTGGTTGTGGAACTCTGGTGGATCCAGAAATCTGATAGTGTAGCCAGCCCAGAATGTGCCTAGCCCTGCTCTATGTCCTGCTCTATGTCCTCTCAGAAAGCCTGCTCAGAACTCTGGCATACCTTTTTTGTTTTGTTTCATTTCAAGAGGGACTCCTTCACCCTTCAAGTTTACCTCAGTCTAGTCTCAGTTGACAGTTTCCTGCTGATGTCCTCCCCCATCTCCCCCCATGCACTGATAGTAAAAGTGCACAAGGATCCTCCATTTATGTGACAAGAAGATCCCATTCACTTGAATGCGCTCTACATGGGGCTACCCTCATGCTTGGTCCAAAAGCTTCAGTTGGTACAAAATATGGCCGCCAGAGTGGTCTTGGGAACATTTCAGAGAGACTATATAACTCCAATATTAAAATCTCTCCCCTGGCTGCCTATCAGTTTCCAGGCCCAGTATAAGGTGTTGGTTATTACCTTTAAAGCCCTAAATGGCTTGGGTCCAACTTATCTTCGGAACCGCCTCCTCCCATACAATCCTCCCCGCGCACTCCGGTCCTCTGGGAGGAATTTGCTTCAGCCACAAAAATGTAGGCTGTCTGCAACCTCCCAGAGGGCCTTTTCGGTAATCACCCCCCAAATTATGGAATGGCCTGCCAAACGAGATCCATCAGATGATGAGCTTGAGTAGCTTTAAAAAAGCACTAAAGATGGATCTCTTTCGCCAGGCCTTTCCTGATTAGATCCTGGCTTCCTATTGAGTTTTTTAAAATGTGATTTTAGATTAGCTGGTTTTTAAATTTTATACTGGTTTAATATCTTTTTATTGGGGAGGGGTGGGTGGGTGGGTGGTGTGTAGGGATTTTAACCTGCATTTGTATTTTAATTGTTGTAAGCTGCCCCGATTGTTTTTAACAGGGGCAGGGTAAAAATTGTTATTATTATTATTATTATTATTATTATTGAGTGAACTGGATCACTTAAAAAAGGACAACAAATCTCAGTGCAATTCATGGTGCAGTCCTATTCATGTTTTTTTCAGATGGGAGTTACGTTCAGTTCAATAGGACTTGCTCCCAAATGAATATTAGGGGTGGGCAACTGCATGGGGGCAGGGGGCAGTTTTTATCCCTGAGGGTCACATTAACACATTCAGACACACATTCCATCAGTTCTGGTCACAATTTTTGCTGATTTCAGGCCAGGTTTTTGTTGTTGTGGGTTTGTTTTTGTTTTTTTTGCTCTTTTGAACATTTTTCAGGGGCTGCATTTGCAACTGCTTTGTGGACTTTTTGACTGATTTTCAGGCAAACAAAAATCATCCCAAATTGGCACCTCTTTAAAAGAGATGGGGGCCTTTGGAGCACCCGCAGCCCATACTTTCCCTATGCCTGAGGTACAAGATTGCAGCTTATTTAGTAGCTATTCATAAAACCCAATTTTCCAGTGTTTCCAGCTCTCTAAATTATCTGTCTTAACCCTCAGACCAAAGCAAAAAAGAGCTTAATTTCTACAATGGGAAGACAGTACAGTATATTGATCACAATTGTTTAAAATACTAAAATCCAAAGCTAGAAAGTTAACAAGTGTAGTTTGCTGCCGCTGCTGTGCATATTGCATTTAAAGAAATACAAATAACCATAAGCAGTTGACAAAAAACAAATTTGGCAATTATCCACAGAGCCAGAATGGTGTGGTGGTTTGAATGTTGGGCTGTGATTCTGGAGGTCAGGGTTCAAATTGCCGTTCAGCCATGGAAACTCACTGGGTGACCATGGCAAGTCATAGTCTCGCATCCTCAGAGGAAGGCAAAGGCAAACCCCCTCTGAACAAATCATACCGAGAAAACCCCTTGATAGGTTCACCTTAGGGCCACCATAAATCAGAAATGATTTGAAGTCACAACAACAACAAATCAACACATGAAACTGCTACTAAAATGTATATTTTAATCGCACCTTCCTTCCTCAAAGAAACCCATCTCCTTATTTATCTTCACAATTAATTGGTGAGAGAAAGGGAATGATAATCATACAGCATTTCAGTTGTTAGACCATGAGTCTCACTTGTTCTAGGGGCAAGCCCTGCTCTATTTGGCTTAGCCAAAAGTGAAGAAACCCAAACCCACCATGGAGTGCAATTAGCCACAACTGCTCTGCTGTCTGTAGTAAGGATCCAATGCAAAGTCTGACATTATGAGATTGCTTTCTATAAGAGAGGATCCTCCTGATAACTTTTGAGTGCCAGCAGTGTCACAATGAAATTGGGCATGCGCAACATAATTTTACCAGTAGTTGCTGCCATGGGTGTTAGTAAGGCAGAAAAACTTTAATATCTTTTGAACCAGTGCTGATTCATTGATTTTTTTAGTCTGGTGGGCTGAGATACATTAAACAAATACTTAAATCTATGAATAAAAATAAAAGCAGCCTTCTTAGATGCCTAACACATGTAAGTAGTTTTGACCAAAACCTTTGTATGAAAATCCTGTCTTGAAAAAAGTGGAATAACTTTGCTAAATGTGTTAATTTTGAGCACACTTTAGCTTTTTCTATCTGTAATATTCATTGGCTTGGTTTGAAATTTGTTATTATTATACCACCAAATAGATAATGGATGTGAGGTTATCTCAATAGGTTTTGATCTTGTGAGTGATGGACCATTGTAGTAGCTAACAGTTTTTAAAAACCGCAACTTGCCTATAATATTTTTGGGTGTCCCCTCCCCCTTTCATTTTAAATCAACATTTCAGGATTTAGCAGTTGCATTGAAAGCTGGTTCTGAGGCCAAACCTTGCTGATGGATGGTTGTTCCACCTTCCATTGCATCTTACACAAAAGATGTCCTTAGTGTGAGAGATCTTGCATGTGTGTGTGTGTGTATGTGTGTGTGTGTATTCTCATAGCTGTTCATATATGAGATCTCAATTGAAAGGCAAAAAGAACAGAGGAAAAAAATGTTCATGGTATTGGCATTTGTGTCTCTAGTCCCTCTTGGTTTTTATTCTCTCCTGTCAACAGACATAAGCACATTTCATTTTATTATCCAAAAAGGCTCTCCTTGCAAATCTGTCATCTTGTGGACAGAATAAAATGCTTTTAAGTGTATATGAAACAGCACATTGTGACAGAATCTGTCAAAAATTCTACTTAATGGTCAGTGATCTGCTTTTAAAAATATATGACATTTCACTGTACACTTTGATAATGGATATACCATATCAAAAAGAAAATACTTGCAGTGAACTGGTATGTGTTTCACTGTATGAGCCTTCATGGAATGAATACATAAATTGCGTTCATCACTAACAGTTCTAAATGTCTGAAGGACCATACGCATAATTTTAGAAGACTGAGCTAATTCACAATTTGACTGGGTTCAGCTGACAAGAGAAAAATCTTGAAAACTGATGCGAAGCAGGATGATGGTAACATGAAATAAAAGTAAAGGAGAATGAAATAGGTAAAGAAAGATGCTCATGTGTGGCAAGCTGTTGCATTAATAAGCTTGATGCACACAGAGTGACATATGGTGCAGCTTTTCATAAGTAGCTTGTTAGTTGCCATGTTAATCTGAGAAGCTTTTTTTTTTTTAAAAGAAAACCTTTCAAAGTGCTCACCAATTTATTCTATTTGCTGGGTATTTTTATTGACAGCCTGTAAAATAAATTATATTATCCTCTGACATCTGTGTTTGGCAACTTCTGAGCAGATTCATTTGAAAAAAATGGCCATTTATTTCAGGGGCACTAATTTTAATACAAGTATACTCGAGATCATGGCCTTTATGTCAGATTCTGAGTTCAATTTTATTTATAACTTTGAATCTGAAACCTCAAGGATGAAGATATATCCTAGATGAAAATATAAGCCATTTTTAAAAATAATAATAATTAAATACTTAGGGTTGAATCCTATTGGTAGCCCCAACTAGAGGAGACTGATTGAATCAATGGGATTTACCTGTGGGTTGACTCATCAGTTAACCATTTATTCAATGGGTTTGCTCAAGTTGTGACTAACCAACAACATTCAGACCAAAATTATTTAATAATCTTAGGTCTTGTGTGGGTTTTTTTTTTTTTTTCAGGCTTTGAGGCTGTGTTCTGGAAGAGTTTATTCCTGACCTTTCACCTACATCTGTGGCTGGCATCTTCAGAGAATAGTAGCGTAGGGTATGTGGGGGGGTTTATATACTGTGAGTCCCAATTTTGTTTACTTTTAGGGTTTCCTCTTTCCTGTTGAAGTTGTCCAGGTGTTTGTGGATTTCAATAGCTTCCCTGTACATTTTCCAGCAGCCTGGGGAGGGACTCCTTGAATGAGTATTGGCTCCGCCTTCCAGACAATTGCAGGCAGGATAACCTGTAATCTGAATGTAACACAATCCCCCCTGGAGGTGGAGCCAACCCCTACCTCCCCAGTTCTGTTCTGCCTCTCGCTGAAGCAGGCGGGAATTCCTGTTGCTCCAGCTAGGGTCAGTGGGATTCCCAGTAGATAATGACCCATTAGCTAAATAGAGACTAATCCTCATTGCATATCTCCCCTCAGGAACTAGCCATCCAAATATACAAAGGGATTCACAGTATATAAAACCCACACACCCCCTATGCCACCATTCTCTGAAGATGCCAGCCACAGATGTGGGTGAAACGTCAGGAATAAACTCTTCCAGAATGTGGCCTCACAGCCTGGAAAAAAACAACAAAAACCTGTGGATGCCAGCTGTGAAATCCTTTGACTTCACATTTAATAATAATTTTTCAGATCTCCAATTTTCCATAATACAATTGGACTCCCCCCCCCCAATATCTGGGGAACCAATACCCGCTATTTCAGTTATCTATGGCTGAAAAAATAGGGGCACATACCCTAAAGTCACCCCAGGAAATGCCTTGAGAGGTGTCCTCTCTAGGAATTGCTAAGTCCCCCAGCATAACTCTATGGTGTGTTTTAACTGAAAGTCCATAGTTTCCGGTATCCACAGGAAGTCCAAGAACTGAACTCCCATGGTTATGGGAGCCTGTTTTGGTGGGGAGGGGGATGCTGATAATACTTATTACAGCAACACCCCTGTATCTGCTGATTCAGGCATCCATGGTTGGTGATGGTGGGGAGTGGATGGGGAAGAGAGAGGAGGAGGAGAGCTTGCCTCCCTTTCCTGTGGGGAGTTCTGGTGGTGCAGCAGCTGAAGAAGAAGAAGCCTCTGCCTTAGGGTGGGTGGTTGAGGAGGAGAGGAGAGAAAAATAAAACTCTCTGAACCGGGGCCAAGAAGGAGCCAAGTGGCCTCAGTGGCCTCAGCATGAGCTCAGTAGGGAGTCCTTCTTCCCCCAGGCTCCACTGAGGTTGTCATGGCCTCCCCAGGTCCTGGGTGTTTTGGGGGCGGGAGCTGCATTGTATTGCGGAAGGAGAGGAAGGAAACCCGCTGCCCTTTGCCCACCCAAACCAGGCCAAGCAAGGGGTTCCTTGGTGCACAGATGGATTGATGAGGGGGACCCTCATGCAGACACTGGGCTGGACTTTGGCTCAGGTGCTCCCTGGCGGCGACAGCCTCTCCTCTTCCTCAACCTTGTTTGCCTCCCTCCACCCCCAGTTGCCACCCTGCCTCCTGCGATGGTGGTTATGGTGGTGATGATGGTTGGGGGGAGGGAGAGGTGGGACTTTGCTACTGTCCATTGTTTCAGTATTCTCGGGGACCCCTGTAACCAATCTCCTGCAGATATGGGGGTGCTACTGTACCGTGATTGTGGTGGTGGTGTTGATTATGGTGGTGGCAAGACTAATAGAAAAATTGGGGGTACAGAGACCAGCAAGACAATCCTATCTGCACATCTCAATTAAGAAGCAAGCTCAGATGAGTTTAAAATGATGAGAATCTAAAATATCAGTCATGCTTTCAATGTTTTGTGGGGAGGGGGCAACAGTGTCATACATAACTCTTCCTCTGGAATTGAAAGAATCATATGAAGAGGAGGAAGAAGATTGCCAGGAATCTGCAGCTCCTGATGCTGCTGGTCTCCCTGAGGGCTTGTCTGAACAAGGTGGGGGGAAATACGAATACCTCTGAAAAAGCAGCCATTTGCAACACTGCAAACTGTCTTAATGGTCAAAACAGCCCCCCTAAACTCCGCATGACCCCTAGCCAAGATGGCAGCCACAAGTGATATACTCATGATTTTAAATCTGCTACTGCCAATTAAAAAAAACAGTTTACCATTGTGCGCATATGCAATATTTTGTATTTATGAATAGGAAAAAAAAAAGAGTACAAGATCGCCATTTTATCGACTTACTGGACCCTTGCTTAGCTGAAAATCCAAGATGGTGGCAGCAGATGCTTTTCCTGTTTCCTAGTCCCATCCCCCCCCATGCTTATCCAGCCAATCAGATTACCCTGCCTGTTCATACCAATGCAAATGCGACTGTCCGAACAATTGCACATTTGCATGCCATATGGACCTTTTTCAAAAAAACCCGGACGACGGCCCGGATGCTACGCACACGGACTTTGCGGTGGATTTGGCTGCCCCTCTTCCAAATGACATGTATTTATGAGAATGTCCGTATGAATGGATCACCTTCCATTTGCATCCCATTAGGATTATTTTCGCCACGTAGATAAGCCCTGAGTCTGAGGAGCTGGGTGATGAGGCAGGGAAAGAAGAGAGTGAAAGAAGGAAAGAGAAGGAAAGGAGAAGATGTTTAGCCAGGAGCTATGAGGGAAGGAGAAAAAGAAAAAGAAAGAAAAAAGTGGGGAGATAGGGAATAGGGAAGAAAAGTGAAGACAAGAACTGTGGGAGTCGAGAAGGAGGAAGAGGACAAGAAAAAGAAGTGAAGAAGATATTCAGCTATGAGTTGTGGGGGAAAGAGAAAGAGCAAAAAGCCAGAAAAAAAGAGAATTGAAATTGAGAATTAAAAGAGAAAGGAATAAATGGTTGAAGCAGAGCTGAAAATTAAGAAGCTTCATACAACACCCCTCCCCGCAACAGTGGCATAGACTGCTTCAGAGGGCTAGGTGGTGGACACTTGTTCTTTGAAGGTCTTTAAACAGTGGCTAGGTAGCCATCTTTCGGGAGTGTTTTAGTTGTTTTCTTCATGGCCAGGGGTTGGACTAGATGTTCTTTGTGGTCCCTTCCAACTCTATGATTCTGTGAACTCTACTGTGTCCCAGACCAAGAAATGAAATTGTATTGTGGCTTCAACTATTTAGGGTAGAGCGAGGAAGGTGGAAATAGAACTGGGAAAATTAACAGTAAGACAGGAAAATTCACAAGGTAGCGGTCCTGTAGTACTGTATTCAGTGGCTCAGTATGGTAGGAAATACTGAGCAGCTGAGTATTTCCCCTCACTGACTATTCCTTCTGCTGTGTCCTGGTGCTAGCTGTAGTTTAAAAAACTTCGAGAAGAGTATGAGAGGGCCAGTCAGATTCTTTGGTGAGTCTACAGCAGACACTCTGAAGCAACCTGTAATAATGGGGAGCAACAGCACATTTTGTGTCTGTGTCTCTCTGTGTGTATAATAAGGCAGTGCACTCACCCTGAGGTTCTTCTCCTTGCCCTAAAACTTGTAGAAGAGGTGCCTAGAGCTGGATATCTCAGACTCCTAATTATCTGAATTATTCCTTTAAAGTTTTGCAATATAATTTTTGAAATATTTTTGACGGATAATATTGTTCTCTGTTCTTCAAGTTCAAGTAAAGTTTAATTTTGGAATCTCATTAGGTGTCAAAAGAGCAGTAGAACTGTGGCTACCCACCCACCTGTATGTACTGTCTCTACCACACTTTTAACATCCATGCAAAAAATCATATTTTAAACGTTCAGTAGTCACAAAGAATATAACATAACAATACTATCAATAACAATATTACGAGAGTTTGATGTCACCTATTAAATTGTGAGCAGAGGGTTGGACTTGATGGTCTATGAGGCCCCTTCCAACTCCATGATTCTTTGACTCTGTGACTCTACGTGAAATTTCTGCAGTGCAAGAGGCAGAGGCTAGCATTAGTCTGATGGGAAGAAAAAGAATGCCATACCTATTATATCTAAAATTTTGCATTTTGTTGATATAAATGGGACTTGCCATGGGAACTGTGAAGAACAGCTGGGAAATCTGCCTGAGGTTTACATTTACAGTATGTTTCTGGAATATGCAAAGTATACTTCAATCAGTAGCAGAAACAGATGCTTATAAATTATGTTCAACATATCGTCTTCCCCATTGATGTTATGAAAGCTTAATTAGCTTCAGGGTTCTTTTAATGGAAAGGCCTCTTATTTATTCCAGGACATGCGGTAGATCATATCTTCAGACTTTGCAGATTACAAATGCAAAGCAAGATGTTCTGCAAACTTTGTTCTTAATTGAACTTAAAGCACATTGATAGTAAATGTCTAGATGCAAAGTATTACGTAAATACAGAAAAGCAAGTCTTTTACATACATATGCAAGTGTACACACAATACATTTTATTTGTATTTTTGTGTTTTTTAAATCTCATACAATAGTTATTTACATAGTGCATCTAAGTTTTTCTTAAATTTAATATTAAGATTTTTATCAGTTTGGCAAGTTAAATTGGTAGGTTAAAAAGCCATCTTGCCTAGAATTACTAGCATTTTTAATTTTTTAGCAGTGCTAAATGTAGTTGAGAGAGAAGTGTACTGAATTATGCATGGCGTGGATTGGAAGAACTTTTCTCCCTCTTAAAAATAACTAGGTTCATTTAAAGATGGAAGGTGTTTCAAGAAAGAAAAGGAGAGAAATTAGTTCAGCGCATGAGAACTTATAAAATTTGTACTTCCTCAATCAAAACTCAGACTGGAATACATTTAGATCTCAAAATCCATACTTTCCCAAAGTTTGTTATGAAATCCTTTAAACAAAGATATAAAAATACACTTGAAATAATGTGTGCAAAGTGTATATTTTGAAAAATATGCACAGTGCTTTATTAAATGGGAAAAAACTTTTAAAAATGTGTATATTTGGAAAGGTGCGCAGACAATGCATACATTTTTTAAGTGCATACAAAATGTACGGTATGTATTTTTTAAAATGCACATAAAGATACGGTATGTACACAGTCTGTGGCAGAAACAGGGTGGAACAATCTTACCAGTGGGAAAAATAGAACCTGTGTGAAATCAAGCCTAATAGAAACACCCATTCAGGACAGATGAAAAGGAAGTAGTTTTTCACAGTGCACAATTAAACTATTGTAGTTTCAGAGAGAGTATGTTTCTTACTACCACTTGCTAGGAAGTGTAAGTGGGAAGATCTGTCTATGTCCTGCTTGTGAGCCCCCTGTAGTGGTTTTTTTTTAAAAAAATTGTGATGTAAACCAGTGCTAATCAAAATGGAGGTCTGCTTTGCCAGTCTGGGAGCTGTTGGCTGCCGGTCTATGGCAAGTTTCCAGGAAAGAAAGAAACACTTGTATTCAGTGGTCACAAATACAGTTTCAGTCCCTGCTAGTCCCTCCCATCAGGTAACTTAAAAAGTGCTAGTCTAGACAAGCCATTGCCCTGATTCCATAGGACTAATTTTACGTTCTTGTGTATTTGGCTCTGACCCTTAAATTTTGGTTAATGTTATGCTCTCATCATGTGTTACCTTCTCAAAGCTGCTCCTTCTCAAAGCATATACCTTCCCAAAGCTGTTCAGGTAATATTAATAGGCAGGGTCATCATAGAGGGAGGTGTAGATTTCAGACCTTATATGTCTAGGTTCCAAAATACAGTTCTCTTGTTTAATATATTGGTTCTACATGCTGAGTGTGTGTTGAGCAGTCAAGGCATCTTGTGCTATGAAGGCACTTGAAACAAAAGTAAATATTACTTCTTGCTTTCTTGCCTGGTCATGTTGAGAAATGGTGGGTGTCCAACACCAGTGGGACAGACCACCGTTGATGAACTGCTTTGTTGGAACCAATGGAATTGAACCATATTCCAATCTTGGGGCTTGTCTAGATGAGAAGATATAATGTAGATTGCTGTGAGTTAATGCAAATTTGCAGCAGTGTTCATTTGTCTCCACAGTACATTGGCAAAATCAATGTGATGTGAAGCGATCCATGTTTGAAATGAACGTGCAGCCATGCCTGCGAATCAAGGTGGTGGCCGAGAGTGAATTACTCACATTATTATTATTCACAGGTTGTTGCTTCTACACAGTATTTTTGTTATCTGTAAATCAAAGGTGCACAAGTGTGACCTGCTTAAAAATGCTATTTGGTCACCTCAGTACAGCGAAAAAGCACATGATTGATAATGCGAAACCCCATTATCTTCATTGCTGGCAAGCCCCCCCCCCGCACATCCAACCAATCAATTTTCCACTTCCGTCCTCGCCAGGAATGTGTTGTGCTGCGAATTGGATGTCAAAACAAGTGGTAATGTGCATTTCCTCACATTATTTAAAAAACCTTGAGGAAAGCCACAAAGTCTTTTCCTGTGCAGTAAATGGAGTTTTTGGCCCCCCTCCTTCTGAAAACCACAAATCTTGGTCAGATCTTGTTGGGACAAAAAGTACAGTATTGTCTGCAAACTCTATTAAGATTATTTTCACCATCTAAACAACCCCTTGGTCTTCCTTCTTTCTGTTTACAACTTCCTCTCCCTCAGTTTATAAAAGGAGCATCCTCCCCCTTCAGAAACAGTGCATTGTAATTGGATACAATAGCATTTCCAGGAGGCAATGCATGATCCTCTTCTCATCTGTCACTTAACAAGCATTGACTGTGAGGGGAACCTGTTTGTCTTATCATTTGGCCACCAGTGTCAGGAAACAAATTCAGGTGGGCAAGGGCACTTTAGTACTAGTGGGGATTATTAATGTTACCCCTGTGCTTTACTGGGGAGACCTTTAAAAATTAGCACCAAAGAATGGTTGGTTTTAATCCCATTATGAAAGCACACTTAGCAGAGTTTCTGTTTAAAATACATGCACAGGAAAAAAAGTACTGATTCCAAACACACAGGTTTGAGTAGCCATCCACCCGGTCCCCTCCCCCCCCCGCACTTCTCTACACTCTAGCTAAAAGTATCAAAGTAGTCAAATGTAGCTTATAAAACATAGAAAAACACTTTATCACAAACTGCATAGTCATCTCAGTCAATATCAGCAATAACTTGAAAAATAGACTAATCTAACAAAATATATATTGAATGCTACATCTCTAAAACCTAAAATATGCAGGAACTCGGTCCTGCATGTCCTGCCCCAAGATGTCTTCATATCGTCTTTTCTCCTCGTGGTGTCTTCCCATAACAAAGAGAGTTAAGATACGCCTCCTTTTCCGGAAAGACACTCACATTACAAACAGGAAGTTATGTCATGCACTATGCTTATATTTACCATTTAACCCTTTCAGCAATTAAACAAGTCAGTATATTGGATTGCAACTATATATCCCAACAAGTACTTGGTTTTGTTTGCATGATGTGGACACAGCAAGGCTGCATCAGTCCAGCAGCTTCTAAGGTAGCATATGGTAGCTGTGTAGCCATCATATTTTCTTCCATCCTTTAGCTAAATCCCCTTCCTCTGCTTCCATAAAGTAATGATAACAAAGAATAGTCACACCAAAACCCACACAAGTAGGTGTTGGGAGCCTTGGCTACAATGAAAATAAAGGCTGGAATCCTGTTGGTGACATATGCTGACACAACCTGGAGGACAGTGCTCCACCACACGCAGTAGAAGGCAACATCCCAGTACTGGAGCACAACCCACAGCCATTTAGTGGCTGAGGTAGAGCAGGGGGCTGCCCCAGTAGTTAGTGTCTGGCTCCAGTTCTGTAGCTGGGAGAAGCATACACTTAGAATTTGGAACATTAGGTTTGAAAAGTAATTCAGTAATGTTAAGCATTAGACATTAGAAAATTAATTTACTACCATGAACATTAATAATTGAAATTGCTTAACTGGGTGAGTTGTCATGGATTGAAAAGCCCTCGTGGTGCAGTGGTTAAATGCCAATACTGCAAGTCACCCCATTGCAAGTTTGATTCCAGCGAACTCCAAGGTTCACTCAGCCTTCCATCCTTTCATAGGTGGGTAAAATGAGTACCCAACTTGTGGGGGCAATTAGCTAATACACATTGGAAACTGCTTAATGCCCTGTAGATGTGTAAATTGCTATTGCTTAAAACAAATTGTAAGCTGCTCTGATAGCCTTTGTGGCTGAAGAGCGGGGTATAAATACCTAAATAAATAAAAAATAAAAAGTTAGCGTTGGTCCTGATAGTAGGATTTTCAGAGAATGGCATAGAGGTTGTCACCGTTGAACTTAGTGGAGTACATTTTGTTGTTGTCTCCTTCTGTTTATTTTAAAGTTGCTTTCTTCCTATGCAGATTTTTTTCTCTAAACAGACTACAGAATTTATCATAGGACTGCCTGGGAATGCTGAGAATCCAAAATATCTGAAAACTGCAATTTGGGAAAGGCTGTCCCAAAGTATAGAATCTCATCCTATAACTTCTTCAATTCTGTTTGTCACATATCTGGGTTTCTCTTTTCTTTCCATACCCATGAACACATACAGCTCACTCATGATATGTACCTTGTTTGGTAAAGGTTAAACAAGAAGTGATTTCTTTCAGTTAGAGGACACTGATCCACCTCAGGTATAGCAATATTTGGATAGTGCCAAAGATCAGTCAGCAGTTGAATAGTGTAGTATTTAACATTTTTGAGAGCCTCTGAGCATGTGCAGAACATTTTTCTGCACAACTGAATCACTTTACTATTTCTCCTAATTAGGAAATGAGGTTTGCAAAGATCAGTGCTAGAGCATATTTTGCACACAGGAGCTAGGGTCCCAAATTCAGTATGTGGCATCTTTAGTTTTAATGATTAGGTTTCTACCAAGCCTGCTCTTCTCTGTTTCTATCTTCCCTTACTTGTATAACTAAAAGGTCTGGGTGAGGAGGAAGAGTGTGGGGCTGAGTGGGTAAAAAGCAGAAGGGTAGGAGAAGCCAAGAAAAAAAGCAAGGGAGGTGGATTTAAGGAAATCTTTTCACTTAACTATCCAAGTGCATAGCAGTATGTGAGCAAGAGTAAAAAGGGATTATTAGGGTTCACCACAAATAAAATTATACAAGATTGTGTATTAAACCATAATATACAATAAAAATGGGTCCCAAATATAAACAATAGAGGAGAAGAAGTTACTGAAGAGAATCACAGTGCACCCCCTACTCCCCAGAGAGATTCCAAACACTTTACTTCCATACAGGTCCATGGGGCGGGGGGGGGGGAGAGGAGGAATGGCACTATCACCTGCCTTTAAAGCCTGAAGAAAAGTTTGCAGCGCAGCCTTTCTAGGGAAGGCAAGACTGACTATGGTCCAGGAGCATTAGCTTCTAATCTGTGCTACTATTTACTGCGCTCCCTTTCATGTGTTATACATGTGAAGGTATCCTCACAAAATTACCAAGGAGTGGGGCCATGCCATTAGCTCTGTCTTGAAGGTTAGATAGCTTTCCTTGTCCCTGACCCTGACAGCCACACATTAGGTATGTGGATATCTACAGAGAAAAAGTCTGCAACATAAATACATCTCTATCTGTGAAGCTTCTTTTAAATTAGAAACCTGATCGCACAATGTTGTAGTCTTTCTCTGTCTATCATCTTTACTTACTGCCTGAACATTGGGGCTGGCAGAAAGCACCAAGACTTTGAAGGTTGAGTCAGTGGCATGGTCCTACTCCCCAGTAATAGTGTAAGCTTTTATATTTAAAATGCATGAAGGGGTGTATTCAGAGGACCCCGGGAGATCTTGGCAGAAGATGTTCTCCGTCTGTGTCTGGCTATATTCCCATAGCCAGGCACTTCTTTGACTCCCTTGCTCTCCATTAGCAATAGAATGGCTGTGGGAGAGGCTATCCCAGCATAATGGTGAGTGCTGGGGTGATGACAGGGGACCTCTACCAGAATCCCACATGCTGAACTCTTACACTTGACCATGTAGGATCTCAGCCACTGTTTGTATTTTCCCAGACACATCATGTGTTTAATCTCCATTTTGTTGCCATTTCTATGGTGCTTTGAGTTTGAACAGGCAGCCAGTCCAGCCAAAACAGAGTTCCTATCAAATTCTTGTAAAGTATTAAAGACAGAAAACAAAAACATGGAAGGTTCCTAGAATAGATGACGCTTGTACTATTTAACCTTGACTGTCTTCTACAAGCTGGCCTGTTGTCTTTGTTAAATTCTTTTTGTCACAGTTAAAATATGAAATGATTGTTTTTGATTTAATTTTTCTTTTAAAAAAGACACCAATTTATAAGCAGATATATTAGAATATATTTCAGTGACAGTAAACAACTCTGTCAGTGAAGACCAGACTGGCAGACTTAAATGAATGCTAGAACAAACAGTACTTTTCCAAGATATTATTTTTATGGCTTCTTGGTCCCTGCTAATATTTTATCCCTCATATGTTCATGATGCAAAATGTTTGGTTATTCATCACTCCTTGTTTCCCACAATGAACAGATATGTGTCTGTATATTTAACCCTACATCTCTTCTCAACCCTTTAAATTTGTTTTCCAGATCATGGGGAATTCGTATGCAGGGCAACTGAAATCTGCCCGTTTCGAAGAAGCTCTCCACAATTCGATAGAGGCCTCTTTAAGATGTAACACTGTTGTTCCTCGGCCCATTTTCTCTCAGCTTTATCTTGACCCTGACCAGCCACCTGTTTTGCCGGAAGGTAACCAAGCAAGTATGGCATATTTTAATGGCCCTTGTTATGCAGTACACAGTGTCTTCTTTAAAAAGAAACAACAATAATTTTTCATTTCTGCTGACGTTTACACACAGTCTTGTTGTCTTTTTGCCATTCAGACGTGAAACCAAAAGTAGAGGAGCTGGACAAAGAACTGATGCACCGTTATACCCAGAATGGAAGCTTGGATTTTTCCACTAGCCAAACTATTAATGAAATGGATGAAGATGAGGAAGATGAAGATATGTCTGATTCCAATAGTCCACCAATTCCCTATGCACAAAAACCTGCCCCAGAAGGGTCTTGCACTACTGATGGTTGGTTGATGAATTTCTTACTTAAAATTTAACTTGGTTAGAATTCCTTTAGCAAAAGCTGTACTGTATATGAAGAAAGCAATCAGAATAGTCTATAAAGTTCATATACAATATCTTGAATGGTAACATTATAGTATTTTAGAGACTAACAGTGCAATGCCTATTCAGAATTAAGCCTCACTGTATGATCAGTGGAGTGTTCTTCCAGGGACATTGGTATAGGACTTAGGGTTGTCAGACTGAAAATTGGGGAGAGCTCCTGTATCTTTAATGGTTGTCTAGAAGAGGGCATTTCAGCTGGAGCTGCTTGTCAAGCAGCTAGGTAACAAGCAACATCTGTTGAAATTCCCTCTTCTAAACAACCATTAAAGAAAGAGGAGCCCTCTCTATTTTTGACTGTGGTAACCGTATATAGGATAGCAAACTTGCTACATAATAATTTTGCTAGTCTTCAAGGTACTGTGTGTATACGTATACACACACACACTGGTATCAGCAGAATCAATACCAATAGTTTCAGTTATTCACAGGACACAAAATAGGGACACATACCATAGAGCTGGGCTGGAAAATGCCTTGTTCTTCTAGGTCCCCAACGCAACACTATGGTATGTTTTTTTACCAGAAGTCCTGTATTTTAATAGGTTATCTGCGGTTTCCAGTATCCATGGTAAATCCAGGAACCAAACCCCAGAGGATATGGGGGTTCATTTGACTGTGTGTGTATGTGTGTTACTGTCCTCAGTTATATGGCAATAACTTTTATTCACTCAGAATGGGATTCATGTTTATGTAAACTGTTTTCATGTTAGGATAGAGAAACGAATCTAAATTACATATTTTGGAAATAAAAACTATTTTGGGGGCTTGCACTTTTCAGCTATAGAGTCCTTTGCAGTCCTTGCTGTTCTTAGAAGGTGTTTTCACTCTCTTCTAGAATAAGTGGAGCCCATCTTTTTAAAGACAAAACCACAAATTTCTTCAAAATGCTTTTGACTATTATTTTAGTATAGTTAGGGGAAGCAAGCTACTGAGTTAAGCTGAACCATTCAACTGTGTGTGCTGAAAGAGAAAATGAAAGATGATTACTGTATACATCACCAGACTAGCACTATCCTGATTAACGTTTTGACAGATCTTTAAAACAAAAGGTGGAAATGTTTAAACATACTCCTTGGGTTACAAATTGTCTTGTCTTCCAGGAAGCAGTCAAAAATTCCTATAAGATGTAGGGAGAAAAATACAAAGTTTCAAAGCTTCCAAATGCAGTACCATTCAGGCTGTTGAGTGCTTTGGTTAATAAAGGAGGGAACGTACAGTGAAAATGCAGAAGAGATACTATATTTACAGAGGTCAGATTCATTAATATTAGCTGATAGTTGGACAGGTTGTTTCCAGACAGAAGAACATTTGACTCTGTCTGTGCCCTTATCCGAGAAAAAGTCTTCTCCCCAGTGATCCTGATTAGGATCATTGATTCTCTGCATCCATTAGCAGAATGAAAGCAATGATCTCAGCTGCTCTGAGGAAGGAGACTTTAGTCTTCTTACCACCACTATGACCCCAGCTAGAACTACTGCTTCTGTCTCCATTAACAGTGATTCTGGCTGTTTCCTGGGAGCAGGAATTCTGGCTGTTTCTTGGGAGCAGTGAGTGTGGGACATGGAGGCCACACACTTAAGCATCGGGGTGTTTCATGCAGGTTCTGGGATTGTGTACTACCGTTTTATGGGCTCATTGAACTCTGCCTCCCCACAGTTGCATATTTATCATAGTCTGTTTATCCTGAGGAGTATGTTGCAGAAACCTCTTCAGTTTCGATCATTAAAACTTTAGCCATTAACTCTTATGGTCTGAATAAACTGAAACTGAATCCTGATAAGACAGAGTCTGTGTGGATTGGGGGTCCTTGGGTCTGGGAATTGTGTACACAGCCTATCCTGGATGGGGTGGCACTTCTCCTGAAGGAGCAGGTACATATCTTGGGAGTGCCCTAGATCCATCTTTGACTCTAGAAGCCCGGGTAGACTCTGTGGCACGGAGTGCTTGGCACCATCTTCAACTGGTATGTCCATGCACTGTCCTCACCTAGAATACTGTTATGTCCATACTAGAATACTGGTATGTCCATGCACTGTCCTCACCTAGACTACTGTTTCCAGTTCTGGGCAGCACAATTCAAAGAGGATATTGACAAATTGGAGCGTGTCCAGAGGAGGGCGACTAAAATGGTGAAAGGTCTGGAAACCATGCCTTATGAGGAAAGACTTAAGGAGCTGGGTATGTTTAGCTTGGAAAAAAGACGGTTAAGGGGCAATATGATAGCCCTGTTTAAGTATTTGAAGGGGTGTCACATTGAGGATGGAGCAAGCTTGTTTTCTGCTGCTCCAGAGATTGGAACACGGAGCAATGGATGCAAGCTCCAGGAACAGAGATTCCACCTCAACATTAGGAGGAACTTTTTGACAGTAAGAGCTGTTCGGCAGTGGAACACACTCCGTCGGAGCATGGTGGGGTCTCCTTCCTTGGAGGTCTTTAAACAGAGGCTGGATGGCCATCTGTCAGGGATGTTTTGATTGTGATTTCCTGCGTGGCAGAGGATTGGACTGGATGGTCCTTGTGGTCTCTTCCAACTCTACAATTCTATGAATCTATGGTAACCTCCTGGTTGGATTACTGTAACACACTCTACATATAGACGCCTTTGAAAAAGATTTGGAAGCTTCAGCTTTTGCAAGATGCAGCAGCTCAGTGGCTGACTGGAGTATCATATAGGCAGCATATCATGCTGGTCTTTAAAGAACTGCACTGGCTGCTAATACATTTTTGTTCTGAATTCAAGGTGCTTGTGATGACATTTAAAGCCTTAAATGGCTTGGGATCTTGACACTTGAGGGAATGCTTCTCCCCACATGTGCCTGCCCAATGATTAAGATCTGCTGAGGGAGGTCCTCCTCTGTGTCCCACCAGTAAGATCAGTATACTGTGTTGGGACAAACCTTGTTAGTACTTGGAAGGGAGCCTGCCAGGGAATACCAGGTGTTGTAGGCTATACTTCAGAGGAAAGCAATGGCAAATCACCTCTAAATTAATCTTGCTAAAAAAACTGTAGGGTGTCATGAGTTGGAATTAACTTGAAGGCAGATAACAACAACAAAATACCAGCAGGATTTCAGAACAAAGCTGGATCTGCTGAGCTTCAGCAAAGTGGCTGCATCATTTGTCTGGAACTTGTTCAATATATTTGAACAAGTTGTTCCTTTCACTGGCCTTCTCCCTTTTCTAGATCTCTTTTTGACTGGAGCCCTACTATAGGCAGTTACAATTTTGAATTTGGTTTCTACAGTTAGTAGATTCTAAGCATTCTGTGGAAGACAAATACCTTATAAACAATATTTTTTGCTGAAAGTTCTTCTGACTATTAGTACTGTTGATAAATCTTTGCCCTCCTTCCCCAAGGGCTCCTTGGTTTGTTTGCCTTGTTCCTTAGATAGGAAAGGTTCTGCTTCCTTATTGTCTGGATCAGGAATTGAAATGCCAAAACTCTTGGGTGCTTCTTTATGAACTGGTAGTAAAGTATATTATGATTATACTCTGTAGCAGAAATCTCTTTACACCCACAACTGGAATGCTTTGTGGGATTAGTGCAATATATTGAGTGTTTAATGTGGTATATCAAGTGTTCTTAATGCTGTATAACTATAACATTATATGTGAAAAGCATACATGTACACCAATTTGTTTTATAGCACTGTGCTTCTCTTTGTGAGATTTCATTGGTGTTGCAGTGCACCAATAGCGTGTGGGCAAGTGCTCCTTATTTTTATAGCCATGCACCATTTGTTCAGTTTTCTATGGCCCTTGTAGTTGTCAGTGATTAATGTCTTTAAAAGGGCATCCAGGATATTTGTGAAACACAAATGATGCTAGCCATGTTGTCTGGTTGTAAATTGTCTATTTTTCTGCAAGGAGAGAGAGATCAAACCTTAATTTCAGAGGCAATTAGATAGGCAGATAGTTAATACCTGATCAGCTGCTGTGAAGATACAAGGGGAAGGGACTGTGAACTGCAATTCTTATGTAAATCTTAATAGGCAATCTCTTATGCAGATTCCTTATCTTAAAGCAGCACAATGCCAGGTCTGTACCCCACAGAGGGGAATGTTAATTGCTGCTGCTAAGATACAGGGAGTGAGAAGGGAGAGAAAGACAATCTTTGCTTTACACAACAATCTTTGCTTTTGTTTGTATTTTCACAGCTGTGTTGGTTAAATTTGTTTCTTTTTAGCTGGTCAGTTCTGTGTTGTTTTCAAATGGGAGACAGGGATAGCATGCAAATGGATTTGGTTGGCTGAAAAAAATCCCAGTTTCTTGGGAAGACAGAAATATCTTTCTAAGTATGTTTTTTTTTTTAATTAAAAAGTAGATTTCCCTTCCCCCCCCCCCGGGCTGTGAGGCCGTGTTCTGGAATAGCCCGGGGGAAAAACCCCAAGGAAAATCTATAGATTCCAGCTGTGAAAGCCTTCAATATCTTTCTAAGTATTTTTTTTTAAATTCTTTATGTGTTTATCACTTTTCAAGTCACTGGGTAAATTTGTTTAAAATTAGTGGCTGTCCCTATATGGAATCCATAACCACTTTGTTTTATAATACTATACTGAAATCTTAAATCTTTCACATGAAAAGATAGCAGTCCACTTTATCAAACGTGTGCAGCTGAGTCTGTATAAAGTTGTTTACCAATGCCCTGTGTATGAAGCAAAGAGAACGTATCAATATTATCATTTTGGCCTCTTGAAATATGTGAAAGTTGCTATTTTACTGTGTTATCACTTCCAAAAAATATTTGTGTCTCAAGTATTTATGAAATATGTAGGGCAAATAAAGCACTTTGGACACTGTTCTTGTGGCTGCTGCTGCTGCTACTACTACTAGTAGTAGTCCCTCTCTCTCTCTCTCTCTCTCTCTCTCTCTCTCTCTCTCTCTGGCTTTTCGTCGCAAATGTAGATTCAGGAAGGACTTATCCTGCGCTAGCAGCTACTTACATTGAACAAAAGATAGTAAACATTGGCTGTAGAGTACACTGTTACCAACACAAAGATGCCAGCCACAGATGCAGGCGAAACATCAGAAATAAACTCTTCCAGAACAGGGCCTCACAGCCAGCCGTGAAAGCCTTCAGACTTCACACAAAGAAAGTTAACTTCACTGAAGCAGCTGAGACTGTACTGGTTCTCTCCCCCCCCCCATGCTTGTCACTGTTAAACACAAAACTTGGAAATGTTGCCTCTGATTACAATAATTTAAAATACAAAAAAACAAAGGGAGCTATGCTGTTCATTCCATAAATCAAGAAAATCCTCAATCTGGCAATATTTTTATTAGGCCCATGTTTTATTTTGTGTTTCCTAATTATGGACTTTGATACAATTCAAGGTGACTGTTGTTAAAACTGGGGGATATATTGATTCAGTTTTGAAAACCAGCAGGAACTTAAATTCCAAATCATGATTTGCTGGGTGAAAAGCTAAGGGAATAAAGGCTAATGAATGGCTCCTGCAAGCTCTATTTGCATTTCTTTGGAAGAAAATGCAAGATGTTTTACTTCAGAGAAGGAGATTTGCATCCCTTAATTATTTCTTGTTTTGAGCTAAGACTAAAATCCCTGATCCAAGATGTTTAACTGTCTCTGCAGAGACAATAGTAGAAGTGCAAACAAACTCTGTTGCCATCTTGGGGAGGCGGGGCGGAATAACACTGCTCCACATTAAAACAACAACAGCTAATGGCTAATCTTGGCTAAAACGACCAGGCTATAGAGCTTGTTCAATATTTAACTCTTAAGAATCTAATTAAAAGCTGTGCCTTTGATGTTCCCTAAGTTTAAGGGGGAGTCCAAAGGCCAGGTTTAAGTTTCAGCTGTAGGAAATAAGTAAAATAAATGGAGAATAATAAAATAAATAAAACAATACAAATTGAAGATATAGTGTAAATATATATAGGCTTTTCTTGGAGATGTTTTTATAAAAACTAAAGTACTGTAGAATGCTTTAAACAAATAAATATGATTCGTTACAGTACAACCTTGTTTTCATTTTTCTTCCTTCAAATTTTCTTTCCCCCTCTTGAAAAAAATGTCCTAGTTAGAAGGGCAACACATTTTAAAGATGTTAGGACATAGTCGAGCAAGTTGTATAACTGTTCCCCAAAGTATTGCCCCCACTTTTAAATCATATGCCCCTTCCTAGGCTATTGCTTGACCTTCAGAGCAGTGGCTCTTAGTCTTTCTTTACCAGGGACCGTCTTTAAATATCTATTGTTGCTGTGGACCCCCAAGACTTAACTCAAGATTTAAAACAACAGCAACAACATCTGATGATGATGATGATGATACAATTACACCATCCATTAACCCTTCCCTCAGAGGCACTGGAAGGGGAGGGAAGACTTTTCTCCTGCTTCTTCCTGCAAGTTTGTGGCTGGGGCGGATTGAATGGCAATGTGCAGGCCAAGCTAGCCAGCAAGCTAACCTTTGCCTTGGCTCCTGTCATGTGGCTGCTCCGCTGTGGGGAGGAGGTAGGCTGAGCAGCCTTCTAGCCTTTGTGAACCCTCTCAGAACATGGCGGCCCCTGGGGGTCTGCTGGCCACAGGATAAGAACCACTGCTATAGAGGATGCATGTCTTGTAACTTACTGTACTAATTTATCATGTCTGTGTTTAATGTGCTGCTGGATAATGGAGAAATTAGGCCAAACCACTCCTCATGACAGTAAGACAAAAAGTTGCTTTTCAGTTATTACCATCCATAACAAGAAAAACATCAATAAATACTAACAATACATTGATGATAAGTCTTATTAGAAATGGCTAATTTTTTCCCAGAGATTGTGACAACTGAAAATAGGCAAGAGAGAAAGAAAAAATAAAAGCATATTGAGTTCCAGCTTGGGGAAAATGTGGGGTATAAATAAAGTAATGGAGTAAATGGGAAAGAAGTTAAAATGTAGAAAAATGGAAATGATAGCATGCTTCCCTTAAAAGGAAATATGTGTGTGTGTGCGCGCCTTCAAGTTGCCTGTTTACTTATGGCAACCCCATGAATTTCGTAGGGGTTTCTTATGCAAGGAATACTCAGAGCTGGTTTTGCCAGTTCCTTCCTCTGAAATATAGCGTACAGCACCTGATATTAGTGGTCTCCCATCCAGGTACTAAGTAAGGCTGACCCTGCTTAGCAACCAAGATGAGACAGGGTCCAGTGCCTTTAGGCACTGGACCTCTAAAAGAAAATACTTTTTTAAAATAGTTGTACTTCATCAAATTTTGAACAAGTGAAGAATATGTTACTTGGTTATTTGAAATAGCTACAAAACTATGAACATGTGTGTGTTGTGTGTGCATGCATGCTGAATGGGCAATAGGTGTGGTCTAGAAGCAATGCTCCCAACTGGAATTTATTGAATATTAAAGGCTCTTATTGGGTGTTTTCAATAGGGTGATCATGGTCAGAATCCTGTAGATGATGTATGCTGATGTTATCTTCTATTACATCAGTAGATATAAATTGGTTGTTACAAAAGAAGGTACCTAGTACCTTCTTGGGCAACAACCCCTCCAATGGTATTTCAGATTGATGGCACCAAAGTGCATCCTCATGCCAATTCATGGTCTATGTCAATGGTTCTTAACCTTTCTTTACCAGGGACCCCCTTGAAATATCTTTTGTTGCTGCGAAACACCAAGACTTAACTCAAGATTTAAAATACCAACAATAACACTAACAATTACACCATCCATTAAACCTTCCCTCAGAGTCACCAGAAGGAGAGGTGACTCTCCTTTTATCCTGCTTCTTCCTGCCAGTTGGTGGCTAGAGTGGATTGAAGAACAACGTGCAGGCCCAGCCAGCCAGCCAATCTTTTCGTTGGCTCCAGTCACATGCTGCTCTGCTGTGGGGAGGAAGTGGGCTGAGCAGCCTTCAAGCCTTTGTGGACCCCCTGTGAGGACATCACAGCCCTCTGGGGGTCTGCGGACCACATGTTAAGAACCACTGGTCTATGTGATGCAGTAGCACAGCTAGGAAAAAGGGACCGCTTTCACTGGAACTCCAGATGGGAGACGGCTGGTCCTTTTTTCCCTGGATATGCAAGTGCAGCTGGCTGGTGCCAGGGAAATCATTTATCTCCCAAACTCTGATTCATTGTACAGTAGGACCCCTGTATCTGCTGTGGATTGGTACTGGGAGGGTCTCGTGGATATCGAAAACTGTGGATAATAGCGAACACCATTGAAAATAACAGGACTACTGGTTTAAAATACCATAGAGTTGCCTTGAAGGACCTAGAAAATGGCTAGACAGGTCACATTTTCTAGGAAGACTCTATGGCAGGTGAGCGGTTTTGTTTTCCGTGGATAATTGAATCAGTGGATAATGAATCAGTGGATACGGGGGTCCTACTGTAAGGGCGTACCTTGGGGCCATCAAGCTGCGTTGATCACCTGGTGACAGCAGAAGCCCAGTGATAGTATGCTGGCAGAGATTTACACCAACAGCACCACTATTGAAACTTGGCCCTTGTGTCCTACTTCATAGGGACAATCCTCTGTTTGAGGGGCTGTCCAGTCCTAGTCTACTTTCAAAATAAGGAATCATAAGAAGGGAGCACAGAGGGCTTGAAGTTGCACATCAGTAGTTAACATCTGCTTGGTAGACTGCACACAGGGTATAGTGAGTTGTATTGTTTTTCTATTTAAATAACATCATTTTGAACCTGTAAGAGTTAATAGTCCTTCTAACAAGCCCCTCTCCACAAACACTGTAGAATAATGATGATAGGAAGACCTCCATGCTGTTTCCTTATCACTTGTATTTGCTTCTCTTATCTGTCATCTCTGGGTGCCTCTGGCCATGGCTGTGATCTTTTACATACTCTGGCAGTAATCATTACTGGTCCTCAATTGTGTAATGCTTGATCTGAGTAGTCTTCAATATGGATAAAGAAGACTGGCACCATATGTTTCATATTAGAACAACTACCAATGACTATATTGCATGTTTATCCATCTCCATTTTTTATTATATAAATATTGTGGCACATCAAAAACCTTTCAAAGCAACTTGCGAGTCATAAAAACATAACATTATAAATACATTACTTACAACAAGAGACATGCAGATACAGTCTTGATTCCCTTCATGAGAAAGGTGGATCTGAAATGAAGAATCAGTTGTCCTTTGCAGAGATGATTGTTACAAATTGTTAGATACCCTGAACTGCACCCTCAGTTTTCAGAAAATAAAATCATAGAAAAAAATATCTTTAGTGGCATTGAAAAATGTTACAAAAGGAGAGGAAAGGGCCCATCACTGTCCATTGTTCTGTAGCTCTTTTTGACTGACATATATCCACAAAGGAAGAGACTGAACCACACTTGTGTGAAGAAGATGTCTCTGTCTATAGCCTAGCCTACATTTCCTAATGTAGGATGGGCTTTGTCCTCAGGACATCTCCTGCCAAGGATTAAGAAAGTTAAAGCTCAATATGGCCCACTAAACTGATGAGCACTTTTCCCAGTATGTGATAGAAAAGTGTAGCAGTAGCAATAGCACTGATATTTATATACCACTTATCAGTGCCGAAGCACTCCCTAAGTGGTTTACAATGATTTTTTTTTTAGCTAATTGCCCCCAACAAACTGGGTACTCATTTTACCAACCTATGAGAGCTTGGAAGGCTGAGTCAACCTTGGAGCCCTCTGGGATCAAACTCATAATCTTGTAGTTTGCAGTACTGGCATTTAATTGCTGTAGCACGAGGGCACCTTATGTGTATGTTAAGTGTATGTTTTCTACATTTCTAGAGAGCCATTTCCAAATTCATCAGAAATCTTTCACTGATCAAAAGGAGGATGCTAGTTTAATATTAAAGTATGCAATGCATATTCATCATTTATTGACTTATCAACAGTTATCATTATTATTAGTAGTAAAATGGGTACCCCATGTCTGGGATTTACAGGGTGTCAAAAACCGACCCAGAGTGGGATTGATTTCCTACATAAGCTGATCCATACAAAACAGACTCCTGGCTCCCTCTTCCCTTTATAAATTTTAAAAAATAGCAACAGCAAGATCAGGGACTCCAAATGCTTGCTACTCCTCTCCTGCCAATGTTCTGAAGCAGCAGTGAGTGTGACTCAGGACACTAGCTTTCAGCCACCCAGGCTGGGATTTACACTTGATTTCGTTTCAGTTGTTTCATTTTCTCTATGTCTCTTAGAGGATTGCAGAGATATAGCTTATAGGAGGGGCAAAATGAGGGCATTACTCCACAAATAAGAATCTTGCCACCCAAAACTGAGACTGTTGTATTTTGGACATATCAGGAGAAGACATGACTCATTAGAAAAGACAACAGTGCTCGGTAAGGTAGTAGAAGGCAGTAGGAAAAGAGAAAGACCACATTCCAAATGGATAGACTCAATCAAGAAAGCCACAGCCCTGACTCTGCAGGGCCTGAGCAGAACTGTTGGTGTTTCTCATTCACAGAGTTGCCATAAGTTGATGGCAATTAGCAACAGATGTGGCTCACTCTCTGCAATGTTATAAATTTGGAGACTGAAGGAAAATTGCATGAAGGGTTGGCCAGAATTCTTATTTGGAAGGGAAATGCTCCATTTTGTCCCCAGCAACTATACTTCTGGACGTTGGGAAGGTTATTTTTTTTCAGAGTACAAGTTCCGGAATCCCTCAGCCAGTCAACAGAAAGATTGTGGGAGTTGTAGTCCAAAAAAGGTAGCTTCCTTGATCTCCAATAGATGTGTGTGAGTGGGTTGCAGAAGGTATTAGCTGCGCCAATAAAAATGTCCAAACTCTTCATCCTTGTGAGCCCTTATTACAACAGTGACCCCTTGCATTAGGACTAGTGGGCATGCATGCTCAGATGCACATTTTATGTACTCCAGTGGTTTCTGATCCAAATGGTTATATGAATGTGGAAAGCTGCTCTTGTCTGTGTATCTTCTTAAACCTTGTTCATGTGTTCACATTCCAGCATGTGAAGAAGAGGCGGGATCATGTGTTTCAGCCCTGCTGCCTACCACTCCTGACCTTCCCATTGTGATAGAGAAGGGTTGAAGTGAATGACTGAATTACAATGGTCTGCTCAAAGATGGACCCTGCACAATCAGACCATGAAGCCCTATATCTACCTGCATTTGAATATGGTTACAGTTTCACTTCAGACCTTTTCTGTTAATATGTGGAGGTCAGGAGCAATTGAGACCAGTCTGGAATACCCATCCATGTCTCCTCTCCCCACATTGGAATCCAGGGTGGTAGAGCCATGTTAATTGTTTGCAGCAAAAACAACAAAGATTCTTGTGGCACCTTAAAGTCCAGCAGGTTTTACTTAGCATTAGCTTTCTTAAACGTCAACCCACTTGAATAATGCTTTAGTTGGATTGAAACTAAGAAGTATGTGGAGCAGAGAGAGGGAAAGTAAAAGGAAGGAAGACAGACTATCTTCCTATTTGCACTGCCCCTGTTCTCTAACTCTGTGGAATGATTTCACTGGCTGTCCATAAAAATACACAGTAAAAGGTATGTTAGCATAGTACATGATTGATTTCTGCAATATTATACAACAGGTCTCTCTTTTCCTCCTTCATGTTTCTACCCTTGTTTTATATATCACTAATTTATCTATTGCCCTTTGCCCATGGACTTTACAGGGCTTGATGAAATGTTGAATCAGAACACACAGATGAGGGAGGAAAAACTTTAGGCCTAGAGTGACTAGTATTCTCCATTGTTGTTCTAAGTGGAACAGAGAGCAATAAATCACTCTTACATGTTTTGTGATGCATCTCTTTTCTCTCTCCAGGTTTTTGTCAAGCAGGCAAAGATTTGCGGTTAGTATCACTGTGTATGGAACAGATCGATATCCCGGCAGGTTTCCTGTTGGTAGGAGCCAAGTCTCCAAATCTTCCTGAGCACATTCTAGTTTGTGCTGTGGACAAGAGGTTTCTGCCAGACGACCATGGAAAAAATGCACTTTTAGGTAAATGGATTTTCATTTATTATTCTTCATGCCATGACAAATATATGATGTCCAGAGGCTGGGTTAATGTGAGAGTAAGCTATTTCACTGTATTCGTTTTTCATCACGATATCCTGAAACTTGTTTCAAAAGGCCCTTCCTAAACAAGATCTGAATCCTGTCTTTCAGTTTGAATACCACTATGAAGTCAGAGGTGCTCAGGGGCTGTTGAAAGGGGTAGATCAGGCAGACGTGATGTCAGTGGCTGTGTTGTTGCTGCCCCTACCAGGACTGATGCACGTGTTGGTGTCTGCTGGCCACCATGGCCAGCCTGCAGCAGAGGCCAGTGGTACATGCAGGGGCTGAAGTGAGAGGCCTCTGGTGGGAGGAACTGGGGAGAATTGCTCCATTTGCCAGTGTAATGTTCTGGAACTGTCTGTGATTCTAGGCCTCCCCTTTGGTACTGATCACTGACACATAATTACTGCCATAAGATAATAAGCTTAGTTGGTGGTAAATGATGCAGCAGGTGGTCTATAGCAGAGAAGCATTCATCCCTTTTGACATAACAACTAATTCTACCCAGACTCTCCCTGGCTGGCAATCCCTGGCTGGCAGTTTAATTCCCCGTGGCTGGCTATGAGGAGACCCTGTGCTGGTGTGCATCCACCTTAGTGCAAGTCTAATGTAAGATATATTCCCAAAGGTTACAGAGGGCAGAACCATAGAGTTGGAATGGGTGCTATGGGCCATCAGGTCCAATACCCTGCTCAATGCAGGATCTCCAGCTAGTGTATCCCAAGCAGGTAGCTGTCCCACCTCTTTTTGAAGAGGTATAGAGAAGCCGATCTCATCACCTCTCTAGGCAGTTGGTTCCATTGCTAAGCCACTGTCACTGTCAAGAAGTTCCTTCTAATGTTCCATCAAAATGTACCCTCTTGTAACTTAAAACCATTAGGCCTAGTTCTACCCTCTTAAGGCAGCAGAGAACAAGCCTGAACCCTCCTCTCTGGCAGCCCTTGAAATATTTAAAGAGTGTGATCATGTCACCCCTCAGTTTTCTCTTCACCAAGCTGGACATGCCCAACTCCTTCAACCTCTCCTCATACATTTTGTTCTTCATGTGAAATGCACAAGCATGACCCACCCACCCCAACTATGAGAATTGTACAAGTAGGTTGCTAAAAAGAAAGTTTATTTCAACAGTCTGTTCCCAGTCTTCATACCCTTTCCCAGCCTCAAACTACCAAGATAAAGCTAATATTGTCTAACAAAGTCACTAAATACAAATTCACCCTTGCTAAGGCACTAGTCCTTGATGCTGACTAGGACCCTGGAGCTCGTCTGCCTATTGGCACTACAGCCCTCCATTCCCCGAACATATCTGAAAGTACTTTTCATCTTCCAAATTTTGATCCATTATTGCTTTGACCAGACGGGGCAAATAGTTACTACAGCTTACTTGACAGGAATGTGCAGCAATTACCCCTGAGTGAGTATAAAAAAGGAAGGGAAAAGATCTTAAAGTAACACCTTTAAGATTAACTGATTTATTTCAGCTTGGATCAGTGGAAGTATTTCCTCTCCAGCTCCACACTGTCTTCTTCTTCTTCTTTAACCAGCTAGAAAGAATATGTTTCTGACTTGGCAGCAGTGGGGTGAACACCACTGTAGCTATATGCTTCTTCTCTCTTGACTCTTTCTTACAATTCATACAGATACAGGGTTTTGTGACAATCTGTACAATGTGCTGGTGCAGGCTTTGGGAAACCTACATACAACTTTCAGCAATGAGGGAAGCTCAGCAATAATGGGCAGTAGGAGAAGTCTCTATCACTGTTTGCCTTCCATGGTTGTTTACCAGCAGAGAAGGGATGAATATCATTTGGAGGGGTTGCTCCGCCCATTCACTCCAATAGGCAGGAATGAGGTAGATCTTTTTATAGTGTCCACTGGAGAAGCAAACCCTAGAGAGATCAGTCTTGTTTCTGCCTCCCCTTTGATAAGATGCTTTTTTTTTTTTTCGTTCAATGGTCCAGAAACTATCTCTGCATTTATTTACTCCCTTCATTTTCCTATTCCACTCTGTCCTGGCACACGTTAGCAGGAAACTGGATCAGAGACTGATTTGGCCATGGAGCAGACAGGTAAGCAGGTAGGTGAGGGGAAAATCTCTCCATTCTGCTGCTTCCTCATGACAGCAACACCCATCCCAAAATGGGCCAAGGGAGGAGACAACTGGACAAGCACAAGAAGACAAGGCGCCTGAGCCAGCTACCAGTTATACCTGGTCCACACCCTGGCTCCAGGCTCTATTCTCTTAGGAGGCCACTTCCATTGGTTCTGCCTTCCTATGCCATGGGAAAGGGGGTGGGGATGAAGATAAATGGTCAGTCTCCTCCTTGCCGGTTCTCTCCACACACACTTGTACTTTCACCTATTCAAGCTGGAGTGTCTGTGGCCTCACAGGGTGCTGCATGTCTGCCATTTTGAACATGATGGGACATTCCTGCATTCCCGTGCCATGGACATACATGACAACACAGAGGCTTTGGGTTCTGGATCCAGTGGTTGCCATCTGGCCAGCTCTGAGAGGCCTAGTCCCAGGAGCCTGTCAACTGAACCAGAGATTTTGGCCTCTGACTCCGTAGGGCCTCCAGCCAAGAAATGTGGGGAAGCCCACCACATGCCCACAGTGAGGAAGTCCACTTATACCAGGTGGCACTCATCTGAGGAGGATTACAAAGATGGTTATACCTCCTCTGCTTCTTTGGGGCAAAGGAGGAGGAGCTGTCCTCAGATGAGGAAGGTGAGATGTTAGCAGTCTCTTCTTCCATTGTTTAATCCAGCTGGTTGACTTTAATCTTTTGCTGAGGAGGGCATTTAGGACACTAGGTCTTAACATCCCCATGGAACCCCAACAGTCACAAGACCCAGATCTCTCCCAAGGAAATGTGGAGTGCTTTCCTAAAGCAATGCCTTTTTCTTAGATATCCCATTCCCAGCTGACTTTATGGTTGTAGTAAGAGAGGAGTAAAGCAAGCCTGCCTTTAATAGACCAAAACCAGGATATGTTAAGAAATGTTATAATCTTCCAAAGAACATTATATCTAAATTACAAGTGGATGCCCTGGTACCAGCCCTTATGTCTCCATCTGTTTATACAAAAGATGGGGAGGATGCACTGAAAGTAACCAAGGACAAGAAGGTGGAGGTTGCCCTTAACAAGCCACACAAAGCCTTTTCCCTGGCCTTGAGAGCAGCCACCAAGGTCTCCATCATGTCCAGAGCTGCCTGGTTATGGGCCAAGGATTTAATGAAAGTGAGGCTAAGCTCAGGCAAGGAATGAACAAATTGATGGAGTGTGATTTCACAGTGGATACCAATTTGGACGCTATTCAGTTCAGTGGCAGAGCTCAGGATACATCTGTAGTGGTAAGGAGGCAAATACAGCTTAATAATTGGAATGTGGACTCATTGTTCCAAGCAAAACTTTTGCTCCTTTCTTGGGCACCAGACTCTATGGGGACCCCCTGAAGCCTGTCCTGATAGAAACCAAGGACATTTAGAAGGTTCTTAATTCTGGGCAAAAAGAGGAAAAGAGGCACAGAAGACAGGGACAGTCCTTTTGCTCATCCAGGTCCCCTTATCCCACACAGTTATCTTCCCTTGTGCCATTACAAGGGAGAACTAGTGTGCCCTCTTGTCTTTATCCAATAAATCCAATCAGAGTGTTACCAAATGTAATGAAGTGCTATTGTGCTGTCATGGGAACATCTGCATTTTATGCCCCAGGACTGTTTAAAGGTTTCAGGTCTCTGTGAGTCTCTGCAGGCTTGGGTCAGAAAAATCAGCTGCCAGGAGCAGGGGGTCACTTCATAGTATCGACTTACAGCAGACATATAGAAGTATGCACCAGGGCACATGGCCCCCACAAGGGGGGCTGACAGGGCTCTAGCCTAGGAGCCTGGGATTAAGAGGGGGGCCTGGTATGATATTATAGTAACTTTTTATTATGTAAATCCATTTGTCTTTTTAAAAATAAATATAAATATCACTTTGGTGTCATCCTTTAAACTGACTTATTTTAATTTTTATCCTAAATCCTGTAGAGCATCTTGCTGCCCTTAATCTTAGCAGTAAGTAGGGGCCCACCAAAGATCCTGGCCTGGGGACCCACTTTAGGATGTGGGGGTCATGCCAGGGCACTTGTGGAAGCAGGAATTGGCCCTCACAAACTATGTAATTTCCCATCCTAGTCTGTGCAGTTGCCCATCCCTGATGGATCCAAACAAACTACACTGATGGGCACACATCATGATAAGTAGGGAATGAATAAATGGATAGTGAGCAATGATGGCTGGTGGCCTAAGGTCAGCAGGGAGGTGACTCTGCCCAGGCCTCAGCCATAGCTTTGAAAGAGCTACTGTATTTCCTAGAATAGGCTCAGCACTTTGGATAGCTCCTTTAAAGCTCAGCCTATATCCCAGAGCAGATTCTAACCTCACTGACATGGAAGCCTTTTTTTTAACTGCCATTGGTAGAGGAGAGAGAGAGGGCATGAGCATTTGATGGGATTAAATGTATAAGTGAGTTTTTAAAATTCTCTCTTTTTTCAAAGATGTCTTGACCTATGATGCTTGGGTCATGTAAAGACCCCAAGTCTTTTGCCTGTCTATATATTTTTTTCCTGATTAAAAACAAGAACAAAAATATTATGCAAATACTTTGTGTGTTGTGACTGGGCAGAGAGAACAGTGAGCAACCCATTTCCTTAGTGGAAAGGCCAACCATAGACTGGTGGCACCCAGAAATGACAATTGAATGGAATATCAGCTGAGGTATTGAATAAGCTCCAGTTGGGAGGATGGAACTGAGGCAAGGTGGAAATGAACAGGGTTTTTGTTTTTTCCAGATGGGAAGGAAGATGCATATATTGTGCCTGTTTTCAAGTTACATGCATGCCACTTATATTTTGTGCTTCTGGTTTGGATACACAGCTGTATCCTTGCCGTGTAAAGTGTGAAGCCTCCTTCACTGCCATGCCCATATAATAGATATACAATCCTGTCAAGTGACACTCCTCTCTGAGCATGGAGCAACAATTGGCACACTGTTTACAATACAGACACATCCCCAGTTGCCACTAGAACTTCCCTCAACAATTTTCAAATCTGTTAGAACATGCAAAGGAACAATGTCTATACATGTGCCCTGTCATATTTTCAGAACTGCATGCTTGGTTGTCCCTGCAAATCCTACCCAGCTTGGCTGAGGCTGGCTTGGAAATGCTGCTACTCTAGATTGCATTCTATCTTGCTCAGTTCTGGAGTGGTGTCTGTTTGTATGAGGCACTTCTTGATCCAGCTTTTGAGGATGGAAGGTCAAAACCATGTGCGTTCAGTATTTTCTTTGGCTGCATTTGTATTAAATTTCAGCTTTTTGCTTTAGTATTCTGAGTAATATAGCTTTGATCAGAAAGAACAGTGCAATTTGCTTACCTATCCCACTTTCTTTTTCCATAGGTAACATTAGTCGGGTGGATAATCCTAGAGGATTGGTGTTTTGGGGAGGGGGAGTGGCTTGTGGAAAGGGAAGAGCATCTTCTGAACCCTTCACAGACTTGATTGTGACCTCAGTGGCCCATCTCAGGGTACTGAGGTGTTAATCTTACCAATAAAAGAAGGAGAGGCAGTCAGAGCTCCATCCTGCCTTGGCCCAGAAGCAGAAAGGCCCTCCCTCCATCCTGACCACCATGGCTCTGGCTGCAGAGGGAGAGAAAGTAAGGCAGTCAGAGCTCCATCTTGCTTCAGCCTAGAACCAGAATGGCACACCCTCCATCCCATCTGCCATTGCTCTGGCCAAGAACGGAAAGAAGGGAATGCTAGACTTAATCCCTTTCCCTACTGCCATCCCTGTTCCTTTTGTATCATGTTCATTAGATTTTAAGTTTGAGGGCAGAGAACTGTTTTTTGTTTTTTTTCTTGTAAAGTGTCATGTACATTGATGGCGCTATAGAAATAAAACAATTGCTTTATGAATATTTTATCAATGAAACATGGAGGAAAATTAACCTTCCATCGATTAATGAGGGGGGTTTGTAAGTATGGGATATAATTTTATTATTTGTTCATTTGTTTTAGGTATTTATACCTTGCTCTTCAGCCACAATGTCTCCCAGAGCGGCTTACAAATTGTTTAAGCAATAGCAATTTACACATCTACACTGCATTAAGCGGTTTCCAATGTGTGTTAGCTAATTGACCCTGCTAGCTGCATACTCATTTGGCCGACCTATGAAAGGATGGAAGGCTGAGTGAATCTTGGAGCCTCTGGGATTGAACTTGCAACGTGGTGGCTTGCAGTACTGGCATTTAACCACTGTGCCACCAGGGCTTCCCAAAAGGTCAAGCTTACTAATTTAGTGATAAGGGAAGGGAGGCAAAAAGGACTATAAAAAAAATAACCTGGGTTGGGAACAAATGTAATGGGAGACAAAACATGTGAATTATTGGAACAATCAGTTTCAGGATGAAGTTCAGACACATTGCTGAGCCTATCAGTGTAGCCTCCTCCCATGTGTGCCTGCTAGAAATTTGAGGTCTTCAGAGGACACGCTGTTGCATGTCTCAATACTGTACCTTGTGAAGTGAGGTTGGTAGGTATGTGTAACAGAGTTTCTCTGTAGCAGTGCCTCCACTGTGGAACTCTCTACCCAAGGAAGTTATGCTGTCCCCATTTCTTTAATGCTTCCAGTGGGCTGCCAAAATAGTGCTGTTCTACATGGCATTCAGTGTTTGAAATCACTCTTTTTAATTGTTTCAAAACTGGATTCTAGGATTGTTTTTAGACTGTTTGCAGTAATTTTGAAATAGTATTTTAATGTGTTTTAAGTGTTTTTATATTTGTACAGTAGGTTATATTTGTTTTAGTTGGTTTTTATTTGTTCATCACCTCAAGAGCCCTTTTGGGCTGGGAAGTGGTATAAGAAATACAGCAAATAAGTAAATAAATATATATATAAATAAATAAATATGCAGTCTCAGTCTCAGGTGGCTGAATGTCATTTATCCTTTTCACTGGTTCATCAGAAAATGGTGTGTGTGTACGAGAGAGAGAGGGAGAGAGAGGGAGAGAGAGAGAGAGAGAGAGAGAGAGAGAGAGAGAGAGAGAGAGAGAGAGAGAGATGTTTTGGAACCATAAACTTCAGGATGAAATCCAGCCATATTCTTTATTCTGACCAATTAGATAGGTAGTGTTTTGTGCAGATGCCCTATACTTTGAATACAGTATGAGCTTCTCTTGTTGATTGCTATTATGTAGCTTTTGACTTTTTTTAAAAAAAAAGTACAACTCAGACCAAACATATATGTAGTGCCCAGGTTGCAAAATATTCCATTTCATTGTTTCAACAAATTATATTTAAATATTGTAATGGTGAAGACCCAGCATGGTATAGTGGTTTGAATACCATACAACCTCTGTATCCACGGGGCCTCTATCTGCGGTTACATTTATCTATATTTTTTTTAAAAAATGTCCTCTTCTGGAAGTTAGGTATTTCCAGAACTTACCATGGAAAGGTGAAACTGCAGATAATAGTGAACCCTATTTAAACAAATGACTTCTGGCTCAACTTCCAGCAGAAGCATACCATTGAATTGTGCTGGAGAACTTAGAAAATGCCTAGAGAGGACAATTTTTTAATATTCTGAGGCTGGGCCAGAAGTCAGTTGTTTAATAGGGTTATCCGTGGTTTCACCTTTCCATGGTAAGTCCCGCAGATATAGGGGTTGTACTGTATCAGATGAGGACTGTAGGAAAGCAGGGTTCAAATCCCTGCTTGGCCATGGAAACTTACTTGGGCAAGTCACATTTTCTCAGCCTCAGAAGAAAGCAATGGCAAACCCCCTCTGAATAAATCTTGCAAAGAAAACCCCATGATAGGTTCAGCTTAGAGTTGTCATAGGTCAGCAATGACTTGATAACACACAACAACAACTGCTATACCAAAACAGCAAATGCCGGATCTGGCTATGGTGACACATGCCTTGATTACATCCCATTTGGACTACTATAATGCACTCTATTTGGTGCTGCCTTTGGAAATTGTTCAGAAACTTCAGCAGGCCCAAAATGCTGTTGTCAGAATGCTGACCGGTTCTAGTTTTAGGGATCATATAACTCCCTTGTTAACATACCTTTACTGGCTACCGGCTCATTTCTGGGCACAATTCAAAGTGTTGGTCATGACCTATAAAGCCTATATGGCTTGAGTCCAAACTATTTGAGAGACCATATCTCCCAATATGAACCTGCCACAATTTTAAGATCCTCAGGGGAAGGCTTCTCTTGGTCCCGCCATCAGCCCAGGCTCACTTGATGAGGACATGAGAGAGAGCCTTCTCAGTGGCTGTTCCCACCCTCTGGAATGCATAAGAGGCTAGGGGTCCTCCTCCCTACTTTTCTTTTGCGGGTAGGCAAAAACGTTTTTATTCCAGCAAGCTTTTAATTCATAGCTTTGCACATAGAGGCTTATTAGTGGGGTGTGTTTTTATTGTTTTTATTCTTTTAACTTTATATGTTTTTGTACATAATTTTAAATTGTCATAATTTTAATTGTATAGCTTTTAATTGTTGTAATTTTAATTGTTTTTATGTGTTGTGAGCCACCTTGGGTCCCATTCTGGGAGAAAGGTGGCATAAAAATCAAATAAATAAAAATAAATAAATAAACATCTTTATATACAAACTGGAAAGGTTACTTTGGTCATATGTCTAAAACAGACAACACTATCTTGGCTAGGGTGCATTATTCTCGAGGAATGCTGAGGCTAAACAAATTACCTACCAAGAGATTATAATCACAGAGGGAGATGGTTTTGTTACACCTCACCTACTGACTTTCACTTTCTTTCTGCCATTATGCAAAGACATTTTTGAAATCAGTGGGAAATCTACAGTGGGTCAAGGAAAATATATAGCCTTAACTATATCCAGTGAAGCCCAATTAAAGAAGCCACCTTGCAAAACTGGTTTGACCCTCTGACCTCTTTTCTCAAGTCTTTTAGATTGATTACAGTACTCTTTAGAGCAATGAGCTTTCATCTTTTGTTTCAATGGCACTAAGTGCTTCGCCTCAAATATTTACTTATTTATGCTTTATCAGAACATCCTGTAAGAGGAAGAATCTGTGACCATCTGGATGATTTCTTACATCAGCTTCTATGCACCAGAAAGGAGATTTATTTCCTTCTCTCTCTCTCATTCCCCTGGAATACTTTAAATCAATTTCTTATATTAAAGTGAAAAGGGAGCCTCTGAAAATGTAAGCAAACCTGATGCAACATTAAAAGTTAACTGAAGAGTATTTGTTTCTGGAAGGGGATGTAAAACCCTTGCGTCCCTTCTAACCCTAGCAGAGAAAGATGACTTTGTAAGAAATGTTGAACATCTCCACTGAACGACTTTTCCTAAAATTATTCTGTCAATGGTCAGTTTTGAAGATTTGCTCCCCTTTGAAATGTCACTCTAGAACAGGGATGAAGAACTTATTTTTTTTTTCCTGTTGAGGGCCACATTACTTTGTGTGAAAGGGATTGTAGGAATTGTCATTTCAAAAATGACTTTCTCAAGCTGTGGTTGAAACCTGTCAGAGTCTGAGGGTCCCTTAAGGTCTGTGTTTGGATTGTGGCCCAGCAATTCTCTCTGCCTCTGCTTTAAAAGGTACAAAAACCAATGAAACCAAAGTAGGTCCTAGTTGGACAATAATAATTGCATTGGTTTCTATTCCCCTTTGTTTAGCAGGCTGTTTGTGTGTGATAGGGCTATGTTAGTAAACACAGTATGTGCCCAGTAGGTGACTGGTGAATACAGTTTAATAGTTGCATCATCCATGTCGATAGTGATGAAACGGCTTGCTTCACAGCTTATCATGGGAATAATTTCAATCTGTCTTTCACCTTCCCTCCTTCTTTTAGGTTTTTCTGGAAACTGTATAGGCTGTGGAGAAAGAGGATTCCGATACTTCACTGAATTTTCCAACCACATTAACCTGAAGCTCACCACTCAGCCAAAAAAGCAGAAGCACTTAAAGTACTACCTAGTAAGAACCTCTCAAGGTGTGCTGTCAAAGGGACCCCTTATATGCTGGAAAGGTAACAAGTATCCTGTTAAATATTAGAGAACTTTAAGTCTAGCTTAATTAAACATTTAATTTATATTTTTTAAAACCTTTTTTAAAAGTGGAGAGTTTGGAGTCCTATGATGAAGTACAACACTAAACCGTTCTTGGTTAGTCAGTGAAAGGTGACATATAGTTTTAAGTGTCTCTAACAGCCACTGAAGGGCTATTCCACATGTCACATAACAACAAAGTTGGGTTTGTCACCAAATTAATATTCAATTGGTGCCACAACTAGTTGTGTTTCTCTCTAAAATGTATTTGCCTGATATCTCCCATTTCAAATGCCTGGTTATCAGACTCATACTTCACATTTTTAGACGTTACACCCAAAAGCTTAGTTTGTGAGGGAGCCTTGAAAGTTCAGTGTCCCTGCATTCCTTGTTCACATATGTCACTAAATTGACCAGAATATGGTGAGTGAGTGTATTTGATAGATTAGAATTTTCCACTGAGATAGGGTTTAAAACTCACTTTAGAGCAGTTTGCCACAGACTGTCTCTTAGCCATCTTCTCACTGCCATTGTCTGGTTGTCTTAATATTGTGTATTATGTTACTACTCCCTCATCTTTCCTCTTAAGAACCCATGTATGGCCTTGAGAACACTGCAGCTATGCTTCTGTTGCTTTCTGGGTACAATTGCCCATGGCTATTTGTTGCGTATAATTTTTGCAAGGGCTTTTATGTCTGATACTACACATCTCCCTTAGACTTTGAATTCCCTTCCCAGAGAGGGCAGAATGCCCCCCATCTCCCTGCTGTCCTTTCATCTGGCAGGCAAAGACCTTTTTAGTCCACTGGGCTTTTAAAATAACAAGTTTTTAAAGAATGGGCTGAGGATGCTGTGTTTTTTAAAACAGAACTTTTAAAATTGCTTTTTATCTTTAATGGCACTTTATCTTTTTAAGTTTTAAATCATTTCAATATTGTCAATTGTTCAGTGCCATTTTAATGGCCACTTTTTTTGTATGGTTTTAGCAGTACTATATTTTTAAAGTGTAAGCTGCCTTGAACCCCAATTTTGGGAGAAAGGCAGGACAGAAATAAATACCGTATAATCACCATCCACTCCCTGCTGCCAGTTCCTTGCCCTTCATACCGTGGGCTAGTGGTATTAGTCTTATGTGGTATGTAGCTCTCCTTCTATGAAGATGTGTTTTCTTAAAGTAGGAATGGAAAGAATATTTTAAAATATTTGGAAAATGGTTGAATAATATGTTTCTCAATGAGAAAGAAATGTGGACTGGCATGAATCTTTGCAGTTCAGGACTTAGTTTACACAAAATTTCCTTGTGGTTGTTCTGCGCAGAGAACATTTTCTGCATGGACAGAAATACTATTTTCTTTGCAGAAAATGCTAAGTTGACTTATTCTGTGCAAAATCTGCACATGGTGTTTTTGGTACAGGAAACAGCATTTTCTGCACAGCAATATTACTTTCTGTGCAGAACATTCTGTTTTCTGTGCAAATACCATGAGATTTAGCTCAGACTAAATCTTAAACTGTGAACAGTCTTCACAAACTGCAGAGATGTCAAAAGATTTTCTTGCAGTGGGAAGACAATTGTTAACATTAGTTGTTGCTTCCTTTGAGAAGAAAATCAGCAAATTATATTCCTAACTTAAAATCATTCCTAAATATGACATTCCTAACTTAAAAACCCACACACACTCACACAGAGCAGGTATAAATGACTACTTAGCTGAAAAGACTCTTGATGACATTGCAGCAGTATTGAATGCATAGTCTTTTTAAGTTTTGAAAAATAATTCTTTTTGATGTGCTTTTATACTTTTTGATGAGTTTAATTAACATTTGTTAATGCTGTATTGTCTCATTGTCAAGTCTGGCTGCCTTAATATATACTATAGCTGCTGCTTCACTTGCAGAATGTCGAAGCAGGCAATCTTCTGCTGCTAGCCATTGTGTTAAACCTAGTTCATCAGCATCTCCGTCCATGACCCCTGAGAGTGGAGCAGCTAATGGATACAAGCCAGGGTTCACGCAGACAGGTAGGAGCTGAGAGTTAATTGTATCCTAGAGCTGATACTTGTGAAGTACAGTTAGCCCTCCACATTTGCAGGTTTAGCCTTCGCAGATTTGATTATTAGTGGATTATTTGGCCCACCTCTGCTGTTGCCCTATGCCATTTTTAATAGGGACTTAGCTGTGTTGAGTTAAGTCAGTCTTAGTCAGTGGCCAGTCTTTGCTCACTGGGAGGAAATCAAACTGGTGGTGTGGCTGCACACGGTGGTGGACACATTCCCTTGCTCGCTCACTGGGGGGGGGGATGGGATGAGGGAGAGGGAGGAGGAGGGAAACTTAATGAAAGGGAAGGGGTAGCAGAAGAGAGGAGGCTCTTCTCCACTGATTGTTCCACGCCTGCTGCAGATTTCCAGTGTCCTGCACAAGGTCCATTTGAAATTGGAGCTCTGACGGAACATTTTCTCTTCTTGTGATTATAATTGTATGAAGGAAAGACTGGGTTTCCATTTGTGGGCTCATCCTTCCTAATTTCCATGTGTTGGGGGAAAGTCTGAAAGGGGGATTTTTTTTCTATATGTTTTTATATGATTTCAGAACTCAGTGGGCAACTTATCCAAGTTGATCAAGCTCTCTTCAGACCTTGTCTGTCCAGATAGTGGGGCTGATGAATATTCAAGGGCTGAGATCAGTCTATGCAGCATTGCTCTCCTCTCACACAACTGTAACCATGTGAAGGGACAATTGCCACAAAGGGCTACAGCTGCATGGCAACACTTGGTGGACTGCAGCTTATATGTTAGGCGGAGGCTCCTTACAGTCAAGTTGGAAGACTCCCCCCCCTTGCCCAGTATTTAAATTGTCAAAGAGCAAGCTTGGTGTAGTAGTCTGAGTGTTGGAGAATGACTCTGGAGACCAAGGTTTGAATTCCCTGCTCAGCCATGGAAACCCTTTGGGTGACCTTTGGCAAGTCACATTTTCTCAGACTCAGAGGGAGGCAAAAGGCAAAACCTCTCCAGACACATTTTATAAGAAAAACCCATGATAGGTTCGCCTTAGCATCAGCATAAGTCAGAAATGACTTGAAGGCACACAACAACATTTAAATTGTCAAGCATTTCAATGAGACTTGCAGTCTGAATATTGTTTGAAAATGCTATCTTGAGAACAGTGGAACTGTTTTCTTGTTTTATTTTAATCTGTTTGAAAGATCTAGAAATACATTTTAATCCCATGCTGCCTGAAAGGAAGTAAGATACCCACAGTTAATGCAGTTTCTTTAACTGTGGCTTAGTTTCATGTACTGGTCTCTTCAGACTCAGTGACCAGCAGTTTCAGAGTTAAAAAGAGAAAACTTTATTGTCACAGTAATCCAAAGAGCTAACCCTACAAGTTCATTGCTCAGAATGAAGCCTAACTAACAAGCAGTATAATAAAAGCACTCTACAATCAATAACATTGGTGAGCTATACAGTCATTGGCTATCCATCATCCCCATTCTCAGTTCCCACTGTACCAGGCTCAGTCAACTTTTCCCAGAGCTGAATCCAGGTGCTGGTTTTATCAGACAGTTACAAACATAGAGCACATACTCCCTTTTTCACAGTTAGACTACATACTTGTTAACAAGTACAGAGGAATGCGAATACAACTAGTCACAAAGTGATATAACAGAACTGAACCTGGCAGGAAAAGGTCACATCTGTGACTGATCCTGACACTTAGAGACAGTGAAGATGAAGGGTCACAAGCCTTCGACTGCTCTCTCCATTCCCAGGAGTAGCTTTGCACTGGCTTATAGTGCTAAATGGTATGTTTTAAAGGGCTAAGTCTCTCTCTCTCTCTCTCTGGCTTCTCTTTGCAAACGAAGATTCAGGAAGGACTCATCCCGCGCTTTCGGTAAGCACGCTGATGACCAAAAAAGCCAATCCAAGATAGACAAGTCCGGTTGCAGAAAGCACAGCAGAAGGTTTCCTTGGGTGATGTTTCCAGGTTGTGACTTTTTCTGCGTTGTCGTTTCTCTTCAAACTCGGCGTGAGTTCTCAAATAAGGCTGCAGCATTATGGATAGTGTGTCTCCATGCCTCCCGATGTGAGGCCAGGGTGGACCATTGTTGGTGGTCAGTTTGGCCAAGCCTGAGGTGTTGTTTCAGGGAGTCCTTGTATCGCTTTTTTGGAGCGCCCCTCTTACGCTGACCCGTGGCGAGTTCACCATAGAATACTATTTTGGGGAGGCGATGGTCCTCCATCCTAGAAACATGCCCTGCCCAGCGCAGTTGTATTCTCAATATCATGGCCTCAATGCTGGTGATCCCTGCTTGCTCAAGGAAAGCAACATTCGTCACATAGTCAGTCCGGTGTATATTTAGGATTGTGCGTAAACAGCGCTGATGGAAGTGTTTGAGGAGTCGTAGGTGGTGGCGATAGGTGACCCATGTTTCAGACCCATAATGGAGAATAGACAGTACAATGGCTCTATATACACTGATTTTTGTGTTTCGCCTCAGGTGTTTATTACTTCAGACTGTTTTGTAAAGTCTTCCAAATGCGCTATATGCCTTTGCTAATCTGTGATCCATCTCTTTGTCAATCTTGGCATCTGAGGAGATGATGCTTCCCAGGTAGGTGAACTGCTGAACGGACTTAAGCACAGAGTTGCCAACGGCAATGTGGGGATGGTGGTGTTCGTCCTGTGGTGCAGGCTGGTAAAGAACTTCCATTTTCTTCAGGTTGACTTCCAGCCCAAACAGCTCTGCAGCTATTGTGAAGCAGGATGTTAGACGCTGCAGAGCTGCTTCTGTGTGGGCAACAAGGGCAGCATCATAAGCGAAGAGCAGCTCACGGACTAGATAGTTTAGAGTCTTAGTGTGAGCCCTCAGGCGGCTTAAGTTAAACAAGCTACCATCAGTACGGTAACGTATATAGAAGAAGTTCTGCAATGGCAGGAACTAATCTGTTCAGGAGTATCCTTGCAAGGATTTTTCCAGCAATAGAGAGCAGTGTTATGCCTCGATAGTTTGAGCAATTGGATTTTGCTCCTTTTTTCTTGTACAGGGTGATGATGACTGCATCTCGGAGATGCAGCACAGTTTCTCTCTATGCTGCCTTCATAGACTTTAAAGCAGCTTTTGACTCTATATCCCAAACCAAACTGTGGAAAAAACTGGAGGCTTCTTCGATTGACCGACATTTACTCCATCTAATACATATGCTGCATGAAGGGACCTCATTAAAAGTAAGATGTAACTCCCAGGGACATCTCACCAATGACATTGTCACTGAGAAGGGTGTCAAGCAAGGCTGCATTCTAGTTCCACTCCTGTTTAACTTCTACACCAATGATTTGGTGGATCACCTCAACAACACTAACTTCCACCCCCCAAAATTAGAGGGAAGGCATATCTCAATGCTGCTTTATGCAGATGATGCAGCAGTACTTTCAAGAACTCCCATTGGACTAAAAAGAGCCCTAAGAGCACTAACACAATATTGCAGAGTGGAACAGCTAGAACTCAACTATCAAAAAACTAAAATCATGGCATTCGCTAAAAGGCCTAAGAACTACAACTGGAATATAGATGGCCACAAGATTGAACAGGTCTCTTGCTTCAAATACCTGGGGGTAATTTTTCAAGCCACTGGTAGTAGGAAAGCGCATGGGGAGTATGCTGCTTGCAATGCGCAGAGGAATACAACAGCCATTCTCAAATTTCTTAAGACAAGAGGAGGCCACTATTTACCTGCAGCGCTCAAACTCTTTGAAGCCAAACCAGTAGCACAACTGCTTTATGGATCCCAATTGGAACCCTTCCCTAACCCTGCTCCATTAGAACTTGTCCAATCCAAATTTTTAAGCTTTCCAAACTCCCAAATGTGTCTCTAACGCAGCTCTGAGACTGGAGTCAGGATTTATGAAAGTGGAGGCCAGAGTGTGGGTGACCATACTCAACTACTGGCTCAGACTATCCCTCTTTCCCACTGGCCTTGCTCCACTAACCTTAAGTGATGATTTCCAATCCAGCTGGAAACAGATAGTGATGACTAAAATTTCAACGCTGGGCCTTTCTCCAGATTGTCTGCTTAGCCTGGGATATGATAGGGTGAAAGCTACTATCAAACAATGGGTAGCAGATATAGAGCGACAACTGGATGTAGCCAGCACTCCAACCTTCATTACTAGTGACTCCAATAGATATCTGGTCTCTCCTTTGGCATACTTAGCAACACTTGAAATACCTAAACATTGAAGGGCCTTTACTCTTGCATGGTGTCATGCCCTCCCTTCAGCTGTCCTTGAAGGCCGAAACAAGAAGATCCCCTTCTCAGACAGATTGTGCCCCTGCAACTCAGGCCAAATAGAAACAACAGAGCATGTATTACTCCAGTGCTCATACTACAGGGACATATGTCTCAGCCTTATTTCACCCCTGTTTCATAAATATCAACGGGCACACTGGACAATTCTACATAAACTTGTTGCTTTCAGACACCAACCCAGGAACAACTTATAATGTTGCCAGATTCTGCGCAGCTGCGGTTAAAATTCGACAGACAATGTCCTCAACAGTAGAATAGTATCAACCTAGTCTTGTTATACTGGAGCTAACATTTTAAATACTGCTTTTAACCTGTTTTTATCCTGTGTTTTTACCTTTATTCTGTATCCCTTTTTACCTGTGCTGGTCTATGACCATAATAAAGCTTCAGAGCTTTTGGAAGAGAATACATATCAAGATAAGAGAGATACTAGGTATAAATTATTTTATGGAACCTGAAATTTATTTATTAAATATGGTAGATGATATAATGGGTGAGAATATAAAGGATAAAAAGAAGATTCTTTTATACATAATAACAACTGCCAGAATACTATATGCAAGAATTTGGAAAGAAAAAAGAGTACCTACAATTGAGGAATGGCTTGAAAAATTATACGATACCTTAGATGCAGATAGACTCACTGCAATTTTGAAGGACAGACCTTTGATTAGAATACAAAAGGAATGGGAACCAGTAAAAATATTTTGGAAGGAAACATGGAAAATAGGGGTGTAATAGGAAGAAAGTTGACCTCCAATACAATATGGTAAAGGCAGTTGGGCCTGAAAGGATTAGGATATTGGGGGGAAATATTTTTTTAGAAAAAATAACCAGTACTAACAATCGGAATTGTTATAAAAAACAGAAATAAGTTAAATGTCTATGAGTTAGCAAATCTCAAAAAGACCAGTAAGGAAGGACTACATTTAAGCAGAAGAATGAAGGAATATACAAATATCACTAATTGGTTATATTGGAATTATTAATAGAATATACTGCAATATAGTTGGATTAATGTAATTGTTCTGTTTATTTGTAAGTTTTATTGTTGTAGAAAAAGATGTTACAGATATAAGATGTAAAACTAACATGTTGATTAATCCTGTTTATTGTGATGTTGAAAAATAAATTAAAAAAAACTCTGTTGAAATTATGATGATGTTACCCAACTGCCCACTGTTTGTACAGGAGAACAGAATGTCTGTGCAGCATTCTGATCTTTATTGATCATAATACTGATGAAGAGTTCTTTGTCATTTGAGAGTTCCTAAAATAATATATATCGGCCAGATATAAGTTATACTTTTACCCATCTTACTCTCTTGGACTGCTATGGCACTATCACTCTGTACCAAGAACAACGCTGGTTACATTATAAAATTTGTTGTAACTGTACCTGTGTAGTTATAAATGTTATAAAAAATTAGGAGAAGTTGTATCCAATATAAACACCTCTCCTGCTCTCTGGTGGTGTCAAAATCAGAAAATGTTAGATTTCAGGGGTTTAGTAGTCAATAGTTGACTACCCCAAGTTAGATAACACTTTAAAGCAACAGGAATCATTCTTATATTGACACTTAAACTTCTGAACAAGCTTAAGAATGTTTAAACAGAAGGCAACAAATGTTTAGATTTTTATTTTTTGAAATATTGGCTTTGAAGTTGCTTGGCATAGGAACATATGGTCAGGGAAAAAAAGCCAATCTCTTTAAATCATGAGTAATCTAATATAGACATAGTTTTGTCGTGGGTTAAACCTGCCAAGTCAGTAAGGTTATTTTCTGTGCTCTCCTTGTTATTTTATTTTATTTGTTCTTTTGTATCACTGTTTGCTTGAGAGGTGATAGTTGCCAAACCTTTTTTAAAAGGTAAACAAACCTCCTGGTAGATATATAAGCTTTCAACAAATATACAGTATTATCATGTTATCCTCAGCAATATTTAGCAATTCCACTAATAGGTTGAGGGGAGCAACATATTTGAAGAAAATGAAAGATTTCTGTAGATATTTTTTGCATACTACTTTTTTCTCTCCCCAGCATGTCTTTCTGGGTAATTAACAATAACTAATTACAATAAAATGAAAGCAATAGCAGAAACTGAATGACAAGTCAGAAGAAGAGAGTTTCCTCACATGTGGCCACTCTCCATTCAATTGGGAACTCCATTCATCCTCACGGCTCTCTATGTGAGAAAAGCAACAGAACTGGAAATGGGTGGGGTGTAGCAGATACATGGCTGTTCTTCATTTGTGGATTCAACACACTTTGTAATCAGTGAAATTGGACTAAATGTGTTAACTACTGAAAAAGTGAATGATTTTGGAAATCTGAGGTGGGATTTTCAGACTCTTTGCCGATACTTGGCCCTGAAGTGGTTTCTCTCAGAAGACCTGAACATTTTATAGCCCAATCAGTCTTAGCAAATGAAATGAAGTTATCTTGTCCATTCTGCAACTTTGATTATTCCAGTTGGCAAACCCTTCTCTGCCTCCCATTGTGTTTTCCCCTGGTCCCAGACCACTCCACCATTTGTTCTCAAAGTGTTGCATTATCTGCTGGGTATATCAGCTCAAGAGGGTCATCATGGTGTAGTGGCTTGAGTTGTGGACAATGACTCTGGAGACCAGAGGTTGAATCCCCGCTTAACCATGGAAACCCACTGGGTGACTTTGGGCAAGTCACATTTTCTTAACCTCAGAGGAGAGCAAAGGAAAAACCTTTCTGAACAAATCTTGCCAAGAAAACCCCATGATAGGTTTGACTTAGGGTCACCATAAGTCAGAAACAACTTGAGGAAACACAGCAACAATTGACTATTTTCACCGGGGCTTATCTAGTTTGACACAAGCATGGCTTATTTACTTTTTTCAAATTAATTTATCCCGTGAAATCCAGTTCACATTGTTTACCAGGAAAAGTTCACTGTTAGGTCACAACAATTTTACACATGTTGGGATATCAGCAGTAAAGAGAAAGGCAGAGCCAATGTTAACATATAAACTTAAAGTCATATTTAAATCATTCCGCCCAGTTCCACACCCCTGATTGTGGAACTCATTCGGTTAAGAAGTTCTGAGCTTGATGAACCCAAACAGCTGAAAAGCACTGACAGAACAAATGTTACTAGAGGTAACCATTAGTATGCTAGGCAGGAACATAAGAATACCTTCATCTGGACTGGCAAGTTCTGACAACAATGAAGAGAAGCTACAGAGAAGGGAGACTGTTCTCTCATTAAAAGAGGCATGAAGCACTTAATGGAATAGACACCATTCCCTCATTTGGTGAAATAACCAAGGTGAGCTAAGCTGCTGGGTCTAGGAAACATTAAAATCTTGTTTATTTTGAACCAGATCCTCATTATCTACTGAGGCCAGTACAAATTTCTCTTCTTGTGCAATATGGTTTCAGAACACAGATATCAGTATTTCCTTCTATCTCAGTATTGTCTCTGGCCAAGCAGAGCTTTGAATAGAACATCAGAGTTTTGGACTGCAACTCCCAGAATCTCACATGAGCAGTGGCTATATTGGATGGGAGATTCTGGGAACAACAGTCCATAGAAGTAAGTTTTCTAGACTCTGGTATGACATCCTGCAAAACTCAACACTACAAAAATTGAGACAGTGAGATATTACAGTTAGGTCTGGAAATAATGGATACTGACACGTGTTTTGTTATTTGAGCTGTTTACCAAAATTAATTCAAGTTACAGTTATGGGCTTAAAGTGAGCTCTGCAACACAACAAGGCCTGGACATCCACGAAAGACAACAGTGGTGGATGGTCGTAGGATCCTTTCCATGGTAAAGAAAAACCCCTTCACAACATCTAGCCAAGGACATACAGAGGGTTCAAGTCTGCTTCTGTCTTCTGTCACATCATCAATAAACACTAGTGACACACTGCCATTGGAAGCCATGCATGCCCATGCAATCACACTGCTTCCACTGTGTTTTACAGATGATGTAGTAGGCTTTGGATCATGAGCCATTCCAAGCCTTCTCCATACTTTTTTCTTCCCATCATTCTGGTTCAGGTCAATCTTCATTTCATCTGTCCAAAGAATGCTATTCCAGATCTGGGCTGGCTTTTAAAGATATTTTTTGGCAAAGTCTAACCTGGCCTTTCTATTCTTGAGACTTATGAATGGTTTGCACCTTGTGATGAATCCTCTGTATTTGCTCTCGTCAAATCTTCTCTAATGGTTGACTTGGATAATGGTATGCCTCCTGGAGAGTGTACTTCACTTGGCTGGATGTTGTGAAGGGGTTTTTCTTTACCATGGAAAGGATGCTACTATCATCCACCACTATTGTCTTCCATGGATGTCCAGGCCTTTTTATGTTGCAGAGCTTACCAGTGCATTCTGTTTTTCTCAGAATGCATAAGACTATTGATCTGGCCACTCTTAATGTTCCTGCTATCTTTCTCACTTGCATTGAGAGCTCCTTTGACCGTATGTTGTGGGGTCATAGCAACAGCTTCCAAATGCAAATGCCACACCTGGAATTAAGTCCAGACCTTTTACCTGCTTAATTGATGAAGAAATAACAAAGGAATAGCCCACACTTCTCCATGAAACAACTTTTGAATCAATTGTCCAATTATTTTTGGTCCCTTGAAAAAGAGGAGTCTACATATTAAAGAGCTGTAATTCCTAAACCCTTCCTCCAATTTGAGTGTGAATACCTTCAAATTAAATCTGAGAGACTGCACTTTAAGCCCATATTCATTATTTAACTGTAACTTGAATTTATTTTGGTAAACAGCTGAAATAACAAAACTTGTGTCAGTGTCCAATTATTTCTGGACCTGTCTGTGTATATGTGTGTGTGTGTGTGCGTGTGTGTGCTTCTAGCCTCAACATCTATCTATCCCCTGTCTCGTTTTGACCAAATAATTTATTTCAAAATTTCTCTATTTTTTTGTACTGAGGATGATATTTATGTTTCTGCCTGGTGCTTTAAAAAAAAAAACAATGACAAACCTGGGTATCAGAAACCTGCAAATTCTGATCTTGGCTTTTGTATTGTCTTTACTCAGCTAGAAAATTTATTTATTGAAGCTTTACAAATTTGTTAAAGAAATATTGTACCTACATTGTCAGATCTAGAGGTTAGGCAGCAGTCCTACATTTACTTATATAGGAATAAGCCTCACCAAACACAATGGGACCTTCTTCTTCTTAGCAGACCCACATAGGATTGACGTACTAAGTCCTCTAAGATGCAAAATTTTCTATCTGCAAGTAACCCTGATAGATTTTGTTATAGTACTCATCAATAAATTTAGTATTGTATTTGCTTTTGAAATAGTTTTTAAATGTGTTGAATGTGAGAAATGCATTATAAATTATGATAATGAAAATATTTTATAAGGGCTTCTACAGGAAAAACTGTGTATGTTAACATCTTAAGAAAATTAAAAGGTTAATGTAGATTTTGCCAACCAGTTAGTTACAACAATCTCTTTGACAGACTCCTCGGTATTCAGTCAAGCACAATCTTCCTCAGTTGCTAATTTAAGTGGAATTCAAGATTTGTCCCGGAATAAGAACATAGTGAGACCACTTGCTTTGCCTGTGCAACTTGTAGGAAACACATTTGCAACAGGTAATGTCTTCCCCAAAATTCTTAAGGGCTAATAGAAATTCTTAAGGGCTAATAGAAATCTGGGTGTGTGTGAGAGAAGCCAACTTAAATTTAATCAGATTTGTCAAAGTATACATTAATTATAACATAAATCTATTTGCTATGCCATCTTCTGGAACAAGGAAATATGAAGACACCACAATCCCCTTCTCAAATGTTTGAAACATCTCTAAAATCTAGCTTTTATCACATGATGTTAATATGATACTGCACCTACCTATGTACTATTTTCATAATGATCATAGAAGTGTGTGAGGTAAATAAAGTTTGAGGATTTGTTTCATTTTCACCTCACATCTCCCCCATCACCTCAATATAGCATCGGCAGTTCTGTTTCCTCCTCTGTCTTCATTTTCTCTTCACAATAGCTCTGTGAGGAAAGTTAGGAGGAGTGTTTGTGACTAACCCATCGTCAGATAATGAACTTCACAGTTATTGGTGATTTGAACTTGGATGTCCACCAGTCATTATCTGTCACCGTCACCACTGTGCCATTCTGGCTTTCTGAGCTAGTCAAGGAAAAAAAACATTGTAAAAAAGAATAACTATCTTTATATATTTTTCCTTACCTAATACGCTAAAACCAGAATAGCCTTTCAGAATAAACTGTTGAAGACACAAGCCCACTGATTAAAATTTATCCTTACCATTTATCCTGTCTAAATATATATTTTATACTTGGCTTCTACTGACACTTATAATTGTTAATTTTAAATTAATCATAGCTAAATTTTGCATCTATTCTCAGTTTTTTCACAAAGGAGATAATGCATTCTAGAATTCCACTAGACTCTCATTCCTGTTTTATTTTTCAGATAGCCTCAAATTATCTGCTTTCATTTTAAAGTTCGGGTTAGAAAAAAGCAGAAGTGCTGCAAGAGTTGAGATGTATGGGATTTCTGTTTGGTACTCAGTTGATTTATGATCTTCTTTTAGCCTTCTTTGATTCTGCAATGCATTTGTTCATTTCCCAGTAGTCACCTAAAGGGGCACTCTGTGTTTTCTTGCATTCAGCTCCCCTGTCTCTCCGTGCCTCTGATGTTGCTAGTGGAAACAACAGTGGAGGAAGGATTAATGTGATGAGTTCTACAGTCTCCCGCCCTATGCCTCACTCAATGTCTCCTGGGCCTAGCTGTGTGGCTGGGGAGCAAGGTAATTTTTAAAAAAGAAAAAACCTTTCAGATTTATCAATACTTAATTTCTCATTACTCCAGCAGTCACCAGAATGTTCCTATAAATAGAGTTTTGGATGAGTTGAAGTGCTGTAGAACATTGGGTAAACTCTAGAAGAAATGTCTGAATAAAAAGGATTTTGTTGTATATTTGCAATGTTCTTTTCTCCACTTCCCTGACTGATGTGATGAGTTTTCACGCACCTGTTTAGTATCCTCAGGCTGTTCCATCAGATTAGGAGGCCCAGATTGGAACTGATGGTCTACATTCACAGCAAATCTTATTGCTATATCCTTGCTACTTAAAACTACCTGAGATGAAAAGTAGTACCTTTTTGTTAGAATCAGTAGTTCTTGGTCTGAACAAAGCTATTGGAAATAAGGTTCACAAGCCTTTTTTTGCTATTCCAAAGGTTGTGTCTCATGTCATTGAACATCTGCAGACCTAGTCTGTGATTGGGGTGGGTATCATATACTTAATTTACTTGATGACTGGGATGGAGATCCTTCCTGGTAGAGCATGTTAACACAATGCAAATATGCATCAACATACCTTTTGGTGATCACCTCCAAGACAGATAACTTTTATTGCACTCTCTCTCTCTCTCTCTCTCTCTATATATATATATATATATATATATATATAAAATGTTATAAAACAAACAGTCCGTAGTTGTGACAGATGAAGTGGCAGCTGGTAGATTCCATGTCTGTGGGGAAATCCACTCCACATTATAGTCTGAACTTTAAAGGAGCTATGTAAGGTGCTGATCTATTTTAATAAAGTATTCAGCATCTTTGAATAGCTCTTTTAAAGTTCAGATTAAAACCCAGAGCTAATTCACTGCCCCATGAACATGGAAGCCACTCACTACCACTGGGAACCATAGGGAAATGGAGGGGACTGTTGATGGTTTGGAAACCTACCTTTGAATGGGTGTTTTTCCTCAGTATTAGATGTAGTGCTGACTGCAGGTTGTTAGAAATGTTGTGTATAAGTGAACCTCATAGACTGTCCAAATGATTATATTATTATTGTTCTCTAGTAAACATTGCCCATTTGAGATGCTGTCTTATCTAGGATAAATAAACACATGAGGAAGGAAGCATGCTAGTCTCATCCCTCTGCTACTGCTTTCCTTACATGAAGAATGACACTATGGAGAAAAGAGGCTCTATCCATGGAGACTCTCCTAGTGATTTGGATCATTGAGTAAAGGGTTCCTGATTGTGTGGAGAGCTTCCAGTCGAAGAGACTCTCCTCTTTAAACCATCACTCTCCACATGTGGGAAGTGTTGATGGGGCAAGTTGGGCTAGTGTCCTTCCCCTCTTTGTATTAAGTATTAAACCCAGAACTTTCAAAGAAATAAAGAACAGCTAGATCTTCAGTCCATTTTTGAGCAGAGAGGGGGAATTTGCCTTTTCTATGCTATAGGACCAGACATTTGACAGCCAAGAAAGTTCAGAGCACCCACTTTGATGAGCCTTTACACTACACAATTATAGCACTATGAATTCACTTTAACTGTCATGGCAGTGTCCTTGTGCATCATGTGGTTAGGGAGGCGTATTTAGAATTCTCAACCAGAGGGTTCCAGTGCCCCCTCAAACTACAAATCCCAGAATGCCATGGGATGTTGTCATGGCAGTTAAAGTGGAATCGTAACACTATAACTGTGTAGTGTGAAAGGGCTATAGGTGAAACATTCCATACTAGATGTTAAAACGTTCATTTCAAAGAAGAAATGATTTTGTAGAGCTGTAAGACAGAAATGTCTCTCTTCCCTCACCTGTAGCATTAGTGATAGTTGAGATGGTCTTTGTGGGTTGGTGTTTAATTTAGTTACAACTATTTTGCCAGAAAAGCTATGAGAGTAGTTCCCATGCACCTACTAAAGGGGGTATTTGGCCTTTGAGCTTGGTACTCCTATGGAGAAATATGCAAGCAATATACTTATGGAGAGTTTTTCCCCTTTCATGTGGCTTAATGAAAATGTAAAAAGAAAAGGACAGGCAGCAGAGAGAATTAAAATAATAGAAGGAGGGAGGAGATTAAATTTCAAATTGTATGCATGATAATGATTTAGTTATTCATGTAAATCAAGGGTGGGTGTCATGGAGTCCATGAAGCCCCAAGATTGGATTTTGGGCCCTGGAACTCCCCAGAGTAGCAGGAGAAACAACCACAGGAAAATACAGAAAAAAATAAATCTTTCAGAAATGGGATAACTTTGCTTTTAAGGAATATGATTCATCTCTAAAAATAAGGATTCCCATGCTTTCTTTTTGTAGAAAAATCCAGAGTCCCCCCCCCACAAACAAACAAACAAACAGAAGTGACCATTTGTAATCTCTTCTAGCTCTATGATTCTGTGATTTTAATGTGTTTTTAAAATGCTTTTATATTTGTATTGTCTTAATTGGTTTTTATTTGTTATCACCTCGGGAACCCTTTGGGGCTGGGAGGCAGTAAGAAATACTTTAAATAAATTTCAATGGTCTGTAAATGCAATCTTCCCTCCAAGAAGGGATTTCTTTGTCCATTTGTGCTCCAACATACACTTTGTGATGATAGCATGATGTCTCAGCACTGTTGAGATCTTTCCCTGTGACTAAGTGAACTGACTCAAATAGATACAGTGAGATGAGACACGCAAAGCTTAGTGCATTAGCTCCATATTGGCCATTCCATGACTGGAATTTATGGAAAGCACCAGGCTCCAGTGAACACTCCCTGCTGGAGGAAGAGGCTAGAGGGCAAAATTTGCTGGCTTCCCTTTCCCCCAATTCCCCTTTTCTTAATTCTTTTCCAACCCTCCAGAGCAGCTAAAAGACTGGCTTCCCACCCTCTTTCTCCAATATGAGAAGAACTCCACCAAATGCTACTCTGGAGTCAGCCTGAGGAGTGCAAAAATTGTCTATGCTCATTAGACTTTATGCAGAATCCTCAACTGAAAGCAAATGTCTATAAATTTCTCTGTGCTGATGTATCATATGTGTTAGATGCATTAGCATTTTGCAGTTAGGCTGCAGTCTGTTATTGCTCACTCCAATAGCAATGAAAAGTTGACCCCCTGTGTCTAATTGGAGAAATAGTTTACATCAAGATTGGTTTGGTTTCTCTTTAAAAAAAAAAAGAGAGAGAGAGAGAGAGCACTGTGTCATATAAAACTGAACTCTCATACGTCCCTGTTCTTTATGTGTGTTTTCATTTATGTCAATCTAGCATCCATGTCCAGTTCTGGGCCTCCAAAGAAACGTCACCGAGGATGGTCTCCTGGATCACCGGTCCCCCCACCTGGTTTAGTTGTGCCTGTTCCTGCAATTCGGCCTCTTCCAAGAGCAGGCAAGATTCTGTGTTTGTTTAGCTAGCACAATATCTTAGTGCAGCTTCTTAGGGAGTTACCTCACTCCGAAGAAAAGCAGCAGAGCAGCAGGAGCATTCCGTCTTCCCTGCTGCCTTACTGCATGACGTTGGTGTTCTTTCATTCTGGTCCCATGAGGGACTGAGATAAAACCACATCTTTTTGCTAAGGGGAAAAACCTGCTATCGCAAAAAGATGCAATTTTACCTCAGTTCCCCATGGGACTGGAATGAAAGAACTCCGGAAGAATGTGAACATCATGCGGTAAGGCAGCAGGGAAGATGGAACATTCCTGCTGCTTTGCTGTTTTCTTCGGAGTGCAGTAAGCTCCTTAGTCTCTTATTCTGGATTCATTACATTTGTATCCCACTTTTCCTCTGAGGAGCTTAAAGTGGCACAGTTCTCTCCTGGTTTTCTCCTCACAACAGTTCTTTTAGGTAGGTTAGGCTAAGTAATAGCAATTGGTCCATGATCACCCACCCAGTGAGACTGGGACTTCAGTCTGTGTCTTAGTATGATACTCTTAACTGTTATGTCCATCTTAAAGTGTTATCTAAAGTGTTCACAAATACAGTAGAACCCCCGTATTCACGGGGGGGGGGTTGGTTCCGCCGCCCCTGCGGATACTGAAATCTGTGGATAACAGTGCATGCCAGACTCCTTCTCTACCCCCATTCACCTCCACCGCCACAGCCCTCCCGGGGATGGGAGAAGGGAGGCGAGTTCTCACCTCCTCCCCCCTCCCCCGTTCACCCCACCCACTGCACATCGCCAAGGATGGATAACTGAATCAGCGGATGGTGAATCAGCGGCTACGGGGATGCTACTGTACCAATCATTGTGTTGGAGGGAGTAAGCTTTATCACAAACAGTCACAAGATCTGTTTGTGTTAGTCTTTTTCACACTGCAGAGTTATATCACATAAATACATTAACTGCCATGCTCCATCCAGTGGAATCCTGGGATCTGTAGTTTTGTGTGATATTTAGAATTCTTTGTCCATTAGCTCTAGTGCATCACCAAACTGCAAATTCCAGGATTTCACAGATATAGCCATGGCAGTTAAAGTGGTATCAGAGTGTTATAATTGTGTTGTGTGAAAGCAACCTATATCAGCAACCCCTTTCTCCACAACGTGGAAGGTCTTACTCAAAAAATTATTATGAAGTTCAGTCTCACAGTCTCTGTTGCTTTCATAGGCATTATTTTAAAACTGAATTTCCCTACATGTTATTGCTCATACTTTACTGTTCCATGCTGGCTGGAAGATATCTGGGAGTTGCAGTCCAAACCCCTAATTGATTCCAAGCTCTCATTAAAACATTCAGAAAATTTAGAATGCAGCACACATAATCAGTTTGAATGTAAAATTGCATGTATATTTTTAAGATCTACCTTTTAAGGTTTTTAAATATACTGTAGAGACAACACAGAAGGTTTTAATTTCTGTTTTGTAGAAGAGAGGGGAAGGCATCTTTTGGTTTCCTGACATACTTTTTCACTTCAATTGGGTTATTCTGAAATGTATTCTTAATGGAAAGCAGTATTACTAAAAATTCAAATGAAACACATATTCCTTTTTCAGGTGGATTTTAAACAAAAACTTAATAAGGGTAAAGAAAATGTAACCTAAGAAATTCTGCAAGTACTTCTATATTATGGGGCATCATTGGTGAAGCTTTGAAGTTAGATGCAAGATAAGAATTGTATCTAGATCTTAGGAAGCTTTGGGGTACCTCCTTACTGCAGAACTGCTGTAAATCTAAAGCTTAGATTTATAGTTGTGGATTCAGAACTATGTAAAGTTTAAACCAACATTCATCTGGGCTTTGAAATGGCTGCTTATGTTTGGGTGTCTCATCTGCATGCCATAGGTGATAGATCAGTGTGGGCTCCCATCATTTTCTTATGCTGGCAGGTAGCACTTAAAGTTGGCCTCTGTGAAGATCTCTAGCCCAGCATCTGGGCTTGCAGGCAGTTGCATGTATATGCAGCTGTTCCTCTTTAATTCCTCTTTCCTTCTTGAAACTACAAACAATAGACTAGCTCTTTTTTTAAAGGTCATTTATGGGATGGAGTTAGGGAAGGATTTTTTTTAATTGAAATGCATTATAGCTTTGAAAGGAAATGTGGGTGTGTTTTGAATTTTATTATGTTTAATGATCAGGAGGGATGGGAGGAGATTTCTTTCTCCTTAATTGTTCATAAGGCCAAATCACAGTATGAGCCTTTTAGTAATGGGATTTCCCCCCCTTTCTGTATTTTTATAGAGCCTCTTTTGTCCGTTCCAGTTCCTCAATCAATGTTAACTGGAATTTTACAACCTCAGCCCATCCCTGCAGGGGAGACTGTAATAGTTCCTGAAAATCTGCTGAATAACTCAGGAGTCAGACCAGTAATTCTGATAGGTAAGCTCATGATGTGAAATTGAGGTTTTGATTCCTATATACTGTGGCCCTTTCTCACATGCTTAAAATGAGTTCAGGAGATTGTTGAGAGAGCTCTTCATTCCAGTTTCTTGATAAAAGTTCTCCAGCGTTCCCAGAATGGAGAAAAGTGACCAGAATGCAAGAGAGAATAGTTTGAATGTGTAACTGGAAGTATCTCAGATACATTCTGTGTTAACTGCATCAATGTTTTATCATTAGAAATCTATTGCTTGAACCTAATGTAAATTGGGTTTCCAGAGTGGAAACTGGAGAGGGCTCCTGTACCTTTAATGGTTGTGTAGAAAAGGGAATTTTACAAAGTGTTGCTTGTTACTTGGTTGCATGACAAGCAACACCTGCTGAAATTCCCTTTTCAGCACAATTATGAAAGGTAAAGGAGAGCTGTCTTGTTTTTGGCCTGGCACCATTAAATGTAAAAGAGCTCAAGTGTACATGGTATTGGCCATTCAGTGAAGAAATGGAGGAAATATATAACCTGTGAAATGATGTATCTTTGGCATTAGAATTGTGTGCTTTAAAAGCAGGGAATTTTAGGCCTTTGAAAGTAGCCATACTTTATGACATAAGAGCCAAAATGGGGACTAAGCCATCACAAATCTTATTTTTGATGCCTAAATTCCACTCCACTTCACAAATATTCATGAACTAAATGATAAACAGGAAACAAACTGGAAAAATTGTGTCTTCAGAAAGATATTGTACTTGCATAAAACATTTAATTTCATGTTATACATTTGTGGTGTTAAATATGTAAGTGTACCAAGAGCTTATTGAGAAAAACTAGGCATTGGATCCATTCCAGTGCTACTTTTTTGGGGAAAATATCAGCTATTAAAAATCTCAGACTGCTTTGCAACCTTCCCCTATGGGAGCACATTCCTTCAGGTAGAAAGAGACAACTTTAAACATTATTTTTTATGTCCCTATAGTCTTTTTAGGAGGGGTTGTGGTTGCCTTTGTTCTCAGGACCATATATTCCGGCGTATAAGACAACTTTTTCAGCCTTTAAAATCAGCTGAAAAGTCAGGGACTGTCTTATACCTTATACGCCTGATACACGAGATGGGGCTGTGTCAGCCCCATCTCGGACTCGGAAGGAAGGAGGGGGCTGGCTGGCTGGGGGGAAGCTTGCTAGCCATCTTATCCCTCCCTACCCAGTGCAGCTGCACAGGGAGAGCCTTGCTGGGTGGGAGAGGCTGAGCCACACCCCAGCCGGCTAGCCATCTACCGCGATTCCCCAACTCACGAGGAGGTTGGCCAGCCTCCTCATGGGTTGGGAAATCACGGGAGGAGGTTGAACCTCTCCCTTGCCAGCTAGCGATCCCCCGCGATTCTCCAACTCACGAGGAGGCTGGCCAGCCTCCTCGTTGGTTGGGGAATTGCGGGAGAAGGTTCAATCTCTACCCTGCCAGCTAGCGATCCCCTGCGATTCCTAGCTCGCAAGGAGGCTGTCCAGCCTCCTCATGGATTGCAGAATTGCGGGAGGAGGTTGAACCTCTCCCCCGCCGGCTAGCCATCCCCCGCGATTCCCCAACTCGCGAGGAGGCTGGCCAGCCTCTTCGTGGGTTGGGGAATCGCAGGAGGTGGCTGGGCCTCTCCCCATCCATCCAGCCACCCCCCCCCCCCAAATTCCTCAGCCAGCTTCGGAAGGCTTGGGGGAAGCTTTCCAGCCACCATCCGTCCTCCCTGAAGCCACGAAGGGGAGCCCTATCGCAGCTTCGGGGAGGGCTGGTGATCAGGGGGTCGTCTTATATGGTGAGTATACCCTTAAAGTATATATTTTGACTTAAAAATTGGGAGGGTCATCTTATACGCCAAGTCGTCTTATACGCCAGAATATTAGATTCCAGAGGTGAATTACACTGTCCAAAATTATCCACAGGTCTCACATGTAAGGGATCTGGGTATAATTTATATCCAATCAAGAACCATCTTAAAATGTGTGAGCGTTACCTGTTTTTCCTGATATAAGTTCTGGGATCAGCTGTTGTGTGTATCTTGCTCCACATTCAAGGCGATGTCCCTGATTAGTGTTCTCATTCCAGGTTGTGTGATTGCGAAATGAGGACCTCATTATAACTCATTTTCACTTCATTGTCCCTGGCCATGTGTCTGGATAAAGATTGCTGGGTCATTGGCAGTATAGATTTGTCCCTTGAAATGGCAGGAATTGTTCCAAAGCCAGAATCCTTTATTGCAAGCAAAAACCTGACTTGCAGCTTCTATTTTTAGTCAGTTTCATTCTTACAGAGCCTGCCTTCTCTGGCAGGCTGGAATGCTTCCTTGAAAATCATTTCTGTAGATTTGACCCATGTGGAGTGCAGAAGTGCAAAGACAACTGTATAAATTTATTGGAAGTGGAGAGAATGATAGGAGAAGTGAATATTCAGGAGGACATAGCCCAAAGAACTCTCTAACTTTTGTCAGTGACTCACAATTTCAGCTATCTGTTTGATTCAGAGCAACATTCCTTAGGTATAGCTGTGTTAGTCTGTTGCAGGAAAAACAACAGGGTCTTGTGACACCTTAAAGTCTAACAAATTTTATTTGCTGTAAGCTTTCATGGTCTGCTGTTTACTTTATCAGGTATATAAGTATTGCTCAACTGGCACGTGTTCAGGGGGAGGAAGTGAAATACAAGACGTGCAATAAAGACCAGATAAAGGTAGTTCAGACCCCCACAGCAATAACCAAAATAGGGTCCCTTTGTGGCCAGATGTGAGAGACACCTTTTGCCATATAACCCAGATCCCTCATGTGAGAGACCTCGGCCCCTTCTTAGCCAATGAAAGAAAGTGGACCCATTTGAACTATTGATAATCTGGTCCTGAATGTGCACATTGATCCTCCTCCTTCTCAAGCACATGCATAACTACCTACCAATTGAGCCCACACTTAATGCACCTGGTGAAGTGGGCTAGAGTTTTTAAAAAGCATTCTAAATAAATCTTGTTAGTCTTTAAGGTGTCATTTGGCTGCTGATTGTATTTTAAAAGTGCTAAACCTTAGTTGTGCTGGACTCCTGGGTTAAGAAGTCTCCTGAAGTTAAGTCACCAATATGATAAGATAAAACAGGCTCCCTGTTTCTGAAAAGGAGAGAACTGCACATAGGTAGTTTCAGGTGAAAACATGAGTATTGCAAAAATCTGTCCATGTCTATTCTTTAATAGACATTAATAGATGTTTTAATATTAATAGACATTTTAATAGACATTAAAAAACAAACTAGATGTCACTCATAGATGTGGGTAGTATCTATAATATAATCTAGATAATATAATTTGCATAATACAGGTCACACACACCCCAGTATGCGCGGGACCAGTACCTACCTACAGTTTCAATTATCCATCATCTGAAAAATATAGTCTCTCTAGGCGTTTCCAAGGTCCTTCAGCATGACTCTATGGTAACTTCCACTAGAAGTTACCATAGAGTCATGCTGGTGATGCCTAGAGAGGAAGCGTCTCTAGGAATTTCCTAGGTCCTCCAGCATGATTCTATGGGGTTTGCTATTGCCCACAGTTTCATGTATTCACGGTAAATCTGGGAACATATCCTCTTTGCCTGCAACCTGTTTACATTAGATACTGTATATAAAACAATCTAGCTAAACATTTAATAGAAAAGCAGGTATGAAGAGTTCAGCAGAATGCTGCTGGGGAGGGAAGGAGAAACGTAATCTTTGTCAGCTCCTCCACCCACCCACCCACCCACAGCCAAGTGACTTTCATTTTCATGAGGTAGAGATGGGCAGATTTTGCTTTCTATAACATCTACATTTTCAAGCACTAGTTCATTTTCTCCTATTTCTGTATTGGTTAGCAAATAGGTTTTTACACTTTAATTCATGGAAATTTGTATATACCGGTATGTTTTTGTGCATTTTCCTGAGCATGAAAATCATATGCATTTTTGTATGCAATTTTATACATTTATGTATGCAGCTACATACATTTTAAAATCCCTTTCCCTATTATATAACTTTTGGTGTGCAATTTCCCATTTTTGTACATAGTTATTCTTAATATGTACATTCTTGCAGAAATACTTTTGATTAGAGAACTGCATCACAAAACCTGGGAAAGCACAAACCCAAAGGATACTAATGTTCCACTTGACATATTAGCTTAGGGAATGGGAATTAGGTTGGCTCATATCAAAATGTGAAACACATTAATTTCACTGCATCCCTAATTTCAGATGAGGGTAAGCTTGTGTCTGGGATCCCTGAGGGACAAAGCAGTTAGAATGTGTGTGATTTTGAGCAGAAAAGCAAATAGCTGTGAAAGGATTAAGCACCTCTCCCCCATTGTTCCTCTGTGCAAAGTGGTACCTTTTTTTAGTTAAAAACAAACAGCATTCAGGGGCTCTCTTATGCGTGTAATTGCAAGTTTTCTTCTAGTTCCATATATTAATTCTTTACATACAGCATTAAAAAAAACTTTTCACATCACTGTTAGAAAGGTGAATACTAAAGGTGAATATTTTAAATGCTAATGTGTCAAGAATTAACAAATTAATCTATTTGAGGGGGAAATATTTACATGTCATATTTTTAAAACTTATACAAGTTCACTCTTTTCCTTACACAGTATATTCATCTATTCTAAGACATGAGTTACATACATGTATCACCCAGTTTTGTAAATAGCTTCTAGAAACCAGCTAGCTACAAAGCCCCTGGGGAAGCCAGCATGTTGTAGTTGAGTGTTGGACTATAACACTGGAGATCAGGGTTTGAATCCCTGCTTGGCCACAAAAACCCACTGGGTGATCTTGGGCAATTCACACACACTCAGTTTCAGAAAACCCTGTGATAGGTTTGCCTTAGGGTCCCGTAAGTTGGAGACAACTTGAAGACACACAACAATAATAAACAAAACCTCTGAAATTGCTTGGACAAATCAAGGTCGTTGTTTGTGGATCACTGGCCTATTAATCCTTCTTTTATTCTTTAAAATAATATTCTTGGACATATTTCAGTTATTGCAGAATTGTTTTGCAATAGCTTGATTTGAGTTTCTCTCTCTCTCTTTTAAAGGTTATGGCACTTTACCCTACTTCTATGGGAATGTTGGAGACATTGTAGTAAGTCCCTTGCTAGTGAACTGCTACAAGATTCCTCAGCTGGAAAGCAAAGATTTGGATCTCTTTGGATTGAATGGGAGTCAGTTACTAACTGTGGAGAACATGATTATTTTAACAATACAGTATCTTGTCCGGCTAGGTAAGACATTACACGTGTGTGGAGTTTTAAATATATAAATAATGTGTCCTTATTATTCTTTTTGGTATATAATATATCAATGGTTCCCTTTTCATTACTTGATGTTTGAGAGGGTAACTTTAAGAATAATGTTGGGTTTGGTGGAAGTTGGTAATTTTAGTATTGGAGGGAAGACACTTCTATCCTGACATGCAAATTGCATCTTAATTTGCACACATGTCTTTTAATCCAGAAAGGATTATAGCTGAAGTGCGTGACTACTGCATTAGGAGCAGCATTCATCTGTTTATGTGAAAATGGAAAATACTGCTTAATTGCAAGCACACCATTTAGAGCAACCTGCCTCCCTCCAGAGGTGTTGGATTAAGTAATGGCCTCTGGCTGCTCTGGGTGGGAGATGTTTAGATTTGTAATCCAAAACCTCTGGAGGGCACCAGTTTGGAGAAGCCTTAGTAATTGTCTCTTCCTGCTTGTCCAAGGCAGTGCTTCCATTGCTATTACCATGCAGGCTATTAGGAGCTTTCAAAGAAGTGGCTGTGCAGTAAGTATTAAAAGAAGGAAAGCAGGGGAAGGTGGGAAAAGGAATATGGCAGCACCTTTAAGACTAACTGGGTTTTATTTTAGCATGAAGTTTTATGGATATAAACCCACTTCTTCAGATGCAGTACAGAGTGATATTAAAACTTCACATTCTAAAGCATATTTACATAGTTTTGGGAGTGGGATGCAGAGTAATATCTTTCTGGATCTTATTACATTTCATCCTACTCCCACAAATATATAAATATGCTTTATAACCTGAGGTTTTAATATCACTCTCTGCTGCAGTAGTTCTTAACCTGTGGTCCACGGACCCCCAGGGGGCTGCAATGTCTTCACAGAGGGTCTGCAAAGGCTTGAAGGCTGCTCAGCCCACATGACAGGAGGCAAGACAAAGGCTGGCTGGCTTGGCCTGTGCATGGCTCTTCTTCTGCTCCAGCCACAAATTTGTAGGAAGAAGCAGAAGAAAAGTCTTCCCTCTCCCTCCAGTGCCTCTGAGGGAAGGTTTAATGGATGGTGTAGTAGTAGTAGTTATTGTTGCTCTTGTTGTTATTAGGTGTTATCGTTGTTGTTAGGGTTTTAAATCTTAAGTCTTGGGGGTCTGCAGCAACAAAAGATATTTAAAGGGGGTCCCTGTTAAAGAAAAGGTTAAGAGCCACTGATCTACTGCATCTGAAGAAGTGGGTTTATCTCCATGAAAGCTCATGCTAAAATAAAAATCAGTTAGCCTTAAAGGTGCTGCTGCATCCCTCCACCACCCCCACTTCATCCTTTTGGGAGTACACTATTCCTGAGGAGAATAGGAAGAAAAGAGGCTCCCAGGGAAGCCATAACACAGTTCAAGGGCATTTGAAATTGCTAACATTAGCCATTAACACCTTTGCAAATACAGGTTAGTCATAATAGGGAGAATCTGCAATGAATGCTAGTGCATTTCCAAAGATGAGTCAGACAGTTTTGATAACTAGCAGGCAATCTGTGCAGGATTGTCACCTTATAATGCCTGAACACTTCACCCAACCTGAACACTTCACCCAACCTGAACACTTCACCCAACCTGGCATTATAAGGTGACAATCCTGCACAGATTGCCTGCTAGTTACCAAAACTGTCTGACTCATCTTTGGAAATGCACTAGCATTCTTTGGAGATTAGGGACACCCTCTCCCTATTATGGCTAACCTGTATTTGCAAAGGTGTTAATGGCTAATGTTAGCAATTTCAAATGCCCTTGAACTGTGTTGTGAAATCCACGCTACACACAGTGATGCCTGATGACCAGATGCATGGAGAAATACCTTCTCCTGCAAGCTTCCTTAACCAGGAATGTATAAGTGCATTCCAAAAAGAATAACAATTTATTCTTATTGTTATATCTTTCCAATGCTTTTATACTGTTTTAAGTTAGTGATGTTTTAGAAGGATAGCTTATTTAATTGCCTTTAGACATTTTTAATCACAAGATTACTAGCTGTACTTTCTTTTTAATCTATGCTGCAAGGCACCTTTGGTCACATGTTGGGAGATAGACAGGATATTTAAATAAATAAAGTGGATGTTTGTTTTAAACTAGCTGACACTTTTCACAAATGTCTTAAAGAATTTCTCGCATCCAACTGTAGTGATATTTAATTTAAGCTGCTCCTTTAATTAGAAATGTGGTGTTCTAAACTATTGGAACAATTGGAATGCTGACTGTTTTCACACAGAATTCTAAAGAAGGGACAAAGTTAGTTTAACACAATTTTCATTATTTTCTAGCATGTATTTTGTACTCCTTATGTCTTATTTCTTGCAAAACTACACTGCAAAATTACAGTTTCCTCCCTTCCAATATTCTACTGTGAGCCTCCTGGTTCTTGCCCAGGGAATTTCATATGTTGGATAAAGGTTTAATACCAAAGTAGCACTGCAGAAGTTATCCCCCCAACCCCAGTAGTTAGCTTAAAATCTCTCTCCTTAAAAGCACTGAGAAATTAAAAATATACATGGCTTGCATACAAAATACATGGGTAGCATATAAAACACACACAGAAGTGAAAAGCAACTAAATCATGTTCCCTTCAAATTGTCTTAAAAAGTGAAGAAAAAATGTTTAACAGAATATTACCTTGAGGTCCATTATGCCATATGTCTCTGTATGTCTATATTTATCTGCTGTTGTTTTTCTAAAACAGCTAAAGAGTGCATCTTGTTCAGTACTTACAATGTCATAAGCTAGACTTACAACCTCGTAAGTATTTACTTTTATGAAGGACTGGTTTAAGGAATTTTGGGAACCCCTGCAACACTTTGTTTTGGGGCCCCATATGTTTATCTGAGGTCAATGTAACCCAACCTAAGCTATTCACAGTACTGGATATTCAGATTATTACTAATAATGTTTTTGCAGGAGGAGGATTACGATGGGGCCTCCACAATGATGGGGTCCCTGTGGCTGCAGGTGCTGCAGGGCCCTTAAACCGTCCCTGCTTTTGTGGTACCATTGCAATGATCACAAGCACCCCTAAAACCCACCTTAAAAACTGGGCAGCTGCATCAACTGAATGAGTTTTGTGGCTCTGGAGAGACGGGCATTGAAGGATGACCACACACAGCCCCCTCCACCAGTGAGCCACAGTGCAACAAGCAGTTGTCACAGGATCCAGTAGGGGTCCCTGATTCTGCTCATCACACCATGACTGTGGTGCGAGGGAGTTGGACGCATTATCCTTCAGCACCCTGCTCGCCAGCACCACAAAACTCCTTCGGTGGCTGCAGCTGACTGACTCTTAAGGTGAGTTTGCAGGTCAGATCAGGAGATGGATTGTAGCCTTGTCATTGTAGCTATGTCTCCTGTGCAGGAACTTAGCCAGAATCTGGACTCTAAAAGGGTGTAGATAATCACATAAACTTGTATGATTTATAAAATAGTATATAATAAGTGAAAGATTGTTTAAATAAATAAAATAAAATAAGTTATTTCTGTCATCATTTTATACTCATATGTGTGGACAAAGCAGATTTGCTAACTATATACTAAAAAATGTATTAGATAAAAATGTACAAGGCTGCAGAAACAGCAATCTAAAAGAATTAAAGTCAACAAAATACCATACATTAGCAGAATAAAAACCATCTGAAAAAATGCATCTGCACTTAAAACTGGGATGAACCAATTATAGCCTCCAGATGTTCTTGGATGCAGTTCCCATCATGCCTCAACATTGGTAATGCTGGCTAAGTCTTATGGAAGTTGCAGGGCATTAATTGCTCACCACCAGCTTAAACGCTTTCTGAAATTAAAACAATAAGTTCTGACTTGTGGTTGAGAAAACTAAGAGATGGGGCCTGTCAGATTGACCTTTGAAGCAAGTTCCAAAGTATTGGCACTGCGACTTGTCTTGTATTCCACCTGATTAGCCTTTAAAAATAAATGCACATCAACAGACCCTGAAGTGTGGAGAGGAGTTTTCAGAAGGACAACAAAAAGCATACTGAAGTGTTACAGGACCATATTATGTTATGTGGGAGTTCTATGACTGGAACTTCTTTTTCCCATCTTTTCTTTTTGTAAGAAGCAAACCTGCAAAACACAATTTGAATTAGACTTATGGTGTAGGTGGGGTGTCCTAATCCTTTGTCCCCATACCAGTTCCTTGATTTAAATTGCCCCAAAGCTGTTATTGGCTATGATACAGAGGAGTCAAGATAGGGTCACAATTTGTGCCTGTACATTTTCCTTTCTGTATCTAATAATCACTTTGAGGCTGTCCCGAAAGACCTACTGGGGCAGAAAGTTAGATTCTTCTTCTGTTGCCATAGACCCAATCTGAACCACCTCTTCCCCATATTTATTGTTACAAGGTGATTAAAAGCACCTCCCATTAGCCTCTCTTACAAAAAAAAACACCCTTTGAAATATTTCACAATAGCATCTGACTTCAAAAGTAAAAACCAAGATGCGTTTGTGAGTGAGGTGTGTGTGCATGTGCCTGTGTTTGTATAAAAAGATTAGCAGTACTATCTTATGTGTGTTTACTCAGATGTAAATCTTACTCTGATGGGAGTTTACTCCCAGTTAAATGTTAGAGCCAAAGATAGTGGATTAATCACTAATGTATAGTAAACTACATCATGTCCTCCCTTTGATCATATCCAAGGAGAGAACTCTTATTTATTAAAATATTTGTATCCCACTTTATATGCAAGGCTCTCAGAGTGACAAAAAATAAAATCAGTTTTGAAGAGTTTAAAACAATAAGAATAATTTTAAAAGACTAAAACACTTAAAGTAAAATAATTTAAGCCATATCACATGTGCAAATTTGGGTAAAATCAATTAGGACCCATAAGCTTTAATTTTTAAAAAAATCTTCTGACTTGGCACTAGAATGACACTACCACTGGTGTCAACTGAGCCTCTAAGGGGAAGGTATTCCATAATGAGGATACCTTAGGAGATAAAGCTGTGTAGCAAAATTATCAGACACTCATTAGATATAGGAAACCACATAAGGAAATAAATATAACATTGTAAGGTAGCAAATAAATAAACAAACAGATGTCTTGTGGTGACAGTCAACTTTTAATAATGTGAACATTATAATATTTTTAGTTAGAATTGCATGGTCTTTAAGAGGACAGTCAGGTGACAGCCGTAATTAGTTGTAGGTGAGAGTTACTAAAATGGACAAATTCCTGGACAATAGTCATCTCCTGTGCCCCCTTCTAGTACTTTCTAAGAGATGTGTGTGTGAGAGAGGGGTGTGTGTGTGTGTTTTTCTGATGAAAATCACATCCTCAGATATATATTCCACCTGTGGGGTTTCATACTCACATTTGCAAAAATGCTGCTTCCCTGCTCAAAACTGCATCTCCAAAGATTTTATGTCAGTCAGAAATAAAGAAACATATTTCTGGACTTGGTTCCATATATTTCTGTGTAATGTTTATTTTCCTTTTGAGTGCATCCATTGACAATTGATCCATAAGTGTGTCTGTTAGTTGCTTCCTATGTCTCTGGGTGTCTCTTATGCCAGATGCATTGCCACGTCCGGGACTGATCCTGACACCAGCTCATTAGATATTCTCAAAATCTGACATCAACCATTGTCCTTGGTCCTGTTTAGGTACCTTCAGTTCCTCTGTCCCAGGTTTCATGGTTGCTATCAATATGCAGCATAGACTTTTTCTGTAGGTGTGATAATAGGCCCCTTTGCAGACTCTCAGTTGTTTCCTGTGTGAAGCTTCCTATTATTTTACTATTTGGGTGGAATAAAATGGGGGGAAACACTCTTTGGTACTCCAGTCAAAATAATAATTTGTTCTACTAAGAGTTTTAGAGCTCTTGCAGGAAAGCTGTTTTCTTAAAAACAAGACATGATCCATCCAAGTGTCTTCTTCGTATTAGTGGGACAAAGTTGAAGCTCATGCTCAAGTTTCTCAAAACACCAGCAGCATCTAATTTAGTCATCCCATCAAATTCTGTGAGATGGATGGAGTAGTCCTTCACATCCATCTTAGTTCAAACTCCAGCAAACCTCTTAATGTTCTTGTGTGTGGTGATTTTTTCTTGTAACTTGTTAGGGTGAGGAAAATAGATGCTTGCTGTGGTATTCTAGTACAGCAATAGAGAACTGTTGAAATTGGTAGTTTCTGACAATGAATAATACTGTTTGGTTTGTATAGAGCAGTGGTTCCCAAACTTTGGTCCTTTGGCTGCCTTGGACTTCACCTCCCACCTATCCAGCCAGTTTGGCCAACAGTCGGGAATTTGGGGAGCTGAAGTCCAAAACATCTGGAAGACTAAAGTTTGGGAAACCCTGGTCTAGAGATAACTGAAATGTTATGCAAATTGTTTCATACTGCAGTAGCAGAGTTTAGAAAGAAAAAACAATGCAAAAGCAGAGGAAAAATCCCTATTTTTTTAATGTTTCAGAAACACAGCTCAGGGTCAAGCTGATGACAAGTGAACTCAGCAGAGAATCTGTTGATAGTAAATAATTATATTTGCTGAACAACAATGCAGAGAAAATGACTATGAGCTGTGTTACTGGGGCTGGGGTTGTTCTGGGAATATATAGTGTAAATACTGTAGCTTTCTCTCCATGGCCAGTTACATAAATTCAATTGTTTTTCCCCTTTCTTTCAGGAGATGAACCTTTAGAAATACCTACTGTTCATTTTGGTTGTTCAGTTGGCTGGTTCATAGGTTAGAGGACACACATAGAAGCTACTTAGAACTATGCAAATCAGAGGTGGGCAACTGCAAACACAGCAGTGGCCATCTTTCCTTCTTGCACCTGCCTGGCAGGCTGCACCAGTGCTTCTCAGCAAGCCCAAGTGATGTAATGTGACATCTGTATATCATTTTGGCCTATATTGGGCTGATTTTTCTCTTTAGCCTGTTTTGGGGTGTTGAGGGGGTTAGGGGAGCAAACTGTACATTTTGGGGTGGTTTGGGGAGATTTTGGTTAGTCTGGGAGGATCTGAGGGCTTTGGAGGGGCTTCTTAGGGCCTTCAAGGGCTGCATGTGGCACACAGGCCACATTTTGCCCATCCCTGCTCTAAAAGACTCTCCATGTTGTTGGACCAACTACCATCTCTCACAATCAACCTATCCAATGGCTGGGTATGGTGGGAGCTGGTGTTCAACTGGACCAGAAGGACCGCAATTTCTTTATTTCTATTGTTATGTGGCAGTGTCTGTGAACATGCTATACAAGTTGTTATTCTTGATATGATCACATTGAGAGTCTTCATGTCCGTATGTTCCTGGTCTGTGTTAGTACTAGAGATTCTCTGTGCCAGGGGTAGGAATCCTGGAGCCTTCCATATGTTACTGGACTGCAAGCCTGGGCAACCCTAGCCAGCAGAGGCAATCATGAAGGATGCTGGAGCTGCAGTCCAATAACAGCTTTCAGGGACACATGATTCTCACCTCAGGTCTATATAGTCAGAGTAATGGTTGCTGTAAGAAGCTTACAAATATAACTCATCCATGAAGCATAGCCGTACGTATGGGAATTATTTCCACCTGTAAGCTGTAAGAGCCTTCCCAACCCATTGTATATCATGTCTGTTAAAATACAACAGTGGTGACTGCTGTCATTTAAAACACATGCAAGGCACCCAATTGATGTAGGCTGTGTTGAGAATTTAATATAATTGAGATTTGTTTTTCAATAGCAGAGCAAAATAACATGCATTTAGCAGAAGGTTTTATATTGAGAACAACAGTTAAACCAGCCTGCCCCCGCTTTCATACAGTCTAGCAGAGAATAAAACACACTTAGTCTTCCTTAGTAATATAAAAAGTAATTTACATACTGACGTTCTTGTGCATGGAAATACACAGGTACAGTCATCTTAGGAAATGCAAGTAATGAAGTAAAATATATTTCTACATGCTGTCCGCTACAAGAGCAATAGCTAAGATGAGCTCCATCTTAAAAGATAAAAGAAAAGAGAGTGGAGAAGAGAAGCATGTGGCTGCTCTCTCAGAACAAAGAAACTTGTGAAGAGTAGAGGTATCCTAAAACAGACAAACAGGAAATTACCTATAGAGTGCCCCCTTACATGCACTTTTAACCCCTTAACTGCCATGTAGCCCATTGCATGCAAAGGTTGCAATATTCCAACAGGCTGTGTAATGTATGTGATGTTTCTTAAACACTAAGTAAGCCTTCCAACAGAAAAATAAATTTGCTAGAGAAAATACACATTTCTCTCTGACATATCTTTCCTTTATTTGTTTTTATTTATTTTTTGTGCATGTCATGTCCCGTGTTGGGTTCCATATTGGAAGAAAGGTGTGATATAAAATAGATAGGGAAGTAGATAGATAGATAGATAGATAGGGGTGGTAAGAGCATAAATTTGCTGCTGTTGCCGCTGTGACCACCACCACCTCCTCTTTCTCCTCCTCCATTCTTATTAGTATAACACAATACATTGTGGACAGTCCAGATTCCTACTTCAGTTGCCTGGCTGTGCTTTAAGCTAATAGAACAATTGCCAATTTCTTCTTTGATTCCCCTTCACTTTGTTTCTGGGGCCTAAAAGTAGCCTATTACACAATTGTTAGAACTGAAGTGTTCCAGATACCCATCGAGCAGCCCTGCACTCAGTCATCAAGAAGCCCTGCAATTCAAACTCTAGCATGCCACTTGCAGGGTGAGAGCACAATGCAAAAAAGTATTTGCAGAGAAGGGGGGAAAGCTCCAGATACAGTTCTCACAAAGGAGCCAACTAATGTACATTAATCCTAGCTGTATCCCATCTTCCCTATGGTGCCAGCTAGTTCTTATCTCTTATGATTTATTATAGTGGCTAAATCCACTCATAATGTGCCTTCTTTCCATTCTTTCCTTTGAACTGGAGAGGCTTCCTGTGACAAACTTCTTCTGAATCCTGTAGTTTGTATATCTTTGACAGCACTCTTACCTGGTAATAGAATGAGTCTGTATTGTGGAAGAGGCTTTTGATGCTATGTTTTGCTTCTTTATTTAACAAACATTTCAGGTCCTGATAAGATACCTCTCAGGGAAGAATTTGAACAGATCATGCTGAAAGCGATGCAGGAATTTACTCTAAGAGAGCAGTCCTTACAAATGAGTGCTCAGTGCTTCTCCTTGTCACCAACTCAACTCCCATGGCTTGCCAGGTTAATTGCCAGCGTCTCTCAGGATATGGTGCATGTGGTGGTCTCCCAAAATTCCCTGGCTGAAGGCATTTCAGAAACACTGAGGTCTCTGAGTGAAATGAAGTGCCAGCAAAGACTGCCGGATTATGTGGTTGCAGTCTGCACTTCAAAGATCCGGGGTAATGAATTCTGCGTAGTAGTTTTAGGTGGGTATCTTCTCTCCATAGAATGCTAGAGACCCAGTACAGGTAAGTTGATTGATCCTCCATTCATTTGTGAAATAGCATACTAGTGTTTGATGTTTCAGAGCATCTTTTGGAGAACTAAGACACAGTCATGGTATTAGCATTTGGTTCACAAATAACTGTACTTTATGTTTATTAGACATCTGCATTTCAATTTTCTTCATGTATATCCTTTTAAATTTGATGAGGGTATTTCTGTTTCTTAATACAGTCACAACCCCTTATCCACAGAACCGATATTTTCAGTTTCAGTTTCAGTTATTTGCGGCTGAAAAAATAGGGACACTTTTTTTATTATTTTTTATTTGCCCACCCCTGCTTTCAGTGAACACTAATGTGCCTTTGCATCCATTTTGAGAATACAGTAGGACCCCGTATCTGCGGAACCAATATTGTGGTTTCAGTTTATCCGTGGAACACAAAACAGAACACATACCATAGAGTCTTCCTAGAAAATGTCTAGAGAGGCATCCTCTCTAGACATTTTCTAGATTCTCCAAGGCAACTCTATGGTACTTTAAACCGGAAGTCACATTATTGTCAATGGTATTCGCTGTTATCCACAGTTTCCGGTATCCATGTTAAGTCCGGGAACTGAACCCCCATGGATACAGGGTTCCTAATGTAACTGCAATGGACACAAGCGTCTTACAGTTAAGAAAAACATGGGAAATTATTTTGTAAAACAAGGTATATTTGACCATTTCTTCCTGCAGGCAGAACCTTTTATCCTAAATATACTGGGTTGTGTGTAGGATACTGTTTAAGTCCATAGCTCTAGAAATACAGCATTTATATCAGTACAAAATACTACATGTGTAAATACTGTACAAATATTGCAGGCTTAGGTTTGTTTTTGTTTTTAGTAACAAGCTCCCATTCCCAGCTCACCACAATCATACACTAATTGCCAAACCTCCTTTAAAATCAGTATTTTTTTTTTTTAAGATTTAGTAACATTTGGATGGGGCTAGTACTGAAGCAGAAATACAAAGTGGGCTGAATGGAACTCTCCAAGGCTGTTTTCTGGTCCCTAGTGGTCCCTAGTGGTCCCAAAATACACTAAAATGCCCATAGCACCCCCTCAAGTCTCTGGTTGAAACAATTTGCCATTTTGCCCCTCCCCACAATCTGTTTTAGTCCCACACAGACTTATTTCCAGAACAGGAGATGAGCATAAGATAACTTCCAGTCTTGAAAAAGCCTCACATAAGCCTAAACCAGGTGAAGAGAGACAGAAATGGAATGGTAATGCCAATCATACCTCCCTAATGTGCCTCCTCACCCCATCAGTTGCCCAAATTTGATTAAAAGTAGGCCTTCAACAGCTAAGACACCATGTTGGTTAGATTAAACACTGTATGCCTGGCTTACATGGAGAGGTTCTGAGAAGAGTTGCCTTCATCCCCATCTATGTGGACAGGGACTCCTCCTGAAGGAGGATCTAAATATGCTACAGAATACCTTTATGAAAAGCACGAGAGAATCAATGAAACATTACCACTGTGCCAAAAGAATCATGCCTCTCCTGACCGACTGGAAATGTGAAAGTCATCAGTCACTTCACATGTGCAAGGATTCCTACCTATTCGTTATTCTTGGAGATGATCAAGATAATATAGAATTAAATTAAAATGCCACCTTTATTTTGCCACCTCATTAGTGGGTGGCAAATTTGTGAAGCAAATTGGGTTCTAATACTTGCCCCTGCCAATATTAGAAAGCAACTAAACTTATCTATCTGTATAAACATGTGACTGCCATGAGAGCATGGCAGAAAACAAAAGACAGCTTCTTTTTAACCATCTGCATGCTTAGACATAAACTTCAATAGCAGAGCCAGCATTCCCACCTACTCCAGAATGAACTAGCAACAATGATGTCATGCTATGCAATTATAGCACTTTTAACTGCCATGGCTCCATCCTGTGGAATCCTGGGATTTGTAGTTTTGTAAAATATTTATACTTTTCTTCCAGAGAACTCTAGTACTGTAGTTCAGGGGAGTTAAACAAAACAGTTTTGAGTTCCTCACCAACCTACAAATCCATGGCATGTAGCATGTAGCCATGACAGTTAAAGTTGTATCAAAGGGCTGTAGATGTGTTGTGTGAAAGAGAACAGTGTCATTTCAAGGCAGTGTCTGTGTGTATGTGTGTGTGTGTGTGTGTGTGTGTGTTGATGGTATGACAACCAGCCAGTTGTGACAACCATTTATTAGTAAGCTCCTGCAAGGTTCTTTTTCCCTAGAATGTCTCTGAAAATGGCTGTGCCTGGCCTTTCAGAAAGCGACTGCAGTTTGGTGAAAAATTTTCACCAATAATTTTATCTCAAGAAGGGAAAATGGCACCTTCAAGTGTATGACAACTAACAGGAGCTCCACCACAACTTTAGGGTATAATTTCTTCTTTGGGGATTAGGGAATTTCCTTGCTTCTGGCAATTAGAGGTTTGGGTCCAGTTACTCCTTTTTTATGGCTGCACCTTACAGCTTGCTTGGAAATTGCCTAACTCAGTGGCTCTTAACCTTTTCTTTTCCAAGGACCCTCCTTAAATATCTGTTGTTGCTGTGGCCCCCCAAGACTTAACTCACAATTTAAACCCCTAACAATAATAAAAGCTGATAGTAATAATAATAATAATAATAATAATAATAATAATAATACAATTACACCATGCATTAACCCTTCCCTCAGAGGCACTTGAGGGGAGGGAAGACTTTTCTCCTGCTTCTTCCTGCAAGTTTGTGGGTGGAGCAGATTGAACAGCAATGGGTAGGCCAAGCCAGTCAGCCTTTGCCTTGGCTCTTCTTACCTGGGCTGAGCAGCCTTCAAGCCTTTGCGGACCCCTGTGAGGACATTGCAGCCCCCTGAGGATCTGCAGACCACAGGTTAAGAACCACTGGCCTAACTCATTGTGTGTGTGTTGGGGGCAAATCAATTAAAATTGTATTGAAAAAAATGGATGAAAACCAGAAGTTTTTGTTTCCTATTAACCTGGATGGGAAGTGTTGTAGGATTTCAATTCAGCCCTGACATAGATGAAAGTTATTTCTTTATACATTTATTCCCCTGCATAATACCAAATTCATGGACCAAGGTCTGCCATATGTTTCCTATAAGGGAAAAATCCAGTCTGAGAGATTAATTTGTAGCCATTAACAACAACTTTTAAATGTAGACCACTTTGTTAAGGACAGTTATTGTTTCAAGCTTACTTGCATTCGCTCCTTTGGACCAAATTTTTCCTCAGCCTGACATCTTTTAATCAGAAGAGCATTTAAAGGCTAACCTGACCTTGAGGAACAGCAGGGAAATGATGTGCTAAATTGATGTGAAAATGCACTCTTTTCTTTCTAGTCTAGATGAAATGGTAAGACTTGCTCACAGAAAAGTTAATTTGTGTTAACATATTGAACTATTATCTGTTGGAACAAACAGTGCTATTCTTACAAACATGCAGACTGTCTCCCACATTATATTAAAAGCAGCTGAACTTCTCTATCTGTATGACCATGTGACTGCCATGAGAGCATGGCAGAAAACAGAAGATAGCTTCTTTTTAACCATCTGCATACTTTTACCATGTTTCTGCTGCAGGTGTGCAATTTTTTTTAAAAAAAAACACCTTTTACAGGGCAAGTCTATACATGCTTATTAAAACATTATCTCCATTGAACTCACTGGGGCTACAGCTGAATAAGCATATATACTGTAGGATTTTAGTCTTAGTATCATAAAATGCTTCTAACACTTGAACTCAAATTCTATCAAATACATACCCCAGCAGTATACAACCAACATGCTAAATTATTATTTCCAGAGTGGGTGAAAACACAGAAAAGAAAGTGGGAAAATCTGGGGAAATTAAGAATAGTTTTGTAATGAAAGCCTCATATAGCAATAAGTATATATAACTAAGAGAGCCAAGCATGATGTATTGGTTTGAGTGTTGCACTATAACTCTGGAGATCAAGGTTCGAATCCCTGCTCTGACACACTGAGTGACCTTGGGCAAGTCTCATTCTCTCAGCCTCAGAGGAAGGCAATGGCAAACCCCTTCTGAAGAAAACTCACCAAGAAATCCCATTATACATTTACTTTAGGGTCTCCATAAGTCATAAATGATTTATAGGCACACAACAAATATCTAACTAATGCAAAGATTTTCTGTTTCAGGACATAAACTGTCAATAGATTGGTGAATACTATTTAAAAATGAGATTGTTACCTACAGCATAGTAAAAAGGGTATAAAACTCTATCCTTATGTACTGAGACTTTCAAAATACTTGTCTGCATAGAAATTATATATAAATAAATAAGCATGTTTCTTGAAGCTAACCTAATATGGGAATTCACAACCATGTCATCAAGTTTTATGCATTGGAGGTTCTAGTGTGTAGGCTAAAACTTCCATTTCTTAGAAACTATTTACACATGTGAAGCAATAAATTCATATGTCCTCTAAGAATATAGTTTAAAGCTGTGACTGTAAAACTCCACTCACATGTCCACTGAAGAGGCCATTAAGAAGACCAGGTCTGAAATGAATGTAGGCAAATTCTTTGTAATGAAGTGTCCTGTGATTTCTCTCTTTACTTTCTGTTCTCTAGGTCAACATCAGTCTAGAGCGTTGGCAGAGAGCATGCTTACTACCAGTGAGTTTTTAAAGGAGATCAGTTATGAGCTCATTACTGGAAAAGTTAGTTTTCTGGCATCACATTTCAAAAACACATCTTTAGGTGAGTGAATGTAAGATCCTGCTGTTATTGCTCTCTCAGCTACAAATCTGACCATTTTTACATTAAAAAATGGACCAAGTTGTTGTGTCCCAACTGAATGCAGGCCTACCTGAGACCTAGTCCCAGAAAAAAAAAATCCAAGATAAAAATTAAAAAAAATATACAAGGATACAATTTTGAGACAATGTAAAATTGTTTGAGGTGCATCCCATGTCTGGTGAAGGGATATGTGTGTGGGGCCAACATATGATTAGAGGAAGGAATTTTTTTCCATATCTTCTACTTGAATGCATCAACCTGATTCTAACAAATTATTGTTTTCTGTTGTGAGGGCTCCCTTCTGTTTTGCTATTCATTAGTCCTTATTTCTTCCTAGACTTAGAAATAACTGTAATATTATAGTGATGATGCTTTGTTTATCACTTTTCTATCCCACATTTTTACACAGAAGTTTCCGGGGTAGTTGAAACCAGTTATAAAGCAGATCGAATTAAAGAATGATTTAATAAAATAGTTGGGGGGCGTAAAAACAAAATTTCTAGGCAAATCCCAAATACATGAAAGAATAAAAATATATTAGTTCTGTGCAAAATAAGAGTGTTGGGTCCCAGGTATCAATGTCAGCCAGATGAGGTTCTAAATTATTAGACACAAGTTCAAGGTCTGGGGAGGGAAGGGATGCAACGAAAGTCAATTAAGGTCAATATCAAATTCTCACAAGCAAAGTCAACCAAAGCAGAGGTTAGGTTCTGAAACATGAAGGTCCAAGCAAAGTAGAATAGCTTTGTGGGAAATTTATACTGAAGAACTGTAGAAGCAGGGTCAAATGCTCCTTCAGGAACATGGAAAGCCAACTGTGGCTTAAACAAAGTTGAAGCTCGATCTATATAATGAATTTTGCCTCCAGTGAAAGACACTAGTCAAAGAGCCCTAGCAGCCAATGATTGTGATTCCATATGATGAACCTGTGCCTGGTCCCACAGGTGCTTCAAGGTTGTAGAACTGCCAAAAAATTGAACTCCTTTTGGGCTCAAGCTTCAGAGGTAAACTGACTTTGAAACTTCGTTGGAACCTATGGTAGTATTCTGGGGCCATGATGTACTTACTTACATCCAGGGATGTACTTAGACAAGGCTGTCCAAGGAGTTAATATCATAGCTTAGGCGCCACAACAAAAAAGGCTGTGACCATAGGATAAGGTTTAATTGCAGAATTTAGGCAGATGGCATTTGGAATAGATCAGGCAAGAGAACCTCCAGGCTGTGGATCCAATCTGGTTGCCCTTCCAGCCTGCCATGGAGACCCTGCCCTCCATAAAGCTCCACAGCCTCCTGGCTAAGCTGGGAGAGGAATCCTAATGACCTCCCTGATTGGAGATAGCAGATATTTCTTTTGATGCTCTTGGCCTGTTCTTGTGGATCCTGACTGAGCTGACCTCAGGACTCAGCCAGCTCTTTCAAGTACCAGCTGATAATTCGCTCTTTCCCCACATACAGTAGGCAATCCCAAGTATCAGCAGGCCTTTGCACAAAAATAAACCTATGGAAGCACTAGCTGAAAACACTTAGTTTCTTTTCACCCTTTGCTGTGTGTATGAGGAATTTTGTGGGGAAGGGGAGCAAAGTGAAACCCTAACTGTGGAGCTGACACATTGGCCGGAGAATTTTCTCCTGACCGTTTGGCCAGAACTTGAAGATGACAGAATGCCACAGCTTCTAACATCCTCCAGTCCATGGAGGGCTGTGGCAGTGGTGGGGAATGTGGTCTTCTCAACCTCTGGAGTAGAGTTTCAGTATTAGCTCTGTGAACTCTGAGGTGGCAGGTTTTATATGAGTGGGAAAATTCCTGAAGCAGAGCCTAGGTCACAAAGGCCTTTAAAAAAATTAAAACCTTTTTGAATCAAGCTTAGGAAATAACCCAGTAACCAATGCAAATCTTTCAGAACTACTATGAAAAATTCTAACCAATTTACATTTGTTAAAAGTGTGGGTGAGTGGGTGGGTGGTACGCTGACATTGGTAAAGTTCAGCAGAGCAGAGCTTTAGGATGCCGCATCAGGAGCAAGAAATAGCAATGCCCCCTTCCAACATACACTCCCTGCAGTCACCCTTGGAAGACACTGTCTGGTGGCGCCTCCATGTGTGCCTGCCTGGGAGTTAAGGTCTGCAGGAGAGGCCCTTCTTTCAGTCCCACCTCTTTCAGAAGTACATTTGGTGAAGACACTAGAAAAGGCCTTCTGGGTAGCCTCGATTAGATTATGGAGTGCCCTTCCTGTGGAAATCAAGCTAGCTTCTTTTGCCTTGTCCCTCTGGGTCTAAACGGATATGCCAGACGTTTAGTATTTAAATGTATTAAGATGGTGTTTTAAATTAATGTATAATTTTATAGTTACAATTTACTATGTTTTATTAATTTTAATAATTTTGTAAGCTGATTGATTCCGTCAAGTACACCACAGTCCTAAGTTTGCAAGACTTGAGCGGGACTGTGGATGACCAGGGTTGCCATAAGTCAAAGCCAACTTGACAGTAAATAACAGCAATAAAAAGCTGCCTTGCATCCCAACCTTAGGAGAAAGGCAGAATATAAGTAAATACAATAAGTTACAGCCACTCACCACTGCTGGTGCTCATATGCACATGTGTGCATTTATATCTACCTCTGCCTGCATCTACTGTGCCATGGAAGGAGGAAGGAGTGATGGTGGCAGTCCCTTCTTTCTCAGCAGCATGCGAATGGGCAGCAAGAGGAGAAGGAGGGGGAGCTTCCTCCTCCGGATTTCTCATTCTGTTTTCCATGGCAAGGGCTAGGATGTGTTGAAGCAGGCAGCCTGCCATGAACTTAATTGGCTGACATCCCAGGACCCTTTACGCCTCCAGACTGGCCTAACTGCTAGTGAAGATCACAGACAACTTTCAAAGTCCACTCTGGTCTCTAGAGCATTATCGAAGTCTCTTGCTTCCTGCAATGGGCACCACTGGTGATCAACCCAACATGATAAAATAAATTGTGGACCACAGCTGCTGTTTGAGGACAGCAGCTCAGAAGTGTTTTGTTCAAGGATGGTGTGTTTTGCTTTGTTTAAAATATTTAATAGTTTTAGGATGACTTAGTGAATATATTAAATATATATTATATATATATATTAATGAGAGCTAGTGTGGTGTAGTGGTTTGAGTATTGGGCTTACCTCAACCCTAGTATTGGACTAGGATTCTGGGAGACCAGGGTCTGAATTCCTGCTTAGCTGTGGAAACCCACCTTCCTAAGAGGAAGGCCATGGCAAGCCTCCTCTGAGTATATCTTGCCAAGAAAACTCTAGGATAGGGTTGATATAAGTCAGAATCAACTTGAATGCATATGACAAAAATAATCCAGATAATAAAGACACAGTGATTGAAGTGATTGAACCTGGAAAAGAACTAATAAAGATAATGTGGACATTTCTACTGATTGAGGTGAGGTTAAGGGGTCCTTCATATAGAGTAGCCCCAAACTGAATTTTTTCCCAGGTAAGCAGGAGAGCTCATCTATCCACAACAAGGACTTCCATAGCTTCCTCAAATCCCTGGCAGTCAAGAACTTTATTTTGCCTTGACTGATCCTTGTCCAGCCAATTAATGATTCCCAAAGGTTATTCAGAAAAGGGACTGATGCATACAGGTCTGATGAAAAAAACAACAACAGAGGTGGGTGACATCAGCAGTCTTATGATGCCAGATCTCTGGACAATCTCATCTGGCAGTTAAATGTGGATGTTAAAAATCACAGGCAATAATATTGAATCTTGTGGAAATACATAGGTTAACTTATAGTGGTGATGGAGGAAATAATCTTCCAGCACCACCTATAGAACCTGCCTTCCAGGAATGAACAAAATCATCACAAGGCAGCGGTACCACCACTCCCATTACCTATTGTTTAGCTACTGTGACTCTCAGTTTATAGTCCCTAATCTGTCTGGACTTCTTTGATTGATTTTAACATTTATGTTAAACTTCATTGAACCAGAACTATTTGTTAAAAAATGATGAATGGACATTATCTACAGCACGTCTTGCTTTGCACTATATCTTTTGAAGATTTCATAGGGAAATATTATATGACCTATTCAGATACATTTTTGTTCTAATCCTTTGCTAGGTGATGAATTGGATAAGTTACTAGAAACAATGCAGCAGAGACGAGGAGACAATGTCATAATTCCATTCAATGGCGATATTAGTGAATGTGTATCATCTCAAGAAGCAGCTGCCATGGTTTGCACCCAAGAACTAGGTAAGAGTTGTCTCTTAAGAAATGAAATAATGTAAGTAAAAAACACATTTTTTACGTATGTCCATTAATCAGAGAATATAAGGTAGGAGTGGGCAATGTGTGGTCCACCAAATGGTGTTGAATTCCAGCTTCCATCAGCTAAAGCCAGTATAGCAAATAACGATGTTGGGAGTTATAGTCCAACAACCTATGGAAGGCTACATGCTGCACATGCCCAATCCAAGGACTTGATCTACAGATATCTTGTCTTACATCCATGTAACCATTCCACAAGCCGAGGCAGCCACAGAGGACCTGGAAGGCAAATGCTGTGATTGTAGATCTCTTGTCAGAAGTTCCCTAGTCCCAACCATGCAAGAGAAATGGCAGGAGTTCTGCACCTGAAGAACCTGACTCCTAGGCTTACAATGAATATGATAAAGATAACCTTTCTTGTTCAGGTTGGGGGAATGTGCCTACAGTTTGCTTGCTGTGCATTTAAATGTTAAACTTTTAGATTTTGCTCATATGTTTATGTCTTTGGCAAATCTTTGCAAAATAGCTTAGGATTAAAAAAAAAAACATTTCAGAGCTTGACTCCCTGTTGGCCTCAATAAAAGATGGAGGACTTGATTTGGTCCCTCTCAGCACCTGCATACCCAAAGCAGTCTTTCATATGCAGATTGTAACATGGACCAGTTTCCCTATGGTGAATGAATTATGAACACAGGTGCACCAGTCTAACTGGTGTCAAGAAGACATAAATGCCTTTGAAATTCTTTTATTTAACAAGTTGCCAGGGACATTTTTGATAGTTTTAAAATTATATGTATTATATGCATACACTAGTTTGGAAAGATGAAGCCCATATTATAACACTCTTCCTGATCAGGAAAGAAATTTCTCCTGTAAACAAACAAACAAATACTGATATGTTTAAGCAATTGCTAAACGTTTAAGAGGGCAATCATAAACTTTCCAACTATGAAGTAAATGTTATTAATTTAATTAATTTAATTTTCAGTAAACTAGGAAACACCAATAATTTAGCTTGAAATATGAAAACATTATTTAGCATTAGGAGTGGATTTGTAACAGACTAAAGTCTAAAATGTCATCAATTTCATTTTCCTTATTTTTTTTAAACGAAGTGTTTTTAATAACCCTTAATACTGTCACTTCAGTCCTGAACATATTATTGAAATCTTCAGCTCATCCTCAAGAGTGGATTGTCTTAGCCTTGTTGGTGTTCTTGTTATTACTGTGTGTCTTCAAGTCATTTCTGACTTATGGACCCTAAGGCATACCTGTCACTGGATTTTATTGGCAAGATTTGTTCAGAAGAGGTTTTCCATTGCCTTCCTCTGAAGCTAAGACTTGCCCAAGCTCATCTAGTGGGTTTCCATGGCAAAGGAGGAATCTGAACCCTTGGCCCCCAAATGTTACAGGCTTAAGATCTTATGTTTTGATCTTGCAGCTCCCTTTCAGACTTCACACCTTCCTACAGAGTGAGAAGACTTAAAGCAGGGGTTTGAATCATTCAGCCTTCCAGATGTTGTTGTGCTGCAAGTCCCAGCAGCCCTAGCTGTGAATGTTTGAGAATTTCTGCTAGTTGCCATCCAACATCTGGAAGGTTATGTGCTTTAAAGAGATAGGACTTTGGCCTGGAGTCTAGCAATCCAAGAGCTAAAGTTGCACAGTTTGGGGTTTGGGGGGTGTCTCTGGTTTCTTGAGCTTAGGATATCTCTTGTTCCACAGTGATGCCTGGATCTCGAATCTTCTCTCTTGGCATCACTCAAACAGCCTCTGAACACATGCCTAGGCAATGATAGTCATGCTTGGCCTTTCTAAGCTTCAGAAATGGAAATTAATAATCAGGCATCTCTGGGCTGTTCTCTAAGATTAGAATGTAAATTATGGCTCTTTTTTCTCATAGATTTGGATACTGAAACCTTCCAAATTTATCAACCACAGCTCACAATTGCCAGAAAGCTCTTGTCGCAGGTATGTGCCATAGCAGACAGTGGTAACCAAAGCCTGGATCTGGGTCACTTCAGCAAAGTAGATTTCATCGTTGTGGTCCCTCGTTCAGAGGTGCTTGTCCAACAAACCATTCAACGGATTCGACAATCAGGTAAAAAAAGTAGTGAAGCTCAGAGCTTTGAATATTATTTTTTAAAAGTAACACAAAATTGTTCCTTACTTGATACTTTTACAAAGTAGTGTGCTAGTTGTTATTTGTTAAAGTGTATAGTGTTGGTGACATTTTGATAACGCATCATCATCATGCTTGTCAGAATTGCTGTCATCATCATTTTAATGAAAATACACTAAGAAATTAGAAGAATGGCCCAAATTGCCCCAAAATGATCCCCCCAAACAGTATTTTAGAAGTAACAATTAAATGTTGCTCATTACACTGAAAAGGTAACAATGTTTAGCAATTGTTAGCAGTTGTCACAAAATGTGAATGTCATTATTAACTTAGTTGCTTACAGTGTGTTACTTCCAGATCCTGTTCTGGCCTAATTTGACAAAATCCAGGACTAGATACATAGGAGATACACAGGAGATCAGTATGAACAAAAGTACATCATTCTCAAATCTTTGATGTGGTGTGATATGGTGTGTATATGTGTATGCATACATACACACTGGGAAGAAGGAAAGAGAAGTACTTGTCTAGTGAGTCTGGTAACTCAGCTGACATTTGGATCTATTCTCACTTCAAATACAGCACTGACTCCATTCTGGTTTCAGTACATTTTGCTTTAAAAAATAAATTTAGCTTTCTCTAATTTGGAGCAGAAAACAAATCTTCATTTCTCATTTCTTGTCCTAGGTGTTCTTATAGATTTGGGCCTTGAAGAAAATGGAGCAGCTTACCAAAAAGCTGAAAAATATGTGGTGCGGCTAGACAATGAGATTCAAACCAAGTTTGATGTTTTCATGAGGCGGGTGAAGCAGAATCCATACACTCTTTTTGTGCTGGTACATGACAATGCCCATGTAGATCTGACAAGGTAATTCCTTCAAAGTAAAACAGCATAACTATTCAATACCATGCTGTTTGTTTTTATACAGATTATAGGTCATATGGTGAGGATGATCTCTGATGGATGTTTCTGCATCTTTTCACATACTGTGTGGCAAGAATTCTGCAGAACTTGTGTTAATGACAGTGGATTTCTTGGGTTCAGGACAGGCAGATATCACTCTAGTGCCCTTTTATATGTTCACATCTGTGAGCTCCATATTTAGAAAGAGCTACCGCTCTTGTTTTCCTTTTTTTCTTTTGTCCATCATTATGGACCTATCTAATGGGTACAGATATATTTTTGTTGACAAGATGGTCCATAGTCTTTATTTTGTTGCAGTGGCCAAACAGGACTAAAGACAAGACTTGGGCCCTTACTGTAATATTTGCTAGGGTATGCCCTTGGTGATATTGCCAGGAAACTTGATCTTACTAATGCTGACATAGATTCACAGTTAGAATCTGAGAATTATAACTATTAAGGAAATAAGTAATGACAATTTCTCTTCATGATAAAGATGCTGCTAGTCAGGTTTTAACAGGTGTGCATTATATAATACTGTGGTATGTGTTATAGAATATTGGAAATAGGAAAGCAGCAACTTCCTGGATCCATTGGTCCTTTTTCGTAGCAGTTCCCTTTCTTTATTCTACTGTGGGTTTCTAATGTCCTGCCCAGTTTCAAAGGGATGCTCCATTCATTTTGTATGATGCGCTGTCATCAGTGACTGGTTTGAGAGTGTGTCATGTGAAATGGGAAGAGTCATTTTGTTCATAGGTTGAGATGCCAATTTGGCATAGGCTAAGTGATTAGCACGGGCCATACCCCACATGGAAGCATATCAGTTGTCCTTTTCTGATTCATACTTCTTAATTTTATTGTGCCTCCTCAACCACTTGAAAAGTCCTTGAAACTGAGTGTTGTAAGAGAGATCACCTTGCTGACCACATGGCTGGAGGCCACAGAAACATTCTCTATATAATTGATACCACCAGTTGTAAAGTTTGTATGAAACCCATTTTTATTATTTTATAGAGGGGAGCCAGAGGTGGAGCTTTAAGCATTATGTCCTGATTCTTTGTAGACAAAGTGGTTCTTGTAATTTTAATCCTTTAAAAAAATATCTATATATTGTGAAACAGAATATAAAAATTGTATAATCTCCTTTCATAGTGCCATTTCAAGCTCTCTGTCCCATGGAGAACCTAGCTATGGACTGGCAGATAGAGTGATAAATTGCAGAGAGGTTCTTGAAGCTTTCAATCTTCTTGTCCTCCAAGTGAGTTCTTTTCCATACGGTCTTCAAACAATGCAGTCCAGAATCAGCTCTGCCAATGAGGTACACTGGATACAATTTGGAAATATGGTAAGAGTCTTAAGAGTTTTTACATGCTTCATGATAATTTACATGCTTTAGACATAGTGGCATTACAGAGGAAGGAATTATTTTCTATGTTGATATAATTAGGTCTGTATGCTGCCCTTCAATAGCCAGCTGGCATTTCCAGATCACATTACAAAAGAAGAAAATACTAAATATTGCAAAACAGCCAAATTAATAAGAGAACAATATAAAGAGATTCAGTCAATAAAAACACAGAAGATCTTAAAAGAATTAAAAACTTTAAAAGGTAGCAATGTAAAAATAGTCTAGGAATATGTAAAGGTTTTTGCCTGGCACTACATAAATAGTGAAGGAGATGCCAGACAAGCCTTCCAGTGGAGCATACACTCATAGATTAGGTGCCCCCACCAGCGGTGTCACAGCCACAAATTAGGTGTTGCTGCCAAAAAGACACTTGGAGGTGGAAGTCTCATGTATTCAGTTATAATATTATGACCTAATGATATGCAGAAGACGGCTGAATTACTCAGGCTTTCCATGTATAAGACTGACTTTTGTCCTTCTTGGCTGATAAGGTGTAGTAGCAGTGAATTGATCAGGTGGATCCTGGGGAAGTTATCTGTCCCTTTGAAAGAAGTTAAACCCTCCCCTGTAGAGGACTTCTCTAGACCCAATATGTTTTAAATACCAATTGTGAAAATCCCTTTTAGGGCAAGATGCTTAAGTGTGTGGTGATGGCCAGCTTCAAATGTTGTTGGAGGAAGCAGATTATCTGGATTCACTTCTCTCTAGGTTCAGAACCCCTTTGATACTAAAACTTGTGCTGTTGATCCTTCTGGATCTCTCAGCAGCTTTTGATACTGTTGACCATGGTATCCGACCTAACTGGCTCTGTGGGATGGGAGTAGGAATCTCTATTTTGTGATGGTTCCACTCCTATCTACAGGCTGGTTCCAGAGAGTAACATGGGGCGGCGAGGAAAATCTGAATCTGAAAACAGTGAGGTTGTGGCTTGACTAATAGCATGTAAGTTATATGTTAAATATAATGAAAAGAGGCTTTTCTAAGATTATAAGACTGATGGTGTTAATTTGCATGGGAAGGGGAAGAATATGCTGATGTTTTAAATATTAAACAAGTATAAACCATTTACAAGAATCATTTTGCTTGCAATATCTCCATTTGGAACAGGAGGAATTAAGCCAAGATGAGAAGCTCTATTTTGGCTTGAATGAATACAGCAACTCTCTCCAATGGGGAATCACAAGCCCTCTTCTGAGATGTGATGAAACCTTTGAAAAAATGGTGAATACACTCTTAGAGAGGTAAATGCTTCTGGAACAGTGTTTAACCAGAGTCATGGGTTTGGTTGTGTAGAAAGTTGCAGTAAAGGATTAGTTTCAAATATCATATGAATTTGGTTCCATGACCCCCCCATGGATACCAAAATCCGTGGATGTTCAAGTCCCATTATATATAAAATGGCATAGTAAAATGGTGTCCCTTATATAAAATGGCAAATAGAAAGGTTGCTTTTTGGGGGGGAAATTCCTGAGCATTTTCAAGCCATGGATGTTTGAATCTGTGGATAAAGAATCTGTGGATATACAGGGCTGACTGTACCTATATTATTAAGTACAGTTGTCCCTTAATATTCGCTGGGGTTTGGTTCCAGGCCCCCCATGGATACCATAATCCGTGATTACTCAATTTCCATTATATGCAATGGCATAGCAAAAGGTGTCCCTTATATAAGATGGCAAAAGTAAGGTTTGCTTTTTGGATTATTATTTTTTAAAGAATATTTATTTTCAAGCCGTGAATATTTAAATCCATGAATACCAAATCCGTGGATACGGAGGGACAACTGTACATACATTATGAGGGGCCATTTGACCTCCAGACCTAAATCCAACAGTAGACCCTAGTTGGGATTAGCAATTTGATTTAGGTCTTTAGCCCTTCCTAGTCACTGGAGTCATCTTTGAAAGCCCTGAGGTTCTAAGGTTTGTCTTGCAACCACATGGAACTAAGCTTTTAGTGTATTAGCTTTATAGAATTCTCTTCCTAAGGATTTAAAGCATGCACTAATGTTACTGAGTTTCTGATAAATGTCAAAAGCTTTTTTATTCATGCAACCCTTCTCAGAGATATGATTTTAGCTGTGTATGTTACAGCCATGCTATTGCATTGCTTCATGTCTCATTATTTTATTGTGTTTTAATTGACTTAATTTTAATTTTACATACCTCTTAAATAAGCATAGGGTAGCAATTTAAGGGTTGATAAAATTATCGTTACAATATCTTTGGAACTCAGCTGTCTAGTATAAATCTGAAAAATATGGATGGAATACTGAACTTACCATTATATTTGGATCCATCCCAGACTTTCAGCAGTAGTACCATAAAATAGTTATAAATTTGTTTATTATAAGAAATACAGCATTACTGCAGCATATATCCAATTGTCAATCAAAGAGCAGCATAAATTAAAAACCATTTTAAACAGGTAGGTTTTCAAAGCTTTTTTAAAAAATTGCAACTGAGGGGGTCAGTTGGTTGTTCCTTGGAAGAATCTTGGTCTCCAATGGGATTTTAAAGAAGTGGCAGGTGCATATAGGCACAAATGGTCCTTCATCTATCTAGGCCGCACTATTCTGAATGCTATTTAAATATACCCTTGAGGATGGGGCTGTTAATGACTAACCAGTCTGATGTCTGTATATTCCCTCCAGTATCAAAGTCAGTGTGCTTCCATATATCAGTTGTGGGTGAATGTAAGAGAGCCTGTGCTACTACACTTGTGTCCTGCTTGTGATTTTTCCATAGGCAACATAATGACTGCTGTGATAACAGATTGCCAGACTAGACAGGCCTTTGGTTTGATCCAGCATGGCTGTTCTTCTTTCTTTATGTTCTTATTCCAGAAAATTAAAGAACAATGACCTGAATCTCTTGGGAATAGAAAATCAAAAACCTCCTTCATGCCTAATTTTATGTATTCTCTGTATATTCATATATGTATATACAAGACCTCCTTTTCATTCCTACAGCGTAATGTAGTACAGCTTAGATACTAGTAAGAACTAGGGCAGAAGCAGGCAGAAAAGAACTACTTTAGAACTTCCTTAGGCAAAACAACATAGTCACTGCCTTCAAAATGTATAATAGTAAAAAACAAACAAACAAACAAACAAACAAAAACCACCCAAAGAATAATAAACTAGGTTTATAGGTCTGGAAGCCATGCCCTATGAGGAGCTGCTTAGGGAGCTGGGTATGTTTATCTTGGATAGAGAAGGTTAAGAGGTGATGTGATAGCCATATTTAAATATTTGAAAGGATGTCATATTTAAGAGAGAGGAAGCTTGTTTTTTTGCTGCTCCAGAGACTAGGACATGGAGTTATGGACTCAAACTACAGGAAAAGAGGTCCCACCTAAACATTACGAAGAACTTCCTGACAGTAAGGACTTTATCAGATGGGCCCTTAAAACCTGTTCCTGTTCCATTACCCACCCACCCTCCCTCCTCCTGTCCCTGTAACTGAATAAAAAAATGTTCACACACTTACCTTAATCCCGGGACAGAAGCTGCTCCCCCCGTCCTCCGGCTGTCCAGGAAGGAAATGGAGCTCTCACAGAGCCTCATTGCGTGAGGAATTTAAAAATAAAAAGTCCCCCAAACCTCAAAGAAGTGCACCAAGCACCTAAACACCCTTAAAAACCCCAAGTAACCTGGGGAGGGAACAAAAAAGGCTGTCACTTACCTCTTTGTCCCAATCGAAGTAGGAAGTGTTTTGCAGAGACCTCCCAGGACCTTACAGGGAGACCTGCATCGCACAGGGAATTTAAAAATAAAAAACCTAGACATCAAAAAATTAAAGCAATCACCTAAACAGCTTTTAAAAGAAACAAGTAAACAGGGGAGGGTACAAAAAAGTATGTCACTTACCTGGATGTCCAGATCGCCACGAGAAGTGTTATCTACTTACCTTCCAGGACCTTACAGAGGCAGGCAGCCTGGAGGAAATTTAAAAATAAAAATACAGGCAGACTTCCAAAAATTAAAAAAAAAGCACGAAAACACTTTTAAAGCTTTAAAAGCAACATGAGGAGGGTACAGAAAAGGCTGTCACTCACCTGGATGTCATGATCGTACTCGGAAGTATTTTAACATCCTGCCAGCATAATGGCAAACCAGTTCACACACCCGTGATTCTGTTACAGAAATGGAAAAGGAGATCTATTGACGACTTTTCCCTGTGAATAAAACAAAACGGAAAGCGCACAGGGACAGAACAGGGTCAGAACGGGTGAGGAAGATGTCGTCTAAAAAAAAACCTCTTTAGCGATCCTGTGGCATTTCTGTTCCATTTCATTAAGCCTGTCTGATAAAGTCCTAAGAGCTGTTTGACAGTGGAATACTCTGTCTCGGAGTGTGGTTGAGTCTCCTTCTTTGGAGATTTTGAAACAGAGGCTAGATGGCCATCTGTCAGAAGTGCTTTGGTTGTGTATTCCTGCAAGGCAGATGGTTGGACTGGATGGCCCGTGTGGTCTCTTCTGACTCTGATCCTAAGTCACCAGATTTGAGCTTTGAAAAGATTTCTGAACAGAATGATTTGATGTAAAGTAGATTCTTGACTAAACCATTCAAGCTAGACATAAGGACTGCAATTTTTCACTGTGACAGCTTTGTTAGGTCAGTCTTCACAGGTTTAGTCTTTGCTTCATGTAAGCAGGATGCATGCTGTGAGTAGGGTACATGCTGCCAGCCATCTCTCAAAGTAGGAGCTACTGCAACACAGTGTAATGACAACATGCCAGCTCCCTTTCTCACTGACAGTTCCATATTTTATATTCACTGTCAATTTGACAGCTACAGCTTCTCTGTAGTGGGAAGTTCTTTTGTAGCTTCAGTAATTATACAAGGAGAAGGTTGTTCTCATTCATTAATTAGATTGTAAGCCTGAGGGCAGGGAACTGTTTTGTTGTTCTTTTACCCTGTAAAGCACCATGACAATGATGGTGCTATATAAACAAATGATAATACAGGCTGAATATCCATTATTTAAAATGCTTGGAACCAGAAGTGTTTTTCATTTTGGATTTTTTCAGATCTTTGGAATATTTGCATATACAAAATATATACATAAATACATAATCTTGGAGATGGGACCCAGGTCTAAACACAAAATTCATTTATGTTTTGTATATACCTTATAGCCTGAAGATAATTTTGTACACAATATTTTAAATAATTTTCTGCATGAAAAAAATTGTGTACATTGAACCATCAGAAAGCAAAACTGTCCCTATCTCAGCCACCCAATTTTGGATTTTGGAGTATTTTGGATTTTGGATTTCTGGATATGGGATACTTGGTCTGTAATAATAATTCAGCCTTCAAGTGACCTCACCCTCACTTCCGCTCTGTATTTATCCTGGGATGTTATTTGCCTAATTTAGATTGCACTAAAGAATATACCCAACTGAACCCAGTGAGATTAGCTTCTGAGTCGTCATTCCTGGATTATAATTATTTGGGGCAATTTCTGTTCCTGCTAGCCATACAGACTAAGACTGTTTGTGTAAAACAAAAGTGATGTATAGCATAAATCAGTGGCTCTTACCTTTTCTTTTCCAGGGACCCCCTTTTAAATTTCTTTTGTTGCCATGGCCCCCCAAGACTTTAATAATAATAATAATAATAATAATAATAATATTAATACACCATCCATTAAACCTTCCGGGGGGAGAATATTTTTCTCCTGCTTATTCCTGCAAGTTTGTGGCTGGAGTGGATTGAATGGCAGTGTACAGGTTAAGCCAGCCAGCCTTTGCCTTGGCTCCTATCATGTGGCCACTCCACTGGAGGCAGGAGGCGGGCTGAACAGCTGTCAAGCCTTGGCAAACCCTCTATGAGGACATTGCAGCACCCTGGGGGTCCCCGGATCACAGGTTAAGAAACACTGGCATAAATCACTCTTTCTTCTTTTTTCTGTCAGGGGTTTAGATCACCGTATTTTGTCCTGACTGACTAAAACAGAATTATATTCCTTTCAAGGTATCCCAGGTTGCACAGCATGGTGATTCGCTGCTATCTGCTTATTCAGCAGTATTTGGAAGCTTTGATGGCTCTCACCACCATGGCCTCACTCAGGGATCACAGCACACCTGAGATCCTCAGCATCATGGATGACATCATCACCACACCCGGCAAGGATAAGAATGGTCGTGGCCACATGCTAGTTATTAGGATTCCTTCTGTGCAGTTGGCAATGCTGGCAAAAGAGCGGCTACAAGAAGCACGGGATAAACTAGGCCTGCAATATCGTTTTGAGATCATCTTGGGGAACCCAGCTTCAGAGCTTGCTGTTGCCAAGCACTTTGTGAAAAGATTAAAGGTTAGTTTCAGTCAAAGGCTGTTTTCGTTTTGTTTGACTATTACACAGAACATGTGTGTGTGGCAGGGAGATATATATATATATATATATATCCAAATACATTAAAAAGTATACATAAAAAAATAAAATAGAGAAAAAGAAAAAAGAAAGAAAAACACAAAGATTTAAAAAAATGAAAAAATGCAGTGATTTTCAACTATCTTTGCAGTGGTTATACTCCTTAATATCTAAAATCTTACTTTTCCAACTAAGAAAAAATACTTCATGCACTTCTTCTATGAATTCAAACCTACTAATTATTAAATCCTAGTTACTATATTATTCTCTTTTTTTCTGCAAAGAGACAATCAAGGGTTTCTAGTCCTTTTAAAATGTCACCAATGTTTTTTTTAATCAAAGCAGATAATTTTTCCATTTCTGCTAAATCATTCAGTTTTAACAGCCAGTCCTCTTTTGTTGCTATTAGTTCAGTCTTCTATTTTTGTGCATATAACAATCTTGCTGTGGTAGTCATATACTGTATTGTAGTAATCTTCCATATTTCTTTCCCATTTGCTCATCCTTCAATCCCAATAAAAACAGTTTAGGTTTAAACTGAATATTAACCTTCAAAATCTTCTGTATGTATTTGAACCCAAAACTTTTTTGCTGTTTCACATGTCCACCACATATAGTAAAATGTCCCTACATGTTTTTCATAGTTTCAACATACATTTGAAACATCTTTATGCATTCTAGCCAAATTTTTCTGGAGTCATATACTATTGATACATCATTTTGTAAAAATTCCCATTAAGATCATAAAAAAAGTAAATGCCAGTCCCTTTGAGAACATATTTTCCCATTGTTCCATCTGTATGTTATATCCAAAATTCTGAGCCCATTGTATTATACAATCTTTAACTTATTTCTCTTCCATTTCAAATTTTAACAAAAGTTTGTACATTTTGCCAATCAAATGTTTGTCATCAGTACATAATTCTAGCTCAAATTCAGATTTGTTTTGTTCAAAACCCATAAATCTTTTTGTCTATCTTAAATCTTTCAACTATTTGTCGATTAGAAAACCATTGAAAACTATGGCTCTCCAACAATAATTTCTCATTTGATTTAATTTTATATTCCTCTTTATCCCTCTTCAAGGGATTGCGATAATTTTTCCACCTTTCTCAGTTATTTCCTTTTTATAAAAAGCATCCTGGGTTGAGACCTATAAAAACATTTTTGGTCACAACCTCGGTTTGTACCTGTTCCATATTCTTGATAAGACATGCATGTTTCACAAAATGATTATTAAAATCTACATGCACTCTTAGTTTTATTGTACCATAAATATCCATGCCACCCAAACCTGAGGTCATGACCTTCTAATTCTAATAATCTTTTATTGGTCAACACAATCCAGTCTTTTAACCAACATGCAGAAAAGTACAATTTCAATCTGGTATACCCAATTCCCCTCTTTGTTTTGCATCTTGTAGAGCTTTATATTTCATTCTTGGTTTCTTCCCTTGTCATATAAAGGTAAAAAAATTCTTCTGCCACTGCTTAAATGCTGCTTCATTAGTCAAAACTGGTATTGTCTAGAATAAAAATAACATTCCAGGCAAAACATTCCTCTTTATTACTGAGATTCTTCCTGGCAGTGACAAATGCAATATCTCCCATCTTAACAGATGGCTCTTAATCTCATTCCATGTCTTAACATAATTATTCTGAAATAACATAACATTCATATTATCATAGTAATAATGTGCATATATTTAACCTTTCCCCCCCCAATTTTAAAACTCGACTTGTCCATCAATTGTATTTCATCATCTTTTTTCATATTTTTTGTCAACGTCATTGTCTTTTGCTTATTGATCTTAAATCCAGCCAACTCCCCAAATTATTTTAAACTCTCCAGCACTGGATCAATTCTGCCCAAAGGATTTTCCAACACAATCACTAAGTCATTGGCAAATACCCTTAATTTAAATATTTCTTTTAAAAGCTTTATACCATTTCTTCTCTCATCTTTTATTATAGCTCTGTTTAAAACCTCAAGAGAGGAGACAATGGACAGCCTTATCTTGTAACTTTTTGTATTTCACACAGTTTTGTTAACTCGCCATTATCCAATATTTGCCCTGTTGTGAACTGTAGATCACTTTTATCCATTTAATAAAATCATCCCCAAAACATATCTCTTCTAAATAAGAAAGTCCAGTTCAGATTGTCAAAACACCTTTTCTTCATCCAAAAATGCATGCTGCTTGTTTCTTGTTGCCATTCTGAATATTCCAAAATATATAAAATACATCTTGTGTTGTCCCACAATTGTCTTTCTGATAAAAATTCACAATGATTTCTGTGGATAAAACCCTGAGGAAGGTTTGCTCCATTTATATTCCAGGTGATGCATCTCAGATCCATTATCAAGCCAAAAGTTTGATAGAGTCCACACTTGTTGCACTTCTCTTTTCCTCATCTCCATCCTTTCCTCATTTCTGTTCTTCATCTGTATCTTGCTCCAAAGTATCTTCCAGTGCCTCTTCTCCCAACTCTCTTGATTCCTCCAATGTTCTCTTATATTTCTGCAAAAATTCTTTGGCTTTCCCAACAGAGTTCACTTGAAATCATTGCTGTTTATATGTAAAGGTCATTCCTTCCAACCTCTCCCACCTAAATGAAATCTTCTCCTACTTCAGTTTGTCTGCCAGAAAGCCAATATTCTTTTCTCTTTTGCAAAATTCTGACAGTTATCTCCTTAAGCACAATCACCTCCTTATCTTCAACCTTCAGGGTTTTTTTTCATAATGTTGCTGTAGACCTTGATGTCTGGTCTGCTTTCTTACTTTGTTACTGCTTTATTTTCTCATACAAAGTGAACAATCACATCTCCTGGCAAATTTCTCTGTGTTGCAACTCTTGAGTTAACTCAGTTTACAACCCGGTCCACCTATAAATCAATTTCTGCTCTTTGTTTCTCCAGAAAGGTTGCCAGTATCCCAAACATTCTTCCTCTGATATTCTTATTCGGCTGTTCTAGAATTGCTCTAAACCTCAGACATTCCTCCTTTTCTCTCATCTCTAGCAAAGCAACAGCATCCAAATCCCATTCTCAGCCTTTATCCATTTTTTCAGTTTTTTCCTTCAGAGTCTGGACCTTTTCCTGTATCTGCTTTAATTCTGTTGTCATTTGAACCAGTGATTATTTCACATCTTTCAGTTCTTGTCTGAATTCCAGCTTCAAGTCTTTTTAATGTCCTCTTCCATTTTTGACATCTGTGATTTAAATGATTTCAGCTCCTCCAATATTTTTACAGCATATCTGCTTATTTTGAGGGTAGATCCATTGATTCTCTTCTTCCCTCAGTTGCTCTAGTCTTGTATTTAGTGCCAGTGCTTATTATACAACACTGAGCTAAACAGAAAAAAAGTCTTGCTATTCTTTTTTCTGACCACCAGATGGCAGTCTCACACCATAAGTCCCTATAAAACCTCTACAGCACTCTGTTACAGACCAAAGAAATCTGTTTGCTTTCCATAGTTCCTAGCTTACAGTAGCTGACCTTGTCCTTATCTCTCATGTCCAAGGTAAATCTGCATTCTCATGCTATATAAAATTATTATTATTATTATTGTCTCTTATTTAACAATGAATGTCCCCTTCCTTTTCAGCTTTGTTAAAAAGCCAAAGTCTTTGCTTTTTGCTCTCAAAGTTCCTTTTAAAAACCCAAACTTAATTCATACTCAAACTCTCAGATACACAAAGAGGGAAGTCACTTAGAAGTATTAATATTACCACTTGTCCAGAAAGTATCTCTATGGAAATCTAATATATATAGTCCAGGTGATTAAGAAAGTGGGTTTCTTAGATCTTGTTCTGTTGTCTGTTTGAGGAAAATGGCAGACTTTACAGGAGCTGGGCACACTCTCTCCTTCAGTTTCCCCTCACTCTAACTCTGATCAGTCACCACCAAAGTGATGATCAAGTCTCTAGGAGGAAGGTTTATTGCCACTCATGGGTAATTCCTCAGTCTCCCTTTAGTCCAGGGAAAACTTGCTACTGGTCAAAATCCTCAATGACCAGTAATTCTGCCACAAACACCCCCCATCTCTGGTTGCAGAGTACTTACAGGGATGAGTTGTGATCCAGCATTCCTTGGGGTTTTAAGTGCAAACAAATACATGGTCATTTTTTGACAGTTGTACAGGTTACGCCCTGTATCTGCGGAACCAATATCCCTGGTTTCAGTTATCCGTGGAACACAAAATAAAGTTGTCCTGGAAAATGCAACTCTATGGTTTCTTTGTACAGGAAGTCCTATATGTTAATAGGGTTTGCTATTCGTGGTTTCACTTATATACTGTAAGTCCAGGAATGTATACCATAATATACATGGATATTGGGTGGGGGGTGACCTGTATTAAACTCCACATGGAAATGATGCAATATAAATATGAAGGAAAGCTACATTTAACTGGACATCACAAATTAAGACATTGTCATCTCAGTAGCTATGGTTTACAGCACTCTGGGTGAACAACATTTTAAAAGCAGTGCTTCTCAGCTACCTGATGTGCCAGTGACCAGCACTCTATACAATTGTGTCTTTCTTTCCTGCAAACCCGCCAGGAAATGGCAGCCAGTGGCTCATGGACTGGCATTGGTCCAGAGAACATTACTTGAGTGGCACTGTTTTGAATGGATTGCACTGTTGTTTGAGATATAAAGTAAAATACTTTTTGGCCTAATGACTTGATCATAGTCTGTGTGCAAAGGGGGAGGGGGAAGAAAGAAAGATGCAGGTGTCCCTGAGGCTTGAGTTATTGTTATTGCAACATTGATGGGTATATTGTTATAGCAAAACACCTAGGATTTTGCAGAACATTATAGCTTCTGGGAGCAATACAGGCATGCAAGCCAAAGTGCACCATGAAGAAATAATATGAGACAGAAATGGTAAGTAATGGAGATAGGATGGAACAGAGTCAATAGGGAGTATAATTTTTGACACAGCAAGGATCTTCCCTTGCAGAATTGTAGCCACCCATTGTCCAAACAGACCACCATTTTCTTATTGGGAATAGAGTGTGGATTAGTTTGGATTGGTTCAGCTATCTTTTGCAGTAGCAGCCTTTTGCAAAACAAATATTAGGATTAGGCTCTTAGTACAACATAAGACTTTATGCAGATTCTTAACTTAGAATAAGGAGTAATATAGGAAAAGTCATTGAAATGAATCAGGATGCTGAAAAACAAATCCTGTATTTACAAATCATGGCAACAGGAATGGTTCAAAGATAGTCTTCCAAAGGACTGACAGTTTATGGCAGGGGTGGGCAAAGTGTGGCCTGTGGACTGCATGTGTGTTTGTGTGTGTGTAGATAGATATTGATAGATATCCAAAATGACCTCTGAGGGTGTGGAAGGGTGTGCCTCCATGTTAGGAGGGCATTTCCACCAGATTTTGGTGGTCAAAAAACATTTTGTAAATTTTTTTTACAATTTTTTTTGTAAAAGCAGGCATGGGGGCAGTTCTACCATGTCTTGGGGCCTATGAGCTAATTTAGGTCCTGGAGAATCCTTTTTGTGAAACAGGAAGCAAACAGGAATATACTTTCTGCTCAGTTCTTTTTTTTTAAAAAAAATCATCTCCTGGATCAAAATGGTCCAAGAAGGCCCAAAGCATGGTGAAAATGCCCCCTACAGGGAATTTGGGGGCAATTTTTTATTTATTTTTATTTTTTGCAGAGGAGAGTGCAGTGGGAGGAGTGACCATCCAAGGTCTTTTCAGGGGCCAACGCCGTCCCCTACTCTCCCACAGTTGCCCACCCGCAGGCTATTATAACTCTCATGGGATGTACAAGCCTGAACTTGCAAAACCCTAAAGTCACACATATGCCCTTAGGGTGATTGTATTCCACTTCCTGCATCTGAACATAGTCTGTAGCGACAGAGTATGATAATATAAGATGATAATATAATCCTATTTGTATTGTTTTCATTTCCAACTGAGGTGCAGAACCCTGGAGGTTGACTAACCGGAAGAAAGAAGTAGATTTCTAATAGAAGAAATAACTTCTACCCCTAGCACTGAGAAAGGAATTAGTCATAGGGCTCTCCACAGTGGAAACTTCTTAAAATACAGAACACAGTATTGACTCATTGATCTGCTGTAAAGGTGTTAAATTTCTGACCTATTCTTTTACCTCAAAAGAAGTGACTCATGATTCACAGCATTTGTATGAGGGGGAGAGAATGAGAGAAAGAATGTCAGAGAGAGAAGATCAGGTAGCTAGGAAAGGAAACTATCATGGCAATTTTTTCTTAGCAGTGCATACATAACATGTTCAAGGGAGGCTTGTTAAGCTCACTACTCTCCATTAGCACATACATTCATCTTCCTTTTTTAAATGGTCATCTCATTGGGTGTTTTGCTTTGTTTGTTGCATGCTTCTTCGACTTTTAAGTATACATTCTCCTCTTCATTCAAAATGTGATAAGGTTTTTGTTTAGATGTTTCAATTACATATTACATCAGGAATGGGCAGCTATGGGGCCAATTTTCTGTTCCAGCACCCTCCAAGGGCCACACAGACTGGCAAAAGTGAGGGCAGGAACTAAAGATGGTTTTCATTTTTGTTAAAGTTAAGAAGAGCAGGTGGGCATGCAATCTATTTAAAAGGTGAATCGCCACTTCTGAGATCCTTTCACACTATCCAGTTATACTGCTGTGATTCCACTTTAACTGCCACAGTCTAGTCCTATGGATCCTGAGAAGTTTAGTGAGAAACATTTAGAATTCTCAGTTGGAGAGCTCTAGACCCGGACTACAAACCCCAGGAGGAGGGTTCTGTAGGAGGCAAGCCATGCCAGTTAAAGCAGAATCCTAGCACTATATCTGTGTAGTGTGGAAGGGCCTCTGGAAGCTTCCAGAAGAGGCAGTTCACCATTTTCACCCAGAAAAGTGACCACCTGAGGCATCTGGAGTATCAATAAATGTGGGACTGCAGTGGTTCACTTTGTCCCCCTTTGCACTATAGATACAGAAGTTAGCCTTGAATGATCCATCTTTCAACCTGTGTGAAGATTATCCTTTCTTCCTCCCTTCATTTCATGCTGCATACATGGCCAGGAGAATCTTCCAACTTTTATCTGGAGACATTCAAAAGAGGAGCTATGAGATGATGTTTTTAGGTTCCACCTGCAAAAGCCCTTAGGACTGCTGGGAGGAAGAAAGGCAGAATTTTAACACTGAAAAGTATTTTGGAATGTTTTGTATGACCAACAAAAGTGTCTTTGTTTACTTTTTTTCCAGTAACAACAGAAACATTTATATTTGTTCAGAAACAAGTCCCTGCTTTCAATGGGGCATTTTTCCTACTATGTATGTTAATGACTGATGCCTGAAAAATATCAGCCTAGCTTTTAAAAAAATGTAGCTATCCTGACATTTTAGTTTGTCTTTGGTTGCATGAAACATTCTCTTTTCATTCACACAAACATGCACATAGTTTCTCTTACAAAAGGAACTAAAATTGATAGAGTAATTGGTTCTTGTTACTTTTCTCTAGTTAATCTCTGTGTCATGAAAAGATGTTATAACTCAGATCTTATAAGGGATATCAATATATGCCTTATTTCCTTATTGACATTTATTTTATGTGAAATAATAACTATACCCATTCCTGACAAGTGACATTTTAAAAATTTATTCATCCTCCCAATATATCACCTTTATTTCCCCATGTCATAGGCATTTATGTGATGCTGGAGACCATTGGAATATTCCAAGGCTATCTGATCTGTCCATAGTACTTCCAAGTCAAAATGGAATAACATTCTTATTTGACAGGACCAGACTATTTTGAGAGCCAAATCTATAAGAGAGAAAAGAGAAATATGGAAGAGAACCACCTACATTCTGCTAGTTCCAGGGAACAATTTAACTTGGACGCCCCTGGAAAGGTTGTTTTTACATAAAAAATGTATGAAAAATAAAACTGAAGAAATGATTCCAAGTTTTCTTGATGTTCTTGTCTCACAGGCATGGAGAGGAAATGAACAGGATGATTGGTTTCCTCATACATACCAGGATTTAGAAGGTCTGCCTTGTATTGTTGTGTTAACTGGCAAAGACCCTCTAGGAGAAACATTTCCCAGGTATGATGTGAGTTAATCCACAGTTCAAGAATAATTTTAGAAGTTTCTTAAAATATGTGCATAAAACAACATTTTTGGCACAGAAAATAATATTTCTACACAGAAATATTATTTTTGCCCAGCTGTTTTCTGTGGGCAACAACCATGTGCAAATTTTGCACAGAAGTTTTTTTTTTTAAGTCCTGAAGCACAAAGATTCTCATCAGTACTGGATTCTTCTTGTCACAGTTTCTCAATACTCAGAAATGTGCATTTTGACTATTTTTCAAATGTTTTCTTATATTCTTCCCATACCTAGCCTCAGATAATGAGAGGAGTATTTGGGAAGGTGGCTGTGATATGAGGTGGTAAAGTAAACATTGCTTAAGAACAAAATACGCCCAATTAGCAATTTCTAGAAGCTAAAAACGTATTTCTTCTCATTTTATAGTAGAACAGTAATCAAAGATTTTAAGAAAAACAGTGCTTTACAAATTCAGAGGGAAAGCAAAGGTCATCAAGCCGGGTGTAGAAAGGCAGCACCAATCAAATCGTTGGTTTTGTTGTGTGCCTTCAAATCATTTCTGACTTATGGTGACCCTATCATGGGGTTTTCTTGGATTTATTCAGAAGGGTTTGGCTTTGTCTTCCTATGAGGCTGCAAGACTGTGACTTGCCCAAGGTCACTCAGTGGGCTTCCATGATTGAGCATGGATTTGAACCCTGGTCTCCAGAGTCCTAGTCCAATGCTCAAACCATTAGACTACTCTGGCTCTCACAAATAGAATTGCTCCCAAGGAATCATAGCAGCTGTCATGAATTCTACCTTCATCAGCTTCACTTCTATAGATGGTGGTACTGGTTACTGACAACACTTTCTCTTCATTAAATCTTATGTCAATTTGTCACTTGTGGTTGGTTTGTGATTTCATATGCAGTAAGATTGAGTTTTGCTCATTCCATTTAATTTCTTATATGTAGGCTCACTCTGTCTCGTGGCATCATCCACCACCCTCCTGATTTAACCTGATAATTTTTCAAATTAATGTTGAGTGATCCATTCTTGCTGCAATTTTTATTTCACATTTCTTTTTTTCTGTACAGTTTACTGGCACACTACAGTGCATAGATATACATTTAAATCTAACTGTTAAGCCCAACCAGAATAGAATAAGTGAATCTATGGAATTTACATAAGAGTTGATTTACGAATTTTCATTTGTCTAGTTGGGACTTACTATTGGCTTTATGTCATAGTGTTTAAGTTACACCCTAAACAAGGAATCTAGATATGAGATTATCATTGCATCTGGATTCCCCTTTAACAGAAAAATTAATCACTGGTCATATGGGTATTGATCAAATCATAGTACAAAAAACCAGACCTGGTGTGATCACATCAGTAATTTCTGCATTGCAGTATAACCAACACACACATGTGCCAATGCTGACAGTAAGAGCTGTTTGGAAGTGGAATACACTGCCTCATAGTGTGGTGGAGTCTCCTTCTTTGGAAGTTTTTAAACAAAGGCTGGATGGCCAACTGTCGGGAATGATTTGATTGTGTATTCCTGCATGGCAGGGGGTCACCTTGTGGTCACTTCCAACTCTATGATTCTAACCTGTAAGAAATAAAAGTCTTGAACTGAGCAAGTACAGCTGTCAGAACAAGGTCTGAAATTTAACAAACTGAATAATTGTGGGGGGGATTCTGGATTGTGAAGGGGTGTTCTAGAAGAGTTTATTCCTGACGTTTTGCCTTCATCTGTGGCTAGCATCTTCAGAGAACTCCAACAACTGAATACACAAACTGACATGCTAATTCTCTTCAACAGGGACTCACAGCATATAAACCCCACACACCCACATGCCACCATTCTCTGAAGATGCCAGCAACAAATGCAGGCAAAATGTCAGGAATAAACTCTTCTAGAAAAACCCCTCACAACCCAGAAAAAAACACCTGTGGATGCTGGCCATGAAAGCCTTCGACTTCACATTGAGTAATTATGCTATTCAGTGCCATTCTAGAAACAAGATTTGATCATTTGGAATGCAAAATCCAGGGCGAAATTGGAATGGGGAGAATCCTGATAGAATAAGACATGTCAGTAAACTGAGAACGCTTTATGGTTGCCTATCCTTTTCAGATTCCCTTCTCTTGTACAGGTGTAAACTGATCCTTACTGTCTCATACCTTCATGGGGAACAGATAATAGAATGAATGCAGCTCCCCCTTTCCCTCAAATCACTATATATTGGTTTTCCAGATCTTTGAAATATTGTGATCTTCGACTGATTGACTCAAGCTATTTGACTCGTACGGCCTTAGAACAAGAAGTAGGCCTGGCATGCTGCTATGTTTCAAAGGAAGCAATCCGAGGGCCTATTGTGGCCCTTGACCTTAGCGAAAAGGAGCAGGAGAAAGCTATTGTCAGTGAGAATGATGCTGATGAACTGTTGATTGACTTGGAGAGACCCCAGAGTAACAGCAGTGCTGTGACTGGAACTTCAGGTTGGTTGGTTGTTTTATCATTTACTGTTGCCCTTGTCAATGAATATGCTTTGCCTTAGACACTGAACTTTCAGAAAATGCTGAGCAGTCAGCTTCTAAACCACTTGGTCAGTGCAGTGCAAGGCCTTGCAGGTTTTGCACAAAAATAAATAAATGAAACACGGGAGTGAGATACACCTTCATATATCTTTCAGAATCAAGACGAATGTGGAGATGGGGAAGGGAGGGCAAAGAAGGAGTTGATGAAAGTGAGAATTTAAAATGATCTAGATGGTTGATGTCAAGGTTAGTCAGGAGAGGAGATGGAAGAAGTGAAAAGGGTTAGAGCTAGGGAATGACAAATGCCCATTATAGTGGTCTAAACATAGTAAGTTCTTTGCCTGTTCAGTAACAGTTGTGTCTGAGTAACAGACATATTATTAGTAAAGGACATCTGCTTCTTTATGCAGAAATCCAGAATTGGAAGAGCTAGCCTTGAGTGTAGGTGGAAGGCTTAAATGTCCTTCTAATTCAGTATCATGAAAAGTATAATACCATCTATTTTTTAAACTTAATTTTTCATTCTCCTCCCCTCCCTGAGGTGACCTAAGGCTAAAATTGCTACCTTTGTGGACTGCAGCTCAGAGCAATCATGATGGCATCTGTCTATCTCAGATGGCTGTTGCCACAGGTGTAGGCTAAGTGGCAAAGTGAAGCCTAGTGGAATATCCACCATACTAGTCTTTCACTGGTTTCAGAGGGAGAATACTGGAACAAGATGGCATAGAAACTAGGATTGAAGAAACTCAGCTTCACATCCTTAACCATTCAAGAAACAGATTGGATGAACTTGGACAAGTCAAAATGTTGCAGTCTAACTTACCTCTCAAAATGCGGTGAGAGGGAACCATGTACACTGGCTTGAGTTCCTTGGGGGAAAGGGGGTGGTAAATGACAAATAAAAAAGTGCAGTGATTTGGTCATATTAATTCCATAGTAGGTTTGTTGGTTACTTTGTAAAATTCATCTTTCCCCCCGCCCACTGGCCTTTGGGATTCATTGCCTCTTGGAGAGGATTCCTGTCCTTGTAAGCCAGCAATACTTTTTTTAATGAAAAAATCATTATACCTACTTTATTTCTTTCCATCTAGCTACTGTTAAAGTCACAGGACCTGAGGAAGAAAAATCTGAATGCTCTGTTTGCTTAATATTCATTCTCTTCTTCCTGTTTGCTGTTGCATATTGCAAGGGCCCTATGCCTTTTAAAAGGAACACATCAAAACATTCATTCAGGTGCAGCTTTTTTGGCACAGAGAAGCAGTGATGGAGACAGCTGCACCTTCTTCACTCTGTCATTAAACAAACAGCAGAAAAATCTGGCTGGCTCTGTATTTACCCATTAGCCTTTTCATCTACTGGGTATTAGGGCTATCAAGAGTTTCATAGTATGAAGTGAATAAAATTATCTGTGGTATTGTGTTATAAATGTTCTAGGGCAGAAACTGAGTGGCAATATTCTGTACTGTAGTTTTTTAAAATGTTGTCCAGCTTTTCTTTTCTTATTTTTTTCTTTCAGGTTCTATAGCAGAAAATGGTGTGAGCTCTTCTAGTGCCACAGACAAATCTCAGAAGCCTCCATCATCCCTGAACTTCCAGAATGTGGCTAATAGCTCAGTTGATGAAGGCTTTGCTGCTGGGGATACCTTAAAACAAGAATGTGACTCTCTAGGCAACCAGATAGCAAGCAGTACCACTTCTAAATTGTCAGCAGCATCCTCTTCTGTCAGCCAGACATTCCGATGGCCTAGCCAATCTATGCAGGAACGCAACACTTTGTTTGTGGCTTTACCCCGGATTGTGATCTTGTCTAAAGCTGCCTACTGCCTCCTGGGCTCACAGAAAAGTGGGCACCCACCTTTCTCTGCTTCCCTCTTGCCTCATGCCGATGTGTCTTGGGTAAGCTCTTTGAGGCCTTTGCTGCACAAGGACATGAGCAGTGAAGAGCAGTCATTGTACTACAGGCAGTGGACTGCAGCACGGCAACATCATGCGGACTACAGTAATCATAATGAAACCTCTAGCAGCAGGAGCTTTCATCCAAGGCGGCTACTTCTGACAGGGCCTCCACAGGTAAAAGGAAACAGCATTTTGGCTCTGCTAGACAATAAAGTGGGGCAAAATGGTTAATAACTCAGGTCTGGGTTTGGAATATAGAAAATCATGTTGAGATTAGCCATAGTGGCTGGGAGAAAATGAAATACTTTGAAGTATTTTCTTCCATACATTCATATTGATCTGCTTGCATGATTCTTCTTATCCTGGCACAGAACACTTTGGAAGGAGAGATCAAAACTGCAGGTAGATTTAGTAGTGCACTGTTCCATGATTTCCCTTGCCATCTGTACATTACTCTGGCTCTGTTCTCCACTGAAAGCCAATGTTTAATGAAACCATGTGGGATACCTGCATGGGTTCACAGTTTTGACACCTGGTTATCTAGCACATGTATAGTGGGCCTGTTCGCAAATAATTATAGATTATTTCTTACTTCCTGTTGTAGCATAATTGCTTCCAAATGGGTTTCAGTCTAATCTCTTTCCTCTGATCTTAATGAACTGCCTGTTGGTGAAATGGGATGTGCAGTGAATTTTATACTTTGCTGCTCAGTAATCATGACAGCTGAAAGCTGCCTTTTGCAGTCACGTGTTCATATCCTGTATCATATACCCAGGTACTCTGAGCATGGGAAGTTAAGTATAATACTATAAGATTTCATTTTCCTTGTATAAGTGCATGCTGGAGGCTTGGGAAGTCTTCATAATGTTTGTAATGTGTATGTGTGTTTATAAATATAGAAGTAGAACCTGTCGGAAGCAAGCATACAGTTTAAAAATAGGGAACAAAATTTTTGAACCTGCATCAGCTCTCTGGATAACTGCTGTTTCAGAAGAGCCTCCCCCCACTACCAGATTTCACTTCAGTTTTAGTTAAACCCTATATAATCTGCCCATTGTCCATTCAACACATAAAACTGTTCCTTTGCCCTGCTGTTTAGCTAACTCAAGAATATCACCTTCAAATTGATTTTCTGTTCTTGTTAAAGTTCCTGGTAATTCATCTATTGCCCACTCTGATCTGATCACGGCTGCTAAACTCTCAGGTATAAAATAAATCTGCACTTATTCACAGACACCATCTGCAGTTTCTAACATATAGTTTTCATAGGGAAGTCACTCTCGGCTCATCACTGCCCCAGCCCTTTCCCTAGTCCTTAGGTGGCGGGGTGGTGGTGGGGTGAAGTGAGTAACCATCATTTTAGAATTCATGGTGGACTGCTTCATGAAGTACAGTTGTTGCTCCCTACCCACAGATTTGGTAACCACAGATTTAAGTATTCACAGCTTGAAAATAATGTTTAAAAAATAATAATCCAAAAAGCAAACCTTGATTTTGCCATCTTATATAAGGGATACCATTTTACTATGCCATTGCATATCATGGGACTTGAGTATTCACGGATTTTGGTATCCATGGGGGGAGGGGTCCTGGAACTTTAAACCCCAGTGAATATGAAGGGACAGCTGTATATATTCTGGAAAGATGCTTCTTCATCTCAGACTGACTAAAAACCTTATTGGGAGAAAAGACTGAAAATTGTATGCATTGTTGAAAAAATGTATAAACATTTTGTTTATGTAATGAATTTGTTCTGTACTGGTTAATTAAAATGTTGGATAAGAGGAAATGAGGGGAAGAGAAATGGGTGAACTGGTACTACTGTATTTTAATGGGTGTCCATTGTTATTTGTACTGAAGGTTAGGGGAGAAATTGATCGATTAAGATCACCTAATCTAAATTCTTGCTCCAATAAAATAAGAGTCTCCAAACATAGAATGGCCTAATATTCTTCCTACAAATAAATTGGACATTGCCAGGAAGGCCTTAATTGGGCAAATGATGGGAGCTGGAGCAGGCAATGGGTTGAATCAAAGAAAGACACATGGAAAGAATGCTCCTCATCCTCCCAGAGAGAAGCAACAAGTGGGGTGCTGCACTCTTGGGCTGGGGTTATTTCCACACCTTTATAAATTATGTTGATAGAGGAATAGAGGGCATGCTCATCAGATTTGAAGATGGCATCAAACATATCTTACAAGATGGAATTTGGATTATATATTTCTGTAATAGACTGTTAACTGGGTCAATACTAACAAAATGACTTTCAGTGAGGGTGTATATGATGGTTCTATGTTCAGGCAGGAAAAATCAAATGCATAAATATAGAAGTACAGTGCCTACATGAAGGGAAGTACCGTAATAGTACCACTCAATTCTGCTTTGGTCAGACTTCCCCTGAAGTAATGTATCTAGTTCTGGGCACCAGAGTTTAAAAGACTATCAGGAAAATGAAATGTGTCTGGAGGAATGTGGTGAAGGTAGTAAAAAGCCTAAAAATTTAGGCTTATGAGGAACAGTTGGGGGAAGGGGTTATGTTTAGCATAGAGAGGAGAAATTATATGATATCCATGTTCAGGTAGCTGAAGGGCTGTCATGTAGAAATAGAGCGGGCATGATTTCTACTGCTCCTGAACCTGAGCCAGTGGATTTACATTACAAGAAAGGAGATTCTGACTAAACTTTAGGAAGAACTTTTATTGATAGTAAGAGGTGTTCGAGAGTAGAATAGGCTGCCTTGGAATGTGGTAGATTCCCCTGGAGGTTTTAAACAGATGTAGAATGGCCATCTGTTGCTTTAGCTCTGATTGCTTTAGCTCTGAATTCCTTCATTGACACTGAGTTTGGATTAGATGACCCTTGGGAGCCCTTCTAACCCTACAGTTCTATGATTCCTAGAGGAATGCCATTTGTATTACATATTCTGAAATTTTTTTCCCCCTTTGGTTTTGATTTAGGTTGGGAAAACTGGCTCTTATTTACAATTCCTACGAATTCTTTTTCGCATGCTGATAAGATTATTGGAGGTGGATGTGTATGATGAGGAAGATATTAATATCAGTAAGTACCAAAAGCCCATGCTGATTTCTGAGGGTAAAGTTTCTAGATTGCTCTTGAAAGAGGGTAGCCAGATTAATTCTGTAGTATAAATATGTCCATATGCATGGCTGTTAAATCATCCCTCCATGAATATTGGATGGATGTTCAATATACAGGGATGTTAAATCAAGTTCTCCTTGACTAACATTATTCTTGATCATGATGTAATAACTCACTACAGAGTAAAGATTATTTTCAGAGCATTGCTGAACTTCCACAGGCACCAAGTTAAATGCCCATCTTTTGGGTTTTTGAAATTATTCAGTGATATGAGAAATACAAAACGTATAGTCCAGTACAACTATGTAAGGCTTTATAAAAGCTATCAAAATAAATAACAACAACAAAAATGATGAAAGGCCTGTATGTTATTCCATTTATAGAACAGTATAATTGAGGACATAATGTGACAACATAGGAACAAACATTGTCATTAATATTTGTAGTCTTTTGTTTCAAGACTGTGGCTGCAATTCTGTATGGCTTAGTATAGCAGAATGGGTCCACATGTGGGCCAACGCTAGAGTGAGCTGTATACCATCCCCCAAATAACTGAAAAGACTCTGGAGCTGCTCTGCACAGCTTTCCCATGCTTTGTGGCAAGCAGGCAGGATCTCAGAAGTGTCTGGCTACATCCCCATAGCCAGACGTGAAATGTTTACAGTAGTGCTGACCCCCCCTGGAGGATCCCTGTGGATCTCAGTGCTGATGTCATCATTTCACGTCTGGCTATGGGGATGAAGCCAGACACTTCTGAGATCCTGCCTGCTTACCACAAAGCACAGAATGGCTGTGCATGGCAGCTTCAGAGGCTTTGCAGTAATTTTGGGAGAGGGGGCCCTTGGGCACTGCAGAGGAGAGGAAGGGAATACCAATCCTCCCAGTGCCCACTTATGCATGCAGGATATCTTTAACAGGATGTCAATCTGTGTTTGGCATTGGTGTTTACGAATGACTTTATAAGCTCACAATGAGATGAGGATGACAGCAGTCCTGATGTTAACTCAACATCTACTAGTAGCTTATTATCCATTAAGCCTGCAACTCTCTTCTTGACTGTTACATATGGTTAATACTGAATGGTAGACTATTATCTATGTATTTTCTTAATCTTTTTTTAAAACCTATCTAATCTAGGGTCCACATAACTATGTCTTCTGGAAATGACTTACCTAAAATAATTATGCATTTAGATGCATTTTATTTTCTTTGCCCTGAGCCTGTAGACTTAACACAAGCCACTATCTTTCAGGGTGTTTGTATGAATTACTGAAATAATATGTATGGTGAGTATAGTGGATAATACTGATGTTTAATCTGTATACTTTATTTTTGAGGTCATATAGAGGACAAAGAAGTTGCCCAGTCTAGCAATGATCAGTGGCCTGATGTTGAAATAATCAGTAAAATGACTTTTGACCTCAGTGTGCATGATCCTAAATATATACTTAGGAGTCCAGTGTATACAGAACAGCTGCAAAGAATAAAACAAGGTAAGTGAAAACTGATTTTGCTGTACCTGCTTTCTGGCCTTTCTGAACACCTAAGAAAGCTACAGAACTATCAGTTTGATGTATTTGTTTAAATAATTAGCAGGGGAAACAAGACAAATTTCAAGATGCTCAAAATTTGCAATGTTCTATGGCCAAATGCATTAAAAATTTTACCTCTTTCAATGCTCAAGAGATGGACAATCTGTTAGCTGAAAAGCCTGGCTCACTTTACTCTGAAGGGGCTGTACAAGACCATATAAAGGACAAACTGAAATATATAGCATCACATTAGTGCTTTATGATGTAATTTTTAAAAAGCACTGTTGTTGCAAGTGGTACAAAATACTGTACTGTAGTTCCTTTTTGTTTGTGTGGTCTGTGAATCTCATTCAAAAGAGCAAATGACATTGGGGGCATTCAGGTGAGTCCTGAGGGTGCTTTTCTCATTGCAGAAGGAGAAAGAGAATACCAACCTCTGAAAAGACCAAAGTAAGACATACGCAAGCGTAAGATGGATCTATACTTTACACTAATAGGATGTCAGCCAGAGTTTTCTCAGCTGGTTTTAACACCTTCAGAAACACTGCTTTTAAGAAAATGTTGGAGTTGTAGTCCAACTGAATAAAGTTTTATGAGCTCTGCTTTGAACAGAAAACAGACAACAGTAACTAGTGGGGGGGATAATTATATGTGTGTGTGTCTGTGTGAGTGTGCATATGTATGTATTTCAAGGCAGTGTTCTCACTCTGCCATTCCTCTCCCACACCCCAAAGACTGGAGAAGAGGGGCCAGACCCTGAGGTCTGAGAATCATACACAGTGAACCAAAAAAGTCACATTGCTATTTGGAACACTAGTTTTGTTATTTATGTCATGCAGTGTACATGTTGAAAAGTTCCTGTGGATAAAACAACCAGACCTCTTACGAAACATCTGGAGGAACACCTCTGTAATTTAAGGAACAACAAAAGAGGTTCTCCATTGGTGAGCCACCTCTTGGAACAACATCTATCTTCAACAGACCCCCATATTTGCGAGGGATTGGTTCCGGGTGTCCCCGCAGATACTGAAAACTGTGGATTGTAGCAAACGCCCTGTGGTGGTGGGGGGGAAAGAGTTATGGAGGGTAAGAAGGAAGGGAGGGAGGCAGGCAGGAAAAAGGAAGGAAGAGAGAGAGAGGAAGGCAGCGGGTGAGCGAGGAGCCGGAGCCAGACTTGGGCTGGGCAGTGCTGGTGCTGCTCTTCGCTGCCTCACTCCTCACTGCTGCTGCCACAGAGCCAACAGGGTAAGGGATGGGAAGGGAGGGAACCAGGCTGGAGGAGGGTGTGGGAAGGTGAGTTCTTTCCTCTTCCCTCTCCCTTCCCCCTTCATCCCCTCCTGCCACCACCGCAGCCCTCATGGGAAATGGAGAAGGGAGGTAAGGGACAGGAGCCTTCATAGTGAAGCCCTCCTCTCCCTTCCCTGTTCAACCCCACTGTAGCCACTGCTGCTGCCCTCACAGGGAAGGGAAAAGGGAAGCGAGTTATCTCCTCCTCTTCTCCCTTCCCCATTCACCCTTTGCCCATTGCCAACCACGGATAACTGAATCAGCAGATGGGAGATCAACAGATAGGGGGTCCTATTGTATATTTTGGGCAATACAGGGTTTTTCTGGAAAAAGAGGTAGTGTCGATTTAAAAAAATAAAATCCCTGGTTCCTAGAGGCTTAAATGAGGGAACTCCCTTCCTTTCACTATTATAAAATCTTTCAGTTTTTAGACACTCCTTTTCCCCTTAGCCATATACAACCATGTGCCTTTGAATGTTAGCTATATTTTTTCTAACAGCAGCTCATAAGATACAGAAACACTGCAGCCTTTATTTGTATGTTTTCATTCTTCCAGTAAATGGTTTTAGACTTCCCAGCTCAGAAATAGCTGGTTTCAGTTCTGAAGTGGATATGTACAAGTTATAGGTCGGGACGGACAACTGTGGAAGGGTAGGGGGCTGTATTAGTGTTCCACAAAACCTTAAAACACCACGTACAAACACACACACACCCCTGCTCCCACAAAACAACCCAAAATTTGTGGACTGAGGAGGATTTTGCCGTGTTTTCGGGCCTCCCCAGGACATTTTAAGCTCAGGAGAGGCCCTTTTAAACATTCCTGTCCGCTTCCTGTTTAAAAAAAACCTCTCTCCTGCACATAAATTGGCCCAGCCCCACACACACACCCAACATAGTGGAAATGTCCCAGTGCACCCTAGAGAGCATTTTTGGGCCAAAAATTTACAAACCCTTTTTTGTTATCCTTGGGTTCAGGGGACCTCTATAGGTGGTAAAAATTCCCTCCACACCCCGTAGAGGGCATTTTGGAGCAAAAAAATTATTGACCCCTGAAGGGCCCTGGGAGCCACAAAAACGGCCCTTTTCCCACACCGGCTATAGGCAATGTACAAATACAATAATGATTTTATGCAGTGTGAGGGTATGCATTTATGCATTGTCCTTGTATGATTTTATATAGTTCCTGAAGAAGGCCCTCCCTGAGCCATTTTAGATGCATGAGAGGGAAATGAACAGGAAATGAGTTCCTGATTACTTCCCACTGCAAAATCGCCGAAATTCCCCCTCCCCAAACAACATTAAAATGCTCCAATGCACCCTAGAGGGCATTTGGGGGGAACTGAATTTTTTTGCAAGGGACTGTGATGGAAGTGTGACCCTCTAAGGTTTCCTCAGGGTTAATGCTCTGACAGTTGCCTACTCCTGCCTTAAGAGCACCCTTAGGATGAAACTTGTCAGGCTTTTCAATTGATAAATAGACTTATCTTTTGGGTATCTTAAAATGTGTCACTTTTTTTTTGTGGGCCTCATTGGATGCTTCCAAGTGTTTACTGTTTTAAAATGATTAGCAGGACTTAACACATCTGTTGGCTGCTTTCCGTCTTTGTTTTTGCAGAACCAAGCAAAGAAACCAAAGCTGAGGAACCAAGAAAACGGAATACGGTATCTATGATGTTGACAAAGTATGCAGCTTACAATACATTCCATCACTGTGAACAGTGCCATCAATATATGGATATAAATACTTCAGCTTCGGTATGAGCATAGGCCATGTTTTTGCCTAACAGGTTTTCCTATTAGTATTTTTGTCCTGGGGACTGTAGGATTTGTCATTGTATCAGAGGAATACCAGGGATGTCTCTAACAGAAATAACTTAATGCCCTCACCATATCTCATCTCTCAGGACTCTTCTGGAGATGATGTGACAATGTAGTGATATAAAAACAATATATAGCTTTGTACTGCTGAACTGTCCTTAAAGGATGGGTGCATGTGAGCTGAATTATATTGTGGATCCTATAAATGTTTGGTCTCTTATCACACATTTTTCTGCCAGGACAAGCACATAGTCACTTGCATGAGAAATACCCGCAGGAAGTTCGAGATGCAGGTTATTTCTCTTCCTTAAGCGTTCACAACATTGTTCTCCCTCTTCTATAATACTAGGGTCATCCAATGAAGCCGAGTGATGGGAGATTCAGAACAGATTTTTTAAGAAAGTACTTCACGCTGTGCATATTTAAATTTTGGGATACTCTTCCCAGTTAGCCACCAACCTGGATGGCAATGAAAGGGAAGTAACTAAATTCACGGGGGAGAACACAGTTACTAGCTGCTATTTGTCACAGGAATGTATTATCTTTAGTACCAGAGGCACTAAAACCCTGCATAACAGTTGCTGGAAAACAGGAGCAGGAGGTGCTGTTGCAGTCCAGTCCTGCTTATAGGCATCTGGCTGACCACTGTGCCAACCCAAGGCTGGAATAGATAAGCCATTTCTTCTGTTCTTAATTCAGGGGGGGGGGACTTCTGCTTTTGAGTAAGCTACTAACATGTCATGTATCCATTAATATCACTAACAATATGAAAAAGAGCAGCTGTAGGGGTTTTGTAAGGCCTGATGTAGTGAGTAATAAAAATAAATGCTGTGTGCTGTAAACTTGAAAATAACAAGACTTGGAAGAAAATGCATCCAGTTCAGCTGTATTCTCCAACTGATCCAGTACTTTCTGTAAGATAATTCAACTATTTTGCCCATGCTCATTGAAATGCATTGATGATCTATCCCCACAAACCCAGATCTGTTTTGTGTTGGCATGCAGCACCCTTAGTCAATTTCTTTCTCTCCCTTGCATGCAGATGTCTGACTCCACCCTACACGCATTTACATTCTCATCTTCAATGTTAGGAGAAGAGATTCAGCTTCATTTTATAATCCCCAAATCCAAAGAGAGCTATTTTGTCTTCAGCAAGCAGGGCAAGCATTTGGAAAGTATGCGTCTTCCTCTTGTCTCTGATAAGGTGGGTGAAATCTCTTTTAGCTGCATCAAACAAGCCCTTTTGTGCCATAATTTTTCAGTATGTATTACCCCTGAAAAAGTAAGCAAATAGATAATACTTTTTTTAAAAAAGGTCTGTCCAGAAGGCTCCAATTCCATATACAGAGTTTGGTTCCCTCTTTGCATTGCCTTCTCACCAGAATGTAATTGTAGGGCAGACTGTCATCAGCTTACAGCCACAAGTAAGCCTTGCATTATCTTGGTCCCTGGCTTTGATCAGAAATGGCTGAATTCCACAGGTTGACTTGGTTCAACCAAGGTTGAATGAGATTTTACTGATCCCCTGAAGAATCAGGTGTATAGTTTGAGGTTACCCTGGACTTGGCATGATTTCTAAAGAGGAAAGTGGCATTCAGCTGAAAGTGGCATTCAGCTGAAAGTGGCATTCAGCTGTGCCTTGCCACAGTTATCCATGTGCTAGTTGCATCTAGCCTAGAGTGATGTCATGCACTTTACATGGGGTTGTGTTTGAAGTTTATTCAGAAACTCTAGCTGGTACAGAATTCAGATGCCCAGTTGCTCCAGTTGTTTGTGCAGGCCAGGCTGTTGAAGCATGTAATCAGTGCTTGTCTGGACTCATTTCAGATTGTTGGTCATTACATTTAAAGCCACAAATAGCCTAGGGCCAAGTTTTGTGAGCGACTTCTGCCTAGACAAGTCTATCTACAATTACGATAGGCCTCTGAGGCCTGTTTTCTGGTTTACAAATTAGATTTGTTAGGCTAGTAGGCACATGAGTGGCTTCATCTCGATGGATGTCTCTGTTATGAGAAATTAATCCACCCCCTTCCTGTTATGTTTTAAAATAAGGTTTAAAGATCTGTTTTTTTTTAATTTCTGCTTTTATTTATTGTTTTTAAAAATTGGTTTAGAGTTATAAAAAGGAACTTTTTAAAAAGGAACTTTTTAAAACTTGTGCTGCCTTTATTGACCTGGTTTTAGAATCTATGAATTTGTGACCATTTCAGTTTTGGATTCTTTTTATAATTAAAAAGGCAATGTATACATTTTAAAGATAAATCATAAATAGATAACATAGTTGGGGTCACCACAATCATTATATGATAAAGGAGATATTCATATGATTCTGTTCCTACTCAGTGAGGATTTTTTAATTTTATTTTTTGCTTGTTATTCCTACAGAAAATTGCTCTGTTTTGATATATAAATACTCTTTGGCCTCATTATCTTAATTCATATTCCCGTCACTGAAGTCATATTCCTAATTTTCCAAACCATAACTTGGAAAATCAGCTCCATGAGCTCACACACATTTCCATCCACTCTGTTTGCATTCCACTTTCCATTTTCTAGATTTGAAAACCATCAGGAAAACTATGGTTAGTACTAAGCATTGTTCCCAAACTATTCACACTTTACTTTGATTATATACAGTTTTAAAGCTCACATGCGTATTGCATGATTGCGTACAATATGTGATTAAGAAGACAATCCCTGTTAGTGCTAATTATAGTTTGCCTAATTTGGATACCATGGCAAATTTCAGACCAGGAAAGGAAGAGGACACCCTTGCTTTAATTGTTCTTCTGTTCTTCAAAACTACAAAGTACTGTATAGATAAAAGCTGAGCTTAGGAAATTGCTTTTAAGAAGAACAATGTTATGCTGAAACCATCTATAATAGAACAATAGTAGGATAATGCTGTGAAACTCAAATTTAGTGTTTGCAAGTTCTCGAATTGGTTTAGCAGACTTGAAGCTGCCACCACATTGCAGAAATAATGCAGTTTGACACCACTTTTACTGCCATGGCTCAATGTTACGGAATTCTGGGATTTGTAGTTTTGTGAGATATTTAGCCTTCTCTGTTGGAAAGTTCTGGTGCCACAACAAATTACAAATCTCATGATTCCATAGGATGGAACTATGATGGCTAAAGTAGTGTCAAACTGCATTATTTCTGCAGTGTGGCAGCAGCCTTAGAGCTGAAGACATGCTGATTACAAAGCATCTGAAGTATATGGGAGGAGGATATTTGTACATCTTTCCTTAGAAACAAAGAGAAATAATTGTCCCTTCCAATAGTTAGTATACTTCTACACTACCCAGAAAGCTGAAATATAGTATATAAATAGTTTAAGACACAACAATTACTAGATAGTTTAGGATACAACAATTACTAGGACACAACAATTACTAGAAGAGACAGGGGTAGTGTGACCCTGTTGGTGCTTCTAGACCCCTCAGCGGCTTTTGATATGATAAATCATAGCATCCTCCTGAGTGGGTTAGGAGTCGGAGGCACTGCACTCCAGTGGTTCTGGTCCTTCCTCTCAGATAGGTCCCAGAGGGTGCTGCTCGGGGACAGCTGCTCCAGCAGAAAGGAGCTTACTTGTGGCGTTCTGCAGGGCACCATCCTGTCCCCGATGCTGTTTAACATCTGTATGAAGCCGCTGGGTTAGATTATTTGCAGTTATGGGGCTGGGTGTTATGACACACAGATCTATTTCTCCTTGTCCCGATCATCGGTCTCGAATTCCGATGGCGTCTCTCCTCTTAATGACTGTCTTAAAGCAGTAATGGGCTGGATGAGGAAAAACAGATTGAGATTAAATCCGGACAAAACAGAGGTGCTCACGGTAGCGGCCCCGAAACCAGGAGTTGGGTTGAAATCTCCAGTTCTGGACATGGTCACGCTCTCTGTTAAGGACTTTGTTCGCACTCTGGGGGTGCTCCTTGATTCATCGCTTCAGATGACTAGTCAAGTGAATGCAACAGTCAGGAGCACCTGTTATCAGCTTCGGCTGATACGCCAGCTGCGCCCTTTCCTTGGAAGTAAGGGACCTCGAGACTGTGGTGCACGCATTGGTAACCTCTCGTCTAGATTTCTGCAATGCGCTCTACATGGGGCTACCCTTGTACTTGGTCCAGAAACTTCAGTTGGTACAAAATATGGCAGCCAGAGTGGTCTCGGGAACATCTCGGCGAGACCATATAACTCCAGTATTAAAATCTCTCCACTGGCTGCCTATTAGTTTCCGGGCCCAGTATAAGGTGTTAGTTATTACCTTTAAAGCCCTAAATGGCTTGGGTCCAACTTATCTTCAGAACCGCCTCCTCCCATACAATCCTCCCCGCGCACTCCGGTCCTCTGGAAGGAATTTGCTTCAGCCACAAAAATCTAGGCTGTCTGCAACCTCCCAGAGGGCCTTTTCGGTAATCGCCCCCAAATTAGGGAATGGCCTGCCGAATGAGATCCGTCAGATGATGGAGCTTGAGTAGCTTTTAAAAAGTGCTAAAGACAGATCTCTTTCAGCAGACCTTTCCTGATTAGATCCTGGCCACAGGAGCTTCGTCTCTTTAGTTTAGTTGGATTTTAATTTGATACTAGTTTAATATCTTTTTATGGGGGAGGGTGTGGGTGGGTGGTGCTTAGGGATTTTAGTCAGCATTGTTGCATTTTAATTGTTGTAAGCTGCCCCAATTGTTTTTAACATTGGGGCAGGGTAAAATAATAATAATAATAATAATAATAATTGAAATTAGGCACAGAGAATGTAACTAAATTAGAGAATTCAGGGCAGAGCTAATTCTCTACTAGCAGCTAAAAATATCCATTTGTGCTTGTAGAACAGATATAAGGCCATGGTACTGTATCTATGCTTGCCTTGCAAATAAAACTTAATCTATGAGATCTGGTCTACACAAGAAACAGAGATCCACGTAGAGATCCATCTACTTTGGAATACCACTGCCACCACCACCTCAGGCAACCTGGTTAACTGGAATGTTTCTACACCTCAGTTGTAGATATGTGGTGGAACAGTCCCTATGTTAGGCTAAAAGTCTTAATATCTTGAACAGTGTGTAATAGCCAACATTAGAATAATTTCCAGAGGGGTATCTATGTTAGTCTGCTGCAGCGAAAACTGTGGCATCCTAAAGAGTAATACATTTATCACAACATTAGTTTTCATGGGTAAGTATACAGTATACAGTACTCATGATTAGGGTTTAAGGTAGGGTTTTAGATAGTGAGGTCAGAGACAAATTAAATTCAAAGTCCTGAAAGTGACAATCACTCATGCTTTTAACACTTCTAATTCACAAAACTGTTAGCGATAGCACACACATTGTAGCATTAGCTAAAACAATTAACACATGTAAGAAATCGAGCCTCTAGTGATAAATAAAGGTATATAACAGTTTTTGTATTAATTGGACAATGTTATTAGTGTAGTTTTCAACTTGACAACCTGAATTAATTTCCCTTTTACTTCAGTGTGTACAGTCCCACCACCAAGTCAGGTGAAAGTCAGAGTAACACTACATACACCTGATGAAGAGGGCTATACTCCACAAAACACATGCTATAATGAATATGTTCATCTTTAAGGGTACTTAAACTATTTAAGGATTCTCTGTTATTTTAACTACAATTGAAAAGTAATTATAGAAGGACTCACGTATCCACAGGACTCACGTATCCACTTCTTGGACTTACTGCAGATACCAGAAACCGCAGATAACAGGAAATGCCATTGAAAATAATGGGACGTCCGGTTTAAAATACCGTAGAGTTGCCTTGGAGGACCTAGAAAATGTCTAGAGATGATGCCTCTCTAGGCATTTTCTAGGAAGTCTCTATGGTATGTGTTCTTTTTTTGTGTCCTGCAGATAGCTGAAACTACGGATATTGGTTCCACGGCTACAGGGGTCCTACTGTACATCACCCAGAATTTTTGACATAAGCCATCAGCCACAAGTAATTTTCAGCTATTGGAACCTAGAAAGCTTGCTTTCTTGGAATACAACTCCCAAAATTCCTGCTGGCTAGGGGATTCTAGAAGTTGTAAAAAAAATATTTCTAAGCTCTGATTGTTTTAAAATTATTTTTAATACTAGCAAAATCCCTATCAGTATGAAAGGCTGTATTTTATTTTACTTCCCACCTGTAGTTTATTGATGGCAGTCCCTTTGCTTACTCCTGTGTGACTCTCTTTAGCAGGAAGGTTACTGTGCTGTAATTCAGAATATAAGTAGAAGTGGGAACAAAACTATATTCTTACAGGCCTCCAAGATTTTGGAGAAGTGGGCAAATTTTACCCAGTCTTGGCTGCTTTCTAGATAGGAGACCCATAAATGTTTCCTACAAAACAGAACTTGGTTTCATTGTCTTCTATGGGGAAAGGAGATGACGGGTGAGAACAGTGAAGAACTCTATCTTTGGCAGAGTTGTCTGTCCTTGTTGCCTTGATGTACTGAGGTATTCATGACCCCTACAGGACACCAGAGGCAAAGACAGATCTGATGTGTGTGCATAACAGAATGACATAGGGGAGTGTGGCTGGCCACCAACCAAGATGGCTGCTGAACTCTAACTCTCCTCTCCCCAACTTTTCTTTCCCCACTTGTTGAAAGAGCCTCCTAAGACTGCATTCCTCATCACCTGAAAACTTCTGACTGCACAAATGCACCTAGGAATGAAACAGCACTTGGAACAATAACTGGAATATAATCTTGTCTCCTACTTTCTGCCCCAAAACCATTCAGGACCAATGACCTGAAACACAACATATCCCTCCAACATGGCACTGAAACACCCAAAGAACAGGAAAAGGTGCAAAGAACATAAATGAGCCTTTGGCCTATTAATTCTTCTGCTATCAGATCCAACAGCTTTGAGCAGAGCTACTAGTAGACTGGTCTGCTTTACTTTTAACCATAGATGTAGCTTATCTACAAAACCGACTAATATAAAGACCATGGTGAACAAATCCCCATAACTTGGCTTAGCTCGAGATCATACAATATAGTAGCTGCAGAAGTCATTTCCAAATCTCAAGACGAGCAAAAACAGGAATCACAGATTAAACCTTTGGTGTAGGAATATTCCTGAAAACAAGGAAGCAGAAGAAATGATTGCCTTCTTGGTCAACTGGTTTGCTCAGTGATGCCTGTCCCTGTCACTAATCAAAATATTGAGTGGGCTCATTGTGTCTTGAAGCCCAGGTCACAGGATCTGAATAACTTCAGGGATGTGGTTGTAAGATATGTGTGTTGTCCAAGGAAGATATAAACAGTGAGATCCTTGAACAAAATGAAAGGAATCATGTTACACTTGGCAGATGGCAAAACAAACCTTTGAAGAATTTTATTGCAGTAGGCAAAAGAACAAGATTCACAAAAGCAGCCCCTTACAGTCCTACCTCCCACAGAGGGATGGCACTACCCAGATTAAAATATGTCCTTCCAGTTAAAGTAGCTGCTTGAATTAATCAGGGATGACACCTGGTCTTATTGCTAAGCATGAAACTGTATGCAATTAATTAACTGTGTAATTAAGCACAGCCATATTTCCTGCCTTTCAGTGATTGAACTACAAATGAATTAGTGAATTGCTTTCAAGTTACAATTTTTCAAGCAGGTGATCCTAGACCAAACTCATTACCTATTTGCCCATTTCTCAGTGATGCTCAATTTTTTCTCTTCTGAAAAGAATTTTAGCACAGATACTAAAGGAATTACCACATTTTGGCAGGAAAAAAAATAGATGCACAAATACAAGATGGTGATATATGCAAAAAGGATCTCAAGGTCTTAGGGGCTTATGCAACTCCGAAGAAAAGTGGCAAGACAGCAGGAACATTTTGTCTTCCATGCTGCCATACCACATGACATTGTCATTCTACCAGCATTCTTTAGTTCCGGTCCTGTGGGGGACCAAGGTAAAACCACATCTTTTTGCTAACAGGTTTTTCCAGTTAGCAAAAATACACAGTTTTACCTGGGTCCCCCACTGGACTGGAATGAAAGAATGACAACGTCATGTGGTAAAACAGCATGGAAGAAGAAACATTCCTGCTACCTTGCTGCTTTTCTTTGGAATACGGTAAGCCCCTAAGTAAATGTTAGTAAAGCTAAACATGAATCAACAGTGTGATGTGGCAGGGGGAGGGGGGAGTCAGTGCACTTCTAGACAGTACCAACAAAAGTAAAGTGTCCAGATTAAGGGAATGATAGTCCCATCTAGGTTTTCTTTGATCAGACCTTATCTAGAGAAGTTCTTGGTACCACAGTTTAAGAACAATATGGACAAACTGGAATGTATCCAGAGGAGGGTGACCAAAATGGTAAAGGATCTGGAAATCAAGCACTGTGAAGAATGATTGAAGGAATTAGGTATGCTTAGCCTACAGAAGAGAAGATTGGGCTGCCATATGGAATTTCTTTTCTGTTATTCCAGAGGGTAGGCCCTAAACCAAATAAAATTACAGGAAATGAGATTTGAACTAAAAATTAGGAAGAACTTCCAGACGGTAAGAACTGTTCCAACACTGAATTAGCTTGTGTCAGAACATGGTAGATTCTCCTTCACTGGAACTTTTGCAATAGACGTTGGAAGTCTACCTGTCAGGGATGCTTTAGGTGTGTATTCCTACACTGGCCAAGAAATGGATGGGATGATGCGATGTGTCTTTTCCAAATGTACAGTTCAATGACAAATCCACTGAGTACAAAGAATGGAAAGGGAGGACACATTTCACATGCAGGATCTCTTCCACAGAGGGGTGCTGATCATTCAAGGAATCATGACCATGAAGCTCCAAGGTATGGACATAGATGGATGGAAGAGATATAGACTAATAATAATAATAATAATAATAATAATACTTAGTTATTTATTACCCGCCTCTCTCCTCAGAATCGGGGTGGGGTACAACATCACACAGTACAGTATACAATACAATACAATACAATACATCACAAAGCAATTTTTAATACAATACAATACATTTCAGAGAAAACAGACGATTGTACAATGTGATGCCAGTAGACGATAGCTTTTACTTATTTACTGCAATATAAATGGGATTCTTGATCTATAATCTCATAGGAAAAATTCTATATTAAGGTCTCTGATACCACTTGTGTCCCAGAATTTATGCCTGGTTACTTGAGAAGCTATAGGAAGCAATCAGGTTCAAAAAGAATAGCATGGCAGATGGATCTTAAAACCAGCTTTCCTAATTCACAGTGAAAAAAGATTTGGGTATCTGCACCATTTAGGTATATCTCAGCACAAATCCATGAGAATGCAGTTAGTCAGTCAGTCATATATATGACTAAAATCCATTCTATATTCAGTAAAAGCATATGTACATGTACCTACATAAGGTCAAATGAGTGAGTCCCCTACACAGTCTATAGCAATAGTTTTCAGATAAGTAGCACAAATACTTTCATCAGCCTTAGCAAATAAAAGAAGTCACAGTCTGACAGTAGCCAGTATATTTTCACATAAGAGTTCTCACCCTGTAGGGAAGTCAAAATTTGTCTCAGGAATCTCATCCTTGGATTTTGATATAACTGGCAGTAAAGTAAATACTGCGAAATATCCTCTACCTCTCCCATAGCACAAGTGCAGAGCCTGAAATTTCTTGGGACAGTCCTATATCTGCCATCCAAAAATGATGTTGGCATACTTTGGAAATGTAGTTCTGTAAATGCAGTTCTCATAGCAGCAGAGGTAAGCATTTGAGCTCTTACGTGGTTTGTTTTCAACAGATGATACTAAGGGGAAACACTGGAAGATTTAATTAAAACTAAATCCTGATTATTATTCAACTTGTAAATCCAATCTCTCATCATGTTTTTAACTCCAAGTATAATAAAAATTGTTTGTTGAAAGGGTTTTAGAGGTTAATATGTCTTGAGATAGCTTAGCCAGGAGGATGTACTTAAAGATCTGTACTACCAGCATACAGTATATATTTTGTGGATGATCAAGGCATACTTACCATAATGATTTTGGGGGTGCTGGCAACATGGCTTTCCACAATTCACTAGACTGTCCTATATTTCAAGTTTTTGGAAGGAAGTCACCAATTTTCTCACCTCAGTGACAGCACAGCTAATTAGTCATTGTGTGTTATTCTTAGTATCAATATTTGCAGAAGACAATGAAACCTTATTCTGTAAAGATTTGCAGCAACTGGAATGGAATTCCAACAGTTACAGTTCTGAAATAACAGGACTTTAAACCGGACTGAGGTCTACCATTTGAAGTTATAAAGGAATGCCCATCTCCTAAATGTGCCCAAACTCCAAAATTATTTGAATAATCCACTGGGTAGCCTAGATTTTATACTTACTGTAATCTGCAGAGTATCAAGTGCAGTGTTGTATATAATGTAATACTTTGTTTTTGCTTTTTTCCTGTATAGTAACATGCACCAGTAATAAAAAGTAAAACACACACACATGCACATAAGAAATATTTATATGACTTGTCCTTTCAACAGAATTTGAATGCAGTAAAGAGTCCTATATTCACTCCTTCAAGTGGGCGCCATGAGCATGGCCTCTTGAATCTTTACCATGCTATGGAAGGCATCAACCACCTCCATCTTCTCGTGGTCAAGGAATATGAAATGCCACTTTACCGCAAGTACTGGCCCAACCATATCATGTTGGTTTTGCCAGGCATGTTCAACAATGCTGGAGTTGGTGAGTAAAGCAAGATGAGAGGCCAGAATGCTGGCATTTATTTATTTCGTTGTTTGTTTTATAATCTTTAATCACTTCTTACAGTAGTTCAGCAAATGATTATACAATCATTTGGTAATCATGCAGTGTTACTTTCTCATTAATATGTCACAGAAAAATAAAAAAATTTTTTTTAAATTATATATAATTTTTTTGCTTCCAACCACCTCTTTCATTTCCATCAACCCTATTATATTATTTACACGTTCTGTTCAAATATTAAGTGATTAGTTTGTCTACCATCTTTTATCTAATATCTAGGTGTTTCAATCATTCATAGAGATTTTTGTTTAATTTTTAAAGTGTATATCTGTATGTATATATATATATGAACACATGTAAACATGTAAATATAGCTAGGTAAATGAATGTAGCCCGTATATAACTGTTTTACAATTACAAATTTCACATCCTGATTTCTTTCCATTTCTCTGCAATATTCTATTACTCTAATCCATTGTTCTTCAAATTTCTTAAGTGAGTGTTCTCTTAATCAGTATTGTTAATTTACCCATTAACATCATTTCACTTAATTTCAATAACCAGTCATCTATCTATGGAACATTATTTATTTTCCAATTCTTAGCAAAAATGATCCTGGCAGCTGTTATTGTATAAAGTAGAACTTATTTATATTTTCTTTCTGTTTTCTTGGGAATGCTGGCATTTTTATTTGACATGCTGCCACTCTCCCACTAGTCCTAGCTTCAAAGTCCATCCTTCTTTGTACTCTTTAGGAGTCTCTCTCTCTCTCTCTCTCTCTCTTTCTCTCTCTGTGTGTGTGTGTGTGTGTACATGCATGCACATACATGCACATCCATACACCTACCTGTCCATCTGTCTCTGCCAAGTGTAACTTATAAGGAGATAATGCTAGACACCACATGATCTGAGAGAGTGTTTCTAGTTGTCACCCAAGTTGCAGTGCCAAGTTTCAACTCAAAATTCTAAATGAGGGGTAGAATGCTAGAAAAGGAGAAGCCAGCCATAAGTCATCATGAGATCATGGTATATGCCTCAGAATTAAGCAGAGTGTTTTTGGTTCTCATCCATTTCAAAATGAAATTCCAAATGGGGAGTGTGGGTGATATCCTTGAAACCAAAAAGAGGAGGAAGCCATAACTCAGTGACAAATCATAGTTTAAAAGAGCTAGAAAACAAGAGAGTTGCTCTATTTCTGCTGCCAAGATTCCTGAGGGTTTTTTTTAAAAGCCAGGAAAGTGCAAGAGGATTATCTGAATGTTGCTGAGGCAAATGATTCCTTAAGCAAAAAAGGGGTCCTTTTGGGGGGAAACAGAAGTCCCCTGGAACCCCTTAAGGGTACAACCCTAGGCAATGCCAGGTACACTTCAACAAGTAAAGATAAATGCATCCACTATGTTCTTACAACCTGAGATATCACAACAGTCAATATCCATATAGTCTTAATAAACTCACAAGTGTTTGCTGAGATTTAGAAGCATTAGCCTCTCTTTGCAAAAGAAAGCTCTGTGCGCTTTGTTCTCAGGTGCTGCCAGATTTCTTATTAAGGAGCTTTCTTACCATAACTTGGAACTGGAGAGAAACCGGCTGGAGGAGTTAGGAGTCAAGCGTCAGTGTGTCTGGCCATTTATTGTTGTCATGGATGATTCCTGTGTCTTATGGAATAGTCATGGCGTCCAAGAACAGTCAAGGTATGTCCAGTGTCTCAAAGTGAGAGTGATGTAGAGATTGAGCCCCATAGCAGAATATTGATCAGAACTACATTAGTCCCTTTATGTGTTATCCTTAGATATGAGACTACATGCATAAAAAGAACAGCAGGGCTTCGTGGTGACTGACTGGTCCTACCCCTGAGATTGTTCAGTTCCCCATCCTCCCCATCCCCTACATCTACATGTTGAGTCGTATGATGTTGAAGAGGGTCAGCAGCATGACCCCACTGGCCCTTCTGTGCATGGGACACACTCAGTTTGGGTAATGTGTTTTAACAAGCTTATATGGAATACAGTTCTACACCCTTGTTATATAGTATACTAGACAGAATATAATCTGCCTACTATATTATAATCAAACAAAGGAAAAATCTTATTGAAAATAATTTCAATAATATTCATTAATCACAGATCATAGATCAAAGCAGCCATTTCTCTTCCCACCATTTAAAAATGAATATGTGAAAATTTTAATATAGATGTGTGCATCCATCAATGAATTTTATACAGATTCAACAACATCCTTTTGTTTGCCATGCTATAAAATGTTTTGGTTGGAATGCACTGAGTAAGGTATGCCAATACCAGTGGAAGTAAACATATATACTAAAGCTGGAAGATGTGATTGTTGAAAATTCTTTACTAGCCAATGTGTTCTCTAAGAGACATTTTAGAGAACTTGTGTTCCTTTTTCACATCGTTCATTACTGGAAACCACCTAGCAATTGACCTGTCACATAATTTCCATTTTGTCTCCATAATTTGTCAAAAGTACTATCTAACCTTAAGCCTCAATGGGGAGAGTACGTACAAAAGTACAAAGATTGGGAGAGGTGTCCCCTTCTGTAATTATTTTTAAGAATTATGTAAATTGTAAAAAATATATTCAAGAGATTAATTAGCCCAAGAGTAGTTGGTTTGGTGGCACAGGCAAAGACACATGTGGGCTTTTTCTCATTATTTCTCTGAACTTATCTACCATGTGATGGTAGACAATTGCTATTTTTTTTTCATTCTAGTTGTTCAGTACATATAGCATAAAATTAACTGTGTCTGCGGGAAGTATCTTGCAACAGTGCTTAGTTGGGTTCGTTTTAGGAGAGCTTTGTCTTTAGAGCAGATGGATCTGTACTACAGTTGTAGTATAAGCCCATCTGTAGAGTCCTGCATCAAAACCTTGGCTGGGTTATTGAGGACTTGACCACATTTATAAGAGAACTTGTGGGTTTGTAATATTTAGTATGGGTGGGTAGGAAGGCTTCCCATCTGTGCCCATTTACCTCTACAAATCCAGGCTAAATCTCACTGCAAATATTGCTGATATTTCCTCTTTCACCACTTTGTATAAGAATGGCTTTTCTAGGTAAGACATCTGTCTAGTTAAATATCTTTTTCCCCCAACAACAGTTACCATATACTTTTGGCTAAATTACACTTATTCATTCTATTTGTATCCTGGCCTGAATTCAAGAAATTCAAGTCAATGTACATGATTCCCTTCCTCCATGTTTGTTTATTTATGTAAAAAAAAAATATAGCTGTCCCTTTTGAAGCTTATGTGCTGCTTAGAGCTGCCAACAAGTAAAACCAATCAGAAAATATGAGAAAGAGAAAGAGCACCCCCACCCAAACAAAAGGCAGAGAAATAGTTATTAATCCCATGAACATCAGTTCAACCATTCAATCACTTCACGTTCATAATACTAGAATAAGTTCTAATCCTTGCCCTCTCCCCTCACAAAAATTAAAAGCCAAAGCCACAATCTCCCTAGAGCCGTTCACTTTCTAGCAATCCCACTGTGCATTTCATATTCCTGTATATGTTTTACAGTCAACTTCGGTACAGTCGGGTCCCTTAGTCATCATCTGTAGCTTTTAGTACAGATGTGATGTAGTGCAATAAAAAAAAATTTCCCTTTCGTAGTCAGTCCATGGATGAAGGATCAGCCAGTAAAAATGTCTCTCTGAAGAGTGTTCTACAGCACATTGAAGCCACACCAAAAATTGTTCATTATGCCATCCTGGGCATTCAGAAATGGAACAGCAAGTTAAATTCTAAGCCACCCAAAGCTCCCTTCTCCAGATGCCACCTACATGACTTTATACTCCTCAACATAGATGTGACCCAAAATGTGCAATATGACCTAAACAGGTAGGTAAATGAAAATCTTTTGCTTATGGATATTTTGCTAACATAGTTTTTAATTTGTAAGTGCAAACTATTCATATTTTAAAAATAAGAATGAGGGGTACAGACAAATCAGTAAGCTCTAGATAGGCAGCAGAATTATTTCTGATATTTCAGTTCTTCCACACATATGTTGATAGCCAGAGCTATGAACAGAGAGACAGGGGAGGGAGGGAGGGAGATAGAATAGATATAGCCATTTGGTGCAAGTTCACTGTAATGAATGGGAGTTTTTCTTAGAGTTCAAGTAACAAATGACAGCATTTTGGTGCAATACCAAGTACACATTGCATATGTAGTTTACCATTATATCAGCCAGGTGGCTTAAGATGTCTTGTTTTGAGTTTTAAGGAAATGAAAATTAACAGTCTAAAATGCAAGTGTTGGCCATTGTGTATAGGATTTCTAATACTTTGGTTCCCTTGGAGAAATGGTGTTCGCTAGTTGGAGGGTGGGAAGAAACTATGGTTAGTGTGATGCATTAAAATGCTTTGTTTTACAGTCTTTGCCTGCAAATGCCAAGTTGATGCTATAGTACAGTGATGAGGGCCAGAATGATGCAGTGACTGGGGTGTGGAGTAGGACTGGGAAGTTTGTTGTTGTTGTTGTTGTTGTTGTTGTTGTTGTTGTATGCCTTCAAGTCATTTCTGACTTATGGCAAGCCTAAGGTGAAACTATCATGGGGTTTTCTTGGCAAAATTTGTTCAGGGTTGGTTGCTTTGCCTTCCTCCAAGGTTGAGTGTGACTCACCTAATGGGTTTTCCTGGCCGAGCAAGGATTCAAACCCTGGTTTCCAGAGTTGTATGTAGTCCAACACTCAAATCACTACACCACGCTGGCTGTCTAGGACTGGGACCTAGGTTTAAATCTCCACTGAGCCCTGAAACTCATTGGGTAGCACCATGAGTCAGCAGCCATTGGGCCCATGCATACTACACAATTACAGCACTTTGAGTCCCATGGTTCCATCCTATGGAATCCTGGGATTTGTTGTTGTGGGGGAGTATTACAGCTCTCTGAGTACCTCCTGAAATTACTGATCCCAGAATTCCATAGGAGGGAACCATGATCTTTAATATGGTAACCAAAGTGTGTAATTGTGTGCTCTGAAAGAGCTTCCTGTTTTTCAGCCAATTCTTCCTCATAAGGTAAAATGGGGTGGCCATATATGCTGTTTGGGCATAAGTGCAAAAATACCTAGTTTTGTAAAACTAGGACTTTTGGGTGTTGTAACAGAGAACAGTGAGTTTGACTCCTATAGACTTCTAACCAACTATCTCATTTCTGCCCCTTAGAGTTAGGTTTCTTGATATGTAGGCTCAACAAGTTAGCAGTCCAAAAAGTCAACAGAAGACTAACTACATGGCCTTCTTCCCACTACTAGGTAACTTGCTAGTGAGGTTGATTGTTTACCACTCAAACAAAGAGTGGGGGAAGTTGCTTGTTATGGCTGTGCAGTAGTACTCCATCCATCTCCTCATTTACAGACCTCCCAGCAACATTGGCTCAGAAACTGGGTGTCCAAGCTGGAAAGTCACTTCTAAGAAAAATGAACATAATGACATGCTGAAGCCATCCATACATAAGCCATACATACATACATTCATACATACATTCATTCAGGCATCATAGCCCCTCTGAAGAGCTTGGAGGCCATGCCCCACACCACATCCCACTGCCACTAAAAACTTTTTTTTTCCAAATACCCTGCAATACCCTCTAGGGGCTTTAAGAGGTATTTTTGCCATATTTTAGGGCCTCTTGGGCCAGGAGAGGCCAAGGAGAGGCCTTTTTTAAAAAAAAACAGGGAGTGTTTTTTAAAAAGGCCTTCCCTGGACCTAAAATGGCCTGGGTCCAAAACATGGCTATTTGTGTGTATTGCTCTTGGTGTTCTTTTAATTGTAGTTCTGTTAGGCAGTACCACTTCCCTTATACAAATACATACCTACACTATGCACATTGTCATCCTAGTGTTTTAGGCTAATGTTAATCTCAGTCCATGTTGTTTGTTCAGTATGTTCTGTCTTTAGTTTTCTCATGTCTGACTATCAGTTTTAAATGTGTTAGTTACATACATCTTTGTGTATAAGCAGCATGTGTACATCACGGATGCTAACCATAACATAGAAAAACAGCACACATATGAGTAATATTTAAACAGTCTTTAGAAGTAACCAGCCCTCTGGACCCATCTGTCTGCAGTTCAGCTGAGTTAATCCCCTTAGATGGTGCTGCTATGTTTTTCCATGTCTTACATGTAAAAAACCAAAATGTTAATGCTGTTTTTTTAAAGGCAAGGGTTAAAAGTGGCTGCTGCATATACCCATCCAGACATATCTGTATACAGTTTGGCAGTATCATTCCCTCTGTATGGGGGCTACCAAGTCTCCAAATGCTATGCACTGTGTGAAATAAAAAGGAAATAGCTGATGGCTGTTTTTGTTCTGCATTGCAAGTCAATGGGAGGTACAGTGGTTCAGATGTCCTAATTTTGATTGGTTCTGAATAAATCTAAACCAGATTAGGGCTGTGAACCATATCAAGGGACCCTTGCACAACACTTGTATGGGCCACTGATGATTTTATATAGCGTCACATCAGCAACTTTTATTTGTGTTTTATTTCCAGGATTTTACACATTTAGGTCCCAGTATAACTTTTTGCAAGTAGTCAAAAGACGTAATAGAAGGTAGAAATGATTGCTTTGAATGAATACATGTGAATCTGTATCCAACTGTTTAGGTATTTCTGTGAAGATGTAGATTTTAACCTGAGAACAAATAGCAGTGGCCTCCTTATCTGTTGCTTTAACAACTTCAGTCTCATGAAGAAACACATCCAGGTTGGCGGTCAAAAGGACTTTGATATTAAACCTAAAATCATGGTGAGTGCCATTGTTGAACCAAAAAAGGAAGAAGAAAAAGACTAAACATTATCTCTCCTCCCTCCCCTCCTTTCTTTTTTGTCAGTGGCTTAGGTTGGATGTCCTTCCATTTTCATTGTGAGGTAATTGATGAAGTAAAAACATGGATTGGTAATAACTGAGTCAACAAAGTGCTCTAGGAGATAACTGTCTTGGCAGCAAGGGCCATTCTAAAAATATACCCATGGGGCTGGGAAAAAATGAATTGCACAAACTGAAATCTGCCATGTAATGCTGTGTACCTCAGGAAACATTGGTTATATCCAGGTCTGCATGGAGATTCTGGCTCCATGGAGGCAGGTTCCATGGAGGCATATCCAGGTCTGCATGGAGATTCAGTGCCCATTTTTCTATAAGGCACAAGCAGTCTTTTTGTGTTGAAGGCAGGTGCACGTATGATATGATGAAATAAAGGGGCAGGGCTCCTGTTCCTTTAATGTTTTGTAGAAGGGGGATTTCAGCAGGTGTTGCTTGTCATGCAAGCAGTACCTGCTGATATTCCTTCTTCTACACAACCATTTAAGGGACAAGAGCCTTATCTCACTTACCAGCCCTAACCACATGCACATACCCAGCATGTGAACACACCTGTTTTGGCTAAAGGAATGTTTGTATCATACTGCAGACCTATATCAAATGGCACCTGTCTGATTTTGTGTACCAATCCATAAACTTAATTCAAGAATGAAATGCCCTAAAGACACCACATCCCATCTGACCATGGAAGCTAAGCAGGGTCAGCCCTGGTTATTGCTGGGATGACAGACCGCTAATAAAACAAGGTGCTGTAGGGTATATTTCAGAGGAAGGAACTGGCAAAACCACCTCCTCTGAATAGTCCTTGCCTAAAAAAACCCTCATGGAGTCACTATAAGTCAACAGGTGACTGGAAGACGAAGGTGCGCGCATACACGTACACACACACACTTGGGAATAGTTTTTTGTTGAGGAAACTTTCAAGATCAGGAATCTACTAATGATCACAGGAAAGGGGCCAATCTTTTGTTATTACATAAACAAAAATTGTTAGTGGGGTGTGAGTGGGGGATAATTGGCTTGCATGTTGCAAACACAGTGTGTTGTAGAGAGTGGGATTTGTTTGAATCTTTCTTTTTTTGTAGATCAGTGATGGCATTAGGTTTTGCAGAACTCTAGCAGTGCCTCTCTTTTCTTATTTATTTATGTATTGTATTAACAAATGCAAAAGACAAAACTGGGCCCTGTCAGCCTGTCCATAGGTTTATGGTCTAGTAAAGGTGAGACACATTACAGAAGGATGGGAAGGAAGGGGGAATAATTTTCTTCCCTTGACACTGGGGAGGTTTTCACTGCTTCACTTGTCCTATGCTCTCCCCTATTCCAAAGCCTTTGCCTCAACTATTCCATATTTGTTCTTTTAGGGTAGGCTTGTCCACTTTCCAACTCTCTAAAACACCCATCTGTGTGCTAGATAGCTTATGTGAGGGGTACATAACCTACAACTTTCCTGATATGGCAGGCATAGTCCCAGTTAATCCAGTTTTTCAACTGCTTTTAAAATTTGTCTGTTTTTCTCTTCTCCCAGACTCCCCCTGTGTACCCAGCTTACTTTAAATGCTGCAAAAAAGTAGTTTGTACTCAGTTACCTCGGCAGGGGAGAGTAGAGGAGGAGCAGAATCTTTCTTTTGCCTGCAGATTCAGGTAAAAGCAGACTGCTGCAGCCTCCCCTAGCTTGTGTGTTCCTCCTCATTAAGAACTTTAGCCATCTTTTACCACACTCTTTATGTTGGCCACATGTGTCCTGGTTTTCATCTGTGAAATGTTGGCAGTTATGGGAGTAGACAATATTGGTGAGCCCAGGAGTCAATTTTGTACCTTTGGGCCCTCCAGGGACTGCATGTTTGTTGTTATGTGCCTTCTTGTCATTTCCAGCTTATGGCGATCTTGCGTTTTTCGTGGCAAGATTTGTTCAGAGGAGGTTTGCCTTTGCCTTCCTCTGAGGCTGAGAGAATGTGGCTTGCCCAAGGTCACTCAGTGGTACTGCCAAAAATCGAAATAAACCTAGAAAAGTTTGAAATTCCCATTCTTATTCTGAAAAATGGGTTTTAAAATGTTAAAATACTGAAGAGGGAGGTGCTACAACCTATTCAAATATGGATATTGCTCTTGGAGACTTTTGAGGAAGAGCAGTTCACTCTTTTTTGCATGAAGAAGGGCATTCCTGGGGTGCAGGAGGGCTAAGGGCCACTTATGGTCCCAGGGCCACACATCACCCACCCCTGGTCTACAAGCATAACACATCATTTCATTCTTTGTGAACTTAAGAACCCTGCTTGAGCCGTCTAGGATTCTCTGCCTTGTCTAGGATGGGCTTTCATGACACGCCCAACTACTGTACTCCACAACTACTTCTTTGAGTTTCTCTGCTGCCCCTCATGGCTGGACTGACAACCAGAATTCAAAGACAACCATGTGTATATGTTATATTTAGCTGCTTGCACTACTGCAGATGATCTTATGTGTGGCTTTTCCCCCTGCTCTCTGAGAAATTAGTGTGTTGATACAGTATGAGGGGAGAGGTCCAGCCCCCTGATATTGGTAGTATTTCTTGAATCAATGGAAAACAGGTTAAGGCCCAAAGGCCCTTACTCTATGGACATATTTCTTTAGTCTGATACTGTTCCATTGACTCCACAGTATCCTTGGACAATTGCTGGAACCCCTATAATCCATGCTGGTGATGCCTCTCCTAGGTTTCCTTTATTATTCACCACTGATGCCTAATATTTGGCAGCCACAACATACATACATCTATCTATCTATCTATCTATCTATCTATCTATCTATCTAAAACACTTGGGTATGTTTCCTTTCCCAGCGTGCTGATTGGCCGTATAGGAAACATACCCAGCCAATCCTCTCCCTCCCTCAACCACTCACCACCCACATGTAAAACAATGCAATATTTTTTCCTAAAATAATGCCATGTAGCTGAACCGTGTGAAAACAATGCTGCCAATCCAAGCTCCACGTTGCAACCACGGCTTGAAACCCCAGCAGTGAATATAACAGCATATGTTACACTGGGTACAGCTATACTAGTATCTATATAACACTATATTAAAAATACTGTAGTAGGCTCAAATGGCCACTGCTCCTGTGTAACCCCATGGGGTTGGGGAGAGCTACTGCCATAGGGCAGAGAACTATGCCAAGGAGCTGGGCCTGGCTTTTCTCACCTTACTATTGTGGCCAACATTTTAAACCGATGAACTCAGTATAATTGCATCCTCTAGTTTTCTTCTGATCAACATGTTGATTTCATTTTAACCTCTTTTTCTTTTTGTTTTATAGGTATCAGAGAGTTTGACTCCAATAATGCCTCTTCAATATGTCTGTGCTCCAGACAGTGAGCACACACTCCTGGCAGCTCCAGCACAGTTCCTTTTAGAGAAATTCCTTCAACATGCCACATATAAGCTTTTCCCAAAGGCCATTCATAATTTCAAGAACCCTGTTTTGGCTATTGACTGCTATCTGAACATTGGGTCTCAGGTATGGGTCTAGGAATCTTATAAATAACCAAATCCTTAAAAAAAAACCAAAAAAACCCCACCACCACCCGGTTTTAAAAAATGAACCATTCAGCCTCAGCACCGGTTTATGAAGCTATAATTCTAATACTGTTTTTAACTGCTACAAGTGGGGTCCCATCAAACTTGAAATTAATGCTACCCATAAATTACCTCCCCCTTTTTAATTTTTCATGTGTGTCTTCTAATACTTTTAATAATCGTGGATTTTTCAAATCCTTTTAAAATGCTATTTCAACAGTTCTTCCTCTGACTATTCTTAAACTTACTGTTTATATTTTGGGGACTGCAATTTCAATTTATTCAGGGAATTATCTATATCAGGATGGGCAACTGACAGGTTTGGACACCCACCCACCCCAAAGTTCACCATTGATGTGGTGGTGGCATATTTGCTTAAAACATAAAACATTTAAGAAAGAATATTCAAATGTGTGTAACTTTTCCCCTTTTTTGGTCTAGGTAGCTCTTTGCTACGTCAGTTCACGGCCACACTCTGTTAATGTCAACTATGAAGGGGTGTTTTTCAGTGGACTTCTCCTATATCTTTGTGACTCCTTTGTAGGAGCAGATTTTCTTAAGAAGTTCAAATTCCTGAAAGGTAATGTGATTTCTATACTGACCTGTTGTCTACCGCTTCCTTGATAGTTTCCTAGCCAAGTAGACTAGGCTGGCATCGGAAAGCATGCATGCCAGAAATTGTCCCAATAAAAAGGAAGCTGCCATAGTATAATGGAAGCTGGCATCACCAACCACCCCCACTTCCTATTTCTCCATTGTCCTTTAATCTGGGAACCATGGCACCCAATGCCCCCCAAAACTAGGTGGGCACCATAAACCAAATCCATCAACATCCCTAGTGAAGTACCATCTGCTTTTGACTACCTCAGGATGTATACTTAAAGATTGTTTTGAATCAGCTGCTCCTTAAAGGGGGTAAAGTTTTGGATCATTCCATTCTTTTTCAGTGCAAAGTTAAAGATGAAGTGGGAATGAATTCCTATTTCTAACATTTGTAACATTGATGAAAAAGAATTGTCTTTAATATATGCCTTGACATGACAGGTTTCATGCTGTGCACAATATTCCTATTGAAGCCTTAGCATTAATTAGGCTATGGGAATGCTACTCAGTGCGGTTGTGGCATCATGTCACAGATATGATGGGAGACAATGGCCAGAATGTTGTTGGTGACATGTGCAAGCACAAGTTTCACTGCGCATGTTGAATGACATTTTTGGACAATGCAGAATGGGCTGATGGTGGTGCAAGTGGGGTCCCATTGTTGAACCATTGCCAGTGCCCAATAATGCACCTAGAGTAGTGTGTGTCAATCAACGTTGTGCATTGCATACTGCCTCTGTGCCTTGCATGTTGCACCGTGAGGTGACAGCTATGTGTATTCACCATTTCTCATACATTATGATTTGGTGGTGTTCAGTATAGGGATTGTGTAGTATACAGGTAATATAACACAGCTATTAATGCGACACTGCAGCTATTAATATACTACACTGTTAATATCAGCAGCTATTAATACTACACTGAGACAGTGTGGAGTCTCAGCCCATAGCTAAAACACTGTTGGTGCTATACACCAACATAGGTAGGAAGAAGGCTGTGGACACTTGTGTTCATGAAGAAACCAAGAGGTATAGGTTGCTTGAAGCAAGCAGATTTTGTCTGCCTACCTTTGTCCCTGCTGCACAACACTAGAAAAAGTGCAACCACTAACATAGCACACTCACAGGATTCCAACCAATGTTTGAGGAACCTCATCACTATGGAAATCTGTTTCTGCCCTAGTATCCTACTGTATGTCTTTGATCTTCTTCGTGGTCTCTGTGAATCACACAGTTGGGTTACTCCTGCGCAGAGCATCGGAACCTTCTAGAATTGCTAGGCAGAATGTGCTTTGATACATTTTTGGCGGTAACTCCGCCCATCCTAACGGTCCCTTACAAGGCGCTCCCGCCTAATTCCCCTCAGTTCCTTTCTTTCCGCCGCGTTAGCAGCTTGAAGGAACCTTTGTTTGCTAGTCTTTCTCTTTCACTTTCAGTTTGACTTGGATTTGACTTGGCTTGGACTTTTGACTACGATTTTTCTCACTCCCTTGGATTTGGCTTTTTACCTCTGAATTTCGGTGTTTACCTGGACTGTTTTTGGCTACTCTCCGTGTTTCTCCCTTTGGATTTGGTGACTCTGTGAGTAAAATGTCTGGAAGAGGGGCCTTCAAGAGATGTGTGATCTGTCAGGCTAAACTTCCTAGCGTGGATGGCCATTCCCGCTGCTTGATTTGTCTCGGAGAAACCCATAATGTAGACTCCTGTATGCACTGTAGGGCCTTTACCCCTCAGGCACGTAAGCACAGGATGTCTCATCTGAAGTCCTTCTTGTACAAGAAGGCTTTAATCCCAGCCTCTACTTCGACTCCGGCCTCTAAACCGCAAAAACGCAGCCGTTCACCTTCTCCGAAGACCAAGTCCCAAAAGCACCATCGGTCCCGTAGCCCGTCCCAGCGTCATTCAACCGCCTTGGATCTGGAGGCTGTGCGTGCTTCGCACAAGCATACTTCTGACGCAGCTCAGGATCGAGCTCGCTCGACGCCTTTGACATCGACACAGGATCAGGAGCCCTCTACCTCGAAGGCCGTCTGTTGAGGCTGCACCCTCCTTGAAAAAGAAAAGGAAGGAAAAACACACCTCTCGGCACGATGATGGCTCCAAATCGAAGAGCAATCTGAAAGAGGTGCCTAAGATGTCGAAATTGGCGGCTGCCTCATCTGCAGCTTCTACTGATAAATCTGCGTGGCCTGTCCATACCGTTGAGTCGCAACCCTCCGCTGGATCCGAGGCCATGTTTGTCCGATTGTCTCTGGTACCAACTGTGGAGATTACTGTGCCACGATGGGCTCCTACCCCTACGGGTTCGGTGGAGATTGTGGCAGTGGACGTGCCTTCCAGTGCCGACACAGATTTGTCTCCCCCAACGAACGGCCCAATCTCCGACCCTTGTCATCTCAAGAGCCCAACTTCTTGAGCGTTCACCCTCGGACGTCAAAGTCGAGGTCGTCGAACCCGAGGTCGTGGCACGATCCCAACCGTTTTCACTCAACATCCATGCGGATATACCTGCCTATACAGTCCACGATCTGGCAAGATCTATCTGTCAAACTGGAATCATGTCACCGATGGGCTCTCAGATCCTGACTTCCTGGGGAGATGACTTCAGGGATGTGTATGCCGGCTGGTACCTTGAGGAGACACGAGCTGTTCCGAGGAAGGATGCAGAGTCAGGTGTCTCCATGTCCTGAACAATACCCTCTGCCTCCGACTCCTCCAACACCAGCTCTGCACACAACCTCTGCTCCGTGGCGATCGCACTCCGTCCCCTGCAGATTTGACATCATCATCGTCGGGATCGTGGGATCCATACAGGCCCTACTTGCCATCGCCGCGACCCGATCTAGTCGAGGAGGACTCTGCATCGCCAACAGATGACATCCGTGCTTTTTCGGAGCACATGGTCTGAATGTTGCACACTCTGGACCTCAAGGTGGTTGAGAAAGAGGTTGAACCGGTGGACCCCATCTTTCATCGGATTCAATCAAAGGCTCCTCCTATAGCTACCCTCCCTATTTTGCCTTCCCTTCTGAAGCTTACACAAGGGTCCTGGGAGAACCCCTCCTCGGTCCAGTCTACTTCCAAGAAAATCGACAGGCTGTACCGAGTCGCAGGCGAGCATATCGACTGGCTTCAAACTCATCTGAAGACAATTCGGTGGTGGTCGAGGCTTCCCAGAATAGGAAGCAACGCCGGCTTCAATCATCCCTGCCGGACCCAGACGGTCGGAAGCTCGATATCATGGGCAAGAAAATATATTCTGCGGCAGGCCTGAGTTTTCACGTGGCCAACTACTCAGCCTGTATGGGGGCCTACCAGCAGGTATTGTGGGAAAGTATGATGCCTCTCATCCAAGATCTTCCAAAGGAACGACGACGGATGGATGAAACAATCCAGTCGGAGGCATTGTTACTGGCGGGGTAACAGATAAATGCGGCCCTACATGTTGCTGATTGTGCCAAGATGATCACGGGATCCATCGCCCTGCGTCAACACACGTGGCTCCGTTCATTGGGCCTCACCCCCCAGGCCTCGGCTACTATCGAGGATCTGCCTTTTGATTAATCTGGATCTGCCTTTTGACGAATCTGGACTCTTCAACGGCTCCACAGATGAAAAATTGGAGTTTACTCAGAAGATGAGGACCACCGCCAGAAAGTATGGTATGGCCACCTCTTCATCTTCTCAATACCGTCCCATGGGCTGCACCAACTGGCAGACCTCTTCATCGGGCCAGCAGTTCAGATGGGGGTTCTCTGGCCAATCGTATTGACATTCCTGATACGTACCCTCTCCCTCTCCGGCCTCATCGGTGAGGAGCCAAGGGTCAGCTTCTCGATACCGACCCCCTGGGTGACAACGATCTAAGGATCCAGCCAGGAGAAAATTTTGATCTTCCACCTCATACTGTCTTTCTTTCTCCTAGACCCCACTGTTTGGAACTCGACTGTCAGACTTCCAAGAAGCCTGGTCCTCAATAACATCAGACCGCTGGGTACTTCGAATCATCCAGAATGGCTATTGGATCAAATTTGACTCTCTACCTTCGACAGACCGTGTTCAGTCAACACTGCCCTCCCCTCCCATCCTCGATGAGGTGCAGACGCTGCTGCAGAAGGGGCCATCGAATCTGTGGACTCCAGCCTTCATCATCTCTGCTTCTTTTCGAGGTACGTCCTGGTCACGAAGAAGGACGGCGGTCTTCGTCCTATTCTCAACCTTCGTGGGGTGAACATGTACAAAAAACCAAAGAAATTCAGGATGGTTACCTTGGCCTCCATCCTGCCACTCCTACAACAGTATGATTGGTTCGCTTCCATAGACCTCAAAGATGCCTACTTCCACATCGGGATCCATCCATCCAACAGGCGATTCCTGGCATTCCAGATCGGGCCCAAAGCATTCAATTCAGGGTCCTGCCATTTGGACTTTCAACCGCTCCAAGAGTTTTCATGAAATGCATGGTGGTAGTGGCAGCCTCTCCACATCAGCGTGGAGTGGTGGTCTTCCCTTACATCGACGACTGGCTGCTTGTGGTGAGCTCTCAACGTCAGCTAGAATTCGATATCGACCTCACCTTAGATGTCTTAGACGGCCTGGGACTTGTTGTCAACATAGAGGAGTCATGGCTCCAACCAACTCAAGCCATCAAGTTCATTGGGGCTCAACTGGACTCATGTACAACCGTGGCTTACCTGCCTCGAGACCGATTTGACACCCTTCGGTCTCTGATCCATACCTGCCATCGGTTCCAAAGGCTCCCTGCCCATTCAATCCAGGTACTTCTCGGTCACATGGCAGCTATTACCTATGTGACCCGCTTGGCCAGGCTCCGATTCCGCCTGCTCCAACACTGGTTTCTATAAGTGTTCAACCCCTTACGCGACTCTCCAAAGAAACTGCTTACGATGCCTCAAGCGGTTCATCAGTCGTTGGACTGGTGGTTGGTACCAGGCAATGTCCTGTCAGGAATGCCATTCGACCCTCCTCAACTGGACACGACTCTGACAACAGATGCCTTGATGTTGGGTTGGGGAGCCCATCTCGAATCCTACGAAATCCGGGGTTCCTGGGATGTCGAAAAACGGACTCTCCATATCAACGTCCTAGAGCTTCTCAGCATGCAGAAGGCACTGCGGGCCTTCGAGACCCTGGTGATGAACAAGACCGTTCTGGTAGTAACAGACAACACATTAGTGATGTACTACCTGAACAAGCAAGGAGGAACCAGATCCCCCCAGCTTCTCCAGCTCACGTTGGACATTTGGGATTGGTGTATCTGCAGGAACATCTTGCTCCAATCCATCCATCTCCTGGGGGAGGAGAAAACTCTTGCAGACGGACTCAACCATTCAAGCCTCTCCATCCACAAATGGAAGCTGCACAGGTCAGTGGCCTTAGACGTGTTCTGACGATGGGGATCTCCTCAAATTGACCTCTTTGCATCTCTGGAAAACAGTCAGAGCCACCAATTCTGCTCCAGACGACGTGCCCCAAGATTGAGGGGTGAACGCGTTCTTTTTCCATTGGACAGGACCACTTCTCTACCTCTTTCCTCCATTCCCACTGCTGACAAGGGTAATCGCCAAACTGCGTCAGGACCGAGCGGATGCCATCCTCATCACTCCGTGGTGGCCCCGCCAACCTTGGTCTGCAACCCTCCTACGTTTATCCAGGCACCAATTCATCTGACTTCTGTCCCATCCCGACCTTCTCACCATTCAGAACAGGAAGGTCAGAGACCCAGATGTGCAGGCTCTACGACTAACGGCATGGAGATTACGACCTTGAATCCATCCTCGGTATAGATGGCCACTGTACCGATGGCCTAGGATTCGTCCTTGATCCCGATGGCCCGATACTCTCCATCCTTTCCTCCAGAAGTCCAGACTGTCATCGACGCTGCCCGAAGACCTTCTACCCATAGGTCATATCACTACAAGTGGAAGAAGTTTGAAGCCTTTCTATCTGATTGAGCTTCGGTCACGGAACCGTTCTCCATCCCGACTGTCCTAGATTTCCTTCTCCACTTGTCTTCCACAGGACTCTCGATCTCGTCAATCTAGTGCTATTTGGCAGCTGTATCTGTTGAATTCCAGGCGAGAGGTTACCTGTCTCCTTTTACGGATCCGACTGTCAAGAAGTTCTTGAGGCTACGTCAACCTGCATCCTCCGGTACTGAAGCCTACACCAACGTGGAGTCTTGAACTAGACCTCTCACAGCTGGTTCGACACCCCTTCGAGCCCTTGGCATCCACCGACTTGAGACTCCTGTCTTGGAAAACAGCCCTCCTTGTTGCCATTACTTCAGTGTATCGAGCTGGTGAACTCTGCCTTGCGATTGGACCCTCCGTACACTGCCTTCATAAGCATAAGTTGGTACTCCGTCCCGACATCTCCTTCTTCCCGAAGGTGGTGTCAAGCTTCCATCTGAATCAGTCCATCACCCTTCCTGCTTTGATGCAGGATCCGAAGGATGAATTCGAGCATACCCTCCATTCCATGGATGTCCAGAGGGCACTCGTCTTTTACATCCAGAGAACTGCTCCCTTCAGGAAGTCACCTAGACTTTTTGTGTCCTTTGCCGACTTGAGACTTGGACAACCTATTTCTCCATGTTTGTCGAAGTGGGTGACACCAACCATAGCTCTCTGCTATGAACTGGTGAAGAAACCGCTACCACCACGGATTCGAGGACACTTGACGAAGGCTGGCTCCACCTCGACAGCTTTCCTCTCTGGGGTGCCTCTAGAGGATGCTTGCAGAGCTGCAACTTGGTCATCACCCTTGAGTTTCATTTCCCATTACAGACTAGACTCTCGTTCCAGGAACGAGGCTGCCTTTGGGAAAGCTGTACTTTTGTCCTCTATTCAGTGAGTGAGTGTTAATGTTGCTAAGTCATGTGATGGTTTCATGATATTTATTAGTGTTTGCTTAAGAATGTGCTATCAAGACTCTCACTATGGTTTGGCTGTGCAGCATGGTACTAATAGCAATATGTATAGGACATAACCTCCTCCTGGAGTGAAGCTTGCCAGTCTACCCAGCTGTGTGATTCAGAGAGTCCATGAAGAAGATGGACAGGTTGCTTACCTGTAACCATAGATCTTCGAGTGGTCTTCTGTGAATTCACACAGACCCGCTCATCCTCCCCTCTATGTTCTATTACATCATATAAACATGCTTAATGTTCCTGATGCTGCTGGTTGCAGCGTCATTCAAGGAACTGAGGGAATTAGGTGGGAGCGCCTTATAAGGCACCGTTAGGATGGGCAGAGTTACCACCAAAAATGTATCAAAGCACATTCTAGCTGGCGATTCCAGAAGGTTCCGATGCTCTGCGCAGGCGCAGGAGTAACCCAGCTGTGTGAATTCACAGAAGACCACTCAAAGATCTGTGGTTACAGGTAAGCAACCTGTCCTTTGCTGGGGACAACCAATGTGGAACCCAAGAGAGTGAGAACAAAAGGCAGCAGAGAGAGTGAAAGAATGACCATACCCACTACCAGCATGCAGTCCCTAACAGATTACCCCTGCAGGAAAACAACTCTCAACAGAAAAAAGGTTCCCAGTCTGTTATGAGCTGTCATGCACCCAGTGATGTGATGGCTTGTGTGCACTTCCATTTGCTTATGATTAATTTCCATAGGAAAAAAAGCACATGGAAACTGTTTCCTTAACAGTGGTGTTTAAAACATGTTACATACACTATAAAATTAATCTGAGAAGGGATTTGTATTCAGGAGCAATCCTTATTTGCATATGGGTAATATTTTCAAGTATCAGAAGATAAACATGTCAGTTGAACCATGGTATAAACTGTATTTTGTTTTTGGACCTAAGGTGCAACCCTGTGTGTCATTTGCCAAGACAGGAGCTCCTTGCGTCAAACGATAGTTCGTTTAGAGCTGGAAGATGAATGGCAGTTTCGTTTGAGAGATGAATTTCAAACTGCTAACAGTAGTGACGATAAGCCCCTCTATTTTCTGACTGGACGCCATATATAAGTTTGAGAACATGACAAAGGAAGAGAAGAGAACCTGACAAGTCTAACTGTGTCCCCCCCCCCAATTCATTTAAAGTACAATCACTGTGGAACAAAGTGCAACCAATACTTATGTTCACTGCTCTTAAGGATTTCCCTGATTTCTGGACCAGTCTTTATGTGTTTCTCTCTTTTATGATGGAAAAAGTATTCATTCAAGCTACTTCCTCATGGGTCACCATTACAGAACATTATGAGTATACCAGCTGTGGACCAAAATATGGAGAATAACATTTGGGTAGATGCCAAGTCTCCTGAGCAACTCATACTATGTTAAACAGGGGGAATTAAATTGACTTTTGGTCTCTATCTGCTTGAATACTTTATATGAGGTTCATACTAAGAAAATGGAATAATTTGAAGATAACACACTAAGGAATGCTGTTTCTCTTCATATCTGTACTTTTGGTACGGTATAACTCAGGGGTTTGAAACAACAAAGTAACATAGATATTTGTGTTTTAAAAAGTAATCTTTGCTCATTTTTTGTGCAGTGTTAGCTTAAGGTTTGTAATTTTATATGTATTGAAATTGTTTTGGCAAAATTTCCACAAAAGTTTAAAAGTTTACTACATAAGCCTGAACAAATCAACGAATGTACAGTAGGCATTATATGCACACACAGGTTAGTCTAAAAACTTTTGTTTTGTTCTTTTGGATAACCAATGTTGGTCAAAATCCAGAGATCCGTATGCGTGATCCCCTGAATGGTATCAGCTTCTTTCCCTGTGGCAGTATATATCAAATAGAATTAAAAAAAAAACCTGCATGCAGAAACCTTTTTCTGCATACAGATTCTCCTTGAAAGCATCTGATCAGCCAGGCTAAATAGATCTCTTCCCATCAAAACGATTTCCATCCTCAGTGCTCTCAGATACTATTTGAAGTGATTAAGCAAGCAACTGTCTAGCTTGTCCTTACACAGGAGAAGTTCATGGGTTACAAACTCCTCTTACCCTCCTCTTCCTCCTCCTTCAATCAGTGTCTCACTTGCTTGAGTCTCTGGTCCTTCAGGTAAAGAACACTATTTTTGTTCTCTTATTGTGAGCATTTACTGTTCCACTAAGGGTAGATAGATAGATCATCAGGGACAATTAGGCATCATGCTTCATATGTAAGTAATGACAAAAGCAAAGCAAACCACAGGCTGTTAGAGCTAACAGTTGAGATTCAGCAAGCATGCTGTCAATAGTGCAAGTTTCCACCAGCATGCTTATGCCGTTGTCTGTGGGGGCAGACGTTGTGCTTTTGTCCTCACTGCCTTACTAGCTGCAGAACAACAGCTGGGAGGCCCCTGGGTGCAACTCTGCCTCACAGGCTACTGACTATTTGGGCCATGTTCTGGCTGCCCTCATGCATCTGGGGAAGATTGTGCTTCTTATCCCCCACCTCAGGATAAGGTGGCTCCTTATTCCCAGGTGCGCAAAGACAGTTGAAACACATCTGGGCATGTGCACACCCTACAGCTGATCAGTAGTGGGGCAGAGCTGTGCCTGGGAGCCCTACAGCCAGGGCAAGGGGTGATGCACAAGCAGGTACTGGATACCTCCTTGTGCAGCACTCCCAAATGGTACCTATCACTTACATTATTCTAGACAAGTTCTTTAGAAGTCACTTTCAACTGAGTTGGGACCAACATGAGCCATGTTTTCTAAAATGTCTTGAACACACCTGGAAAAGTTGGCTGGTTTGTTGTAAAGGCTTACAAGGCTTAAATTTGGCTGGTTTGTTGTGAAGGTTTGATCCAAGCATCAGGACCTCATGGGACTCACATAGCCATGTTTTCCTCACCCCTACATGGCATAAGCATATGCAGGTATTGCAAAGGTAAGGGAGAGCCAGTGACCTTTTTGAATATTTGTATGTGATCTAGCATCTCTGGGCTATGGTGTGTTACATATTCCTCAGAAGAAACTTTAGGATGAGGGCTATGTAGTGCCTCCTTACACTGTCTGCTTATGTGCTTCTTCTGGTGGGAGAATGAGGAAAACTGAGGTCTGTTGAAACTCTTTCACATGCAGGTACTGCATGTGTGTCTGACTGGATCAAACAGCATGCTTTTTTGCTTGTTTGAAATGGAGAGGTGTGTCAAAATAACCTTTTAAGTAGGCACTGAATTGTTTTAGAATGAACTTCTTTGCACCAGCACTTTGTGCTGTGAAATATTCTGAGTTTAAATAAGTCTAGTACAATCAGGTCTTCATACCATAGTGATGTAGTAAATTCATTTTCTTTTTCCTGCTCACTAATCAGAATCTTTTCTAGCTTTTCTCTCAGTTATCCTTTATTATATTGATAGTTCTTCCTTCACATACATTCTTACACTTCTTTGTGTTGCACAAATATTTAAGATTTGCAGCCTGTTTCATAAGATGGTGAAAATAATATTCATTTGGTGCATTAAAATAATTATGCTCTAAACATTTACCTGCAATTTAGTTAAGAAGCACCTGCCAAAGCTGCATTTAGAACAAAGTGTTAATCAGGCAACTTTTTTTAACTTGTGAAAGTGCTGTTTACAAATAACGAAAAGCATAATATATTGAAGTTGAAAAGGGAAGTAATGATTTTCAAACCAATTGGTTTTATTATAGTTTTACTTAAATGTAGCATATTTCAAATGAACAATTGTTTACTTTAGTATAGATTATTTGGGATTTTTTCTTACCCATACAAAATCTGCCTTATAATTTAGTGAATACCTTTACATTGTTGGGTAGATGCTTATATAACAGCTACAGTTAGGGGCTATAAGATTGGTGTATTCACTGGACAGCCTACAGATGCATAACAAGTACTGATATCCCTAGGGATAACATCGTTCTAGTTGTGTTGGCTGAATTTAATACCTACAAAATATGAATATAGTTCGTGAGTTTCCAAAGAGCTGCCATTTTATTGCAAATTTTGCAGCTGTAAAGCTTTCAAAATCTTCTTTGTATACTTGATGTTTGCACTAAGTTCTTAAAATTCCAGGTGCTGAGACTTACATAATTAGACCCTAGACAAGAAGGTACAAAAATTTCTGTAGGCTTGAAAACTTGGGAGACTAAGGGCCTCTTCACACAATCAGGGGTTTGGGGCGACATTTGTGAGAAAATTTGTGCTTACGTTCCTGAGCAAGTTTCTAGAAAAAAATGTATTATATCCTAGGTATTGTATTTTCTTATTCTGACACAATACATCACTTTGTAGACTTTTTTAAAAAAAATACATTTAGTTAAAAATAAATGCATGAAGCATTTGCACTCAAGCGCTATCTGGTTCATGCAGATTTTATTTAGAATTTCTACTTGTGCACTCCCTGTTGAGCAACTTATGCAGGACTATGATTTTTGTTGTTTTGTTTATCACTGTTGGATGCATACAAGTTTCACTACTCATTATTTCTAAAGAATGCTTTGTGTGATTGTGTGGAAAGATCCTAAATGCCTTCTCCTGTATTGGACAAGAACAACTGATTATTCAAAACAATGTCACTAAGATAAGAAAGAAGAGTTTTGTTTGAAACCTTTTTTGGTAAATGTATTCACACAGTAATCAAAAAGGGTTATGTGATACATTAATATGTGCTCTTGAGGTGACATGTGGGAGAAAAAAAATCAGAGTAAGTTACCAAATGCTACCATGTTGTTATTTTGGTTACAAGCCTTGTCAGAAGGGAATGACCTGAATGTATTCAATAGGCCAGCATTATTTTACCTGCAGACTTGTTCAATATGAGTAGGTGACAGGTCACAGGTTATACTGAATGTAATCTGTAATTATAAATAAATCACTCAGCTATTTCTGTAATTTATGCAGTGCTTTGTGTGATCTCTGAAAAGGGATTAAATGTTGCGTTCTAAGGACTGATTTTCACTTGACCAGTTTCCTACACACACATATTAACTCCCCTCCATAGGGGAGGAAGAGTGCATGTAAACAATAAATTAACAGTGTGATAATGACAAAGGCCACAATCCAATGGGAGAACACATTTGCTGATAGAAGTACTTCCATCAGCAGAATTAGGAACCCCTCCTCACTGCAGTCCCGTGCAGCCAAACACCTGCTCTAGAAGGCTGGGAAACCCCATAGCGTCAGTTTTCAGGTGGTACAGAGGGCTGCAGGGGGAAAGAGTGGAGAAATAAAATTCTGTTGTACTGGTACAGCAGCATCAGTGCAACATTGGATTTAGGCTATTGCATTACATGCACAATTGGCTACAATTTCCCAAAGCATGTGTAGGCAACAAAATTAATGTGTGCAGCCATCATGTATGCTTATACACATTGCTCATTTTGCTATCTGCTACAGTCCATGTAGGAAGCTCATCAGGTTTGAAGCAGTCCTTAATATAAACTCTCTTAACCAAAACTTGGTGAATTTAGCTTCACTAGTCAGTCTACCTCACATTTTATTGTTTGAACTGAAGTTGTCTGCTGTTGTGGCTATAGTATGTCCATAATGTTCTTTCATTAAATTCAATGAATGTTATATTACATAAAAGAGTCTGTCCTATTTTTAATGTTGTATAAAGTTTCCTTATACATCAAACATATATTTGGTGAAACAGCCCTTTTAAAATTCCCCTTGTCAGCATTACACACATTTTAAGTGTACCTGAAATGGTGTCAGCATATATTTTCAATATTTTAAAGACAAGCTGTGTTGAGTATTATTTCCTGATTAGAAGTTGGTACTTCAACGTAGATTAAACCTTTAAGTATATAGAAATATGGAACAAATTGCCCTAGTGATATTAGGCTCCTCTGTATTTCTAAAGAATTGTTTGTATTTCTTCAAGTCATTCATTTATGCTGTGAGCACATGACTATGGCTTGTTGGAAACAGGATGCTGAACAATATACTTCTGGTGTGATTCTGTAAGACTCATTTTAGAGATGCTGCTGAAGCAACTGAGGACCATGAGGTCTTATGTCTTAAAAATGTAACTATGACTGCAAGTGATAATAATTCCCAAGTCATTTTTTATATAAAAGTCAGACTATTGTTTCAATAAGTTTTTAATATTCAACCATATCAAAGTAACTCCTTAAACGCATTTATCGTTAGTACATTATTCAAAAATTATCAAATAGTTTCATTTCAATCTACATTATATACAAGTCAAGAAAGGCCACAGTAGTTATTTCAACATATGCCCCCCTCTGAAACAGGAGGGGTTTAGGTTAAAGTAACAAAGTGAAGTCCACAGATGAAGGTATATATCCAATATACTATTGCTGAACAAGCTGAGAACATACCTCCACTATAGTCTGACACTCTCCTTTTGGGAAAAAAATCCATTCCAGATACATCCTGAAACATTGTGTCAGTGCCATAAGAAGATATTAGGCATAACTTCTTGAGGATACAATGCCTTCACTGCTATACCAACACAATAAGCCTTTAATTGGTAGCACACTTTCATTGCCCTGGTATATGACTACACTGTGAACTTCAAAATGTACTTAAAAGGTGACCACAATTCTTGCACTAGCTGACAGTCCACTATGAACAATTATGCGCTGCATGTAAACATGACTAAGTTACTATAGATAATACATACAATTTTTATAAAAATAACTTTTTAAAAAACCACCCTACTTCTGCACTGTTTACAGTTTTAATAAAATATAGCAACCACCTTTTGGTTGCTACTACTCCTGAGTTCACTGTTAATAAGTGTCCCATTCGCTTGGTCAACATCTATAGCCAGGCAACAGACTTTACCAACTTCTCTTTACCTTTTGCTATAAAAGTTCCACTTTAAACAGGTTGTTGTCCGCTGAGAAAATTATATACCAGGAACTGACTAGTACCAAAGTACTGTGTTGCAAACAGTTTCCCATCAGGAGTAGGATCAGAAAATGCGATTTCTTCTTTGCTCAAATATGAGCCATATATGAAGTTGCTCCTGTTTAAAAGATTTATTTTTTAAATCATGGGGCAATAAAACCCTTTTTTAAAACAGCTATCTTCCCATTGATCAATGTGTCCATGAACTAAGAAATGCCAATGAAGACATTCTTAAACAAGTATCAGCCATGAAAATACTGTCCTATTACCCATTTCATTCAGTACCGTATATTCCGGCGTATAAGACGACCCGGCGTATAAGACGACCCCCCCAATTTTTAAGGTAAAATGCAGAGTTTGTGATATATTCGCCCTATAAGACGACCCCCCTCTTCCAACGCATAGCCCCCGCATGCCCCTCCTGCGTTCACTTCCAGGAGGGAGCGCAGGAGGAGGATGTGGAGGCTGTGCGCCCAAAAGGGGCACGTTCGCCCCTTCTCCCCACCTTCCAGGAAGGTGGGAAGAAGGGGCGAATGGCGGTTTGGCCACGCAGCCTCTGCATGCCCCTCCTGCGCTCCCTTCCAGGAGGGAGCGCAGGAGGGGGATCCGCAGGCTGTGTGGCCAAACAGGGCTTTGGGGAAGGGGGGAGGCTGGGCGGAGGGTGGCAGGGGGGAAGGGGTGTCGCAGCCACCCCCCCTCTCCAAAGCGAGCCTTTGGGGAAGGGGGGTGGCTGGGCGGAGGGTGGGAGGGCGGCAGGGAGTAGGGGGCTTCCAAGCCCCCCTCCCTTTCGGGAGGGGGGGTGGATGCGCAGGGGATGGGTGGGGGGAAGGGAGGAGGGGGCTTCTCCGCCACCCCCCTCCCTGAAAGCGCGTTTCTGCGGCTTTCAGGGAGGGGGGTGGATGCATGGGGAGTGGGCAGCCGGAAGAGAGGGGGGGCTTCTCCGCCACCCCCCCTCCCTGAAAGCGCGTTTCTGCGGCTTTCAGGGAGGGGGGTGGATGCATGGGGAGTGGGCAGGGGGAAGGGAGGAGGGGGCTTCTCTGCCACCCCCCCTCCCTGAAAGCAGCTGTTCCGCTGCTTTCAGGGAGGGGGATGGATGAGCGGGGGGTGGGCGGGGGGGAAGGGAGGAGGGGGCTTCTCCGCCCCCCCACTCCCTGAAAGCAGCGGTTCCGCTGCTTTCAGGGGGGTGGATGAGCGGGGGGGGTGGGCGGGGGGAAGGGAGGAGGGGGCTTCTCTGCCCCCCCCACTCCCTGAAAGCAGCGGTTCCGCTGCTTTCAGGGAGGGGGGTGGATGAGCGAGGGGTGGGCGGGGGGAAGGGAGGAGGGGGCTTCTCTGCCCCCCTCCCTGAAAGCAGCAGTTCCGTTGCTTTCAGGGAGGGGGGTGGATGAGCGGGGGATGGGGGGGGGAAGGGAGGAGGGGGATTCTCCGCCCCCCCACTCCCTGAAAGCAGCGGTTCCGCTGCTTTCAGGGAGGGGGGTGGATGAGCAGGGGGTGGGCGGGGGAAGGGAGGAGGGGGATTCTCCGCCCCCCCCACTCCCTGAAAGCAGCGGTTCCGCTGCTTTCAGGGAGGGGGGTGGATGAGCGGGGGGTGGGGGGAAGGGAGGAGGGGGATTCTCCGCCCCCCACTCCCTGAAAGCAGCGGTTCCGCTGCTTTCAGGGAGGGGGGTGGATGAGCGGGGGGTGGGGGGGAAGGGAGGAGGGGGATTCTCCGCCCCCCCACTCCCTGAAAGCAGCGATTCCGCTGCTTTCAGGGAGGGGGGTGGATGAGCGGGGGGTGGGCGGGGGGAAGGGAGGAGGGGGATTCTCCGCCCCCCCACTCCCTGAAAGCAGCGGTTCCGCTGCTTTCAGGGAGGGGGGTGGATGAGCGGGGGGGTGGGGTGGGGAAGGGAGGAGGGGGATTCTCCGCCCCCCACTCCCTGAAAGCAGCGGTTCCGCTGCTTTCAGGGAGGGGGGTGGATGAGCAGGGGGTGGGCGGGGGAAGGGAGGAGGGGGATTCTCCGCCCCCCCACTCCCTGAAAGCAGCGGGGATTCTCCGCCCCCCCACTCCCTGAAAGCAGCGGTTCCACTGCTTTCAGGGAGGGGGGTGGATGAGCGGGGGGTGGGCGGGGGAAGGGAGGAGGGGGCTTCTCCGCCCCCCCACTCCCTGAAAGCAGCGGTTCCGCTGCTTTCAGGGGAGTGGATGAGCGGGGGGGGTGGGCGGGGGGAAGGGAGGAGGGGGCTTCTCTGCCCCCCCCACTCCCTGAAAGCAGCGGTTCCGTTGCTTTCAGGGAGGGGGGTGGATGAGCGGGGGATGGGGGGGAAGGGAGGAGGGGGATTCTCCGCCCCCCCCACTCCCTGAAAGCAGCGGTTCCGCTGCTTTCAGGGAGGGGGGTGGATGAGCAGGGGGTGGGCGGGGGAAGGGAGGAGGGGGATTCTCCGCCCCCCCACTCCCTGAAAGCAGCGGTTCCGCTGCTTTCAGGGAGGGGGGTGGATGAGCGGGGGATGGGGGGAAGGGAGGAGGGGGATTCTCCGCCCCCCCACTCCCTGAAAGCAGCGGTTCCACTGCTTTCAGGGAGGGGGGTGGATGAGCGGGGGGTGGGGGGGAAGGGAGGAGGGGGATTCTCCGCCCCCCCACTCCCTGAAAGCAGCGGTTCTGCTGCTTTCAGGGAGGGGGGTGGATGAGCAGGGGGTGGGCGGGGGAAGGGAGGAGGGGGATTCTCCGCCCCCCCCACTCCCTGAAAGCAGCGGTTCCGCTGCTTTCAGGGAGGGGGGTGGATGAGCGGGGGGTGGGCGGGGGGAAAGGAGGAGGAGGATTCTCCGCCCCCCCACTCCCTGAAAGCAGCGGTTCCGCTGCTTTCAGGGAGGGGGGTGGATGAGCGGGGGGTGGGCGGGGGAAGGGAGGAGGGGGATTCTCCGCCCCCCCACTCCCTGAAAGCAGCGGTTCTGGTTCTTTCAGGGAGGGGGGTGGATGAGCAGGGGGTGGGCGGGGGAAGGGAGGAGGGGGATTCTCCGCCCCCCCACTCCCTGAAAACAGCGGTTCCCTGCTTTCAGGGAGGGGGTTGGTTGCACGGGGAGTGGGCAGGGGAAGGGAGGAGGGGGCTTCCTAGCCACCCCCCCAAAGCCGGGGTTCCGCGACTTTCGGGAGGGAGGGTGGAAGCGCGGGGGGGGGCGGGTGGCAGGGAGGAGCACTTTGCTTCACCCCCTGCCCGATCTCCTGCCTCTTCGCTCCGTTTGCGAAGAGGCAGGAGATAGGCAGGCAGGTGAAGCAAAGTGTATCCGGCATATAAGACGACTGTCAATTTTGGAGGGCACTTTTGAGTGCTCAAAAGTCGTCTTATACGCAGGAATATACGGTAATTCAAAAGCAGTTACCCAGACAATGCAGTTCCTTTTCTTTTCTTGTCTTCCCTCCAGGCCTCTCAACTGACATACAACTTCTGAAATGCAGTGGGCCCTTGGTATCCACTTGGATTTGGTTCCAGGACCCCCCATGGATATCAAAATCTGTGGATGTTCAGGTCCCATTATATACACTGGCATAATAAAATGGTGTCCCCTATATAAAATGGCAAAAATCAAGGTTTGCTTTTGGGATTTTCGTTTGCAAACTGTGGATGGTAGAATCCGTGGATACAGAATCTGGATACGGAGGGCCAACTGTATGAGCATCTGCTATCTGGAGTATAGTAATAATAACGAAACTGATTTAATAGCACTACCGATAAATAAAAATAAGCTGCAGTTAATTGTTGATTTTCAATTACATTCTTGGAAAGCTTTCTTATCCAAATTAATACTTAATGTATTAAAGCATTTTGAATACTCTGAAACACTCTATAAATATTCTATATTTATTACAAAAAGAAGTTAAGTGTCTTAAGACAGTTCCTACCAATATAGAGAAACCTACTTACCTCAAGCATTCTAACATCCGAGAAGCGATTTTCTTCCGTCGCATCATGCTAAACACCCAGATACGACTAATGCCACAAAGAGCAGGCTCCGGGGACGTTGAGCAGCACCAAGCCTTTTGTCTTTCAAAGGTGACTTTCTCATTTTCTGTACTATCTCCTGGAATCTTTTCTTCGATAACTCTGTATCCCTTGAGAAATCAGAGAGTTGACAGGATTTTTATTGCCAAGTTCATCAAAACTGCTAATGAAAAGGTGAATTTGGTATCAGATGTTTTAATGGCTACCTCCTCTCAAAAGGAGGTAGTACAGTGTTTTACAATGACACATATATAAATTGGAAGATAGATACTTTCATGTCAGCAACTGAAAATTCAGCTGCCAGGAAATTCTAGTTAGTAGCAGCTCCACACAATGTGCTCCTTTGGAATTTCATTGGAATATGTTCTGCATCAGCTGGTTTTCTCCTAGGATTTGTGTCCTCAGAACAGTTAGTACTACTATTCATTTAAAACATACCTTCGCTGCAATGTTTCTTATGAGATCTGCATCAAGACTACAGAAATAACTTTTTTCAGCAGATTTCTACTGAAAACAAATCAGAACACTTTTCAGTAAATCCCATTACATTACAGACCAGTGACTATCATAGGCTATGGGCCTGCATTGCCCCCCCCCCAGGGGATCTTGGAGCGCTCTAATGCCCTGCTGCAGCCCACCCAAATGCCCCTTAAAAATCAACTTCCACATCAGTTATGGTTAGAAAAAAGCCCACACCTGGGCCAGCACAGGGGAAGGGATGCAAAAAACATACCTCTTGTCAGAAAAAAAATAAAAACAATTTTCATGCCAAGAGCACTGTTGCATTAAAACAAGATGAAGACACCTCTGCAGCCCCAAAACAGAAACTGGAAGTGGGTACCCAGTCATTTCTGTTTGATTTTTCTTCACCTACCACATTTTTAGAACTGGTGCAATGGGTTGTGGGGCAGAAAATGCTCCCAGACCTCTGGAACCTGTCCACCACAGGTTTATGCCAACTAGGGTTAATCTCAACTACAGCAGACCCACTGAATGAATCAAACTTACTTAAGTGTTGCTATAACAAGTCCCCACTTATCCAGCTGATCTACTCTAGTCGAGACTGGCAATTCGATTTAGTCCTGGAGCTAAAAATTAAAAAAGGAATGTTGGTCTTACCTGTGATAGGCTCATTTTCAGTAGATGGGCAAGGAACATCCTGAGCACTTGGGTTGGCTCCTCCTATCACTCCAGGAAGGCAGGAAATGGAAATGAAGAAAGGTCTTCTGGATGGCCCCAAGAGGGGAGGAGCCAGCCCAACCTCTTCAGTTACTTACAAAGCCAACATCATACATATCCACTCCAGACCAGAAGAGAACAGAAGCAACAATAAGGAGAAAACCACAAGGAACAACTATTCCGAGCTGGTGGGCTTGGGGCAGAGTGCCGTGTAGCCAAGGCTGTCCACCAACTGTCAATAACTAAAGAACTGAATAACTGGAAACTGTGCCAGCGCTCTCTGGGTGGGGAGGATGTTCCTCGCCCATCTACCGAAAATGAACGTATCACAGGTAACACCAATGTTCCTTTTTTTCAGCAGATGGGCTCAGAACATCCTGGGCACTTGGGACATAGCGAAGCCTCCCTATTCTAGGTGGGTGCACCACTATAATTGCAGCACTTGTGGTGGAGTGTGCTGTGATGCTGCCTCGCGACCGTAGATTACTTAGTCTATAATAACAGATCCTGGTGCAAACCCTAATCCATCTGCCCAGGGTAGATGATGGCACCTTCTTTCCCACGGAATGACACAAACAGAACTTCCGGTGTGCAAAAGGGTCTTGTCCCCTTCAGGCAGATGCGAATCATCCTCCGAACGTTCCGAGCATGCCAAACTTCTCAAGCTCAGTTGAGGGACCTGAACAAAAAAGGAGGGTAATAAGACCACCTGCACCCTATGGAAGAATTAATTAGCCTTGGGGATGAAGGCTTAAGGGGCTCGGTATTCTGAGAAAGGTAGAGTTGAATCACCTTCTGATGATTTAGGGCCTATTGTATGATGAAGGGGTCCCTGGCTCTTGACACCATGTGTGTCAAGGTGATTGGTGTTCATGATGGTCTAAGACCCCAGCCAAGGCTGCCCTGGAAGAATTCTGAAAAGGGGTGGACCAAGGTTTTCTGGAAGACCTACAAGTCACCCAGGCTGGCTACCAGAGCACTGCCACAGAGCAGTGTGCTTCCAGTCCATTTGATCTGGTGAATCAGCATAGCAATAGTATAGCATTAATCTTACTATATTCTCATCAATGCAAAGCACTCCCCAAGCGTTTCACAATGCACCAGCCAATCGCTGCCCCCTCCCACAAGCTGGGCACCCATTCCACCAACCCACAGAAGGATGGAACGTTGAGCCAACCCAGAGCCCTGCAGGGTCAAACCCATAATGCTGTGGCTGCAGTTCTGGTAGTCAACCATCATGGCTCCACAAATGTCCCCCTTGGGCTGCCACCTGGACTAGACCTGGTAGAGGGTTTGAGGGCTATCTGACACATCAGACAGAGAACTATGCTGGAACCTGTGGGTTGGGAGGCACCATAGGCAGGGGCACCCTTTGCTCCATGTGCCTAGCTCCCCTTTTCACCCCTTCCCTCCAGGTCTAGGGACTTGAGGCTATAGACCCCAATGGAGTAAACTGGGACTCAAAATGTACTCTGGCGGGTTCTGCAACCATTCAGAGTGGCAACTGACCCAAAAATTTAGAGTTACGCCTGCTCCCAACTTATCAGCTGGTTACACTAACTGCAGAGGCTCTGCTTTGTGGCAATGTGGCTTCATCATTTTGGAAAAGGGCTATGAATACCTGACAGTCAACCAATATTTCAGCCAGCATGGTGAACAGTTGTTCACTGGATTATTTGTACACCTCTATAAAATAAGACTATTGGCATAGTTAGGTAATGGGGAGATTAGCTAATGTGTACTCCCAGTAGGCACTGTTGAGTCCATATGAATGCATGGATGCACCCTGTGTTAACAGAGAACTGCTTCCAGAATTCTGATTACCTCTGAGGAAGCATCTTCTTAGCCACTTAAAGAACCTTCTAACTCCATGCCAACATTATCATCATCCTGTTGGCCGCCTGAGAGCATACCATATTGAATGGTTGTTGAGTAAGGAGTCATGAAACTAATAGGACTTGGTAGGAGTAGCAGTGGAAGGAATTCCTCCAATAAATATCTGTCAAAGTGAAAAACCTGTCAAACAACTCTATGGGCCACTGCTTAAATTAGTAGCTCCCTAAAGAAAAAGGAGTTGGACAATATGTTAAAACTGAGCATGTGTGCTAGCAGAAGGTAAGGGGCAGCCTCTGGCAGCCCCCTCCCCGTAAATTGTACTCTTTCAGCCCCAGAGCGGGGAGGGGGCAGTGGGGAAAAAGAGGTGCTTTCTGAACAATCTTACCAAGAGAGCCTAGGAGAAGGCACCTGGCCACACCCACACACTGACTAATCTTATAACAATAGGGTGATCAAACCGTCAAGACCCCATGGTTTAGGGCTGAACTTTTTCCCAGAGTATTGAAAAGTCTGGAGTGAGCTGAAAGATAAGCCCATCAGAGGGTATTCTTATTTAAAATGTAGCTATTTCGACTGTAATTAACAAGCACTTTTATGGTAGACCCCTTCAAGGCTACTCAGGGTGGGAGGGTAGGGACAACTGCTGAGCATAATAAACTATTATAATTTTAATGAACTAAGGAAAGTTGGGGGGTAAAGGGTCTTCCTGGCTGACCCTTTAGACAATTGCCCCCTTCAGACAATTTCATAACAGTCAAATTCGGGAGGAGAACCTCTCCTTAGCAGAAAGGCTCTGTGTTTCTTAGTCTCCCCCATAGACAAGCAGCAATCCTCTGAGGCAAGGAGAAGGTGGGGGTTAGGTGTCTCCAAAGACCTAGGGAACTGGAGCTTCTGTATTCCCTACTTGGAACCTGGCTGACCCAAACCATTAACCCATTATGCAGTGGTGTACATCTGACCCAGTTAGGGACGATTTTCTCAAAGGACTCTAGGTGTCTGTAAGCACTATAGATCCACTGAGTAACCAGCGGATGTGGCGGGAGGGGGGAATATTTCCCTTCCTGAATGGGTCCAACCTGAGTTTCCTCATTCAATTTAACTTAAAATAAATTTGTGTTGCAGCCTGCTCTCATACTGAAAACTGAGATTTAAGGCTGACACCAATCACCAAGATGTGCTTACCCTTGCATCTCCTCTGCCCTGGCATGAACAGGGGAGGGGTGAGCAGAGACAGGGCATCCATGAGGGAGAAAAAAACTGTAGTGTAGACCCTAATTCATGGTATTACAATAATTATCAGACATGAGGAGAGGTTACCTGCCACCCCTCATAAAACTGAGCCCCCTGCCCCCCCCAGTGCTTGGGGGGGGTGCTTATCTCATCTACTTGCTACCCAGGCAGGCTGCTTTGCACAGTATCTTCTGCCCGACAGCTAGGGAACCACTCCTGGGTTAGGAATGCTTGGGAGCTACTCCTGCTTATGAGTAGGAAGCTGCAGATTGCCTGTAGGGTAACCCTGACATTCTTAGGAAGAACATAAAACCTTTAAAACTGACGAGGGACTTCAAAGCAAGGGTTTTGAAGCTTATGTTCTTAACCAGGCTATGTAACTCCTTGGCTACACCAGGGCTAGCCTATTAGAGATTGGCTTGCTCCACTCCTACCTGCATAAGTGAGCTAAGAAGCACACTTCCAGGGAGTAGAAGAGAGATCCCCAACCGCCCCCCTGAGGCAGGGCAGTGTGCTGGGCAGGGGGAAGCTCCGAAGGGAGGGGAAAAGTCATGGGCCCTATCCAATTTCCTCAAAAGCACCAGGAAATTCTTCAGTTTTGGACAGGTTAAGAAATTGGGGGTGGAGGAAAACCTTCTCTCCCTCTTCCAATGAGCCATCTCCTTCACCCACCTCCAAGGAGGTGTGCTGGAGGCTTTATCTTACATTCCTCCTCTGAGGAATGGACAGCAGAGGCCATCGTTCTCTGGTGGAGGCATGATGCCACGTGGCCAAGATCGCAGCCATCCATGTTGGAAGAAGAGGCCTCTGCCTCTTCCCGTGTGGCCGTGGCATGAGAATACAAGAGTGATGCAACATGGTCCCAGGGGGACACCACCATGCATTTCCCAGGCTGTGAAAGGGTCTCCCCCCACCCGTAGGGGTCCCCTGTGCCATTGGGGAGGAGGGAGAGTGAGCTCGCCCAGCTTAGGAGCGGCATTCCTCTGAGAAAAGGCCCACCGTGATCTCCCTAGCTACTAGTTCCTGGACCCAGGCTAAGAGATGACTCAGAGGTGGCATTCCCAGCTTCTTGAGGGCCTGTTGCTTGGGACAGGGAAGGGGGTGCACCTTGAACCTCCCCCCTCTCCCCTTTCGCTCCTTGTGTTCAAGGTTCATGGTAGCCACATTCACAAATGCCATGGTTTCACAGGCTACAAGCACTCAGACCCAAGCAAAGAAGTCCGAGGCAGCTTCCGCCCCAAGAATTCTCACTGGGGCCCCGAGGTCACTCACGCGTCCATCGTCTGCTCACATTGTTTGGTCCGTGCTCCCGGGCCCCAGTGGGTTGGAGTGACAGTGGACAATATGGCCGCAGCCCAGGAGGGGGAGGTTGGAGTCTGTGTCTCTTCTGCACCCCCATGACCCATCAGGTAGGGCTGGCAGAGGATCCCCGGGCCACAGTCTGGGAGGGATTTGGTTCCCACCTCTCCAGACCCAGGTGCCTCCACTGCGGGGTGGCCTGTGTTGCTCTGGTGGCTGGGCTTACTCCTGCGCCAGGTGAGGGAAGCGAAGCCAGGGGAAGATTAGATCACTCGCTGGCATCCTGTGTCCGGGGCTGCTTCCTGGGCATGACCTCGAGGAACAAATTCACTGCAGCCACACCAAGCCAGAGTGAGTGGTTTGCAGGGGTCCGTGCCTCCTCTGCAGCCCCTTGACCTGGCAGGTTGAGGTGGAGAGGGATCTCCAGGCTGCGGTCCGGGATGGAGTTGGCTCCCACCTCCCCAAAACCAGGTGCCTCCACCGTGGGGCGGTCTGTGTTGCTCCGGCAGCCAGGCTTGCTCATGCACAAGGTGAGGGGAACCAAGCCGGGGGGATAAACGATTGCCTGATGTCATCCTTCCGCCCGGTGGCATCCTTCCAGGGCTGCTTCTTACTCAGCATGAGCTCGAGTGTAGGTAGCCCAGGCGTTCCGAAGAAAGAAATTGGAAGCATGGGGGGGGGGTGAATGAGAAGGGTATTCTTTTTTTCTTTTTTTGAAAAAAAAAAAGAGAGAGAGAGAGAGAGAGAGAGAGAGAGAGAGAGAGAAGATGGAGAAAAGAGGTCTGGAGTCCCATGTGGCCAAGGCAGGAGCTCTTGGCAAGATGTCCTCCTGGAGCGAAGGCGCAGGGTACAAACACGAATCAAGGAACATGAGAGACACTGCAGACTGGGCCAGCCAGAAAAATCAGCAGTAGCAGAACATGTTATAAACCAACCTGGACACAAAATGATATTTAAAAACACAGAAATTCTGGACCAGGCCAACAACTATCATGTCAGAATGCACAGATAAGCTATTGAAATCCACAGACACCTGGACAACTTCAACAGGAAAGACGAAACTTAAAAGTAAACAAAACCTGGCTCCCAGTTTTGAAAAATTGTAGAATCAAAACTCAACACTTACAAAGGAATTCCACCCAGGGACAAGGGGATTTCCAGCAGATAATGGCTCAACAACCAACCATTAGCCAAACAGACACTAATCATCCTTGCATTTCTATACCCAGAAACTAACCATTCAATTACACAAATTTACATATACTCCCCAACTGGGGTTCACAATATATAAACTCCACACACACTTCTACCCGACCATTCTCTGAAGATACCAGCCACAGATGTAGGCAAAATGTCAGAAAGAAACTATTCCAGAACACGGCCTCATAGCCCGGAAAAAAACCAAGGAAAATCTATGAACTGAAGAGGTTGGGCCAGCTCCTCCCCTCTTGGGGCCACCCAGAAGATCTTTCTTCATTTCCATTTCCTGCCTTCCTGGAGTGATGGGAGAAGCTAACCCAAGCGCTCAAGATGTTCCTCGCCCATCGACCGGAAAATCTAGCCTCCCTGCTTCTACACTTGAAAAGTCTGGTTCCTTGCAAATAATTGCTATGCTGCTCCTTGCAGTATAAACTAGAGACTGACAAGACTTAGTCCTGTAGCAGTAGGAGAGACGGAAGACCAGCATTTTATGAATGTGAATGTCAGGCTCATGTGACTGGGCCTTCAAATTTAATCTTGGTTGTTTTTTCTTATTTGTTGTTAAGTGCCTTCAAGTTGACTCTGACTTAACAGCAACCTTATGACAGGGATTTCTTGGCAAGATTTATTCAGAGGAGGTCTGATGCTACCTTCCTCTAAGACTGAGAGAGTGTTTGAGGCTGATCAGGGATTCAAATCCTGCCCTCCTAAGCCCTCATTCAACTCTCAAACCACGATAGGCCTCACACTGTTATCATCTGATGAGTCCTTAAAGATATAGTCAAAGGACTAGAATATTGTTGTCTAATATGGATATTGATATAGAATATGGTTGTCTAAACGGAAAAAATATTTCTCACGGAATGGGACGAGAATATGACCTGTCTTAATGACAGCCTGTATCTTATCGCTGTATTCAGAAGGAGGGGGCTAAATACTCCATATACCCCACAGGAAAAGCCTTTGCAGCTTTCCCCAGAGTTTTAAAAAACCAGCAGAAGGAATGCACATTCCTCATCATTGGGACAAGCAACTGAATTTATAACTTTCCCATACAAGCAGAAGCTGAAAGCTGATTGGCCGGATGAGTTGGGGGGCAGAGCTTGCTAAGCAGGCAAGCGCCCAGAACCGCCATGTTTTTTCCTCGCTTTAGTGAGTGAGCACTAATACAATAAAATGGGGTTGTTGGGGGGGGGGTTGCTCTTCTGTTAAGGCAAAATATCACACTTTTGCACCTTAGATATGCTTTTTTTTAAAAAAAACACCTTTTCGGTGGTGGCAACTGGTGAGAATAAAGTAATTCACTCCCAGCTGCCATCTTGATTCTCAGTCATGGCTGTTCACTTGTCTGCAATCTACCTAAATCCCTCCAAAAAATCATTAAAACCAATCATAGCTGCTGCGAGTTGCCTTTACTGCAGAGCAATCCACTTCTTTTTGCCTTGTATAGACAACCTCAGAAATATCTGGACCATGTTTCCCCTTATTTGAAAGACTTGCAAAGCTAGCAGGCCCAAGCTTCTATTTTTATATTTATTAATCATTTCTACCATCTGACCCAAGATGAGGACCCAAGACCATCATCACAGAGAATAGCAGAATTCCACACCTCTAATACTGTTTTATTATTGGATCAGTCAGTTTAGCAACTGAAACAAATAAAGAAATATTACAATATACTAAAACTGACTAATTACACTACATGCTATTGAAACAAGTGTTAACCTTTCAGGTGCATTTAATCTGAAACAGTCAATGAGATTTTTAGTTTTTAATATTATTATTGCTTTGCTGTTCAGTCTAGGAAGAATGTCTAAGGTCTGCTCCTATTTAAGAAACTCTTTTGATTACTTGATGAAATGCCAAGTTATAAGATTTTGAGATGACAGACAATTGTCCAAATTAACTGGCAACAACTTCTCTAAAATACACAGAGGAACCCATCCAAAGACAACCTTAGCCATTACAATTGCACAGACAAAGATGTAGACAATTTTTAAATTAGTCCATATATATATATATATATATGGACTAATTTATACAGAAGAAACAATTATGACCAAACAAGTGAACCAATAATTATAACCAAACATGTGAACCTTCCATTTAAATGGGCTTTTATTCGAGTGGAGATAGATGGATAGATAGATTGATAGAGATGTAGATAGATATTAGATCTGTATATTAAATAACGAGACTGTGCCTCTACCTTTCTGACAAATCAGGGAGTGCTGATTGTGAACGCTTGAGTGGTGACCTTGAACATGTCTGAACCTTCAAGACGAACACCAACACTCTCGGCCATTCAGTTAATTGTCAGTTGTCATTTAAAGCAGCTGTGTTCTCTGTTGAGTGCTGGAAAAATGCTAAGTTTAAAAGGTGAGCAACGTGTCAATTTGAAATTTTTAGTAAAATTGAACAAAACTCCAATGGAATCTTTTCAAATGCTTACTGAGGCCTATGGGGAAGACTGCATGTCTCATGTGTTTGAGTGGCACAAAAGATTCAGAGAAGGATGTAAGAATATGGAAGACGATGAACGTCCTGGATGACCCTCCACTTCAAGAACTGAAGATATTGTGGGGGAAAAATCAGCCAGATTGTTTGAGAAGACCACCAACTCAGTGTCGAAATGAAAGCTGAAGCCGTGAACATTGACAAAGACACTGCATGGAAAATTTTGCATGAGGATCTCAACTTGAGAAAAGTTTGTGCCAAGATGGTCCCTAGGGTTCTCAAACCAGAGCAAAAAGAGTGCTGCAAGAAAAATTGTGCTGACATTCTGCAGCAACTTGAGGCAAACCCAAATCTTTTTCAAAAAAATCATCACTTGTGATGAAACCTGGATCTTCCAGCATGATCCTGAGACAAAACGAGTCAATGTACTGGAAAACACCATCATCACAAAGAATCAAAAAAGCATGTCAAAGCAAGTCCACATTCAAAGCCATGTTCATTGTTTGTTTTGACATCAAGGATGTAATTTTGGCAGAATGGGCTCCAGAAGGCAGAACAGTGAACCAGCATTATTATAATGAATTTTTGACAAAGCTGAGAGAAAGCATAGGGGGAAAAAAAGGACAGAACGGTGGGGAAATAGTTTCATTCTTCATAAGGACAAAGCACCTGCTCACACAGCACTTTCTGTGAAGCAGTTTTTGGCCGATAAACGCATTACTTACACTTGAACATCCTCCATATTCGCCAGATTTGGCACCATGCAACATTTTTGTTTTCTCTGAAGTGAAATCGGTGCTTAAAGAAACATTTTTTGAGTCAACTGATGCAGTAAAGAAGAAAATGGCAGATGTGTTGACACAGCTGGCAGAAACTGATCTGCTCAACGCCTTCAACCAGTAGAAAACAAGACTGCATTAGTGTGCGAGTGTGAACCGGGAGTATATTGAAGGGGACAAGCATTAGAATTGTAATACATATAAATAAAGATGGGTTATTGTATCAGTCTCGTTATTTAATAAACAGACTGTGTATATACTGGATGAAAATACTACCTACGTCCCATCACTCCACTGGCTCTGCTCAAAGATCAGCTTTTTTGCTCCTCTTTGTACTGTCACCTGGTAGAAACCATTCTACTAGGATGCAGGTTAGTAAGAGACAAGGAAAGGGACCATTCCATGGGTTTAACTGAGAAACAATTGGGCTCCTCTTCAAATTTGGCTCTCTGAGCTGTCCCCACTGGACCTGGTCATGAGAAAAACTACACTTTAAGAACTAATACCAGAGTTTACTCCCCCACCATTCTTTCCTTGCTCTTGTTGTGTCACCTAATTTAGACTGAAAGCCTATGGGAAGATAATATTAAAAAAATCTTGTTTTTAGTGACTATGTAAGCCAGCTAAAAAGCAGAGTAAAATGACTCAAATAATAAATTTATAATGAATTAAACATTGTAGGAAATTTTCAGGACAGAGAGCTATAAAAATGAAAACAGCAATTTTTCAGGAGACAGGATTACTCACCCACTGGATATGCTCTGCAATTAAGCAGCCAGTTACTTTTTTATCATTAGAAATAAATAATAGTGTTTTAGTTCTAGGGCATGTAACAGGAGCTTGTTGAAATCCAAGGTCATTATCTACCATCTCTCTGATCTCATCAACCTGCCAAAAAGAGCATAATAGAATTAAAATGTGTGTGTGTGTGTGTGTGTGTGTGTGTGTGTTATTTGCATGGGGATTGTATGTACAGGACAATTGAAAGAGTTATTTTTTTTTAAAAAATCATGAATAGTGCAACTGGGGAATAGATCTGGCCCACCAGATTGCTGTACCATCATTGACTATGCTAGCTAGGACTGATGACTATTTCAGTCCATAACATCTGGTGGACCACACATTCTCCATTCTTGATGTATATGGATCTCAAGTATTAAAGTTTTGGAAAATACTAAAAAACTTATTTTTGCATTACTAACAAAAGCTCAATAAAGATAAGCTTTTTGCAAAAGTAAAGGCCAATCTAAAAATTGAACTCACTGTCATATTATTATAACTTTCTCTGTTATAGCAATCCACCAGAACCAAAATTCTCAATACTTAAATGCTTACATTTATCAACAGATTACAGATCATGTAAGTTTCAGATCCTGATGTTAATAAAACAAAAATAGACCAAACCAACTAGTTTTAGCACAAGGATAAACAGCATGTAACCCTGTTTTGCAATCTCTCTACTGCCATCTGCACCACCCAAATCGCAATGACTTCCTCCATTCTCTCCCATCCCATAACTTCAGAAAGTAAAGTACGGTAGATGCTCTGCTCTGCACTCTGGTGTGAGAGGATGCTACTGCAACCTCCTGCACCACAAAGAGCCACTGCTGGCCCAACCAAATTTCAGTAACACGTATGGCAGCAAATTAAGTGACACCTGTCACATTTTGGCAGTAACAGAAACCCAAGTGGTGGTGCAACCCCTTGATGGATTGGAGGATGGCAAAGTGATTCCCTTATGGAAGGAAGTTATTCCCTCTGCATTAGAAGTTTCATGTCGTTTAATAAAACTGGTGCACAACAGAGTAACATCAGTCACTGTTCTAGAAAGAGTCTAGACACTAAGGGACTGTATTGCCTACATGTTAAAGATTAGGAACATGTGGCCCTCCAGCTTCTGAGCTGCAACTTTTCTCATGCTTTGGCTATACTGGCTGGGTCTGATGGGAACTACAGTCTAACCTCTTCCCCACCCTGGTAAAGGCCACAGAATTCCCCTCCCCCTTCCATCACCATCTTTTTTTGACATCTATGCAGATAGACTGTTGTCTACCTATGCACATCTCCTTTTATCACCATTCATGCCACCCCATCCACCCATGTAAAGAAAACAATGTTGGGCTAGGAAGAAGTAAAGTTGTGTACTGCCTTTTCATTGTTTGTAATAACTTGCTGTGGCAAGTATGTATTTCCCATGCAAAAGCAAGAAGAGAATACAAGTTTTTAAAAGTCTGATATACCTTCCTCAGTGCGTATTTTGGATCATCAGGAAGTACCATTATTATCTTGCCATCTGGATATTCAGCCAAAATTCTCTCTTTTTTCCAGCCCTAAAAAATAACAATAATACTAAACACACACACTTTTACATTGCTTAAACCATTGCTCACACCTTTATTTTCTTGCAATGTAGCTGTAAAATAGTCTACATTTGCCTAATGGGGCAAATCCTAATTGGGTCGTTTCACTTACACAAATGAACAACCACACAGAAGCTTATACAACACAAAAAATAGTAGCAAACTATTTCCAAAACTGTTCTGTTCTCTCCCCCCCCCGCCACTCTTTTTATGTCCTGAACAAGTCAAATATAAATTAGCTTAGAAGTGGCAGGCATAGTCTATCAACCATAATGTTTCCCAAAAGCAAGGTGTAGTATGTGCTCTCTCTCTCTCTCGCTCTCTCTCTCTCTCTCTCTCTCGCACACACACACGTATTTATACGCACACTAGCCTCTAATTAATATATGTAACAGAATTTTAAAGAAAGAATGAAGTGTTTCTTTAACACAGTTACCTCCCCAAATATAAAATATGTACAAGTCTAATATTTTGGCATGCAAAGACCTCCAGGAGGTTCTCAATGAACTGAATGGCATGCAATGGTTCAAAATAAGGAGTCACTTATAGTGTCATTGATTATAGCTATCATAGTCACAAAAATGAGACTATAAAAAGAATAACTACCTTCTAAGAACCTAAAGGGGAAAGTTGCTATGCTGTGTGTATCTGAAGTTAAACATACTCAAAAATGAGGTAATTAACTCTTCTTCAGATCCACACTGATGGTGATTAATGAGCAGAACCTGCATGGAAAAAAACAAAACAAAAAGCCACTTAAGTCTATTAAGATGGGACTTATTCAAAAACTAAAATTTACTTTCCTCAGAAAGACTGCCCAAAGTAGTTATTACAGAAGGACTAATTAATCTCCAAGCCTCACTTGTTGTATGAACCACTCTTACAGTGGGGGAGAGGGGAAAGGGAACTCATTGGAAAAGATTGTCCCCTAAATTTAAGCCATAGCTAAAAGTATTCCTATCAAACTTAGGTTTTCAGTGCTACAGATTACTTTAATGTTCAGTTTCAAGAAAACACACTAAACTAATGCTATCTACTCTACTATCAGATGAAGGCTCTTTTAGACACCACTACTAGGAAAAACAGAGTTATACTGCATCAGTACATTTCATTTTCTATCGCCAGTGATTCTAAAGCCAGGATAGTTCAGTTTGGAAAAGCAGGACTTTAAAAAAAAGTCTTCTCAAAATGTACATTCTTCCCTCAGTTTTTGGATTTTATTCTCCCATACTAACAGTGATATTGGGCTCCGTGGAATGAAGCTTAAGCATCAGACTACTTGTAGGGCTAGCCTGCTTTTAGCAGAATGAATGGCCACCTCAGCTGGCAGTTGCTGAGGGTCAGGAAACAACAGCAAGTTACTACAGAGTGGAGAGCTGTGTGCCACATGATCTGTGCTGTATTGCCTAAGTTAGCTGTCTGCCCTCATGTGCACAGGAGGATGCTATCCTGGTGGTTGTGGTTGTGGTTGTGGTTGTGTGCCTTCAAGTTGTTTCCGACTAATGGTGACCCTAAGGCAAACCTATCATGGGGTTTTCTTGGTAAGATTTGCTCAGAGGGGGGATTGGGTTTGCCTCTCCTTTCTGCTGAGGCTGAAAGTGATCTGTCCAGTGGGTGCTATCCTGGTACTGTTCCCAGTTCCCAGTCTAGGAAGTTTCTATATATGGAATAGGAGGGGAGACCATGCTATTTGTCTCATGCATCAAAATGCTTTGCTCTTTGTAATGTGTTATATAGAGGACTGCTGCTGAAGATTATTCATAAACTATCTCTACTGCACAATATGTCAAATTAGACTTTTAATAAGGACTCAGCTTTATGAAGATATTAAGCTGATGCTAACTAACTGCATTTATTCCCAGTCATTTTTGAAAGTGCTGATCCCTTAAAGCTCTTCAGACAGGAAGGACAACAGGACACAGGTGTCCACATATGCTTGCCTCTGTTATGAGATCAGAGGCATCTGTCATTGGGCTCATCTATACGAGCCTGAAAAAACCACACTGCTCTGCAGTATTAGCTCAAAGCAGCTGCAACTTGTCTTAACGGTTTTACAGCTCCTATAAACTTTGCACACCCCCTAGCCAAGATGGCAGCTGTGAGTGAATTACTCATGTTTTTAAATCTTCCACCACCATTTTTTTTAAAAAAAACCTTTTCCATGGTGCTCACAAGCAGTATTTCACATTTACCAAAAAAGAAAAAGAAAGAAAGAAAAGAGAAAGAGAATACAAATGGTTGTTTTTATTGCCTTAGTGTTCACTTGCTAATGTGAAATCCAACATGGTGGCAACAGCACTTGCCTTATTAGCAAGCCCCCACACTCATCCAGCCAATCAGTTTGTACTTCTTTCCTATGGGAAAGTGATTCAAATTGAATTGCTTGTCCCAAAGAGCAGGAATGCGCATTTCCTTTGGAGTTTTTTAAAACTCCAGGAAAAACTGCTGAAGGCTCTCTCGGCGTAGTCTTTCATTACCCTCTTCCAAATACAATGCATGGATTCAGGTTCCCATTAAGATAGATCATATTCCCAGCAAATTCCATGAGGATTTTTTTGACCATTTAGATGAACGCATCGTTTACTTTATCTGAGATAAGTGGTAGGGCCTTAGCTTTGGAATGCTTTCTCTACAGAGCCTCATCTGCTAACTACTCTGGGATCTTTCTGGTGTCAGGAGAACTTATTTATTTTCCATGCTTTGCTAATATTTTAATTTTTGTTGACTTGTTTTACTAGAACACTGCTTTTACAGACTTGTGGTTTTAAGTTCATATAATGGGTTTAAACCATATACTGGGTTTAAAAGAGTTTATTGTAAATATTGTGAAGCTATCTAAATAAAAAAACAGAAATAAATGGCTGCAATCCTACTTAAGCTGAGTCCACAACAGAATTCACTTTCAAATAAACATAAAGGCTGGGGCGTAAAAACTGAACCAAGGGATTCAAATTATTATTTACAATACGGGACAAACACAACAATTGTGTCATGTCAAAGACCTAGTGAGATTTGCACAAATCCATCCACAGTTTGGTTATGTCACCCTTTCACACTGCAATTTTATCTGGAATGCTCATTAAGTAACACAATGCTCATTAAGTAATTCTTTTGGTAATAGTATACTAACATGCCACATAAAAAGCAGCCTGACATGTAGGCTTTAGTACAAAAAAGGGGGGGAAAGTGACTCTAACAAAAACAGTAGAGAAGCCAAAAGAGAAATATAGCCCACTAGGGATTTATTACACAACAGAAAGGGGATGTATTAATTTCCACCAGGGGCAGCCAACAACTCCATCAGGCTACAATCATTCATTCACCCAAGCAGCTTCCACTGCCCCATCCCCATCCCTGCTTTCTCAAATGCTTTAGGTTGTCTTCCTCTCCAGATCTCTCTCTGTAAGAATGCTTTCTAAATAAAATGCAGAAAGTACAACAAACTGTACTGTCTTGTGTAACTGTTCAATGTGTAACAAAAGCATCAGTAAGAAAAAGCAAACCTCAGTCAGATGTGGGGGGGAGGGGAGATATACCTTTGTATATTATTAAATTCCAAGGTGAATCTGAACCAAAGATTCAATTTATATAGTATGCATAAATTAAGTAGCTTGGCAAGTTCAGTTCAGTTATCCTGGAGGTCTTACCAATGTCACTGCAAAGTATGGAAGGTAACGTGTAATAAAGAAAACAAACTTCACTGGTTCTAATACAGCTTACAGCGTATATTAACCCAATTACAATTTTGTATGGTAAATAATTTTTTAAAGTAAAATTTAGACTATGCAAAACTTAATATATTCTATTAGCCACAGAATGTTCATTCTCAAATATATATATATATATTCATCTTGAAAGTACGGCTCCATTTTATTTCTCTTTTTCCTTTTGATATACACACAGGACACACCACAATAGAAAATGTATACATGGCATTGTAGAGAAACTACTGGCTAGTTTTAGTTTGTATAATGCTTTGTACTAAGCAATATATTATAATATTACTTTGTGGTGGGGCAGAATGGCCTCAAAATGTTTTAATGAGTGACAAGCATTCCAAACATTTCTAATGGGATTTGACTCTTGCCTACAATGTTTTTAGCATTTCTATAATATGCTATAACTGGCATTAAGCAGAATTCTGATTAACACATAGCAAAAGCATCAAAATTTGTATATTAAAAAAGAATTTAGACTCTTCTTACCACATATTTTACAGCACTTATAAACTGGTTATGGAAGAGTAAATGCTGAGTTTCGTCCTCAGGATTTGAAGCAGTGTAAAGCATTCCACAAACATTACAGGAAATAGCTCCAAATCGTTTTTGTCCTGCATCCTATATTTAAAAAATTAAATATATTATTAATGCAAGAATAATATATAAAGAAAGTTTCTTTTTAAAAAATATGCCGTTTATGAAAACATAAATACCGGTAGACTCCACCTTGCTAAAAAATACAGTAAATATACATTGGTTTGTTTGTTAATGGAAATGATAGTGGCTGTGAACAAAGTTCACAGACTGCACAACCCATAAATGTCCCTCCTGATTCCTCTTCATTGTAAAACAACATTTAAAATAAATCACCATAAAAGCAAAGCATAAGGACACATTTAAATGTTCACGTGTTTGGCTTACAATAATACACAAGTTGAACATTTAGAATGAGAACACAACAACACTTACTATGACAAGCTGCTTGTCACTATCTTTTGCTGCTTCTTTCAGTTTTTGAATATGTTCCTCAGATGCAGGGAAGCCACTTCCACATTTTGATGCTAATGAAATCTTTGGCAGACATGCCCTTTAAGTATAAAAATAGTTCATACGAATAAAATGTTATTCCTCTGTTTATATGTTTTAGTATGAACTTAAAACATTTTCTCAAACAACATGAATGGAATAAATATGCAATTAAAACAAATGAAACTTGCTTTATTGCAAAAATACAGTTCAAAATTCTTTAGCTGTGCTTCCTCAAAAAATATGGGCTGGCATCCTGTTGTTGAATTACAATGGTGTGAGTGAGACTTATACCACTGCAACTTGCTTTTAAAGTTGTTGTATAGGTCGGAATTCTGTTCCAACTGCATCATGATCAACCCCACTCCTAAACTCACCTTGTAAGCAGTGCAGCCCCCACCCACCAACAAGCTCTGCATAGAGAATGCTCTATGACTGGAAAGGATAAAGTTACACCTACACACCGTCATGGTGTTTGGGAGGCTTCCATGCTAGAGAGCTCTTTTTCTTCCATGAAGGAAGCAAGTGTCATGCCCATGGATCTGGAGAACATGGCCATGTCTAACACAGGGGCAATATCACATACAATGCTTGCACTATGAACAGTGACTGATATTCACACTGGCCTTTACAATACAGATATCCTAATAGCTGCAGTCCCATACAACCCCTTAGTTGTCCTCAGCAGACAGAAGATACACCCAAGAGCACTCAGTGTGTGAGGAAAGGGAAAAGAAGGAAACAAGCAAGTGAACAGGGAGAAAATAATTAAACATTTTATTTGCAAAGTCAACTATAATAAATATTTATGGGCAGAAAGACAGAAGGGTTTAATGTAATTACTATAAATAATACATAAATATAGTAGAGCCCATTTAGAAAGTACACTTTTCTGCATGGTCTTTTTTCATCATAACATTGCTGGGCAAAGTATGAGCTTGTCAGACCTCAAAAGCACACTCTTTATGACTTCCACAGTGTGAACATCAGTCAACTGAAATACATATATACCCTCCTAAGGAATAACTACTTTTATATTCATTAAGCTAGTAAGGAAATTACGAACCATAACTACATTTATTTTTGAAGGGGCTTATGTTATAATTATAAACACACAGCCTCCAGTATTAGATCATAAAATTGACTGATAAAATAGAACACAGCAAGAGCCAGGACTGGCAAAGAACAACACATAAGAGCTGTAATATCAGACTCAGCTTTTTCATTGATGTGTCAGGAGCAAGCAACATGGGACAAGTCCTAGCAGAGTCTACTCCAACAAAAGATAAGGGTGAAAAGGATAACAGCTTAAATTGAGAGTGGACAGATGGTTCTCAGACTCAGTCTGCAGACACTTCTTTTTATTTCCCAATACCCAGAGAATACAGAAAGGGAAAATATATTACTCTTACACCAACAATTTTTACTCTATGTTGATAATATTTACTTCTAAAGAAAAGGGTCAAAACTTTTATGCAAATTTTAGAAGGGTGAATAACATATAAACAAAGGCACCAAGCAATGCAACTTTGGAACTCTACAAAATATTGTACCTGCTCTCATTTGTCTCCAAGGTTTTATTTGTGAACAGTGTTCGAACCAACTGTTTGGGAGCTGGATCTACAAACAAATCAACATGTCACTTCATACATATCATTAAAACATGTATAAAGAAAGACATTATAAGAATGTTTAATGACAAATAAATCCAGAAAGTACAGATATCCCTGTAAATAGTAACATTTAAATATCTAAAACAAATACGTTTTCTGTGTAATTTCTGTCTTTGTGATTTTTTAAAGATTACTGAAGGATATGGTTGACTATTAAAGCATTTTGAAACTAAAACAAAATTCAAAGTAACTAGAAAATAATCTAGGAATCAAGAGTTTCAACTCATAAACAAAGAGATTTCATTACGCATGAATGATCCCAATGAATATAAACTGAAATCTTTCTAAAAGATCACACTTTTTTTCTGGATAAGTGATCTGCAGTCACTGTCATGACATAGTTAGGTTCTGTTCCACAATTCCTAAACAAAAGACTAATGTGTCAGATGCTTCCTACAATATGCTGGAGTCAATTAAGGACTAAAGTGAAAGAAAACACTTTTGAGTTGTACAATGTATATAACAGGGACCATTATAGCTTCTTTGTATGGTACATATAACACAGAAGCAAATTGGAGATGAACCAGCTCATTAACACAATTCTCATGCATAAGGAACCAATTCAATAGTTGGCATCTATAATTAAAAGGCAACTCAGACAATGGGGCTAGGAAAAACTTTGACTGAAGCTTTGCTAAGATACTGCCAGCCAGAGCAGGAAATCATGGAAACCAATTGTGTGACCTTGGGCAAGTCACAGCCTCAGAGGAATGCGATGACAAACCCTCTTTGAACAAGCCATGCCAAGAAAACCCCATGACAGGTTTGCCTTAGGGTCACCATAAGCTGAAAATGACTTGAAGGCACACACACAAAAACAAAAACAGAAGCAACACTCTTAAGCAGCATTGCTTAACATCTTATATGTAGTCACCAAACCAGCTATCCATCATACAACAGACCAAACTATACTCCTGAGATCCAGAAACCTCTAGATTGGGAAGAAATGGTGGAAAGGAGGGCCTCCTTGCAGGCCAAAATACAAGGCCAAAGACTGAATCATAATTTCTTTGATTGAATCACTATTTGTGCTGGCCTTCTCTAGAGAAAAGATGAAATATTTAGCAGTGCTCAAGAGCTTCAGAAAGAACAAATGTCTTCACCTTATAAACAAATGGCTCTCAACCTTTATAGAATTCATAGAATCATAGAGTTGGAAGAGACCCCAAGGGCCATCCAGTCCAACCTCAATTCTGCCATGCAGGAAGACACAATCAAAGCAATCCCGAAAGATGGTCATCCAGCTTCTGTTTAAAAACCTCCAAAGAAGGAGACTCCATCATACTCCGATGCAGTGCATTCCACAGCCAAACAGCTCTTACTGTCAAGAAGTTCTTCCTCATGTTTATGTTAAGGTTCCTAGTTAATGCAAGTAGGATACATTGAATGTTCCTTAACCTATCCCTCTAAGTAAGTGAGAAAAAGGGGCCTCATATTTTGAAAAGCAAAAAAGAGGACATGTTTACTGACTGACTACTTCAAACCACCAATTCATATGACGGCAGACACTGTAAATGCCTCTCCTGTATAGGCTGTGATAATTACTAGAAATATTGGGACAAAATTGACAACCTCACCTACAGAAAAATGGAAAAAGATATGGTGATTAACACTGAAGGCAGAAACAAAAATTTGACAAATGCCAGAAACACCAATAGAAACCCCAGCTGGACACATCACGGACTATTATCAACCTGACAGAATGGCAACTTTCAAAAGAAGAAACATTCATCCTGTCCAAAGGAGGCAATTTTGCAGTTATCACCACCAGAATCCCAGTTGAAGACATCATCGCCCATGTTGAATCTGCCCTCTACCGTCTCCCGGAGGAAGGGGCAGAAGAGATAAGAGGAGAAACAGCTAGGATCCTAAGGAAGGCAAAACCACCACCCAGCAACATAGCAATGCAGGTGTTTTGGACTTCAAACCTCAGAATTCCTAACAGTGGTCATACTGGCTGGGGCTTCTGGAAGTTGAAGTTCAAAGCTTCTGGAGGGCCAAAGTCTATGACAGACTGAAACAGACAGTGTTAACATATTAGAAAGAAAAATTAAATGAACTTCCCAACAATAAGCCAGATCAGCAAAGGAAAAAGCTCCATAGAAAATAAGGTAAGCATCCTCAATTTGACATTTTCAAAGAATATTTTCAAGTTCTGATTACCCTGATAAGTGCATAGTATTTCATTCCATTATTTATAACGTCCTTTCTAATTCATGGTAAACTGATGCTTCTACAATTGTACATATAATTTGAACATAAAATTCCAATGCCAGTAAGTTCTGCAAAAGTAGTACAGTTATGAAAATACATGGAACGTATATTTACCTTGACATTTGATTTCTGCTGTATTTTTTATTACTTGCTTTGCTGACTGTTGTGCAGCAACTATTTTCACTGGTGTGTTTTCTGGACTTGACTCCAAATGTAAGTTGAAGCTCTAAAAAGAAATATCAGAACATACAATTTCAGTCACTGCTCCACCATATGCTGTCAAATGGTACAAATCAAAGTCTTATAAAAAGTCCATACAATTGCCAATACATTCAATACTGGCTGACAGAATGCAGTGCTTGGGGAAACAGAATAATTCAAGTTAATTATTTCTGTTAATTAAAGTCTTTTTTTTATACTGGAGCAGACAGGTTTCTGGGTGATGTGCAGTAAATCCACAATGATGCTGTCATGGTTTGCTTTGTACTAACTAATTGTATCTTGCCCCAGTCTTCCCATCTGTAAAATAAGATTGTTTGCCTTTGACCACATCTTTATGAACCTATACTGACTATTTTGAGAGTTTATGTTAGTAGACCCCATGAACCCAAAGGCTGCTTGCTCACTCTGTCTTATTCTGCACTAAATGGGGGGGGAAAACCTAACCCCATGTTATTTAATTACAGGTATTTGCTGGAAATGTCTAGGGGCAACACCGATTGCAGATCACTTTTTGAACAACTACCTACAATTGCCTCTTAATGCTGCCTTGTATATTTTTACACTGACAGCAATATGGTATTTTGATATGGTAAATATCTCTGATTATCTTGTAGAAAAGAAGCTCTGGAGAGTTTCTGCTTATTGCAAATACACAGTAAATGCATTAGAGCAAACCATGCATACTTTCTCAATGTAAAACTGACTAGGACAGCTTTAATATGTGTTACCTGGGAAAAGGAGCAGTAGGGATGACAAAATTAGCTCATCACAAGCACTGTGATATAATCAAATTACTGCACAAATTGCCTCACAAAACATGACTATTCAATCTAATCTCATACTAAAATAGATAAAATATACTATAGTTATACTGTACTACATATTATTATATTTAGTAAATATACTAATACAAAAAATAGGGAACATACTGAAATACAGCATGTCAGATATACCATCATAAAAGCATATTACAATTAATTACCTCATCTGGTGATGATTCATGACAATGCGATTCTTCAAATAATCCATTTTTTATACCCTGTACAGACAGTTCAGCATGGGGCATCTTATCTTTAGTCTGGCATCCTTCAGGGGATGCTGTATTCAACTTCTTCTGATCATATGCTGGGTCACCGTTGTTTTGTGACTGTATCAATTTTCTTTGGCCTTCTTCTGGAAGGTATATTTCTGCAGTTCTTCCTTGTTCTTCCACTGGAATGCCATGTTTTAAAACAGCAAGTTTGGGTGTACTTTGGGAATTTGAGATGCTTTGGCTCATATGATTAACCTTTTTAAACTTTATTTTAGTCCATTTAGAGTTTTTGTTTGCAGTGCTATGTCTGCCATTCACCATACATTTGACAGGCATTCCTTTTTTGCTGGGGAAAAATCGTTTACATTGAGAGTTCTGATTAGTTTTTTCTTCAGGAGACACTGCAGTCTGTGGCAACTCCTCTACTCTCTCTCTTTCTTCCCCTTTTCCATACTCAGGAAAATCACGTTTTACCTCTACAGTGTCTGATTCAATCTCACCTGCAATTTCCTCACACAGCTCAAGAATGCTGATCTTTTTAGTTTTCATTGTATACTCTGGTTGACAAACAGGTCTTGGACTCGAAGGTGCTGGCAACACTCTCTTAGTTTTTACACTGATTTTTCCATTTTTATGCACCACCTGCTTTTCTTTACTTTTCACACTACAAGATGATGTTACAGAGCAAGGAACTGTGGTGATAGATTTATTTCTAGATTCTTTGACATTACTGTCAATATTTTTTGATTCTCCTTCCTTATCTTGAGATGTGGTGAAATCACTGATTTTAGACTCTAATGGAGATTTTTTCTCTTTCAAAGAATCCATTTTCTCACAACTTAAGACTTCACTTCCTCTGTTTTTACATTCATCATTTTTCAAAAGCTTTTGTTCCATTTTTTGTTGGAGAGCTTTAGGCTTTCCATTTTTAACATGTGGAACTTGTTTTTTCATTTGTGTGCACTGTTTCATAATAGAAACACCCCCTTTATTTTTTCCACTACGCAACGATCGCACGTTAAGTGACTGTTGTAATCTTAGTGATCTTCTACCTTGATGCTCATCACATAAAGCACCATGTTGTAATTTAGGAAGGTGCCGCACCACCTCCTTCTGAGATGCTTCCTTAGTTTTTGTGAAATGTAACTGATCTTGTCTAACTCTAGCAGGACTTTTATTAGAATTAGCACCCATTGACCTTGTAGTTCTTCTTCCCCAATTAGAATCACAGGGTTTTTTGTTACAAAAGGTTTTAGTCCATGTTGGTTCAGGGTTTTGAAAATTGGGGTTTTTTTCACTAGAACTTTTGGAATTCTGGGCCTCTAAGGCAACACTGCTACTTCTAAGAAGTTTATTAGTTTTAGCAGTTCTCTCTTTTTTGGAATTCTCTTTCATTGCTTTTGTTTTAGAACACTGGTTCTTGTGAGCAGCTTTAATAGGCAATACTGAACATCTATTATGCAGGGTTTCAGTAAAACACTTCTTTGTACCTGCAGGTGACTTCTTTTGTTCCTTGCTTTCATGGGAAGTTTTGCTTTTGACAACAGCGAGCTTTCCCTTCCCTCTAGAACAAATCTTAGATGAGGACTTTGTAGAGTTCAGATGGTTAGTATGGCTTATTTTGGAAGATGTTTTTGTAGGAGATAATTTACCCAGAGGTTTTAGGGATGTTCTTTTGATACATACTGTTTTACCAGTTTTATTTTTAAATTCGTTTAAAGTCTGCTTAGAGTGCTTCTGTGCTCCTTTATTTTGAGAATGTAGTATAGACGATCTGCTTTTATTGACAGATGACCTTTCAGTTTTGGTAGAAGTTTTACGCATTTCTTTCTTCAGCACTGTATTTTTATCAGATCTGTGTTTGGCATTGGGCAGTTTTCCTTCTTTTCTACTTTTTACTAGTTTACTGTTTTTATCCAGTTTCTGCCGCTTAGCAGGAGGTTCAACTTGCACAGATTTTCTTTTCTGTGCTGCCATTTCTGAAATAGATAAGTCTTATGTCATTTCTACATTCTTTCCAAATACTCTGCATAAATTCCAGCTTAAAACACAAAAGTTTACACAATGACTTAGCTTACTCACAGGTACTGTTTTATAAGTGCACTCTGTCTCAGTAGAAGAAATGTTATGATCTGTGAAAAACACATTCCTCATACATTTGCATCCAAAGAGAGCATTACATATCTCCTATAAATACAGAAACAAAATATTACTCATACAATAATTGTTTTAAACATATCCCCAAGTTTAATTGCCTGGACCTGCATTATGCTACAATTTAAACTTATTTCCAACATTTTGTATTCAGATTTCAAACTGGCTTTCTAATTCTCCTAGAAGCTGAGCATTTACTATTTAACCTATATATTAAATAACTATGAATTTCCAGCACTGAACAAGAATTTATTGATCTAAACATTTCATAGGAGTTCAAAATTTGTTACCAGATTAAAATCCAGTGCTATGAACCACGGGGACTGCCTTTGGAAGTGGGACAATGCTGAGTGCAGAGAAGAGTTATACCAGTGGTTCTTTACTTGTGGTCCGAGGACCCTCAGAGGTCCGTGAAGGCTTGAAGGCTCCTTGGCCCACCTCCTCCCTGCAGTGGAGTGGACATGTGACAGGAGCCAAGGCAAAGGCTGGCTGGCTTGGCCCGCACATTGCCATTCAATCCACTCCAGCCACAAACTTGCAGCACGATGCAGGAAAAAAGTCTTCCCTCCCTCCCCAGTGCCTCTGAGGGAAGGTTTCATGGATGGTGTAATTGTATTGTTGCTGTTGTTGTTTTAAATCCTGAGTTAAGTCTTGGGGGTCTGTGGCAACAAAAGATATTTAAAGGGGGTCCCTGGTAAAGAAAGGGTTAAGAACCACTCAATTATACTATAAAGCTGCTCTGCAGCACATCTATATAGCAATGGGGAGGGGGCAAAATGTGGCCTTTCCAACTGTGGTGGTCTGCAGTTTCCCAGAATTCCTCTCCATTAGCGATGGTGGTCAACATTTGGAGAGCCACCCAGTAAGTGAAGTTAGCTATTTTAAGTTTGCTGGCAACAAGAAAACATGGTGTGCAAACCAGCCTCAAACCATGTTTTATTGATCTCAGCAACCAATAAGAAAAAAAAGTGTCAGCTTGGATATCCTGACAACCCACAGCATGGCTTTACAGAGTATAGCAACATGCCCCAACCACACTGTATAAGTCAGTGGTTCTTAATCTGGGGCCCAAAGACCCCCAGGAGTCCGTAATGTCCTCACAGGGGGTCTGTGAAGGCTTGAAAGTTGCTTGCCCCACCTCCTCCCTACAGTGGAGTGAAAAGTGGAAAGAAACAATTTTCATCTATGTCAGGGCTGAACTGAAATCCTACACCACTTCCGATCCAGGTTAAAAGGAAACAAAAACTGCTGGCTTTCATCCATGTTTTCAACATAATTTTAATGAATTTGCCCCCCACAATGAGTTAGGCCAGTGGTTCTTAAGCTGTGGCCCGCAGACCCTGTGGGGGCTGCAATGTCCCCACAGAGAGAAGTCTGCAAAGGCTTGAAGGCTGCTCAGCCCATGTGACAGGAGCCAAGGCAAAGGCTGGCTTGGCCTGCGCATTGCCATTCAATCTACTCCAGCCACAAACTTGGAGGAAGAAGCAGGAGAAAAGTCTTCCCTTCCCCTCCAAAGCCTCTGAGGGAAGGTTTAATGGTGTAATTGTATTATCATTATTATTATTATTATTAGCAGGTGTTGTTGTTGTTGTTGACCAACTTGGAGGAAGAAGCAGGAGAAAAGTCTTCCCTCCCCCTCCAATGCCTCTGAGGGAAGGTTTAATGGATGGTGTAATTGTATTATTATTATTATTACTGTTACTACTACTACTATTATTAGCAGGTGTTGTTGTTTTTGACAAACTTGGAGGAAGAAGCAGGAGAAAAGTCTTCCCTCCCCATCCAATGCCTCTGAGGGAAGGTTTCATGGGTGGTGTAACTGTATTATTATTATTTATTATCAACATCATCTATTACTACTAATAAAAACATTATTAGTAATAATCTAAATATCCTGGACTGGGAATAGGTTAGGTTGGCCCCATCATTGTGGGGCCCCCATAGTAATCCTCCTCCTGCAAAAACATTATTAGTAATAATCTGAATATCCTGTACTGCTGTAAGTTGAGTTAGGTTACATTGACCTGAGATAAACATATGGGGGCCCCAAAATAAAGCATTGCTGCCCCCCCCCAAATTCCTTAAACCAATCCTGAGGGGGGGGTCCCTGGTAAAGAAAAGGTTAAAAACCACTGGTATAAGTTTTTAAGAAGAAATAAAAGAGGCAGGAAGAGCGAATGGCAGAACTACACACACACACAGACGGGGCTGCCTCAAAACCCTCCCCACACAAACACATATACCCGTGTGTGCCAACCAAGTCCCCTTCCGATCATGGCAGCCCATTCCACCTCTCTGACAAAGCCAGGATTTCCCACAGCCGACCCCAGAAAACCCTCCATGGCTCTTCGTGGTCCCACATCCCCTGAGTCCCCCCCCCCGCTTAGCAAACCGAGGGGAGAAGAAACCGAGGGGGAGAGTGGGGTGTGTCTGTGGGGCGAGGGGGGCGTAGGAGGGAGGCCAGAGCCTGCGTCGAGCATTTCCTTCCCTTCCCACCCCGGCCGAGGCGAGGAAGCCGCCCAAGGCTTGTCATCTACCTCAGCGCTCCCAGCTCCGAACCGGTGGCGGTGGCGGGGTTGCCCCTCTCGCAGCGCCCGCAGTCCGTGTGGAGGAGGAGGAGGAGGAAACACACCGAGCGAGCGAGCGAGTGAGGACGCCCTGAAGAACAAAGTGGCCCCCAACGCAACGCGTCACTTGTCACCCTCGCGCAGCTCCCTCATGTCACCCAACCGGCGCCGCTGAAGAGCTCCGAAAGACTGAGAGGAAGAGGGAGGGAGGAAGCCACTAGAACACCTCCCCACATCCGGGTACCCGTTGCCGCCGCCGCTCCCAAGGGCACAAGCAGCCTCCACTTGTCATACTGAAAAACATTTCCGGTTGTCGGTTGCAACACTCCTTGTGAGTGGATGTATTTGCCCCCTTATTCCTGGAATGGAAACTTGCAGGGTTGTTTCTTGCCTTGCTGTTTTTAAATCCAAATTTTGGGGGGTGGGTGGGGTTGGAATTGTTCTCTGAAATTTTTGGAATTTTGGACTAAGGCTTATATCTAATAATAATAATAATAATAATAATAAAATATTTTTACCCCGCTCCTCTGTTAAAAAACAACCAGGGCGGCTTAGTTATTTATTTATATATACCCCGCTCTTCAGCCACAAGGCTATCAGAGCGGCTTACAAATTGTTTTTAAGCAATAGCAATTTATACATTTACACTGCATTAAGCAATGTGTGTTAGCTAATTAAGCAATGTGTGTTAGCTAATTGCCCCCACAAGCCAGGTACTCATTTTACCCACCTAGGAAAGGCTTACAACAATTAAAATACAAAGGCAGATTAAAATCTCTAAACACCACCCACCCCCATAAAAAGATATTAAACCAGTATAAAATTTTAAAACCAGCTAATCTAAAATCATATATTGTTAAAAAATCAATATCTTTATTATGTTTGATTACCTGTACTGGTTATTTTGTTTTATTCTGCATTATGTGTATGTGGGTGGGTTTTTCTCCCTCCTATTGTATTTTAGTATTTTATATTATTGGAATAGATATAATTATTTTATTCTGTAATCTCCTGTAAAGCACCATGCATATGGATGGCACTATATAAATAAACAACAACAATAATAATAATAGTCAGAAGAACTTGCCTTAGATAGTCTTGCTGTTCGCTGACCTATTTGAAAATACAATTGTCCCTTCATATTCGCTGGGGTTTGGTTCCAGGACCCCCGTGGATACCAAAATCTGTGAATACCCCATTATATGCAATGGCATAGCAAAATGGTGTCCCTTATATAAGATGGCAAAATCAAGGTTAGCTTTTTGAATTATTATTTTTTAAAAAATATTATCAAGCCATGAAGACTTAAATCCGTGGATACCAAATCCGTGGATACGGAGGGACAACCGTATTGCATCCTTCAGCCATGACCCCTACATCCTGAAGCAGGATCTTTGGCAGGCCCCCTACCTACTGCTAAGGTTAAGAGCAGCTAGATGCTCTACAGGGTTTAAGATAAAAATTAAAATAGAGGCCCATCTAAACGGTGAGAATACCCCTCATGGAATTTGCTGGGAACCCTACGTGTCTAAATGGGATCTAGTGCCAATCCACACTTTGTGGAAGGAGGGCACCCAAAACGGAAAAAACAACGCTGTAAAAGCCTTCACAGATTTTCCCGTACTTGGACTATTGAACGACAAGATATTTGAAGGGAAATGCAAAGCTGATTGGCCAGCTGAGAGCGGGGGTGGGGCTTGCTGGCAGGGCAAGTGCCTGCTGCTGCCATGTTTGATTTTTGCCTTAGCAATCACTTGCTAAGTCAATAAAACGGGATGAATATTTTCTGTTTTGCTTTCCTATAAAATTGGGAAATCGCTCTATCGCACAAGCGCACCTAGGGACAACTTTAAAAAAAAAACGGCGGCAGCAAGGAACTAACACAAGTAAACCACTCATGGCTGCCATCAGGAATGCGAGGCTTATGTCGCATCCGAGGCCAGAAATACCATTTAGATATATTGATGCTGCTGCGAGATGCCAATACTATGAGGTACTTTGGATTTTCCCCCCTCATGTAGATGGGCCCTAAGTCAGTTTAAATGATGACACAAAGTAATATTTATATTTATTAAAAAAAAACCTAAATGGATTTACATAATAAAAACTTACAATAATATCACACTGGGTCCCCCTCCTAATCCTGGGCATCCGGACCACCCACCATAGAGCCCTGTGAGACCACCCCCCTTGTGTGGGTCATGCCTTCAGCTCTGCCTCCTGTGCATTAAAAGGTGGAGCAAGGAAGAAGGACATGGTGCTTCACCAAAAATCTACATTAATATTCTCCCCCCTTGTAACAGCGTAGTGGTTTGGGTATTAATCTAGGACTCTGAAGACCAGGGTTCGAATCCCTACTTGGCCGTTAAAACCCACTGGGTGACCTTAGGCAAGTCACACACTCTCAGCCTCCAAAAACTTTGTCATAGGTTCACCATAGGGTCACCATAAGTCGGATACTACTTGAAAACACACAACAACAAAATGTTCACCTCTTTAATGATCTTAGGTTTTTATGGCAAACACAAAGTTCAACAGGAGACAAAGGCCCAAATGGGAAATGCTTCTTCCTGAATGTACATTTATTTGCAATGTTCCCTTATCTCAGAGTCTGGCCCGCCTTTGCCACTCATCAGGATGGGGGTTTGGCACCTAAAGCAAGAACTCTGCCCTCAATAGTGTGAGCATATATATTTTTCTCACTTGTTAGATGTTGGTTTTGGGGTGTTTTTTAAAAAAATTTTAATGCCATACTTCCAGCAACTGTAGTGAACCAGTGAGGTATAGTGGTCTTGTTATCTCAGCCCAAGTTTGAACATTGGACTATGACTCTGGAAACTATGGTTTGAATCCCTGCTTGGGCATGGAAACCTAGTGGGTGACCTTGGGCAAATCACATTCTCTCAGCCTCAGAGGAAGGCAAGGTCAAATCCCCTCTGAATAAATCTTGCCAAGAAAGCCCTGTGATAGGTTCACCTTAGAGTCACCATTTGCCAGAAAACTACTTGAAGGCACACACTACAAAGTCAATGCTTAAGACATCATGCTTAATGACATTGCCAGGGCCCTGTGCTCCCAGGTTTGGGCCCTGAAATTTCAGCATCTGGAATAGTCTTGACCTGGCAACCTTGAATATGTTGAAATATATCTGTACCCTGCATTTTCTGTCCCAAGAAAGGGAGCCACAAGGCATCCAGTAGTTCTCAACAACAAAGGAAAGATAACATTAAATTGTAACCAATAAATCATAATAAATTATGGCATTTGAAAGAGAGAGGGTACACCTAGGGGCAGCAGTGTTGCTTTAAAAAAAAATATGTTGGGTGACTGAGAAGAGCCATGGGAACGGAGTTCTCCAGTGTGTTTTAAAAATACATAATCCTTCAAGCAAAACCAACTGCACTTATTCAATAAATGTCCTCATTGAAAGTTCTGCCTACTAGACCCCCCCCCCACACTTTCATGCACCAAAGAGACAAGTTGGTTACAGTTATAGTGCTATTATTCCCATTTAACTGCTCTGGCTGCCTCCTATGGAATGCTGGGATTTGCAGTTTAGAGAGGGGCATTTAGAACTCTCAGCCAGAGAGCTCTTAGGCCTCATTAAACTACAAATCCCAGAATTCCACAGGAAGCAGCCAAAGCAATTAGAGTGGAATCATAGCACTATACCAGTGTAGTGTGATAAAGTATTTAGTAACTCCAAGATCAGACAAGCGTCAAAAGAACTTCCTTAGGGGGAAAAATATACAGTTGTCCCTCTGTATCCACGGATTTAAGTCTTCACGGCTTGAAACTATTCTTTAAAAACTAATAATCCAAAAAGCAAACGTTGATTTTGCCATCTTATCTTAGGGACACCATTTTGCTATGCCATTGCATATAATGGGACTTGAGTATTCACGGATTTTGGTATCCACGGGGATCCTGGAACCAAACCCCAGCGAATACGAAGTAACAACTGTACAGTACAGTACTGCACAGTATAGCTGTCTCCAAACCATGGCAGTGAAGAGGACCCCTGATCACCACTTTCACTTTCCCCATCTAATCTTGCTCACTCCCAATACTCTGCGCTGGCTGATTCTAAGTACTGCATTGCAGAACCGGAAGTATAGAGGCTCTGCCTCTGCCCCTCTCTCTTTGCAGCCTGACTGATTCCCTTGCCTCCAAACCCGCCCAGCTAACACCTGACAGTCACGCCTGCTGCTCCTTCTCTCCCAACAATCTTCCCGAAGTTGGAACCGGATTTCCGGCAAAGAACATTAGATGTAACTTCTTCTACGCATGCGTTCGGGGGTATAAGGCTTTGGGTCAGAGCTTTAGCAAAGTGTTGCATCTAGGACTTGTTCTCTTCTTATTCCCAGCCCTGCCAATACTCCTTGCCCTCTTATAGTCAAATAGTTTGCTCAGCATTGGGTTACACACTGGGCTGTTTTTGTAGGTTTTCATGCATTATGGATGTTCCTAAAGGATTTCTTTTTTGGGGGGGGGTACTTCTAGAAATCAACAGCACCCCAGTTCACTGATACTGGGCTTTGGGGTGTAGGTGATGGCAGGGCTGATGTGGGGAGGAAGGGGTACAAATGACCAAGATCTGGTGAACCCAGGATCTGACTGTATTGTTTATATTTTTGTCTCTCTCTTTTTTTTTTTTTTTTTTGGTAATACCAATACTGGTTGATTATTTTTGACATCTGTTCTAAAGTGATGGCTTTCAAAGAAAATCTCTCTCTCTCTCTCTCTCTCTCTCTCTTTCTCTCTCTGGCTTTTCTTTGCAAACAAAGATTTAGGAAGGACTCATCCCGCGCTTTCTGCAAGCGCGCTGATGACTGAAAAGGCCAATCCGAGATAAACAAGTCCGGTTGCAGAAAGCACAGCAGAAGGTCTCCTTGGGTGATGTTTCAGAGTTGTGATTCTTTCTACGTTGTCGTTTCTCTTCAAGACTTGTTCGGTGTGAGTTCTCAAATAAGGCTGCAGCATTGTGGATAGTGCGTCTCCATGCCTCCCAATGTGAGGCCAGGGCAGACCATTGGTGATCAATTTGGCTGAGCCTGAGATGCTGTTTCAGGGAGTCCTTGTATTGTTTTGTTGGAGCGCCCCTCTTACGCTGATACACAAAAATCTGTATTACAAAATACTACAGATTTTAAGCTACCTGCCCCCCCCCCCTTTGCTACATGGGAGTTTAGGAGTGGGGCCCAAAGATGGAAAGAAAGCTGTGGGGGAGCAGAGGGACACAGTAGCACCAGCAAGTGGGAGGAAGCAAACAAAAGGGGCAAGCAGGCAACCGGTAAAATGCCCAAGACTTCTCGCAATGGAATTGGCAGCTGGAAATGGAAGCAGGGACAATCAGCCCATGGTGGCCTCAGGGAGTAGCCACTACAGCATCTCCAGCTCCATGGGCTGAGGATGCAGGTCTCCCAATTGTATGCCAACTTCTCTGCCTCTGAGAGCAGCTCCTGAACTATCTCCTGGCTTGCTCTGAGTGGATGCTGAGGGGTACACACCTGACATCAGGAAGATAGCCAGGAGTGGAGAGAGTACTGGTTATGACTGTGTGTTCCCCTTCCCCACAAAAACTCAAAGGGACTTGAAGGAAACTTTTGGGACCTGAAAAAAAGTCAATCAGGGCTGAACCCACTCTGAGTGGATTCCATCCCTGGGGAATGCCAATAAGGATCAGCAGTACTGACTTGACAGTTGTAAATGGCTATGTTTATACTCCTTAGCTTTACCAGTTCACCTGTAATTTAGGTTCTCCAGAGCTTATACTATAGTGACTTCTGTGGATCCTGTAGACTAGAGAGTAAGAGTGAATGAAGAAAGGATGGGTCAGGTGAAACAAGGAGCCAACACCTCCTGTCTTCTCAGAATTACCAGACTCAGAAAGATTTTATAAAAGAGGTCAATTAAAAATAGCACACATTAATTTTTAGGCTCATGTAAGCAATTAAAAGAACATTTTCTACTTACCAGTCCCTGGAGAAAGAGTTACAGGTCAAATGCATAGCATTGCATTGCATTGTTCTTAGATCAATGCTAGACAGAAAGTATCAGAAAGAGATTTGGAATGGTTTATATGCAGTATTAAAAGATAAAATGAAATATGTGTAACTCCTTGAGCAAAATGTGTTTAAATTTTCTCTTTAATCAGATTAACCTTTCCCCCATTGTTGAATCTTGATTTGTCAATACTGTACTGAGAAGAAAACCAGATTTGAATGAGTAGCTTAATACTTCTCTGCTTATCCATTTTCTCTGTAGCTGGTATCTGGTTCTAAACTCATTCACTTGGAAATACCACTGGTTTCAATTATACTTCTAATTAAGACAAGAACCCTATTCCTTTGAGAAGAACTCACAATGAATTCTAGGTCTGACTCCCCACCCCCTGGTAGATGGGTGAGGAACATCTTGAGCACTTGGGTTGGCTCCTCCCATCACTCCAGGAAGGCAGGAAATGGAAATAAACAAAGGTCTTCTGGATGGCCCCAAGAGGGGAGGATCCAGCCCAACATCTTCAGTTCAATTTCCTGCCTTCACTCCAGGAGGACATCTTGCCAAGAGCTCCAGCCTTGGCCACGTGGCGATTCCAGACCTTGCTTTCTCCATTTCTCTCTTGCTCTTGAGCAATCATCTCTCCCCCCCCCAGCTTTGCTCCCCTCACCTTGCGCAGGAGCAAGCCTGGCTGCTGAATCAACACAGGCCACCACCCTGCGGTGGAGGTGCCTGAGTCTGGGAAGGTGGGAGCCAACTCCCTCCCGGACCAGGGATCCCTTGCCAACCCAACCCACCAGGTCAAGGGGGGCAGAGGAGGCACAGACCCCAGCAACCCCACAGCTTTGCTCTCCTCACCTGGTGCAGGAACAAGCACAGGCCACCCTGCAGTGGAGGTACCTGGGTCTAGGGAGGTGGGAGCCAACTCCCTCCTGGACTGTGGCCTGGGGAGCCGTCGTTACCCTGACCCACTAGGACCCGGGAGCACGAACCAGACACCATGAGCAGATGATGGATGCGTAAGTGACCTCAAGGCCCCAATGCAAATTCTTGGAGGGGTTCCTGCCTCAGACCTCTTTGCTTGGGTCCAAGAGCTTGTAGCCCGTGAAACCTTGGCATTTGTGGCAGCAGCTACCACAATCTTGAATGCAAGGAGCAAAAAGGGGAGAGGGGGAGGTTAAAGGTGCACCCCCTCCCTCTCACAAGCGATGGGCCCTCAAGAAGGCTGGTTGTGCCACCTCCAACTCATCTCTCAGCCAGGGAGACTGCGGTGGGCCCTCTCTCAGAGGAATGCCATTCCTAAGCCAAGAAATGAGGAGTGATCATGGGTGAGGGAGATGGCTCATTGGAAGAGGGAGAGAAAGGTTTCCTCTACTCCCAGTTCCTTAGCCTGTCCAAAACTGAAGAATTTCCTGGTGCTTTTGAGGAAAGTGGGTAGGGACTATGGCTTTTCCCCTCCCTTCGGAGCTTCCCCCTCCCCACAGCTCACAGCCCTGCCTCAGGGGGGTGGGGATCTCCTACTCCCTGGAAGTGTGCTTCTCAGCTCACTATGCAGGTAGGAGTGGAGCAAGCCAATCTCTAATAGGCTAGCCCTGGTGTAGTCAAGGAGTTGCATAGCCTGGTTAAGAACATAAGCTTCAAAACCCCTTGCTTTGAAGGCCCTCGTCAGTTTTAAAGGTTTTATGTTCTTCCTAAGAATGTCAGGGTTAACCTACAGGCAATCTGCAGCTTCCTACTCATGAGCAAGAGTAGCTCCCATGTGTTCCCAACCCAGGAGTGGTTCCCTAGCTGCCTGGCAGAAGATAATGTGCAAGCAGCCTTCCTGGGTAGGGCAAATAGATGAGATAAGCACCCCCCCCCAAGCACTGGGGGGGGCAGGGGGCTCGGTTTTATGAGGGGTGGCTGGTAACCTCTCCTCATGTCTAATAATTATTGTAATTCCATGAATTGGGGTTTGCACTACAATTTTTTTCTCCCTGATGGATGCCCTGTCCCTGCTCACCCCTCCCCTGTTCATGCCAGGGCAGAGGAGATGCAAGGATAAGCACAAGTGCAACCTCCTCTCTGGTGATTAGTGTCAGCCTTAGATTTTCTGTATGAGAGCAGGCTACTGCAACACAGATTTGTTTTAAGTTTAATTGAGCGAGGAAAGTCAGGCTGGACCAACGTAAGAAGGGAAATATCCCCACCACCACATCCACTGGTGACTCAATGGATCTGCAGTGCTTACAGACACCTAGGAGCCTTTGAGAAAATTGTCCCTAACTGGGCCAGATTTACACCACTGCATAATGGTTTCAGTCCAGTCCCCCTTCAGAGGAGGAAGGGCCAGCCTGGTTCCAAGTAGGAAACACAGGAGCTCCAGTCCCCTAGGTCTTTGGAGACACATAACCCCCACCCCCTTCCTTGCCTCAGAAGATTGCTGCTTCTCTAGGCAGGAGACTAAGAGCCTTTCTGCTAAGGAGAGGTTCTCCTCAGAATTTGAAGTGGTTATGCACTTGTCTAATAGGGGCATAGAGTCCCCTTCAGCCAGGAAGACCCTTTTACCCCCAACCCTTCTTTAGTTCATTAAAATCATAAGAGTAGTTTATTCTGCTCAGGAGTTGTCCCCACCCCCACACACCCTGAGTAACTTTGAAGGGATCTACCATAGAAATACATGTCATTTAGTCTAAATAGCTGATGGACTTATCATTCAGCCGACTCCAGGCTTGGTTTTCAATACTCTGGGTAAAATTCTGCCCTAAATCATGGGGGCATGACAATTTGATCACTCTATTGTTATAAGATTAGTCAGTGTGTGGGTGTGACCAGGTGCCTTCCACTATGCTCTCTTGGCAAGATTGTTCAGAGAGCACCTCTTTTTCCCCACTGCCCCCACTCTGGGGCTGAAAGGGTACAATTTACTGGGACTGCCAGTGGCTGTCCCTTGCCTTTTGCTAGCACACATGCTCAGCTTTATTATCCAGCTTCCTTTTAGGGAGCTACTAATTTAAATGGTGGCCCATAGATTTGTTTGACAGGTGTTTCACTTTGACAAATATTTCCTGAAGGAATTCCTTCTGCCTCTACTCCTGCCAAGTCCTTCTCTTAGTTTCATGACTTCTTAGTCAACAATCATTCAATATGGTATTCCCTCAGGCGGCCAACAGGATGATGATAATGTTGGCATGGAGTTAGAGGGTTCTTTAAGTGGCTAAGAAGGTGCTTCCTCAGAGGTAATCAAATAAAATTTTGGAAGCAGTTCTCTGTTAACACAGGGTGCATCCATGCATTCATATGGACTCAACAGTGCCTACTGGGAGTACACATTAGCTAATCTCCCCATTACCTAACTATGCCAATAGTCTTATTTTATACAAATGTACTGATGATCCAGTGAACAACTGCTCACCATATGTGCTGAAATGTTGGTTGACTGTCAGGTATTCATAGCCCTCTTCCAAAATGATGAAGCCACATTGCCACAAAGCAGAGCCTCTGCAGTTAGTGTAACCAGCTGATAAACTGGAAATGGCATAACTCCAAATTTTTGGGTCAGCTGCCACTCTGAATGGTTGCAGAACCCACCAGAGTGCATTTTGAATCCCTGTTTGCCCCATTGGGGTCTATAGCCTTGAGTCCCTAGACTGGAGGGAATGAGTGAAGAAGGGAGCTAGGTGCATGGAGCAAAGGGTGCCCCCACCTATGGTGCTTCCCAGCCTACAGGTTCCAGCATAGTTCATAGAATCATAGAGTTGGAAGAGACCTCAAGGGCCATCCAGTCCAACCCCCTGCCATGCAGGAATACACAATCAAATCATTCCCGACAGATGGTCATCCAGCCTCTGTTTAAAAATCTCCAGAGAGGTTCTCTGTCTAATGTGCCAGATAGCCCTCTAACCCTCTATACCAGGGCTAGTCCAAGTGGCATTCCCTAGACCAGGGCTGCTGCCCCCTGGTGAGCTTTCAGGACACAAAAGAGACATTTGTGGAGCCCTGGTGGTTGACTGCCGGTACTGCAGCCAGAGCGTTGTGTGTTCAACCCTGCAGGGCTCTGGGTTGACTCAGCCTTCGATCCTTCCATGGTTCAGTGGGATGGGGGCCATGGTTGGGGGACGATTGGCTGGCAAACTGCATGGGGAGTGTTTTGCAATGACGAGCGGTATAGAAAGATAAATACAGTTGACCCTTTATATTTGCTGGGGTTTGGTTCCAGGACCCCCTGTGGATACCAAAATCCGTGAATACTCAAGTTCCATTATATGCAGTGGCATAGAAAAATGGTGTCCCTTATATAAGGTGGCAAAATCAAGATTTGCTTTTTGGATTATTGTTTTTTTAAGAATATTTTCAAACCATTAATACTTAAATCCATGGATATCAAATCCGTAGATATGGAGGGACAACTGTACTGTGCTATTGCTATGCTGATTCCCCAGATCAAATGGACTGGAAGCACTGCTCTGTAGCAGTGCTCTGGTAGTTGGCCTGGGTGACTTGTAGGTCTTCTGGAAAACCTCGGTCTACCCCCTTTCAGAATTCTCTAGGGCAGCCTTGCCTTGGGACTTAGACCAACATGAACCCCAATCACCTCGACACACATGGTGTCCTTGCCAGGGGCCCCTTCAGCATACAATAGGCCCTGCATTATCAGACCTGACTCCAGGGTGATTCGACTGGTTCTCACCTTCACCTATGGGGAACTCTACCTTCCTCTGAGCCCCTAAGCCTTCGCCCCCAAGGCTAATTCATTTTACCACAGGGTGCTGGTGGTCTTACTATCCCCTTTTCTGCCCAAATCCTTCAACCAAGCTTGAGAAATCTGGCATACTTGGAATGTTCAGAGGGTGATTCGCGTCGGCTTGAAGAGGATGAGACCTTTCTGTGCATCGGAGGCCCTGTTTCTGTCCTTTCATCTACAACACATGGGAAGGAAGGTGCCATCATCTACCCTGGGCAGATGGGTTAGGGCTTCCACCATGGCCTGTTATTACAGGCTAAGGAATCTACAGTCACCAGGCAGCATCGTAATACACTCCACAACGAGCACTGCAATTATAGTGGCGTAGGCCACCAGTGCTTCCCTGGAGGGGATCTGTAGGGTAACTACAGTGGAGATTGGCCTTAACCTTCATAAAACACTGTAAGCAGGACTAGTTTCAATTTACAGAAGCCACCTTCGGCAGAAAGGGTTTTTCTGCAGCAGATCATACAGCAGTGGGTTCAGGATTTGCCAGTGCTCCCAACTCAGAATAGGGAGGCTTTGGCATGTCCCAAGTGCTCAGGATGTTCTGAGCCAATCTACCGGGGAAAAAGGAACATTGGTCTTACCTGTGATACATTCATTTTCGGCAGATGGGCGAGGAACATCCTCCCCACCCAGAGAGCTCTGGCAGTTTCCAGTTATTCCGTTCTTTAGTTATTGACAGTTGGTGGACAGCCTTGGCTACACGGCCCTCTGCCCCAAGCCCACCAGCTCGGAATAGTTGTTCCTTGTGGTTTTCTCCTTATCGTTGCTTCTGTTCTCTTCTGGTCTGGAGTGGATATGTATGATGTTGGCTTTGTAAGTAACTGAAGAGGTTGGGCCGGCTCCTCCCCTCTTGGGGCCATCCAGAAGACCTTTCTTCATTTCCATTTCCTGCCTTCCTGGAGTGATAGGAGGAGCCAACCCAAGTGCTCAGGATGTTCCTTGCCCATCTACTGAAAATGAACATATCACAGGTAAGATCAATGTTCTTTTCTGTTTCAGTAAATGTGACTCATATGTTGTATGTACAGTTGTCCCTTCATATTCACTGGGGTTTGGTTCCAGAACCCCCCGTGGATACCAAAATCTGTGAATACTCAAGTCCCATTATATGCAATGGCATAGCAAAATGGTGTCCCTTATATAAGATAGCAAAATCAAGGTTTGCTTTTTGGATTATTATTTTGTTAAGAATATGTTCTTAACAATACCGTGAATACTTAAATCCGTGGATACCAAATCCATGGATACGGAGAGACAACTGTATATCGTATAACAAATAACCCATTTGTTTGTGGGGCCTGCTTCAGAACTATGCCCCACTGTATTAAGTCTTCAGCCTCCAACATTTGTTACAATTGTATTTTGGTTTTAGAATATAGTAGTGCAACTTTATGTCAACGTAGGCTTTATCAATGCCTTTCAAGCAAATATCTTTTGTCTTTTAATTTTTTTATTATCATATTAATAGGAAAGTAAATTGTCAGACTCCTTTTTGAAGATTTGCTTTCAAAGCACTTTTCAGGGAGACACTGTGTCCTGGCTGAGTGGAAACTTCCAGCAGCTGCAGGTTTATTGTCTCAATGCTCTTAGTAGCAGAGTTATTTATAACTCATTTTAGAGAATCCTTTACGTCTCCCAAACCCTGCTTGTTTTGGCAGCTTTGTTTTCTTCTGCACAGGAGAAGAATCAGATTAATATAAGTAATAATTTTCAATACCATAAAGCTTTAGGATTCAAACAATACACAGCAGAAATTTTGAGAATTCTTGATAATGGCAATGGGGCAGGGGAATAGGCCAGCACCTGCTTCCTTCTACTCCTGTGCAAAGACCTTTTACCTCTCTGTTAAGTCTATTACTGTGGCATTACTAAGGCCAGTTTCATCCCTCCCTCCAACAATGTCACCTGGTTCAGTCCTCCGCATCCCCCTAGTGCTGCCGCTGGTCCTTTACACTGGCTGTCCAGTGAGAGGTAAAGAGTGATCCTGTGCCTTAGTTGTATAGAGCAGTTTGGTGGAGCAAATTTACTTACAGGCATACCACAGTTAAGAAAGTCTCTGACAGTGAGTCTCCTTTTTAGAAAGGTTTTTATGCATGCTCCTTTTTCCTCTGTCTACCTGGAAACTTTTTAGCAGCATTGGCAATGGAAGGATGGTGAAGGGCTGGAGAAACACAGATGTTCATTGTTGGGGTACAGCATGGTGTCTGCATTAAACAATGCAATAACCAGTTCTACTCTTGCCTTGTATGTCTACCTACAATAGGCAAGGTAAATAACAGCTGCCTCCTGAATCGTTTACTGAGCATGCATGAACAGCAAAACAGAGAAAGTTTGACAGCAGATAAGCCTGCTTCACCAAGCTACCCCCACTATATTAAAAAAATCATAAATCAATAATTTTGATCACCAAAATGGAAATTGTATGAAAAGTGAACAGTGGTTAAAAAGTGGGGGGGGCATTCTTGGATGCATTTTGGACAGAAGCTAGGATGGGACAGAAACTAGCAGAAAGATTTCCTGGGAGGAGTAGAGAACCACCACTGTGCAATTCTTAATGTTGACTACACACATTCTCTTTGCATTTGCAAGTTCCTGTAAATAATATAAATGGGAAGTTCCCTTTCTGAGAGCCAGTTCTGGTTTTTTGTTAAACTTGTTTGCACATATAACAACATTTTTTCACACACAAAAAGAGCAAGATAATTGGTAATCTGGTAATGTGGTAATTTCTTTTATAATTTTGTCTCAGCAACAATGAACATCTCTGAACAGTGATAGGAACAAAACTTGGAAATGTGACTTTTTTCTACAAAAAGGTACAGAATCCATAGTCAGCATGTAAAGAACAGAATTTATGTTCCAGTGCTACAGTAAAAGACGGCACTGCATGAGGTTTTGTTTGTCACTTTAGGGCAAAACAGAAACTTGGGCTCCCTAACATTTTTCTGATTTAAAGTCATCTCTGAACATTTGTGGGTTAAGCATTTGTGGATTTGATAATTTGCAAATTACTGTGACAACAATAATATTTCTTACTCACTGCTGCCCTATGAATGACTGAAAAATTATGTTCTCTCTAGGCATATCTAGGTCCTCTAGCATGATTCCTCTATAGAGAAGTGCTAGAGGATGTAGGTGTCCCTAGAGATAATGCTCTATGTTCAGCTTCTGCCATAGGTTGATCATAGAATTGCACTGGAGGACCTAGACATCCTAGAAAAGTGTTCTCTCAGGTAAAACAACAACAACAAAAATATGGGCAAATGTTTGTGGTTTTTCAATTTCACAGGGGTCCTGCGCCCCTAACCCCTGCAAAACATGAGGGCTGACTGTACGTTTACCTTAGGTAGCCAAAATGATAATTCCCCAACCTTTTATAAGGAAAGTGCTATCACAGGTGGCACCTCTGTTCAGTTAAATTGCATCATGTTCATGATGCTGGAGGGGTTGTGGAGAAAAGAGGTCCTTAGAACATTTGTGGATTTATTGTCCTAAGCTCCTCCAATTTTGGAATGAGATTTTTTCCCTGTATTTGTCAAATGACAAGGCAAGCTATACTATTTTGAGATAATTTATTAATTCTGTTAATCTTTGATGTGAGCAATACAGATTTGCCACATAAGCAGTTAATTTCTATAATGCTAGGTGCTGCTCAGGTTGAGATATCGAGGGCATGGAAGTCAGTGCAGGATCTAGCAATTAGGAGGTAGAGACTCTGGTGGACTGCTCTAGCAGAAAAATTAACCTCCTGTGCTCAGCTGAACAGAAAGGAAACATCGAAGGATACTTTTAGGGAACTCTGGGCCTCATTTATCAACCATACTACAGATCACCTTTCTATACAAGGTCCACCATCATCTTTAAGTCCACCCCACTTAAGTTGGGGAATAAACAGACCATCAATTCTGATTTTGCTGTGTACAGGGTGACTGATCACAGAACTATGTTCTCAGCAGGAATAGGGAGGGTGAGGGTGTTACGGGGGTGGGGGTAACTACACTGTATTTTCAAAATTTAAAAATAAAAAAAGATCACAGTAGTTTTGTGGCAGGATAAAGTTGTTGAGATTTGCTATGACATGCACGTTTGCCCCTATAGAAATGTTTTCAGTATTAGCAGATTTGCTGGTAATATAACAGAAGGCACATATGATGGAGGGAGGCTACAAAAGGGTACATACTTTAATAAGTTATTATGCTTCTTTAATTTTTGTTTTAAGAATTAGAAGTAGGAAAGGTCATGGCTGTGTGTTTGTACATGTGTTTTACACACAGGTTGTTAGTGTAGGATAGAAAGGTAGTAAAGACAGATGCTACACATTTTCAGTGATGCATACAATTTGACCCCTGTATCTGTGGGGGATACATTCCAAGACTCCACCTGAAACCATGGATAATAGGGAACCCTATTATTTTCAATGAGATGACTGCCAGAAGTTGCCCACATAATCACATTGGAGTACCTAGAAATTCCTATAGAGAACATAGTTTTTTTCTTCAGATGCAGATAAGTGAAACTGTGGATATCGAATCCATGAATATGGGGATTGACCTGTAGATGTATACCAACAGTTACACTGGATTCCATAGTTACACAACTGATTGCTCAATGCCTGGAACTCACCAGATGTGCAGTACTAGATTAGCTCCCCAATCATCATGCCAAAAGTGAGAGAGTGGTCTGTGTGTATGTGATTGAAAGACGATAGGCCACACTAAGGATTGCACTTATATAACCTCTGGGGGAAAAAAACTTGCACAATTTTTGTGCTAGTGTATTGCCCCAGCACTGACTGTTACTTTTGCAGAAGGTGTCCCTCTTAAGAGTATTTTCCTTTTCCTTTCTGTACATGGTCCCATCAGCAAAGGCCAGTGTTAGGTTTTAAAGCTTTAGGTGTTTAATTCGTAAAATAGAGATCCTAGTAGGCATGCCTTCCTGAAAGCTATGCCATGTGATCTAGAAATCCTTCCCCTCCCATATGCATGGGAGTGGATAGTACTTTACAGTGTTGATTTCCCCATCAGCAGGACAGTGAATCCACTCTGTATTAGCTCAGACTTTAAAGAAGCAGTTCATGGTACTAAAACTTATTCCCAATATAGGCTAAGCACCTTGGATAGCTCCTTTAAAATTTGGACTAAACCCACTGATACAGGAATCATCTGCCACTGCTGACTTACTTAGTTAAAAAAGTATTCCAGGCAATTAACTTGGAAATAATACAATTCAAAAGCATTTAATTATTATTAAATTACTATCTATGTTATTTAATAACATAGTACATAAAATAATAGATTTCATTAAAATTATTAAACTGTAAACTTAGAAAGATTTCATATATACAGCAATACAAGATGTGCAGATGAGGACTAGAAGAAAGGAAATGATAGATGACTAAGATGACCAATTAATAATTTAGGCATTAATTCAAAATGTCTTGAAATTGTAAAGACTCAAGTGTCTGAAACCACTTCACAGATGGCTTCATTCAGGGAATAGAGAGTGTGCTTATGTTTGCAGATGACACCAAATTAGGAGAGGTAGCTAATACCCCAGAGGACATGATCAGAATCCAAAATGACCTCAACAGATTAGAAAGCTGGGCCAAAACTAACAAAATGAATTTCAACAGGGAGAAATGTAGGATACTACACTTGGGCAGTAAAAATGAAATGCACAGATATAGGATGGGTGACACATGGCTTGAGGGCAGTACATCCAGAAAGGATCTAGGAGTCTTAGTGGACCGCAAACTGAACATGAGTCAGCAGTGTGATGCAGCAGCTAAAAAAGCCAATGCGGTTCTAGGCTGCATTAATAGGAATATAGTGTCTAGATCAAGGGAAGTAATAGTGGCACTTTATTCTGCTTTGGTCAGACCTCACCTGGAATACTGTGTCCAGTTCTGGGCACCACAATTCAGGAAGGATATTGAGAAGCTGGAAGGTGTCCAGAGGAGGGCAACCAGGATGGTGGGATGTCTGGAAGCCATGCCCTATGAGGAGCGGCTTAGGGAGCTGGGCATGTTTAGTCTGGAGAAGAGAAGGTTGAGAGGGAACATGATAGCCAAGGGATGTCATACTGAGGATGGAACAAGCTTGTTTTCTGCTACTCCGGAGACTAGGACATGGAGCAGTGGGTTCAAACTACAGGAGAAGAGATCCACCTAAACATTAGGAAGAACTTCCTGACAGTAAGAGCTGTTGGGCAGTGGAATACACTGCCTGGAAGTGTGGTGGAGTCTCCTTCTTTGGAGGTTTTTAAACAGAGGCTGGATGGCTATCTGTCGGGAACAATTTGATTGTGTATTCCTGCATGGCAGGGGGTTGGACTGGATGGCCCTCTTCCAACTCTATGATTGTATGATTCTTCATGAAACAGAGAATGAGACCAGTAAACCAGTGGTTGTGTTCCAAGTGGGACCGATGTTCATGTTTGCTAATGTGGAGTTTAGTGTTCCCCATTTTATGTATATTTTACATAGGAATATTGCACAGAAGTATAAAACATGAAATGCAAGATGTTTATTTGAAAATGTAGTTTATTTCCATTCTGCATTTCAACATAAAACATCTGGTATAAATATAAATGTTTTGAGTTAATTAGCAATGTTAAAAAAGTAAGACATATATGGCATCAACAAAAAATGAAAAAGCTGTAAATATAACCCCTACCATGTATAACAAGTGCAAAATTCAGTAATGCTCTTGCAGTCCATGGTTAAAGATGGCTTTTTGAACTGCTATGTCTTTTGTGTCTTATTCCCTACCATTTTCTTCCTCAGTGCTCTTAGAGAGAAGCCCACTTACAACATAATTGTTTCTGAATTTTAAATGCATGAGAACAGGTAACCTACTGTAAAATTCCTATATGTCAGTTATCTAAATAAAAAAACCTGAGTAATTATCGTCTGTTTACTTAATGGTTTTGGTTAAGTGCAATTTAATGTGTGCAGAGTGCTTTTTCTTAAGGTCATTCTTAGAAGGCATATTAAAATAAAAGCAGAACAGTAGTAATATTGCCAACTATTTAAGCAAAACTATACTTTGCTCCTAATGAAATTTTTATCCATTTGCTGGCTTATTTGCTAAATTATGTGCATTAAGCTTAGTTACCCTGATCATATGTCACTGTGCTGTAATCATGGATCTGAAAATTTGCTATGGATTAAAGATTTTGCTTCCATGTTCAAACACAGCTTGAATAAATTGTTTGAAGACTCTGTCCATATATGTGCACTTTCTTGGCCACAGTCCTTCCAGAAAACCAATATGGCCTCCATAAGAAGTAAGAATCAAAGCTACATTAGGATTTTGTTTTGCAATGTCTACTGGTATAGCTAAAAGGGAGAAAAAAAAGAAAGAAATATAAGTTTGAATTACTGTCTTAAAACGAACACGCAAAATTGATAATTTAATTGGTAGTTAACAATAAGTTCATCTGATGAGCACAGGATGCTGATAATTTGGTAATAATAGAAATAAATATCACTCAGATGAGACAAAACCCTTTTTCATGTGGCAAGAGTGGAATCCTGGATTCCTAATGACCAAGTCTTCATTTTGCATCATATTACACTAAAAAAAGACAACCTGAGAAGTTATATAAGAATAATAAGATGTATGAAATGTGCTGTAGGTAGGACTTGCTTTTCTGACTACCACACTCTTTATTAGTGTAAAATCTGCTAAGCAGAATCATATTACACCACCCCTCACCTCTACACTATCTTCCCATTATATTTCAGGTATGATCTGAACTTACTTCTGAGGTCAATCAAGAGCATTTTCATAAGAGGAAAACAAACAAAATATGTGAACTTGCCATGATCTGGTGAGAAGACATCATCTAGAGAATTTAAGCACAACACTGGAATACTGATTCTTTTCAGTCTTTGATATGGACTAGCATCTGCATAGTAATCCTCAAGTGTAGGATAGCCAAACATGACAGAGGTGAACTGTTTGTCAAATTCTCTAATGGTCTTAGCCTGAAATACAGAATTCACATCAACAACTGTTGTAAGTATTAATGAAATTAAAACAGGACATTAAAAATTAATGGTTAATTCTCATACCTTCATGACAAGATTCATATCAAATAGCTTATCAAACATATGTCGATGTCTGTAAAATAAATAAGAGGGCTCCTGAGAACACGATCAAAGTATTTAAATACACATGGAGAAGATAGCATGTCTGAGAGAAAGAAAGTGCTATAAATTATGCACAGTGACAACCCAGAAATGTAGTTCTATTGGATACTTGAGATTATCAGACGCGGCTAATGTGGCACCAGAATAACGACATCAGAATGCAAAAGGATGCCAATATCGCATGATGTCACTATTGTGTTCCACTGTCATTATTCTGGCATTTCTTTTTATTGATGGGCTGGAGCTGTAAATGGATCCCCTGTGGCACTTTTGTGCCGGCATTGTTGGCATGTGAAACCTCAGTCCATTTAACTCACATGAATGCGGCATCAATGGCCGGTCTGGCGCATACACTTCTGGGTGAGACTGCGGCATCTAGGTAAGTGACACACTTTTTAAAACCTTCCCTGGTTTACTTGGAAGTTTTAAAGTGTGTGTATGTGCTTTCTGTAACTTTTTGTGCTTTATTTTTGAATTTCCTGCACGATGAAGTCTCGTGGGATTTCAAAGGAAGAAGTGAATGGGGCTCCGGTAACTTCCTCTTCATTGCTGGGGAAGCCTTTGCTGGGAAAGCAAGTAAGTGTGGTGGTGGGCATTCTTTTGCTGGCATAAAAATTGATTTTTTTATGCCAGCAAAAGGAAGTTTAAAGGGGATTATATGATAAAGTTGTTGGAAAATGGGATCTTTTTCCACACAAAGGATCACTGCCTGAAACATTACCACACAGTGACCATTAAAAATAAAATATTGATAAATTATTGATTTATTTTTATCCCCAGAACTGGTGTTCAGGGGGGCCTACAAAATTAAAATAGATAAGGATAAAATAGGTAGAAAACTTACAATAAGTTATTATTCAAAAGTAATTAAACATCAGTAGAATTAAATCATATAAAGCATCTCTATTAGAAAGACAAAGAATAAAAATAGTACAAACACACTGTTAAAAGACCTTTCCTTAAAAAATAGTCAGGTCACAAAAATCTGTTAGAGCAAGTCTGAAGGAAAGAGGCAATCTAACACCCCTAGGAAGAGAGTTGCAGAGCTTAGGAGCAACCACCAGGAAGGCCCTATCCTTTCTTTCCTAGATGAGCCTGTGAGGATGGCAGGCTCAAGAGAAAGGCCTCCCCTGAAGATCTGAAAGCTTGAGCAGGCTTTTATGAGAAGGCAGGATCCTGTAGATGTCTGTTTATTACTTTATATCCCACCTTTTCTCCAGCACTTGGGCTCAAGGCAGATAGCTGGAACCCAAATCACACAGTGCTTCATAGGTCATAACCAGCACTTAGCCAGTGGAGCTGTTGTAATGTAGCAGTACTATGCTCCTTGCAACCAGACCCAGTCTGGCTGCAGCCCTTTGGGCCAGCTGTAGTTTCTGAGCACTTTTCAAGGTCAGCTTCACATACAGCACAATACAGTAATCCAAGCAGATGGTAACTAAGGCATGTGTCACCACGGCCAAATTGGACATCTCCAGAAACAGGTATAGCTAGCACTCTAGCTTGAACTGTACAAATGCTCTTCTGGCCACCACAGAAGTTTCTGCATCCATGCTTAGGGTTGAATCCAGGAGCACATCCTGAGAACCTGTGCCTTCTGGGGGAGTATAACCTCATCCAGCAGCCATGTGAGTCAGACCATGAGGAACTACATTAGCAAAGGTGGCAAAAAACTTTTTTTCTTGTGTGGCTAAACACAGGGCCAGCTATGTGGGCATGGCTTCCAGAGCAGCTAAAACTGTGCTGAGAGTTGCTCATGAAGTTTGGATTTTCAAACTGCTGGAAGAAAATGGGAGCCTAGTTACAGAAAGTTTGAGAGGAAATCAGATTCTAACGTCTTAGTCCAAGTCCCATTCCTACATTGCATTATGAGAAAAAGATTGCAGCTGGAGACCTGAGACTGTTGAATGCCCTGAAGTGCCAGGTCTCCAGAAAGATTCAAGCTTACCCAGGGCTCTTGCTCCTGGCAGGGAAAAATGAAGTGGGTGGTCTGGAGTAGAGAAAAATTGCCAGTTTTCCAGAATGGTAAGCACTCTGTACTATTCCTGCTCTCATCTCTTTCTAACAGAGACTCCTGCCAGGCTGAACTTTTTTCAGATCAGTGCACGGTTGTATGTTCTTTATATATATTTGTATCAAGTGCAATCAGATACAAAGATGAGATCCAAATCAAACTGAAGAAAGCAGTAATACATTGATTTTGTTTCCTTTACTTCACACATATTATTGCAAACTTTTTTTTACTGAGAGCTAGCAATATTATTCCCAGAAAATGGACCCATTAAGATCTCAAGAAGTTTCATGTCCCCCTTACCCTCCCTTAAGGGGTGGTGACTCTGCTACCAAAAAGGTTGCTAGCAGAGAAGAATTAAGTTCCCAAGGGGAGTCTGGTTCACCCCACCCACTAATTGCCTGCCTTCATTGTCTGTATAATGGGTGGGAATCATGCAGCCCTTCAGATGCTATTGGCCTGCAACTCCCATAAGTCCTATACAGTATAGCTAATGGTGAGGAATAATGGGAGCTGTAGTTCACAGAGGACACACCCATAGCATGATATAGACACTGAGGGTTAAGTTATATGTTAGATGGAAGCAGAAGCTGAGGGATGATGCCTTGACTTATGTTTGAAAGTCTTTGATGATTGCTTAACTAGGTCACTGCTTATTGAGCAAATATATATGTTTTACCCAGAATGGTGGGGGCAAATGTTTATCACAACCGGAGGCCTATTTTATGGCTAGTGTTTCTATGGAGATTTTACCAACACCAGGAAAGTAAAAACCTTGCAAGACAACTTTCAAACTTACACATTTACAGCACACAAAACCAATAAATTTTAAATTCATTGATGATCAAGTCAATGAACTTATTAAGTAATGATATTAAAAGAATACAGCTCCCTGAAAGAAAATGTATAATTACTGCTAAACCCAATAAAATCCTCTATAGAGAAAGCAATAATAAATCAATCATGAGGCCTGCAGTGATATACCTCAGTTGTTCAAAGAGTTCCATAAATATGGGACGACTATCAAAAAAGTCCCTTTCCTGCATCTCCATCAGACTAACTGCTTTTATAGGTGGAGACACTGATAGGGCTTCAAATGTTCACTTAAGAGAGCAGGCAAGCTGATATGGATAAAAGTGCTTCTTCAGATAACTGACATCCTTAATATGCTTTAGAGCTGAATGAATTTCACACTAAATATACTATAGCTTTTCAAAATGGATTGTAGATTGGCTCACCTAATAACTGAAGATTGCAAGCAGGTGGTTAAATAGTAATTGAAGAGAAGCCAATTCACTGGTTTTTCCAGTGAGTCTGCAGATTCAAAAACATTCCATCCTGCTGAAAAAATTACAGCTGCTTTCAGTGGTGTTTTTTCGCCTATTTTGCCCAGATAATTTAAAAGAAGCATCCTGCAAATAGTAAAGGAAACAAATGCTTGAAGTAATATTTCATCACCCATGCCACTGATAGGTACTTACTTCACTAGCATCTCAGTCCTAAGCATTTGCATTAGCTGACATATCAGTAAGACTGGCCCCAGTGTTAAGATAGTGGCTATTGTGCTAAGTGAGACTGCAGAACTAGTTTTTTAATACTGCATGTCCCCATCTTGAGATGGATGGAAGTAATCTTGAAACTGATTACATTAAAAGATTACACAAAATAATTGGATTGGATCCAGAAATACTGTACTGTACTTTGCATGAGCAGACAGGCACTTCCACTTTGCATTGTTTCCACTAGTCCTTGGCATCAGCTTTTCAAAGACACCTGGAGTACAACATGAAAAGGGGCAGGAAAGACTCTCCTGCAAGCAGAACATTGCTTATAGTTATCCAATCAGTTATCTTTGCTTCTTTTCTGCATCCATCTCACTATGTGTGTTCCTTTGGGAAGACTGATACATCTCTGTTATTAGGGGAACCTGTGCTACATTCCTCTGCAGCCATTTCACATTTTATTTTTGTTTACATTTTGGAAGTGTAAACAGTGAATATGACAAATATTTTTGCCTTCTTATGAAATGTAAAATGAATAGTGATAGCTAGCTCTGCTCTTTTAAAGAGAAACGTGTTCTACATACACAATAAAAACAACTAAACGTGGAGTAGGGGAAAGAGGGGGGATTTATGTTATGCCTCAAGTACAAATAAAGGCTATTGTTTTTAATCCCTTTTATACAATGGCTTTGATAAATCAACACAGTACTAAGTTTTTGATTATGTGTTTTTAATTATCTCTTGATAGCAATAATACAAAAACTAGCTGGACTCGGTGTACCATACACCATTAAAAAAACTCCCCAAAAAACAGCTGGTAGACCTCATGGCAACCCTGTAAGCTAGGCCATTGGATTTAAATTCCTTATCATCATTCTCAGTGTTACACACTTTTCCTGGAATTGCTGAGAGTGACTCAGTCTGTTGCCCTGCCGCTACCACCAGTTGACTGCCTGGGTCCCAATCTGGGCCACAAATTGAGTGACAGGAGTGCATTGTGAGGTGGAGAGGGAATTTGCATGTGGGTGGTGATTGGTTGGGTATGTTTCCTGCGTAGCCAAGCAGCACACTGGGAAAGGCAACATACCCAAGAGAATTATATATATTGATTCCTAAGGAATACTCAAGCAATCAGTTACATCTAGTTGACTATCTAAAACATTTTACATAGTTGTATCCAAAATTGTCCACCTGCCAGTGGAGGGGACACAGTAGCAGAATAGATTCCCTCTCCACCCTGTAGCTCCTGAATCTGCTGTAGAAACCCTCAACAGTGGATTGGGGGGACATTAGAGAATGAGAAGGGAGAAAGGAAGGGGAATTCCTGTTGTGTAAGTGGAAGTTCACCTGCATGATTTGAGGCATGGTATGGACCTGTGATAATTACTTGTATACCAATTTGGTTAGCAAGCCCAGACAACATGGTGTTTCATTCAAATTTTACAGTTACATTCTGTTTAAATTTTCAAACTAAAACCGTTAATAGAAGTCCTAGTTCTGGGAAGAAGGGAGGTGGGACATAAATAAAGTGGATGAATGAATTAAATCACTTTATGGCAGTTAATGTTACTTGAAATGTTATGACAGGTACTGTAATTTCTGACAGATAAAGCTCTCAGTTGCTAGTACGAACATGGTTACAAGCTTAGCGTGTAAATGAGTCAACTGAAGCATTTTTTAAAAACTCCATCCTTTGTCAGCTCATATTCCTTTGGTGAAAAGTAGAATCAGAATGAAAAATGAGACCCAGTCCATTTTCTACTGAATCTGTATTATGTAAGAAAAATCTTTACTACTGGCCTTTGCAAATTACCGTACTTTCTAATGACCAGAGAACTATGCTGCTGGGACTTCTGTTACATAAATGCTTACCCTCCCATGGAAACACCCGATGCCATCAATTCAGCTGAGGAGTACAAATTGCGTATATAATGAATAACAGTTTCCAAATCTTCTGTATTAGCAGCACAGTAAGTTCTTGGTGTCTAGAACGAGTCAAAAATAAAAGTACAATCAAATTTTGTTTTATCTCCTTAAACCAAGACCAAAACAAAGCAGCACCAGATGATTTATACAGCAACAAAATTCAGTAAGATTAACTCAAGCCCAAAGAATATTTTTTAGAAGATGTGAGGTTGGATCCAGATTGGCCATTCTGTGAGTAGAAGGGCTTCTTCCAGTCATAGAATGGGCTGAGATCCATCAGAAGTTTTCCACTGAGGAGGATAATTTTCACTAATCCCTCCTCATCCCATAGCCCCATATACAGCCTCTACCCCTCTGAAGATTTACAGAGGCTGCAGGGAGATGTATAAGAAAAACTGCCTTCTTTGCTAGCTCCAGCATTAACAGATCTCTGATCAACTATAGTCTAGATCCAAACCATGTTGTTCACTGAGACAAAGTTTTATATATGTACACTTTTTACATTACTAATACTGTATTTCAAATCTCGCCCACAATACATACATCTACAAAATAGCTCTTGCCATGCATCTTAATACAACGTTTCACAATATATCAAGTCAGTGTCTTTTATAAAAGGTGTGTTTACAATTAAGGCTTAGGACTCCAATTCCTAATAAATGCATACAATTATATGGAAAGGTTTCTGCAATAACATACAGAAGTCCAAAGCCAACTGAAGGCACTATAACAGTGTACAGAAACATGACAACATTAGGAACACACTATACTTACTGTGTGCAAAGTGGCATATATCAGGGCAAAATTGTAGGGAAAGGGAGCATGATGTAACTTGATAAATGCTCAAATATTTGCACATACATTAACTCAGTAAACCTTAAACCAGCTTGTAAAAAAAACCAACACTATTATTCCTCCCTTTAAAGATGCTAAGCTGAACCTTAGAGCATGGGTGCATGACATGAAGCCCTGCAGAGGTTGTTGGACTGAGGCTCCACTGATAGCTCACCGTGGTGATGTTGGTTTGGTCTGACAGGGTTACAGCCCCCAAAATCTGAAGGGCCACAAGTTCCCTTCACATATTCAATTACATGAAAGGCCATCCCCAGCTTAGATGTACTGGACACATCCTTGCCCTAAAACATGTCCTCTAAAAATGAGGGTCTGCCAGTCAGTTTCAAAGCAAAACTGGATTTCACAAAAAACAAATACAATTGTGTGTGTGTGTGTGTGTGAGAGAGAGAGAGAGAGAGAGAGAGAGAGAGAGAGAACTTCCCTAGAATCTGAAACAAAACAAAGCACCTGAGAAAGATCTCTAAGTTTCAATGAATTAATGAATGTTAGGGTATCACTTGAGGGAGAGCAAAATGATAGGACTGAGCCGCTCAACTACCTAACAGTTTTAGTAAGCCTCATAGAAATGATGGATTAGAAGGATAAGTGAGATGTACTATATTGCTCCCTTTCTGCACCACGCAGGGCTATCTCAGGAGTTTAAAAGGGATAAACTGATGAAATAGCAGGCTTTCTGTAATTTTTAATTATTAACTCTAAATAAAGAAAATAGTTCAGTGACAGTACATTTTGTATGCAAAAGGTACCCTGTTCAATCACCTGTTCTCTTCTGCTTATAAGATTGGGTAGCGAAAAATGGCAGATCTGGGGAGTCAGGACCATTAAAAATAGAAAATACATGGATAGTTAGACGAGTACAGTAGTACCCCCACATCTGCTGATTCACCATCCACGGATTCAATTATCTGCAGATGGCAACAGCAGGATTGGTGGGAGGGTGGGGGAGAGAGGGAGGAGGTGAGCTCGCAGGGGGTTTTAGCACGGCAGGTGGGGGAGGGAGGAGGTGAGCTTGCCTCTCACCTCCCTTCTCCATGAGGGGGTTTCTGATGCAGCAGGCAGGGGAAGGAGGTGACCTTGTGGGGGGGGGGTTATGGTGGGCAGGTGGGTGGGCAAAGGAGGGAGGAGGTGACTTTGCCAGGGGGATTCCCGTGTGGCGGCACAGCAGAGCTGGCAGGTGGAGGGAGGGGAGGCAAGCTCGTCTCCCCCCTCCTCTGTGTGTGGGGTGGGTTCCAGCGGACAAGCGGGAGGAGGGTTCTGGCACAGCGGGCGGGAGAAGGAGGGAGGAGGAGACCTCTCAGGGGGGATTCTGGCATGGTGGAGCTGGCAGTCGGGCAGGGGAGGGAGGAGGTGAGCTCACCTCCCCCCTCCCTTCTCTGTGGGGGGGTTCTGGCACAGTGGGTGGGTAGGAGAAGGGTTCAGGCAGGCAGGAGGAGGGTTCCAGTGTGGCGGCCAGGCAGGGTAGAGAGAAGGCAACCTCATGGAGGGGGGGTGTTTCAGCACAGTAGGCAGGCAGGAGGAGGGTTCCAGCACAGTGGTGGCAGTGTTTATTATTATCTGTGGATTTCACAATCTGTGGTGGGGCCCGGAAACAATTCCCCATGGATGTGGTGGTCCTGCTGTAACATGCAAGTTCTCTTTGATCCCACAAATTTGCACAGACTTTTATGTTCACTGCAATTTTATGGGCCTATGATTCCATGAGCAGGTACAATGTTTGGTACTGACACTAAGATTCACCTTCCTCAAAATCAATGTAATATCAATATAAATACAAAATAACACATTTCTAGCCCTTAAAGATATACTTGTAAGTATGGGCAGAGCTTGGGGAAATTACCTTTCTGGATTATCAAACTACCCTCACAAATAGCATGGTCACTGGTCATGCTGGCTGGCAGATTCTGGGAGTCTAGAAAGTAACTCTTCCAACTTCTAAATATGGGCCATGCTGTAAGAGGGGTGCTGAATAAGCTTACTTGCTTTTGGGGGCAAGTCTTCTAAGCTGATTGGTCATTTAATTTATACAGGTTACAAAATTCAAAGAATTTAGAATTCCTTGGAACAGATTTTTTTTTTTAAAGATATGGTTATGTGCAATACTACTTGAAGGTGGTTGTAGGTACACAGTCTGACAACTGGGTGAAAAGGAAAACCTTGAAGTTTCAGTGCAGAGAGACTCTAGATTGAACTCAACTAACATTCATTAGCTGTATTGGTTTTTTGATCTTTCTACACCAGTTGGCAAGGACAAAAAAATCATGGTTCAGCTTCCTTGAACAATTCTTTACCATCATGTCATTCAGGTAAATCTTAACAGGATAAAAATAGTAATTCTCATTTGCATAGCAACATACAGCGCAATTTCTAAGCATGTTTAGTCAGAAGTATGTCCTACTTACCACAGTTAAATGGGGTGTATCATGTGATACTGTTCAGTGGACTGTTCAATGGAAAATGTGCTTATTATTAGAGGTAATAAAGTAAGGATCTGTCAGGAGGGGTGAGAGAATTGAATGTGGGGGAGTGAGTGGTGATTGGTGGAATGTCTGAGGGGATTTGAATAAGGGTGGGGTATGACAGTTGGTTAGTTAGCATGAGTAGTCTGTCAGGTTTAGTTAGTGAGTAGGATTTAAGGGTCTGAGTGGCCAGGAGTTTTAGAGAGAGAGATGAGGGAGGCAGGTATTTTAAATGTATTAAACAATTAATCTGTTACATTTTGTTAAAATTCTATTAACAAAATATTAATTTTGTATTATACACTTTTGGCCTCCAGGAATGCTGTAAATTAGAAAGCCTGAGTTCAGACACAGTGTCTGTGGTGGTAGCAGCTAATAAAGAGGGGTGGTGTCCAGTGGGGATATCTCACACAAGAACCATGGGGACACCTAGGAGGTCCCCAGAGTTGGTAGTCATAGCAGTGGGACAGGAGGAGGTCCTTACATTGGTGGCAGAGCTGAGGATAAAGGCAAGCACTCACATTTGGAGGCAGTGGTTGAGATTAGTGGAAGTCTTCACATTTGGTGGCAGCAGAGGTACAACCAGAATCTCACATACCCCGCAAGCCTGTGTGCCTTATGCCATGATCCTGTAGGTTCTTACTTAAAAGCAAGCCCTACTCAATACAGTGGGACTTGTATATAAACATGCAAATGACCATGCTGTTAATGTATTTCCAGCCTATTATTCCTACCATTTTGAAAGTGCTATTATTTTTAAAGTTTCCTTAAAAGTAGAGTTATTTCAGTTCACAGGAGAACTTACTTGCATGAGACTAGACTTTGCTGACACACTTCTTCATTATTGTTTCAGAATAATTTGGAATAGGTTGTATAACATTATGTTGAAAATTCTCTACTAAAGAGGCTACAAGTGCAAAATAGAGCCTTTCAAGACTAAAACATGTAAAGCTGATTACATGGAATTGCCCCCAAACAGAAGCAAACAAAAGATCTTTTCATTTCATTTGATATATAATCAAAAAGGATTTGGTGTGCTACAAAACTCTTTAGTACATTCATCTCCCAATGTTTGTTTAAAACCAATTCTTATTATTTTTAATAAGAAAAAATATTATACTTTGTTTGAATCTTTGGAAATTCTGAGAGTTTTAGTCCAAAACAGTAACTTTCCAAAACTCTATAAAACATTGCAGAGGCTGTTGACAGATCATATGTAGCAGGACAGCAAGATCTTAATAATGTATGCAATTTCTTAATGGATCCTGCCTTTTGAACACAAACACCTCCTCCTGTATGCTTCTTTTTAAAAAGATTGAGTTATTAACAATAGGATGTCTGATACATCTGAGAATTGGTGTCTTTTCAGTACCGGATGGAATTCTGTGGTCCTGCAGGATCAAATAGGCAGGAGCTTATGGACCCAGATTTGCTGAATTGTAGGACAAGGCCCAAATCCTAAGAGGAGAGAAGGCTGATCAGAAACTAGTCCTCCTAATGATGGCATTACCATGGATGGCTTGTGGAAGTATCACATGTTTCCAGGTGTTGGCGATAACACTCTTGCTATATGTTTTGTTCATAATTGCTCTATGTTTTATCTAATTTAAGAGCAATTCTTACCAAGAGATTTTCACCAGCAATTCCTCGATAGTTTAAGACCACACACCTTTTAAAAAACAAAAGAGAATTGTTTACCAGAACTGTTAACCGGAGTGTCTTTGGATATGAAGATTCAAAGCTGCTCCAATTTATAATTCAAGATTTGCCTATGATTCAAAACAGTGACACAGACACACATAAGACATGTAGTTATGCATTTTCTGTTGAAACTGCCTATCTATCAGGTACACAAAATGCTCACTGCAAATCACTGAATTTGATCCACTTTACAGTCAGCTAACTCAATTCCATAAAATTACTGAATTTTGCAACCTTTTTTCTTCTGAAAAATTAAGGGGGGCAGGGCTTTGAGGAGAGAACCAACCACTCCTTTTCTGTCCACTATGACCAAGAAACAATAGTAAGCTTGTGCACTAACCACAAACTGCTAAATCTATTTGAGCAGGTAAGGACCAGACTAAAGTACAGATGAGCCAAGGAGAGAGAGCAGGAACATCTGGACTTCTGAGATTTTCCTATTAACTCCCAGACTCTGAGGGATGGGTAGAAAGAACTACTATTCATTACACATAGAGCTTGAGGACATTACTTTTTGGACCATAGTTCCCAGAACCACCTAAAGGCCAAATGCCAATGGACATGATGGCTGTGGAATTTTGGGAATTGCTGTCCAAAAAGTAAGTTTTCTAAGCTCCCTATATACTGTAGCTGACCACAATCTGGAAACACAAGCCATGCTGAGAACTGGTATGCACCTTACCTTACCAAGGTAAGGTGCATACCAGCTGTGGCATGCTACAGGGTGAGGGACACATGCCACCCTCTGCACTACTACTATCACTCTGTGTTTGTTTGTTTGTTTGTTTGTTGAGATAAATGGAGCATTGTTCTAATCCTTCTGCAGTCAGAGGAAAGTCTCTCTTCTCAGTAGAGAGATTCTCCTGCCTGTCCTCCCCATTCCCTGATTTAGGCTCTGTGGTATCTGCATGCAGGCCTCTCACTTTACTGATACATGGGTTGGTTCATACTTCCTTTTTCTAAGCACTCCACATACATTATCTCAGCACTCCTTAGAAAAAGTTTGTCAGGCAACTGAGAATTGTTATGGGGAATGGAAACAGAGAGGTGGTAACTTGTATAAACCTACTCATGAAGTTCATGGCCAGCCAGATTTGAATGTAAACTTCCAGCCCAGTGCTCATTTTCTTAAGCATTATGCTATAGCAATTACAAACTCCTTACCTGGACCCCGATCAAGGCAGATTCTTCTTGATCCCTGACTGATAATGTTGGGCACCAGCACTAGAATGATACTTCTCAAGCTGGGAATTGTCCATCTTACAGACAAGGTTTTTTTTAAAAAAAATAAAGTTATGTGGGTACATGTAACAGGGCTTTGTCTGTAGCAGCACCTTGACTATGGCACTCCCTACCCAGTGAATTTAGGCTGGCCCCATCTCTTCTAAGCTTCTGGTGGGTAGCCAAAACAGTACTGTTCTGCATGGCATTTAGTGTTTGAAATTGTTCTTTTATCTGTTTTAAAACTGGCTTCCAGGATGGTTTTTAGACTGCTTTTGGAAGTTTTTAAAGAGTTTTTAATGTGTTTTTTTAATTCATCTTTGTGTTCCTTTAATTGGTTTTTATTTGTTCATTGCCTCAGGAGTCTTCAGGAGGGGCAATACAGAAATACAATCAATCAATCAATCAAGCTAGAATAATAAAGCTCCTAAGCTGTGGGATTCTGGAAGCTGTAATAAAAAAAAGGTCAATCATCCAAACTTTATTTATTTATTGTTGTGTTAGTGCTGACTACTGGATCTTCTCCATGGAGTCAGCTCCCAAAGGAGCCTCTGGCAGAGATCTACAGGTTTGGCAGACTGAACCAGATGGCAAATGTAGGGACAGAACGTCTCTTCCAGCTCTGTTTCTGCCTCTCCTGTCATCCACTACAAATTAGTGGAACTTCTTATTTGTGCAGATTTAACCTAAGCAGTTCAAACAGAAATGCTGACAAGTGAAACTGGTTTATACCTGTATCCTAAGGTTTTGCTCTGCTGAATCATATGGAGAATGTAAGATTCCTTGCTTGTTCCTGTGAGGCCTGGCAGCAACAGGATAGTGGGTCTGCTGTTGGAATCTGGGAAACGTATGCTGTCATGATTATCAAACCAATCCAGTGAAATTTGTCCTCCATCTGCTGCTGTGATAAGCTCACTGGAAAAGCAATACTTGGTTAGCTTTGCAAAAATAAAAATAAAACATCAAACAGCGATAACACCACCACCACCACCACCAATGAGATATCTCAAGTACAGACACATTCTGGGAAGGAGAAGTAACTAAAGAATGTAGTCTTTTAAATAATCCCACAAAAATTGACAGTCTACTGCCCCCACACACCCCTGAGCCTGTTGGACATTACTGTAGTGAAGCCAGGAATCATATTGCCAAAGCATGAGGACGATTTGATGGTATGCATGGTTATATCATTTGCTCTTACTTCCAACTTTCTTATGCCTTCTGAACTTAGTTGTAACCCTCATCGAGTAGCAAGACAGAAACTGGATTTTCCCAACAACAGTAGATTGTGAACTATTCTTGTTTTAATGGAAAGGATTTGAGGTTGGTTTGGTCTTAAATGGGTAATTAAGATGTATTAACCTCAAAAATGATCTGCTTCCAATGGAAATGAAACTGCAAGAACTAGTTTGTTTGTATGAATCAATAAAGCCACCTGAATTTTTCGATTATCCTTGGGGAGAAAAAAACCTGCATTTTTGTGGGGTACAGAAAAGCAGAGAGGGTTTATCAGCTCTAGCATCCTGTTTCTTTCCTAGCCTTGGTTTCTTTCCTAGGCTCCTATGTCAGGCTATTCACTATCCTGCATGAAAACCTACTCAGAGCTGAAACAGCTGTGAAATGAAAAATTCATTATGAGACCTCTCTGTTTGGGGGACACTTTCAATTGAACACATCCCCAACCCCCTCTGTAGGAGAAAAAAAAAATACAAGGGCATGAATATTCAAAGACACAGTCATGCTAGTCTGTATCAGACACAAAGAAACCCTGTAGCACTTTTGGGACTGAAATTAGAATCACAGAATCATAGAGTTGGAAGAGACCTCAAGGGCCATCCAGTCCATCCCCCTGCCATGCAGGAATACACAACCAAAGCATTCCCGACAGATGGCCATCCAGCCTCTGTTTAAAAACCTCCAAAGAAGGAGACTCCACCACACTACGAGGCAGTGTATTCCACAGTTCTTACCATCAGAAATTTCTTCCTAATGTTTAGGTGGAATCTCTTTTCCTGTAGTTTGAACCCATTGCTCTTTGCCCTAGTCTCTGGAGCAGCAGAAAACAAGCCTGCTCCATTCTCAGTATCACATCCCTTCAAATATTTAAACATGGCTATCATGTCCCCTCTCAACCTTCTCCAGACTAAACATACCCAGCTCCCTAAGCCGCTCCTCATAGGGCATGGCTTCCAGACAACCCACCATCCTGGTCATCCTCCTTTGGACATGTTCCAGCTTCTCAATATCCTTCCTGAATTGCGGTGCCCAGAACTGGAGACAGTATTCCAGGTGAGGTCTGACCAAAGCAGAATAGAGTGGCACTATTACTTCCCTTGAGCTAGACACTATACTCCTATTAATGCAGCCTAGAATCGCATCGGCTTTTTTAGCTGCTGCATCACACTGCTGACTCATGTTCAGTTTGTGGTCCACTAAGACTCCTAGATCCTTTCTGGATGTACTGCCCTCAAGCCATGTGTCACCCATCCTATATCTGTGCATTTCATTTTTACTGCACAGGTGTAGTATCCTACATTTCTCCCTGTTGAAATTCATTTTGTTAATATTGGCCCAGCTTTCTAATCTGTTGAAGTCATTTTGGATTCTGATCCCGTCCTCTGGGGTATTAGCTACCCCTCCTAATTTGGTGTCATCTGCAAACCTGATAAGCATACTCTCTATTCCCTCATCCAAGTCACTGATAAAGATGTTGAATAGCATTGGGCCCAGGACAGAACCCTGTGACACCCCACTGGTCACTTCTCTCCAGGATGAAGAGGAGCCATTGGTGACTACCCTTTGGGTTTGGTCAATCAACCATAACAAATCCACCTAACAGTTGCATTGTCTAGCCCACAGGTTACTTTTTTGCAAGAATATCATGGGGGACCTTGTCAAATGCCTTACTGAAATCAAGATACACTACATCCACTGCGTTCCCTTCATCTATCAAGTCTGTAACTCTGTCAAAAAAAGAGATGAGATTAGCCTGGCATGACTTGTTTTTGAGAAATCCATGTTGACTTTTTGTGATCACGGCATTCCTTTCTAAGTGCTTACAGCCTGTCTGTTTAATGATCTGCTCTAGAATCTTTATTAGTATTGATGTCAGGATGACTGGACAATAATTATTTGGGTCTCCTTCCCCCCACCTTTTTAAAGATGGGGACAACATTTGCCCTCCTCCAGTCTGCTGGACCTCTCCTATTCTCCAGGAATTCTCAAAGATTATTGACAGTGGTTGTAAAATTATTTTTGCCAGTTGTTTTAATCCCTTGGATGAAGTTCATGTGGCTCTGGAGACTTGAACTCATTTATACTGGCCAGGTATTCCTGAACTACCTCTTTACCAATTCGGTGCTGTATTTCCCTACTGCATCATCTGCTCCATCTTACCCAGGTTGAACACTGTTCCCCCTTTGGGAGAAGACTGAAGCAAAGAAGGTGTTAAGTAGTTCTGCCTTTTCTCTGTCCCCTGTTAGCCTTTTACTATCTTCTCCATGCAGTGGCCCTACCATTTCCTTGTTCTTCCTTTTGCTACGGACATATCCCAAAAAGCCTTTTTTATTGTTTTTAACTGCTCTAGCAAGCCTGAGCTCCAACTGAGCTTTGGCTTTTCTGACTTTCTCCCTACATGAACTGGCTATTTGTTTGAATTCTTCTTTGGCGATTTCCCTCTTTTTCCATTTCCTGTTCATGTCCTTTTTATGTTTTAGCTCAGTTGAGAGTTCTTTCAACATCCATCCTGGTTTCTTTAGACACCTCCCCTTTTTCCTCCTCATTAGAACTGTTTGAAGTTGTGCCTTCAATATCTCACTTTTTAGAAACTCCCATCCTTCATGAACTCCTTTATCTTTTATTATTTCTGACCATGGGATCAGCCCCAGTAATGTCCTTAGTTTTCTACAATCAGCTTTCTTAAAGTCTAGAATGTGTGTCTGACTATGCCTGGCTTCTCCTTTCCATTGTATAACAAACTCCAGGAGAACATGATCACTCTCACCTAAGGATCCCACCACTTGCACCCCATTAACCAGGTCATCCCTGTTGGTTAGGATCAGATCTAAAATAGCTGATCTCCTTGTTGCCTCTTCCACCTTCTGGACAATGAAATTGTCTGCAAGGCAAGTGAGGAATTTGTTGGACCTTAAATTCTTGGCAGAGTTGGACATCCAAAAATTAACAGGATAGTTGAAACCCCCCATAACTACTACATCTCTCTTTTCTGAATGTGTGGGCATCTGTTCCAGGAAGGCATCATCCAAGTCCTCGGTTTAGCTTGGAGGCCTGTAGTAGACCCCCAGAATGATATCCCTGCTGTTTCTCTCTCCCCTAATTTTTACTCAGATGCTCTCAACCTGGCTCCCAGGATTTAAGTCATGGATCTGTTCACAGGTGTACACATCCTTAACATATAATGCTACTCCACCACCCTTCCTGTTTGGTCTATTTTTCTGAAATAGGCTATACCCCTCTATTAGTACATTCCAATCATGAGACTCATCCCACCAGGTTTCAGTGATGGCTATGATATCATATTTGTTCTGCTGTGCTACGAGTTCAAGTTCATCCTGTTTATTTCCCATGCTCTGTGCATTCGTATAGAGACATCTGAGACTATGGGCCATTTCCCCTATCTGCCTTTTAAAGGGTTTATTCCTCCTATTGTTGGGTTGTTGTGTTATTTGCCTTAGTAGTATAAGCTTTCATAAACTCAGTCTACTTCATTAGATGCTACTTCATGCAGCCCTCATACATCTAATGAAGTAGACTGAATCTGCAGAAGCTTGTACTACAAACTTCTTTCAGTTGGTCTCAAGGGTGCTACAGAATGCCTTTGTTTCATTTTACAAATGCATGCCCCCACCACTTTCCTGCTCCTGCTAAACACTGTGGAGAAATAGACGAAGTCATTGTAAGGATAAAGTTGGTAATAACACTGGAGTGGAACCAGCTCAGGGCTTGGGAAAGATTTCTACCCAATTTTTGGCCAGATTCCCTGAGGCAACATAGCCATAATCCTCAAAAAGCATTTATTACAAGCTATAGATCAGCACGTGTCTGCATTCACCACTTTATACATTCTGGAAATGTGTGAAGGGTAACTTATTTCTCTCACCGATTCCAGCATGTGTCCCTACTTTCATACAGTGGCATCATATATTACGGGGCAGGAATCATGCAGGCCTCCAGATATTGGACTGCATTTCTCACCATTGGTTATGCTGGCTAGGGCTGCTTGGATATATAGTTCAACAACATCTGGAGGCCTGCATGATTCCCACCCCTGGTACATCATGATAGCCACAGTATAAAGTCAGTACACCCTGTTATGTCATAACTGTCACAGTGTAGAGTCAGTATTTAAAGCGTGTGCTTTCTAGATCCAGAGTGAACATTCTTGTAAGTGAGGGTTATGTCAGAGAGTGGCACTTACTTCCTGTATTGCACACAGGGTCGAGCTGTGATGAAGGGCCGAAGGAGAGTTTGCACACGACCCTCCCAGCACCACACAGTGGGATAGTACGTTTCTGTCACCACAGGGCAATGGTCCTGTAGAAAGCGGCAAAAGCTCTCACTGCCAGTCACCAGCTGAGGTTTCTAGAGAGAAAAGCAGGCAAGGATTTAGCATCAGAAGGAGTCTGGGGGTGGAGCAGGTGGGGAGAAGGGTATTCATTCAAACATTTTTTTTAAAAAAAATACTGTTGCAACAACCACATCAAGCAATTTCAGGCTTCTGTGAGGGCAATAAACATGGAAGTCTGTAGACAGAACAGAAATGAGCCTACCATGAGGCAATGCTGGATGGCCTCCTTAAGTGGCAGATCAGATATGCCATTAAGGGTGACATAACTGATCCAAGGAAATTGTGCACAAACCCTGCTGAAATAAACAGCATCAAAACAAGAGCACAAGCATGTTCTTATGCAATCCTCATGCCTGTCAGCGAGATTTTGTGTGTATTGAGCCTGCCTACGTACACGTGGATGCCATTTGGATTATTTTCCCCTCAGAAATTGAAAGTTTTTTGTCAGCCCTTGAGACAGAAACCTGCTATATACTTGGAAACCCACACAAACCAGAGTAGATAATAATAAATTCATTAGTAGTTTTTAAAAAGGAAAAGGAGATAAGAGGAATTAAAAAGGAGAAACTGGTGGCAGTGAGCAAGCAGTCCTATCACTCTAAAAGTGAACTCATTCTCTCAGAGACATAGCTGAGGGGTTGTCTAAATGGTGAAAATACTCCTTATGGAATGGGAAGAGAATCCTACCTGTCTTAATGGCATTCTGCATTGTTTCATCATATTGGGCGGGGGGAGGGCAAAATGTCAAAAACTCCGCAGGAAGCCTTCGCAGCTTTTCCCAGAGTGTGTTTTTTTAAAAAAACAGTGAGGGGAATGCACATTCCTGCTTGTTAGGACAAGCAATTCGATATGAGTCACTTTCCCATAGTAGAGGAAGTGCAAAGCTGATTGGCCAGGCAAGCACAGGGAGTGGAGCTTGAAAATAAGGCAAGTGCCCATTGCCACCATGTTGGATTTTGACCTTAGCAAGCGAGTGCTAAAGAGAGAAAATGTGGTGGTGTTTTTTTCTTTTCTGTTAAATTGGAAAATTGCTCCATTGCAGCTTGGACAGTGTGTGTTTTTTTAAAAAAAACATTTGGTGGTGGCAAATTGAGGTAAATCACTCACGGCCGCCATCTTGTATGCAAAACTTATGGGGACAAAAACACCATTAAGACAAGTCGCAGCTGCTGTAAAATAACATTACCGAGGGGCACTCTGTTTTTTTGTTTTTTGTCTCATATAGACAAGCCTGTGCTAGCATAAAAAGAAATATTTGAGACAAACTGGGAGAAAGAAAGTTTGTAGCATAAATGCTCATAGACTCTGTCTACTTCATCAGATGTACTTGAATCTATGAAAGCTTTCACTACAAACCTCATTCTCGGCATGTGGATCCTTATTTTGCTAAAATGGAACACCAATTCACAAGAAGGTTACAGCATGGAAGATTCAGAGGAGGATGACGTACAGGCTGATCCAACCAGGGGAAAAACTCCAGTATTTTCTTCCATGCCTTGCCAACTGGAAGATTCAGAAGATCCTCAGACTCAGAAGTCATTAACAGCACCTCAATTCATCCTCCCTTTCAGAAAATAAATCAGGCAAGGATCCTTTGGAAATCACTGTCAGGTCTTGCAGTACAGCTGAGCCAATTATAATCAAAATCCTACCAGCTTACATTGGGTATCAACTTTCTGCTGAGACAACATCTCTCCATAGTTGCAAAAGGAGGGATTGCTCCAGTTAACAGGGTCTACTGGGAGCTGTCCATGGTCTTAACTTCCTTGACCTCTGCTTAAGTGGAATGTGGGAAGCCTCCAGCGTGTGGCCCTAAGCTGGCTCATGAGGCTCTCATACCCAGCTATGACCCTTTCTTTTGGTCCCCTCCTTATTGTTGAATTTGTTTCATTTCTTTGTTGTGGAACACAGACTGTGTTATAGCCATGTCTTCCAACTTCCTCATGACCTTTAAATAATCTTCTGGTCACTTCCAGAGTGCTTCAGCATAGCAGGACTAACTACCACTTAGCTCAGCACTTCAAAACTTCAAAGAGCTAACAGCTGAAGGTTAATAAAGCCATAAGCAGAGATCAGAACAGCTAGCACAGAGCAAGGGAGCAAGAGTGGCAGATTGCTTGGAACTGGAAAATGTCACTGGTTGGTGAAGAGACAATGGGGTGGCTGTAACTATGATAGTGGGAAGAGAGAACATGGGGAGAGTGGAGCCATGAGAAAATGGGGCCATAAGGACTGTGGGAGGAGAGATAATGTAGTATCAGAGAAAATGGGGTGACAGGGAATGGGGGAAGGGGAGTGGAGGGAAAACGTGGTGATGGCAATAGTGCTGGAAGAGGGAATGAGGTGATTGTGACAGTGAGGAGACAAAACATTTACAAGAAAAATAGGTAGGGAAGTAAGTTTGTGTGTGCTGGGCAGGGAAGGGGGGTTTGAAAGTTTAAGTCATGCCCACATAGTGTTTCAGCCCTTCTCACTACTAGCATATGAGCTCCCAAAGACTTCTGTAGAAGCAGTGTGAGTATTAGGATGAAAAAGATTCTGCAGTCTTCTGCTTAAGAAATGACCCGATCTATTTGGTTTTTCTTCCTATACAGATACTTGGCCTCAAGGCATCCACTTCACCAATTGAAGGGGATGCAAAAGTAGAAATGGCTGCAAAAGTAGAAACAAACTGAGGGAGGACCTAAGGAGACGGTGGAAATCTGAAAATAGACTAATAAGAATGGGGTATTTTGGTGAAACTGTAGTAAACTGGAGTAGGAGGTGGATGGAGGGGAAGGTGAATGGAATGTATTGAAAGAAGGCAAGACTGGCTGGCTCTGCATTCTACTCCATAACATTTTGTTGCGAGTTCTACTTGTAGAACCTATAGCAGGGATGGATGCTTATGGAAGGGATGGACACAATTTTTTTCCTTTGTGCTACTGGGCTGCACTGGCATGCCAAAACCCCTAGCCCCCCTCCCCCCAATTATTTTTTCTGGGTGATTTTCGCCCCTGCCCAAATGGCTCAAAACCATTGCAAAATGCACAATTTTGCTCCTCCAGGCTCTTCACATACCTTATAAACCTGCCACAACTCTTCAGAATTCACCAAAGATCAGTCAAAATGGAAACAAGAAGTGGGTGTAAGCAGGTTTTTAAGATATGTGGGGGACTTGGGGGACTGAAGGAACAAACCACTGTGTTTTGTAGTGGTTTGGAGCCATTTTGGGAGAACTAGAGGCCAAAATGACCCAGATTTGTTAGGATATCTGAGGACTTTGGGGAGCTTCAAGCATTGCATTTTGGGCCCCCATGGCCTACAGCAATTAAGAAATATGAAGTCAAAGGCTTTCACGGCCGGCATCCATAAGTTTTCCGTGGGTTTTCCCCCCAGAACACAGCCTCACAGCCTGGAAAAAAAACCCATGGAAAACTAATGAAGAAATAAGTATCTCTGGAGTGGTAGAACACATATTCCACCAGCATAACATAATCATGGCATGGCATTGCTACTGCAATATGTATGCCATTGTGCTTGCACAACACAGCAGGCACATAGGTTGGGAGCAATTTTAAAATGGGCTTGACTATCTAGTAACCCCATAAAACAACAAACAGACTTACAGCAACCTAAAGATCAAGGGCAAAATCCAACAGTTCTATTCAGCACAGACCTATTGAAATTGATGGACTTTTAAAATTACCATTATCTTACGTCCCATTGCTTTAAATGTTAGATTTTTGTTGTTGTTATTAAGTGCCTTCAAGTAGCCTCCAACTTAGGCCAACCCTATCATAAAGTTTTCTTGGCAATATTTATTCAGAGGATGCTTGCCATTGCCTTCCTCTTAGGCTGCTAAGAGAATGTTACTTGCCCAAGGTCATCCAGTGGGTTTCCACATGCTAATTCTCAATGTTGTATCTAGCCCCAACAAATTTTATTTTGTATAAAACAAGACTAGTAGAAACCACAAGAAGCCCAGCATAAGATGATCATCAGGGGGATCAGCTTCAGACACAGATCAATGGATGAAGACTGGATATTTGGTAGATATGCACCTCACTGTTCTGATCTGATGTTTATCCCTATTGACTAGTTATTAACTGACAAGAATAAATAAGTAATTTTCCATACACTGAAATAAAAACAACTCAAAATGAAAAAAAAGGCAGCATTATTGGGTCGCACTTAAGTATACTAACTTCACAGTCCTAGATATGTCAACTTGAAAGTAAGTCCGTGCTTTGTTCAGCATTTCTTCCAACATAAGACTGCAGCATTAATTTGTTTTTATTCACAGTTTTGATGGAACAAAGCAGCCTTCATTACTAATTAAAGTATTGCTTCCTCTTCCTCCCCTTTCTCAATGACTTATTTTTCCTCACCTTACATGCACCTCCATTGCCACCTGATTCCTCCCCAACCCAGCCCACTAATTCTAAACTAAATCCTTGACCTTTGTTCCTGCAGCTTTTATATCTCCTGTGGCAATTCTGTCTTCTGTACAGCCTTTTGCAAGGATTTCTAGTATCAATAGTATGCAGTACATCTGATCTTAGTCAAAAAACATATCAGACAGGATCCCAAATAACTGAGGGCAACATATGTTGATATGGTACCAAGATTTTGAGGCATTAGGATAGAAACATTATACCCAACTCATTATTTTGTTCCTTTGCTCAAAATAAGGTTATTTTTAACCACCACCACCCTATTTGAGGCTCATGAAAAGTCTGTAATATCCTGTATATCCCATATTTCCTGAAATCCTGTATATCCTAACCACACACATACAGTATATATCTCACCTTTCCTATACAGTTCTCCTTTATCCTCACAACAACCTGTGAGCTAGATTGGACTGAGATGGGGACCCAAGGTCACTCACTGGCAGTCACACAGACTCTAATCTCTCCCAGGACCCAGTCCAATGCTAACCACTCCACCACACTGCCTACTGGTTGTCACGGTTAGAAGCAATCTCCCTGTTCAGAGACCATATAGTATTTCTAAAGAAGAGAAACAAGGAAGGGTTGGGTTTTTGTTAATTATTTGAGAAAGAGCCCAGGGCAGTTTCATGCCTTGTTTGTAAGCCTCCTGAAAGCATTTAGTTAACCAGTTAGGATTTTCCTTCTTACCCAGCAAGGCTTTTTGTCTGTTCTAATGAAGCAAATGGAGCTATATCTATATTTTACAAAGGGAAGTATATCTATGTTTCTCTATAGCTCTATTCAGGTTATTAGTATGTTGAAAAAGAATGCTGTCTGAAATCACTTATTTCAGTGGTTCTTAACCTGTGGTCCGGGGACCCCCAGGAGTCCACAATGTCCTCACAGGGGGTCTGCAAAGGGTTGAAGGCTGCTTGGCCCATCTCCTCCCTACAGCGGAGCGGCCTCATGACAGAAGCCAAGGCAAAGGCTGGCTGGCTTGGCCTGTGCATTGCCATTCAATCTGCTCCAGCTACAAACCTGCATGAAGAAGCAGGAGAAAAGTCTTCCCTCCCTCTCCAGTGCCTCTGAGGGAAGCTTTAGTGGATGTTGTAATGGTATTATTGTTATTATTAGGGTTTTAAATTTTGAGTTAAGTCTTGGAGGAGGGCATGGCAATTAAAGATATTTGAAGGGGGTCCCTGGTAAAGAAAAGTTTAAGAACCATTGACTTATCTAATTCGTATTAAACCCACAGGCATGCCCATTCTATCTAGGGGGCATCCACACTAGAGAAATAATCCAGGCTAATGATCTTGTACAACTACAAATCCCAGGATCCCATAGGAAGGAGCTATGCAAAAAAATTTTTTTTTCAAACTGGATTATTTGTGTGGTGTGGCTTCCACCCTCAGGGCTTGGTTCAGACAGGGCCGGTTTAAGGCACCAGGGCCTCAGCATCCGCAGGGGGCCCCATCATTGTGGCCCCCTGTAGTAACCCTCCTCCTGCAAAAACATTATTAGTAATAATCTGAATCTCCTGGACTGTGAATAGCTTAGATTGAGTTAGGTTACATTGACCTGAGAGAAACATATGGGGCCCCCAAAATAAAGCATTGCAGGAGGGGGGGGGCAAAATTCCTTCAACCGGTCCTGGGTTCAGATTCCTCTGTTAGTGGTAGCTTTGTCTCCCCAGACTGGCCAGGGCTTCTCCCTCCGCAGTGTGCAATGCGCAAACCCCGAAGCGCCCGGTGAGGAGGAGACCCGAGAAGCCCGCCACTTACTCCCCTCAATTTCCATCAGGGGGCCGGGGGTGGACGGGACCCTCTCCTCCAAGCCCACCCACCGTGACCGAGAGGCACAAACACCGCCCCCCTCCCCGCAGCCCAGAGGCGCCTCCGCCTGGGCTGCCCTTGTCCGGCTTCCTGCGGCGCCTTCCTGGCCCAGAGCGCGGGGAGAGGCAAGGGCGGCGGCGGCGGCGGCGGCGGCGGCGAGGGGGCGAAAGCGCCTTACCTTGGCGATGTTGCTGAGGTAATAGCAGGCGTAGGCGGCGCCGAAGCACAGCGCCAGGGACCAGCCGAGCCCCGAAGCCAGCAGCCCCTCCCGGACCCGGCTCTCCAGGTACAAGGACAGCTGGCGGGTCAGCCCGGGCAGGTTCATCTCCAGGCAAGCAGGCAGGCAGGCGGCGCCCAACTACATCACCCGGGTGCCAGCCAGCAGCCCCCTCGGGCGAGCGGGAAGGAGGGCGCCCACCCTCCCTTTCTCCCCTGCCTGCCTGCCTGCCTGCCTGCCTGAAGGGCGCCCACGACCCCGGCGGCCAGAGGCTTCTTCGCTCCGGCACCTGCGCCGCCTCCGCCACCCAGCATACTCCTCCCACCGGGGCGGGAGCTGCGCTTCGGAGACTGAGGGGGGGGGGGACAGGGGATTTAGGAAATTTTTATTGGAATAAGACCATTCTACTGAAAAATACACCCGACCGCAAAAGGCCGTAACAATAACGCAATAATAATAATAATAATAATAATAATAATAATAATTGTTTTCCTCTTTTCTTACCAATACAAAAATAAAACTATGATTTCACACTACACTGTTATAGTGTTACTATTCCACTTTATTTGCTATGGCTGCCTCCTGTGGAATCCTGGGATTTGCAGTTTAAGGAGGGGCATTTACAACTCTCAGCTAGAGAGATCTTAGGCCTCACTAAACTATAAACCCCAGAATTCCACAGGAGGAAGCCAGAGCAGTTAAAGTGAAATAGTAGCGCTACAACAGTGTAGTGTGAAAATCTCCTATCTATCCTAACGCTAATACATGTTTCCTCTTAATCTAAACACACTATAATCACTCTTTTTTCTTTTCCAATGAACATTCTATTTACACATTACAATTATACCTATTTGGAAAAGAAAAAAACAATAAAAAATTAATAATAATAACAATACAAAATAATACAAAAATACAATAATAATAATAATAATAAAATATTTATTTAAAATAGCCTTTTATGTTATTGCTGGGGTTGTCTCACTAAACCACAGCCAAAACTTTTTCCAACAATGGTTTGGCAATTTCTCTTTTTCACTCAGAGCTAAATTTTCAATTACGTTTTTCACATAGTAAGCAGTGCCTTTTACATCCCCTTCCTTTTGAGCATGACTGGGTCTGCGTTGGTCAGAGACCTCGCCTGGAATAGCGGGGCCAGTTCTGGGCAGCACCACAATTCCAGGACGATAGCGACAAGTTGGGATGTGTCCAGAGGAGGGTGGCCAAAATGGTGGGAGGTCTGGACCCAGTCAGTAGGAGGAGGAGCTGAGGGAGCTGGGTAGGTTTAGCTTGGAGAAGAGAAGGTTGAGAGGGGACATGATAGTCATGTTTGAATATCTGAAGGGATGTCATAGGAGGATGGAGCAGGCTTGTTTTCTGCTGCTCCAGAGACTAGGACACGGAGCAATGGGCCCAAACTACAGGAAAAGAGATTCCACCTAAACATTAGGAAGAACTTCCTGACAGTAAGAGCTGTTTGGAAGTGGAATACACTGCCTCGTAGTGTGAGGAAGTCTCCTTCTTTGGAGGTTTTTAAACAGAAGCTGGATGGCCATCTGTTGGGAATGCTTTGATTGTGGATTCCTGCATGGCAGGGGGTTGGACTAGATGGCCCTTGTGGTCTCTTCCAACTCTATGATTCCGTGACTAAATCTTTCTGATCTCAGGAATGGGAATGGCGGGGGGGGTACATACCGCCCCAGGCTTTTCCTCAACTCCCCAAAGCCTCCAGGTATAGATTTTATATCATGAAGGCTGCTGTTTATTTATCTATTTTACTTAATGTATACCCCACCATTTTCAGCTAGAAAGGTTCCCGCGCGGCTTATTAAATCCTCTGACAGTTCCCTGTCCTCAGGCTTACAATCTAAATAGCACACAAAACATAACAAAAAGGGAAGGGGGGGATAGGGATTAATGAACTCTGTAGTTAACCAGGAGTGTTGGTACGTTTTGTTTCTGTTCGGTTGTCCTATTTTATGTTGTCTGAAAGGACATGGTTTTATGCCCCGCTTTTGTTTTTAAGTAGTTTCTTGTGTTTCTTTATGGTATGGTGCCTTGAGAACTTCCTGATGCAATGGTCTACAGACAAAATAAAACAACTAAGGGTGATGTTAAATGAAGATAATAGTTCAGTGGCACAGCACATACTTTGCATGCAAAAGCAGATTTTTATTTTTATTTTTATGCAAAAGATCCCAAGTTCCTAGTCTCTGGGAAACAAGTCTGCTTTAAAGATTATGTAAGTCTGTGGGCACTTCAAAATCATTCCACTGTTGTTAGTAAATTGGGTTCCTTCCAGGTTGGGTTCTTTCTTTTGCAATCAACATCCATGCCATAAGAAGAAATTTGTTTATACAAAACTGATTATTTCTTTTATTTAAAATGTATCATGTCCCATAAAATTCTCTAGGTTTCTTTTCTTTTCTTTTACAGTAGTTACAGTGTGAATGTAAAATTCCAACAAACAAACACAATTTAAGTACAAGACAAAACACGAAGTCATACGATCAAAAGCAACATAGAATATGACAACAAAATAGGACTCACAGACCTACCAAATTAAACATACAGATTTTAGCAGTGAAAGACCAATACTATATGAATAGCTCTGGATTAATGGAAAGGTCTTTCCTTGGAGTAAATACACTTACAGGAATGACACAGGGTGAATTTATCTAGCAAGACAACTAGTGTGACGCTCCCCAAAAATACCCTCTAAAGCAGGGCTGCACCCCTGAAAAAATGTGGCGAGTTCTTCCCCAGTGCCTTCTAATAATAATAATAATAATAATAATAAAATTTATTTATATCCCGCCCCTCTGCGAGCAATCTATGGGATGTGGGGGACAATTTCACCATGTTTTAGGCCCAAGAGAGGCCTTTTTCCAAAAGGAAGGGAAGTCAAATTGTGTTCCACTTCCTGTTAGAAAAAAGACCTTGTTGTTCTGCTGGTCTTAAAATGAATGTGAGGGTAGGAGGAGGACATGCCAAAATTGTTCCCGACACCCTTACCAGGTTTTTGGAGGGAATTTGGGGACAAAAAGATTGAGGAATATTTTTTCAATAAAATTTGGGCTAGTGGGGCGGTGTGGAGTCTATAGGCTGCACTTTCCCCACTCCTGCTGAAAAGTAATGAAGAGCATTATCTTCCATGATTTAATCTAATCTCACTTTAAATCCACATGAGGATATAACATACTAGTGTCCTCCAATTTCCCCTGGTTTTAGTAAGTTTCCCAGTTTTTCCCAGTGGAGAGAATATTAGAACCAGAAAAGGCTTTGTAAATATCTGCTTATTTATAACTATTCCACCATGAATTGGAATTGGAAGCAGCATAAAGGAGTTTACAGGGAAGGATCCCCATGATCATGGAGGCTGTGAGGGTCATCTTTGTGGGAGGTAGAAACCTCGGAGGTAAAATTTCTCTTTCAAACTATAACTGGCTATGTTTTACCTAAAAGATTTTTTTCCAGCTGTAGCAGTACAGAGAATTCTTGAGAAATCCAATGATCTCTGCCTAACAAAGGAGCCCATGGCTTCACAGAGGGACAGAGACATCCTGGATACCAAGGGCTTGTCTAAACAATGTCAGCAGGCACTGGGGGGGGGGCAGGCATGAGAGAAGGAGCAGCCCAGCCCAGGAAGGTGAGATAAAGCCAGAGCATTGAGGAGTTGCCCTCCTTTTCCTTCTCCACAACCAGCGGCTATGGCTGGTCTTTCCTCCTGTTCCTCACAGTGGGCTCCCTACTCATCTCCGGGCACTGCCAGGTTTCCTTCACCATGAAGAATTGTTCTATTTATTGTGCAGTTCAAAAAAGGGGGAGCAAAAGAATGCATGATCGCTAGCACAAAATGTGTTTCCAGGGAAGTTCCGCCCTCTCCAGACTACGCAGCAAATCAAATCAGTCATCCCAATGAGCAGGAATGCACATTTCCCTTGCAGTTTTTTTTAACTTCAAGGAAAGCCGCAAAAGCTTTTCCTGTGCAGTATATGGCGTTTTTAGCCCCCCTCCTTCCAAATATGGTGAATCGCTGTGGGATCCCATTTGGACAAAAGGTATTCATTCTCCTTGAATTCTATGAGGTGTATTTTCATTGTTTAGACAAGCCCCAAGAGAGGCTGCCTTATTGCTGCAAAAGGAGTTGAAGTCTACTGTCCTTTGTCTCAGCTACCACATGGCCTCTGCCTGCATGAGATTCCTCACCTGAATAACAACAGCACAAGAAACATCTGAGACAACATGTAGGCCTGTGACTTCAACACCGTCACTTTTCTTTCATTATCTTTTAACATCTTTTGCCTGATAAAGAAGCCAGTGGAGCTTCGAAAGCTTGCATTATGTGTTTTGCATTTTGGTTGGCCAACAAAGGTATCACTTTTTTGGTGGATTCTGGATTTCGTTTTGTTGCAAGGCCAATGCGGCTACCCCTGAATGTGTTTCCTAACTGTCCTGAATTTAACTTGTGTCTCCCTCTCACTAATTCTAATTCTTCTGACAGACTCCTGTCTCTCACCCTAATTGTCATACGTGCCAGCCTTTTAAAAATCCCATTCAAACATTCTGACAATCACCAGCCACTCCCCACAGTCCATTCTCTCACCCTCTCCCAACAGATCAGTTACCTCGTTACATTTACTGTGCAACACACATGTAACCATACTTTACCTGAAGTCCATTAACAAATGCAACATCCCCCTCCCATAAGACCATAACATCATGGAGGTTGATAATCAGTGGAGTGATATCATTCATTAGGGCCAATCAGTGTTCCAAAGCAATCTTTTGAATTCCACAAAACTCTCTCATATTGGGAAAAAAGTGGGGAAAGGAGGGAAGTGTAATTTAGGTCAAGATGCAGATATTTTTCTCAAAGGAACCAGCCTCCACCACCACCATCCCAACTCCCCAACCAAAGGACTATTGGTTATGAAAGAAAAAGTGCAGAAAAATTATAAATTCTGCAAAAGTGTTTCTCTTTCCTATTTTTCTAAATTTAATATCTGGGATTACTAAGAAGCATATCAGAAATTAACTCGTGAAAAGGGCTACTGTTCTATACATTATTTATTTTTTCACATATCCTTGTTCCTTGCACAGTATCCTTGCATTATGAATGCTCACTGTATATCTAGTTTTGCTGTACAACTCTGCTCCTGTCACGGCATCTCCCAACTAAGCTGTCTCTGTTGGAGGATACTCAAAGATAGGACCAAATCAGTGCCCCAATCAAGACTGAGACAAATATATATGAAGGATAGTTAGTTCTACTTGGGGTTTACAGCAGTGTTAAAAGAAAATGAGCATGAAGAATAATAGTTAACTCTACTTGTGTTTACAGCAATGTTAAAAAAGAATGAGCGTGAAAACGGAAGCAAGAGTTATGGACATGTTGCACAAAGAGCGCATTTGATGTATCAGGAAATGTATTGTATGCAAACAGCTGGGAAAGCTATTGTTTGCCACGGCAGCTTTGTATCCAGTTAGTCTTTGAAGAGCCAGAAGGTCAACTTGGTATTAAAACAATAAATGCCCTAATTGATACTCAATACACATTGCATGGAACTTTTGTAGGGAATCAATTAAGCATATAACCTGTAACAGGCAATGGAGTGTGCCACCTCTGTTTCCATCTTCCGAATGACCCCCCCCCTATTTTTTTTGACATGGCTAGCATCTGCCATCTACTGGGTGGAATTTGAATAATGTTTGGTATTTATTGCCAAGGTAATGAAAGGGCAGGGAGTTAGGTTTCCAAGGTGCCTATCCAGTTTCTGGTGTGGTCCGAAAAATCATAAGCAATTCAGCATTTGAGCTATTGTTCTTGAAATGCTGAATAGGAAAAGTGAAAATAAAATTAGGAAATTTTGCTGTAATCTGAGGCAAAGACATTTCCAAGCCACTGGGAGAACCAGTCTTGAGTCGTGGTTAGAGTCTGGGTTTAAGGCTTCTACTGAGCCCTGGAATTCTCTAGGTGTTCTTGTGCCAGTCACTTTCTCTCTGCTTATCCTACCTCACAGGGTTGCTTGCGGGTAAAGTGGGGAAGGGAAGAGCCATGCATGGCACCTTGAGCTTGAAGGAAAGTGAGATACAAATGAGCAAACAAATAACATTAAGCAGGGCTAAGAATGGGTGATGCAAGAATTATGGTTGCTGGACAAAACAGATGTTCTCTATCTTCCCCTCAAAGAGGTGTCTTTAACCTCTAATGACTATGCTACAGCTGCAGTGATTATTCATTATTCTGAAATGCCCAGTCTTCCAAGATAGGTTTGAGGGCATGAGCCTATCAGTCTCTTTTATATGTGTTCATATAAGTGTGTGTGTGTGTGTCAGTCACAATCTGCCCTAGTCTAGGCAGGTCTGCTGATCAGTGTTTAGGCAACTGCTTGGGAATAAAGAGAACCAGCTAGCTATGATCCTTGCAATTAGCTGTATTGCTTTCTTTCTCTTCTTTATAAAAATTACTTGGTAATGGGTGACTCAGATGATCCAGAATATCTTTGAAGGTACAAACAGGAAACCAAATCCAGTCATTGACGTAAACTCATGAAAGTGGAAGTAGCAAAGACAAAGTAGGGGAGGGTGCATAATAAAAGAAGAAAACAAAATCCTGAAACCAGCAGTGTTGGTTTATCTAAGTCAGCAGGTAGGTGTATATTGAGGTTCTCTTATTAGCACTCTGCTTAGCATCCTGCATTAGTCAAGATGCATGCATAATGTGATGTACTATAACAAGGGTGGGCAAATGTAACACAGGACACTTTTCATTTCTGCATCCTCCCTCCAGTGAGCATCACAATTTCAATCTAGAAGTGACTAGAAGTCTAGTCTAATTACAACTCTGATTCCAGTCTGTACCTCTGTTTGTTCCAGGCTGTTTCTGATCAATTTCTGAGGTTTGAGGGCTTTAAAAAGGAATCTCCTCTTCTTCAAGTAGCAGTTTACCATTTTGGAACTGGAGGACAGAGTGTCTTTTACCCTCCTCCATCAAAACAGTTAGGGGTTGGGCTTTAGGGTTGTAAGACTGGGCTCAAGGGGCTGCCAAAAAAGGACTTTGGGTTACATGTAGTCCACAGACTACATTTTCCCTGTCCTTGTACTATGCCACTGCTGTAATACCACAATAGAGAGGAGGAGGTGGTAAAGATGTAGACCTATTGGGTTCGGTGGCAATTATATGTCTCCTATAACTGCACTTAATGGCACTGTTAAGCTCTTAAGCCTGATTTAAAATGAATGGGAATAAGTGCCCTTACATTGCTCAGGACTGTATATATATTACAGTAATTCTGAACAGAGCAGCACTACCAAACTGTCTCATGGGTTTTAATTTACTTTGCATTTTAAAAAAGCCTAAAATGGTTAAATTACCACTAATTACTGCTGTTATGAATGATCACTGTGCTTATTCTACATACCTTGGAACTCTAACTGAATAGTCAGACTGTAATTTTTACATGTCATTACTACTTAACCCCACAATTTTTCCTCTATAGCACAGAACCTAAAAGATAAGCAGTTATAAACATGAGTGTATAAAATATAAAAAAGAATATCTCTAGCTAACAGATAGGCGGTTTATACCCATGTGTGTAGAGTATATACTGTGTGTGCAAATACCTACCTTTTAGCTTGTAAATGCAAACTTTCTATAATAGAAATATTACCTACACAGCAAGGATAATACTTGCATGCATGTGTTGAAGTAGTGTAGTTTTTAGTCCATGAAAGCTAACAACATAGATTATTTTTTCAGGATGCGAATACTGTAGATGCTTTGTTATTTTTGCTGCAACAAACTAGCACAGCTACCCTTCTAGAAGATGTTACTTAGCTGGGATCAGAAAATGTTACAATGTGAGTAAGGACAATATCTCCCAAACCAAGTACAGCTGATAAGACAGTGGCATCTCTCAAACTTCCAGAACATTTTCTGCTGCTGTTACACAACAAACACATTAAAATACCAGTGTAAATATTTAACAAATATAATAAAACTCAAAAGTAAACATTGCTGAAATTATTACATGTGTTCAGGCATATTTAGTTTTTTTGAGATTATACATTTTTGTCTTAACAAAGGCTGTGGTGGCTCTGAATACTCTGACTATTACTTCTTAAAATAAAATAAAAGCTCTGTAGTATTTTGTTGTATCGTCTTTTCCGTTCCTATCATGTCCTCTTTCTCTATTAGATAATAAAACCTGCCTTTTATCTATTACACAGCACTTTGTTTTGAAAGCATTTGGAAATAATTTTGCTTTTTTGTTGACTATGGAAACAACACACTTTCCACACTGTTGCTGATTTGTAACCACTCTGACAGATTGGATGTCAATATACAGTACTGTACTTCTGAATATACAGTACAGTACTTCTGAATGCAAAGCATCCGGTGAGAGCTCTGTTTCCCTTATAGAGTGTGGATGGGGATGTATGTTCTTGCCCATATATTATGGGGCATTCTTTGTCCTATTATGCTTTTAGGGCAGTGTACAATCAAAGTGTATACCATAAAATAAAGTACAATATTTAAACATTAAAAAACTGTTGAAAATCAGAGTTAAACATTACAATTATTTAAAATGTTCGAGTAAAATTTAAAAAGTTGCTGCAAAAACCTGCAATGTTGGTGCTAGGCAAGCCTGTTTAGATGTCAATCTTAACATGGGAATGCAAATGAGAGACCATGGTTCAAATCCTCACTGAGCCATACAAACCCACCGGCTGACCTTTGGCAAGTCACACTCTCAGACGAAGGTAACGGGAAACCCCTTCTGAACAAATGTTGCCAAGAAAACCCCATGACAGATTTACCTTAGGGTCACCATAAGCTGGAATCTACCTGAAGACCACACCACAACAGGGATGCTACTTTGGTGCTGCAGTCCTATGCTCCCTTGTGTATAAAAATCCATATATTTAATAGATGGAATGCATTAGGGCAAAACTGCAGCAAGCAACTGTATGCATCACACCACTCTCACCATTTAAAAAACCCCTCCACTTGTGTTGGACTACAAATCCCATCATCCTCAACCAGCACAACCATTTGTCTCATGATGGCTGTCATCTTAAAAACAATTATTTTTTAAAAATTAATAAATGTGCAAACAACAAAACAAAACTAGTGTACAACAACAATAATAAAGAGGAAACAATCTTAATACTGTATAAACACAGAGGGTAAGATCCTGCATGGACCTGGCAGAGCATAAATCTCTGTCAGTGTAGATCCATACTCTCCCCTTTGCCCTTGGGTGTGCTATCTACCTCCATGGCTCCATTTAGTGGCTGTGAGTGGCAAGACAGCATTTGGCTGTGCTACTTCAGCCAGATGCACAAAGATTACAACGTCTTCCTGGATCTCTAGAGGACTCCTGGAAGGTCCAGGATGATGCCTGCTTCTTTGTGGAGTCTTTCAATACAACCAGATGCTGCCTGGTCACCCATGCCTTCCCCCAGCCAGATAGAACAGAGGTAGGTGACAAGGCCAGGGGTTATTGTAGATGAAGATGCTGAACACCTCTAGCCACAACAATTTTTTTGAAGGATATATACTGGTATAATTTGCTATTACACCTGCATATGCCACCAACAGGATTCCAGCCATTGATTAATGTAACCAGACCATGCAATTGTTCATATGAAAATTTATAACCATAAAATACACATTCAAAGATAGTTAGAGCAGTGAGATCTTCAGGCCAATGAGTGATAAATGATGAGAATTTATTTTTTCAAATTTGAAGTGTAAGTCTCTTTACAAATATAAGGTTGTGAAGAGTTTGTTTATGCTGTTCCTCTGTTAGACCCACATTACTAGAATATAAATCAGCAGTGCATGAACATTTGCAAATATTAAAGGATTCTCTAAAACAAAATTAATACAGTGGGCTCTCAGAATCTGTTGGGGTTTGGTGCCTGGATGCCCCATGGATATCAAAATCCATTGAAGGATGCTCAAGTTCCATTGTATAGAATGGCATAATAAAATGCTGTCCCATATATAAAATGGTAAATGGCAAAATGATTTTTGGATTCCCCTCCCGCAAATATTTTTGAGCCATGGTTGGTTAAATTGATGGATGCAGAACCCATGGATACAGAGGGATGATTGCACAGTACTAATCATGACTTCTAGTTAAGGAAACCACAATAGGGTATGACTGCTGCATATGCCTCAAAGAGACATTATCCATTATTGCCTCTCCAACATTCACCTAGATGTATTGGCCAGCTTCTTCCAAAAAGTGGTTTTCAAGATGCCTCAAACATCATTTTTCTGTTAACCAATATCAGGTTTAAATCCACAGAATACTACATATAGAAACTAAGGGAGCTTTCTACTGATTGTACTACGTAAGACATTCTAGCTCTTATTCCACTGAAGTAGAAATGAGCAACTACCCAACATCCTCCCCTCAAAAAACCTTGGAGGGGTTGCCTGTTGTTTCTCCCTTTTAACATAAAATCCCCCCTTTCCCCTAGAGGAGGGCAGGGAGGATCATTCTGAATTTTTTATAGGCTGGGGGGCTTTTATATGAACCAGGGAATGAACTGGAAGTCACTTCCAGTTTTGATGAATGGCCTAAAACACCTGGAGGGGGTGACCCCCCCATCCTAGAACAACAAAATTACTGCCTTCTAAGAAACTTTATAAATGTCTGTTGTTGGTTAGATTTCTCACAAGATTTCTTCTATAAGAAATGCTGAGGTACACAAAAACTGATGACTTGTCAACACCAAAAGATGCTCGAATAGCAAACACTATCATTCCACACTGACACATAAATTGAGCCCTTTCATGCTACACAATTATGGCAATATGATTCTACTTTAACTGCCATAGCTAAATCATAGGAGATCCTGGGCTTTGTAGTTTGTTGAGGTACTAGAGCAGCTCTCTCACTGAGAATGCTAAATGTCCCTCCCAAAACTGGCATCAGATTCCCATCTGATCTTGGAAGCTAGGTAGGGTCAGCTCTGGTTAGTACTTGGATGGGAGACCACCAAGTAATACTTGCTAATGTAGGCATTTAAGGGGAAGGAACTGGCAAAACCACCTCTGAGCATTCTTTGCCTAAGAAAACCCTATGGAATTAATGGGGTTATCATAAATCAATAGGTGACTTAAAGGGATACACAAACAAACTGCAGATTTCAGGATTTCATAGTTTCTTGTCATGGCTGAACTCTCCCTAGAAGCCAAGATGATGAATTTGAGACAGTTGTACTTTGGACATATCATGAGAAGAAATGACTCATCAGAAAAGACAATGATGCTTGCAAAGTAGAAGGCTATTGCACTCAAGGATAGACTCAATATCCCTATACAAACCGGCCCAATTGTTAGGCTCGGCAGGGGAGGGCTTTCTTTCAGTCCCACAACCTTCACAGGTGTAGTTGGTGAGGACTTGTGAAAGAACCTTCTGTGTGGCTGCTCCCAGACTGTGGAAACCCCTTCAGGTTGGCCCCTTCCCTATTCTCTTTTTGCTGGCAGGTGAAGACATTTTTATTTAGACAGGTTTTCGAATTGTGAATTTTAATTATGAAATTATGTAGTGTATGTGTAATTGGTGTGCTTTTTAAAAATGTCTTATTGAAACTATGTGTTTAACTATGTTGTGTTTTTAACTGTTATCTGGCTTTTCTTCGCAAACGAAGATTCAGGAAGGACTCATCCTGCGCTTTCTGCAAGCGCGCTGATGACTAAAAAGGCCAATCCGAGATAAACAAGTCCGGTTGCAAAAAGCACAGCAGAAGGTCTCCTTGGGTGATGTTTTTGGGTTGTGATTCTTTCTGCGTTGTCGTTTCTCTTCAAGACTTGTTCAGCGTGAGTTCTCAAATAAGGCTGCAGCATTGTGGATAGTGCGTCTCCAGGCCTCCCGATGTGAGGCCAGGGCGGACCACTGTTGGTGATCAATTTGGCCAAGCCTGAGATGTTGTTTCAGGGAGTCTTTGTATCGCTTTTTTGGAGCGCCCCTCTTACGCTGACCCGTGGTGAGTTCACCATAGAGTAGTATTTTTGGAAGGCGGTGGTCCTCCATCCTAGAAACGTGCCCTGCCCAGCGCAGTTGTGTTCTCAATATCATGGCCTCAATGCTGGTGATCCCTGCTTGCTCAAGGACAGCAACATTCGTCACATAGTCAGTCCAGTGTATATTTAGGATTGTGCGTATACAGCGCTGATGAAAGCGCTCGAGGAATCGTAGGTGGTGGCGATAGGTGACCCATGTTTCAGATCCATAAAGGAGGATAGACAGTACGATGGCTCTATACACACTGATTTTTGTGCTTTGCCTCAGGTGTTTATTGCTCCAGACTCTTTTGTGAAGTCTTCCAAATGCACTATATGCCTTTGCTAATCTGTGATCGATCTCTTTGTCAATCTTGGCATCTGAGGAGATGATGCTTCCCAGGTAGGTGAACTGCTGAACGGACTTGAGCACAGATTTGCCGACGGCAATGTGGGGAATAAAGGAAGGAAGGAAGTATGTCAGGGCCTTAAATTTACCAGACCTGTGCAGGACTGTTGATAAGGGAGCCCTGGTGGCGCAGTGGTTAAATGTAAAATGAGTACCTGGCTTGTGGGGGCAATTAGCTAATACACATTGGAAACTGCTTAATGCCGTGTAGATGTGTAAATTGCTATTGCTTAAAACAAATTGTAAGCCACTCTGATAGCCTTTGTGGCTGAACAGTGGGGTATAAATAAATAAAAATAAAACAAAATACCCGACAGGGTGACTTGGAGGTCTCTTGTTCATAGAGTTTCCAGAAGTCTACTTGATGGCAATTAACAACAATAACAACAATATGGCACAAGCTACAGTCAGTGTACAGTATAATTCACAAGAGACTATATACCAAATTGGGGGTAGAGTCTCTCTCTCTCTCTCTCTATATATATATATATATATATATATATTCTAATAAGGTCCACCCAAAGAGGAGTGTCAAATAGACTGAGGAGATTTTCAGACCGCGTTTTACCGTGGCTCATGTGGGAGGAGCTTCCGGGAGAGGGACGGTGGTCTTGCGCGGCAACCTCCGTGATTAAAATATGGCTCTGCAGCTTCCGAAGCTTCACAGAAGTGACACGGATGGTTTTGGGAGAGGGACGGCGGTGTCCGAAAATGACCCTCTGCCGCGCAAGACCGCCGTCTCTCTCCCGGAAGCTCCTCCCGCATGAGCCACGGTAAAACGCGGTCTGAAAATCTCCTGACTATAATATTACCTGTGGATGGATATATTTTTTTAATCTGAGGCCACTAAAATGGAGGAGGCAATGTTAACTGGTAAGTAGAATGGTAGTATAGCAATATACAGTAATTGCTTCATGATGGCTATCACCATTTTGACACTGTGTGGGTGAAACTGGCTCTTGGTAACAATCTGATGAACTGATAACTGGTTAATCTGGGCCAGTGAACAGTGATCCCAATCATTATAGTTCTCATTCACAGCCACAAATCACTATGTACGTTTAAGCTCGCACTTAATACTAACGAATTATAATACCGTTACTACTTGGATGGGAGACAGCCAACAAAGACCAGGTGTTGTAGGCTATATTTCGGAGGAAGGAACTGTTAAAACAACCTCTGAGTATTCCTTGCCTGAGAAAACTCTCACAGTGGTTTTCAACCTGTGGTCTATGGACCCCCAGGGGGCCACAGTGTCCTCACAGGGGGTCTTTGAAAGTTTGAAGGCTGCTTGGCCCACCTCCTCCCTACAGTGGAGTGGCCATGTGACAGGAGCAAAGGCTAGCTGGCTGGCTTGGCCTTGTGCATTGCCCTTCAATCCACCCCATCCACAAACTTGCAGGAAGAAGCAGGAGAAAAGAGGGAAAGTTTAATGGATGGTGTAGTTGTATTATTAGTGTCAGGTATATTGTTGTTGTTGTTGTTTTAAATCTTGAAGTAAGCCTTGGGGGACCGCAGCAACAAGAGATCATAGAATCCTAGAGTTGGAAGAGACCCCCAAGGGTCATCTAGTCCAACCCCCTGCCATGCAGGAATACTCAATCAAAGCATTCCCGACAGAGAGGCATCCAGCCTCTGTTGTATTTAAAGGGGGTTTATTTAAAGATATTTAAAGGAGGTCCCTGGTAAATAAAAGGTCAAAAGCCACTCCTTCATGAAATTCATGGGGTCGCCACAAGTCGACTTGAAGGCACATATTCCCCCCCTCCTCCAAAGCAGCCCTTCTGCCATGTCAGGTGCAATACACGTCTCGGCTCCCTAGGCGTCGCTAAGGAGCCTCTCTCTCTTTGTTCGGAATAAACCGCTTCCCTCAGCCTCCCCCCTTCCCACCCGCCGGTTTCTGGGCTGAAATGACAGAATCGGAGCATGCGCAAAAAGTTCAATTGCCCTTCCTCCACTCCAAAGGCCGTGGCGGCGGCGGCGCTGTCGTTACAGGGCCCGGATATTGTACTACCAGCAGTAGCAGCAGGTTCACCCCCCCCTTCATTTGAGACTTGGACGAAGCCGCGGCACAAACGCCTCCCAAGTAGGGAAAGACCATCGGGAATTAAAGGGGGGGCGCCGTCGTGAGGGAGACAGCCCATCAGGAAAGCTGCCGCTCGCTTACACTGCGCTCCGCAGGCGGAGGCCGCATCCGACCCACCCACCCCTCAGGCTCAGGAGACCGGCCGGCCCGGCTCCAACTCCCGCCCCGCGGTCTTTGTTGAGGCGGCGTTTCCTTCAAGGAAGGCCCCCCTCCCAACCCCTTTCTTTCCCCGTTATCGCCGCCCGAGGGCCTCGACAGCCTCCCGTGAGGCGCTGAGCGAAGAAGAAGAAGATGAGCAACTCGAGGAACAACCGCGTGATGGTGGAGGGGGTCGGGGCCCGGGTGGTGAGGGGGCCCGACTGGAAGTGGGGCAAGCAGGACGGCGGCGAGGGCCATGTGGGCACCGTGCGCAGCTTCGAGAGCCCCGAGGAAGTGGTGGTGGTCTGGGACAACGGCACGGCCGCCAACTACCGCTGCTCGGGAGCCTACGACCTCCGCATCCTCGACAGCGCGCCCACAGGTGAGAGGCAGGGAGAGGGCCAGGGGGCCGCAAGCGGGCTGGACCGGGGGTCGCGGGAGGGGGGCAGGCAGCGGCCTCGACATGGACCCTACGGGGCTGCCCCACCTTCTGCTTCCCTCCCCTCCCCGTGGCTGGCGTGGCGACCACCCCCGGCACCGTCTCGGATCCTCCCCAGGCAGGCAGGCGGCCGCCGGTGTGTTTCTGCCTCAAGAGCTTGAACTAAATTTTATTTATATTTTTAAAGCCATTTATACAACATATATCCAAGGTCGGTTTAAGGGCCCTGCAGCACCTGCAGTCACAGGGCCCCCCGTCATTGTGTGTGTGTGAGGGGGGCGTCGTAGTAACCCTTCTACAAAAACATTATTAGTAAACATCTGAATATCCTGTACTGTGAATAGGTTAGGTTACATTGGCCTGAGATAAACATATGCCCCCCCCCCCCAAATTGCTTAAACCAGTCCTGCTCAAGGGCTTGAACTAAGTTTTTTTTTTTTCCAAAGCATTTATACAACATATATCCAAGGTCGGTTTAAGGGCCCTGCAGCACCTGCAGCACCTGCAGCCTCAGCCCCCCCCTTCATTGTGGTGGTGGTGGGGTGTTGTAACCCTCCTCCTGCAAAAATGTTATTAGTAATATGAATATCCTATACTGTGAACAGCTTAGGTTACATTGGCCTGAGATAAACATATGGCCCCCCCAAACTAAAGTGTTGCAGGGCCCCCCCAAATTCCTTAAATGGGTCCTACTCAAGGGCTTGTACTAAATTTCCCCCCCCCCAAACCATTTATACAACATATATCCAGGGCCAGTTTAAGGGCCCTGCAGCACCTGCAGCCTCAGCCTCCCCCAACCCTGCTTCATTGTGGTGGTGGTGAGGCATCCTAACCCTCCTCCTGCAAAAACATTATTAGTAATAATCTGAATATCCTGTACTGTGAATATGTTAGGTTAGGTTACATTGACCTAAGATAAACGTATGGGGCGCCCAAAATAAAGCGTTGCAGGGGCGGCCCAAATTTCCTTAAACCGGCCCTGCATATATCTCAAGGAATTTCTCAATACATAATATATATGTTCTTTCTTCAAAAACAAGATATAACACTGTATTTTTCACAATTTTTCCATATTTCTATATTTCTACCTTTCCCTTTTAACCTAATAACCTTCCATCATTGTCCGCTATTGGCAATTTGTACTCTCTTTATTTTTCTTTTATATACTACAACTTGCTATATTGTTATGTCTTTATTTGTTTTATACATGTAACAGTTGTACTTACTTTGTACTGTATTATCTTTATCACTTTAGTTTAATCTGGATTAAATTTTAATTATTTATTTGTGCCACTTCTATGCTGCCTTTCTCCCAAAGTGGGGACCAAGGCAGCTTACAACAAACAAACAAAATCACAATTAAAAGCAATTGAAACATACACAATAAAAAAACAGGGGGGGAGGAAACAACAGCATAAAAACACACCCCAATAAAAGCCACACTAATATGCCAACGGCCTGCTTAAACAAAAATGTTTTTACTCACAGGCGGAATAAATGTGAAACTAAAAATCCCAGAGGGAAAAAAAGATGATGCTTTCTGTGTACAGTATCTGTAAAATAATGGGAAGGTGGGGTTGCTGTTTCTTGCATTTACAGTATTCTCTGTAGGTAATGATTGCATTTTTTTCCTAAGTATCTCCTGTCGTTGTAGTTTTTAAAAAAGATTATTACACACTGGCACTGTTACAGCGCTATTGTCTAACTTTAACTGTTGTGGCTGCTTGCTGTGGAATCCTGGGATTTGCAGTCTAGGGAGGTGTATTCAGAACTCTTAGCTAAAGAGCTGTTAGGCCTCACTAAACTACAAACCCCAGAATTACACAGGAGGCAGCCATAGCAGTTAAAGTGGAATAACAGCACTATAACAATGTACAATAGTGTGATAAAGTCTTAGTCTCAGGTCAATAAGACAGGATAGGTGATCGTTTGTCACCCCTCCAGAACAAAACCAGCTATTTTCCAGCAGAATGTCAGTGTTCACACAATAGATTCTTCTCCTCTTCAGAATCTTTTAATTCTTTTCTTTTTGAAAATGTATGAGTTGTTGGTGAAGGTTTCTACTGTTTTCAGTACTGTCGTCTACCATCTTAATTTGAAATACTGTACAGTGTTCTTAAGAAAAAAGTAAGTATTTCCGGGCTCCTAATTGCAATTGAGGGGTGGCCCTGCCTCAGCAGAGGTATGAATGGGGAGGCCCCTGGCAAAAACAGCAGAGAGGTCAGGACAGAGGTAGGGTGGCTGGGGCAGGGGGAGAGAAGGAGATCATAGGGTAGGTAGCCCGAGGTATGTCTGCTCTGAAGTAAGTCTCGTTTAGTTCAGTTGGGATTGCTCCCAGGTAAGTGACTTCGAATAAAGTCGGAGCCTTAGAGAAATGTAGGCTATACCTTGCTATTAAAGCTTAGTTGTTGGTAACCCTTAAAACGAATCTCCTTGATATATATGGTGAAGGAAGGATCTATAAGTCTAGCACTTGGAGAACATTTCAGAGGATGATTTTTTTTGAGAGGGGACTTATTTGCCTGTAAACAGAGGTGGGTAGCCTGTGACCCTCCAGATGTTGCTGTATTGCAATTCCCAGCATTCCTCACCATTGGCTATGATGGTTGAGTGTCCAGCAGCAACTAGAGGGCTGCATAATTTCCACACCTGGAGTTATTCCTTCTAGGACTGAGATTTTGCTGTGAAGTCCTGCATATCTTCATTGAAAAGAAGACATCTTCCCAATATTCCATAGAGCTTCATGAGCATTGGATTAAAGCTTTAGACTGTATAAAATGCATTAAAAATGAGTTTTCTGATATTACATTAGAATCTTTCCTTTAATAGTAGACATGCATTGACTTAATAGACATGACTTGAGCAACCTTTCAAAAATTTTTATTGCTTGAGAAAAAGAGAGTAGGATGTCCCAGGCTGCAGCAGACTAGTAACTTTCAAAGCTTCACTGGCTTCCTCATTAGGCATAGGATAGATGGCAAAAATCTTGTAGGGGAAAGAGTGTGACTGTTGTAGTCTGGGCGTTTTAGATTGTGATGTCAAATTTTTCATGACCCCCACATTCAGTTACGTGACCCCATATGGGGTCGTGACCCACAGTTTAAGAAGCTTTGCTGAAGTGAGCATGTGCAGCTATAAAGTGAGGCTTGTCTTAGGACCATAAGCTGAGTTGGAATAAAGGAAAAATAAATTGTGTTTCTCTGTAGTAAACAATTACAAGTAGCAGATAGTCCATGCTTTTCTGCTCAAGATTATTATTAAAATATTTCTGCCTTTGTCCCTTTTTTTTTTTTGCTCAACTTATTAATGTTAGCTTTTAATTGAGCCCAATGCTATGCACAATTATTTGGAAGTTTCCACTGAGCTGGTAGCTTTGAATGCTGGGGAATGTTAGTGTCAATATCAGAATATCCTCTACTTGGGATATTTCTGTATTCCATGAAACCCCTGTAAAATTGGAAGGACATACACCAATCTGTATATGCTTTTAAGAATCCTGATTTGCACATACAGTACTACCTAACAGATACTCAGTGCTATCACTAGTATTATTCACCTATTAGCAAAGAGGGCAGGCAGCAAACAAGTGTTTCAATAAGAGATTTGTGTGAACATTTTCTTTGGCTGTATTTTTCTGTGGAAAATTTTCTATTTCTAAAGGTGTATGGTTCCGTGAAATTAACTGTCAATATAATGAACACTGATACACAATCAGTCAAATTGGTCAGTTTCAAAATTCTAAATACTATATACATAGTTCTTCAGATACACCGAAATTGCATGTGTTGACAGTCTTTATGACGTTCATAGTTTTTTTTCTTAAAATGTAAACAGTTTAAAGGAAATTATTCTGTTGGATTATTAAGTAAGAAGCATGAAAAATAATTTCTGGGTAGAGCTCCGTATAGTTTGTATATGATTTTTAAAAAAGTAAACAGTGTAATTCTGTTTAGGAGTAAACCCCATTCAGTTCAACGAACCATGCTTTCATGTAGATGTGTGATTGCAGTCAAAGTGTGCTGCCCCAATCAAATATTTCATTTTTGGCTTTTAGAAAAAACTTCTGTGATATTTATATAGGATGTAAACTTAACAGTTAACTTGATTTAGTTTTGTTGAGTAGACATATGTACTAAGTCTGTTGATCTTGTTGATTTAGAAGATTGGACATTTTTAGTAAACTCCAGCAAATTTGAATTATTATGGAGAACTCTAGTTGGAACTAATAATTGGATTTAGCTCAACAGTATTACCATTGAATTACTGTATCAATATTAATTGAAGCTGAATGGGACAGCAGTGTATGAGACACCAGCTGGTAAGCATCTGCCTTCTTTGTCCTTTGCTTTGCAATGGGTAATACTGAATTCCTATCTTTTCACTGATCGAGTTCAGATGCATGAAGTTTGCTAGAATAATTTAACAGAGCTACATATCCTTAAAAAAAAAACACCCACTGTTTAGTTTGTTGACTGAATTTACATTTCACTACTTGTTTAGTACAAATCATGTGACACTATAGGAGAATGGGTACAAAGTGCTGCAAGAAACTGGTTCTGAAATGAATTGCCATTGGATGTTTGGGACATCAGGGTTTTCACACATGAAGAGACAGAATGATCTGTTTGAGCACTAGGTGAACCAGTAAGTTTTCTAAAGGTCTAAACTCAAAAGTGAAAGGGACTGTAACCATGGTAGATGCACTTCCTATAGAAGTTATAGGTTCATTAGCCCACATTGCAAGTTAAATGTTAACCATTAAAAGATACTCGATAGTAGGGCTGGGAAACAGTGCTTGAAACTTTGAGTCCAAATTAAAAAACAACTTGACCATTCAAACTGGATGTCTGAATAAAACAGAATGTATTGTATGCTAATAGGATTATTCAGCTAGGGGGACTTTTACTGAACATAATTTCAAATGTAAAGTGTTCGTGAAACTTTTCAAATATAATTCCTTATTTGCTCTCAGACTTCTTGGTAGGAACAGTGGAACTGTTGCCTATAATATTTTCTCATTAGGATTATGTGTACAGCCTCTACATTCCTTTGTAGCTCTAGTATAAAAAGTCAGGGAGACTTGAGTAGACATGGGAATTTTTCACTTCCCTGCTATACTTCCCTAATTGGGTTTTTCTTTTCACCCCACCCAGCTCCTTTCACTCTTTCCACATCTTTTACAGCACAGAAGAAGTGGGACTTTGCTGGTGGACTGATCTGTCTAGCTAAGGAGAGCACCAAGATGCTTTAACAGTCTGGTTCTCTTCAGCAGTTTACCACAATGTTGTGCTCTCTTGTGGTTACTTTCTTCCAGAAAAAACAATATTTTAAGGTCAGATGGAAGAATGGGGAGTAATCTCATTGTCTGGGAACACATTCTACATGTGATATGTTGTCAGACTACCTGTCTGAAGTCTGGATTAGTTCTTAAAATGAAGGCTGAACAGCTTTGAGCTCTCTAGGAACTGTTGGATTGCAGCTCCCATCATCCCTCACTATTGGCTATGGTTGTCTTAATACGTCTTCTTGCCTCTCATCTTAACTGGGTAATGTAGCCATACCAGGTTGTATGAAACATGGCTTTGTGATACAAACCCAAGGTTGAACACTTGGCATGTTTAATACTGGATTCTGGTTTGTGATTACATTAAATAATTAATAACACTGTAACTGTGGGGAGTGTTCTTGAAATCTATTAAAATAATGCTGTTAAGAGGGAGTTCTCTGCTTATGCTATCATGACATGGGCTGGAATACTATACGTTTTTAGTGTAGTGTAATACACTATACACCAGTATAGTTAAACTGTATTCCAAAACTTTGCAACGGTTGTGCAGTAGTCATCAGTAGTCTTGAACTTATCCATTGTACAGTGGTTAGCTAGCTTCCCATCCACCGAGTCAAAAATGAGAGAGAGGACTGGTTGTGTGCTTCTGGAACATTTGGATGCACTAGAGACTGCTCTTGTACAACCCCTGAGAAAGCAGAACTGCTTGCATAACTGTTACTATATTTGTGTGGTACTCCAGCAGGATTCCACTCATATATGCTTATATCCCTTTTTTGTGTATATCTGCATTTATCCATGCCATACTATTGTACTAATAGTATTGTTTCCCACAGGAATTAAGCATGATGGAACAATGTGTGATACTTGTCGCCAGCAACCAATAATTGGTATTCGATGGAAATGTGCAGAATGCACAAATTATGACTTGTGTACAGTGTGTTATCATGGGGATAAGCATCATCTGAGACATCGCTTTTACAGAATAACTACCCCAGGAAGTGAAAGGTAACTTTTACATTCACATTAAAAAAAACATGCCTGTACAGTAGCAGCCCTGCATCTGCTGATTTGCCATCCGCTGATTCAATTAACTGCAGATGGTGATGGTGGGGTGGGGAAGGAGTTTGCCTCCTCCCTCCCTCCTCCATGGGGAGGGGGGTTCTGGTGGCGCGGCAGGTGGAGAGAGGGAGGAGGTGAGCTCGTCTTCCCCGGGACATTTCTTGTGGTGCAGTTCCGGCAACGCTGCTGAGCTGGGGAGGGTCTGGGCGGGGGGGGGGAGGGAGGGAGGAGGAGGCTAGCTCTCCTCTCTCTCTCTTCTCTGGGACATTTCCAGTGGTGCTGTTCTAGTGGTGCGGTTGAGCTGGTGCCGCGGCGGGAGGGAGGGAGGAGGTGAGCTCACCTCCTCCATCCCCTGGGATGTTTCTGGTGACACAGGTTCCAGTGGCACGACAGAGCTAGCAGGGGAGGGAGGGAGAAGGCAAGCTTGCCTCCTTTCTCCCTTCTCTGCAGGGGGGGCAGGGTCCAGGGGCATGGCGAAGCTGGTGTGGGTGGGTGGGGAAGGGGGGAGGAAGGAACTAACCTCCTTTCTCCCTTCTCCATGAGGGGGAAGAGTCCGGTGGCAGTGGCGAGGGCATTCACTATTATCCCTGGATTTCACTATCTGCGGTGGGGCCCAGAACCAATCCCCCACCAATGCGGGGGTGCTACTATATTATCAGTCAGTGCTGTGACTAGGATAGAGAAGAGACTTAGCACCACTCAAAACTCTGAGATGTTCAATAAATTGAAATGCAAGTTGCTTTTTAAAAAAAATTATTAAAACAGTCTCTTAATTTTTGAAAATAAGAGATTATATTGAACAATTTGTTTTTGATCTGGCCTTTTAAAAACCTATAACTCAATATTACATTTTAGGGTACTACTGGAATCCCGCCGTAAATCAAAGAAAATCACTGCAAGGGGAATCTTCACAGGTGCCAGGGTGGTACGAGGAGTTGATTGGCAGTGGGAAGATCAGGATGGTGGCAATGGACGTAGGGGCAAAGTAAGAGTCCAGAGTACATATGTTGACGCTTGTGTCTTTGAGAAATAATTGTTTGGTTTGGCATGAACTACAAATGGTTTATTTTTTTGGTCTGACTTTGAGGCTTATAGATACAAATGAATTCCTGGTATGTCTAAAGGAGATTCTCATTAATATATCTAACAGTCCTGCCTTGCATACCTCTGAAAGAAGGGCTATTGATGTGGTTGTCTCTGATATCCTGGTCTGATTTGTACATCATTTAATAATTTGGTAAACTGAGGGGCTGATGGAAATGAAGTTATTTGATTTGGTGAAATGATTGTGTGTCAGCCAGTGATTCTTTCTCAGTATTGACTAGCACAATTGGACTCAAATAAATTGGGAGTTGAGCATATGGTTCACTGTGACTAACTTTCCATATGCTTTTTCATATGAAACTGCTTCTATCAGTACCTGCTTATGTCATGTTTAGAGCAAAACCAAAGATGGATGCAGTCAGTGTTCCATTTGGTGCTGTTAATAATGGATTTATTTCAATTTGTGCAGCTTGAGGATATGGGGATACTATATAGTTGTTGGCCTTCCAAAAGTATTCTTGATCCTTACCCCTCATGGTTAATTCTCTGGGGTACTGTATTTGACTGCTTGAGTCATAGAGATATATATCTCAGAAAAGATGTGGTGGTCTCTTGGAGTTGTTGAAATTTCCAGGTATAATTGAGCTGTAACTCATCTTGTTGTAAAAATGAAACTTATTTAGAAATTGCTTTGATTATAAATCAAAATACTGTAAAGTTAACAACAGAGGTCCCCTTATGCGTTCTAAACTGACAACTGTCATTGGGACTAGCGGGAAGGCCTTTTGGTGGTTGCACCTTTTAAATTCCTAACCCAGAGATACCAGCTTCACTGCTTGCTTAATAGTCTTTTGCTACAGCCCTTCCTTTTTAGGATGGCCTTTTTAGGTTGTTAAGGATTTCAATGCTGTTTCAGTTTGCTTTTACTGATATTTTCATGATTTTATCTTTCTAGGTTTTTGTGTGTGTGTGTTCTGTTGCTACTTTTGATTAGTGGAATTGTTTTATTGTGTATTTTATTTCTTTTTTATGTTGATCTTTTTGGAAAGGTAGGATATAAATGGTGTAAATAAATAATAATTGTTAGCATTCTTATCTGTAGATTGTAGATGAAAGTGTTTTACTTTTTGGAAGCAGACACATACTCTTTTTCTTCACTTTGGTAGGTAACTGAAATCCAGGACTGGAGTGCATCAAGTCCACACAGTGCAGCATATGTTTTATGGGACAATGGAGCTAAAAACCTCTACAGAGTTGGCTTTGAGGGCATGGTAAGGAGTAAAGCAGTACAAAGGGTAAAACTGCATCATGGAGGGGTAGTAAAAAATGGCATGGGCTGTGCTATTATCTTCTTTTGTGAGATCCTTCTGTCAGTTTGCATGCTATTAGGAACTTCATTGTTCATACAGCTGTAGGGATGCCTCATGCATATGCAGTAGTCTGGTCTCAGTTTATTAAACATACAGACAGGGCTGGCTTCTGTCTCAGTCTTAGTCACAAGTACTTTTGTAAATAGGTTATTTATTTTTGTAAATAAGAGTGATAGAAATTGTTAGATATGAAGATGGCTAAAAAGTATTTAATTCCCAATAACTATAAATATGTTCATTATGCTAATTTTGTTTGTTTGCATATTGTAAGGTAGTCCGATATTTTGGTGGCTATATGGTGTGCTGGTGTTGTGGGGAGTTTGATTAAATTCCAGTAAACTTCTCGTGTTAATTTCTGTAATCACTACAGAATGTAAAGCAGAAGTGGGCCAAATAATAGTTTCTTTTTCTTGGAGTTATGATCAGATTTGGAATATTCATCATTAGAATAAAATATTTAATATATTCAGAATTCATTAAACAGTATAAATATGCCTGGTATAACTATACATGGTTACCAGACAAATGTACTTCCTTGCATTAGTGAAATCATTATTCCTTTCTTTTGAACCTTGTATTGAAGGAAGCCATTGTCTTTGGGTGAACAACTAATTTATTCTAATAAACTCTCAAATTTCCTCATTTTCTACAGTGAGCTCTCTGGAACTGCAGGGGTTTAGTTCCAGGATCCCCTACAGATCCCCAAAAATGTGGATGGTCAAACCCCATATTATTCAGTGGTGGTGATGCGAACATGTTGCCTTCAATGTGTCCATGTTCCTGTCACCACCATAGAATAATATTGGCTGTGGCAATCCACAGATTGGGAGCCTGCAGTTGCGGAGGGCCCACTGTATTTGGAAACAGAATGGTCTGCTGGTGCAAAAATTCTTCCTTTGTTTAATAAGTTCTTTGCTTCTCTTTCTCACCTAACAGAATGATTGATTTGTTACACAAGAAACATTTGCATGCTCAGTGTCAACATTGTGGTTGAGGTGTAAATATGCTTTTTCTGAAGTTTTGTTTTTATTCTTGTCATTTTAGTGTTGCATGTGCTTTTCTTCCACTAAATTGTAAAAGAAGCAGTATTATTTTCAAAGATGCTTATCAGAATACAGGATGATTTGATTCACTCTTTAATCCTTTTTTAAAGGTTATTGTCTTACGTGTTCAGACAAAGCCATGTCTTTAACTACTGAAAAGCAGCTCAGTGAGTTGCTGTTCAGACATATACTTTTTTCAGTTTTTTGATTCTTTTGGAAAAGACTGAATTAGGAAGGGACAATAACATAAAAAGAATTTCAGTTAGTTGTAGTAAATGTAGTGTCAGGTGTATGCAAAACTTACATATTATAGTATGTTAGGAACACAAATGTACATATAGTCATCGCTGTAGTATATTTATTAATCTTCTGCTCTTGGAAGTTTTAGTTGCTGGTCTTTCATTTCTTGGTACATATTCATATAACTCAGTGGAAACTTATTATTCTTTGCATCCTGCAGTCAATCTGCCAGCACCTCACATTTACTGCTCTGGACCTTTTTTCTCCAAGTAATAAAGAAACAGATCTTTGTTGCAGCCTATACACCACCTGTCCCTTTGTTTGCTTCCTTGGTTCCAGATGATATGAATTGAAGGATTCTTCTCTTCCTGTTCGCTTCACACTTTAGTGTAACATGTGCTGAACAACCTTTGTCCAATGGGAATTACTTCAGAGATAGCACCAGATGGCTGCTATTTGGATTAGGAATAGCAAGAACAACAGTTAGAGAAAGGCGAACATAGTAGCATTTGTTGCTAGGTGTACTCAGTAGAGGTTACTTTTGAAATAAGTAGCTTATGTATCCTGTAAAAGCACACTTAAAATATAGAAAATTGTGTTATGCTACTGCAGAATATAATAAAAACAATGTAAAGTAGGACCCCCGTATTTGCGGGGGAGTGGTTCCGGGCCCCACCATGGATAACAAAACCTGCGGATAATAGCAAATGCCATTGAAAATAATGGGACTTCTGGTTTAAAATATCAGAGTTGCCTTGGAGGACCTAAAAATGGCTAGAAAAGACACATTTTCTAGGAGGACTCTATGGTAGCTGTGCTGAAACTGAAACCACAGATAATTGAATCAGTGGATAATGAATCAGTGAATATGGGGGCCCTACTGTATTTTTGTAGAGATGCTAAATTGTTATAACTAGAAAAAATTATTTTGACTTTTTATAAAACAATAACAGATATGTTATACTTTAGGAATATTTTGGGAAACAGTTCTGTAATATAGCATTGTAACCGGAGCAGCAGTGGATGATTGTGTGTCTGAGTTGGACAAAGCCTTTTGTGAACTGAATGTCAATGGAGAGGGAATATGGCACAATGGGAGAGAATTGGGAGAGAAGTGTCAGTATTTACAGACATCTCTATATCAACAGAGCCAGGAATTTCCTTTGTATTGGTATTGCTTTTTAGCCACAAAACATGAGTTTTAGTTTTGAAACTAGGGTATATATCCCAGATAACATTTAACAAAAAAGATCAGTGGTGGCTAACCCAAGCCCAGGTGTAGCTTGGCTTGTGCAGTTGTACTGCACTTTTTTCTTCAGGGAGAAGAAATCTTAGGGAAAGACCCTTTTTTATAGTAGTGCCAGCATTATAGGTAGGGGTCAGGGAAGGCACAGCAGCAACTAAGCAAGGAAAACCATTCTTGGTTTTGAGTCGGGTTGGAAAGAGAAGCTATGTAAAGATGTTTACATTTTAAATACTCTGTTACTTAAATACCTTGAGCTGTGAATTGTATGTATAAAGCTGCTTTAGTGTATACAATATGTATACAGATTGCAGTCCCTAGCATAATACCTGTAAAGCAGCTGTTTAGGTAAAGACTCCAGTCACATAGGGTCTACGGTAATGCACAATCACCTGCATTTCTAGTGCCCGTAGAAGAAAGAAGGCAAAGTAAGCACAATTAGTTGAAGACCTGGTTGAAAAGAGGCCCAAATAGCAGGTCATCTTAGATAATTGTTTGACAAAGCCACTGCAGTGCAAATACTACTTAGTTCAGCAGCAGGCAAATCAATCTGCATTGAGATAGTTAAGGCTAATGTTTTCTCTATTGTTGTTGCTTTCAGTCAGACCTTAAGTGTGTCCAGGATGCAAAAGGAGGATCCTTCTACCGTGATCACTGTCCAGTGCTTGGTGAGTTAGAAGAAACATAAACTGAATTATTTGTCAGGGTTGATGGGAGTTGTAGCTCTTCACCTCTGGCTCAAACTCACCACCTTTTTATGCAGCAGAGCCGACCAGCTTAGATCAGTGGTTAATGCTCTCCTCCAAAGCAGCAGAGTTTCAGAGAATAGGCTGAAGATCCTGACAAACTCTCCAAGCCTTCACACTCTTCTCCAGGTGTCTCCAAAACGTCTCCAGGATTCACTCAGGCAACTCAGTAGTTTTATATAAAACCTACTTTATTCTTCTATATAAATATGCTATATGGTCAACAAATCACAATCTCTACACACTACTCCACAATATCTCCAAACTACTCCACCTCTACTCAACCACAAAAATACATTGGCAAACATTGCAATTTTATAGCCATTGTTTATCACCACCCACTAGTTAGTTTCCACCCAGTGGGTGTGTACTTCCATTCTGATTGGTCCACATAGTTCCACCCATGCTTAAGACCAACCCATGTATTTCAACATTTCACCTTGTACACTTAATGATTCTCAGGTGTTTCCAATCTGCATTCAGTACCTCTGTCCTTGGCTCTCAGGCCTTCTAGATTACATTAGCAGTTTCACCTGTGTAGCCCCATAATTGCTCTTGCTTAGTCATTGTGACTTTCACATACATATTTTATTTCTTTCACTGTATGTCCCATGTTGCATTTTCCTTAACAATCCCCTCCGAAATAAAATATTGTATGTGTCTTACAATGTCATTCCAACCATTTGTGTCAGCCTTTCATGTTTTTCTACTGTCAATGCTTTTGTGAACAAATCTGCTATGTTGTGTTGTGTTTCTATATATCTCAATTCTATTTCACCCTTCTGAACCATGTCTCGCACATTTTGATATCTTACACCAACATATTTTGTTCTGTTCTTCAAACTTTCAGTTTCAGCCATTGCTATGCATGACTGTGAATCTTCCAGAATTTCCACTGGTATCTTGTAACTTTCATTTAAATCATTTAGCAATTGCTTAATCCACTGTACCTCATTTACTATCTCATTCAAAGCAGCGAATTCTGCTTCCGTTGTGCTTATCGCTACATTAGTTTGTTTTCTACTTCTCCAAACTATTGGACTTTCACTATATTTAATTATCATTCCTGTAACTGACTTCTTGTCTCCTAATTCTGATGCAAATGAACTGTCTACATAACAATCTAGATCTGAACTACTGCTTCTTATAATCAATTTCCTATCTAAGGTTCCTTTCAAATATCTCAATAAATGTTTTACCGCTGTCCAGTCTTCAATTTTTGGATCATTAACCCTTCTAGACAATACATTTACAGCATAAGAAATGTCTGGTCTGGTGTGGCAAGATATGAATTGTAAAGATCCTATTATACTTCTGAAGAGAATCTTGTCCTCAAACGCTCTAGTTGTTTCCTCAGACACAAAACCAGTTGTCATTGGAGCTCTTACTATTTTTGCATTCTGTAATCCACACTTTTCAATCAATCTTTCAATTTTATTTCTTTGACTTAACAAACAATGTCCTTCTTCTGTCCATTCAACGCAAATACCTAAATAAGACTTCAATACACCTAAGTCCTTCAAAACAAACTTCTCAGACAATTCTCTTTTTACTGACTCAATTTCCTGTTTTGACTTTGCTGCTATGCACAAATCATCTACATAAATCACTAATACTATGTCTCCTTTTGTATAAACACAAGCATCTGCAATGCTCCTCTTGTAACCTAGCTTAACTAGCTCATCATTGATGCACAGATTCCACGCTCTGGCACTTTGTTTTAAACCATACAATGCTTTCTTTAATTTATAAACTCTCTGACTACCATTTTCTTCAAAACCTTGTGGCTGTTCCATAAATATTTCTTCATCCAAAACCGCATTCAAGTAAGCTGTCTCAAAATCAAAATGTTCTACAACTAAATTCCTTTTTACTGCTACAGCTAGAACCATTCTCAGACTTTCTGGCTTTGCAGTTGGAGAATATGTCTTATCATAGTTCTCATACTGCTGTTGTGCAAAACCCTTAGCCACTAACCTAGCTTTATATTTGATACTTCCATCTGGCATTTTTTTCATTTTGTATACCCATTTACAACCAATTACTTTCTTGTCTTTGGGTCTGTCAACAATTTCAAAAACATCTTTATTTACCAGGCAACCAAACTCATTATCCATTGCATCAAACCATCTTTCCTGTTCTTCACTAGAATAACTTTCCAATTCTTCAAAACTTTCAGGCTCTTCTACTGCTAAACAAGCTCTTGCCTTTGTCACAACAAACCTATTTGGAGGCTTTCTAACTCTATGACTACGCCTGGGAATAAAATCTGCTGATCTGTCTCTTTCATCCTCACTTTCTCTACTAGGAGTTGTAGTTCTATGACTAAATCTCTTGTCTTCAGTCATTCGAGTAGTAGTAGGCCTAGATGCTATCTCATCATCGGAAGAACTACCACTGCTGCTAGGTGATGCTTCCTGCTTAACTGAAACCCCTCCGTTTCCTGAGGTTGGTTCAGTTTGTGCTTCTGGCTCATTTGAACTCCCTAATCTCAAAAACACTTCTTTATTGGCATGCAGTTTGTCCCAACCAGCATGTCTCTCAAAATTTGCAGACCTAGAATACTGCACTTGTTTTCCATCCAAATGAAACTTGTAGCTATTTCCAGAATACCCCAAAAACCTAAGCCTTTTGCTTTTGGGTTCTCCTTTCCTCCTGAAACAAGCAGGTGTGTAAACATGAGCAAATTGTCCAAAAACCCTTAAGTACTTGTAATTTGGCATTCTCCCATACAGTACCCTGTAGGGAATGTCTTCAATTTCTGAATGATACAATCTGTTACTGATATGTATTGCAGTCAAAGTTGCTTCTGCCCAAAAACTATCTTTCACCCCTGCATCATACAAGCAGTAATTCTTTTTATATCTTGTATTTTCTTCTCTGCTAACCCATCCTCACTAGGACAAGCAGGGTTTGTAGTTTCATGCCTTATTCCCACCTTTTGAAACCAGTTAAACAATTGATTATTTAAAAATTCTCCTCCTCTATCAGTAATAATGGTGCCTACTCTGCTATCAAATTGTCTTTCCACCATTCTTACCCATGCTTTTAAACTTTGCCCAGCGTCAGATTTGTTTTTCATTATTCTCACAAATGCAAACCTTGTATACCTATCAACAGTTACTAGGAAATACTTGCTTCCCCCTAAGGACAAGCAATTAGCTTGGGCGACATCTGCATGTACATACTGAAATGGTCTTTGAGCAATTCTTTTTGTTTTCTTAGCTACTGGAAAAGCTCTGACCTTTACCTGATGACATACCGTACAATCTTAAGTGGTTTTTGCATTCAGTAACTTTTAAATCTGGACACATACTGATTAAATTCTTTAAACATTTGAAGCTCTCATGGCCGAATTTTCTGTGAAGCTCGTGTATGCAGTCTTTGTGGATTGGAATATTTTCTATGTTATTAGCTTCTTCAACCCTGTAGCTATCAATATTGTCCTCCAAATAATAAAGTTTGTCCTTTTTCAAACCTATGCCACGCAATTCCCCATTCAGTTTTATCTTACACATGTTCTTTTCAAAGATGACTGTGTAGTCTCTTTCTGTTAATCTACTTACTGATAACAAATTATTTTCTAACTCCTTTACATGTAAGACATCATTAAAATTCTCTTTTAGCCCTGGAATGTATACAGTACCCATTTGATTTACAGTACTTAGCTCTTTCCCGTCAGCCAAAACTACAGCATTTACATTAGCTGATTTTCTATTACTTATTAAATTTATATCATTACACATCGAAGATGTGGCTCCTGAATCAACTAGCCATTTAGAATTTGCATTTTGTTTTTCCTTAATCATGGTTGCAAACCCCTTTTTATTACCACTGTCCCTCAAAAATGGAGGTCTGGACTGTTTTTGATACTGCCGCGACTGCCATCTGCTCTCTGCTTGCTTGCGTCTCTCAGCTGCAAAATGTTTACAATGTCTCTGCAGATGACCAATCTTCTTACAATAAAAGCACCTCCGTTGCTTCCTTGTAGAAGCTGCTTCCTCCTGCTTTCGCCAGTCAGGCGTTGTTTGTTGTTTTGGCACAGTCTTTAAACTTGCTGAGTCACCCTGCTCAGACATTCTTCTCTGGTTCTCTTCCAGTATTCTGGCCACAATTAAGTCTCTATTAAGCTCAGCTTCTGGCAAATTCTGCAAGCTGTTCGTTATGTTGTCCCACGAAGAGTCTAGCGATTCTACTAAAATGTAGCATTGCTGCTCTTTGCTAATTTGCACTCCCCTCAGTTCAGCTTGCACAAACAAATCGTGCATTATTTTTAAATGTTCTATCACACACTGCCCTTTAGCCATCTTTTGCCTGTATATTCTTTTAGACCATAGCATTTTTGCAAAAGCAGTTGAAGGAGTGTGTAATCTCTGCAAGGTATCCCACACATCCTTGGCGGACGTTTTATCTCTGACATCATTAATTAAGTCTTCTTCAAGCATGAGATAAAGACAGGCTTTTGCTTTACTATCTCTCTCTTGAGTGGCTTCATCAGCATCGGCTGCCAGCCCTGTTTCAACTGTTGACCACAGACCTTCCTTTACTAGTAGAGATTGGGCATAAATCTTCCAGGTAGAGTAGTTGTTTCTATTTAATTTACTAAACTTTAGAATTTCCATCTTGATTTGTGCAGTGACTCAATTTGACACAGTCCTTCTGAGTATGCACAGCCGACCCGTCTGGGCTTAAGCAAAACACAAAATGATTTACTTTCGAGGCTTATCAGTGCAGCACAAACAGCTTGCTCTGATCTATCGTCCACAAAACTTTCTCCCACTCTCTGGAACTTTCAGCTTCTGTGGATGCTGGGTGCTCTAGTAACTGGGCCCATAACCCTTGTCAGGCATGATGGGAGTTGTAGCTCTTCACCTCTGGCTCAAACTCACCACATTTTTATGCAGCAGAGCCGACCAGCTTAGATCAGTGGTTAATGCTCTCCTCCAAAGCAGCAGAGTTTCAGAGAATAGGCTGAAGATCCTGACAAACTCTCCAAGCCTTCACACTCTTCTCCAGGTGTCTCCAAAACGTCTCCAGGATTCACTCAGGCAACTCAGTAGTTTTATATAAAACCTACTTTATTCTTCTATATAAATATGCTATATGGTCAACAAATCACAATCTCTACACACTACTCCACAATATCTCCAAACTACTCCACCTCTACTCAACCACAAAAATACATTGGCAAACATCCATGTATTTCAACATTTCACCTTGTACACTTAATGATTCTCAGGTGTTTCCAATCTGCATTCAGTACCTCTGTCCTTGGCTCTCAGGCCTTCTAGATTACATTAGCAGTTTCACCTGTGTAGCCCCATAATTGCTCTTGCTTAGTCATTGTGACTTTCACATACATATTTTATTTCTTTCACTGTATGTCCCATGTTGCATTTTCCTTAACATTATTTGTATGATTATTATATAGTTGTCCCTCCGTATCCACAGATTTGGTATCCATGGATTTAAGTATTCATGGCTTGAAAATATTCTTAAAAAACTAATAATCCAAAAAGCAAACCTTGATTTTGCCATCTTATATAAGGGACTTCATTTTGCTATGCCATTGCATATAATGGGACTTGAGTATTCACAAATTTTGGTATCCATGGGGGGTTCTGGAACCAAACCCCAGCTAATATGAAGGGACAACTGTGTATACTTAGAAGGGCTACATGCTTTAGTTTAGAAAAACGCTGAGTAAGGGGAGACAGGATAAAAGTGTATAAAAGTATGCAGAGTGTAAAGAAGAAGACAGAATTTCTCCCTCTTCCTTAATACTAGAAACATTGGTCATCCAAGTAAAGGGAAATTCTAGAGTTTTAGTACACAACAAGAAAATATTGCTTTGCATAAAACAGAGGTAAACTGTGAAATTAATTGTTACAAAATGGAGCGATGGTTTCCAACTTGGATCATTTAAAAGGGGATTGGATAAATTGAAGATGGAGCCATAAGTGGCTACTAGTCAGAATCACTATGTGTCACTTCCCACATCAAGGACATTGTGCCTTTCATAGAATCATAGAGTTGGAAGAGGCCACAAGGGCCATCCAGTCCAACCCCCTGCCACACAGGAAATCACGATCAAAGCATCCCTGACAGATGGCCATCCAGCCTTTGTTTAAAAACCTCCAAGGAAGGAGACCCCACCACACTCCGAGGGAGTGCGTTCCACTGCCGAACGGCTCTTATTGTCAGAAAGTTCCTCCTAATGTTGAGGTGGAATCTCTGTTCCTGGAGCTTGCATCCATTGCTCCGTGTTCTAGTCTCTGGAGCAGCAAAAAACAAGGTTGCTCCATCCTCAATGTGTCACCCTTTCAAATACTTAAACAGAGCTCTCATATCGCCCCTTAACCATCTTTCTTCCAGGCTAAACATACCCAGCTCCCTAAGTCTTTCCTCATAAGGCATGGTTTCCAGACCTTTCACCATTTTAGTCGCCTGCCTCTGGACATGCTCCAATTTGTCAATATCCTTTTTGAATTGTGGTGCCCAGAACTGGACACAGTATTCTAGGTGAGGCCTGACCAAGGCAGAATAGAGTGGCACTATTACTTCCCTTGATCTAGACACTGTACTTCTATTGATGCAGCCCAAAATCGCATTGGTCTTTTTAGCTGCCGCATCACACTGTTGACTCATGTTCAACTTGTGGTCTACTAGGACTCCTAGATCCCTTTTGCACATAGTCTCATTCAGCCAGGTCTCCCCCATCCTGTATCTATGCATTTCATTTTTCCACCCTAAGTGCAGTACCTTACATTTCTCTGTATTAATTTCATTTTGTTAGCTTTGGCCCAGCTCTCCAGTCTATCCAGGTCATTTTGAATTTTGATCCTGTCCTCTAGGGTATATGTCAGTTGTTGGGGAGTGTGAGATGGTCCTTCTGTCAGGGTTCATGTCCTGCTGTCAGGGTTCCCTGGGCAACTGATTGGCTAATTCGTTTAGGACTAGATGGGGCTTTTGTCCAATTCAGCCAGTATCATCTTATGTTTATATGTTGCAAAACTTGTTGAAGTCTGAGAATTTGTCTGTGTGGTTTGGAATCCATAAATTAAGGTAATAATAATCTTCTGTTTCGTGTTTACCATAACTAACACTTCCCAGCCTATACAATGTATATGTGTTAGACGTAAGTGAAATACAGTTATCTGAAGTACTTACCAACTAACTGCACTTCTAGCTATATTACACTGATAAGTAGCTACACTGCCTTATTGAACTCATAACTTGTGCGTCAACATGAGCAAGATCATGCTGTCAAAACAGGAATTTCTTTTTTGTTGTATTAGTTGTTGAATGCATTGTTCCTTTATTATTTGTCAAAATGTATTGGGATGGTTAAATACCATCTTGTCTTTTTTTTCCTCTAACTTTAGGTGAACAAAACGGTAACAGGAATCCAGGTGGACTGCAGATTGGTGATCTGGTAAACATTGATCTTGACTTAGAAATCGTTCAGTCTTTACAGCATGGCCATGGAGGGTGGACTGATGGAATGTTTGAAACCCTAACTACTACTGGCACAGTTTGTGGCATAGATGAAGATCATGACATTGTTGTACAGTATCCAAGTGGCAACAGGTATGTTAATCTCATGTATTTCCAAGACAATTTTTCTTAGGGCTTGTCTATATGAGACAATAAACTGTGGATTAATGCACACTAACACCAATTCTCAACAGTTTTCTTTTGTCTCCATGGTTGTTTTTTTTCAAGATCACAGCCATGTGAGGCATATGCGTTTGTTGTTCAGACAGGCATGCCTGTGAATCAAGATGGTGGGCGCGAGTGAATTACTCGCGTTTTTATTGTTACCAGTTGCTGCTGCCAAACAGTATTTTTTTCAAAAAAAGCATATCTAAGATGCAGAAGTGTGATCTTGGAGTTAAATAAAAAGAAAAAAAGGGGCTGTTTCATCGCCTCAGTGGACGATCAGTATGGCAGAAATCCAACATGCTGGTTCTGGGCATTTGCCTTGCCAGAAAGCTCCACGTCTTGCGCACGTCTGACCAGTCAGCTTTCCACTTCCAGTCTTACAGGGAATGTGAAGCAAAGCAAATTGGTTGTCCCAACGAGCGAGAATGTGCATTTCCTTTAGAGTTTAAAAAAAATACATGAAAAGTCACAAAGACTTTTCCTGTGGAATATTTAGAATCCTGCCCCCCTTCTGAATACGGTGAAATGATGCAGGGATCCCATTGGGACAAAAAGCATTCTTGAATTGTGTGAGGAGTATTTTTTTCTATATAGCCTTTAGTGTTTGGTTAATGTTAAAAAGTTCCCCTTGATTCCTTTTGTTTCCCAAAACAAGAAAGGAGAGATAAATATGGCCCCCATGAACCTAGTAATATTATTGATATTTCTTGCATTTTAATCTTCAAATAGAATACAAGACACAGAAATTAATGAAGTCACCTTTTGTTGCCTGTATTATAGTTGCATTTTGTACCAAAATATTTCCTTTAATCCGGGTAATAGAATTTAAATAAACACTATTATTCTTACTGATTTGGGGTTGTTTGCAGTAATGTCAATTTGTTAGTGCAAAGCACCAGTCCCAATTCAGATCTTTAAGGGATCATTTTCTAACATATTTCCATTATGGGAATTATCCATTAATTTCTACCCTCTGCTTCCTATTCTTTGGTGTGTTATCCAACCTTTAAAATGGGGTGGACTAAGTATAATGATCCGGATGTAGGTGGCCTGCAGTTCCCTTCACTCCTGATTTATTGATTGATTTATATCACAACTTGCTCCCAATATAGGAGCAAGTTTACAATATCAGTCCAATATGCCATCCTATATACATAGACTTAGTTATGCAGTCTTGGGCTGATGAGGCAGAAATTTTGTTCTCTGATTGCTGTTACCACTCAGGAAACAATGAGGGCTTTGTTTACTTGGACTTACAGAAAACATTTGACAATGTCATTTGACAATGTCTTGCTGATCTTCCCTGTTCGTATAGATATCAATATGCAGATTCTGGGTGGGTCTCCCACCCAAGACTCTGAAAGATTAATGAGATAGAACTTACTTTTGGAAAAGCCCTACTGATTTGTCCTTCTCGGGCTGGCTGAAGGAGCAATCCGAAACTAGTGGGTTGTGCCAGGTGATCGAAGCAGGAGTCCCAAAGTTCCAATTCTTTTTAACCTGTTTACAATTTACTCAGACATTAAGCTAATCAATTGGTGGTTGTTTGGATGTCCCCAAGATCCAGATTTGAAGATAGATGTTGCACATGAATCTTGTTACATTGTTGTAAAATTCAAGGTGTTTTAGATCATTAGCTAATAAACAGAATTGTGGAAACTTGGATTCTTGCAAAATCAAGCAATTGCATACTGGCACTCTGTAGGGCCAGACCTGTTAATAGTGCAGTAACATAGCTACTGTTTGTTAAAATACTAAACTTTACATTTCTTATTAATGTTTCAAGTTACTCATCTTTTGTAGGTGGACCTTTAATCCTGCTGTTCTCACCAAAGCTAATGTTGTCCGAAGTGGAGATGCTGCTCAAGGGGCTGAAGGAGGCACTTCACAATTTCAAGTGGGTGATCTTGTCCAAGTTTGTTATGACTTAGAAAGAATCAAGCTACTTCAGAGAGGACATGGTGAATGGGCTGAAGCAATGCTTCCTGTAAGTGTATAGATATGCCTCTATTAATCTGAAGTAAAAAAATACTTCAGATTAAGATATGACTAAATTTACTTTGAAACTTTGTAGGTTAGATAGTACATCTTTGGGATGAGAAGTAGTGTTGAAGAGAATTTCTCTGATCGTGTTCGGTGCATAGGTAACTTGGTACATTTCTACTGTTCTAGCTGGGGATATAAAACAATATTTTAATGGATTTTTTTGTGAACCACCCACAGAATGCCTTCTACACACATTTATATAAATAAAGTTTCATTACTAAAACTTGTCATGCATGTGACCTCATGCCAGTGTTAGGATGCTTATTTTATGGTTCTGGTCTAGGAGCTCCTAGCAGAAAGCTTGGTTCTAAGTTGTAAAGCTAGCAAACTGTTCCCTCCCTAATATGCATTCTGAAAAGCTTGATGACCAAGTGTTAGGCTTATTTTGTCATCTCATCAGTACATGGAGAACCATGAAAACATTTCACAACAGTTGGTTTTGATATTTTGTTGTTTATTTGTTAATTGAACGAAATACTACGCAAGAGTCACATTGATTGAGCTCTCTAAAAAACAGTTTGGCAGCACCACGACACACAGAAGAAAGTTCTTTTTCCATGTAAATGCAGGACACAATGATGTATAATTAGCCCAATGGGAGAAAATGTATTTATATCTTCTGCCGGTGGGGGGGGGTTTGAAATGCCTCCCATCAGTTGCTATTATGATGGAAGTAATCTGGTGTGAAGATTAGTGAAAAATTAGGAGTACACTTAATTGTTGTAGGTTTACACAGACATTCAGTATTCTCCCCAGCCTTTTGAACTCGATACACTAAATCTATGTCTGCTTTTGATATCTATATGGTGTTGCTGTTGTTGTTGTCATCGTCGTCATCATCATAATTTATTTATGTAGTGCCATGACTGTACATGGTACTTTACAAGTAAAAGAACAACAAAACAGTTCTCTGCGCTCAGGCTTATAATCTAGTTAAGACCTGATAAAAAAGGAAAAGGAGATGGCAGCATGGGAGGACAACATTTTAGTACTTTCTTGTAAAGATTAATAAAGATTATTAGATTTCTGGTCTTCTCAAAAACCCAATGTCATTTGGACCGGAGAAATGTGCAGTAGGTGTGAATCAGAATAATGTCTGAAATAATCAGAACATAGTCAGAAAACTTCCAAACAAATTCATAATAGAAATGAACAGAACATTTATTACAGAATTAGGCACCCTGCACCTTTTAAACTTTTACCCTGCTCTCTCTTGATGGTTGATGCTACAGCTTGTACACAGCTTGACCCCGTTAGAGAAAAAAGTATGCAACATTAGTGCAGATAACTGTACTTATCTAGCTTTTAAAAATAAATTGTATGTTTTGGGATCTGTCTTGTCTTCGATCTAGACTTTAGGTAAAGTTGGAAGGGTCCAGCAGATCTATTCAGACAGTGACTTAAAAGTAGAGGTTTGTGGAACTTCTTGGACGTACAATCCAGCTGCTGTGTCAAAGGTAGCATCAGCAGGCTCTGCTATAAGCAATGCATCTGGTGGTAAGTTAGAATCTTACACTCTCTATGTGATTTGAAATTTTTAAGGTGTTTTTAAGATAAATAACAAGCAGTAAAAGTACTTTATTAAACTTCAAGAAATGTTTCCTTAATGTAAAAAATAAATAAATTCTGTTTTTAAAATTAGTGAGAGGGTAGTTGCATACTGCATATGCACAGAAATTTATTGGAAAGGCAGTCGTGTATTGGATATTTCAGTTAATTTTTGAAAAGCTGCACATTTTAATAATGTTTTATTATGTACTACTGCAAGCTGCTTCAAAAGGTCAAGAAAAGATTGTCAGTACAGTCGTCCCTTCACATTCGCGGGGGTTAGGTTCCCCAGACCCCCGCGAATGTGAAAATTCCACGAATAATGACTGCCCTCCCCCTCCCCCGCTAAAGCGACCATGGGGCCTCCGGAGGCCCCATAGTCGCTTTCCCCCCTCCCCCTCCCTTCCAAGGCCTTCACGGGGCCTCCCCAGCTCCCCCCTCCCCCCAGAGCCTCACGGAGCCTTCCAAGGGTCCGTGAAGGCCTCCCCCTTCCCACCCAGGGCCTTCACGGAGCCTTCCAAGGGTCCGTGAAGGATTCCCCGGCCCTCCCCGCTCCCACCCAGGGCCTCCCCCCTCCCACCCGGGGCCTTCATGGGGCCTCCAGAGGCCCCTTGTCATGGTTTTGGGAGGGCGGGGTGGGCTTTCCCAAAACCGCGAATAATCAAAACCGCAAATGCTAAGTTCGCGAATGTGGAGGGGCAACTGTATATACAACTTACAGTACAGTCCTGTGTATGTTTACCCACATGGTCACTAGACTTTTCTGTTACTTCTGCTTTTAGGACTACTGGTCCTAGACTGATGAAGACTTCTGGGGAGCTAGAACATAATATAGTGATTTTTTGATTGGTCCAAATATTGCTGAACTGTGGATATTGACTACAGGCATACCTCAGTTAACAAAGCCTCTGATAAGGAAGATCCTTTTTACAAAGCCTTTTTGTGTCCACCCAGCTCCACTTTTCTTCCTCATCCTTTGCCTAGCTGGTGGGCGGGCTGATGCATGTGGGGTGGAGAAACATAGTGTTGTATTGCAGCAGCATGGCTGCAGAAAACAATGCAGTTACACTTGAGCTGGGAAGGGTTTCTACCCTAGCCAATCCTACTGTAGCCGCATGTGCTTGCCAACAACAGGCAAAGTAAATAACAGTTACTTCCAGAATCCCTTACTGAACATGAATGAACAGCAGAATAGACAGAAAAAGGCTTTGTAAAAAGGATCTTCCTTGTCAGAGGCTTTGTTAACTGAGTTATTTCCTATGCTGATGTAGTTATGCCAGTGTAGTTCACCAACAAAATTCCAGCCAATATTTTGAATTCTTTCCCTCCATTTATCAGCTGCTTTTTCTGAAAACGAGTGATTTCTGGGTCTGTTTGAGAATGTGGGAGACATTAATTTTAGAATATTTATAATAACTGCCTTTGTTTTCTTGTAATGTTGATTATTTGAAAGTTCAACTTCCTGCATCTCCACTCAGAAATGCTAGTTTTCATAGAGTTCATCAGCTTTAAGTTCCGTTAACAACAACAAAAATAAAACAATTTGTAAGTAAATCTGAATAAGCAGTAGAGAACTCCCCCCCCCCCGCAAAAAAAAAAACCCACTTCTACGCTATCCAAAAATCTGCTCTGGAGAGTTTCCCAGTCCTTCAGAGCATATTTTGAGTGTACACATGTTGGAGGTGGTACATTGCCCTCTTTCCAGTTCTGTTCAAGCAGCTTCTCACAGTAGAATGACACTGTCTCAGAGGAATGACTTTCATGGTAAACTAAGTTGTATATGATATATTTTATGTTCCAAGTGACATTATATATGAGAAAGATGCTTAAGAATAAAGGTTGTGTGTTTTGTTTTTCACTAGATTTCCACATGCTCAGGGAAGGAGGAGGAAATAGTTGTATTTTCACCCCATGGCTTAACATTTTCTGTAAATTGTACATCTCTGATCAAGGATATGTTTGATATGCATTTGCATTAAGAAGGAACCATGGGAAATATTTGATGGGATAGGCAACAGGGTTTTCGTAACTGAGTGGATAATGGAAGCAAGGAATGCAGGGTATTGATACAGAGATGATTAATTTTTTCCCACACTGTCAAATCTTGATTCTTGCTACTCAATCTTCATCTACTCTTGTTTTGTCCTCACTCCCTACCCTATTGTCTTCCCCCACCAATTTTCTTCTTACTTGTCGTTGTTGTCAACACATGGCTCCCCCTTACATTTGAAGTGGGTTTATAGTATTTGCTTTACTTTTGATGCCTTCTTTCCACTACTTTGTCCTTTTGTGTTTCTCACAAATTTCCATAATATGTCTTCATTTTATTCCATAATATTTGTGCTTCCTTCTGACAAATTTGTGTACCAAAGGTGGCAACATAGTACACACAAAATCAATCATGTTTGGAGAATCCACCACCATATCTCTTCATGCATTCTGTTTTCACTGTAGGGGAGTATTGCTGCTTTTCTGGAGACAGTTATTACTTATAGGCAAATAGTAAATAACAAAGGATCTTTAAACACATTTTGGAGTATTGATTTCTTCCATGTACCTATAGGTCATTCAGGTGCAACAGCATTCGGGTACAGTGATTCTAATAAAATTGTTTTATCTGATAATCACAGAGAGATTGTCACAGTTATTGAAGAAACTATTTGAAACTCAAGAATCGGGTGATCTTAATGAAGAACTGGTTAAAGCAGCGGCTAATGGGGATGTAGCCAAAGTGGAAGACTTGCTTAAGAGACCAGATGTGGATGTGAGTAACTTATTTTCTAACTACTGATGCAAAAGGAAATTGAGAGCTTCTTATCTATTACTCAGAATTTTTGGAGAAGGACACGTCATTGATCAAATCTAAGAGAGATCACTCTTTCATAGTTTTTTCAACTGTGGGTTTTCTGGGAAAAGTAGAACTGGAAAATATTCCAGATAATTTTCCATTGTTCTAAGTAATGTTCTCTAATTTAGCTTGTTTGGGTTTAACTGTTATTTTCAAGTACATTCAAAGCTTTATATGTAAATTAATTTTTGTAACAATCTCTCTCTCTCTGGCTTTTCTTCGCAAATGAAGATTCAGGAATAATAATAATAATAATAATAATACTTAGTTATTTATTACCCGCCTCTCTCCTCAGAATCGGGGTGGGGTACAACATTACAAAGTATACAATACAATGCATCACAATACATCATTATGCAGTACAATTCAATACAGTACATTCAATGCAATACTATTTGATACAGTTTATAGACAGTACAGACAATACAGACAATTGTACAATGCAAGTGCCAGTAGATGGCACTGTTGGCATGCAAACGATGCTGCAAGAGTGACACTGCAGAACGCATTATACACTAAATAACGACTGCTGTTTCTGGAAACTGATTTTAACAGCTTCCACAGCATGTCGCCCCAGCTCTTTATTATGCTGGTACTCATTTTACCGACTTACGGAAGGCTGAGTTGACCTGGGGGGCCCTGTAAGGACTCATCCCGCGCTTTCTGCAAGCGCGCTGATGACTGAAAAGGCCAATCCGAGATAAACATGTCTGGTTGCAGAAAGCACAGTAGAAGGTCTCCTTGGGTGATGATTCCGGGTTGTGATTCTTTCTGTGTTGTCGTTTCTCTTCAAGACTTGTTCAGCGTGAGCTCTCAATAAGGCTGCAGCATTGTGGATAGTGCGTCTCCAAGACTCCCGATGTGAGGCCAGGGCGGACCATTGTTGATGATCAATTTGGCCAAGCTGGAGATGTTGTTTCAGGGAGTCTTTGTATCGCTTTTTTAGAGCACCCCTCTTACGTTGACCCGTGGCAAGTTCACCGTAGAATACTATTTTTGGGAGGCGATGGTCCTCCATCCTAGAAATGTGCCCTGCCCAGCGCAGCTGTGTTCTCGATATCATGGCCTCAATGCTGGTGATCCCTGCTTGCTCAAGGACAGCAACATTTGTCACATAGTCAGTCCAGTGTATATTTAGGATTGTGCGTATACAGCGCTGATGAAAGTGTTCGAGGATTCATAAGTGTTGGCGATAGGTGACCCATGTTTCAGACCCATAAAGGAGAATAGACAGTAGAATGGCTCTATACACACTGATTTTTGTGCTTCGCCTCAGGTGTTTGTTACTCCAGACTCTTTTGTAAAGTCTTCCAAATGTGCTCTATGCCTTTGCTAATCTGTGATCGCTCTCTTTGTCAATCTTGGCATCTGAGGAGATGATGCTTCCCAGGTAGGTGAACTGCTGAACGGACTTAAGCACAGATTTGCCTACAGCAATGTGGGGATGGTGGCATTCGTCCTGTGGTGCAGGCTGGTAGAGAACTTCCATTTTCTTCAGGTTGACTTCCAGCCCAAACAGCTCTGCAGCTGTTGTGAAGCAGGATATTAGGCACTGCAGAGCTGCTTCTGTGTGGGCAACAAGGGCAGAATCATCAGCAAAGAGCAGCTCACAGACTAGATAGTTTAGATTCTTACTGTGAGCCCTCAGACAGCTTAAGTTAAACAAGCTACCATCAGTACGGTAACGTATATAGATGCCGTCTTCTTCTTCAGGCTCTGCCGTAGTCCTTTGAAGCATCATGCTGAAGAAGATTGTAAATAAAGTTGGAGCAAGAACACAACCTTGCTTCACTTCATTAGTTATTAGAAAGGGCTCTGAAAGAGCATTGCCATATCTGACTTGACCGTGCTGACCCTCATGTAGCAAGACCGTGTCGAAGGCTTTGGTGAGGTCGACAAATGTTACATAGAGACCCTTGTTCTGCTCTCTACATTTCTCTTGCAGTTGTCTAAGGGCAAATACCATATCTGTAGTACTCCTATTGGATCTGAAGCCACATTGAAGCAGGAACTAATCTGCTCAGGAGTATCCTTGCAAGGATTTTTCCAGCAATAGAGAGCAGTGTTATACATCGATAGTTTGAGCAATCGGATTTTGCTCCTTTTTTCAGGGTGATGATGACTGCATCTCGGAGATCTGATGGCAGTTCCCTTTTCCCCCAGCAATTCACAAGGATTTAGTGGAATTTATTATGGAGGGCTTGACCTCCGTCTTTTCAAACTTCAGGTGGGATTCCATCAATCCCAGCTGCCTTGCCCTTTTTCATCTGCTGTATGGCATTAAGGGTCTCTTCCAAAGTGGGAGCTATGTCCAGTTCATTTTTCATCGGTTTTTGTATCATATGTTGGATAGCTGAGCGTTGGACTACTCAGTTGGCACTAAAGAGACTTTGAAAATGTTTAGCCCATCGATTCAGGATGGAGGCTTTATCAGTAATTAGCGTTTGACCATCTGTACTGTATAAGGAGCTTTGGACCTGATAAGTAGGTCCAAACACTGCTTTAAGAGCTTCATAAAATCCTCTAAGATCACCCAGATCTGCACAGTGTTGTGTCTTTTCTGCTGTATTGATCCACCACTTGTTCTGAATGTTTCGGAGTTTTTGTTGAAGTTTACTACATGTGAGACAGAAAACTGCTTTTCTTACATGGCAAGTTGGCTGGGCGAGGTATGCCTGGTGAGCAGGTCTTTTCTTTGCCAACAGCTCCTGGATCTCTTGGTTGTTTTCATCAAACCAGTTTTGATTTTTCTTATGGGAGAACCTGAGGGATTCTTCTGCAGACTGGAGGATACTGTTTTTGATATATTGCCAAAGCACTGTAGGAGAAGGATCTGTAGGGTGGTCTTCAAATTTTGTTTGCAGATTTGCCTGGAAGTTGTCTCTCATGGTAGCTTGTTGAAGATTCTTGACTTGGAGTCTCCTCTTTAAGATGCCGCCCCTCTTAGGTTTGAGCTTAAGATGAAGATTTAGTTTACATCTTACGAGGCGATGATCTGTTTGGCATTCTGCACTGGGCATCACTCGAGTATGATGGACATCGCGAATGTTTCTCTGGCGGACTAGAACATAGTCAATGAGGTGCCAGTGTTTGGATCGGGGATGCATCCGGGTTGTCTTCAAGCTATCTTTCTGCTGAAAGATAGTGTTTGTAATAGTCAGCTGTTGTTCTGCACAGAACTCTAGCAAGAGGCGTCCGTTATCATTGCAATTTCCAACGCCATGCTTGCCTAAAACACCTTTCCAGGCTTCGGAGTTCTTTCCCACTCTGGCATTGAAATCACCAAGGATAATAATTTTATCTTCTACAGGGACTTTTTGTATGAGGTGGTGTAGGTCTGTGTAGAATTGTCTTTCTCAACAGGGTCGGCATGCATAGTTGGGGCATATATACTGAAGAGAACAACATGTGGGAGGCGTAAGGAAATAACGTGATCAGAGTGTCCTGTTGGCAAGGTTTCGAGTTTGGAGGCAATGGAGTTTTTAATCATAAAGCCTATTCCTGAAAGATATTTTTCAGTTTTGGGTTTGCCAGACCAGTAAAGTGTGTAGCTCGCGCCGTGTTCTTTAAGGCTGCCTTCCTCATGGAGACGAACTTCACTAAGAGCAGCGATGTCAATATTAAGTCTCTAATAGCCCATTTTGTAACAATATAATATATTTAAATATTAAAGACAAAAATTTCAAATATCTCCTTTTTATTTAACAAAAAATAACAACACTTGAAAGACCACTGTTTTTAGGACACATACCTACAGAGAGCTGTACCTGACATATCTTTAAGAGTTTTAACTTTGCTGAGCTGTAACTGTAGTGCCTTCAGCTTTACTCACTCTGCTGCTTATCGGTTCCTTTTCAAGTTTTTTGAAAAGCTGAATCAGTGCAACTAGTTGAATAGTCTATTTCACTAAAGGGTGGGTGTGAGCCTGTGAGCACAGACAGCTTATATTTGTTGCAACTACTTGTACTTGTGATTCAAGGAAAAACAAGAGATTCAAAATAGAAATGAGCTTAACAGTGCATTCATTTTTTTTTGTCTGTTCTTCTGAACATTAGAGTTTCTCAGTGCTTGTCTCCTTAGAAGAATAACTAGAAGTTCTTCATGGTCTCTGAGTCACACAAATTGGTTTTCATGCCTGTGCAGAGTGCCAGTTGTTCTAGAGCTGAGTAGCTTGGTGGGAATCCCACTCGCTCCTATCTACTGCACATGTCCTAGCCCAACAAAGCTACTGTCCCCTCAGTTTCTCTCTGTCCGCCAGCAGAGTGACTTCTCTTGGAGTGTTCTTGTGACTAAGTAGTTTCCTTCTCTTTCTAGTTTATCTCCTCCTAGTTCTTAATCATTTCATTCTTTCCTTCTCTATATTTCTACTGCTAATAATATACATCTATATCTATATCTATTGTTTTCTTTACTTCAAGGCTCTCTCCGCTTCTCTTGATTCTTATGGCCTCAGCCTCCCTTTTCAAACTACTTCCTATGAACTCTCTGTCAGATGGGCACTCTAAGGCTGGATCCACACCACACAAATAATCCAGTTTGAACTGGATTATTTGCCATGGCTCCTTCCTATGGAATCTTGGGATTTGTAGTTTTACACGGTCTTTAGCCTTCTCTGCCAAGGAGTGGTGGTACCTCACCAAACTGCAAACCGCAGGATTCCATAGGAAGGAGTCATAGCAAATAATCCAATTTCAAACTGGATTATTTGTGTAGTGTGGATCCAGCCTGAATATTTGGTTCTGTTTTGGAGAGGGGCATTTGGTAAAGAATTACTCAATCTACAGGTAGTTCACATCCCAAGCCCTGAAAAATTGGGCCTCCCGACTTAAAATCTATTTCTGGGAGAAGTCCCTGCAGGTTGCGGACCAGGCTGCTTCCAACCAACCTCCTTTTTTGGCCTCTATGTCCATGGACCAGGCTGCTTCCAACCAACCTCTTTTTTTTGGCCTCTATGTCTGTTTCGAAGCTTCAAAGACACACTCATCAGAAACCAAAGATGGCATCAATACCAATGCCCTCAGTATCGACAGTAACCTTGCCTTCATCTACCACCTTGATACTGAAAGTGCCTGTGATGTCTATGTACCAATTCTGTTGTCTCCTTGTTCTGCATCCCATACCGATGTCTCTCCAACACCGGCTCCTACTACCATCACCCAGGTGCGACAGGTCTCTGTTCCATAGGAAGCAATTCTATGCATCCTTGCAACTGTTGTGCAGGGACTAATGGTAGCAAGAGAACTCACCGTACACCTCAGTCTCCTATGGATCAGTACTGTTGGGAGCACTTGTGGACGGAAACGCCAAGGTTGTACCATTCCTAATTTCCATCTTATTGGGACCAGTACCAATACCGCTAGTAAAAATTCACTCATTACCATCACTCTCCATATCACTGGTTCTGGAATCACTCAAGGTCCGCACATGCGCATGTACCACCAGTCTCTCCTCACCATTATTCACCACAGCATCCATCATCTCCACTGAAGCACTTGACACTGCCCTCCATCTCCTCCTCCTAGAACTACAGCAACTGTATCCAGATCACCTTCTCCAGTTGTAGTGTCTCCAGCTGTCTCTCTGGTAACCTCTACTGTCTATTCTCTCACCCTCGCTGGTCTGAACTTACCATACAAAGACTTCTAGGGCTTGTGGCTGCCACCACAGCAGTTACTTACTTGGCATGTCACAGGTTCTGGCCTCTTCAGCATTGGTTCCTCAGGTACTTTGGCCCTGTTCAAGATCATCAGTGTATGAGGTCAACCACGCCTTCACAGGTCCTTTCATCTCTGCTGGGCCAGGCCCTCCAATCGCCTTTCCAGCATACCTTTTTGTCTCCCATATCCGTCTTGCATGATAAGTATGGACACCTCACTGACCGACTGGGGTGCACACTGCAGCAATATCACAGTACAGTCGCATTCTCCAGCATGAATGGTTTCTTTATGACAAGGCCTACCACCTTACCTCCAGATGGGGGAGATCTCACATCAGTATCTTTGCAACTACTGTCAAAGCAAAGTGTTCCCACTTCTGTTCCAGAGCAGGGAAAGGAGAGAGACATCTCAGAGATGCATTTCTCCACAAGTGGTCACGCTACCTGATGTATCTGTTTCTTCCCTTTCCATTGCTAGCAAAGATGATAGTGAAACTCAGCAACGACAGATCTGACATGATTCTGTTCACACTGTACTGGCCCAGACAACCTTGGGTTGCTCTGTTTGTCCATCTGTCCAGGGGTTGCCATGTGTCTCTTCCTTGGGCACAGCCCCACTCTTGCACTCAAAGAGGCAAGTCCTCTATCCCCATGTTGAAATGCTGTGACTTACGGCTTGGAGGATAGCTTCACTTCAATTCACAGTGGTCGTGTCTGCTTCAAGGAAGGAGTTGAGCAGACAGTCCTATCGTCACAGTTGGAAATCTCTGTTCCTTCTCATCTTCCAGGTCTGAACTTTCAACTCCAGCAGCAGTATCCATGGTCCTATACTTCTTGTTGCACCTCTGTGAAATGAGGCCAATCATCCTCCTCCTTACAAGTGTATTAGCTGCAATTGTGGCTCATCAATCACTGTCTCCATCTTCGGTCACTCTTTTTTTGAACCCAGTGGTGAAGACATTTCTTAAAGGTCTGGCTCACCTGTATCCTCCAGCAGCTCTGCCAACTCCACCTTGGTTGTTGTCTCTGGTCTTATCACAGCTCATGCACACATGTTTTGGGCCTCTTATATCTATAGATGAGCACCTCCTTACCCTGAAAGTGGCCTTCCTGGTGGCCATTGCTTCTCCGAGGTGACCAAGTGAGCTCATGGCATTTAGAGCTGACAAACCTATCTTTTCTTTTAACCATGACAAGATCGTCTTTTGTCTGGACATTGCCTTTCTCCTTAAGGTTGGTTTGCACTTCCATTGAAACCAGGACATCATTCTCCCTACCTTTTAACCACAGCCGTTGTTGACTTTAGAGTGGATACTCCACTGTCTGGATGTCCATTGGGCATTGGCTTTCTATGTCCAACGCACAGCTGCTTTCTGACATTTAAACAGATTATTCATCTGCTGTGGTGGCCCAAGAAGGGACAGCAAGTTTCAACAACTATCAAAATGGGTAGTAGAGACTATACGCCTCTGCTGTGAGCTGGCCAGTCATCCTGTTCTGACAGGCCTTTGGGCACGTTCTGTGAGGCTCGTGTTCTCATGATGTTTCTCTGCCTGAACTGTATAAAGCCTCAATGTGGTCACAGCCATCAACATTCATTCAACACTACAGACTAGACTGTAGATCTAGGGTGGATACCCAATTTGGATGTGCTGGTCTTTCTTCTATTCTTCAGTGACCTGACCCACCATCCTTTGGTAAGCTTCACAGCCACACATTTTTGTGAGGTACAGAGACCACAAAGAAGAACAGGTTGCTTACCTGTATCTGTGCTTCTTCAAGGGGCTGTCTGTGTCCTCACACAACTTGCTCTACCTGTCTTCTTTCAGGTCCCTGTAGATTTTCTGGTGGACTTCTAAACTGAGAGGAAAGTAGCTTTGGCAGGCTAGGACATGCATGGTACATAGGAGGGGAGGGGATTCCCGCCAAGCTACTCAGCTCTAGAACATTCCAGTTGGGGTCTCTGCATAGGTGGTGAAAACCCATTTGTGTGAAAGCCCAGATGACCACTTGAAGAACCACAGTTTCAGGTAAGTAACCTGTTCTTCATATCCTGTATTTAGTTCCTCTAACAGGATTTATTCTAGTATAACAGCCTAGATAATTATGGATAAGTGTGTGTGTGTAGTGTTAAAGAGTTTCCATGGAAAAATATTGCATTGGAATATTGGAAAATTTCCCTCACATTTCTGGTGAGGGGATGGAAAGTTAATCATACCGAGAGGGAAAACCTGTCTAGTGTTGGTACAGTAGCACCCCTTTATCCGCTGATTCACCAACCTCGGATTCAATTATCCATGGTTGGCAATGGTGGAGGGGGAGAAGGCGAGATTGCCTCCTCCCCTTCCTCCTTCACCCCTGCAATTGGGGCCATGGCGGGTGGGGGAGAAGGAAGCACTCTTGCCCCCCTTTGCCCTCACCATGACCCCGCCGCAGCAGCGATTACAGGGGGAAGGGGGGGCAAGATCCCCTTTGCCCCCACTATGGCCCTGCTACGGTGGCGATCGTGGGGGATGGAAGGGGAGGAGGCAATCTCACCTCTTCCCCTTCGCCCCTGTGATCGCTACTGTGGTGACAGGAGCCCTCCCAGGGGAAGGGACGGAGCAATCTCTCCCCCCTCTTCCCCCTTGCAATCGCTGCCACGGCAGGATCATGGTGAGGTGCAAGGGGGAGGAGCAAACTCACCTCCCTCCTTTTCCCCGATATGGCCCCCTGGGATGGCGTTCGCTATTATCCATGGAATTCACCATCCGCAAGAGGCCCCAGAGCCAATCTCCCGCGGATACATGGGTGCTACTGTATTCCACAGGTAATTTTTTATTGTGTTGCTTATACACTATTTCAATAAGTGTAAAAGCAACTATTACTGCCATTTGCCCAGTGAGTAAACGAGACTCTAAAATGGATGTTATTAGCCCTCTGAGTAAGTAAGTTTGTAGCAGGATCTGCAGTTCATACATGGAAAGGAGAGTTAAGGAACTACAGTAGCACCCCCACATCTGCTGATTTGCCACCCACAGATTCGATTATCTGCTGATGTTGACAGCAGGGGGGTGTGGACGGGGGAGGAGGAGAGAAATGGCAATGCGGGCCAAAATAGTGATGTGGAGATGAAGGGAGAGGAGTAGATATCTCCTTCCCTCATCCCTTTGCCCCCCGGTAAAGCTCATGGTGCCGAAATGGTGACACAGAGGCGAACTCTCCCCTTCCTCCCTTCGCCCCGGAGATCACTGCCCAGGATTGCTCCTGTGGCTGAAATGGCGATGCGGGGAGAAAGGGAGGGGAGGAAGGATCTCCCTCCCTACTCCCTTTGCCCCCAGGATTGCTCCCCGGGTTCTCTCCCAGGGCAGAAATGGTGATGCGCGGGTAAAGAGAGCGATCTCACCCCCCCTTTCCCTGGGATGGTGTTCACTATTATCTGCAGAATTCACCATCTGCGGGAGGGCCCGGAACCAATCCCCCACGGATGCAGGGGTGCCACTGTGGTTTTGTTGGTTTAAGAAGCCAATTTATCTTGCTCTGGATTATATCATCTTTTAGTAAAGCCTGTAATTAACTTTTATATTAAAATAATAGGAAATTGATCTAGTCATAGTTAATTGGGTTCCCTTCGGGAAAATTGCCACCTCCAAATTTCAGTTCTTTCCAACATTTTAAAGGTAGCATTACATACAGAAGATGTATTGCATTACTTTAGTATAGATGGTAAATGAATAAGACATGGACATTTGAGGAAAGAAATTCTAACACATTTATTGTTGAAAAATATTTGTAAAATATAATGGATTACCTACGTAATACTCAGTTTAATTGAATTTGCCCTATATAATATATGACAATGTAATTCTCAGCATATGTGCACATTTAAGCTTCCTTGACTTGATTAACCATGTATTTCAGGTGAATGGGCAGTGTGCAGGACACACAGCTATGCAAGCTGCTAGTCAGAATGGACATGTTGATATTTTGAAATTGCTTCTGAAACAGAATGTGGATGTAGAAGCAGAGGTATCTAACTTTAATTTCTCAGTTTTATACTAGTACAAGTAACGTATTGTGAATACAGTAATGGTAAACACAATCACTTCAAGCTTGTAAATCACTTATTTAAAACTGCGGTTACTGTTTGTGGATAAAGATCATCTTTATGTCTTTATGCTTTTTATTTTCATCTGTGATGTTTAAATAGAATATTGAACAGTTGCATTCATCTGGTTTGCTGTTTTTAGTCATCAGTGGCCTGGTGATTCATTTTTTACTTTATTTTAAATGTGAACTTATTTTTATGTCCTCTGAAGTCAGAATAATAAACTAATGTTATAGAGTTTATTTATGAGGGGTAGCAACAACTATTTGTAATGTCAAACACACAAAGAGGGAAGAAGTATGTAATCCTGCTGGTTGTACTATCCCTAAAATATTTGTATGGTTCTGTGCACTGGCCCCTGTGTTACAGTTTGAGCAGACTATCATGTAGAACAGTAGAACATTTTAATAGCAAAATGTTAAAGGAATTCTGCTTAATGTTATTACATCACTTCACTAACTGCAAAGTACAAAGTATTTTTTTTATCTGTCAGAAATTAGAACTATTGTCTAGAGCAAAAGTAATATGCTCATTTCAACTGAATATTAATTTTTTAGGACAAAGATGGAGACAGGGCTGTTCACCATGCAGCTTTTGGAGATGAAGGAGCTGTGATAGAGGTTTTGCATAGAGGCAGTGCAGATCTCAATGCTCGCAATAAACGTAGGCAGACACCTCTTCATATTGCTGTTAATAAGGGCCATCTCCAAGTAGTAAAGACATTACTGGACTTCGGTTGCCATCCTAGCCTCCAGGTAATTCAAATTGTTTGCTATTGATATTATTTAGTGTGTGTAAAGATTACTTTTTTGAACTGTAACTTGTATAATCCCAAAACAACAAAGGAAGTGTGCTAATATTTTTTTTATATATAACTAGTTTGTTAATACAATGCTATTTTAAAGGTTTTTCAATATGATGAATTCAATTTAAAGCAATACAACCACAAAAGGCTTTTTTTCAGCATGCAAAACCCACTATGCCAGCATAAAGCTTACAATTTTTACATACACAAATAGCTTAATACAGCATAATGATCCTCACTAACTTAATACAGAATAATTATAACCAAAGACAGCTCTTTTTCAGCAGTTATTGACAATATCAACATAAAGTTTGACAAATATTTTTACATCCACAATTGGCTTAATATATTATAACCAAAAATAACTCTTTTACAGTAAATATTAACAATACCGGTATGAAAGTTTGACAATATTTTTACACCCACAATTGGTTTAATACAAACAAACAACTTTTATCCGGATTCTTTATCCAGTTGTTTTGACCCTAATTGGATCTTCATCAGTGTCTTTATCCCCAGGATATTTAATGACTGTAGTATTCCTTCCTACATTAATATTAAATGAATTATTTTAACTGGTTAAACCATTTAGCTGTATTAAGTATCTAACCATAAGTATTTCAGCTGTGCTTACCACTGTTTTTGAACTGCTGTGAGCCCTTTCCCCACTTCTGCAGCATGGACCTTGATTTTTACAGTCTGTTCTTTTAAAAAAAAATTGTTAGTTATAATGCTCTAAAGAAATTTGCTTCTTATGTATTTTATATGTAATGGAAGTTAGGCTTACCTTGATTGCCCTGAGTATTTTTCTCTCAATGGTGCAGTACCATAGTGACTGCTAACCCTATTTTTATGATGAACTGTGAAGCTTCTAAGCCTATAACTCACATTGTATTTAAACGGAAAGTGTCTTGTTTTACTTATAGTACTCCCTACTTAGACACCCAATTATGGCAGTAAAATCAATATTTAGAGGAACACAGATAAATCCGTTCTGTCATTCAAACCATCAGGTAGCATAGATTTTAATTTGTATATCCAAAATGCCTCTCTTCTAAGTAACAATGTGTTAATCATGGTACCTTGAGTAGATTGGTCCTGAAGTGACTCTATGACAAAAAAACCTAAAGGAATCAGATGAGTGATTTAATCTGATAAAATGGTCCACTAATGGGTTATCTGGAGTCTTGTTTTTGATTTTGCTCCTGTGTTCTGTGATTCTGGTACGAAGATTTCTTTCAGTTTTCCCAATGTAAAGTAAATTGCAGGGACAAATTATTACATAAATGACATGTGTGGAACTACAATTTGTAAAGGAGTGCAACTGGATGTGAGCTTTCTCCTATTGTAGCATTTCGGAGAACTAAAAATTTGAAAGATGTATTGGTGCACACAGATTTATATACTAGTAGACCTACAGTACAGAAATACAGAGGCCATTTTAAGTGTGGACATTGTAATAGTTGTAATCAAGCATTAGAACTTAAAACATTCAAACATCCAAAAACAGGGTTGGAATAAAGTTGTACTCCTTTACAAATACAGGGTTGGAATATAAGTTGCACTCCTTTAAAACAGCATTGTATTAACAAACTAGTTATATTAAAAAAAAATTATTATCACACTTCCTTTGTTGTTTTGGAGTGCCATATCAGACACCCTCCGTCAGAGTTATTTGGTCAATACTTATATAATCCCCCCAACCAGCATTGCCATTAACTATAATTCAGAAAAGTACCGTATATTCTGGCATATAAGACGACTTTGAGCACTCAAAAGTGCCCTCCGAAATCGACAGTCGTCTTATACGCCGGCTATACTTTGCTTCGCCAGCCTGCCTATCTCCTGCCTCTTCACAAACGGAGCGAAGAGGCAGGAGATGGGGCAGGGGGGTGAAGCAAAGTGTTTTGCAGTTCTTTCGCACCCCTCCTCTGCCTTCTCCCCCTTTGGGGAGCAACGGAAGACAGAGGGGGGGGGAGAACGTTGCGGTTTGCCACGGCCGCTGCTTGATCGCCTCTGCAGCGGCCGAGGCAAACCGCTAAATTTGCCCTTTTCCCCCACCTTCCTTGAAGGTGGAGGAAAAAGGCGAAAATGCCCCGAGAGGGGGAGAATCCCGGGTTTGGCTGCACAGCCTCTGCATCCTCGTCCTGGGATCGGGGCTGTGCAGCCAAAGGGGGCCCGTTTAACCTTGCAGCCCCGATGCCTTCTTCTGGGCACCCTTGCAAAGGGAACCCAGAAGGAGGCATCGGGGCTGTGGAGTTAAACCCCTAGATTCACTCCCTCTTCCTTGAAGGTGGGGAGAGGGGGCGAATTCCGGGGTTTGGCTCCACGGCCCCGCATCCTCCTTCTGGACACCCTTTGGAAGGGAGCCCAGAAGGAGGGATCAGGGCTACGGAGCCAAAGGGGGCATCTTCGCCTCTTCTCCCCACCTTCCTTCAAGTTGGGGAGAGGGGGCAAATCTAGGGGTTTGCTGCGGCGACCCCCACTTCCCCCGCCTTGGTCCCCTTCGGAAGAGCCAAGACGGAGGGAAGGGGGCTGCTGAGGCAAACTGGGCATTTTCGCCCCTTTCCTCCACCTTCAAGTCAAGTTTGACTGGAAGGTTGAAGAGAGGGGCGAATGTTGCAGCTGGCTGTATGGGGGAGCCCTGCCAGCTGATCCTGTTCGCTTTCCCAACTCACGAGGAGATCCTCGTGAGTTGGGAAACAAAGAGGATCAGCTGGCAAGGCTCCCCCAGCCAGTCAGCCAGCCAGCCAAATTGTGGGGGTGGTCTTATATGGCGAGTATATGCCTAAGCCTAGATTTTTTGCTGGAAATTGGGGTGGTGGTCTTATACGCCCAGTCGTCTTATACGCCGGAATATATGGTAACTTTAACAAACTCAGGTTTTATTACAGAAAAATGTATGGAAACATTGTATATTTTTGTATGTGCATAACAAGAAAGTAAATAAATGAGGTTAGCCACTATATTTACTATTTGTGTGCGTATGTGTGCTTTCAAGTTATCTGTTGACTTACGGTGATCTAGGGTTTTCTTAAGCAATGAATACTCAGAGGTGGTTTTGCCATCTGGCTCAAATTTACTGTTAAATTGTTAGTTTTAAGTAACATATCCTACTATGTGCACTTACATGAATATGTGAGTACAATATATTCTACTGTTCCTGGACTGGTCTACTGTACGCTGTTAAAAAACTCCCCCCAAACACCCAGTAGACCTCACAACAACCCTGTAAGGTAGGCCAGTGGTTTTAAATTCCTCCTCCCCCTTTTCAGCATTCCACACTTTTCCTGGAATTGCTGAGCATGACTCGCTCTGTTGCTCTGCCGCCACCGCCAGTTGATTGCCTGGGTCCCATCGCAGGTGGCCTGTCACCACTGCCAGTTGACTGTCTGGGTCCCAATCTGGGCCACATCTTGAGTGGCAGGACTGGATTGTGAGGTGGAGAGGAAATTTGCATGTGGGTGGTGATTGGGTGTGTTTCCTGAGCAGCCAATTAAGCACATTGGGAAAGGCAACATGCCCAAGAGAATTATATATATATATAAATAATAATAGATGGATATGCAGTCATAAGATTGATCTCTTGCCATAATTTCTTGGGTTTGGCTTGATTTTGCTATTGTGAGTTCATTTACTCATTTGTTCATGTGTTTGTAGTTTACATCACAGATGGAACATTCTTTGTAAGCTTAAGGGCCTTTCTATTCTTGATGGATGGAGTGGTAATGGAGTACATAGGTATAGCATTTTATTTATATGTGCACATATTAGCTTGCAAGAAGTTATCCAGAGATTGGAGAGTCATGTCAGTGTGTTCATTACACCCCAGGAAGCAGTGATAAGCTGGTTGTTGTGCAGGCAAACAAGCTCAGAGTAAATCCAGAGGTGACTTGGGTCATTAGATAAGCATCTCAAGCAATGAGTACCTTCTAGGTGGGATAGTACACTGTTGGAAAGATCAGGTTTGCAGCCTAAAGGTAGTTTTGAGCCCAACTCCTCTATGGCTAGATTGTGGCTGTGGCCAAGAGCGGTTTCCTACAGCTAAGGTACTGGCCTTATTCCTTTCTGGGGAAAGACAGTTCCAGCCACTGTCATACATTCAGGTTGGATTATTTCAATACACTATGCATTGGGCTTCCTTTTAAAGGATATTCAGATTCTGAAGCTGGAACAGAATACTGCTTAGGGCCTGTTACGCAGATCACATAATAGCAACAGTGCACCATCATTTTAGGGTATGGGACGTTATGATCTATGCAGATTGGGAGGACCCACTGTAATCGGGTTTTCAAAATAGCACAAGTATCATTCCTTAAACTCCTCAGAGGTGAGTGCAGAAACTTTAGTTATCTTAGTCTAGAAATGTATGACTAAAATATGAATTTTGGCATTTTCTTACCAAATATTAACTGACTGAAATTCACCAGCATCCACACTAGGCAAATTCAGTAGTTTTTCAGAATGCTGTTCCCTCATGGAAAGGATAATATTGTGTTTGCCTGCTATGTAGCCTTAAAATTGGGGCACCTGTTAGGAAAAAAAGGTGGCAGCCCTAATTCAACATAACATGGTTGAATACAGAGGAACTACACTACTAAGATTTCTAAAATCTTGAGTCTTTTTTTTTTACTGTGTTTGTGAGTAATTATGTATATTTTAAACAGTTCTATCTTTGATGAGTAGATCCTCACTCATGTCTATTTTAGTTTAATCAGGCACTTTCTGTGAAGATACAGTAATTCACTACCTTAAATACATTACAGTATTCTGTGATAAGTCGAATTTTGCTTGCATTAATTGAATAAAACATGTGCTTTATGTTATATAGTAACTGTTACAAAAGTGTGTGTATTTAACCTAAAAAAACATTCCTTTAAAGTTCAGATTGTTTTTCTGAAAATATGCTTTTTGAATAGGTTTTAAAAATAATTAATACCTGTTTCAGGACTCTGAGGGTGATACACCTCTTCATGATGCAATAAGTAAAAAGCGTGATGATATTTTGGCAGTACTTCTAGAAGCTGGAGCAGACGTTACTATTACAAACAACAATGGATTTAATGCTCTCCATCATGCAGCACTGAGAGGAAATCCAAGGTAGTGTACACATTTCTTCTTCCTAATATTTGGTAAGCAAAATAGCTACTAGAAAAATTACGGAAATTATGGAGAAGACTACATTTGTTCAAAAGAGAGTTCTCATTCTCAAATACTGCAGTTTTTCTGTTCCTTAGTGGTGAATGTGTTTAATATCAGAACCAAAGAGTGTTGTATATAGTGAACACCTTTTTCTAGGATTAGATATGTATTTCCCTACCACCACAATCCTTTCTCAGTGGGCTGTGTGGTGATGGCTGTCACATCAAGCAATATTGGCATAGCTTTGTGTGACTAACATTTGCATATTGTTGTGAAAATGAAACTTTTGTCTTGTGTTTTAAACATCACATGTTTTAATTAATAAATTTCTTATTAATTAAACAGTGAAGGATTGTGAAGGGAACTACAATAAAAAGATGAAGGGACCTCCATATGTAATTTCTCTATCAAAACCATGACTACAATTCTCACATAGATGGACACAAAGCTACATTTCCATATAATGAACTGGAACTGGTTAAGAAATTATGCTGTTGTTCAAGTGACAGTAAAAGCAACCAGTGACATAAGGCAGCCATCCCTAACTTGGGGACTATTGAGGTGTGTCAGACTACCCCACCCATCATCCTCCACTTGGGACACATTGGCTATCCCAACTAGGAGTGCAAATATACCATCTAACCAACATAATACAGCAATTTTAATGTATTCTAACACTAATGTTTGTTTTTGTATGACACTGGTTGGCCAGATCACATGAGTATGTCACTTACTAGTTTCCCTAGCTTACCATTGTTACCATCCTTCTAGTGCTAGCATGGAAGATCCACATGTCGCATAGATACTTTTGCATTACCAGTGCAGAGAGCTAGCTGTAGGTAAACTGTTTTGCAAAGCAACCAGTTTTAGAGATAGGGTTAAGAGTGAAACCTATTTGTTGTAGAATATTGTTAAGAATCTCATTTATAGTTCTTTGGTAGAGAGACATAACTGTTTCTCACCTGGAACTGATAGGCTATTGCCCCTGAAGCAGAACAAGCTATTTTTAAAAATCCCTTCTCGTGCAGGGGATGGATTTGAAATAGGATTTTTGTATGCTGGATAAGGGAATAGTCAGTTTAGACATGCCAGCCAATGGTTAAAGAAACTCAGTTATTATTTGATTTTGATTAAACTGATTTTGTGCTCAGCTGATGAATGAAAATCAGAAATCCTGCTTTCAGCTGAGTTTGTTTACCCACAGTTTGCCTATGGTTTGGTGGGATGTATGAATTAACAACAACAATAAAAAAGTTAAAGCTACTGTTGTGTACCTTTAAGTCATTTCTGACCTATGATAACCCTAAGGAACCTATCACGGGGTTTTCTTGGCAACATTTGTTCAGAGGAGGTTTGCCTTTGCTTTCCTCTGAGACTGAGAGTGTGATTTGCCCAAGATCAACCAAGGGGTTTCCATGGCCAAACAGGGATTTGAACCCTGTTCTTCAGAGTCATAGGCCAATGCTCAAATCACTGCACTTACTGCATATTTGTTCAATTATTCATTTATTTATTAAATATGTGTTTATTACCCTGTCAAGGGATTTCAGTGAATGAGAACAGTGTTAACCCAAACAACAATAATTTGGACTGCAGTACAAAACCAGCAGTAATAGCTATGACCAGGAAGACCTGAAAGCTTGTGTAAATACCCCGATCTCAACTAGACTCCAAAATGATGCCTGGTTAAGACCTGGGTATTCTTATCTAGTCTGGCAAGATCACATATTAACCTCTGAATTATTTAATCATTCACAGCTCCCCAAAACCCTATTCAGTTCTTTCTCCTAGCTGACTGTCCTATTTCTATTACAGCTTTTTCCTATTCCCCTATGCCATCTTAACCTTATCTTCCTATCCCTATAAAATAAAACAGTATTTTTAAGTAGAGTGCAGACTTTCAATATTTAACTTTTTCATCATCCCCACATTGCCGTCGGCAAATTTGTGCTTAAGTCCGTTCAGCTACCTGGGAAGCATCATCTCCTCAGATGCCAAGATTGACAAAGAGATCGATCACAGATTAGCAAAGGCATATAGCGCATTTATAGACTTTACAAAAGAGTCTGGAGTAATAAACACCTGAGGCAAAGCACAAAAATCAGTGTGTATAGAGCCATTTCTTTTCTCGTTTATGGGTCTGAAACATGGGTCACCTGTCGCCACCACCTACGACTCCTTGAATGCTTTCATCAGCGCTGTATATGCACAATCCTAAATATACACTGGACTGACTATGTGACAAATGTTGCTGTCCTTGAGCAAGCAGGGATCACCAGCATTGAGGCCATGATATTGAGAACACAGCTGCGCTGGGCAGGGCACATTTCTAGGATGGAGGACCATCGCCTCCCAAAAATAGTACTCTGCGGTGAACTCGCCATGGGTCAGCATAAGAGGGGCGCTCCAAAAAAGTGATACAAGGACTCCCTGAAACAGCATCTCCGGCTCGGCCAAATTGATCACCAACAATGGTCCGCCCTCGCCTCACATTGGGAAGCATGGAGATGCACTATCCACAATGCTGCAGCCTTATTTGAGAACTCATGCCAAACAAGTCTTGAAGAGAAGCGACAATGCAGAAAGAATCACAACCCAGAATCATCACCCAAGGAGACCTTCTGCTGTGCTTTCTGCAACCGGACTTGTTTATCTCGGATTGGCCTTTTTAGTCATCAGCGCGCTTGCAGAAAGCGCGGGATGAGTCCTTCCTGAATCTTGGTTTGTAAAGAAAAGCCAGAGAGAGAGAGAGAGAGACTAGTGATTAATACCTAAGGATTGTTTGCAGTACTGTTGATTTGCAAGCGGCATGGAAACTTCTGACAGAATGAAATTCACCTCCTCTTCAAAGTGCCAAGTGTACTTTTGAGGGTTGGGAAATCCTCTGGAACAGATTTAGGGGCTGCATGTGGAGTGCATGCTAACAAATTGAGGTGAATTTGTTTTCCCATTATGCAAGCAGGAATGCACATGTGTGAAGATAGCCTAATATGTGTTTTTTTAACACACAGTTACTGTAAATGGCAGATAACATCATGATGACATTAAATACCTTAAAAGCACCAGATCCCATCTGATCTTGGAAGCTAAGCAGGGTCAGTTCTGGTTAGTACTTGGATGGGAGACGACCAATAAATACCAGGAGATATAGGCTATATTTGAGAGGGAGGGACTGGCAAAACCACTCTGAGTATTCCTTACCTAAGAAAAGCCTATGAAATTCATGGGGTTGCCATAAATCAACAGGCAACTTGAAGTCACATTTTGTATGACACAATAATTGTTATAATGATACTACCAGAGTAAAGACTGCCTGTTTAGCTTGGCTCAGTACAGTACTTTTTGCTGCTGAATCCCACAGTGTTCTTGTGAAGAACTAACACAATAATGGGATTGTCTCATTTTAAACATTTATGTAATGTCACTAAATACTGTGTCAAATACTCTCACATTTGCAGTAATGAAAACAGTTTTGGTTTAAATTCCTTCTCTGACCAAAAAAGGTTCTTGTGAATGCATGCTGTTTTCAATCTTAATTTGAGGCAAGAAAAATATCATTAAAATAGAACGATCAAAAAGTACATGTATTCAAGAACTTTGGCTTTATTTTATGGAAATTTTCATACAGTTAACTCTTTAAGCAAAATAAGAATATGTTAAAGAAAGTGATAGAAAATTAATATAACCATTAAGCTCAAGGTCAAAGTATTTGTCCAGTAGCAATCAATACATAGCTACAGCTGGTTGAAGGGGACCAAATCCATTTAACAGGTGATTTGGTTCCATTTTACCAGCTTTAGCAAAGCATTGAAGTTTAGAAAACATACAGCTGTATACATGTAGTGTTAACCACAGTTTATTGTGTAAATAAGATTTTAATTTGTACTCTGCCTTGAGTCCCAGTTTTGGGGATAAGGCAAGGTATAAATAAAATTATTAATCATCATCATTACTTTCTTCTTATGAAATATATACAGTTTTGAATTTGAAATTTGTTTCCCATAATGATCTATCCTGTACATCATAGAAAGTAAAACTTCACATATTATCATAGACAAAACACATAAGCTGCAGTACTTATTTATCCTTCACTTTTCTATTTTCTTGCAGTCATAACTTTTAATGATAAATTAATGTAACAATGTTAAATTGAGCTCCTTCCATGGGATTGTTGAGCTTTACAATTCTAACCCATTATTTTGGCTGAGCAACATATTTATCACACAATGGGAACAGATTAATGCAATGGGATACTTACATTTATATAATTTTACTGCTGTTGCTCCTAATTATAACTGCTGTTGATAGGGAGATGATTAAGGGATGCTGAAGAAGCAGTGCTTTTTTAAAAAAGCTTATCATTTGTAATTCTTTTCCAGTTTTCGGGTATAAGCTGGTTAATATTTCCAAAGATAATTTTATTCTTTATGGCCTTTTCTGTTGTAATGTTTATGTGTTCCATATAAAATATGTAGTAGTGTACATGTTATATACAATTGTTTTATCTTTTTGATAGCTTTTGAAATCAGAGTAGAAAAATGTGTGCATATTGATTAATAAAAGATTGGTTCAAAATGGCACTCGATATCATAAAACAGTATTATATTTGAAGGCCTTTAAATGTTGAGCCAAGTAAGAGGGGCATAGTATTAATTTTGGCTATATGTTAATAATCCATACATTAAATATGTAGCCTGCTTTGTTGCAAGGTCTATTGCTGGTGATGAAATTTCTAAAAGTATACTTTTATCATTTGTTTTTAATAGTGTGTGACTGGAATGTGAACATTTAAGGCAGCTATAAAATTGATATCTATTTTTATCAGTTATATGGAAACTGTTGTACTGGTCCAGCTGCTCAAGTGTTCTCTTGGATGGCATTGGTTTTATGTACTGGCCATATCAGGGCAAAAAGTGACTGTGGAAAGACCATGGTAGTATTTGATAATGTCAGCATCTGTTATCCTTGTCAGTCAAATGGTTGGGATGTTTGAGTTACAACTCTGTCAGCAGATGTCCAGAGTTCAGCTTGTGCTTAGCTAGAATTCAACAGCTGACCTAAGTTGCAGAGGTGATATTTTAATGTGACTGACAATGTTCTAAGGGAAATAATAACCTGAGCTCTTATAAAACTGTGTATATAACTTCAAGATTTGTTTTGCCACTTTTCTACAATAGTGCAGTAAGCAAAGGTATGAAGTCTATGAATCACTTTAAAAATATTCAGTTTTAAAAATAGGGGCCTTGAAGAATTACTCATTATTTTTTTCCTCTCAATATATAGTGCTTCATAGAAATAACTGGATTTTCAAACACTACAGTTGTCCCTCCGTATCCACGGATTTTAAATATTCTTAAAATAATAATCCAAAAAGCAAACCTTGATTTTGCCATCTTATAGAAGGGACACCATTTTGCTATGTCATTGCATATAATAGGACTTGAGTATTCACGGATTTTGGTATCCACAGGGGGTCCTGGAACCAAACCCCAGCAAATATGAAGGGACAACTGTACTTGTGAATTGTCACTCTTTAGAATTTTTTAAAGTGTGGATTAAAATTAATTTTAAACATAATATATTTATCTATTCAGCACATTTGCTTTTCAAACCATGTTCAGATGTTTGTTGTTGGTTCAATATAGTGTACTTTCAAGATAAAATTAAAAGGTACAAATTTTTGTTTTTCTCCCTATTGAGAAACATTCAAGTATTTATTTTTTTCTGAAGTTAAAATAGTAATATTTAGCATAGGTCCAGCTAATAAACATAAGATCTCAGCTTAGAGAATCTTTAATCATTATGAAATGTGTGTCTTAAAATGTATACAGTTGTCCCTTCACATTCACTGGGGTTTGGTTCCAGGACCCCCCATGAATACCCAAATCTGTGAATACTCAAGTCCCATTATATGCAATGGCATAGCAAAATGGTGTCCCTTATATAAGATGGCAAAATCAAGGTTTGCTTTTTGGATTATTATTTTTTAAAGAACATTTTCAAGCCGTGAATACTTAAAACCGTGAATGCCAAATCCGTGAATGTGGAGGGACAACTGTATTTAATTTAATTATTATAATTTACAATGTGTCTTTAATTTACAATAAATATAACTATGATGTGAATATAATTGAAATTATAATACTGGGCTGAAATACTATATATATTTTGAACATTCATTTAGTGTTTCAGCTCTGTATTTTGATTTTCACATTGCTCTTGCATGTAACAGTTATTAAGATAAAAGGCATTTCATTTCTTAACTCCAAGAACTTGATTTAAAAATTAGTACTTCACATTTTTATAGTCACTTGAAAATATCTTGGCCCTTACAATAGAAATGGTTATTTAGGGGTGTTGCTAGGGTATTTAATTTTTTCCTTCTGTCTTAGAATTTTCAGCACATTTTAAAGACATTTTTCCTTCTGTCTTTGACTTTTTCAAGACGTTATTTTGTATTTTTCACATTGTGAGTAAAAAAATGTTTTCCTCTTTCATGGTCTTGGGAGGGAGGCCAGCAGAAGAAAGCTTTGCACACTGACTGAATAGGACCTTAAGAAATGACTGGTTGTAATAAAATGTAGTACATGATTCAATATAGCCCAGAACCTACTGTGCTGTAAATTACTAATTCACCTACCTACCTTGAAATTTCAGTTAGTAATCACTTGCATACTTATTCACATGGTAGTATCATATATATGGTTAGCAATATTTCCAGGATAAATAAAAATCAGTTATTTTTTTAGAGAAAATATTTCCAAAAATAGGTGTTCTTTTTTTAAAAAATTAAAATTACGTTTTCTCTATTTTTTTAAAAAAAAATATGTAAATAGTTATACCAAGTTTCTCTTAATAACTACATTAATTCCAGTTCCCACAGCAGGTATGATGCCAGTTTCTAGCAACTAGCCAGCCAGCTTTTCAACTTTGAAGCTGCACAGTTGGGCAGTGATTGCTCCAGCAGTTGCATGGTTATGTTCCTTATCCAGTTCCAGCATAGGGAAAATGTTGCAGGTTGTTTATCAGTGCATGGCTATTGTGCTTGGAGAGAGCCTGTACATGGGAAATGATACAGTATTCCTATATATGTAAAAAAGGAAAGGATGAAAAATGTATACGGTCCAGCAAAAATATACGAGATCTGGCTGCAAAAGTGACACTATCTAAATAATACACTGGTTGTAAATTAACATGCTTTACTGTTCAGATCTGCATATTTGTTTAAGGAATATATAACATGTCAGTGGGAAATTTATTTAAATCTGCCATTTGTTTCATGTTGGTTTGAATCATGGTTTAAATCAATCCAGCCTACAGCAATCACTTTTCCTCTTAGCAAATGAACTGATCTAAAGTTATTTTAGATCTTTTCCCATACTACACGAGTCGATCTGTTGAGACATTTACCCAACTGGATAAACTAAAGGCATAAGTTGACTGCAGAAATACCATCTGTTTGCATTGCTTCAGCACAAATGGTGATGTAGATAGAGATTTTTTTGTGCATGGGCACATCCTTATACCACAAAAATATGGGTTATGGGAGGCAAGAGTAATGATTGGACAACATGCATGTGATTCAAAGCATACATTATGTCATCAGTGGAAATAAGGCAAGTGCAGGACAAGTGTCATTGGAGAAATTGTTAATCACAGCATGGGTGCCAGTAAGTGGATAAATGCTTACAAGATTCCTGTCTGAAAAGCCATGGGAGATTAGGTAGATAAGTGGAAATGAACTTTTGGTAGTGTGTTGAGTTTACTGCACATTGAATGTATGAAATGTCATATTAAATTTACTTGTAATATTAAATATGAATAGTTTTTAATGCACACAAAAATTTAGCTACCCAGAAAAGTCCTTTCTGAATTGCCTAGGAAAATTATGTAGATGATATGGATCATCTGGTAATGAATTTGGAGATTTCTTAAAGCTCCAGAAAATACATTCCTATCTAGAAAAGGTTGTTAAAGCTTGATCAAGTTATCACAGTTTTGGGGCTGAAAAAGTTCAGTAGTGGTGCTGGGGTAGGGGTGCACATTGCAAGTTCTTTTGATAATATATTACTATTGTTGCTTTAATCTTATTAGATTTTGACCTGATATAAAATGTATGCATGTATAGTATTGGCAGTGTCAATATTGTACTGCCAAAGAATAAAACAGCCAGCAAATTTAAACAAATGCTAGTGTTTTGCAAATTGTAAAAGCAAAAACAAAGGTGCAGTTTTGTACTATTAATCACCTGTTCCTTTTACATGCTAATTTACATGTTAAAAGATCAACACTTTCATCAGGAATTTAATTCAGTTTCTTTTCCTGGTAGTTTGTACCTGCCAAAAATACATACTTCTTTACATTCCATAATATTGTATTTTCATATGGGTACATAAAGAAGTATGTGCTCTCAACAGGTTTTAATAGCTGCTATCTGCTGAACGAAGCTGAAAATCACTTTCCTCACTCTTTATCCTAAGGTGCAAAATAATTTTTCCTGGTTAGTTACAACAGCAGGTTTGGGGGTAATTATAACTGAAGCTAAATTCCCCAAGGTACTTTATTACTTGCACAGTAATTAAAGCATATTAAAACTCATTAGTCTTTCATCAAGATTTCAAGTAGTTGTCCAGAATTCTGTTGCTTCTTATTGTCTGTTAGCGACTGTATAAAGAGCAATATGACTTCACTGAAAGTCAGCCGTACAAATCTATTGTGAAATTGTAAATTTTACTCCACCTTGAGTTTCTGTTGCCATTGGTCTTCATCTATTCTTTAAAATAATATTCTTTGTGAATCGTCCAAGCTCCATGCTTTTAAAATTCTTGTTACTGCGTATGTGGTTAAAATGTTGACACACTTCAAAGGGAGAAAAACCCTTCTGATGCAAAGATGTAGCCTTTAGGTAGTTCCAGTTCACACAGTTTACACTGATTTTGACTGAACACTTCTGTAATAGTTAGCTTTGTGTAATAGTTCATTTGCTTCATAACAGAATCATTTGTAGGCTTGCCATGCTACTTCAGTTATATTAAGGTTTTTGGCAGTCTGATCAGTTCTGTCTCTTGCTGTTGAATCCATTAGCAGGGCAAAGAAAGCACAACATGAGTTTGGAAGAAGCAATTGAATTTTGTGGGATTAGGTTTTTTTAAAAAATGAAATATGTAGATTATAGTTTTCAAGATTCCTATTTGTGTTTATAAAATTGATTTGTAATCCAAACAAGGAAATATACACACTTGATTATCAGTTTAGGGGGGAAAAAACCTCAATTAGAACATCTGAAGGATCCTGAGAGGAGAAGAAAACCATGAATGTTCAATTTCTGCAGTCCATGACAAAAAGCTAGTGCAGCTGGTAGAGAGCAAATCAGAGCCTAGCAAGTAGCTAAGTACAGTACTACAAGGAGAAACAGCAATGCAGCATACATATTGCCAGTTGCTTATTTCAGGTGAACTACATTATAGGCAAAATAAAATACTTCTGATATTTTCTCTTAATAAAAGTACGTCGTAGTTAAACAATGCATTTCCATCCTCTAATGAAATGTCTGTGAAATGTTAGATGTGATCTGAAAGGGAGAATGAGGCAATGCATTCCTCTAAACTTAATACTTTTAGAAATGCTTAAACATCAGTGGCTACAGTATTTAAAATACAGGTAAAACAAGATTGCTTGTCAAACTAGTAATTAGCTATAATATTTCAGTTAAAGATGATTTCTCCAAATCTACTCTTTGCAGTAGAAATGCTTGATACTTAAGCACACTGGTTCTAAATATTACTTGTAGTAGAGATTAATATAACAAAAATACAATCTAGTAAATGATACATGGCAACAGGAATCTTTTGAACATGTGGAATAATTTAGGACTTTTAGCTATGTTACCTGTAAGCTTATCATGCAGCATTTGTAGTTGGAAGGAAGGTAATGACCTAGAGAGAGACATCAGCAGCAGCCATCTCTTCTTGGGTGTTCACTCTATTCGCTGATTCAGCTCTTCATTATGTAGAAGGGGGGAGCAGTGGGGGGGATGAAACTGAACACATATTTTACTTTCTAAAATAATTGTAGCCCAAACACATTGAATTGTGTTAATAAGTATTTTTTATCTAAATACTAAGGTGCAGATATGAGAAAGTTAAGTTTTTTGTACCTGCAAGACAGAGTAAAGTATCCAGGATGGCTGCTAGGAAACCAAAAGAAGAATAAACTCATTTTGTTTGTCTATTGAAAATGACCTTTAAAAAAAGTTAACAAGACATTAGAAATTCAGCATGTACTCCCCCCTCCCCCACATAAAGGGTTGCTTCTTTCTTCTTCGAAGTTACATTTTCTTCATATTTCCAGACAGATCTATTGTCTGTTTTTTTTTCTCTTCAGAGGTCAAACACTGTTCAAGTCAGGGCTCGCACATGCATGTTCCTTATGCTGGATCCATTTGCCACTCAGGACACAAGCAAAACTCTTTAGGCTTTATAGGCTGCTAAGCAGTTGGAACATCCACTCCCAGGCTCTCTCCTGCCTCTCTCTGTCTCTTCCCTGACCATATTTAGTCAACCATTGCAAAAAATAGTCTCTCAGTTCTTAGTTGCTGTTTAGGAGCAGAGGGTTGGCTCTTTCTTTTTCTCTGCATATTGATTGTTAACTCTGCAGTCCCAAAAGTGCTCAGCCATTTGTGCTGGGTTTGTGTTTAGCAGTGTCAAATAAAGTAAGGTCTTGTGTTTATGCTTATATTTTCATAGATTTCTTTTCCCTGAAGTTCAAAAGACTGGTGAAATCTCAGATGTCTGGTGTATCTGTCATTGTGCTTGGAGACACTAAAGATAAAAATGAGAGGAGGGTAATAAGGGGAAGTTGAGGATAAGCAGCAGATAACTGACTTCTATTATACAGAATTTAGCTTTAGAAATATTAAAAATAAATACAGACTGGAGTGGGGAATCAGCTCTAATTCTATTTAAATCAGAATGAAAGAAACGTATTTCCTTCATTTTATATTAAGCCCTTCTGTAACTGGAGGGCAGTTTTTTTTGTGAAGTACTCCAGTATAGCTTACTAATTCTTCTGTATATATTATGGATCGTGAGCTTGATTTTCAAAGAGCAGTTTTGAAAAGGCGTGTCATTCATTGTAGTCTGTACATCACATTTATGGTTCTGTGACTGTACAGAGCAACTGCTTGGAACCTACTAGATATTTGAGAGGGTTTTGGGTTTTTTTTAGCCTGAACAAAAAGCCATATTTGCAAACATTCAGGATTGAATTCCAGTCAGATTATAGCTTTCCTGTGAGCCCACTTCTCTATTTCTTGGATAGCTGATGACTAGTGGAAGTGTGCAGTCAGTAGCAAGGGATTCCCATATGCAGACCATTGTTCATGGGAGAGGGTGAAGAAGATTCAGTTGAATCCCCTGTTAAATATTTAAAGTACTGTTTGAACTGGATTTGATTAATTTCTGAATGCTTTTTGGCTATCTCTCTTCTTCTTCTGGTTGGTATCTATTTCATATTTTTGTGTTATCAATAAACTGCCTTGAAAAAGTATGCTGCAGTATAAATAATTAAGCAAATGTGAGCCACTACCAGTCCTTTCTGGTGTTAAACTCAAACAGAGTGTGTTGTAACCAAAGTATTAGATTGCATAGTATGTTCTGGAAGAGAGCTGGAAAGCAGGGAAAGTTGTCTTTTAAAAAGCAGTGTGGACACCTCATATTTGTTTTATGTGGAGAAAACTGAGAATGCAAACATACTTACCCATTTTAAAATAAAGGAAAACCAAACTCCACTAGATATACTACTTCATGTTGCCATTTAACCCTGTACTGAATTCTCTTCATATATATGAGAAGCAGGTATGTAATGTCAATCTGGCAGATTGAAGCACACCAGGTGGTACATGTACTGCATAAACATCATTCCTGAATGTGAAGTCATGATGTTAGGGACAAGGGAGAATGAAGAGAAGTAAAAATTGAGACTGAGGACAGTGTTTAAAGCAGATACTTTTCAAAATTATTGTATAATAGAAATACAGTATTTGATTATAATCCAAAATGATGTAACTGCAAATGTGCTTTACAATTTATGCTTATTGATGGTTGCTAAAATAATTATTTCATACCACCAGAAGTGCATGAAGTGACATTGCAGCATTATTACAGAGAGAACTTTAAAAAAAACTGGTCCTGGCTTGTTATTTCTGCCATTGTGGCTTCTTTTACACTGCTGTCATTGAGTTTGAATGATAAAAAATAATTAATGCGGTTTTCATGTTTGGTTTAAAGTAACTTTGATACCAGTTTTTCTACATTCATAAATACAGAAGGACCTTTGTATCTGTGAGAGATTGGTTCCAGGGCCCCCCGTGGATGAATTCTGTGGATAAGAGCGAACACCCTTGTCACCGTTGTCACCACAGGAGCCACCAGAGGGAGAAGGGTGGCGAGACCTCGCCTCCCCTCTCTTTGCCCCCCCGTCACCAGTGCCGCCACGGAAGCCATCCAGGGGAGAAGGGAGGCAAGACCTCTCCTCCCCTCTGTTTGCCCACCCGTAACCATTGTTGCCACTGGAGCCATCCTGCTAGCCAAAGGGAGAAAGGAAGTGAGACCTCTCCTCCCCTCCATTGGGCCCCCATCGCCATTGCTGCCATGGAAGCCACACGGAAGCCTCCTCTGCTCCATCCCCTGTCCCCCTCCCCACTCTCACCAGCTGCCGATAATTGAATTAGTGGTTGGATAATCAGCGGATATGGAGGTGCTACTGTAGAAAAGAATGATTTTTGATACCCCCAGATCAATGAACTTGGAGTTTTGTACTTGGCTAAATGATTTTGGTTCTCTTGCAAAATAATACAGGACAACAGTACTGTATTTTATGTGTTTCAGTGCAATGCGAGTATTACTTTCCAAGCTCCCAAGGCCTTGGATTGTGGATGAGAAAAAAGATGATGGCTATACTGCCTTACATTTGGCAGCACTTAATAATCATGTAGAAGTAGCGGAACTCTTGGTGCATCAGGTAATAAGTTTTTGCTGATATTTTGGCATAAAAACAGTTATCTGGTTAGGGTCGATGCCTCCTTGTGGTGCTAAACTATTTTCACTAGCCATATGAACACAAACAACTATATTTAGTTAGTATATCTAGCACACCTTAAGTAGTTTGTCAGTGACTCTCTAAGATGTCTGGGGGTGTCTTTCTCATTGCCTACTATCTGGTCTGTTTAATTAAAGACTGCAAATTGGAAATTATATTGTTAGGTTTGTTAAAAGTTGAATTCTGATTCTTCCCCCCTGTTTTGTATACCCTCCAATTCTGATATGACAGATGTTAATTTTGTGCATCATAATAGTATAATTACCAGTGGCACTGATTTATAATTATAGACCTTCTTATATAAAATAGTAAACCAATTTCCATTGTTACTTATTATATAGCTGAGATTGTAAAGCAAAAACAGGTGCAAGCACAAATCCATGGCATTCTCAATAGCTTCAGTACTGGACTCCCTATGGACTGCTCTGTTTGCTGCTTCTGCAAACAAGATGACCTCAATATGCTTGTGAGGTCGAAGTGTAGCACTGGACTTCGTAAACTGTTTTTACTACAAAGAGCTTTATGGTGAATTTTATTTGAATAAGTTTGATTAGTCTTGCAAAGGCTAGTTAGTCTCATAAGAAGTATCAACCCCTCTGTTTTTGAAACCAAAACCTGTTCATCTTAAATTATGCATTTGGTAAGCATAATATCCAAAAGTGGTTCCCATTCTCTTTTCTGTGTATTGAACTAGACGGGAGCGTGTTCAGCTGGCAGTGGTGTGTATGTGTGTGTGTTCATCTGTTATGTCCACTCAGCTTGCTGAAAATACTATATCCAAATCTGTGTATAAATTGTATTAGTATTGGCATTAACTGTGAAAAATACCATACTACATTTATAAATTAATTTTTCTTAGCTACATGATGGGTTTTTAAAACAGCTAAGGAAAGAAAGAGGCTTAAATCCAGTTGATCGTTTCAACTAGAGTAGACACATTGAATCAGTGGAACTTACCTACATGTTGACTTACCAAGTTCCCATGTCATTCATGGATCTATTTTAGTGCCAACTGATAGTTGAATTTAGATCTTAATCCACTTTCCATGTCAAAAACATTTAACACAGGGATGGGAATTGTATTCTTCTCACAATATTGTTGAATAGCAGCCTCTAGCATTTTTCATCAGTGGGTATACACCTAGGTCTCTTGGGAGCTGAAGTTAGTAACATCCAGAGGGTTGCCATCCTTGTTTTAAAATATGCAATTGAAAATGATTTGATTGTGTTAATTTAGTTCAGTAAATTAAAATATAAGTTCAGGTTTTCAGATAGTTTGGGGAAACATAGAGAAATAAATCTCTTCTCTGTCACTGTCTGATGCCTTTTTCCCATGAGAATTTTAAGAAAAAATCCAATTTAGGTTTATATAGTTTGTTTTTACAATAATGATAAGGATGATTATGACAATAATAAGGATCTCTTTTTCAGGGAAATGCTAACCTGGATATCCAGAATGTAAACCAACAGACTGCACTGCACCTTGCTGTTGAGCGACAGCATACCCAAATAGTGCGGGTAAGATGCCTATAATATATCATAAGTGAAACTTCTCGGATTTTAGTTTGCAGTATATTCCTGAGTGGATCATTAAATGAAATCATTTCTTCTTCATTTCCAAAAGCATACCATTTATATACTGTGGTCCATTTAAGAAACAGACACAGTCCTCTTTCTCCACTCAATAGCATGCTAAAAAACTATTCAGATACATGCTGCCCATCTAGCTATGTGTATCTGTGCATGTGATTTAAAAGCACACAAGCAGCACTTCTCACAAGTTTGTTCTGGATCCTAAAAGGATGGAATTAATCACTAAAAATATTGTTGAAATGATTAACAAATAGAACTTAATAGTTCAGTTAATAAGCAAAACTTATGTTTTAAGCAATTGAGGAAGGCAGAAGCAGAAATGTTTTATTTATTAATGAACTGCTAAGTTCTGTTCATTAATCATTCAAATACAGTATATACTTTGTATATAATATGATAGAATATAAATAATGAAAATCCATTCCCTTCATATCCTGGTCTGTGATGCACAGTGGGGCAGGGACAACGATAATCCGTAGATTTGCAGTAGCCCTGTAGTTTACAACAGTATACGGTAATAATTTTAGAAGAGAATTGTTCTGTGGGAACATTGGATAGGATACAGACTAGTAATCACAAAATGCTGACTGGTAGGGGAAATCTGCAAACAAGATAGGAAGAGAAATGGAATGATTGGTCAGAAAAGTTCAAGAGGAAGAGAAGCACAGCTATCAAAAGATTAGAAATTTGTCTGGATAGGTTTCTGATGCATAGTGAGACACTAGTTTTTAATGTTCCCTGAGAACTGTGAGCTATCAATAGAAATTAATGGAGACATTCAATATTTTGATGGAGAAGGGGTACAGTACCAGTGTGCCTGCTCCACTCATCATGTAGGAGATGGGTGGCAGAATCTAGATGGAGAATACAGTCCAGCAGAGTCTGAGAATGTTCAGTAAGCATGGAGCACTGTCAAGAGAGAGAACAGGAAAAGCAGGGCCAGTGGGTGAGTGTGCATACTTAGAGGAACTGGAACTTTGAACAGGAGCTGTCTGCACTGTAAGATACGAAGTTTTTCAGTGTTCATTTTATTGCCATTGCCATTTTTGGACAGTTGTCCCTTCATATTCGCTGAGGTTTGGTTCCAGGACCCCCGTGGATACCATAATCCGTGAATACTCAAGTCCATTATATGCAATGGCATAGTAAAAGAATAATAATAATAATAATTAATAATAATTTTTATTTATATCCCACCTCTCCCATGAGGATCAGGGTGGCAAATATCATTTAAAACATTATCCATAACCACAGACATTAAAATAACATCATTAAAATGGTGTCTCTTATATAAGATGGCAAAATCAAGGTTTGCTTTTTGGATTATTATTTTTTTAAGGATATTTTCAAGCCGTGAATACTTAAATCCATGGATACAGAGGAACAACTGTATTAATATATCTCACACTTTGGACCCAGTTGTCTTTTTCACCTTTAGCTGTCTTTATGCAATTTAGTACCTGTAAGCCGCCCCGATTGCTCACAGAGGGGCGGGATATAAATAAATTTTATTATTATTATTATTATTACCTAACATATGGCTTACTTGTCTAAGTTGCCTTTTAGAAATTGTGAAAGATCAGAGTGGAATTGATCTCGTTTAATACTTTTGTATGTACTGTATTTACAGTTTCATAGAGTTGAAGCACTGCTGTTAGAACATCAGTCAATATTATCTTGATACTTAATTGAGATATTAAAGTGGTTAATGAATAGGTTCAAGAGTAGATTTGATGAAAACAAAGCTTAAAGTATATCTTTTAAGATGAAAATAAGTGCAAGTACTGATACATTTGTTATGTCTAGCAAAACTATGATTTTCACATTTAAAGTTTGGTTTGCCTGTGAGTTATATGGAACAGGAAATGTTAAAAGTTTTGGATTATTTATTTTGCCTCAGCTCCTAGTCCGTGCAGGTGCTAAACTGGATATTCAGGATAAAGATGGAGATACTCCCCTTCATGAAGCCCTGAGACATCACACTTTGTCACAACTTCGCCAGCTCCAAGACATGCAAGATGTAGGCAAGGTAGATACAGCGTGGGAGCCATCAAAGAACACAGTAAATAAATTAATGTTATTTTATTACTTCTCTACCGTACTTCCATTTTGCAGTGTTTTGTTCTGGATTGCTTTTTGTTTTCTGAAATGTAAATTTAAAGAGATTTGCTCTATCAAGCATAAATGCCTTTTGATTATTAAAGTTATATACAGTCATGAATACCTTCTAGCCAAACCTTTAAAAAACACCAAACGTTTCACTTTAATTGGATTTTGTTAATGCTTATACATTGTGTTTGAAATAAACATAAATGTGTCATTTGAAAACATAAGCAATAATACAGAACAAAGAGCAGTTGAACCATTTATAATTTGCATGGCTAGTAGCTTTTTCATTGAATGCTTTCTGTTAAACTATACAAACCAATAAACTGTGCATGTTTGTGTATGCATACATGCATGTTCAAGCACTTGGGAAGAGAGACAGAGAGAGAGTATGTATTTTTATGGGTGGTTTTATTTATCATGGATGACATTACCTTTTTTTTTTTTTTTTTAGTTTGGCTGAGGCAGAATAATTGGAAAAAATAATCAGAGAAAATTTGCAATATAATTGTGCTAGTAACAGGAAAGAAGATTAGATTTCAGATAGTGCTGAACTTTCAAGTAGGAGTAGTGCCAGAATTGTTGATTGATGAAAGTTATTCCTGTAGTGTTGGTATATGGGAAAAGGACTTGCTGTTTTCAGCACTGACATGTCACATACTACTAAATGGTTTGTCCTGTTCAACTTATTCTGTGAATGAAAGGAACTAACAGCATAATAACTTTTTCAATAGTATTTGCTGTGGTGTATTCATAGCATTTATACAGGTTGAGTCTCCCTTATACAGAATTCTGAAACATACTGTATTTCGGCATATAAGATGACTGGGCGTATAAGACAACCCCCCAGTTTTCAAGTAAAAATATAGAGTTTGGAATATATTTGCCGTATAAGACCCCCCCCCCAATTTAGCTGGTTGGCTGACTGGGGGAGACTTGCCAGCTGATCCTCTTTGTTTCCCAACTCATGAGGATCTCCTGGTGAGTTAGGAAAGCGAACAGGATCAGCTGGCAGGGCTCTCCCAGCCAGCCAGCCAGCCAGCCACTACATTTGCCCCTCTCTTCCACCTTTGGTTGCTCCCCAAAGGGGGTGAAGGCAGAGGAGGAGGCCGAATGAACCCGGTTTGCCTCGGCCATCACCCATTCCCTCTATCTTTGTTCCATTTGCGAAGGGAATGAAGATGGAGGGGATGGGTGGCGTCCATGGCAAACTGTGGCATTTGCCCCTCTCTTCCACCTTCCAGTCACCCTTCACTCGAAGGTGGACGACGGGCGAAAGTACCCGGTTTGCCTCATCCACCCCCACCCTTTCGTCTTCATTCTCTTTGGAAGGGAATGAAGACAGGATGGGCGGCGTCCGTGGCAAACTGCGGGATTCGCCCCTCTCTTCCACCTTCCAGTCACCCTTGACTCGAAGGTGGACAACAGGGGTGAAAGTACCCGGTTTGCCTTGTCCACCCCCACCCCCCGTTGTCATTCTCTTTGGAAGGGAATGAAGACAGAGGGGATGGGCAGCGGCTGTGGCAAACTGCAGGATTCACCCCTCTCTTCCACCTTCCAGGAAGGTGGATGACAGGGGCAAAAATACCCGGTTTGCCTCGTCCACCCCCCCATCTTCATTCTCTTTGGAAGGGAATGAAGACGGAGGGGATGAGCAGCGGCCGTGGCAAACTGCAGGATTCACCCCTCTCTTCCACCTTCCAGGAAGGTGGATGACAGGGGCAAAAATACCCAGTTTGCCTTGTCCACCCCCCCCCCATCTTCATTCTCTTTGGAAGGGAATGAAGATGGAGGGGATGGGCAGCGGCCGTGGCAAACTGTGGGATTCTCCCCTTCTTCCACCTTCCAGAAAGGTGGACGAAAGGGGTGAAAATACCCGGTTTGCCTCGTCTGCCCCCCTCCCTCTGTCTTCATTCTCTTTGGAAGGGAATGAAGATGGGGGGAAAGCAGGGGCGGCCGCTGCAAACCGCAAGATTCGCCCCTTTCTTCCACCTGGTTTGCCTCGGCCGCTGCTCAATCTCCAGTGTGTTCGTTCCCTTTGGAAGGGAATGAAGACAGAGGGAAGGGGCAACAGCCACTGCAAACCGCAACGTTCACCCCCCTCCTCTGTCTTCAGTTGCTTCCCAAAGGGGGAGAAGGCAGAGGAGGGGGGAGAATGACCCAGTAAACACTTTGCCTCACCCCCCCGACCTCCTGCCTCTTCGCTCCGTTTGCGAAGAGGCAGGAGATCGGAGGGCAGGTGAAGCAAAGTGTATCCGTCGTATCGGATGACCCCTGATTTTGGAGGATATTTTTCGGGGTTCAAGGGTCGTCTTATACGCCGGAATATATGGTAAGTGAATTTTGTGTTTAGACTTGTGTGTCATCTCCAAGATACCTAATTATGTACAGGCAAGTATTTCAAAATGTGAAATATTCCCAGATACCTCTTGTCCCAAGCATTTAGGATAAGGGAGACTCAATCTGTTCTGATCACTTTTCTTAGCTCTTGAAGATCTTATTTCTTGGGTTTATCAAGAGAAATTCAAGTTAGTTGCACATTTACTTTCTTTCAGCTGATAATGGGACTGGGTACCCAGGGAGCAGAGAAGAAGAGTGCAGCATCTATTGCCTGCTTCCTGGCAGCCAACGGAGCTGATCTTGGTATTCGTAATAAGAAGGGTCAATCACCACTTGACTTGTGCCCTGATCCTAGCCTCTGTAAAGCATTGGCTAAATGTCACAAAGAGAAAGTCAGGTTTGTATTGTAACAAAAAACAAATTCACATTTCTCTCTTCTGTTTTTTAAAATAGATTGGTCAGCTTACTATTTAGGGGTTGTTTAGATGATGAAAAAAATCCTCAAGGAATGCAGGAAGAATAACTTTTGTTCAGATGAGCTCCTGCCAGGATTCGCCATATTCAGAAGGAATGGGGCTGAAAACTCCAAATAGTTCGCAATTACAGCTTTCGTTGTTTCTCACAATCTTTTTGTAAAAATATGCAAAATTGCTTGTAACAGCCCATTTGAACAACTAATTCGAATTGGGGCACATCCAGGAAGTAAAAACATGATTGGTTGGATGGGCGCGGGGGTGGACTTGCCAGGCAACAAAGTGGCCGGAGCCGCCATTGTTGTTTTTTTGACTTAGCCCTAGGTTTAACATGAGCTAAAATCTATGATGGTCCTCTCACTTCATTTTTTTTAATGCATGAAATCGTTGTCTTTCATTCTTGCCACTTTGGGTCCCTTTATTCCTAAACTTGACAGCTTTATGGCATGACTTTAGCTAGTTTGAGTAAGTAGCATTCAAAAACCTTTGTAGCCGCATTGACCGATTGGGTAAACAATACACAAAAGAAATACTGTACAGGATAATACCTTGTTAGGACCAGTTAAACAACAACAGAAAGAAGTGCTTTAATTTATCCAAACTTTTAATCATCTGGAAGATTAGGCAATACAGGTTGAAAGTTATGCTGGCAATAAGATGGTCCTAATAAGGTCTCCTACATCATCAGAAGTGCATTTTACTAGCCTATCCTCCAGTGTGATATATGCCATCCTCTTTCAGCCATACCCCTCTGCAGTCTGTATTGGATAAACAGGATAGTTTCTACATGTAAGGATGAATAGACACAAGTTTTAGAAATGAAAACACCTCCAAAACAGTGGCAGAACATTTTAATCTGCCTGTATATACAATCAGTGACTTTCATATAGCTGTGCTGGAACAAAACAAAATCAAAAGAAGATTGGAAAGAAAAACTGCTGAATTGAGATGAACAATATTAACAAATTCCAATCCATTAGCAGAGGCATGAACAGAGATAATGGTTTCTTGGCACACTAATTTTTTAACATACATACTCTCACAGTTTTGCATGTAGCAAAAGAATTCTCCTCAGAAAATAACTTACTTCAAGAGAACTGATTATATATCAAAACAATGTATTGCTTTAACACCACAAACTTAACAGACCAGCTGCTTGACCAGCTTCTGTCATCTTACTCCACTCTTTGAAGGTTTATGACCAGTTTCACAATTTGCATCTTTCTGTATCCTATTTGTACTCTGATCCGGACCCCCACATCCATGTAACTGCTAATATATCTATATTTAATACTGAGTCCTTCAGTGCATCTGAAAAAGTGGATTGAAATCCACAAACCCTTAGGCTAAAATAAATCATTCTTAAAGTTGCTGCTAGAGTCTGGCTGTCCCCCTTCCCACCTTTTCCTTTTTGCGCTTAAATTAAACACTTTGTCTTTGAAAACTTGCACACTGTGTGGTCTTTTGCATCATTTTAATGAAGCTTTTGTTCTGTTGGTCATTTTATATTTTTACTAAATGTCAGTGCTGCTCTAATCCAAAGAGTTTGATTTTGAAAAAATATTTCCTTACATTTTTCTTTCACTGGTCTGGTATTACGTTATATTGAATCTCTGTAAAGGTTTGATAGGATTGCAGCAATCACTTCCACCTTGTATTTTTTGCTAGTTGGCCATGAAGGGTTATTTGGTTATTTCTATGAATTTACTATGCAGATGAATAAATAATAATTTTTAAGCAACAGAATGAATCTTAAATTTATAATACCATGCCATATATATTTAATATATATATTATAATATAATGCCTGGATGGATATTTGTGTTTAGTGGCCAGGTTGGCTCCCGAAGTCCTTCTATGATCAGCAATGATTCAGAAACTTTAGAAGAATGTATGGTATGTTCTGATATGAAGAGAGATACTTTATTTGGTCCATGTGGGCATATTGCTACCTGTTCGCTCTGTTCTCCAAGAGTCAAGAAATGTCTCATCTGCAAAGAGCAAGTTCAGTCAAGAACAAAGGTTTGTGCGCTTATGTTTGACGTTCATTTCAGTATGCCATCCCTTAAATCAGTTCTTCTCCGGCTATCTGATCTTGGGGATGGCTAATTTTTTTGTAATGTGCTAGGGACTAGTACCATATTTGTATCCATGGGCTACAACTTTTTCCTGAAAGCTTGCCAAAGACCAACACCAGTCCACAAGCCACCATTTTGCCTAGCACTGTCATAAATTATGCTCCATATTTAAAATGTAGCATAAGCAGGGGCAACTACCCAAGTTCCAGAGGCTGCACATAACTCTCTGGAGAGGCTTTTTCTCCAAACAAGGAAGTGAATTGGAAATCCATAGGTTTTCCGTGGTTTTTTCCCAGGCTGTGAGACCGTGCTCTGGAAGAGTTTATTCCTGATGTTTCACCTGCATCTGTGGCAGGCATCTGCACCTTCACCTTCTCTGAAGATGCCAGCCACAGATGCAGACGAAACATCAGGAATAAACTCTTCCAGAACATGGCCTCATGAAGTCTTCGACTTCACATCGAATTGGAATAAACTCTTCCAGAACATGGCCTCACAGCCTGGAAAAACCTACGGAAAACCTATGGATGCCGGCCGTGAAAGCCTTCGACTTCACATCAAGTTGGAAATCACTTGTAGTTTCAGAAAAGATCCTCCTGCACCTGAAACAGCCTGGGGTGGGCAAAATTGCAGTGAAGTTGCGCCTTAGGGGATATAGGGTACATTTTGAATTATATAAACATTTTGGAAAATTGGGGTGGACTGAGGGGGCACACTTTCCACATCTTTAACATAAGCAAACAAAGACTTGAAACTGGTTTTTGATGTTCTGCTTCAGCCTCTTGTCTCTTTTCTTAAAAGGTACGAGTCTTCTTTATAATAACCTTTTTAATCTTTTACACTCAGCATTACTCATTACTCACTTCTTGATTTGAACTTCTAAACTGTGGCAATGTTTTCTCTAAACACTCATGCAGTATTAGAGTCATTTTCAGTAGCACCTTGGGAGTAATTATAGTTAATATTAGTAGTCTGCAAAATCATATTTCCTTAAGATTTAATCTGTGTGAGCAAGACACACACTTGCCATCTACCATAACTTAGCTGTATTTAAACTCTAGTTACCAGAATTTTTATTTGTAGTACAGAAGAAAAGTTGTTTAAGCAGAAACTAGATGCCCATTTTTGAGGATGCTGTAACTTCTTATATCAAGCAGAGGGTTGAACAAAATGCTTGCAAAGCCACTTCCATCCATATGATTCTGCAGTCCTGTTTCTGTTCGTTGCTTACTTAAAGATGGAGAATTAGGTCAGTATCTTTGCAATATACTGCTGCTTTGCAGAAAAATACTTCTGCTGCTATATCTAGAACACATTTTATCATCCTCGTCCACATTACTGTTGTTGCTCCTCCTCCTCCTGCTCCTGCTCCTCCTCCTGTTGTTTACATTTGTATTCTGCCTTTCCTCAAAGGAGCTCAAAGCAGCATTCACAAATTTCCTCCTTCCCACTTTATCCTCATAAGTGGTCAAAGACAGAATAGATGAGGTCACAGCAAAGTGGGAAGAGTCAGGTGTAATTTTTACAGGTTTGGACATTACTCAGGATTAATCTCCAGTGAGAATGGCTCCCAGCAAAGCTCTGCCCCAGTTCCATGCAACAGCCTTTTGCTCAGGACAGCAGAGCTCAGTGTACAGTATTTAAAGTTGTGGTGCCTTTAAATACCTTTGTTGTCTCTGATTATAGATCAGAGGTAACAGCCAGAGAAGCATTTGCCAGAAGGTTGGAGATTTCTGCTTGATGATTTTATCTTTATTCATTGTTTGTCACTTTACCCTGAATGGGGGTTATCCTAATTGGCCTGTGACTGAGGAACTAAATACTAGTCTATGAAAAGTTGAAAGTTGATAATTTTCTCTTTGTAGATTGAAGAATGTGTGGTATGCTCAGACAAAAAAGCTGCAGTACTGTTCCAGCCTTGTGGACACATGTGTGCTTGTGAAAGTAAGTGCTTTTGGTGGATTACAGTTGTTTCATAAAGGTAATGTGATTAAAATAATTTCTTTAATTTGACTGACTTCATGAGGTCATTAGTGCTATAGTGTTAAAAAAATATATTTTTTTGTGTGTTTGTCTGCTTAAGTTCATGTGTCAGAGGTTTCCCCTTCAGTTTGTAAACTGAAGATCTCAGTTGTGCATGGGTTAAAAACCGCATCGTGTCCCTGATTCTGATGGACCATAATCCACGGATAGATACCATATGAATGGAGCATGATATTTTTTGAGATCTGCAGTCTTCCTTTCCTAAAGTAGAACTTATTGAAGATACTATTAAGTTTCTTTAAACCATAGCAACAGTCTTGATTTCAAACTTCTTTCTTGCAGATTGTGCCAGCCTGATGAAAAAATGTGTGCAGTGTCGTGCAGTAGTAGAGCGAAGAGTGCCTTTTATTATGTGTTGTGGTGGGAAAGGTACAGAAGATGGCACAGATGATATTAGTGAGTTATTTATTTTGTTTTGCCCAGCCTGTTAGTAAACTTGCGTCATTCCCCCATCTACACCACTTTCCTTCCCTTTCTTATCTCTGCTACTACCTTCTTTCCAATGACCTTATCCAGCACTTCAAACAGAAGAGCGTGTAGAGATTACTCTACCTCTTGCTAGTACTTTGTGACCTGGTAAAGAACAGTACCCCAGTGGCATCTTCATAGTATAACAGAGCCAGGAACTGCAGCTGGAATAATCCCACATCACAACTTCCCAAATTCTGTAATTAGCAGGAATGTGTCTCTAAGTCTTAAGGGGACAGCTGGAAATATATTTGTCTTGTAGTGGGCAGTTGGGTTTTGTGAAAGAGTGTAGTTATAGCAGTTAGTGTTGGAAAGGGTAAAATGCTTTTCTCATTTTTCTAGAGAACAGTTGTTACCTGGCCTTTAAACAGTGGCATATTTCACATTTAAACTGGTGCTAAATGTGGCTGTAGAGTCCTAGAATATGCTGCAGTTCAGTATTCAGTGATTAGAGTTCAGGAAGTACAGTTACAAATGTGTTCCCAAGAAGTCGCCATATAAGTGTGTTGCTGTGAAATCTCAAAGACTGAGGCCGGGATCCATCTGGGTCCTTGTGCTGACAGTAGAAGTTTGTCATGGATCTCAGAGAGAGGAATTTCGTTTCCTGCCTAAGGCAGGGCAGTCCAACATGGGGGCAAAAAAATCATAGAATCATAGAGTTGGAAGAGACCTCAAGGGCCATCCAGTCCAACCCTCTGCCATGCAGGAATGCACAATCAAATCATTCCCGACAGATGACCTTCCAGCCTCTGTTTAAAAACCTCCAAAGAAGGAGACTCCACCACACTACAAGGCAGTGCATTCCACTGCCGAACAGCTCTTACTGTCAGGAAGTTCCTCCTAATGTTTAGGTGGAATCTCTTCCTGTATTTTGAGTCCATTGCTCTGTGTCCTAGTCTCTGGAGCAGCAGAAAACAAGCTTTCACAATCCTCAGTATGGCATCCTTACAAATATTTAAACATGGCTATCATGTCCCCTCTAAACCTTCTCTCCAGACTAAACATACCCAGCTCCCTAAGCTGCTCCTCATAGGGCATGGCTTCCAGACCTCCCACCATCCTAGTTGCCCTCTTCTGGACACGTTCCAGCTTCTCAATATCCTTCCTGAATTGTGGTGGCCAGAACTGGACACAGTTTTCCAGGTGAGGTCTAACCAAAGCAGAATAGAGTGGCACTATTACTTCCCTTGATTTAGACACTATACTCCTATTAATGCAGCCTAGAATCGCATTGGGTTTTTTAGCTGTTGCATCACACTGCTGACTCATGTTCAGTTTATGGTCCACTAAGACTTCTAGATCGTTTTTGCATGTACTGCCCTCAAGCCATGTGTCACCCATCCTATATCTGTGCTTTTCATTTTTACTGCCCAAGTGTAGTATCCTACATTTCTCCCTGTTGAAATTCATTTTGTTTGTACTAGCCCAGCTTTCTAATCTGTTGATGTCATTTTGGATTCTGATCCTATCCTCTGGGGTATTAGCTACCCCTCCTAATTTGGTGTCATCTGCAAACTTGATAAGCACACCCTCTATTCCCTCATATGACCTACCAGTATATGCTTTCCATAGTTGTTCTCCTTGGTTCTATACAACTAGCCTCCTTTCATAGGAAGCTTTGCAGGACAGTGGCTTCTCTGTAGTGGTTGTGGATTTCCCTCCTCTAGGAGCGGGGGCGTCAGTTGATCTGCGCCCACATTGTTGGTATTTAGATGTGTGGTTAAGACCTTGTTGCTCCATCAATTAGTGTTTGCCCCTGCTATTGCTTTTGTGTTATGAAATTGTTTTTTCTGTTCTCATTTAATTTAATTTATTTTTTTTTATAATTGAGCGTATATTGTAGATTATTTTGGTGTAAGTTGTATATCACTTTCAGATACTTTTAAGTCAATATAAAATGTTCATTCACCAACCTGAGAAAATTTCTTGCTGATCCCTGAAAAACTTTTTAATAAGTTAAATGCCATTTGTATAGATATAAATCTTTGTGGGTTCCCACTACTTTCTTTAATCTATAGTTAAAATATCCACTTCTTCTAATAAGCTGTAAACATTTACATATTGGAGCTGAATTCTGAATTCTGAAGGCAGCAATTGGGATTAGTGTGTATGATGCAGGTTTCATTTACTGTGGCTGACTTTGGTAATAGTGGACACTTGGTCTTTTGCATCAGTGCTAATATAAATTGGGTCATCATGTGTCAGATTGTTTCATATTTCCTTTCAGAGTAGAACTGTGTAAAGCTAAAATTACTAATATTCTGTATTTAGTAACTGTTGTGTGCCTTCAAGTCATTTCTGATTTATGGTGACCCTAAGGCAAACCTATCATGGGGGTTTTCTTGGCAAGATTTATTTAGAGGGTTTGCTATTGCCTTCCTATGAGGCTGAGAGAGTGTGACTTTCCCAAGGCTGCTCACTGGATTTCCATGACCAAATGGGGTTTTAACTCTGGTCTCCCAGGTCAACACTCAAACTGCTACATCACACTTGCTCTCTCCTGTATTTAGAAATACAGTGGGCCCTCCATATTGGCAGGCTCCTAATCCGTGGATTGCCACACTTCATTTTATTTAATGGTGGTGATATTAACATGAATATGCTGAAGTATTCACATTCATGTTGCCCCCAGTGAATAGGGGCTTGACTAGCCATGTTTTTTGGCATCTGTGGGGGGTCCCGGAACCAAACTCCTGTGGTTTCAGAGGACCCACTAACATGTTACTAACAACTTAAAATAACTCATTAGACAGTCTTTCAGTATTGTTAAGGAAGTATTCCCAAGCAATTTTCAGCCAGTGAAGTCCTATATAGAGAAACATTTGACAACATTCATAGCCATGACTTGTTTGTTGGAGTATATTTATAAAACGTATCACATTTAGTAAGATTTTATGGGTTTTTGACGCAAAATTTTGTTGGTTTTTAAAACTGTTATTGAGACACAGTTATGCATTTAATAGACTAGAAGGAACTTATAAGTGGGTTTCATTTTAGTTTTTTCTTTCCCGCAAGCATTTCATGTCATCATTTTCCTCTCTCTGCATTGTGTAGCAAGTGGAAATATTCCTGTTCTGCAGAAAGACAAGGACAATACCAATGTCAATGCTGATGTACAGAAACTGCAGCAGCAATTGCAGGACATAAAGGAACAGGTAAAATAAATAGATTTCTGTGATAACTATCAAAGAACTTTGAAGACATTGTATGAACTTTCTCAAAATAAGTACTATGTGTGTTGGAAAATAGCAGGTGCATATTCCATTGCCATTTTTGTCATCAGCTGTGGAATAACTTTTAAAGGATTATTTTACTTAGGTTGTATAATAAATCTGAAAATATTTGATAAAGTATGGGGAAAATTTCAGGTCACAGTTTTATCTTTAAACTTATCTCAATTTTCACATAAATACTATGAATATAGACTAAATTTCAAATGAACGGGAAGGAGATGGGTATATGTCTTGTAAGGGTAAATTTTGCCTGCATTTTAAAAAAAATGAGAATGAGCAACAAAAGCCACATGTGTTTTTCTTAAACTGTATGTTGTATGTCATGTGGAGTAAAATTCTTGGGATGGCACAGAGGATGACTCCACTACTGTTGGGTTCATCCCTGCATGCCAACCAGAACAGGTAGGAGTCCAACATTGTTTTTCAGTTAGACCATTAGACACCCTCCTCTTCCTCATCAGTTTTTATTTTCCTGCCCTGTTAACCAGACAGGTTTTTTCCCTCTCCTTATTTTAGAGCATAGATTAGATTACTTAGTTTAAGAATACGTAGAACATTTAAGAATAACGTACATACAACACAAAAAACCTAGTAAACAAGACTCTGAGGAGCTTAGGAGATAGTAATTAGAAAGGATTTTCCAAACCTCCAGCGACAGTGAGGTTGAGGAACTGAAAACAAAGAAAAAGGAATCAAAACCTACCTAAAGAGCCAAGAGGCAAGGCAGCTGTGCCAACAACTACATCTAAAAAACTAGGACTGGCCTCGGAGAAGCTAGTCACGGATGTGACCAAGCCTCCGAAGGGAAAAAAGGCTACTAATGGTTCCATACCAGAAAAATGTACGGAGAGAGCCGCTGCAGTGGCAACAAAGCCTCCCATTCATTCTAAGCCTCAACAAGATGACAGAAGAGCAGAGAAGTAGTTGGAAAGCTACTCAAAGAATATGACAGGTATGTATGTAGGTATGCCCTCCTATACAGTAGCACCCCCATATCTGCTGATTCACCATCCACTGATTCAGTTATCCATGGATGGTGACCGCAAGGGGGGGAGGGGATGGTTCTGGTGGCAGTGGTGGGATGTGCAGCAGTGGCAGCGGAGGCCTGGGAGGCGTAGTGGCAGTGGTGGGGCACGCAGTGGAGGAGGAGGCCTGGGAGGCTACGGCGGCAGCACACGTGGTGGTGGTGGGAGCACATGGTGGAGGAGGCCTGGGAGGTCGTGGCAGCGGTGGGGCGCATGGCAGCAGCCAAGGAGACCTGGGATGCCATGGCCTAGGCAGGCTGGGTTGCGGTGGCGGCAGCATCCTGGGCCACTAGCCTTCCTCCCTCCCTTCTCCTCCTCCAGGGCGTTCGCTATTATCCATGGAATTCACCATCCATGGGGGGCCCAGAACCAATCCCCTGCAGATACGGGGGTGCTAATGTAATAATAATGAGGGAAAAGAAAATAAGACAGAGAGAACGAGTAAACCAACATCGTTGGCTACTGATTCGCCTCACTCAGAACACAGCCATTACTCCATACTTCCTTGGGAGCCTGACATCACAGCTTTAATTAGAGAAATTATAGCAAATGAGTGCAAAAAATTTATGGATGCTACACAGCACACACAGTCAGGTATAACATAACAAATATCTTCCCCTGTGGAATATGTGGTCTCAGGCACTCACACAGTAAAAGACAATATACAGAGGATGATGAAATACAAGAAATACCTAGGAAACAAGTTAGGGAAAAAAACACATGCAGAATGACATAGGCACAGACAGACAGGACCAAAACAATTGGGGAACAGATGTAGAGGATGAAGAGCAATCAACGGAAGTAAATTCCTGAGATGAGGATGATGACAAACAGTCTAGTGATATTAGATTATTCAGTTTTAACTATTTCAAAAAACTGCTAAAAATGGTGCTGCAAACAGATGGTGAAAACTTTAAATATAAAATTTTGGGAAACATCAGCTGGCCCAAAATTCTGGGACCAGGGCTGGCTTAGGGAGAATATGACTTCTTACCACAGTTTCATTGGCTGCCAGTCTTTCCAAGCCTAACTTGAATTGCTAGTTATAGCTTCTAAAGAAAGCCCTATATGACTTGGATATAGCATATGAAGAGCTACATTCTTCCATATGAGAGTATGGAGTCTTTAGGAGAGGCCCTTCTCTCAGTTCCACCATCCTTAGAGGCACATTTCAAGCTCTGGAATTCTTTATCCCTTCCCTGTTGGCCTTTTGCCTTTTTTTTTTTTTTTCTCTTTGCAGGGCCCACTGCCTGATTGCTGAGGAAGAGGCTTTCTCAGCCAGCAGAAGGAGCCATCCATTGATAGATTAATTCCTGTCACCATTTAGACTAGGCAATATATCATGTTACTTAAAATGAAACTCTTTCAGTCCTCATGTCCTCCTGCTTCATTTCTTCTTCTTGCCTTTCCCAGAAAAGGTTGTATGTCTGTCTCCTCCACTTTCTCTGGCTTTATTTCTTCAATTTAAATCTCTCTTTTTTTCTCCTTTCTCAATCCTATATTTAAAAATGAAAAGAAGCTCTTAGCCTTTGGTTCCCCGTGTTAGTTGTTTTCCCTTGCTAGTTCTCCCTTCCCTTTCTATTGTTTTTTTCCTCCCTGCGCACCTCTCTCTCAAATGCATTCTCAGGATGGGGAAATTTAAAGCCAAATCCACTAAACCTATGGTAACTCTGCTTCTTCGAGTTTTCCTACCCCAAGGCAAATCTGTGTAGTTTGGAATGTGTGTGCATTCTTAGCTGCCTCTCCTGGGAGCCATAAAGACCCACACACAACACATACACACATGGTGGTAATGGCCACCTATGCTAATGAATCTCTCCACAGGCCTTCCCCCCCCCCTCAGGGTGGAGCAGGAGATCGATCCCTTTCTGAGCTCTGTCCATATCAGAACAGCAGCTGGCAGAGAAGAGGCCAACTAGAAAAAAAGGCCTGTGAGGAGAGTTATCCCTCACAATAACACGGCACAGTGCAGACACGGCGATGGGTGGTGCTTGCTTGTTTTCTTGAAGGGATGTTGATTTTACAAGGAGATAATTGAGGTATAGGAAAACCTTTTTCCCCTGTAGTTTCAGTGCTGCTACAGGTGCTATCATATGTTTTGTCAGTACCCTGGGTGCCAATGCTAGACAAAAGGAAAGTGCTCTGCATTGGTAGTAGGTGCATTGGTAGTGGTTGCAGTAACAGAAACAAAGATACTTTCTTGAGGAAATATGGATAGGATAAATGAAAAAAAGCTTCTGAAAGATCCATAGATAGGAGTAAATTCCCTGGGAATAGGTGCTCCTTGATGGCTTTCCTTCTGGAACTTCCTGTATTTTCAGTATGTGTAGTAACAGGCAGTTTGGCAGTTATCCCCTTGCCTCTTCAAGAGTTGCCTGTTTCTACACATATTGAAAATGTATGTGAATTCCTTAGGATGTTCTGAAGTGCTGTAGTAAATCTAAGCAAAGCTACTCTAAACAGTTTATCTTTCAGAGTTTGTTTGCCATTTACTCCAGCCTGTCGTTCCCTGGAAGGTATTTACATGAAAACTAGTAAGATAATGAGCTATTGTATTTGATGGTTTTCTTCCAATTCTTCATTTCTTTCTTTCTTTTTTTTTTACAGACCATGTGTCCAGTGTGTTTGGATCGTCTGAAGAACATGATTTTTCTGTGTGGTCATGGAACATGTCAGCTTTGTGGTGATAGAATGAGTGAATGCCCGATCTGCCGAAAGGCTATTGAACGAAGGATCCTATTATATTAAACTATAAAGTGTCTTTCTTTAGCCTGTCACGTCATGACTATATTTTGCTATTTGAATCTCCATAAGTTTTAGTGGCAGGTAAAGGTTTCATGAAAACATTATGCTATGGAATGTGTTGCATTTTATGTGCTGATAACCACAACACAAACCAGTATTTGAGTGGCCAGCCTCTCTTACCATCAAGAAAGGTAACCCAGTTTAGGTTAATTAACAGCATAGTTTGTTTATATCATTTGCCTTTCTCCTTTTCCCTGCCCCCTTTATGTTAAAGGGACAATCTTGATTTCTCCTCTTGATATTTTTATTTTTTATATATATATATATGTAAGTATGAACTCTTATTCAGCAGTGTTGATTTTTATACTGTCAGTTGTTTTTCTTGTATAAATATTTTTTAATTCTCTAAATTGTATTCCTTTTAAAGATTTTTTTCACCGTAGTGTCAGTACTGAATTGCAACAGCAAGCTAAGCCTTGTAGCTAGTTGCAGATTTTTTAAAAAGGCACAGTATTTCAGTATTACATGTTGCCTCTAAAATCTGAAAGCCTATAATTTTGTGTAGTCTGTTTTTTGCTCCAAGTTGACTTGAAGGAGAACAAGAGTATAAACAAAATAGCTCTCTAATCAAAGGGGCTACTTGGTAGACACATATAGTAGCAATTCCTTCTAAAACAGGTGGGCAACTGTAGCTATCCAGATGCTTTTGGACTGCAGGTAGCATATTCTTTCACCACTGGCTGTGTTGGCTAGAGCTGCTAGAAGTTGTAGTCAGAATATCTGGAGGTTCATAGTTGTCCACTCTTGTCTAGAATAAAACAGATGATAAACTTCTAAAACAGGAAGACTCCTGATGTGAGGCTGAACACAGTATAGTATATATCGCTTCTGATAATAAAAAGCAAACCCAGTACATCCAGGCAGATAGTTCTGTATACCTGTGGAGATTTTTGGATCTCAGCTATTATACTTGCAATTGAGGAATAAGTCTTTTTTTAAAAACAACTAATAGAGTATTTAACATTATTTAGATAGTTACAGTCATTCTATCTGTAGGGTTGGATCCACACTCAATTATATTTCCAGTGGATACACTGCAGCCGAGTCAAAACTGACTCTAGACGCATTGATTTAAATGGGCCTACTCTGACTAAATATAGATCTAATCCATGGATTAGAATTAGACTTGAATACTGTTTTGCAATAAGGGAATATACAGCAAGAGTTTTAAGAACTGCTGGAACAATAGCCTTTCCTATAAGAGTGCTCCTGTTTCTTACAGACTTCACAGTATGTGTGAACTGCTTTTTTGTCAATAGTCTTGAACTTTACTAGGACCATTTCATTCCTAATAGCTAAGAATGTGGTTGACAGGTTTGTGAGATTTCTTTAAATTGTAAAGCTACTTGGGGAAGATAAGATAAGGGTTGACTTTTCCATGGTAGGTTGTAGATAAGAGTCCCAGAAGTTAAAGCAGATACTAAACATGAATGCATGACTGAAAAAATAACCTTAATTTTTATATTTTTAATTGACAGATATACCAGTTTTTATGTTAATTTCCAGTTTAATTCTTCAAAGCATGTGAAGAAACACAGTAGATAAATTAATTGCCTCTTTTCTAACTAATGATTTTATCCCAGTTTAAATTTAGTTAATCAAGGGAATTGCTTGAAGAACCATTCTGTGTTTGGTGGGTGTTTTATTTTTATTAATTTTTAAATTTACATGTATCTGCAGATTACCTGGATCAATGTTGATCATTTATTAAGAACACTATGGATAGAAGCACATGCAGAAGCACATGATATTCTCACATAATTACATAGTGCCTCATAAATTGACAGTATTCTTCATTATTGTTAATCTATGATCTTAAATCTTGATTTCCTGGAGTGTCCAGAAATTCACCAGTTGCTATAGATAAATGACTAAGGTTGCAGTCCTGTGCATACTTGGAAATAAATCCCATTGCGCTGGCTATGATTTTGTTCTGACAAGTTTGAACTATGATACCAAAGCTCACCTATCTGTAAATTACATCAAAATTAATGGTTCTTAGAGCTATGTTAGAGTTAAGCTTTTAAAAAAAATGATACACATGAAAATATATATTGGAATGAAGTATAAATCTGTCAAATGAATGTGAGTTCATTGATTCCTAGTCAAATATGACCCACTTTATAAAATGATAAAACAACTCTTGTGCTATTCTGAAATTGTCTACTGAATTGTATAGTTCCAGTTTGAAAAGCAAACTAGCTGATTCCAATTTGATATTTTTTCCCCACAGGTAATTTTCAAGGATGGGGGGAAACTACATGCATATGGTCAGAAATAACACTTAAGATAGATTCATCCAAGCATTTACAGTCAAATTGATTTTGAACACTAAGTTTTTATAGGGGCTTAAATCAGATAAGGAATCATACACAGAAAAATAAGGGCAAAGTTAATGTTGTATATCATTAATCGAGGGCAAATATCTATGCTGCAAGGAATATGTGGTATACAGAGATGCACAGTAGGACCCCTGTATCCATGGGGGATTGGTTCCAGGGATACCGAAAACAGTAGCAAACGCCATTGAAAATAATGGGACTTCTAGTTTAAAATACCATAGAGTTGCCTTGGAGGACCTAGAAAATGTCTAGAGAGGATGCCTCTCTCAGCATTTTCTAGGAAGTCTCTGTGGTAGGTGTGCTGTTTTCTGTCCTGCGGATAAGTGAATCAGTGGATAATGAATCAGCAGATATGGGGGTCCTACTGCACCACCCAAGACAAGAAGGGTGAATGATAAATTTATTAAAATGCTTTGTCTCCTGTGTCCCCTTCTATTTCTGCAATAATGTTTAAAGCATGAAGTTGTATAAACAGATGACTACGACTACACACTTACCTCGAAGTAATTCCCACTCAACTTAGTGGAGCTCACTTCTGAATAAGCATGTGTAGGATTGTGCTAGTAACTCAGTGTCTGAAAGGATGGACAAGAGGTGCCACTCTCACTTCAAATCTAGTATAAGAAAGTAGGACACTTGTTATATTAGTACATCTTAACTTTTTTGGTGTTTTGATATTTTATGCCATTCTATTCACCACATAGAGGAACAAGTTTTTGTAACACCCTTTAGCCAGCAGAAAATGCTATATTGATTTTAATTTTTCTTTATTTATTTGATATGTATCTTGTTAAACTTTTATAGTATATGAAGTCAGATATGGAAACTTGAATTTATACCTTTATTAAAGTGTAAATACAAACCTGAGGTGGATGGCTTTGTCAAACTATATTAAAATATGTACATCTTAGAAGCTGTAATTGCTGTCCTACTAAGGAAACCACACACGAGACTTACCTTTATGGGACACAACCGTGCTCTGGATGGAGCAATGGATCTGACTGTGTTGATCAGCTGCCTAGGTAGTAGTGCATTCCCTTCATGCTGTCTCTACAGCATCTCAGCTCCATTGCTTTGCATTGTGCCTGTGCTGCCTAGCAGCTGTACAGATAAGAGAAAAAAACAGGTAAGCTTTGGATACAGGAAATTGGGCAGAATAGTTAGGCAGTAGCTTCATAGCCAGTATCTGAAAAGAAGAGCTGTGAAATGGAACAACTACAGCCTACATTTTGGTTCTCTTGATAACCAGTAGAAAGAGCCATTTTTAGAAAATGACTGAGATGTGCACACACTGTAGGTAGTACGAAGAGAGAATGAGGTATAGGTGCTGCAAGTTCTGTGAACCATGCAGGTCTGTGCACTAGGTATTGCTTGGCCAATAATGCCACGGAGCCTTATCTAGGCTCTGGTACCTTGCTGTTCTTCCATCTGAGTGGAGGACTGGCTCTTGTTTCATACAGCCCTGAATTAGCAGGTAGAACTTTCACTGCTCTTTTCATACCAGTGTTGTGGCACTGAGATGGAAAAACTACATCATTGGGTATCTGTTCCATGCAGCCAATATGAGTATATTATTTTAAGGATATATGCTCAAAAAACTTATTTAAAATACTTTACAAATTGGTTGATGTACATTCAGCCCTAGAACTGGAAAGCTATCTTTTCCTTCCTTAAAAATTTAGAAGGGGGAAAACCCTCAAGTTGGTGCAGTTGTGCTTTTTCAATAAGTTACGTAAAGTCGATCCTTTATGAACACACGTTCGTATGCAGCTGAGAAGTTTATTTTAGAAGATACTGTCATAAACAAATATCACAAAGGTATTTTTACATGTTTATATATGTAAGGAGTGCTTTAGCACTGATAGGCGATATAGAAATTCAATAAATAAATAAATGAATAAATAAAATGTGACTTTTTTCAGAGTTGTGGTTGTGGCCCCAGAAGCATAGATGTCAACCCTAGTTCCCCCATATGTGTTTGAACTATAATACTAGGTTCAAACTTGATGTAGCAAGAAATGTGTGAATGTACATCTCTTTGCTGGAGAGGCTGAGGTGCAATTTAGGTTCTGAACAATTTGGGTTCAGAACCATCTTTTCCCCTTCCTTTCCCTTCTTTATAAACGTTACTGTTTGGTCTAAGATTAAAACATTTGGTTTCTATATACGTTGTGCTTCCCCATGCACAAATATAAGCCAGAGAAATTGCAAAGTAGGGATATTGTATCCCTGATACAGATCCCTGAGCTGCTGAATTTTATAGAAACTCTAAAATTAAAATGGAATAATGGATTTCTTGTTGCTTCTTGAGAGGATGAATATAGTCTGGGTATGTACATGAAAATATAATATACATAGAATGGTTTTTAATGCTGTAAAATATTTGCATTGGGCTAGTTTACAACATCTCGCTTAGGAACATGGGTGGAAAATCTTCAACTAGAACAAAAGTGCACCAAATTGTTAATGGCCAGTAAAAGCAAAATTAGTCCTAACTTGGTCCCAAATAGGAATCTAGTGAGACATCAACAAAGTGTGCCTTCTCAGTGTAACCTCAATGTGCATTATTGTGGATTTGTTCATCAAATCTTAATGATCTTTTTTGCTTGGAAAGATATTTTATAGAACTGGTATGTTGATCAATGTGTGCACATATGTATAACAGTATTGACAATATTGGGCAATTTACGTATTTTACTGTTTCAGCAGTTTATAATAAAGTTCCACATCTTTCAGGGGCTACCCTGCTCATTTGATCGGAGAGAGCTATATTCCTCATGTGTGCATGTTTCTGCATGCAGAGTGACTGCATCCACCGAAGTGAGGAATACTGGCTGCTGACACACTGCAGAAATAATGCAGTTTGACAGCACTTTAACTACCATGGTTCCATCCTATGGAATCCTGGGATTTGTAGTTTGTTGTGGCACCAGAGCTCTCTGACAGAGAAGTCTAAATATCTGACCAAACTACAAATCCCAGAATTCCATAGAAAAGAGCCATGGCAGTTAAAGCTGTGTTAAACTGGATTATTTCTGTGGTGTGGCAGCAGCCTGAGATGTGTTTAAGCTCCATGTTCACATCAGTACGTTTGCAAATCTCTGGGTGCAGTCCAGCAAGGAGTGCTACTGTGCAGCCTCCGTTTGTTTGATTTACACTTGGGGACTGCTACCAGCATGCTGAAATAGATGAACATTATGCAGCAACATCAGTTGATAAATTATATCCTTTTTTATCAGAGACATTTTCTTTTTAGTTGTAATACATAGTGCCCTGTGATATCGATAATAATGGAAAGTGATGTGCTAAAATTTTGTCCTTCTCAAGTATGATTGACCCTCTAGAAATGCTTAAGGAACTCTTATACTAGGATTCTATGCTTAGTTTGTTTTAGTTTTTGATTGATATTGTAGCACAACTTTCAGTTTCTGTGTGTCCACACTGTAGGTTAGACTGGTTTCTAGCCCAGTTTATTTTTATCAGACCCTTTTCTTTTATCAAGATATTAATCACCTAATACTACCTCCTGTCTGGAAATGTTACATGTTGATGAAATTATTAACCTTACAGTGAACAATGTTGGGCACAAATTTTTACTAAGGTTTTCCTTTTTGCGTGTTACTCGGCAAGGAGAGGGGTAAAAGATAAAATTAAAAACAGTAATATGGCTAAAGTAACCTTACTTTTGGGGATGAGCACAATGGCAGTAGTGAGAGAGCCATAATTAATTGTCATATCTGCTACATTAGCAGAGGATTTGCCTCACTATGAAAATGTAGCAGGCCTCTCAGTTCTTCTCCAGTGCCTGCATGTGTCCTTTAGCTAAGTGCTCCACTACAAGACATTTTGGACCAAAACTTGGTGGGGTTTTTTCAGCCTTCCCATAAACTTTTCCTCCCTCCATTCTGCTGCTGCTCTACATTCACACAGTCAAGCTGCCTACCTTATCATTCAAGGTGGACATTGGACCTGACTAAATTGCATATAAGTCCCATGTCTACACTATGTTGACACTTGGAAAAGGAAAATGCCAAGTTCTGTATTTTCAGGTACCTCCCGGGTTGCCTTTTGACTAACCCAGTAGTTTGAGGGTAAAATTAACTTTTCAATACTGTACACTCATTTTCTTTCCTTGAAATACGTTTTAAAACATATATTTTCTTATGTCAAGAATCTGGTAGAATTTTAGTACAACTTTCATAATTATAAAAGTGGTTTGAAAGCTTTTCAGACACCTTGACTTTTAATCAAAGCTTTTAATCAAAGGATATTAAGAAACTTGAAGTTCTGTCATAAGCATGCTTGCTTGAAAGTAAGCCTTACTGTATTCACTGGGGGCTTACTACCAGTAGAGCATGCCCAGGGTTGCAGCCTTAATTCCTTGACAAAACTGTTTGTCAGCAGTCACAAATTACGTTCTTACACATGCAAAGAGCTGCCTGTGAGTTTCAGTTGCTAATGGCAATACTGAAACCTAGGCCAAATCCCTTGGAAGTGGGCCAGAAAGAAGTGATGTTCCTAGGCTCTGCCCCACAGAAACCTCCCAGCAGATTTGACTCCTGGAGCATAGCCAGGTCTGTGGTATGGCCAAATGATAAACAAACTAGTATGGTGCTGGCTGTATGAGGGGGGAAATCTCCTGCCATACAGTAAGCAGTGAAGCCCACCCCCAGCAAATGAGCCTAACACACCAGCCCTACAGAGCAGTGTGGGGTTTCAGCTTATTTTAATTCCCAACTGCAATCTATGTTGAGCAAGCCATGGTTTAGATGTACTGTAATTTCTGTTGTGATACTAGTTTAATGGTTTACAACAATGAATCAGGAAGGTAGGGATCCATTGGTACAGACGGTTCCTTGGTGACCAGAAGACCCTGAGGGGGCAGTGTGCATCTCAGCTGTCTTCCCTGCCTCCCCCATTCCGTCATACTGTTCCCTTTTTGTCCTGTTGTGGTGGTGTGCCAAATAGCATTGGGATCTACTGCTACACAAATGGCATGCTCTACAATGGCTCACACTTGATAGGATGCAGCAACCAGCAGTATGTGAGCCTACTAAATTGTTTTTGTTTCAGTTTCACAATACAGTTGTCCCTCCATATTTACGGATTTGGCATTCACGGATTTAAGTATTCACGGCTTGAAAATATTCTTTAAAAATAATCATTCAAAAAGCAAACCTTGATTTTGCCATCTTATATAAGGGACACCATTTTGCTATGCCATTGCAGATAATGGGACTTGAGTATTCACGGATTTGGGTATTCACGGGGGATCCTGGAACCAAACCCCAGTGAATGTGAAGGGACAACTGTACCTTGTTTTACCATATAGCAATGCTGTTTCATTTGGTACTTCCTATATTCCAAAATACAAGTCTATAGGATTTCCCAAATTTTTCTAGTGCTTGGTTAATGTAGTATATTTCATGACACAATATGAGTTGTATTCATACAATGCAGCTTTGCTGTCCTCAAAAACAGTGTGTCAGTTAACATTATTTTGTTGGATTCGCTTTAATTTATGTGGATGTCATTAATTTTACAATGAAAGTTATTCTTGCATAGTTGTTTTGGTAGATTGTCTAAACTTCTGAAAAACAAATTAATGTACTGCATTAATAAAATATGACTGATCATTTTAGTGTAATTTCTTTCCTCAAACTTCAGAATGAATGAGCTTTGAGCTACTTGAATGTGACTGTTCTGATTGCTCCTTATAGAAAATTGTAAAGGTGAAAAGGGCATCAGGAGACTGATGAATGGAATCAAAATCACATTGAAGTCAATAATGCTCTAAGGAGTTTTATTTCTTCCTGCAATTTTCACACATTCCTATAGGTGTAGACAATGTATTCCAGAATGACAATTCCATGGATATGGTATTCTGAAATTAATTAGAAAGTGGTATCTACCACATTTGATAAAAATGTTTCTCAAGTGGAGTTAATGATGACAACTGCATTTATTGTTTCCTGTTTTGCTTTTATTTGTGTTTATATAGGTATACCTCAGTTAATGTAGATATGTTCCTGGGCATGACTTCTTTATCAGAAACTTTGGTGCCAGAGACAAAAAATTAGATGGAAAGAATAAATGTAGGATCTTCTTCATGGTCTCTGTGTATCACACAGTTGGGTTATTCCTGCGCCTGCGCAGAGCATTCGGAACCTTCTGGCATCGCTAGGCAGAATGTGCATTGATACATTTTTGATGGTAACTCTGCCCACCCTAACGGTCCCTTATAAGGCACTCCCACCTAATTCCCCTCAGTTCCTTTCTTTCTGCCACGTTAACAGCTTGAAGGAACCTTCGTTCACTAGTTTTTTCTCTTTCACTTTCAACTTCACTGGATTTTTGACTTGGCTTGGATTTTTGATTACAATTTTCTCTTATTCCTTTGGATTTAGTATTCTCTCTCTGATTTTGGTGCTGACTTGGACTGTCTATCTCTATTCTTCATGTTTTCTCCCTTTGGATTTGGCGACACCATGAGTAAGATGTCTGTGAGAGGGGCCTTTAAAAGATGTGTCATCTGTCAGGCTAAACTCCCAAGCGTGGGCGGCCATTCCCGCTGCCTGATTTGCCTTGGAGAGACCCATAACGTTGATTCCTGTGTGCACTGTAGAGCCTTCACACCTCAGGCACGTAAGCATAGGATGTCCCGTTTAAAGTCCTTCTTGTACGAGAGGGCTTTAATTCTGGCCTCTACCTCGACTCCGGCCTCTACTTCGGCATCCGCACCGCCTAAACAGGGCCGTTCGCCTTCCCCAAAGACCATGACCCAGAAGCGTCATCGGTCCTGTAGGCCGGCCTGACGTCGTTTGGTTGCCTCGGATCCAGAGGCTGCGTGGTTTGCACAAACATGCTTCCTCCACAGATTCAGCTCAGGATTGAGCTTGCTCGACGCCTTTGACATCAGCACGGGACCAAGAACCCTCCACTTCAAAGGTTACCTCTAGGGACCAGGTGCCTTCTGAAACCACCAGTTGGGTTGGTACCTCTGGAGATACTGTGCAGTCCTTAAAGAGGAAGAAAAAGGACAAGCACTCCTCTCGTCATGAGGACAGCTCTAAATCTAAGAGCAAGTCCAAGGATACTTCGAAGAAGTCGAAGCCGACAGCCACTCCACCCGTGGTCTCTACCGATAAGGCTGTAAGGCCTATCGTTACTGCTGAGCTGCCATCTGCCGTCGAAGACGAGGCTGTTCCCACCCGACAATCCCCAGCAACAGCTGCTGAGGAAAGTGTGCCATGCCGTGCCCCGACTCCTGCAGGTTTGGTGGAGATCGTGACAGCGGAGGTGCCATCGAGTGTCAACACGGATGTGTCCCCCCAACAGAAGGGCCAGTCACCGATCCTGGCAATCTCGAGAGCCCAACTTCTTGAGCGCTCTTCAGACATCGACATCGAGGTCATTGAATCTGAGGATGCTACACGAACCCAACCATTCCTGTTCAGGATCCATGATGATGAGCCTGCCTACTTGGCATATGACCTCACACGCTCAGTGTACCGGGCTGATTTCATGTCTCCTACGGGTTCTCATGTTTTGACCACCCGAGCTGTTGACCTGAAAGACATGGGTACTGGTTGGAGTGTTCGCCACTCCCCGTGATGCCTCGGATCCGAGGAATTACAGGCCGTACCTACGAAAGATGCGGAGAGCCAGGTATCGCCACGTCGGAATCAATGTCCGTTGCCACCAACCCCACCTACTCCATCGCCTCGCACTACCTCTCTGCTACGAGGAGATCACAGTCCATCACCCACTGCTTCTCTTCGGTTTCATCAGATTCGTGGGATCTTTACCGGCCCTACCTACCATCTCCACAGCCTGATTTGGTAGAAGATTACTCTGCGTCTCCAACTGATGACATACGGGCCCTCTCTGAACAAATGGTCCGTATGTCCCATGCCCTGGATCTCAAGGTAGTCGAGAAAGAAACGGAACCGGTGGATCCAATCTTCCACCGTATTCAGTCTAAAGCGCCCGGTGTTGCCATCTCTTCTGAAACTCACGCAGGGCTCATGGGAAAACCCTTCCTTGATCCAGCCTGCTTCAAAAAAGGTTGGCAGGCTGTATCGGGTTGGAGGTGATCACATCGAATGGCTTCAAGCCCATCCCCACCCAAATTCGGTAGTGGTGGAAGCTTCCCAAAACAGGAAACAACGTCACCCGCAATCGACACCACCTGACCCAGAAGGACAGAAACTGGACATAATTGGGAAGAAAATCTACTCTGATGCTGGCCTGAGTTTCTATGTGTCTAATCACTCTGCTTATATGGGGGCATACCAGCAGGTACTCTGGGAAAGGATGCTGCCTCTCATCCAAGATCTCCCAGACTAGAGAGGATGGATGGCTGAAGCAATTCAATCAGAGGCACAATTACTGGTGGGGCAACAAATGAATTTGGCCTGGCATGTTGCGGACTGCGCCGCTAAGATGATAGCTGGATCCATTGCTTTGAGCTGTCATGCGTGGCTCTGGTCCTTAGGCCTCACCCCTCAAGCCTCTGCTACCACCGAGGTTTTGCCATTTGATGAGTCAGGCCTGTTCAGTGGCTGCATGGATGAGAAACTGGAGTTTACTCAGAAGATGAGGACCACTGCCAAGAAATATCACTCCAGGAGCTGAACCAACCAACTGGCAGGCCTCTACATCTGGCCATTAGTTTAGGCGAGGGTATACGCCCAGTCATACAGACGCACCCGATACATGCCATCCCCTTCATCGGCGTCATCGGTGAGGAGCCAGGGGTCAACGTCACGGTACCGACCCCCTGCAAAGCTGAGGTCCAAGGATCAGACCAGGAGAAAATTTTGAGTTGCCACCTCATTCTGTCTCTCTCTTCCCTTTAGACTCCTCTGTTTGGAGATCGTCTCTTGACTTTCCAAGAAGCCTGGTCTTCAATAACATCAGACTGCTGGGTACTCCAACTCATCCAGTACGGCTATTGGATCGAATTCGACTCACTACCTCTGGCAGGTCGGGTTCAATCAACACCGCCCTGCCCTCCCCTCCTTGAGGAGGTGCAGATGCTGGTGCAGAAAAGGACCATCGAACCTGTGGACTCCACACTTCACCACCTCTGCTTCTTCTCGAGGTACTTTCTGGTCACGAAAAAGGATGGTGGTCTCCGTCCTATTCTTGGCCTCTGTGGAGTGAACTGGTATATAGCACCAAAGAGGTTCAGGATGGTCACTCTGACTTCCATCCTACCGCTCCTACAGCAAAACAAGCAGTTCGCCTCCATAGACCTCAAAGATGCCTACTTTCACATTGGGATCCATCCGGCCCACAGGCGGTTCCTGGCGTTCCAAATCAGGACCAACATGTTCCAATTCTGGGTCCGCCATTTGGACTTTTGACGGCTCCGAGAGTCTTCACGAAATGCATGGCGGTGGTAGCGGCTTTCCTATGGCAGCGTGGAGTAGTGGTTTTCCCCTACATCGATGACTGGCTGGTTGTGGCGAATTCTCAGTGTCAGCTCGAACAAGACATCAACCTCACCTTAGATGTGTTAGACACCCTGGGACTTCTTGTTAACATGGAGAAATCACAACTGCAACCAGCCCAATCCATCCAGTTCATTGGGGCTTGGATTCGATCACTGCCACAGCCTACCTTCCTCGAAACCGATTTGACACTCTTCAGTCCCTGATCCATGCCTGCCGTCGATCCCGGAAACTATCTGCCCACTCAGTCCAGTTGCTCCTCGGTCACATGGCAGCTACTACTTATGCAACCCACCTCACCAGGCTCCGGTTCCATCCGCTCCAGCACTGGTTCCTACAGGTGTTCGACCCCTTGCGCGATCCACCAAACAAAATGCTCACGATGCCATGAGCAATTCAACAGTCACTAGCATGGTGGTTGGTTCCAGAGAACATCTTGGTGGGTATGCCATTTGATCCCCCTCCACCAGATGTCTCTCTTATGACAGACACCTCGATGCTCGGATGGGGAGTCCACCTCGACTCCTACGAAATCAAGCACACTTGGGATGCCAACGAACGGACTCTCCATATCAATGTCCTAGAACTTCTCAGTGTCCAGAAGGCAGGACAGCCTTGCTGATAACAGACAACACAAGCAAGGAGGGACGAGATCCTCCCAGCTTCTTCAGCTCATGCTGGACATTTGGGATTGGTGTGTATGCAGGAACATTTACCTCCAATCCATCCACCTCCTAGGGGAGGAGAATACTCTTGCAGACGGACTCAGCCGTTCCAGTTTGTCCATCCACGAATGGATGCCGCACAGGTCAGTGACCTCAGACCTCGTTCTGACGATGGGGAACTCCTCAAGTAGATCTCTTTGCGTCACCAGAAAACAGCCAGTGCTGCCAGTTCTGCTCGAGATGTCGCGCCAAGGTTCGAGAGGCGATGCATTCCTCTTCCAGTGGACGGGACCCCTGCTCTACTTCTTTCCTCCATTTCCACTGCTGACGAGGGTAATCGCGAAGCTGTGTCGAGATTGAGCGGATGCTATCCTCATCACTCCATGTTGGCCCTGCCAGGCTTGGTTTGTGACCCTCCTGCATCTAGCCAAGCACCGATTCATCCGACTTCCAACCCATCCCGATCTTCTCACCATTCAGAATGGGAAGGTCAGACATCCAGACTTGGAGGCTCTACGACTAACGGCATGGAGACTACAGCCGTGAATCCATCCTTAGTACTCAGTCCCACTGTACCTACGGCCTCGAATTTGTCCTCGGTCCCGATGGACCGGCACTCTCCATCCCTACCTCCAGACATTCAGGCTGTCATCGATGCTGCCCGGAGACCTGCTACCCGTAGGTCGTATCACTACAAGTGGAAGAAGTTTGTAGCCTTTCTGTCTGATCGAGGGTCAGCTGCGGAACCATTCTCCATCCTGATGGTCCTGGAATTCCTTCTCCTTTTGTCTTCCACAGGACTCTTGATTTCGTCAATCCGGTGCTACTTGGCAGCCGTATCTGTCGAATTCCAGGCTAGAGGTCATCCGTCTCTTTTTACGGATCCTATGGTCAAGACGTTCTTGAGAGGCTACGCCAGCCTCCATCTTCTCCGGTACTCGAGCCTACCCCGATGTGGAGCCTCGAACTGGTCCTGTCACAGCTCATTCGACATCCCTTTGAACCCATGGCATCCACCGACTTGAGACTCCTGTCTTGGAAAACTGCCTTCCTTGTTGCCATCACTTCAATGCATCGAGCTGGAGAACTTGTGCCTTGCGCTCAGACCCGCCATACACTGCCTTTCACAAACATAAGGTGGTGCTTTGTCCAGATATCTCTTTCCTCCCGAAGGTGGTATCGAGCTTCCATCAGAATCAGTCTATTACTCTGCCTGCTCTGATGCAGGACCCGAGGGACGAATTCGAGCGTACCCTCCACTCCATGCATGTCAGGAGGGCGCTCGCCTTTTACAGCCAAAGAACTGCTTCCTTCAGAAAGTCACCTAAACTATTTGTGTCCTATGCAGACTCGAGACTTGGGGATACTATTTCTCCACAACATCTCTCCAAGTGGGTGACATCGACCATTCTCCTCTGTTATGAACTGGCCAAGAAGCCACTGCTCTCTCGGATTCGAGGACACTCAACGAGGGCTGTTTCCACCTCGACAGCTTTCCTCTCTGGGGTGCCTCTGGAGGATGTTTGCAGAGCAGCAACTTGGTCATCACCTTTGACTTTTATTTCCCATTACAGGCTTGACACTCGTTCTAGGAACGAGGCTGCCTTTGGGAAGGCTGTATTGTTATCTTCATTCAATGAGTGAGTGTTCATGTTTGCCAAGTCATAGTTCTATGTGCTTTATCGGTTTTCATAAGAATGTGCTGTCAATACATCCAATTGTTATTTGACTGTGCAGCATGGTCCTAGTGTCAATATGTATAGGACATATCCTTCTCCTGGAGTGAAGTTTGCCAGTCTACCCAACTGTGTGATTCACAGAGACCACGAAGAAGATGGACAGGTTGCTTACCTGTAACCATAGATCTTCAAATGGTCTTCTGTGAATTCACACAGACCTGCCCATCCTCCCCTCTATGTCCTATTACATCATATAAACATGCTTAATGTTCCTGATGCTGCTGGTTGCAGCGTCATTCAAGGAACTGAGGGGAATTAGGCAGGAGCGACTTATAAGGGACCGTTAGGGTGGGCAGAGTTACCGCCAAAAATGTATCAATGCACATTCTGCCTAGCGATGCCAGAAGGTTCCGAATGCTCTGTGCAGGCGCAGGAATAACCCAACTGTGTGAATTCACAGAAGACCACTCGAAGATCTATGGTTACAGATAAGGAACCTGTCCTTCCTACACCACAAAAAAGAACAGTTTAATATGTTTCAGCAAACTTTTTATCGAAAACTAACAATATGCACATCAAAATGGAAATCCTAATAAAGAAGGAAGCTGGTGGGAAAAGTGTCCCTGGATGCATTTTTTAAAGTGTTCAAGTGGTCTCTAGAAGGCTGAAAATGTTTTTGTTTAACTTATGCAAGGGTGTTTCATTTCACCAGCTTCCATCTTTCTTAAGATTTCCATTTTAATGGCAAACTTATACAGCTATGCTCTTTTTTAACATACTAGAGCAGTCTTTCTCAACCTTTGTATCCTGGAGGAGCCCTTGAAATAATTTTCAGGTCTCAGGGAACCCCTGCATAAACATTCTATATACTGGTATTGCTTTCCCCCCACAATCACAATCTCTTGGGTGACCCTAGGGTTCCAGGGAACCCTGGTTGAGAAACACTATACTAGAGGGAGGTGGTAAGGCAGGCTTATCAGTTCTCTCCCTTTTGCATTTCCTACACGCAGTAAGAAATTCTGGAGGGAGCTGCTATTGTCTGTTACCTTGCCTGTTGTAGGCAGGCACACACAGCTACAGTTGAGCTGGCTAGAATAAAATCCCACTTTTTCCCAGCTTAAGCTTCATTGTATTGTTTATTGCAGATAATGCTGCTACAACCTGACACTGAAAATCTGTTTCTCCAGCCCTCCTTCACCATGTTCCCAATGCTGATGCTGCTAAAAACCTCCCAGTTAGACATGAGGAAAAGGCGGCATTAGGCAGGCAGGCATAAAAAAGACTTTGCAAAAAGGAGCTTCTTTGTCAGAGGCTTTGTTAACTGAAGTATGCCAGTATTCTGTTTCTGCCCTACCTTCTAAGGAACCCTCTAAGGAGCATTATACATGGTTCTATCCTATATTTAACCCTTGAAACACCCTTCAAAGTAAGTTAAATTGAGAAATAATTGGCCCAAGTTCATCCAGCAGAGTTGAGCTTTGAACATGTATTTCCCAGACATAGTTCAATGCTGTAACTATTACTCCATTCTAGGTTTCTTGTAATAACATTGGTAAGTGTCAGAAGTTCAGATGCATCTCTCTGTATTTTTTTCTTCACTAAAATTAAAAGTTGTAGTCATTTGTTGCCACAACATGGTGTGTTGGTTTGAGAGTTGGACTAGGACACAGAGAGACCAGGGTTTGAACCTCTGCTCTGTCATGGAAGCCCACTGGATGACCTTGCGCAAGTCACACTCTCTCAGCCTCAGAGGAAAGCAAGGGCAAACCCCCTCTGAATAAATTCTGCCAAGATAACCCCACATAGGTTCACCTTAAGGTCTCCATAAGTCAGATATGACTTGAAGTCACACAGAAAGGCTCATCTTGTTACATCTGCTGGGTGTGTGTACACACATGTGATGTTATTTGAGAATAATCTATGTTTTTAAAAGAATGTAAGAACTCCATGTTAAAGAAAGCTCCAGTGGATAAAATTGAGTGAAGTTTCACTTTGAACATGCTGCTTTCAGAAATATAAAGATAGCTTATGTCCTAAAATACCAGGATGGCTTTCACCCCAAGAGGCATTCTGTAGACGAGAACTAAGATATTACAGCTGGTTGACATACAGAGATTTACTAGGTAAAAAATAGGAACATGGAAAATTAAAGATTGGCAGGACTTAGAAAAAGAAGGATTTCAAATACAATGGTTAAATTATCAAGTGAGGGAAAGAATTAAAGATTTAAAGGAATCACAATTTGAGGAAGAAATACCGGAATTTGACAAAGTGATGAGATTAGATAACAGACACTTAATTAGTAATTTGTATAAGTTATTATTAAGATTAAATACTGATGATGAACAAGTAAAGCATTGCATGATCAGTTGGTTGTTAGGCATTGGATACATTATTCATATGGAACAATGGGAGGATATGTGAATGAAAGGACTGAAATTTGCCTGTTGTTACAGTCTAAAAGACAATTTCTACAAAATGGTGTACAGGTGGTACATGACCCCGGTTAAATTATCCAAAATGAATAAAGAGATCTCGAATATTTGTTGGAGATGTGGAGAGCAAATAGGAACGTTCTTTCATAAATGGAATTGCGGAAAGATTATAAAAATATTGGTTCAAAATTAATAAAGAAGTAGAGAAAATTGTAGGTTTTGAGATTGGTTTAAGACCTGAGCTATATTTATTAAATATGATAAATCTAGAAAACAGAAAGGGAAAGGAGCATAGAAACTTAATAACCTTCTTAGAAACGACTGCACATATAATTTTTGCAAGGAGGCAGAAATCTAAAGAAATCCCAACAAATATGGAATGGAGGGAAAAAATAATGGAATTGGCGCAAATAGATAAATTAACAAATCTAGTAAGAAGAAACTCAGTGGAAAACTATATTAAAACATGGGAGCCTTTCATGGAATATATTAAGAATGGGGGATACCAGCCAGCATAGCTGTGTTTTATAGCTAGGCAAATGGAATCAATTAGTTAAACTTTTGTCTAATTTCTAGCCATTGTTAATTTACTCAGTTATCCAGCTACTTAACTGTAAATTATGGGATATATATATTTGAATAATTAGATAATTACAGATTTATGTATAAGGAATACATACTTAAATGGATAAAAGATATGTTGCTTATGAAAGGAGTGCTGTTTGATTTGAAATTATTTTTTCTTTTAGATAGAGTTAAACATGCTAATAATATTCTAAGGAGGTGAAAATAACCTGAAAGTGTGTAGAACAGGATGAGGACAAGTGGGAAGTCTTTTCAAATATGTTGTGTTTCTCCCTTTTTCCCCCTATATGGGGCGGGGGGAGCAAAGGGGACACTATTGTGTAGTATGTCCAAATTGTTTTTGTTTTTTATTTATGTTGTTGATTTGTTGTGTTGTTCTTTTGATATTTGTGTTGTTTATAAATTTGTTAATAAAAAAATTCTATTAAAAAAAAGAAAATGCTGCTTTCATCACTTTTTGCTGCTCAAGTTTCTTTTCCTTTCCCTCCTTTTGATCTGTGTGGGTTTGAAAAAGCTTTTTCAAAGACAGGCCAGAAACCTTGTTTGTTTGGCTTCCATTTTTTCAAAACCACTTCAAAATATCAAAGAGTGGATTAAGTGTTTTCTCTTGGTGATAATGCTGGCATGTGTTTTGGAAGAGTAATTTAATTGTGTCTATGGATTGTTAGAAGTAAATATGTATGCTTCAGTCCTAACCTTGATAAGGTGTATTTTAAAAGCACTGTAATTTTTGAAAGTGCAAATGCAGTTAAGTATATTACAGTGTTGTTGTTTTTCCAAAAGATACAGGTAGTTGAACTTGTTCAATTAATAAGCATTCCTAGAATATATTTTTTCCGGATGTCATCCACTAGGGGCCAGTAATGCATTGTACTTGTATAGAAATAAGAATAAAGCCAAGTATTTGGCTAAACTTTAAACTGTTTTTTTAAAAAGCCTTGATTTATATGATTTGAAATCTAGATGAAGTGGAAGTAATTATTTTCTGCTAGATAATGTTTAGAAGGATATAGTAAAGCTTGACATGTTTCAAGCTGAATACATACATAACAAGTCCATATCAAGCCCATCCAAATGGAATTTCCACCTTTATATAGTTAAAATGCAAAAGTCCATTTTCTTAGTAGTCATTGGAAACTACATCATTCCCATGAATGGCTGGCAATCTAATAGCTATAGAGGTCAGGGGATTGCTTTGCCCACCATGACAATTTCCTTGGAGTACTGGGTTTGCCACACTTTCAAACAACCTGTAAAGTAGTGATGGGGTTGTCCATTACAGGCAATGAAATTTTACTCAGTGAGCTGCCTCCAAGCCAGTTGTAGCTCGTTCTGTCCCTCACTCATGTGTTGCCTCTATATTTGTGATGGGTGGGAAGCACGTTTGTTCTCTTTTAATAAAGTTTGGAGGGGTATGTAGATTCTGTGACCCCAAGGTGGGATAGAAATCAATATCATCATCATCATACCTAGAGTATGTAATATTCCCGCAGCTCAAACCTAAGATTGGGAGGCACTGATTGGAGGTAATGAACTGGAGCATGTTCTAGGTGAGAGATTGAGGAGAAATGACAGAGTTAGATGATCAGGGCTGAGGTGCAAACCAAAGATTTCAAGGTAATTTGGATGATAAATTAACTGACTTGTCTTCTGAAAATGTAAATAAATTCTAATAATTATTTCTAAAACTATCTATACACATAAATGAGCATATTCACATTCTTCATCCTTAAATACTTTTGCAAAATGCTGACATACCTAATTATTTTCTGGGTGGCCAATGGGCCTATGTCTTATATTTTCAGAACTAGCAAAACACCCCCGCCTTACAGGATTTTTAAAAATGTGATAGGGTTATAACACTCTGTAAGTAGCATTTTATTAATATTTTAAATAGGCAACCGGAGAAGTGATTTTAGCACTAATTAAAATCTGAAAATTAACTATTTCCAATTTATCTAGTTCAGCCATTGTTAATTACGTGATTTCACTTTCTTCTTGAACATTTTAATTACTTCCTCTTGAATTTTACACTTCATCTACAGAAACATACTTGCTTTTGCAAGAGAAGTCCATTACATTCAGTTTTATATAAAGTGACCGAGGAAGCTCCAAATGTTTCTAAATTACAATTTCAGACATCCTTGGCCACTCTGGGTACAGCTGACAGGCCTCAGGTTTCCTAACCTTGGCATATTAAAAAATAATAATACAGAAAATCATAGCTTTTATAAATCTTGTTATTTCAGTGGACTGAAGTCGTTAGTAAGAAAAGCATAGTTAGCACAAGTTTGAAATTGTTAGGGGATTCCCCATTAAATCTTTGCTCTAATCTAATAAAATGTTCTAGTTCTCTGGATTTAGCAAAAATGTGAAGTTTCCACTAAGATAGCCTTTTCCTGCACAGGGGAATTAATTCCCATGAAAGGAAATGACAATTAAATGGCAAGTATTTATCAAGGTTGTCCTGGTCACACTTTGGTCAAATGATGTAGTAACCCCTCATCTTTTGAGAACTCATATTTCCATAAATAATAGGGCAGTGTTTTGTTTTGTTTTTAAGTTGCTAGACAAAGCATAAAGAATTTAGCTAAATCATGTCAGTGCTGCTTTGCAGCAATTCAGCCCTCAAATTGTGGCACTGTCCTTCACACAATATTTTCCAAAACACTTATGCTGCAAAGTGCTGAGCTATCATTCCCCACCAGAATCTGTGAATGCCTGGTTGTAGAGGAGATGATGTCTTGGTCACAATGTTGTGTCAGTGTTCAGTTACTTCTCTGAGTCTACATTGACTCTTAAAATTTATCATTTCATCTATGCCCTTTGCTACCATTGGGTGTCGCAGTGGTCTGTATTAGGAAGGCTAAACTATCCCTGTTCCACAGATTACTAGACATGAATGGTGTTTTTTTAAAAAATCCACTTACCAGTACTGGATTCAGCAGGAGGAGCTGTCAAATCTTTTATAGAAAATTTGAAGTTTCATGGCTCTTTAATTCTGCTGCTGCTTCCCATGGGTGAAGTGAACTGAAATATTGTGCCTGACAAATTCAGTTATCTCTTGTCTCCTGTGAGTAAGCAGTCATGGTGATGGTAAAGACGAACTCCTTCTGCTTTTGCATGAGCCTTCCTGTGAAATTGTCTATATTTGCAGATCTAAGTGCTGAAGGTCATTCTGGCTCAATGCACCCTTCGCTCTCAGGTTATTCCCCTTTACCAGAGCCAGACACATTGTGAAGAAAATGCCCTTTAAAACAGGTGCCACAAAAATGTATATACACATACCTCTCTCCCTCCCTCTCTCTCTCTCTCTCTCTCTCTCTCTCTCTCTCTCTCACACACACACACACACACCTTTCAGCTGCCCCTAACCATGCACTAAAAACAGCCACAGAAGCTTTGAGCTGTTTATATGAGATACATTACACAATGGGATTTGCACTTTTCAAAGAGGCCTCTTTCACACAGGTCATTGCTAAGGCGCAAGTTGGCTCTGTGTGTGTTATCACGAAGAAGACAAGTTTAAACAGACCTTATCTCTGTGTGTTCAATCAATGTTTATGAGGGCTGATAACATGGCTTTGTATGTTCATTAAAATGCTATTCCTTGGTATGGGCAATACTGATGTTAATATTCACGACTTCCAGTCTGTCTCTGCTCACAAGATGTATTTGTGGCATATAAGCAAGATATTGTGTTTGTTTTTGTATGCCTAACTCACAGCCTTTGCTCAGTTGACAGCCATATTTATCTTTAATATCACAGCATATCATAACTGCTTACTTAATGATTCAGTGACTTCTAGTGGGTTTTCATGCAGCTGTCAAATTATATTTGCCTTTCTGAAATGGTGTGCTGTAATAAGTACTGACATTAGTTGGAAGAAGTTTGACACATGTTTCTGTTTGCTTGTTCTGTGTGCTATAAAGGCACCAAATTTCACAGAAATGTCCCCTCTCTTATCCCAAGCAAATGAGCTTCTCTTTAATCTTCAGTTTTTCTATATTACTAACAGTAATAAAGAAAGTATATCTTAGGGAAAGAGCACATGTTTTACATGTACAGTATAAAGTTCCAGGTTCAGTCTCCAGCATCTCCAGGTAGGATTGGAAAAGACTCATGCCTGAAACCATTTAGAGCTGCTACCACCAATATAGGTGACACTGTGGTAGATGCACCAGTGGTCTGATTCTTATGTTCCATATTAGTCTGGCCTCACATCATTTGCACTCGCTTCATGTTTCCAGGCTCATATATAAAATGCTTATTTTTAACCTGTAAAGTACTCACTGGATTGGGGCCAGAAAACATCTAGGTTTGCTCATTAGTTGTGGTTGTGTTTTGTTGTTGTTATTGTTTACTTATGCAAGGCTTATCAGACTTGGTTGTTTCATTTCATATATGCATATTGTTAGTTTTGAATAAAAAAGTTTGCTGAAACATGTGGAACTGCTTTTCATTTATTTTTATTTTTATTTTTTTGTGGAACCTCTCTCAATTATTTCCTTGTAAATTCTACCTTTAATATCAAATTTTCTGTTAGAAAAGCAATGCCCAGGAACACATCTACTATGTAACCTGAGATGTTTTTGCTTCCACAGCTCACCACTGCCTCTGAAAAGACCCTGGGTTTTTTCGGAAAGGCAAATATAATTTGATAGTTGCATGAAAACCCACTAGAAGTCACTGAATCATTAAGTAAGCAGTTCTGTACCTGCCCATCTGATCTCATATAAGGATGAGATCATGAGCAGAACAATGTCATTTTGACTCATTGGGAGACCACATGAAAGTATCTTCCACAATGTGTTCAAGAAAAACTTTTTTCCCCACCACCCTCAATTTTTCTTGTGATTTCCATTTTGATGGCCAAATCTATGCTTTTTGAAAATGCTGGAAAGAGCTGGGGAGGCAGGTTTGCCTGCTCTCCCCTTTTCTGTTAGTTTTGGTGCTTGTACAGGCTCAGCAAGAGATTCTTGAGGCAGCTGCTGTTTACCTTGCCTGTTTGTAGGTTGGCATACACCCCACAGTAGGATCAACTAGAACAGAGTCTTGCTCTGTTCCAATCAAACCTTACTGCATTGTTTACTGCTGCCTTGCTGCTGCAACACATCACTGGTAGTCTATTTTCCAGGCCTTCTTCACCACCCTCCTAGTGCCAGTGCTGCTAAAAATAATGGACAGAGACAGCAGACAAGGAGAAAAAAAGAGGCTCAGCAGTGGGCAGGGACTGATAGTATTGTGTGGATAGTGTCAGTATTTGGGCCTCAATGTTAAAAGTAAGGGGTGTGGGATACAGCGCCCCCTTAGTTGTCAAAGCCTCTGTTGTCTGCAGCACTGTCCACTGCTAAAAACCATTTCTGAGGTTTTCCCATAGCTCTCTGAAGCAAGTTTTGGGGGGCTGGGAGGGGGGCTGAGGGGAGACTCCCCTCTTTGTGACAGAGGATTCTGCTCATGCACAAGCAGAATATTATTGCGCAAAGAAGTCACAGATAAGTGTTTGATGATTTGAGCAGAGATTATCAGGGTTCTTGGAGGTCTCTCATTCATAGGGTAACTTCTTCATGACAGATAACAAAAACATGCAGAAGTCCAGACTCGGGATACAAACTAAGACGTTTGTTGAACATTATTTTGTTTCAGCAAGACTTTGATGCTTGAGAGCTTTAAAATATACTATCAGGCCTCTTAATCTTTTGTGTTTGGAACTATTTTCTTGTTTTTAATGCTACATGCCATTTTGTGTGCCTGTAGAATGCATGGGGGCATTGTCTTTATATAATCGGCAGCTATAAAATTAGCTATTTTACAGATGTTGCCGTCTAAGGAAAACATTTTAAAATTTTTGCATTTTGATACAAATGAGCATAGTGCATATTGTCATAACAGTTGGTATAATTATTTTCCAGGTAATTTACTTATCTTTTGTATAAATCAGTGTTAATAAATCAAAAGTTGAAAGCAGCATTATGCAGACAATGGTTTGCTGAATTCAGGCAGCATTCTTAAGCATACTTACTAAGAAGTAAATACCATGAAACTCAGTGAGATTCAAATTCCAAGTATAATTATTATGGCACTGTCATATGTGGGAAAGTTTGGTGCAAGTCTTAACACATGCAAAAGTTAAATATGGACAAGTTTCTTTCCCTCAGCTTCCTAAGGTTCTAATTTAGATGCATATTGAAAGTTTTATTCTTATCGGTGTATAGCTTATTTGATGGATGATCTGGTAGTTCTTTGACTTCTTGTTTGCTCTTATGTTCATACCTTGTTGTCATAAATCCAAATATTAGTCCCAACTAGAGGAGACACATTGAATTAATTGTTGAATGGTAAGTTATATAACTTTGATTCAGTGAATCTACTCCATTTTCCTTTCAGGTTGTTGATTTTATGTTTAGATGATTGATTTAATTATCTTCAGTATAATCCACCTTGGACATTTAGCATTTGAATGGAAAAATGAGACAGAATTATTTTTTTGTATAAATGCTATATAAAGTGCTACCATGTGTGCTTCCAGACAGAGAATTCCTAGTGCCCTTAATCAAAAGATGTTCTGCTGCTATTTCTTAATAGAACATTTATGGAAAGAAAAAGATCTGGGTCCCCATAAAACTCCATGAATGAAGGAAATGATCTCACAATAAAAATTTGGAAGCATTCCATCTTGCAAGTGTCCTGTTATAAGCTGTGTATTTCCTTCCCTGCACCAACTTGCTCCAGAACTTCAAGCAAATTCTATTAATTCTAGCTTTCTTACTCAGCTACAGGTTTCTTCTTTTTTGGCTTAGCTTCATACTTTTCCTCTTGCTGCTTCATATTTTTGGAATTTGGGATATTTGCAGACTGCTGCTTTCCACATTGGTTTTTAAATTTCAGTTTAAAACTTTCTTATTTCCCAAAGCTTTTTTTGAATTTTAGTTTAATTTAGTTTCATCATCTCTAACTACTGTGGAACACTACTCTGCTTAAAATGTTAAATTTATGCTAGTTTAATTACACTGCTGTAACTGGCCTGCTTCATGTGGGATAGCATAAACATCTGATTCATGGCAGATGGCTAAACAGCTCCTTGGAAGATGAGAACCTTACCCGTAATTGTTTGTATGATGTGGCTGTATACAGTGGGTCCTTGGTATCCACTGGGGTTTGGTTCCAGGAAACACACACATACACACACACCGGTGGATAACAAAATTCATGGATGCTCAAATCCCATTATATGCAATGGCATAGAAAAATAAAATGGCAAAATCAAGGCTTGATTTTGGGATTTATTGGGGGGGGGGAATATTTTCAAGACATGGATGGTTGAATCTGTGGATACAGAATCCGTGGATATGGAGAGCAGACTGTAATGGGTACCCATAGTTATGGGGGGAAAGTAAGTATTTTCACAACTTATATGTAATCAAAAAGTATCCTAATATTCTGTTTGTAGGATATGGCACACTATTTTTTCAGCTTTGACCCAAGAAGTGCAGAACAATGGACTGCCTGCAACATTTTACTCCCGCTTAATATTAATTAAATTGGCACACCTTTGGAAAATAATAGAGCTGCTTTGAATAACTGTCAGCACCCTCCCACTTTTCACAGATGAAAACATTTTAAAAGCAGTTGAAAAAATGAGATGTCAGAGGATTAACCAGGACTGCCCCTGCCAAATCTGGACAGGTGAGAAAGAAGTGTGTGGGCCTGGGAGAAGTTTTGAATGTTTGGGGAGTTTTACCCCCCTAAGTTAAAATGTGGGGATGCAGACTTAAGAGGCTATGAAAAAGGATTTGGGGTCACATGCATCCCACAGATAGCAGTGTCCACCCTAGAGGGGAAAAAAACTGTATTAGATCTTTAGCAATACATTGTCTCCCATCTTCTTCAACCTGGTATTCACCCAAGGTGTTGGGCTCCTTGGACAAAGGAGAGGGCTTTTGTAGCTGTGCCCCCCCAATTGTGGAATGCCCTCCCCTTGGAGGTCTGACTGGGGCCAACTCTGCTTTCTTTCCAAGGCCAAGCCAAAATGTGGCTATTAAAGCCTTTGGGGTCTAATTTACTTCAAGTTAAATAGGTCCATGGCTTTAAATTGTTGTCATTTTTAAAGTGGTTTTAACTATTGCTACATTAATATGTTTTTATCTTGTTGAAATTATTTCTGCCTTAATCGGGAAGTGTTTTAAATTGGTTATATTGTATGCCATGCCTGATATCTTATGATAGAAAGGGCAGAACAGAAGTGTTTTGATAAATAAATGAAATCAAACTATTTGCATCAAAACATTAAACTGTACACTTAAAAAGGAGAAAAGCAGTTAAAATACAGTTCAAGTTTTTAAAAATTCTCTTAAAAAGCCCTTTCCTAAAAAACTTGCATTTCTAAAAGCTTGTCAGGATATAAATCTTCGCCTGCCAATGGAAGGACAGCTGATGAAAGGACAGCAAAGAGGGGGCCATTCTGACCTCCCTGGGAAGCAAATTCCAGAGCCTAGGAGCAGCCTTCTAGAAGACCCTTTCTCATGTCCCTACCAGGAATGCCTGTGAAGGTGGTGGGACTGAGGGAAGGGCCTTAATAAATTGGCAACCAAGTCAGTTAACACATCCCAGATGAACCAAATGAAATGGCCTGAGCCATTCTACCTTTGTTCCCTCCTGCTGTACTGTTACACCTGAAGATATTAACTGATTCAGTAGCTGATTGTGACATATTGACAAATATATGTCAGCACCAGAGGAAATACACATCTTGAATAACAAGCCATTTAGCTTAGAGCTATAAAATTCTTTTTTCACAGCTGAAGAGCTGAAAAACAAAAGTAGAGACTACAGTATTATGGTAAAGGAGCATTTCACACAAACAACAAACAACCTCCTAGCCTAATGCAAAAGTCAAAAGGTCACCCTAGTAAAATTTACCCTGAACAGTGTTCCACCTGAGAATTCTTGGCAACAATGTACCCAGTTGGAAATTTAACTTCACACTTGGAACTGAAGTACAAAGACAAAGCCTACTATTATTTCACTACATAAAAAGGAAAGGGGGAAACAAGTTGGATTCAGATTTAGACATGCTTGGAGTAGACCTAAAGAATTAACTTCTCTTAGTCATGATTAATGTGCCTGGTTAATCTCAGCTGATCTACTGTAAGTGTGACTGCATCTGCATTTAATCCATTCTAAGGTAATAAGTAATTCCTGCCTTCCTTGTGGCTGGAACAAGCACTGACAATAAGAGACCACAGACATGGGACTTGGATGGGCAGGTATGAAGGAACTAGGCAAGATCCTGAACAGTAAAGATACCGTATATACCGTAATAGAATACCAAAGTCATGATCGCCTACACCATTGTACTTCCAGTTTCTATGTATGGTTGTGTAATCTGGAAAGTGAAGAAGGCTGATAGGACGAGAATCAACTCATTTGAATGTGGTGCCAGAGGGGAGTTCTGGGGACACTTTGGACTGCCATAAAGACAAATGGGTCCTAGCGCAAATCAAACCAGAACTCTTCTAGAAGCCAAGATTACTAAACTAAGTGTTGTACTTCAAACATATAGTAAGAAGACATGACATATCATGAGAAGATATGAAAAGACAGTAATGCTTGGTAAGGTAGAAGGCAGTAGAAGAAGAGGAAGACTGCATTACAGATGGATAGGCTCAATCAAGGAAGCCATGTCTGCAAGACCTGAGCAGGGCTTTTGAAGATAGGTTGACTTGGAGGTCTCTCACTCGGGATTGGCATACTTCAAAGTTGACTTGACGGCAGTTAAGACTAACAACAGCTTCCTAAACTTGCTGCTTTGCTCAACTAGAACAGTAGAACTTCCAAGAAGGAAGCTTTTCAATAAAGCTGCAGGAGTTTTGGGTGGGTGAGGAGTCTTCCCAGAAATGTGCCTAGAACTTCATAGTTTATATTTTAATGAACACAGTTCAGATTTGGGGGAACATAACACATACAAAAGCCTTTGAAACATAACAGTAGGACACTTAAAAAGCAATTAACAAGATATTTGTCAGTAAGGCTGCTGCTGTGTTCAGCTGTAAGAAATAAAAGGAAGCTAAAAAGGAAGCTTTTCAATAAAGATACAGGAGATTGGTGGAGGGGGGCTGACCAGAACTGTGCTGAGAGCTTAGAATTGCATTTTTTTTAAAATTCAACACTAACCAGGTTTTACAGACTGCTCTTTCTGTCATTGCTTTAAAATCTCAACTAAAAACATTATTGTTTTCCAAAGTTCTTGAAATTTTAGTTTAATTTAGTTTCATGATCTTGTATATTCTGATTACATCTGTTTACTAAGGGGTCGTTTACACGGCTAAATAAATCCTCAAAGAATGCGACAAGAAGCCTGATAGTTCCCATGCATTTCGAAGCAACAGCGCCCTTTTCAGAAGGAGGGGTTGCAAAAAACCCATAAGTTGTGCAGTATCAGCTTTCGCTAGTTTTCCGCACTTTTTTGATTAAGTTCGCGAAAATGCGCATAATTTATCATGGGAATTAACGATCGTGTAAACTGGCATCTGCCTTTTTGAATTACTGTGAGCAGAGCTGAATCCTGATTGGTTGGAGTGACCATTCTGCTTTATCCGAAAAGACTGAGGGGTTGGAGAGAAGAAATTCACTCTCCTTCTGCTTGCAACCCACTTTGGAAAACTGAGCCCTTCCTGTCTGTCTTTTGGGTGGGTGGGTGGGTGCGAAGATGCTTCGCTGCTTCGCTGGTGTGTGTGTGTGTGGGTGGGTGGGTGTGTTCTGGGAAACAGCCGATCGCATGTTCGTTCTTTTCTTTGTTTGTCCTTCCATTCACTTGCCTTTATTCAAGGCTTTGGAGAACAAATGAGGCAAGCCCTAGTTCTGTGGGGTGTGTTTGTGTGTGCATGCATGAAGGGAATCGAAGATTGCTCCACCATGCTTTTGCTTGTTCGTGCTTTCATTGACTCCTTTCTTTATAGAAGCCTTTCGGGGCTGGGGAAGAGGGGGGGGAGTTTGACAGACAGACAGACGGGGGGGGAGTTTGACAGATCGCTCTTTCCATCGCTTGTTTGTTTGTCCTTTTTCTTTCCTCTCATTATTTATGGTCTCCATAACCCCCTCCTTGCTCCCTCCCCGCCTCCTGCCTGGCTTTAATCATCTAGAGGCGATTCCCCCCCCCCACCTTTGCCTGTGTGAATTAAGCAAAACAGAAAGTTTCTGGATCTGGCTTCATCATTCGAAAATGCCAGGCATCGTGTGATTTATGCACTCCTGATGCGAAAGAACAGTAATCCGGAATCTGGCGAACTTTTTCCTGTCGTGGAACCGGCCCCCAACTTTTGTATTGCATTGCATTGATGTTGTTTTTTTCTTTTTAATTTAGATAGCTCTCCCTTTTTACAGTTGCATTGTACTGGTTTTATACCTGTATTATTCCTTCTTTCTAACTTTTTTTTAAAAAAGTTAAATCGTATAGTTTTGACAGGGATGTCTCTTTTATTGTTTTTATTCTATGAAGTGCCATGTACATTGATGCCATGATATAAATAAACAGAGAAATGAATGAACGTTTATGATAATAATTGGGTAAGTTAACACATACATTGAAAGGCTTTGAAATGCAATCATTTGCCTGTGCCTGGATTCTCTGGGGAAAAGTGCATGAAAGAAAGGATGGCAACTACAGCCTAAACTATAAAGTGAGATGCAACAGAAAGAAAGCACTTGGTTAAGCCCTTGGCTACTGCAGCAACAGACTAGAACAGCTTGCCTCAATCAAATAGGTTGGAATGCAGTTCTCATCTTCACAGCCAGCATGGCCAGTTGCTAGGGCTGGTGGGAGCTGCAATCCAACAACATCTGGAGGGTTACACATTTCCCAACCTTAGGTACAGTTGAACTAGTAGAACTCTAGCAATGATGAGCAATCAGTAGATCTCTAGCAACTATGAGTAAATGTTGAAGCCCCGATTAAATGGACTGTGGTCATCCAGGGTACCACTTGAAACACACACACAAGTACACATCAAGACAATAAAGATCACCTAATCCGTTTCACAATTTTTCTTCTTGACTTTTTCCGTAACTTAATGTGGCAGCCACAATGGCTCTTTGGGGTTCACAATAGCTCCATTTATACATTATGTTTTACTTGTAAGCTGACATATAAGAAAGTGTAATGGGCTTAGGTCACCTGCCCGTGCAGGAGAGGTTTCATTCTTTTTCTTTTTAATCCTTTCATTCTCCTGGGTGCGCACTGGGCAGCAGTTGCATTTGATCACATGTGGAAAGCAGCACCATGGTGTTCTGCCAAATATTGGCCATGGTAGAGTTACTAGAAGTGGTGGAAGAACAATGAAACCAGTGTGTCTTCTGTTAGGGCTGTGTGTGAGTGTGTGTGTGGTGGGAGAGACGCAATATTTTAACCTGATTATCTGTTACTAGGGGGAGGGAGAGCAGGCAGATCCAGTGGAAGGAAGAGACTCTGTACAGCTATAATGTAGGATCTGTCCTTTGGCAGTGATTCTTCTTTATGGAATCTTTCATAGTAGAAAACAATAACATTTCCTCCACATTTCATGGATGAAAACTGAAACACATGTGGCTGAGCTACATCGGAGTATAGCAAAGCAGCAAGAGGGCAAAAGTTATTAATAAAGAAGAGCACACAATACTAGAAAAAGCAGAGGAACCCTGAAATTTATGTACAGTACTGAGTTTAGGGAGGCCTTTCCTCTCCCACCTGGTGACTTAAATGAGTGCAAACTAAATCTGCACTTAGAACTCAGTTTGCAGCAATTGAAGTAAGCTAAAAGTGGGAGGAGGGGAGAGATAATGGGACGGTTTAAAAGCAGCTGAGAAAGTGGGACAGCAGAGGATTAATGGGGGCTGCCATTACTGCTACATCACGACAGTTAAAGGATAAGCAGTAAAAGTTATCTTTACGTTTTGGGTGCTAGAAAAAGAAAATAGTGGTGGATTGTTTTTGATGCTTCTTATTTAGCTCTGTTATTAGACAGAATAAGGAAGCCATTCCAGGCAGCAGAAGCTAAGGATCTGGGCAACAACATGATGTGAGAGAGAACCTGGCCATATGTGATACATTGCCTGCTGCCCTCATGTGTAGTGAAAGATGTTGTCTGGCCAGATGAAAATTCAGCTTCAGACAGTCATTTTAATTATACCCCACCTTTCCCCCAGGACTAGGATGCAAGGCAGCTTAGAGTTTAAAAGAAATAAATGTAAAACCTCTAAAACTCAGATTAAAATAGTATTACACTGTAGCAATAAAGCCCATTCAAAATACTTAAAGCATAAAATAAAGCAGAACAGTGCTCTAAAACAATCAGTGTGCAAGCCCCTGTTGGAATCGAAAGATCAAGGGAGTTCCAAGGAAAAGGCCCTCTCCCATTTCCCCATGAAATGTGCCTGTGAAGTGGGAAACGTCAGACTTCTGGGCATCTTCACATACAAATTGGAGAAGGGGCTGTCTTATCTTTTCACTCAGGGAATGAAATGTTTTAGGCCAGTGGTTCTTAACCTGTGGTCCACAGACCCCCAGGGGGCCGCAATGTCTTCACAGGGGGTCCTCGGAGGCTTGAAGGCTGCTTGGCCCACTTCCTCCCTGCAGTGGAGCAGCCATGTGACAGGAGCCAAGGCAACGGCTGGCTGGGCCTGTGCATTGCCATTCAATCCACTCCAGCCACAAACTTGCTGGAAGAAGCAGAAGAAATGTCTTCCCTCTCCAGTGCCTCTGAGAGAAGGTTTAATGGATGGTGTAATTATATTGTTGTTGTTGTTTTAAATCATGTGTTAAGTCTTGGGGGTCCACACAACAAAAGATATTTAAATGGGGTCCCTGATAAAGAAAAGGTTAAGAGCCACTGTTTAGGCCATTACTTCCCTTACCTGCCCTTCAGTAGGTTTGGAGAGGGGCCTCCCTAGTTATTCTTAAAGACAGTACCTGGGTGCCATAGAGAAGATTCTTCTGTGAATTCCTCTGATTTTCAAGGGCTTTGGTGCTCCCATTTAACAGGTGACCAGGTAACAGGAGCAGCTTTGCTTTGAAGGCTTAGCAAAGCTGTTAAGAAGTCTGGAAGTCAGCAGACATGAATAATTAGCCTGAGACTAGCCTTTATGTTAAACAGTCATCACAGAGGTGAAGGACTGGTGGCAGCGATTTAATTGATCTGTCTGTCACTGCTGCAGACTTTTTGATTTGTTGGTTATTGTGGCAGCATCCCTTCCTATTTTTCAAAAGATTCTAGGAGTGGCCTTGGCTCCCTTGCAAATTCCTAATTAGGTCTTTTGATCAGTGCTGCAGAATAGATCAAGAAATTCCCAGTTTTAGTCTGAAAGTAGTAAGTGAATTACAAGAATGTAATTTGCTACATGCAGAGAGTACATTTTAGTTTTAATCAACTCAAGAGCTGAAAGATGGGTATTTTTTTAAAAAAAAACTGATTCTGAGAGTGATATATTAGCAACCTTTAAAACAAATTCATTTTTCCTGGCTGGAAAGCTTGAGCTTTCTACCCTATTATTGGATGCTTTTTTTTTTTTTTTTTTTTTTGCTGTGTGAGTGACGATTTGTGGGTGCTCATAAAATGTGGCATCTTCACTACTGAATTCTATCTGTAACTGATGGGGAGGCTGTTTGCAAAAAATCTCCTTTGCAATTAGCTATGCTCTAAAATTGGTATGAACAGAAATAATCATGATGTGTACTGTAACCTTTTTGTGCATGGAGCGGATCATGTTGCCTCTATTTCCTCCTGCAGATTTGCTTTTCCTGTATGAAAACTTCTTTCTTTTCTCTCTTTCCTTCAATTTCAACTTATGCAATAGGACAGATTTACTAGACAACCCTTGAATAGATCCAGGAACATAGCTGATACCAAGCATGTGTAATTGCTGGCCATTTTATTTCTTTTTTATTTATTTAGGTATTTATACCCCATTCTTGTGCCACAAAGGCTCTCAGATCGGCTTACAAATTGTTAAGCAATAGCACTTTACACATATACACCACATTAAGTGGTTTCCAATGTGTTAGCTAATTGCCCCCACAAGCCAGGTACTCATTTTACCAACATATGAAAGGATGGAAAGCTGAGTGAACCTTGGAGCCCTTGGGATCAGACTCGCAATGTTGTTGCTGCAGTACTGGCATTTAACCACTGCATCACCAGGGCTCCCATGAAGAAAGGCCTAGAAAGAAATGTAAATGGGATATAGTAGGCTTCTAATATTTTATGGCTATATTTTAGAGCCTCATTTTATATATTAGTTACATTTATGTCTTACATGGCTCTCACACAATCCATTCTCAAAACAACCCTATGAGGCTGAGAGAAAGTGGCATCAAGGATGCATCCACACTGCACAATTATATCTGTTTGATCCTGCTTTAACTGCCTCAGCCCCAACTCATGGAATTCTGGATTTGTAGTTTGGTTGAGTACATAGAATTCTCCTCAGCAGTCCCCTGAACTATAGCACTAAAGCTTTCTACCAGAGAAGTCTAATTCACACTACACTCTTTTAGGACTATTATTCCACTTTAATTGCTCTGACTGCCTCCTGTGGCATCCTGGGATTTGCAGTTTAGGCAGGGGCATTTAGAATTCTCAGCCAGAGAGCTCTTAGGCCTCACTAAACTACAAAACCCAGAATTTGACAGGAGGCAGCCATAGCAGTTAAAATGGAATAATAGAACTATAAGAGTATAGTGTGATAAAGTCTCCTGTCTCTCTCCAAACTTGTTACCTGAAGAGGTGGGGGTGCTTAGAGCCCCACTCGTGATGCCAAAACTGTTATTACTATTTAGGGAAATTAATAGTTTTAGCTCAAATGGAAGGTTATGAGAAGCAAGTAACTCTGGGATCTTTTCACTTATGTATACCAGTACTAACTGCAGCAAACTCCAAGTTAAAGTGAAATAAAATGTTTTTATTGGAAATAACACAAAAGCATTCACACATGCAACACAAACTCACAAGAACCACACAATGCTCAAAGAGTTAAGGCAGAAAGGTTGGACAGGAGAACAGATTCATGAAATAGGGTGATAGTTACTGGTCTTGAATAATAGTGAAGTATTATTGTATAATAGCAAAGTACTGTACTGAAGTTTGAGGGTGGCACTGGAAGTTCTGATCCGGGGGCATGTCAACAGAGAGAGTGGCTGGATCTCATCCACAGTGGCACACTATACTATTGTTTGGGACTAATATTTATACCTTGCTTTGTATCCTGAAAAGGGTACTTTGGCTAGAACAAAGCTTAGATGGGTTTCCCACCATGTAAACAAAGGAAACTGAAACTTGGCTGATTGCTGCTAATGGCTGGGAGATAGGAATTGATTGGTTTATGACAACCTCACATTGTAGGCCAGGAGGGGGGATTCCGAAGGATATTTCCTGGGGATTTGGATTGTGTAGGTCACTTGATTGTTTAGGATGTATGACTCACTGTTGAGGGACCCAAGAAGGAATTGGCACATACCTCTGTAATGGTTTTGTTTACTAAGGGGCTTCCACTCAATCTTAGCTTGTGTGCACTTGCTAAAATATTTCTAGGACACCTTCCCAGGTCCTTATGACCTCACTTCAGATCACCCCAGTCTACTTAACCCCTTTGAAGTGTCCAATATTTCCAATTATGAGATATTATAGGGAGGGGGTAGTAGGACATACTAACTAACTATAAATCCCAGGATTCCATAGGACAGAACCATGGCAGCTGAAGTGGTATTAAAGTGCTGTAACTGTGTAGTGCAGATACATTCCTAGTCACACATGCTTATGTAAATGCTTATATAATGTGCCTGAACCAGTTCAGCACTCTAATCACTACATTACGTTTGCTTTATATGCAAAACGACACTTTACCAGATGCAAAGGCAGCATAAGCGATTCTAAACATTTAGAGAGGAAAGCCTGGGACTCAGTTATAGATGGATCATATCTCCTACAAGGCCAGTGACAGAAAAAGTACACTCAAATTGCTGCAGCCTGCCCTCCAAGGTTCACAGTCTGGAACTTTTCCAGTGGGTGTGTAGAGGAAGCAAACTGATCCAATTACTCTGCTTGGGATGGAAGAGTATCAGAGCTTAGGAAAGAAAAAATTTTGGACTATTATTCCCAGAATCCCTCAGCCAGCATGGCCAGTAGTCAAAAAAGTAACTCTTCTAAGCCCTGGGAATAATCATGTAGATGATACTTCAAATCACATTTAGTAGTCCTCAGCCTCATTGCGTATTTGGCAAGCATAGCTCCCTCCCTATCTGCCTATTATTTATTGAAACCTCAGAACCTTCCTTGCTTTTGAAAGAGAAGCTCTGGAGAAGGATGGGGCAAGCCCAGTGAAGTTGAATCTAACTGTGGGGATGCCAGGGTGGAAAAGGAGGGAAGAGAGTTTCCTGCGAAATAAAGGACTGTATTGACCTTAAAGCCTAACCTAAACAACCAGAGTTGGCTCTATTGTCTGAGGAAGGCTTAATCCAGTGGAAGCTGAGAGGGGGAAATGAAATAAATATCAGAGAACTGTAATACAAACAACAAACACTACTTCTATCCTGTAGCTTCTACCCTGCTGAGAACAGGCCCCCTATTGTGGAAGGCGCATGGAGTAATACAGTTCATCCCTATAGGTTCACATTCTCTCTGTAGTGCCCAAATTGGTGCCCAGTTTGTTGGCTCATAGCTCATTACTTATAAGTTCCTTAAGGCTGCAGTTATAGGCTGAGTGCTCATCTCCTTGTACCTTATGGGATGGACTGACTTCTGACATGCAGAGGATTCAACTGCAAACTGTTTCTGTCTCTTTTCCTTACAAAAAAAGGTCATGATTCAAGATCATGATTGGCATCTTAAAATGCTAACAAGATAACAGATAACAAGGCTTTATTGCCTTTGAATTAAGAGTTTCCCCATGCCCTGTTTAGACAATCCTATATGCTTATGCAGTAATTACACACAAAGGGAGAAGTGATGGCCGGAACAGTCTTGAATTGGAGGTTATATCAGCAGGGCCTGAGTGCCATGTTTCCTCCACCACCAGGGTAGATCTGAGGCAGGGAGATTTATGGTCTTTATCTCTGTTGACTCTATATGAGGCCAAAGAACAGTAGTTTGCTTTAGTTTAGGTGGACTAGGTGACCCAGGAATCCAAGGGAGGCCTAATTGGATATATAACTGCTGCTCTAAGCTTGGTTTCTCATTCTAAGCAAGTCTTCACTTTAGCTACACTACTACCACTGTGCCTCCCTCTTTTGTCTGCTTCAGAATCTATTGCTTCCCACAGTGTGTCAGACCACTGGCTCCTAACCTTTTCTTTACCAGGGACTCCCTTTAAATATCTTTTGTTGCCGCGGACCTCCAAGACTTAAATTAAGTTTTAAAACCCTAATAGCAATAATACCTGATGATGATGATGATGATGATACAATTAAACCATCCATTAATCCTTCTCCCAGAGGCACTTGAGGGGAGTGTGGCTGCAGCAGATTGAATGGAAATGTGGAAGCCAAGCCAAGCCAGCCAGCCAGCCAGCCTTTGCTTTGGTTCCTGTCACATGGCCATTCCACTGCAGGCAGGCAGATGGGCCAAGCAGCCTTCAAGCCCTTGTGGACCCCTTGTGAGAACATTGCACCTCCCTTGGGGTCTACGGACCACTGCGTAAGACCATGTGGTTGGCCTCTGAATGAGAACCTTGCTCCCCATGGTCCATGTTGGACCATGTTGCCTGTTTCTGGCCCTTTGAACTCAGTTTTCCGTACTGAGTTTGACCATGGTGTTTGGCTTCTGACCCTGTTGTCCATCAATGTAAGTTAGCAAATATAGTGAGCCCTTAGTATTCACTGGGGTTTGGTTCCAGGATCCTCTGTGGATACCAAAATCCGTGGATGCTCAAGTCCCATTATATACAATGACATAGTATAATGTCATCCCTTACATAAAATGGCAAAATCAAGGTTTGCTTTGTGGATTTTTCTCCCTTCCCTGAATATTTTTGAGCCATGGTTGGTTGTATCCATGGTTATAGAACCCCTGGATACAGAGGGCTGACTGTAGGCACCAAAAGGCAGAAAGAACTATATATGTGTAGGCTTTAGTATATAGTTGGAGGCTATGGTTTTGTAAGTTTCATGACCTTACATAGAAACCTATGTAAAAGTAGTTAGAGACAAGTATGTGACATGTATAGGTGTGTGTGCCTTCAAGTCACCTATTGACTTATGGTGACCCCATGAATTTCATAGGATTTTCTTAGGCAAGGAATATTCAGAGGTGATTTTGTCAGTTCCTCTGAAATAATTTGCAATATGCAGATGTGCCACAGATATGCAAATATGCATACCTATGGTGAGAGGTGGGGCTTGCTGCTGAGACCTTGTTACCTCCTATATGTATACAAGCCCTACATGGCCTGGGTCCAGGCTACTTGCAGGAGTGCCTTCTTCCATACAATCCACCCCACACACTTAGGTCCTCAGGGAAGAACCTGTTGCAACCAAAGAAGACCAGATTGGCTGCGGTGACCCAGAGGACTTTTTCATCTGCCGCTCCCAGGCTATGGAACAACCTGCCAGATGAGATCCATCATATTACCTCCCTAGAAGCCTTTAAAAAGGCCGTTAAGACGGATCTCTTCTGGCAGGCCTTTCCAAATTAACCTTCCAGATTAAAAAACAAAACATCTACCCACAATTTTATTCAATTTATATTTGAAAACTTGAATACATTATACTATTTAATTTCTGTTTTATTGTTCCTTGCTGTTTTTATGATTGGGGGAGAGACTGGATATGGGATTGTTTTTTAACCTTATGTTTTTATTGTTATAATATTTTATTGTTATAATTTATCTTGTGCTCTGCCTTGATTCCCTAGGGAAAGGCGGAATATAAATAATAATAATAATAATAATAATAATAGGATATATGCATAATGCTAGCCCTGTACTTCCTTGCCAGTTCCACTTGTTCTTTCTCAAAGTCTCTTTCCCTCTCTCATGCGAATACCACATTTTTTCCTCACAGGAATAGTTGTAAGTTAAGTGAGAGCTGGTGACTATCCTCAGGTCCCACACAGCACCATACTGCACCTCTTGTTTAAGTTGTATAAACATCCCATCATATATAAAAGCACATCTTCTGCTGAAAACGGAGAGGAGTAGCATGGGATTTTACTTAGACATTTCAGTCCACTGAACCATAACAGCTGCTCAAGCCATAGTTGAAGGACTGTAGTATTTGATGTACTGTGAGGGCTGCAAGTGAGAATAAATCAAGAAAGCCACTATATACATGTCTAGCAGTGCTTTAGGAATGGGCATGGAGTTCTTCAGATCTCAAATTATATGTCAGTTGGAAATCATCAGGTCAAATACAAGTAATGGATCCATTATTTTCCATTTATCCATTCACCTCCTGGTTTCAGCAATGCAGCATGCTTGTTGGTAAATGCTGCCTATCTTAAGCCTTGTTGTATCATCCTAGCGAATCCATCATGACAATGGTCATATTAATAACAGGGTTAGACAATGGATGGTTGCAACTCTTAATTTTCCATCCCTCCAGGTTTTGTCACCATCTGTATGTGGTTAGCTTGAGAATGTCTGTTCTATCCTATAGGTACCATTTGAATGGTAAAGGCCTGTTGTTTGATGTGTCTTCACTTTAATGTAAAGCACACCATTACTAGGTTAATGATCATGGGTCATCATTACAGTCACTTTGAAAAGGTGGCAGTGATGAATGGAGCCAGCAACTCTGAGGGAGGTTGATCAGTGTGAGTGCACAGTGAAGTTTATTTAAGCTGAAGTTGATAGTGGGCCTGTATGTAAGATTATTTGAGATGGGATGTTTCTAGTCACTATTTGGATAGCAGACATTCCCTGACATGGCGTTTGCCCATCCCCAAGACATTTCATTACCAGAGGGAGAGTAGCTATTGCTAGTCCCAACCTGAGCAAATCTATTGAATTCATAGGGTTTACTTCATTGTTGGCTTAATGTACAACAATTGATTCAATGGGTCTACTTTATTCGGGGAACTGTAGCCTAAAGAAGCTCTGGGTATCAATAAGGTTAGTTGTGTTCTGAACGCTGGGTTTGTGCAATACATTTGTGTATTTAGGAAAGGGTGGCTATCTGGACTCTGAGGAAAAGTGGCAAAGCAGCAGGAACCATGTCTTTTTGCTAACTGAGATAAAACCATGTCTTTTTTCTAACTGGAAAAACCCATTAGCAAAAAAAAAAAAAAAAAAACAGTTTTACCTTGGTCCCCCATGCAAGTGGAACAAGAGAACTCCAGAAGGACACCAACATCATGTGGGAAGGCAGCGGGAAAAATGGAATGTTCCTGCTGCTTTGCCACTTTTCCTCGGAGTGTGGGAAGGCTCAAAGTCTGGGAAATAGATTGAGAAGATGGAGTGTTAATGAAGGGATGACTAGGATTCTGGTCATATCATATATGAACAAGCAGATAAGATCCTATGGCTGTAGAGCAGTAAGTGTGACTCATGCTACTATGCATGTTGGGTCAGTTGCATGGTTCTCCTTTGCAAGTACATCCCTGCAAAGAGGGATGGCTCAATTGGAAGTAGCACTGTTGGACAGACAAGTGAAAGGATCTCAGACATCAGTTTGTTCCAGAATAACTGTAGTAACTGAGCAATAGTACATCAGCACTAGAGCACAGTTTGGCCCTGTAGACATTGTGGGACTGCAAGTCCCATCTGTCCTAGTCAACAAAGCCAAAAAGGCAATGGAGACTGTAATCCAACAGCATCTGGATATCCACACATTCCCAACTCCTATCTAAATGATAATAAAACAGAATGGTATAAACTTGACTGTTCACTGTTACAGTAGATTAGCCATGTAATGCTTCTAAAGACAGTCTGCAACAAATTAACAGAGTAATTAGTATGAATAAACCAACCTACTGTAACTATTTTGTGTGTGACTGTGTGGCCCTTCTGAGATAACCTCAAGGAATCACCCTTTAGGCAGTTGTACCCATGTTCCTTGTTCCCATTCCTTAGAAGTAATCTAAACAGATCACCAGCCTCTAAGGTTGCTGCCACACTACAGAAATAATGCAGTTTGACAGTGCTTTAATTATAATGGCTCCCTCCTATGGAATCCTGTGACTTGTAGTTTATTGTGCATCAGAGCTCTCTGACAGAGAATGCTAAATAGCTCACAAAACTACAAATCCCAGAAGTCTGTAGCACTGAGCCATGGCAGTTAAAGCGGTGTCCAACTGCATTATTTCTGCAGTGCGGCAGCAGCCTAGGACAGGGGTAGGTAACTGTGAAAGACTAGGAGAACTTGAAGTGCTGCAAATGTTCCCATTAAAAAAAAAAAAAACTTTTTGCTTCCAAACATCCTCTAGGGGGCACAGGAGCATGTTTAGGGGTTTCCCTGTGTCCCTAGAGGGTATTTTGAAGCCAATTTTTGTTGAAAAATTTTGCAAAATTTTGTTTTGATCCCTGGGTGGTCCAGGGGGACTCAAAACATGGGCCACAATTTTCCCACCCCTGCTGTAGGAGCAGTGCCAGTCCCTGACACATGCAGGTGGGAGAGAAATCCTAGTGTTCCACATCAGGAAGCCTGGGAAACACTGGTACAGTGGTTTGAGATTTAGACTAGAATTCTAGGGGACCAGGGTTCAAATCCCTACTCAGCCATGGAAAGTGACTAAGTAGGCAAGTCACACTCTCAGTCTTAGAGGAAGGCAATGGCAAACTTCCTGTGAATGAATCTTGTCAAAAAAACTGTAGGATGTGATCAGCGTAAGCTGGAGTTGATTTGAAGGCACATAACAACAACAATGTTGTGTTACATGAACTTTTCTTTTTTGTTGATTAATGAATTATTTGGGATTTCGCCCCAAGTCATTTTGTTGTGAGGAGGCAGAGATGTTCAGATATTTGAACAGATTCACAAGACCTGTTCCCGTCCTTGTGAAGGAACATGGAACACAGATGGTTTTTTTTCCAAATAGCCTGTCCTCTCTCCAACTTTTGAGAAGGGTCCCTTTTAAAAACAACAACAACAACACACCAGTGGTTCAGTTAGAATCATTGCCACAATAGTCCCTTTCTATTGGGTGACCATTTTTTGGTAGATATAATAACACCACTCCTTACAGCAGCATATACTTAACATGCCAGAAAGTGAGACTGCCACAGGATTTCATAGAGAGAGTGTGTATTTAATTTATTGAGTGAGAGGAAAGGGACTCCTAATCAGAGGCGGAGATAACAGAGAGATAGCAGTATGGTTGTAAGAGGAGCGATGTGTAGTTGAAAAGTTTTAGAAGGTCTGTGGAAACTTTGTGTCACTGGCCAATGTGAATGTCCAAGGCAAGAGCAGAAACTAAAAGCTGCTTTTGTTGTACAGCTGATGGGCTGCATTTAAGTTGTTATTGGCAAGTGCCTGCTCATGGGACCTTGGGAGTTTATAAACTGGAGTGCTGATGCTTTTAGGTTCAGAGTATTGAGGACCCAAGATAAACAAATCTGCTGGTGAGAGTGACTAGTGTTAGGTCAGGCTAAGGGTCACTGAAAGGTCAAGCCGCCTCCAATCTGGATATTTTAGTTGCCTATTTACCTACAGGAAAAAAGGCAGGGGCTGCTGAAACACATTCTGATCCCAAGATTCCTGGTTGCAGAAACAGTCTGACTGGCTGGCCATGTAAGGGAAGGGAGCAGGTAATCTCAGAGAAATCTTGTTTCTTGGAAAGTACCAAAAAAGAGGAGTCAAGCAAGTATTCTGCTATGGGTGGGCTACTTTGGTGGGTCTATGGGCCACTTTCCTGCCCCAGCAGCACCCTTTAGGGGCTGCATGGAAAGCCTAAAATGCACTCTCCCCAAATTTGTTGTTAACTGCCATCAAGTCGACTTCAACTTATGGTGACCCTATGAATGAGAGACTTCCAAGTCACCCTGTCATCAGCAGCCTTGCTCAGGTCTTGCAGACTTAGGTCTGTGACTTCCTTGGTTGAGTCTATGCATTTGTAGTGGGGTCTTCCTCTTTCCCCATTGCCTTCTACCCTCCCAAGCAATATTGTCTTTTCTAGTGAGTCATGTCTTTTGATGTTATATCCAAAGTACAACAGTCTTAGTTTAGTCATCTTGGCTTCTAGGGAGAGTTAGACTTAATTTGCTCTAGGACTCATTTATCTGTCTTTTTGGCAGTCCAGGGTGTTCCCAGAATTCTCCTCCAGCACCACATTTCAAATGAGATGATTCTCTTTCTGTCAGCCTTCTTCACTGTCCAGCTTCCACAATCATACACAGAAACTATGAAAACACAATAGCATGGACAATCTTGACTTTGGTACTCAATGTTATATCTTTACACTTCAGGATCTTGTCTAGTTCATTCATCACTGCCCTTCCAGGTCCTAGTCTTCTTCTGATTTCTTGACTGTAATCCCTATTTTAGATTAATGACTGAGCCAGACTATAGGAAATCTTTGACTATCTCACTGTCTTCAATTGTCTACTTTAAAGTTATGTAAATTAATTGTGGTTATTATTTTTGTTTTCTTAATGTTCAGCTGTAAACCTGCCTTTGCATTTTCTTCCTTGACTTTCTTCAGTAGTTGTTCCAAATCTTTGCTGTTTTCTGCTAGTAGTATGGTGTCATCTGTATATCTTTAATTGTTGATCTTCCTTCCTCCAGTTTTTACACCTCCTTCCTCAGAGTCTAATTCAGATTTCATATGATACCTTCAGCATACAAATTAAACAGATAGAGTGATAAGGTGCAGCCTTGCCTGACCCCTTTGCCAATTGGAAACCATTCTGTTTCTCCATATTCTGTCCTAATACTGGCATCATTTCCTGAGCACAGGTTACTCATTAGGGTAATAAAATGCTTCTTTAAGACAGAGCCATAATTTTTCATGATCTACACAATCAAAGGCTTTACTATAATCTATAAAGTACAGCCTTATTTTCTTCTGAAATTCTTTGGTGCCCTTCAATTATCCAATGTATGTTTGCAATATGATCACTTGTGCCTCTTCCCCTTCTGAACCCAGCCTGGATGTCTGGCATTTCTCACACCACACTTGATAAAAGTTTTTGTTGTAGAATTTTGAGCATCAGTTTGCTTGCATGGGAGATTAATGCAATGGTCTGGTGGTTACTGCAATTCCTAGTATCCCCTTTGTTGTGGACAGGAATGCATATTGCGCATTTCCAATCTGTGGGCCATTCTTTTGTTTTCTATATTCGTTGACAGATTTTAGTTAGAACTAGAGTAGATTCTGTCTGTGTTGCTTGACACAGCTCTATTGGTATTCTGTCTGTTCCTGGTGATTGATTTCTCCCAAGTGCTTTGAGTACAGCTTCCAATTTATTTTCTAAAATTGTGGGTTCATCTTTGAATGGTTCTTCCTTGAATGCATCTGTCATCTTTTCATCTCTTTTATATAATTGTTCATTGTTTATTGTTAATATATTGTTTCCATTGTCTTATTATTTCTTCTTGATCATGTGGTATGTTCCCTTGCTTGTCATAGAGCATCATCATTCTTGCTTTAAATTTCCCTTTGATTTCTAGAATCTTGTGGAAGAGGTCTCTTGTTCTATCTTTTTTTTTAATGTGGCCTTCTATTTATCTGCATTGACTGTTGTATTAGTTCTTGTTGTCCCTTTACCCAAGTCACTGAACAATTGTATTCAGAGTTCTGACCCTATTTCTGTCCCCTTTTACTTTTGCATCTTCTCTGTCCTTAACAGTTTGAAGAGTTTCATCTATCATCTAGTGGGGCTTTAATACCCACCCTCAAAAGCAAAGCTAAACACGGCTGAAATACTTTGGTTGAACAGTGCACATACAAACTGTTGGGAATTTAAAACATTTGAGATTGGTATCTCACTAGCAGAGTAAAAAAATCATGCTTCAGCAGAAGTGTTACATAGCTAAGCCAGCCACCAACCTTCAGTCTCCCACACACACAGAGTCTAGCTAAAACAATAAACAGGCTTAGTCTTCTTTAGAAGTATAAAAGGTAATTTACTTACAGAAGTTCTTGTGCATCATCAAGAATACACAGGTACATCATCTTGAAATATGCATGCAAGCAGGAAATAAAATAAGAGTTCTACATGCTACTAGCAAGGATGAGCTCCATCTCCAAAGGTAAAAAAGAGGAGAGGAGGTCACTCGTGGCTTCTCTCACAAAACAAAAGAAAGTTGTGAGCCTCATGGGCTACTTTCAGGGAACAAAGAAAGGCTACCTGCAACTGGAAGAGAGGGGACCATAAAACAAGTAAACAGGAAATTAGGCTATAAAACATCGCTTCCATGCACTTCAGCTCTTTAATTACCACACAGCCCAATGCATGCAAAGGTTGCAAATATCTCAACACAAACACCCCACGAACTGGTAAATTACCATTCATGGGCCTATTTCACATTACACAATTATAGCTATGATTCCACTTTAACTGTCATGCCAACATTCTATGGAATCCGTGGCTTTGTAGTTTGAATAGGTATTAGAGGTTTCTGGCTGATAATCTAAATTACCTCTTTGTCCATTGCAAATTCCAGGATTCCATAGGATGGAACCATGAAAGTTAAACTGGTATCATAGTGCTATAATTGTGTACTATGAAGTGACTTCTGAAGGATTCCAGAAGAGGACTTCCAGAAGGATTCCACCTTTTTTCTTTTTTCCTCCTTTAATTTTTTTTAAACCAGGTTGAGAGGAGTCTGGGATGACAAGAACCACCTTTGGGGGTGTTTGAAGTGCCAAGGCAATACTCTGCCCACCCTTTCATTATACTCTGACACATCTGGAGGGCACCAGACTGAACAAGGTGATATTTCAGTATGAAGTATGAGAAACAAGTGGCCATTTTATTTTAAGTGGGAATTAGTTTCAGGTGCCCCTAGGTTGAAGATGGTACAAAGAGGGTTTAAAACATACACACAGAAAGACACACATTTTAATATGAAGAGTGTAAAATCTGAACACCATATGTCATTCTAACATTTTTTGAGAGCATTGTGTACATCTTGCTGAAAGAAAGAGATCCATCCTTGATAGCAGAGAAGACTGGGGAGGTGGGGAAGAATGCAAATGACTTTCAGCCACGAGAGGGTAAAAGATACTTTGAGGAAGTAACCAATCCACATGTGGATAAGATGGAAAGGTAAGAAGAGTGACTGGTACAAGTTGATCTATTGGTGAATGGCTGCATCATCCTTACTGTGCATTTCTTACACATGATCCAGAAGATATTTTAAACTAGGGGTGCAATTATGTATCAGAAAACTACATGACCTCAAAATATTTTTATTTATAAAATATTAATTTATTTATAGTTTATTTTAAGTCTTCATTCCAACATGAGTGTTTTCTCTCTCTTTCTCTGTCTTGGCCAGAGGTTGGGGACTTTGGCCCTCCAAACGTTTGAAACTTCAGTTCCTAGAAGCCCCAGCTATGGTAAGAAAATGTGAGAGTTGCACACCAAAATATCTGGAGGTCCAAAGGTTCCCCACCTTCCTAAGGCAACTAGTTCTGTTGTCAAAATGCTGCTAACATCAAGAAGTTTTCCTAAAGTTCAACTGAAAGCTCCTGAAACATAAGCCCATTAGATTCATCCTGCCCTCTCAATACATTAACAGCACACCATAATTCCAAAACTATTTACTGTTAGCAGTGTTTCCCTAAAAGACTCTACCTTGCAAGAAGAGTTTTTCCTTCAGCATACCTCAGAGATTAGGTCCTTAAACAAATGCAGTCAGCAAAAGAAATAATTGGCTTAGATTACTTTGCCAAGTATCTGCAAACATTTAGATACATCAAACTACAGCTGTCAGCTTTAAAAACCATTGTCTCTTTAGTGACATTGTTTCTTAAGGTTTGTTACCAGAGGACAATGTTGACCAAACAGATGAATTCCACAGAAGTTGAAGCCGGCCTCCTCCTCCTCTTCAACATTGTGAAAGGTGTAGCAGTGTTTATTTAAAGCCATTCAAATATGATTTCCACTATTTAAGTTTGGAGTCAGGAGAAACTTGGCGTCTATACAACTAGAAGAGTGGCAAGTTTGACTTTTCTTGGTACCATCCAAAGCAGAATAAAAAAGAAGCTTAACACAGACATTGATTTCTTTCCTCATGGCAAAGAGAAGTACTGTAGCTTCCTTTTTTTTCTTTTTCTTTTTTTGGTCTGTTGCCGTTGTGTACCTTCAAGTTGTTTCTGACTTATGGTGAATCTATCATGGGGTTTTCTTGGAAGAATTTGTTGAAAGGGGATTTGCCTTTGCCCTCCTCTGAGGCTGAGAGTGTGTGACTTGCCCAAGGTCACCCAGTAGGTTTCCATGGCTGAGTAGGGATTCAAACCCTGGTTTCCCAGTGTCCTAGTCTAACACTCAAACCACTACACTACACTGGTTGTCATGCTACATCATTTACCACCAGTAATGCTGTAGCAGTAACATGTGGCAGTATTTGGCACTGAAAGAGCTCTTGGGGAGGCCTGGGTGCCATTTACACGGTGAAAATGTAGTGGGAAGAATTCGTGTTGAACCCTGGTTGTTTACATGTACATTGGGTCGAGCACGTGATTTTTGGAAGGGGGGGCCACCTTTTATCCCTCAACTTGCAGGACTTCCAGTCCCACGGTTTGTGCCGGTTTTTAAAAAAGTCACGGGAGGATTCGGAAAATTGGAAATGTAAACAGTCCGGGACAAGCTATCTCAGTACTAGGGGATGACCAGAAATGGTGACTGGGGGCGGGCTCAGAAATCAGCGACCAGAAAAGGAAGGGTCAGTCACTCATTCAACAGATTCAGCCTCACCAGCTGAAAACCAAGGCATCCCTTCCAGCTGCATGAAGGTTTGTGTGTGTGTGCGCGTGTACTAAATCACCCTGTTCAATGGATTTCTACACTGCAAACTCTTCAGCTTTAACCTGTTCCTCAATTGCATGTTACAAAGAGATCGTGGGTGGAGGATCGCCCATTCATCCCCTGCCTTGATCACCTCCCTGGGTCTGAACAGATAATCAAACATTCACCCACCCACCCCCAAGGCACAGTAAAAAAATGCCAGCGTCTGAGCGGATGATCACACTTTCATTCATCCCCCTCAAGGCACAGTAAAAAATGCCAGTGTCTGGGTCTTTCAAAATGCCTTGTGTGTCACTGGCTTGAAACCTTCACTCCACAGCTGCTTCTGCTTAAAGGGTTAACATTTTAAAGAGACAGGGCAATCACCCCCGGCACTCGGCTTGTACTGGCTTGGGCTTGTGTGTGTGCGTGCTCCTTCCCCCCCCCCAGTTTAGCTGGCTTTACATGGTGTTCTTTCATTTCTAAAGAAAAGCACAGGGTTTAGCCACTGATTGCTCCTGCCTCCCCCGATTCCTTCCCCGATCCCCTCATCCCCAAAGCAACACTCATTAACCCCCTCATTCCCAACCAGAAACCTGAACAAACATTTGAGCCAGCCAATAACATTGCTTGTGGCGCAGAACTCTAAAGGAAGTATGTCACTGAGGTTGTGAAAACACCAGTAATTGCATCCTTGATTGACAGCCAAAAAACACAAAATCCCGGTATGCTAAACATGTGTAAACAGCAAAAGCACGGGATATAAGAGTGAGAGATAAATGAAAAAATACGGGACCTGATGCCGTGTAAATATGAATCACGGGATCTTCCGGAATTTCATTAAGAGGGACAAAAATCGTTTAAACAGCGCAGGACGAATATGGGATCAGGAAGTCCTGGTACGCCCCGCAACAAAAATTGCCATGTAACTGGCACGCAGGAACTATATCTGGTTCTAGAGCAAAACGCCATGTTTCTAAGGAGCTCAAATAAAACATGCATTCAGCCCCTTTATCCAGTTGAAATCCAATCATTAGGTATCATACAATGAATTCCTACTTTAATTTTTACTGCCAGCTCCTTCAGTTGTACTTTTAGTCCTGATATTGCAAAAGGGAGACAGAATATATGTTTAAATGATAAAATCACCATCTGCTCTAAAAAGACTAATATTTTCTTAAATGAAGTATTATGAATTCCAAAAGTGCACCTACAGGCTTGTCTACACTGTGGGTAAAAATCTGATTGAACTTTGGACTACTTTGACCCAGAGCTGGCAAAACCCAAATCTGACTCATCTGGATTTTTATCCCCAGTCAGATTAGCCTGCTGCTGTGGGTCCTTGGCACCACTGCCTCTTGCATGCAGCCGCTCATTCTGAACTTAGAATGACTGACTGAACCAGGGCTCTGCCTTCCAGGTGCGTGGTCATTCATTCTGAGGACAGAACAAGCAGCTGCACCCAATACACTCACTTTTTCTGACTTCAGAACAAGCGGCCTCACACAGGGCTCTCCCTTCCTGGAGGACGGCTGCTCATTCTGAGGCAGAAGGAGTGGCTGCACTATACACTCTCATTTATTTATTTATTTATAGAATCATAGAATTGCAGAGTTGGAAGAGACCACGAGGGCCATCCAGTCCAAACCCCCTGCCACGCAGGAAATCTTGATCAAAGCATCCCCGACAGATGGCAATCCAGCCTCTGTTTAAAGACCTCCAAGGAAGGAGACCCCACCATGCTCCGAGGGAGTGTGTTCCACTGCCGAACAGCTCTTACTGTCAAAAAGTTCCTCCTAATGTTGAAGTGGAATCTCTGTTCCTGGAGCTTGCATCCATTGCTCCATGTTCCAATCTCTGGAGCAGCAGAAAACAAGCCTGCTCCATCCTCAACGTGACATCCCTTCAAATACTTAAACAGGGCTATCATATCGCCTCTTAACCGTCTTTTTTCCAGGCTAAACATACCCAGCTCCCTAAGTCTCTCCTCATAAGGCATAGTTTCCAGACCTTTCACCATTTTAGTTGCCCTTCTCTGGACACGCTCCAATTTGTCAATATCCTTTCTGAATTGTGGTGCCCAGAACTGGACACAGTATTCTAAGTGAGGTCTGACCAAGGCAGAATAGAGTGGCACTATTACTTCCCTTGATCTAGACACTATACTTCTATTGATACAGCCCAAAATCGCATTGGCCTTTTTAGCTGCCGCATCACACTGTTGGCTCATGTTCAACTTGTGGTCTACTAGGACTCCTAGATCCCTTTCGCACGTAGGATCTATACCCCTCTCTTCAGCCACGTAGGATCTATACCCCTCTCTTTAGCCACAAAGCTATCAGAGCGGCTTACAAATTGTTTTAAGCAATAACAATTCACACATCTATACCACATTAAGCAGTTTCCAATGTGTGTTAGCTAATTGCCCCCACAAGCCGGGTACTCATTTTACCGACCTACAAAAGGATGGAAGGCTGAGTGAACCTTGGAGCCCTCTGGGGTTTTGTTTTGACCTCAGAACCAGTAGTTGCATGCGAGGAAAAAAGAGCCAGTGGCAGCAGCTCTGAGGAGGGGTGTGGGATGGCAGCACCTGTCAGACCGAGATTGTCTTGCCTCCCCACCTCCACCTCCATCCCAAATCCAATGTGGATCCTTTGTTCATGCTACAGTTTTCGCCAGAGTTTCCAGCAAACTCTGGAGAAAACTCAGAGTTTTCTAAAACCCAGATTTAGGTGGTATACCCCAAGTCTGTTGTGGATAGGGCCGTATGTCATGTGGTATTATTGCACCAGATTTGTGCAGGGTTTTTTTTTTTTTTAATTTTTCACCAGTGTAGACAAGGCCTATGTCTCAGCTCAGAATGGTTGCAAGGAAGTTTTTAAAATTCATCAAAAGAGTATAAGAAAATATTTAATGTTATTGGTAAAATGAAAGAGAAAAGAAGCAGCATGGGGGTGGGGAGCAATGAAATAACAGCTAATCTTGCAATCGGAAAAGAGTCATCACAGTGTTTTCCTTTCTACACAGCACATGGGCTGGTCAGAGCATACAATACCAGGCAGTGCAAAGGCCTTGTAGCCTTCTGTTTCAATAGTTTGTTGATATAAGGTGGAGTTTCACATTATTGTGATGGCGGCAGCTTCCTGCCATGGTTTCTGATTGTCATAAATCAAAACTGCATTGGGAAAGGGTGAAATTAGCTGGAAGGTGGGGTATAAATGGAATTAAGTATGAATGATATAAATTAACTAAATATTGGAAGATTTGCTAATAACTGAACTGCTATTATTAATAATAATTGCTATTATGGTTATTGTTAATTTAACTGAATAGTTAAATCTTTATGATTTAATCTTTATGATGACATTGTAAAAGAAGATCCTGAAGTAATAAAAATACAATAAGTAAATAAATAAATAAATCAAAACAGCATTACTGGCCTTTTTCTTCATGGTGCTAAGTAGCAGTAGAATGTTTAAAAAACTTCCAAATACAAAAGAGGAAAGAAAGAATCAGCATCTGTCCGTTCTGATGAAACAATCTCCAACCTAGCCTGGGAATGCCTAAAAAAATGTAATAATTATTGATTTTCCATAAACAGAAGCAGAGCTTGTTGCAACAGGAAGTCTGTTTCTTTTCATTTTATGGTGACAAGGGGAACAACATCCTTCATTTTACTGTGCAACCCATGGAATCCTGGGGTTTGTAGTTTGGTGGGGCACTGGCACTATCTGGCAGAGAATTCTAAGTACCCTCCCTAAACTGCAAATCCGAGGATCCATGGCAGTGTTCGAATCCCTGCTCAGCCATGGAAGCTCCCTGGGTGACCTTGGGCAAGTCACACTCTCTCAGGCTACTGCCACACTACAGAAATAATGCAGTTTGACACCATTTGGCTCTATCATATGAAAGCCTGGGATTTGTAGTTTGTTGTGGTACCAGAGCTTTCTGACAGAGTGGGCTAGTTGTCTTACAAAACTACAAATCCCAGAATTCCATAGCATTGAGCCATGGTAGTTAAAGCAGTGTCAAACTGCATTATTTCTGCAGTGTGGCAGCAGCCAGTCTCAGAGGAAAGGAAAGGCAACCTCCCTCTTGACAAATCTTAAGAAGGAGGCCCCATGATAGTGTTGCCTTACGGTCAACATAAGTCAGAAACAACTTGAAGGCACACAACAACAACAATATAAACAGAGGCAGTTATAAATAATTCACAAACATGTTTTCCTTGTGGTTCAGCAGTACTCTCATTCATTCCCAGACCTAGAGCAGATACATTCTGTATTTTCTTCTACAGAAGTAGCAGTAGGTGACTGTACTTTGTTTTGTTTTGTTTTAACTAAACAATCCAGTACCAAATGACTCAGTAATCTATAGCTAGGTTACCTAAACCAATAAAAATAAAACAATGTACAGTATATAACTTATTCTGTACCAGATGCTAACCAAAGGTGGTGCTATCTTTTCCTAGTGCTATGTTTGAAAGGTTTAGAGGCTTATGAGTCACATTTGTCTCATTCATGGGGAAAAAAAGTATGAAAGACCCACTGGCCTAAATCCCGTTGTTAGTCTCAACTACAGTAGAGCTGTCGAATCCTTGGAAAAATAGTTGTTGTTGTTGATGAGGATGATCTTTATATACACCCTCCCTTTCCCTTAAAATTGAAACTCCAGGCAGCTTAAAATGAGTACAATGTGGTTAGAAACACACAAAAGATCAACATTAAAGTAGAATTAAGCTACTAACTATATTAGAACTATTTATAGCCTATGTTGACAGCCACTAAACAGCTTCAGTGCTTCAGTATCACCAGTGATGAATCCACTCTGGGTTTCATCTGAGGAGATTATCAGACGATCCCTTTAAAATGTTCTTTTGCCGGCATAAATAAAACCATTTTCATGCTGGCAAAAGAACACTTCCCACTGCACTTACCTTCTTTTCCTGGCAAAGGTAGCCCGGTAATAAATTTCCTAATTTGAAATCCCGTGAGATTTCATTGTGCGGGAAATTCAAAAATAAAAACAATAATAAAGCCTAAAAAGTGACACCATGCACCTATACACACTTAAAAAGTCCCAAGTAACCTGGGGAGGGTCATAAAAAGCAAAACTTCTCACTGCAGTAACAGGATTTAAATAGCCCGAGGTTTCACATGCCGGCAGTGCTGGCACCAAACAAGAACTGGGGTATCTGAAGCTATCAATAAGAAGAAACACCAGCAGAGCGCAAAAGGATATTGTCATTTGATATAGGTGTCCTTTTGCATTCTGCTGGTGCCACATTAGCCGTGTCTGATAATCTCCTGAATTTTAAAGGAGCAATCCTATCCAGACCTATTTTGGAGATAAAATGCAGCACCTTGGACAGTTTCTTTAAAGTCTGGACTAAAACTCTCTCTTCCCCCCCCCCCTATTTCCAAATACTGTAGTTTTCTTTTGGTGTATTGGTTGCTACATATTGTTGTCCCTCTCACTGCCCACTCCTTCAGACAGGGAATGAAACAGCCAATGACACACTTCTCTATGCCGGCCAATGACACACTTCCCTATGCCAGGCATAGAGAAGGGCATGGAGCTAGTCCCTTCCCGCTACCTTAATCAGTCAGCTCCAGAGATTTTGGAGGAGCTGAAAAAGAAATGGGTGAAATTAGCACCCCTCCTATTCCATTTCTTTAAAAGAGAATATAGCTTATCCACCCTTCCAGTGTTACAATAAGAGAACCAGAAGGGGAGGATGCTACCACCACTTCCTTCTCTTTTCACTTGGTGGTCTCCTCTCACAGAGACAGGTCACTGGAAACACACTTGGTCAGTGTTCCAGTTTCTACCCTGGCTTCCTAGAGTCTTAAACCATCTTCCTCCAAGCCAGTGCCTACCATCCCCAGCCAGCATGACCATTGTCCATGTTGGTTGGGGATGATAGAAGTCATAGTTCAGCATAGTTAGAGGGCACCAGGTTGGAGAAATTTGGCCTAAATGGAGTCAATCACACATCATAGCTACTTACTTCCTTGTGTTTTGGTGCAATCTCTGTGATATCACCTCATAGGAACTTCTGGAATATACCATTTATGTGACATAGTAGACTATGGTGGAAATTGTCCAGCACACCAGTTGAACTGCCATTGCCAGCATTCTTCATTATTGGTTCTATTGGTTAGGGATTCTGGTAGTTGCAATCGAACAGCATCTGCAGAGCCTCACAGTTCCCATCCCTATGTTAGAACAGCAAAAGCATGCATAAAGAGAGATTTTGTTCTTTATTACAGCAGCATCCAGGTTATTACAGAACCTTTCAGAGGGTAGATTTTCACATGAGTAGAGTGACCATTACCTTAGCTGTTGATCTTAAGTGTGGGTCTTCTGTGTATTAAATGCTTTATGTATATATTTAAGTGATATCTTGTATTTATAAGGCTATCACTAGTACTTGGACTCTGTGGACAGACTAGGTCATACATCCAAAACAAATAAATAGGAACACTGAGCTAAGTTCTGCATTTGCACACAGGTTTTGAGTCTTTGTGTCCTTGAGTCAGTTACAGAACAGAGGTGCAAGCCAGGCACTTTCCTTTGAAATAAACACCAAGAGTTCCCACTGGTTCTAGTGGGAACTGAATGGCATTCTTCCTCTTCTAACAAGTAAGCCTCTATTATGACTAAAACAGAAGGCCACAAATTTAGTCACTTTGTATCTTCTGCAAGGATTTGATGGTGCTAATGAGCAAAAAGACCTTGATGCTTGTGACATCATGGATAAGAAAGTGGGGAAAGCAGCAGATGTCTGACCTTGCCGATCTTGTTACTACCCTTTTGCTACTGCAGTGAATAACATCTTTCCAAGGTTTCAGTACCAAAAACAAGGAAGAGACAATAGACTTAAAGTCAAAATCTTCAAGGTAACATATTGGGCAATTATGGTAGCTCCACTACTGAAGGAAGTAACAGTGATCCAAAAATGTCTGGCAGTGAAATATGGAGTAGTAGTGGTTGTTGTTGTTGTTATTGTTGTTGTTGTGTGCCTTCAAGTTGTTTCTGACTTATGGTAAGTCTAAGGAAAACCTGTCATGGGGTTTTCTTGACAAGATTTGTTCAGAGGAGGTTTTTCCTTTGCCTTTCTTTAAAGCTGAGAGAGCGTGACTTGTCCAAGGCCACCTGGTGGGGTTTCATGGTCAAGCAAGGATTCAAACCCTGGTTTCCAGAGTTATTATCCAATACTGAAACTACTACACCACACTGGAATACAAGTCATAAAATCATGAGGTAATACTAAACAGGTTAAATTCACCAGTTAATCTGGATAGAATCAGAGAATACTTTGTTTATACAATAGTCACTTTAGAATTTCCCTCATGGTCAGCTGGTTCTCTTTAGCTTCCAGCTATATGATGAGCAGGTTGTATTCAACAGAACAAACAATGTATTAAAGTTATTTAGTTTTGTTTGTTTATTAGTTATGTTTATATCCTTTCCTCCAAAGTAATCAAGGGAGACGCTTCACGTGATTCACCTCCTTCTCTGTACTTTATCCTCACATCAACCCTGTGAGGTAGATTAGACAACTGAGAAAGAGTGACTGGCCCAAGGTCAGACAGTGAGTTTCATGGCTAAGTGCAGACTTAAACCTGCACCTTCAGTACACTGTGTGTTTACTGGCACTGGGTGTTTGGATGAAATAGACTTGACTACACACATAATTGTTTACAAAGATATCTTTTCAGTGGAATTCTCATTGGGTTCAGAAAATACTTCAAAACTCACATAATACAAATCTGTTATCCCTGTGTATGGATACTAGTGTTATACTAAGAGTTCCTCCAAATCTGCTGACACCCTTATGTTATTAGCCATGTCCAAAGGAGAGTGCCAAAATGTAGGCAGTTGTGTGGTTCCACACCAACAAATCACTTCTAGAAGTTTCCATTTCTACCAGGAGCAGATCTTTGGTAACAGTAATAGTTCTTAATTCCCAATTCAAGAACAAGTCACCTGAAAAATACTTTACCTAATAACAGGGATAGCTCACAACAATGTATTGCTGCTGAGAGAACTCATCCCTCTCCTTCTTGTGAATACTGTTGATAAACTGTGGAAGAAGGGAGCCTGACATGGTGAATTAGAGTGAGGGGGTGGGGGTAGACAAATCATGTTATCCCTTCTAAACAAAATGTCTAATCCCTGAGCTCTGGTCTCATAACACCGATAAACTCTATCAAATATACCTCTGTAGAAGGTGGAACACAGAGCAAGACCTCAGATGCTGAATGCAATGCACGAACACATTGAAGCATGCTCTTTAGGGCTTTTTATATAATAACCAGCACTTTGCATTGGGATCAGAAATTAACTGGAAGCCAACGCAAAAAATAATAAAATTGATGAAAAACAAATACCAGATATTCACTAGTCACTGAATTTTGCAATGGCTGAAGTTTTCTAACACTCTGCGAGGGCAAGCTCACATACTGTAGATCCCATTGTGATAGTCCAACCTGGATGTGACTAAGGCGTGATGTACAAGAGCGAGATGTCCAAGAAAAGGCACACCTGGTTTAACACCTAGTTTAACAAGCCAAAGCTGAGCAAAGGCAGTCCTGGCCTCAGCTTTCATGTAAACCTTCAAGAGCAAAGCCAGGCTGAGGATCTCTTCCAAACTGTAGAACCTGTCCTTTCAAGGGGAACTCATCCCCACCAGGTCAGCCAGCCCAGATCAGCTCTAATAATGATCAGAAGCACTACTGTCTTCTCAGGATGAAGTCTTCATTGATTTACCCACTTCCAATCCATCACTACACCCGAATCCCTCACAAAGCAATTTGCATTATAACAAAAGTGGGGGAGGGAGAGAGAGGGAGAGAGAAAGAGAGAGATGGCCATCATCTCCATATGGATAGCACCCCTCTCCACATTTTTTGGTCAACATCCCTCTTCTCTACAGAAGCCAATTCATATAGATATTTAAACAGGGCAGGGTGGGTAGAGGCAAGTTTCTCTCCAATGCATTGATGGCAGAAAAATTAGCCGTTTTCAGTACGATCACAGCCACAAAGCAAATTCTAAAATGTATCTGAGCAAACACCTCCATCCTCTAAAACCTGTGTATGGCAATGGATAATCCTCCCTCCCTCCCTCCCCCCCCCTTTTTTTTGGCCTACAGCTTCCAGAATACACTGGGCTGTATGGCAAAAAGTAACATTTCCAAGCTCTGACCTAGGCCATGGCTATGGCAAGTTTCCTTTCCTTGGTTCCATAGACTCATTCTTATCAAGATGATGCACATTTCATTTACTGTGAATGAAACTGTGGCACTACTCCCAGTAGCTTTTGCTGTTGCCAAACTAAAGTTTAAAAAAGACACTAAAACTCTAAACATTTCTCTCTCTCTCTCTCTCACACTCACACACACACACACACACACACAGAGGGGGGGAGAGAGATTAAGGACAAGGGAGAAAATATCTTGGGAGCAAAAAGGGAGGAGGAGGAAGAGAAAAGAAAAATGAGAATGACCATTACACCCAATTAAACACTAAAACACAGGAAAAGAAAGACAGAATGGAAGATTAACAGGGACTTATAGGGATGCTCAGCCTGGCTTAGTTTGAGCACTTGGCTCTACTCTGTGTCCTCACTTGTATCACAAGAGCCAAGAACAAAGTGAACTGTAGAGACTGTCCATGTACTTCACCACTGGGCCAGCTTATATCTTCTGTGTCTGTCAAGCCATCATACCAGTAACACTTGGCCCTCCCACTGATGTTGTTCATGTGGCTAGAGACAGCTCTAGGCTCTGCCTTATACATTCATATTTGCCCTGCTCATTTTGCTCTTCACAGACAGAAAATTAGAGTTCATTTGCAAAGATGGAGAAGATGGCATGCTTGTTCTACATCAGGGTAAAGTGGCCCAAGACCCTACAGCTAAATCTATCCCTCCTGGAGCCCCAGCCTGCCTTTAGCATTCCCCAAATGGCCACACCAGTCTTTTCTATGACATCTTTTGGTGGTATCCCAGATTTGGGATGAGGTTTTTTCCTCATTGTAAAAGGCTGAAATGCCTTTCCTGAGGCCTAGTTATTGGCTGGAAGAGTTTTAACTTAAAACATGCTGGCATTTTTTAGTGTCACCCTTTTGCCTTTGGAACCGTCCATCACTGGAATGAGCCCAACTCATAACTTCTCTAAAAATGATTCGTACTGAAAGAGGTTCTGTATCCTTGATGTACAGCTTGGTTGCCATTTTTCCTTATGACTAAATGCATTTCTTCACAGGCTCATTCAACAATCACTGGGGTGATTTTAAATTAAAATTAATGGACTCCTAATTGCAAAAATGCAGTGACTAGCCAATGATATTGGAGTTATTTGGATGGCTCTGATTCTGCTTCCACTTTGAGATTCAAGTTCAGACAAGTAAGCTCAACTCAGTTCAGAACAACCTCAATGTGATTTCTTTTGCAAGGTAACCCTTTGCTATATTTGTTTTTCATTAATATGTGTCCTTATATGTGACAGTGAAGCTTCCAACACTGATTGGAATGTCTGATTATGGTGCTTGGAATGGCCAATTACTTAGGGAACAATACAGTTTTTACAGTCCATTTTCTGTGAGGGAAGGATTAAAAATCTTATGTAGAAGGTAGCTGGGATGGCAAAGAGGTCTTGGGAGGTAGAGAAGCAAAGGGGCGTGGAATCCAGAGTCTGAAATAAGGGTAAGAGTAGACAGTGAATTATATAAAAGAAACCTGAAGGATGTGGTGGAGTATGAGATTAGAATACAAAGAAAGAGGCCATGGAAAATATGCACAGCTAAGTGCTATGCTCAACAATAGCTAACAAACAGTGGGCTACTAGTGGTGGTAGCTTAAATTTCACCTAATAATGTGAAATTACCAGCCAGTTCTTTTAAAATGCCCATTTCTATTGTCAAATATTCACAGATGCTGTAAGAAAAGAACTATTATACCATTTTAGCAGTGCTTTAAACATCCATTTGTTACAAGGTAATTCAAAAGGCAAAGCATCTCTATCACTTTTTCTTCATGCAAGGAAAATCCCAGCTACTGATTTTCTTCCTGTCATATACCTGTTAAAAGCATAGAAGGTCATCTGGAACAAAAGATGGCAATGAACATTGCCTCCTTTTTGGTCATAATTAGACAAAAGAATATTTGGCACACAACAATTCAACTGAAGAGTGCGTACAGGAGACACAAATTATTCACCTGTTATCCTTGCTCTCTGCCTGCTCCAAATTGCTTTAAGAAAGCTCTTGAGCTCGAGGAAGACCATGCCTGATCAAACAAACATTCCAAAGTGGGAGGAGAACAGAATGAAATCAAGGTACTTGGAGCCCAAATTTGTTACCTTTGCATTTTTTTACCTTGAAAAACTGGTGTCCCCAATGTGCTGAGAAAATACTTGGACAGAGTCTTTATTGCCCACTATTTGCTTAGCAATAATCTCTCTGCATCATATGCCTGCTGGTGAGAACTCTACCTTAGCGAGCAAATAGAAGGCCTCCGGACACTGACCCTCAAAAGGCTGAGTTTGCTAAAGCCATTGCACATAGATACAAGGCAGTCTCAACCATTTTTAAACTGAATGCAGGGGACAATTTTCAAAGGTGCATGTGACACAAAGGGGAACCGTTTGTATCTAACACGCAAAATGACAGAACCAAGACTCAAAGTAATCTTGAAAGGCTGGAATGCTGGGCCCCAAACCAATGGAATGCAATTCAGCAGCGGTGAATGTAAAACCCGGTATTTAGATACATGTTTTTAAAAGAATGAAAGGCACAAGCATAGCAGGAAGAGAATCTGGCCTAGGAGGAGTTCATGTGAAAAGGAGCTGGGTTTCCTAATCAATCACCAGACAAGCATGAGCCAGCAGTGTGATAGACCGCATAAGCAAAAGGATAGGGACCAGATCACAAAAGGTAGTAATTTTACTTTATTCTGCTTTGGTTAGACCATGTCTGGATTACTGTGTCCTGTTCTGGGCACCACACTTTAAGAAGGACATTTGACAAACTAGAATGTATTCAGAGAAGAAAGATTAAGACCATGAAGGGCCAGGAAATCAAATTATAGTACAGCTGGGTGTGTTGACCCTGGAAAAAAGAAGACTAGCTAGAGATAGGGGGCTGTCTTCAAACACCTGCTGGAATGCCATGCAGAAGGCGGAGCAGAGTTGTTTTCTCTCTGGTTTTGGAGTTGTTGGTCCAGCTGGTAGGACTACAACCAAAGGGTAGAAATTGCAAAGAAGTAGATTTTATCTAAATATTAGGACAATCTTCCCTATGGTAAGAACGTTGGCTACCTTACAACATAGTACAGTGGCAGCTGGTGGCTTCCATTTTAGTGCGGTAGAAAATCTGCTCTGGATTTTAATCTGGAATTTAAAGGAGCTATCCAAGGCACTGAATTCTAACTTTAAAATAGGCCCAGCACCTTGGACAGTTCTTTAAAGTTCAGACTAAAACGTGGAGTGGATTCACTACACCAATGACATGGGAGCCACCAGTTGCCATTGTTGTAGAAGGCTCCCTTTTACTGGAGGTACTTACGCACATGCTGGGTGTCCTTCTGTCAGGAATGGGATAGTTACAAAATTTCCACACTGATCAGAGTTTTGGACTAGATTTGTGGATCTCAACCTTTACTACCTCAAGACCCACCAAACACTCTGGCATAGATCCTGGGTTCCACCCTATTAAAAAAAACACACACACTTTTAAAAAGAGAAGCATATTTATATGCTTATAGACAATCTTATTATACTGATCATTTAAGTTAACTTTTAAGGACATGGAAAAAATGCAGTATATTGCTGGGAATAAACATAAACAAAAATAATAGTCCCATTTATAGTGGAAAACTGAAATTACACAGTGGAGCATTAATTTTACTGCTAAAGTCTGTCAAACACAGAGAATTAACTGGAGTAGTGTTACTGGGAGCCAGTATGGTATAGCGATTTGAGCTCTGGACTAGGACTCTGAAGACCAGGGTCTGAATCCCCACTTGGCCATAGAATCCCACTGGGTAGCCTTGGGCAAGTCACACATTCTCATAGAGAAAGGCAAAAGGAAGGAAACCCCATGATAGGTTCACCTTAGGGCAGGCTTTCTCAACCTTTTTATCCTGGAGGAACCCTTGAAATAATTTTCAGGTCTCAGGGAACCTCTGCATAAACATTATTCTATATACTTCTATCGCTTCCCCCCAAGATCACAATCTCATGAGGAAACCCCTAGCAATCTCTTGTGGAACCCTAGGGTTCCAGGGAACCCTAGTTGAGAAACACTATCTTAGGGTCTCCGTAAGTCAGAAATGACTCAAAGGTACATAAAACAACAACAAAGTGTTACTGGGGATTAATTTTATTGCTGTGGCCAAGATCCACTGATGGATATCTAATACCAATAGATTCCACCCCCCCTGCTCTGTCCAACTCCAGTCACCTGTGACACGAAAAACCTTCTTCAGAGAGTTCTCCAAACCTCCAGAACACATTCTTAGGATGTACAGAGGGGTATAAAAAGGAAGGGATCTACCAATTCTGGTGGAAGCAGCAGGATCCAGTGGGCATACATCATGGGATCCTGGCCTATGACTAAAATTTCTGTGTCACACAAGTGGCTGAAGAACACTGGACTCAAAGCCACCTTCCTACTGTAAACTTCAATCATGCTGTTATTTCCATTATGATCTATAACACTTTCTCCCTGAGGAGGTCCTGGAGCAGACTTTGTCCTAAAGTACAGTGTTGTTTCCATTATGATTGAATGGGAGACATTAATTCATGTGGGGGGAACCAAGGAAAGCAACCAAGAAAAACTTGTGCAGTTAAGTTATGTTTCTTTAGAGTAAGATCTTGCTCTGTACGCCAGAAGGTTATGATAAATCACAGTTAGCTGAAGACATCTGACTGCTGTGGATATCTCTCCAGACCATCTTGACAACAACAAAAACAACATCTTGACAAAATGTAGGTCTGTGACACTAACATTGCCATTCCCCTCCCCTTCTCCTGTATGATTTTTAACACCTTTGCCAGATGAAGGAGATTATCAGACAGAGATGAAAAAAGTGTCCCCGTCTCACTACATCCTCTCCTGTCCCCCTCCCATCCTTGTAACGATATAAAAAGAAAAAAAAACAGGCCTACCTTTAGCGTGATCCTCCCCTCCCCTCGGTGGCCCAGGAGTGAATGCAGCTTGAACAGAGCTGCATTCACTTCCTGGAATGGAAATCCTGGCCATTCTCACGAGAGTACAATCGCATGGGAATTTTTTAAAAAGCTAAATAAATGTTAAAAAGTTAAACTAAGCACAAAAACACACTTTAAAAAATACAAGTAACCCGGGGAGGGTACAAAAAAGTGTGTCACTTACCTTGATCTCCCGATCGCACCTGGAAGTGTTCGGCATGGACTTCCCACTGATGCTAGCATTGTACCAGCATAACGGGGCACCTTTTCACTTGCCTGTCATTCCATTACAGAAATGGAATGGGCGATCTATTCATGGCTTAGCCCGTGAATTAAAAGGAGCGCCAAGAGAATGGAAGCAGCACAGAAGCATAACAGGATGGGGACGTCATCGTCTGATATTCAAGCCCTTTTGCGATCCTCTGGCATCATTATCACACCATATTTAGGTTATCTGATAATCTCCAAAGAATCTAGTGGAGCTTTGCAAGCTTGCATGATATATTTTATGCATTTTTGGTTGGCCTAATAAAGTTAATGCTGTTTTGTGGACTTTGAATGTCATTTTATTTTGCTGTATGGCCAAGACGGCTACCCCGGTTATGTTTTCTGAGTGCAGTGCTGTTTCCCATAATCAATAATCAATCAGGTGTAATTTACACATCACTGTGTACCCATATCAGAAAAAGCTTTCACCTTTTGAAATTTCTGCCTGCCATGCAGATGTTGAAGACCTAGAGAATCTGCTAGATGGGAGAAATGTAGCAGTTTTATCCAAAGAGTTGTAACTGTCCTGTGCAGTTTGCTCAGGTAATTGTGTATGAAGCAATATCTTTGTCTTTCAAGGTGAGATTTAAAATGTTGCCAAATTCTCAAAGAACCAAAAATACATTAGGATTACAAATAGTCTGTCATATGACAATGATGGAGTTAATAGGAGGGGGAGAATGGGGACAGAGTGAATATTTAGATGGACCAGCAATGCAAACTTACCTTCAGTTCACTTTAAAAGCCTAGTAAATCATTACACTTTTTTATTATTTACCTGGTACAAAATTCTCTAGTGGAGGAGGGGATGCACAGCCCTCTGAGGGCATGTTCTTTTTATATTCTTTTTCATGGCTTGCTCAATAGCTTTCCTGAAGCTCAAGATAAGGCAATGAATATATTCCACAAATACGTTCATAAATGTGAAATATCGGAAAGGTTGAATTTTGGCTTTGCAATTGGGTTGTTTTGTAAGAGCCCAATGTGCCAGTGCCAGGTGGGAGCTTTAAGAAGGAAGGTAGTTCTCGCACAGCCTGAGGAAGACAAAGGTTGCCTTTACACCTGGCCAGGAGGTTTAATCATCTACTATTTCCAAACATTGCAGGCTAACAATCTGCTGTGTCTGAGATCATAAAATATACCACAAAGTGGAGACAGAAGAATTGGGACTCGGTTGACCAGAGCTTATCTTTTTAAAGATGCAAGCTAGTTGGGAAATTCTTGCAAATGCTACCTCTAATAGCCTTTTTGGTGGTGGTGGTGGGGAGCAAAAACAAAAATATGTACAGAATCTTTCCTCATCATGTATAAAAGGACGTTTGAGGCTGTAGGGGCAGTGATGAGTTATACCACTGAAAGGACAAGGATCCCAGTACATAGATTTTAGATACAGAAGAGGTAAAAATATGCTATGTGAACAAAATGTGGATCAAGTTTAGCTCATCATTGCCCAAAAGAAGTTACTTTCTGTATGCTTGATCTGTAATTCCTAATATTTGTAAAATATGAATACTTTACATCATCAAGACTTGTTTTACCCAGTTATATATATGTTCACTGAAGCTCACTTGCAAGCAGTGATTTTTCCACCCAATACGTCTATTTTGTCCAGCAGTTCCCTATCTGTAAAATGGGAATGTAAATATATTAAAGATAAGAAGGTGTTCCAATGCTTTCAAGCTGGATTACATGCCTAACGTAACTGGTTAGATTTGGACAAGATTAAAAATACCTGTTGAATGTTATTTGCTTTTACAGTGCTATATAGTCTTTGCTGAGATTCTTGGCCCTTTTCAACAATCAGTCATAGTACAATAGTGAATCTATGGACTTTATCAGACCACCCCATGTTAATATTCTTTTGCCAGCATAAATTGTGGCGTTTTTATGCCAGCAAAAAAACCCCCTTCTACCACACTTACCTTGAGCAGAGTCAATGAGGCTTCCCCAACAGTAATGGAGCACAAATGGAACTCCATTTACTTCTGGGGTTGAGATCTCGTAGATTCTCGTGAGAAGATGCTAGCATGGGAAATTTATAAAATAAAGCAAAATACACACACACACACACACACACACACAAAGTACAGCAAAGCACAAAAACACACATTTAAAGTCCCAAGTACACCAGGGGTGGGGTAGGGGTTCATAAAAAGACTGTTCCCCTATCTGTCTGACGTGATCTCAGTCAGAAGTGTTTGCCTGTTGATGTTGCATTCATGTGAGTTCAATGGTGCAAGGATTCAAATGTCGGCAATGCTGGCAACAAACAGAACGGCAGAGCAATTGATAGCTTGGCCCATCAATAAAATAGGATGGCTTTTTAACTACGGTAGGTATGATAGCGAAAGATGTCGTTGTCTGTTATGTATGCCCTTTCACAATCATTAGGCATCCTTATGATGCCATATTTGCCGCGTCTGATAAAGTCCTATGTGTTAATATTAATGAGGTAAAATCACTTTTTTTTTTTTGGAGAAGAAAATTAAGGCAGAATGTAAAGTACTTTTTCCTCCCCATGTATTTTAATGTAATTTTGAGATTGTCTTCTAGGGTGTGATATGGGAGAGGGATGCTTTTGTTTTGTTATATTTTCCGCACCCCACCCTCTGCCCTGCCTCCCTTGCTTGAGTTTTTTATGCCATGGAGGCTAGAACCTGGGGCTGCAGCAGCACATGGCAAGTACAGTGGGCATCAAAGGACAGGAAAGGGAGGAGCAAGAAGAGTGCATTGCCTCATGGGACAGAGGCCAACGTGCACATTGTCTGTGCGGAAAATGAAATGAAAAAAAGGTGGACATGCAATGGACAAGGCAAGAGAATGGAGAATGGGAGAAAGAAACATGCAGAGAAAGACCAGAGGGAATCACGTGAAGCTAGAGACACATGGAGGAATGGCAGGTGGATGAGGGAAAAGAGAAGACAGAGTGGTCAGAAAGAAGTCAAGAAGTGAGGGCATGAGAACCTAAGAATAAAAAAGACTGGAGAAATGAGGAGGGCACAGGACATCAGGGCAGGACAGCAACAAAGAGACACAAGGAAGAAGCAGTGGAGGTGAAGTATTAAAAACATTAATGCAACTTTTCTTCCTTCCAAAACTCAAAATGGGGATAGATGATGGGGTATGGTGAAATCAAGGATGGATTTTTCATTTCACTTCACTAAGGTTTTTATTACAGGGCTGTAATAAAAGTTTAAATGCCAAGATAGAATCAATGTTATTAAAAATGCCTGGCCCCTTTCAATGTAATCAGGCTAACTTTAGAAGATTATCAGATGCTGTAAATATGGCATGACAACAACACCAAGAGATCACTAATGGGCTTATTTTTCACATGACATTGTCCCCGTGTCATTATGCTACCATGTTTCGCCAGTGGTTCTTTTTATTCACAGGCTAAGTTGTCAATAGATCACCCATTCTGTTACTGTCATGGAATGACGGACGAGTGAAAAGGTGCCCTGTTATGCTAGAGCGATGCCAACATAGTGGGAGGTCCATGCCAAACACTTCCAGGTGCGATTGGGAGATCAAGGTAAGTAACACACTTTTTTTTAATCCTCCCCATGTTACTTGTAAACTTTTAAGTAAGTTTAGGTGCTTGGTTTTATTTTTTTAAGTGTATTTTTCATTTTAATTTTGAATTTCCCGCGTGTTCATCCTCTTGCAAGAATGGACCAGAATTTCAACAAGGAAGTGAATGCAGCTCTGTGAGAGCTGCATTCACTCCCAGGCTTCTGAGTGGGAGGGAGTGTCACACAATTAAGGTAAGTGTGAAAGTTTTGGTTACTGTGTTGGGATGGGGACAGGAGGGGGGCAGGAGAGGAGATTGCGAGACGGGGATGCTATTTTTTCTCTCGTCTGATAATTTCCTTAGTTTCAAACCACCTCTGTCTATTACAGGTACTTACAAAAACCATATAAAGTTCATGGGGTGACCCTATGTCAACAGGCTGCTGGAACATACACATATGCAGTGTAAATATACAGTTGTCCCTTCATATTTGCTGGGTTTGGTTCCAGGACTCCCCTGTGAATACCAAAACCCATATATACTGAAGTCCCATTATATGCAATGGCATAGCAAAATGGTGTACCTTATATAAGATGGCAAAATCAAGGTTTGCTTTTTGGATTATTACTTTTTAAGAATATTTTCAAGCCAAGAATACTTAAATCCGTGGATACCAAATCCGTTGATACAGAGGGACAACTGTATTTCTATCACAGAATCATCATGAAAGCTCTTCTTTTCAGGGGATATCACATTTTTTATTAACTCAGACTGCAGTATCTTGATGCTGGGAAATTGAGATTAGTCTCCTATCTAGTTGGGAGACCATGGTTTTGAGTGATGTTTGGAATATTGCTGAATGAGTCTTATGGCTAATGAACAATATTGTCTTGACACCCACTATTGAAGTAACCCAACTATTGAGAAACAAAGAGGAGGACACATCCCTATTCCAAAGAACATATAATCTAATGTTCAGTACAGAGGAAGCAACATACAAAAAGATGGAGACAAAGGTAAACTGGGGAAGAACAAGTATTCAGTTTATTTACATGCATTCAATTGAATGGGACAGCTAGGTAGTTTTAGACCCTGACCCTACAAGGGGGTGGGGATCCTTTAAAAAGGCATGTATTTTGTTGAATTGTGAAGCAATTCGTGCTCTACATTGCTTTTATGTTTTTGATACATTAAATGAAAAAAAAAATAAACTAAAGAAAGTTTAGGACCAGAGGACCTTTTTCTGCTATTGGTCCCAGATTATGGAATGGCCTGCCGAATGAGATCCGTCACACTACCACCTTAAATATGGTAGCTTTTAAAAAACTCTTAATACGGATCTCTTCTGGCAGGCCTTTCCTGAATAGATACTTGGCCATCAGAGAGAAAAATCTTATTAGTTGAATCCCATCCAGCTTTTTATTGTGTTTTTTCAGTATTTTTAGTAATTATTAAGTATGTTTTAAATGTTTAAGTGTTTAATTGTATTTTAAGGGGTGGGTGGGATGGAGGCGGTTGTATGTATATTTTAATGCTATAAGCCATCCCGTAGAGGGCGGGATACAATTATTATTATTATTATTATTATTATTATTATTATTTGCCATTTTGTAGAGGGGCAGGATACAATTATTATTATTATTATTATTATTTGCCATATTTAAAAACTACTCTGAGAATGTGCAATTTCATTGCAACCATAGTACCATCATGAATTTGTTGTTATGTGCATTCAAGTTGACTCTCACTTACTGTGACCCTATTACAGGTTTTTTTGGCAAGATTTTTTCAGAGGGGTTTGTCATTTCCTTCCTCTGAAGCTGAGGGAATGTGAGTTGCCCAAGGTCACCCAATGGGTTTCCGTGGCTGAATCTTCCCTGGTCTTCTGGAGTCCTACTTCAACATTCAAACCCCTTTACTATGCGGGCTCTCCATCATGACTATAGGAATAACATGGAATTTCCATCTTCTGTACACAGTTAATTGAGACTTAGCACCATTGTATTATAGAAAAACTTTATATACTCTCTCTCTCTCTGGCTTTTCTTCGCAAACGAAGATTCAGAAAGGACTCATCCCACGCTTTCTGCAAGTGCGCTGATGACTAAAAAGGCCAATCTGGGATAAACAAGTCCAGTTGCAGAAAGCACAGCAGAAGGTCTCCTTGGGTGATGTTTCTGGGTTGTGATTCTTTCTGCGTTGTTGTTTCTCTTCAAGACTTGTTCGGCGTGAGTTCTCAAATAAGGCTGCAGCATTGTGGATAGTGCGTCTCTATGCCTCCCAATGTGAGGCCAGGGTGGACCATTGTTGGTGATCAATTTGGCCAAGCATGAGATGTTGTTTCAGGGAGTCCTTTTTTGTGTCGCTTTTTTGGAGCACCCGTCTTACACTGACCTGTGGCGAGTTCACCGTAGAGTACTATTTTGGGGAGGCGATGGTCCTCCATCCTAGAAATGTACCCTGCCCAGCGCAGCTGTATTCTCAATACCATGGCCTCAATGCTGGTCATCCCTGCTTGCTCAAGGACAGCAACATTTGTCACATAGTCAGTCCAGTGTATATTTAGGATTGTGCGTAGACAGCACTGATGAAAGCGTTCGAGAAGTCGTAAGTGTTGGCGATAGGTGACTCATATTTCAGACCCACAAAGGAGAATAGACAGTACAATGGCTCTATACACACTGATTTTTGTGCTTCGCCTCAGGTGTTTATTACTCCAGACTCTTTTGTAAAGTCTTCCTAATGCGCTATATGCCTTTGCTAATCTGTGATTGATCTCTTTGTCAATCTTGGCATCTGAGGAGATGATGCTTCCCAGGTGGGTGAACTGCTGGATGGACTTAAGCACAGATTTGCTGTCAACAATGTGGGGATGGTGGTGTTCGTCCTGTGGTGCAGGCTGGTAAAGAACTTCTGTTTTCTTAAGGTTGACTTCCAGCCCAAACAGCTCTGCAGCTGTTGTGAATCAGGATGTTAGACGCTGCAGAGCTGCTTCTGTGTGGGCAACAAGGGCAGCATCATCAGCGAAGAGCAGCTCACGGACTAGATAGTTTAGAGTCTTAGTGAGCCCTGGTGGCGCAGTAGTTAAATGCCAGTACTGCAAACCACCACGTTGCAAGTTCGATTCCAGCGGGCTCCAAGGTTCACTCAGCCTTCCATCCTTTTGTAGGTCAGTAAATTGAGTACCCAGCTTGTGGGGGCAATTAGCTAATACACATTGGAAACTGCTTAATGCAGTGTAGATGTGTAAATAGCTGTTGCTTAAAACAATTTGTAAGCCGCTCTGATAGCCTTGTGGCTGAAGAGCGGGGTATAAATAAGAGCGGGGTATAAATAAAAAGCCCTCAGATGGCTTAAGTTAAACTAGCTACCATCAGTACGGTACTTGCAAGTAAAATGTGCTTTTGTAGCCATGTATATGCCCACCTTCCCCTATATAATGTTTTTAAAAAGTAAAAAAAGAGAAAGAAATTATGTTCTTTGTGGCCCAGGTGCTCACACCTGATTCATTTGGCCCTCTCCCTTCATCTGCTGCTCTCTGGGAGCGATTTAGAGGCCCTCAGGAAAGTGGGACTTTGGCCTCAAGGTCTGGCCCTAGTTACACCACTAGTCTAGACCTAGGGAGATTCCAGATGAAGGGTTCCTCAGCCAAGCAGTTAGGAAGCCCTGTGCAACTATCCTGTTTTTCTCCTTCAAAACCAGTAGGGAGAAAGAGTTAATGGGAGGCTTACAAGGGAGGGTTACAAGTGGATGACAACACACGGTCTGAAGCCTCATCAAATTCAGTGTGTTGTGTGATTGTCTACAACCAAACCCCATCTGGAACCATTCTTAGCCTCCGTAGGAAATTGGGGCTGAGGGTTTCTAGGAAAGACAGATACTAGGCAGAGCTTGGAGAAGTGGCTTTTTTGAACCACAGCTCAGATAATCCCCATGTCAGCATGGCCAGTGGAGAAATAAGGCCATTGGCCATGCTGGCTGCAGTCCAAACATAGTCCAAAAAGTCACTTTTCCAAACTCACTACATTTCAGTAGATGGTCCTGAGCATATCACTGGCAACCTTAGTTTGTAAGACAGGAATGGTAATGATCCGTCTCACTGGGACATTCATTAGATGGGGATTATTAAATATCTTGTTTTCTTTATAGTGCCTTCTATTTTTATGCAGTTAAAGTCAACTCCCAGCATTCTGTCACACTCTCTCAACATTCCATTACACTCTCCAGGCATTCTGCCACTCTTTAATGTCTAGAGAGCCACACTCTAGCACAGCAGGGTCATACAGGGTTATATAGATGGGAGGAGGTATGTGGAGAAGATGCTGGCACTGACATTCATTACAACGTGTCTGCCCTGCTATTAGGCAGAGTGAGGCAACAGTGGACTTTATCAGATGCACAAAATGTGGCGTTATAATGGTGCTACATAACCGCAAAAGGGTGTGCATATCAGATGACGTCGCCCTTTCGTGGTTATGCCCCTGCCAAGACCCATACTTGTAATTGATGGCAGAAGCCATCTCTGTGGTGCAATTGATCCCCCATGGCGCTTTTGTGCCAGCACTGCTGGCATGTGAAACCTCGTGGTTTTTTTCCTTGTACTTACCCCATTAATGGCCGGTCTGGCGCAAACACTTCCAGGTGAGATTGCGACATCCAAGTAAGTGACACACTTTTTATGGCCCTCCCCAGGTTACTTGTAAAGTTTTTTAGTGTGTTTAGGTGCTTGTGTAAGCTTTTTTAGTGTTATTTTTGTTTTGTCTTTTGAATTCCCTGCACGATGAATTCTCGTGATAATCCGCAGAATTTCAAAGGAGGAAGTGAACAGCCAGGGAAGCCTTTGCTGGGAAAGCAATGTCAGTGTGGTGAGGGGTGTTCCTTTGCTGGCATAAAAATGTTTTTTTTTAATGCCAGCAAAAGAACACTTAAAGGGGCTCATCTGATAAAGTCCTGTGTCAGATGGCAGTTGTTGGAAAGCAGCAGTGACACCCTCCCAGCTATTCCCACTGAGACTGGTGGCCATTCTTTTCATTAAACTAGCCTGCTGCCTGATGCATTGCCAGCCCAGAAGTATGGCGGGACTGTCAGGCCCTGCGGCCCCCATTCATTTGGATGGAGCAAAGTGTCTGGATTGTAATGGGAACAGAGATGGGAAAGGGCAAACTCTACTCTCCCCCTCCACACATTAGGATCAAGGGTAAAAACTAAACCTCATTCCACATGAATTCTTATATTCATTCCTATGGGAACAATATTGTAGTGTGTGTGTGGAATGACTTATTACTTGTGAACTGTGTCAGGGGTATGTACTTTTGGTGCTTCACAAAATAACTAGAAAGTGTGCTTCATAAGAGAGAATCCCACTGTGAATTCCCTAAAGTAGCAGGGGAAAAGAACAGACATTGATTTAGCAGGGTGGGGAAGAGACAGAGAGAGAGAGAGGAACCAGGAGCGGTAGGATAGAAGAAAGGCTGTTAATTCCACCATCACCTCCTATTGCAAACATCCCCCACCTGACTGTAAAATTTCACAGTCTTGTTACCTAGTAGCCAGTTCTTCCCAAAGGTAGCTATGATTCTTTATACTTTACTATTAAATCCCTTAAGTTTCTCAGTTTAAGTTTAGCCTGTCAGCTTCTAAGTACTAGATTCTTGATTCTTTACTGTTTGCTAGAGAAAGCAGGGGAGTAAAGTAGATATGGCTATTCCTTCTCCAAAAGCTTTATTTGAAAAACCTTTAGAGTTGCTCCCCAATATCTGCTTTACAGAGTATTTTATGTTGTCTGGAGCTGCAGCTTTGTCAGATTGCATAATCAAGGTCACTGGAAAATTACACAAAACTTTGCTCCACATCTACAGACATATGAAACACTTGGAATGAATACGCTGAAATTTGCAATATTGCTACTCTACAGGCAAAAGCACTCTAGAGGCATGTTATCATATCTCCAGAGGTTAAATGCATGTACAGTAGTTGTTTTAAACCTTCATAAAATGGATATAAGAATAACAATCAGTCATTTTCAACCTATCTTCCTATCCTGCCATATCTGCTCTTGAATGAATGATTAAAAATGGAAGTTGTCAACAGTTACGTATGCCATCCATACATCTGATGGCTTGGATTTGGCACCAACTGCTTTGAGGAGTAATTTTATTTTTCCTATGGTCCCCACACTCACTAGGTTCTAGTACTGATCTTTCAGATCACACTTTGGGGTTCTGCCCATCGATCTGTCCAAATCCAGCAGGTTTTATGGTGATCCATCTTTTCAAAATCTGAACATATGGCTTGTTGCAGCAGATGGAGCTTTTAATGGGATACGTTGCATTTGTATCTTATGTCATAAATGCAGTCTTAAAACTGTTTTTAACTTGTGTTTTTAATATAGGGTTGTTATTTTAAAAATACTTGTATTAATAGTTTATAGGTGTACTTTGGGTTTTTTAAAAAAATTCCCATGAGCCACTTTGAATCCTGTGCTGGGAGAAAGGTGGGAAATAAATAAATAAATAAATAAATAAATTGAAGTTGTTTTATTACTGATGATTGGTGCATCTGAGTACTATTGTTTACTCATTGGTCTACAAGTGATGGATGTGGGTGGAACCCAAGACTGGTTCACAGGATCACAATCTGACTTAATAGCAATAGCAATATCACTTCTATTTCTATACCGTTTATCAGTGCCAAAGCACTCCACTCCCTAAGCGGTTTACAATGTTTTTTTTTTTTAGCTAATTGCCCCCAACAAGCTGGGTACTCATTTTACAGACCTACGGAAGGATAGAAGGATGAGTCAACCTTAGAGCCCTCTGGGATCTAACTTGCAACGTTGTGGCTGCAGTACTGGCATTTAACCACTGCACCACCAGGGCTCCAGGGCTTAAGGTATATCACAACCTCTGATGCTTTACAAACACCTAGTGCAACAAGAGTTTGGACTGATTAATTTTGAATCACAAATAATAAAGCTAATAAGGTCATTGGAAGAGAAGGAGTGATGCAGTCATCTTGGCTTAGAGAGAAAGGAGATTATCAGACGTGTTAAAAGTGACATTACACAAATGCCAGGAGATCGCAAAAGGGCTCTGTTACCCAAAATGCTCCTTGGAAAATTCCAAGAAAATATTGAGTTTCTAATATGTTGGGGAAATTAGCAGCAACTCGACTTTAGCTGTGCAAAAGGGAGTAACAAGGGAATCTTGCAAACCTTTGTCTACTAGTACTAGTCTGGATGGAATACACACACATGTAAAATTAAGTATGGTTTTTATTAAAGAGTTCAAGAATGACACCACACACACACATTCACCCAGAAAAAGCATTCACACAAGGCTATAGGAAAAGCAGTAAGAAACCTTGGGGTAGAGGGTAGCAAGAGGATTTGTTGAGGTGATACAACCTGTCCTGTAGTCAATCCGGCAGAGTGGATGGAGGAACCTGGGATGGCTAACACAGAGTGACAGGGTCTCCCCTATAACTGATTGTGTGTCCTGAGCAGATTTTTTTAGGGGTCATTTATACCTCCAAATACACCTGAGGTGAGTGGATGTCTCCTGGGTTGAAACAATAGATTTCCTGAGCCTTCATGGATTGCACAATGAGTCTCCTGGTCTTGACAAAAGGTGTGAAAAATGCTAATGTGTTTCTTAATGTCCAGTGACTGGATTTTAAAAGCTTGAGCAAGGGTCTTAAGGTTTGGGGATTAAGGAAAGGAAGTTTCAAAATTAGCAAATACAAAGGTTTCATTTCATCCATTCTCTCCCTTTCCTGGGAAATGTGTCCTTTTTGGCTTTTAGCCGTAGACACAAAGCATGGCATTCAGCTGTCTTCTCTTGAGACCAATGTGCTTTTGCCCTTGTGGAAGGTCACATTGATGAACCAAAAGTTCTAGAAGTGGGGTCTCTGGAAGTGGGGTGTAAGCCTTATCAGACATCATTGTTCCCCCCTCATCTTTGATGGGATAAGCTGTCAATGGATCCCTTGTTCTGTTTCTGTCACAGATGTTCCTGAGAACGAAAAGATGCCCCATTACGCTGGTGAGATACTAGCATCAATGGGAGGTCCCTGCCAGAACACTTCCGGGTGAGATCAGGACATCCAGGTAAGTGACACACTTGTTATGACCCTCCCCAGGTTACTTCTACATTTTAAAGTGTGTTTTTGTGCTTGCTGTCATTATTTTCATGTTCTTTTTATTTTTATTTTTGAATTTCCCACATGCGCATCTTCTCACGTGAATCCGTGGGATTTCAATCCAGGAAGCGAATGGAGTTCTGTTAGAGCTCCATTCCTCTTGGGCTGCTGGAATGATGGGAGAGGAGGTAAGTGCGGTGGAGAGGGTGATTGTGGCATGACAGGGGTGGGACAGGGGTGGGAATGGAGATTCTGGGACAGGAACACTTTTTTTGTTCCTGTCTGAAAATCTCCTCTGTCAATCATGTAAGCAGAGGCCAAGCATCTTTGCATGATCTTCCTGCCTTCATCTGGGAAAATGAAAGTGAACTTATCAAATGAAGTTGTCCTAATGTCCAAAGGAGATAAAGCAGTGGAGCAAGCAGGACATATCCCCCTTTCTTGATAATAACTAGAACAGCCTGCATGCACCTTACACTTTCAAAGTGTGTTGGATTATTTCTCTCATCATTTTGAGACAGCATGGCATGGGGGCTATAGGTTGGGCAAGATGACGTAGCACTTGATTGTATTGTAAAATCCACAAGACAAATATAGGCTTGAGAGTGTTCCATAGAATACCAACTTTTGGGAAGCCGAACAGGTGGTGGTGGTAGTTGTCTTTCAAATGAGACTTCTGCTCGAGTTAGAATTCTAATACTAACAGTAATCTGAATACGTGGACTAGTACTGTACTACTTACTAAAGTTAATGAGAATGTATGTCTCTGTGTCTGTCTCCATCATATCTTCAAGGTTGTGAAATCTAGATACCTGAAAACTTAGCATGAAAATTATGAGGACTCTAGGTAGGTATGAGCAATTCATTTCTCCAGAGGGCCTCTAAGCAGTTCCATTTAGTGCTTCCCTTTGTAGGTCCCCTTGAAGAATTAAAAGAGTTCCAACAATTAAAGGATGTGGAGGGAGAGACCTGTGTGAATGCCAAGTCTGAGTGAGAGACAGGCTACTCAGAAAGAAAAAGAGGAAGGGGGAGGAAAAGAACAGAAAGGATACTGGGATCAGTAGGAATTTAGGGAATAATAATAATAATAATAATAATAATAATAATAATAGCCACAACCACCAATAACTTTGTTTTACTTGCCTATAAGCATATATCATTACTCTCAGAACATTTCCTGCATCTCCAGGAAATAGATCCATTTTTGAAATATTTTGTCTCAAACCTACAGAGCACCAGTGCTGACCTCTGATCTGTAAATCAGCTGCAATTTTTCAAACAAATCATTTCAGTGGAGCCCTGCCAACTTCATTTTCTGTGGTCATTCATTATTTGGCTTCCAGCTTTTGAGCTGATTTAAGGAGACCCCAACGGAACTGCTGCAGTTGCAGCTGAAGAAATGATCCTGATTTATGGTTCTTCAGAAGCCACCAACCAAAGGCTTACTTTACAAAGTACAGGAGAACCACAAAGTAGTTGCTACGTGAAACTAGCTCCATGAACCCAAGGGTATAAACCTCCTCCTTCCTTCCTACCTGCCTTCCCTGGGCACCCCACGGCAAATGGCTTTAGATATTGAAGAGAACTTAAAAAATAATTCCTGTGGTGACAAAAAGAATTAGTACGATGCTCACCTTTCAAGGGTGCATGCAACTGCATCAGTCTGTATGCATGTGCAGTATGCTCCATGCAGATGTGAACCTTGGTGACAGGGCTCCTGTGCATGCACATCTGCTCTTAAGCCTAATGTTGATCTCATTGATCGGGGACTGTAGCTATTGAATGCATTGTTATCTAGGGAGTCCAGCTAGCCAGGTGCATTCCTGAAAGACCTCTTCATTCAAAACTCACATGCCCCGAACAACTGAGCAGGTCTAAAGAGGAATATATTTCTGATTACAAATACATAAGATTGTATTGTAAATGTTTTAATACTGGAGTGGGCAACCTGTGGGTCTCTAGATGTTGTCAGAGGGCAAATTCTATGATCCGTCAGCATTGGCTATATTGGCAGAGGCTGATGGGAATTGTAATCAAACAATGTCTGGAGCCACAAGTCGCCCATCCCTGTTTTAATGACACACATCTATTTTTCACAACCTAGAACTGTACAACTGCATACAAATACAAGAATGCTTATTGTCTGTCACATTAGGCCATTGCAAGTTTACTAAGGTAGCTTTTGAAGCTGTCAGGAAAAGTACATGATTTTTAAGAACATGGACCTGAGAGTATTGGCTTGAATTCTTAACATTCATATGTTAGCCCTTGCTGGACATGAAGCTAAGTTACACAGCACCATTTTGATTGCAGTACTATACTGTCTTATAACCTCAAACTGTCCCAGTTTGAAAGGAACATCCCTGATTTATTCTCTGCTGTCCCACTTTCTCAATTGCCTATAAAGTGTCTCAGTTTGTCTTTCCTCTTGCCACATCTCCCCTTAGTCCTCAGCTTATTGCAATTGCTGCAAACTACGTTCAAGGTACAATAGTTTGCACTCAACTCAGCAGGAGGAGAGGAAAAGAGGGGGTAGATTTTGCCTTTTCTAACCTCAGTACATAAATTCCAGGGTTTCTTTGCTTAAAATCATAGATTTGTGTGTTCTTCCTCATTAATATTGTTTGTGTCTTGTTGCCTGGCCACACCCCTTCAATAACCCTCTGATGTGGCTTAGATACATGTGTCCTGATTTTCATTTGTGAAATGTTGGAGGGTGTGGCAGAGTAGGGACAATATCACACTATACTGTTATAGCACTACGATTCTATCTTAACTGCTCTGGCTGCCTCCTGTGGAATCCTGGGATTCGCAGTTTGGGGAGGGGCATTTAGAACTCTCAGTCAGAGAGCTCTTAAACTTCACTAAACTACAAACCCCAGAATTCCACAGGAGGCAGCCACACCAGTTAAAGTGTAATAATAGCACTATAACAGAGTAAATAAAGTCTGAAAATACCATTTTTCTTCAGTGGTTTTCAGGGATGGGAAAGCTCAGATCTTATGGCTGAATCCAGTTCCCTGGGCTTCCCTCCTTTATGATACAAGGTCTGTCTATTAAATAACAAGACTGATACAACAACCCATCTTAAAAACACAATAATCCAAAAAGCAAACCTTGATTTTGCCATCTTATATAAGGGACACCATTTTGCTATGCCATTACATATAATGGGACTTGAGTATTCACGGATTTTGTAATTTGCTGGGGGTCCTGGAACCAAACCCCAGCGGATATGAAGGGACAACTGTAGTACAATTCTATTGCTTGTCTCCTTCAATATACTCCCCGTTCACACTCACACACCGATGCAGTCTTGTTTTCCACTGGTTGAAGGCGTGGAGCAGTTCAGTTTCTGTCAGCTGTGTTTGATGTTTTCTTCTTTACTGCATCAATTGACTCAAGACATTTTCCTTTAAGCACCAATTTCACTTTAGGGAAAAGAAAAAAGTCACATAGTGCCAAATCTGGTGAATATGGAGGATGTTCAAGTGTAGTAATGTGTTAATCGGCCAAAAACTGCTTCACATAAAGTGCTGTAAGAGCAGGCACATTGTCTTGATGAAGAATGAAACCATTTTCCCACAGTTCTGGCCTTCCCCCACCCCCCGACTCTTTCTCTTAGCTTTGTCAAAACTTCCTTATAATAATGCTGGTTCACTGTTCTGCTTTCTGGAACCCATTCTGCCAAAATTATTCCCTTGATGTAAAAACCCCCAATGGCTTTGAATGTGGACTTGCTTTGACTTGCTTTTTTCATTCTTGGTGATGATGTTGTTTTCCAGTGCATTGACTGTCGTTTTGTCTCAGGATCATACTGGAAGATCCCAATTTCATTACAAATGATGATTTTTTTAAAAAGGTTTGTGTCCACCTCAGTTGCTGTAGAATGCCACATTGCACAGCTTTTAAACTTAGCATTTTTCCAGGACACAACGGACAACACAATTGCTTTAAATGATGACTGTCAATTAACTGAACAGCCGAGAGTGTTGATGTTTGTCATGCACTGCAGGTTCAGACATGTTCAAGGTCACCACCCAAGCATTCACAGTCAGATCTCTCTGATTTGTCTGAAAGGTAGAAACACAGGGCTTTTTCGGATGAGTCTTTTACAGCGCAAGCAGCCTCGTCATGTTGCGAGGCTGCTGCGCTGCAGGGCGTCCCTTTCGGATAACGCTCTTCCCTGCTGGTACTGTTGCGTTACCGCGGGGACACTGCAGCGTTATATTCGGCGGTTTTCTAATCATGAAAGTTGATTGTGATTAGAAAACCGCTGAATATAACGCTGCAGTGTCCCCACGGTAACGCAACAGTACCAGCAGGGGAGAACGTCATCCGAAAGGGACGCCCTGCAGCACAGTAGCCTCGCAATGGGGACGAGGCTGCTTGCGCTGTAAAAGACTCACCCGAAAAAGTCCACCGTCTCGTTATTTAATAGACAGTCCTCATACCATAATTTTGTGGGTTTCTCATTCTCCCCTCCCTTAAATGCTAAAACACCACCTTCTAAGGCTGCTGCTACACTGCAGAAATAATGCAGTTTCACATGGCTTAAATTGCCATGGCTCAATGCTATGGAATTATGGGATCTGTAGTTTTGTGAGACATTTAGCATTCTCTGTCAGAGAGCTCTGGGGCCACAACAAAACTACAAACCCCAGGATTCCATAGGATGGAGCCATGATTGTTAAAGTGGTGTCAAACTGCATTATTTCTGCAGTGTGTCAGCAGCCTAAGTCTTACTGCTTTAAGCTGAAATACTGTATGCTAGTATTTTGGTCCTACTCAATCACCTTTAACTTTCCTACTACTAGAATGTGACTCCCAATAAATTTTCTGAAATTGAATTTGGCCCTCAGACTGAAAGAAGTCCCCTATCCTTGTATTACATTGTGAGGGAAACAGGCCGCTTTCATTCTCTGGAAAACTGGGCACCAGAGAGATCCCGCACACTGCCAAATCTACTTTCAGCCTGTGATGAAACATGTTGGGAAAAAGTTTACCAATGACAGACTGAATCTGAACTTCACAAAAATGGAAACAAAGCTGGAATAATGGTAGTTGAGATAAGAAATGCTAATATGACGACCATATTATTCAGTTGTTCACAGCTTGTGTGATGCATAGAATAGACTGCATGGGCGAGTCTACACTCCTCACTCAACAGCACTGCCAGAGGCCTGGATTACACAGCAAACACAAAGCACACCGGACCTGAGGCAAAACATCAAATGGCACTGTCCCTCCCCTCCTTACATCAGGGTACACAGTATCCAAAGCCAGTGAAGTTGCTTTGGTACATGCCTTGAGGCTACTATGGTGAAATAGCTACACTGATTAAATTTGTCTAATCCCATTTCAAAGGCAACCAGGGTCTAAAGTAGGCATAGCAAGGGGGACACATGGGTGGAACACACACACACACACTCTTTCTGTAAAGTTGCAAAAGGTCTACACAAACCATGGTCCAAATTATATCAATGTTTTCATAAAATAAATACAAAGAAACCATGGTCTTTGAAATGTCTCTGTTACTTTCTTATGGTGCCATTTCCATAGTATCTGACTCTTTCCCAACAGCTTCGATAAAGCTGTATATATTGATGTTGAATATGGATTTGTCAATCAGAGATTACCCCTTCCTGTAAACAGCACTGAAAAAACATTCTGGTTCTGATTATGAGAGAATCAGTGTTCAGAATGTGCACACTGTGAGCACACACACACAGTGGGAGACAGCTTGTGTGCAAAAGTTGTAATTAAAAAATAGCTACACATGGTTTTCTCAGCAGAAATATAACACTCAGCTTCACAAGGACCAAAATGGACACTACCTTTTACTATGGCCAAAATGGATGTGAAAAGAGCTGATCAGAAAAGACTGACCAAGACCCTCAGAAAGTGAATGGGGTGGGGAATGCATACTGGGCCTGATATCTTGTGATGCATAACTTTATGGTGACAGAGCTACGCCACTGGCATGATACAGAACCATGTAAAAGGATTGTGATGCTGCCCAGTGGGGTACCAGACATCTTGTGTGGCGCCCCATTAGGCAACAGAGCTCCCATCACATACTGAAGTACCTCTCTTTACACTGTCATTGCACAAGGACAGCCTATCTGCAAAGTGCTGTACTGTTGCGCATCTCGTTCATTGCACAGCAATCACACTACTTGTTCAGTTTGTGCCATGATCCTAATGGTACAGCTGCAACAATGCTCCCCTCCTGGGAATACAACCACTGCACACTGTCACAGTCCTAAACTGTGTCATTTTAAGTTGGTTACAACATCATAAATTCCCAACAGGGTGCCAGCTTGGGATTTTAGTCTGAAATCTAAAGAAGGTATCTAAGGTGCTGCATCTGTTTGGCTTCAGTAGGTTTCAGTATCTTTGATGGTTCCTTCAAAATTTGGGTTAAAAACCAGAATTGATTCATTGCCCCTTGGACATCTGATCTACAACCTCACATCTGAAGCAGCTAGACAGTTTAGGAGCACCAGTACTGTGTGTGTAGCACACACAGTTTCTCTTTTCCACCAATGAGGACAGTCCAGGAACACTCAGAATGCTTCCATCTCTCTATATCTGCCACCTGAGGCACCTGAGGCAAAGAAGGAGACTCCATCACACTCTGAGGCAGTGCATTCCACTGCTAAACAGCTCTTCCTATCTGGGAGTTCTTCCTAATGTTTAGATGGAATCTCTTTTCCTGTAGTTTGAGTCCATTGCTATGTGTCATAGTCTCTGGAGCCTCAGATGGATGCCAGGGTGAACCGTACTCATTGAGCAAAGGCAGAATCTGAAGGAAAGGGCATAGCTTGGGTGTTAAAGCAAAAATAAACTCTGGATTCCCCCCCCCCCCAAGATTCAGATCTCTTGTAAGATCAAGATATATACATCAGAGCTTACTTTTTTTGAACTTTAACTCCTAAAATCTACCAGCATGGGCACTGACCATGTTTATCAAGGAATTCTGAGAGTTACAGTACAGTACAAAAAAGCAGTTTTCCCATAATCTGGTCTAAGTGAGCCTTAAGACAATGAGGAAAAGGAAGCTAAGACAGCTGGCTTGAGCAAAGAGGCTAATGTAAAAACAAGTTTCAGGTGCCAGAGTGAAGTCACTGTCCCACTAACAGGAAAGGTACAAGCTGCCGCTGGGAGAGGGAAAATGGATTTTCCCAGTAGCAATACTGTAAGCGACCTCTGCAGGAATGTAAAGTATTGTGGGAAGGTGGAGCTTTGCCTTGAATGGGCAATTAGGAAACATTAGCTTTACAAAACACCTGCACCTGGTGGACATGAAAACTGCTAGAACAGATTGGTTAATACACAATTCTCCAGACTTTCCTTTGGAATGCAGGTATGGGGAATGTCTGACTCATGATTACCATCTGCACTTCAAAATGCAGTTCCACCAGTCCAAACATGCTTCCATCATCTCCAAAACTTAACACCTTTGATTCACTAAACACACTGCTGAGCTTACTATGGAATCAAATCATATGATGAGACAACAGTAGGAGCAAAGTCATTGCATGTTGCAGCTGTATATTCTTCTTATGAATGATTCAAGGAGCCACAAAATCTGTAAAGGCTCAATTTTATTTATTTATTTATTGGATTTATATCCCGCCTTTCTCCTGGGATTTAAGGCAGCTTATAATAATTTAAAAAGAGACAACTAAAACATTAATTACAAAAGTTTAAAAATAATTAAATATTGCCATTATTAAACATAATTATGACAGTTTAAAAACACAACGTAGTTAAGTTTCAATAAAACATTAACAATATTTTTTAAAGATCGTTGTTCTGGTTTAGTAGGCCCTTGATTCCAAGGTATCACCTACAATGAAACAGATGAATAATGTGAGACTAGATGAGAATAAAGCAGCTAAGTGAGCAAGCCTGCAAAGACTTCACAACATAAATATCCTCTAAGGACATTTTCAGACGCCTCTTGCCACGCAAGCAGCCTCCAGAGCAGTAACGGGGCTGCTGCACGGCAAGGGGTCCATTTTGGACGACGCCATTTCTCTCTCCGTGTCGTCCGTGACTGTTGCAGCTAGCATTGAAGGCAGCCGCGCTGTTTTTTACTCACAGACAACTTCCGTGAGTGAAAAACAGTGCGGCCGCCTCCAATGCTAGCTGCAACAGTCACGGACGACGCCGAGAGAGAAACGGCAGCATCCAAAATGGACCCCTTGCTGCGCAGCAGCCTCGTTACTGCTCCGGAGGTTGCTTGCGCGGCAAGAGGCGTCTGAAAATGTCCTAAGTGTTAAACAACTTCTTGTTATTTGCAGTCAAGTCAGCTTCAACTTATGGCAACCTTATGAATGAGAGTCTTTCAAGCTCCCCAGTCACCAACTGCCCTACAATGCTATGGCTTCCTTGATTAAGCCAATCACCCTGTAGTGCAGTTTCCCTCTTTTCCCACTGCTTTCCATTTCATCTTCTTTTCCAATGCGTCATGTTCTGTTGTGATATGTCCTTAGGATGACAGCCTCAGTTTAGTCATCTTCATTTCTAGGAGGAGTTTAGGCATGATTTGGTTTACAGACAGACCCATTCATCTGTCTTTTTAGCAGTCTATAGAACTCTTCTCTAGCACCATATTTCAAAAGATTTCATTGTCTTCCTCTCAACTTTCTTCCTTGTCCAACTTTTACAAACATACACAGAAATGTTATGGCAGGGATGATACTGACTTTGGTATTTAATCAGATATCTTTACACTTGAGGATCTCATCTATTTTCTTCGTAGCTGTCTTGCCAAGTCTTGATTCCAGTCTCAATTTTGAATAATGATTGAGTCAAGGTATAGAAAATCTTATTTATTTATTTATTTTTAACACTAACACTAATTCACAAACAAAGTAATACAGTATAAGGAAGTAATATACATTCAAAAAGTAAAGAAACAGAAAAAAAGAAAAGGAAAGGGGGAAGAAAACGGGGGGGGGGGGGAAGTGATGGGGGAGATTATCAGACATGGCAAAAACTGTCAGAATCTGTATCTTACCAAACCATTTGTGGAAGAGGGATCTGAAAAAGTTTACTATAAAATAACTGGTAGCTCATCAGAGAGGAAGTAAATATTGTGTATACGTTTATGTATAATTGTTTAGAATCAATGTTAAGTGTTTTGTTTGTTAATATGTGTTGTTTGTAATAGTCTTTGTTTATCTTATAATCTAAATAATAAAAAATATGGGGGGAAAACAGTGTCAGAAGAATGTGACGAGAACAGAAATGGCAACATTATCACACATCGTCCTTCAGCATTCTGGAGGTGTAGCGTGGGCGTGAATAAGGCATCCCTTTTTATTGGCGGCTTAGCCCTCTCAGTATAAAAGTGATGGCCTCTCCGTGTTCCCATGCCCAGTAGTCCGAACAATGCAGGGGTTTTGCCCTGATCCTAGTCTGAACTGTCCAGACAATATCCAGGCAGTTCTGACGAGAATCCGGGGCAAATAATAACAATAACAACAACAACAACAATAATAATTCCACCTTTCTCCCAATATAGGGATTCAAGGTGGTTAACCCCTCTCTCTCTCTCTCTCTGGCTTTTCTTCGCAAACGAAGATTCAGGAAGGACTCATCCCGCGCCTTCTGCAAGCGCGCTGATGACTAAAAAGGCCAATCCGAGATAAACAAGTCCGGTTGCAAAAAGCGCAGCAGAAGGTCTCCTTGGGTGATGTTTTTGGGTTGTGATTCTTTCTGCGTTGTCGTTTCTCTTCAAGACTTGTTCGTCGTGAGTTCTCAAATAAGGCTGCAGCATTGTGGATATTGCATCTCCATGCCTCCCGATGTGAGGCCAGGGCGGACTACTGTTGGTGATCAATTTGGCCAAGCCTGAGATGTTGTTTCAGGGAGTCTTTGTATCGCTTTTTTGGAGCGCCCCTCTTACGCTGACCCGTGGCGAGTTCACCGTAGAGTAGTATTTTTGGGAGGCGATGGTCCTCCATCCTAGAAACATGCCCTGCCCAGCGCAGCTGTGTTCTCAATATCATGGCCTCAATGCTCGTGATCCCTGCTTGTTCAAGGACAGCAACATTCGTCACATAGTCAGTCCAGTGTATATTTGGGATTGTGCGTAGACAGCGCCGATGAAAGCGCTCGAGGAGTCGTAGGTGGTGGCGATAGGTGACCCATGTTTCAGATCCATAAAGGAGGATAGACAGTACGATGGCTCTATACACACTGATTTTTGTGCTTTGCCTCAGGTGTTTATTGCTCCAGACTCTTTTGTGAAGTCTTCCAAATGCACTATATGCCTTTGCTAATCTGTGATCGATCTCTTTGTCAATCTTGGCATCTGAGGAGATGATGCTTCCCAGGTAGGTGAACTGCTGAACGGACTTGAGCACTGATTTGCCGACGGCAATGTGGGGATGGTGGTGACAATGAGTTTAAAATACCCCTTATAACAGAGCAGACAAATAGTTTTAAAAAACCTCCCTGTTTGCTGTGGTTTTTTCCAGAGAAAATGGTGAGGTCCATTATCACAATGTAGAGAATGTCCACACATGCAGCCCGCATGGTACCTGGTGCATCACATCTGCTGAGATCACCGTGAGGTGCCCAGCCATGTGACCACAGCCAGGCGCCTCGTTCCTGGTCTTGGAAGACGTGACCAGTGCAGGGAAGACAAGCACCAGTTCATGTGTGGGTTGTGGGTGTGCTGACTCCCCTCTGTTGCTGCAATAGAAGGGCAGGTAATCGGATGAAACGCTGAAGGCCTAGAGCTTTAATAAAAGTTAATAAAATGTTGGCATTGGAGTAGTGTCATTTCTAAGCTATTGCTCTCTAGTGCCGCTAAGGCATCCCTGTGCTTTGCAGTGATTTTATTTGCAAAATGGCTGTGTCGCACCCGTTTCACTATGTTTGGGTTTTTACACCCTCCTAAATATTTCATGTACTGAAGTAACACAATCTCTGTCTCCCCGATGCGTAAAACAGAAGGCTTGGCTATCTCGATATAAGCAAAATGTCTGCATACTATATTTGAGGACAATCATTTTAGCCCATTCACAACGCCTCCTGTTACAAATGCTTTATTGCAAATACCCTTTTATGCTCAGTAGTCAGCTTGTTGTATATGCTTAGGTGTGAAACGTGTTTTCAGAAACGTCCTGCAGTATATTTGCATTGGAGTGTTTTTATGATTATGTTCCCCACCTTAAGCAGAGAACAATTTTGAGTCACGTCTTCCTGGACCTTCATTTTTTACAGTCTTTAAGAAACCACTTTGAGGTAATGCCCAGGAAATGAACCTGAAGTAGAGAGGGCAGTGCAAGTTCACATGTTATAGTACAGGGTTTTATAAGGGCAACATTGTACAAGGAAAGATAGGCTAAAACCTGCATGACCAGTTTTAGCCACCAGTATGTTCTTAACGCCTCTGCTGTTTTCTTTTAGCCTTTTCATTTAGTTAAAAAAAAATACAGATAAAGAACAGATTCAAAATCACTGGTATGTTTAGTTGCAAGTAATCAATCAGATAGCAATTAAGAGACTTTGCACAAAAAGAGAAATCTTTGAGAGCATGGACACGTTTTGTATATTTTGTCATGTGAATGTGGCATGAAAGCATATTACATGGGAAATAGCCTTTCAGTTGATAGGACTGTTTAGTCTTCAAAGTCAAAAACATCTGGCATAGCCTGAAATGTGAAGAACAAAGAAAATGGGTGTGTGTGTTAAAATGTATTTTGTATTTTGCAGGGGACCATCTAATAGAAAAACGGCAGCCCTTCATTGTCAGAATGAATCGAATCCTTTTTTTTTTTTTAAAGAACGTTTATAGCCAGCCATTGATTCTGCTACTAAACTCTTAGGTCCGAGATTAGAAGATAGTTACTTTAGGTGGTGAAAAAAATGTGTTAGTGCATTTGCCTGGATTATTAAATTTAGGAATCTGTATGTGTATGTGGAGTGTTGGAATATATAGTTTAATCAGCCTGATCTGTATTGATGTTTTGATTCTGTATTGATTTAAAATCCAAGAGTGTGTGTTCTTTTATCTAAAGAAGAGACCATAACAGCCCAAGAATATGTTACCAAGATTTCAAAATAAGGAGATTATCAGACCCTCTAAATACGGCATTATCAAGACGCCAGGAGATCGCTAAAGGGCTTCCCTTTCACATGACGTTGTTCTCCTCTTCTAATGCTCCTGTTTGGCTGTCATTATGCCAGCACTGCTTTTTATTTATGAGCTAAACTGTCAATAGAGACCCCATTCCATTTCTGTCATGGAATTTCCTGCGACTGAAAAGGTGCCCCATTATGCTGGCGCGATGCCAGCTTCAATGGGAGGTCCCTGCCAAACATTTCCGGGGGAGATCGGGACATCGAGGTAAGTGACACACTTTTTTGTACCCTCCCCAGGTTACTTGTAATGATTTAAGTGTGTTTAGGTGCTTGCTGTCACTTTTTGATGTGTATTTTTGTTTTTATTTTTGAATTTCCTGTTCTCGCAAGAACAGCTGGGATTTCAGTCCAGGAGGTGAATGGAACTCCGTTAGAACTCAATTCACTCCTGGGCTGACCTGCCGAGGCAACAAGCCATGAAAAAGATAGGTCTGAAAACTTTTTCTTTTCTGCCGGGACAGGAATGGGAGAGGGGCGGGAGAGGAGATTGCAGGATGGGAATGCTTTTTTTGTTCCCATCTGATAATCTTCTAAGTTTTGTCTGTGTGTAAAATAGCAGGTTGTGGCTAGAGCATGGAAATCTTACTTTTTTAAGGCCACTGCACAAATACAGTGGGCCCTTGCTATCTGCTGGGGTTTGGTTCCAGGACCATCCCACCCATAGATACCAAAATCAGTGGATGCTCAAGTCCTATTATATACAATGGCATAGTAAAATGACATCCCTTATATAAATTGGTTGAACAGCAAGTTTTGCTTTTTGGAATTTTTATTTTTTCTGAATATTTTTGAGCCGTGGTTAGTTAAATCTGTGGATGCAGAACCCGAGGATACAGCGGGCCGACTGTAATGCTGACAGAATTTGGACCACCACACACGGACTTTTCATTATGCCTATTATGCAGTAAAGAAGTTGGAGGAAAAAAAATATTTTTATGCTTCAGCTATCCTATAGGGATTCAACTTATGTTGGACAGGGTTACACTCCCCCTGAAATCTCAGGTTCTCACCTTGGACATACTCCTAGACCCGTATTTAAGCCTGGATGCCCAGGTTTCAGTGGTGGCCAGTAATGTGTTTGCACAGCTAAAACCAGTCCTCCAGCTGTACCAGTTCCTGGAGATGTCAGTTCTGGCTACATTGACCCATGCCTTTACATCCCATTTGGATTTCTGTAACACACTCTACATGGGGCTGCCTTTGAAAACTATTCAGAAACTTCAGCAGGTTCAAAATGCTGTGGCCAGGCTGCTGTCCTGGGATGGTTATAGGGAACACAAAACTCCTTGTTGAAACAGCTTCACTGGCTACTGGTATGTTCCCAGACATAACCCAAAGTGCTGATTATGACCTTTAAATGTCTACACAGCTTGGGTCCAGACCATCTGAAAGACTATCTCCCTATATGAATCTTCCCAGTTCTTAAGCTCTTTGGGGAAGGAGTTTCTCCCGGTACCACCATCATCATAGGCATGGCTGGTAATGACAGAGGAAAGAGAATGTTCTTCATGGCTTCTCCCTGGCTGTGGAACTCTCTCCCACAGGGGTTCTTCTTAGCCTCATCTCTGCTCTCTTTCTGCTAGCAAGCAAAGACTTTTCTATTTAGGCAGGACTTTGATTTTTTAATAAATCAAAAGGTGTTTGAAAAGTGATGTGCTGTGTTTTTATCCTGCATCTTTTCAATTATGTTTTAAATGTATTTTAAACTGTTTTTAACCAAGTGTTTTAAATATGAGTTTAGCTAAATGTTTATTTTAAATTATTGTAAGCTACTTTGTGTTCCATGCCAGGAGAAAAATGGGGCATGCCACCCTGAGATCCTTGGGTATAGGGTAGGATATATATATATATAAAATCAATATGTAAACTCTCCAACCAGCCTGACCAATGGCTACAAAATTTCCCCCTACAGACCTGGAGTGCCCTTGAGCATTTTTATTTGAAGGGCTGCATGGTAATGGATGGGTTTTGGTGCACATTACCTGTGATGTAGTGGTTTGAGCATTGGACTATGACACTGGAGACCAGGGTTCGAATCCCTGCTCAGTCATGGAAACCCATGGGGTGACTTGGGACAAGTCACACTCTCTCAGCCTCAGAGTATGGCAATGGCAAACACCCTCTGAACAATTTGCCAAGAACACCATATGATAGGTTCGCCTTAGGGTTGCCATTAGTCGGAAATGACTAGAAGGCACAGAACAACAACTATGGCACAGACACAGTCCAATAGTGCCTTTGCTACTCATATGAGTCCCAACCAGGGGGAAAGCATAACAACAACAACAACAGCAACAACAACAATATAAACATGCCTCTCTGAATACTTAGAATCTGAAGAGCAGATTTTGCTCCACAGCTGGAGGACATCACAGTAACAGATAATTTTCTCATCAGGAAACTCTCCAGCAGAATTTTCTCTGGAGAAAAGAGGTATGGATTCCCCTAAACCAAACAAGTAACATTTATTTGCATTTATTGCATGAAGGTGAAACTGGAACAAAGAATGTGTATCAGACACGCTTGCACTGCTAAGGATTAACCGGTATGTCGACCTGGTGCCAACATTCTCTGAAATCCCAGCAACGAAGCAGCGATATCGTACCTAATGTGATTTTACTGCTTTGAATCTCTGCCCAGATGCTCATGGCATTCCATACTACATCATCACAAGAGAATGAACTTTATCTTGAAAACTTTAAGAGTGTTTGTTTTAAAGATGATTTACCACACTTGACAGTGACTAGATTTCCTAAATTAAGGCTGAGCTATTGTTGCTCTTATGCCTCTCACATTATGCAGAGAAATGCCCAGGACCTAGACTAGTAAATCTCTCAGTATGGATCAAGTTGCTCATAAAACAAGCGGCATGGCCAGGGCTTCTAATTGGATTTCAGCTGCTCTGGATGTCAGCAGAGACTTGAAAACCACCTGATTGAGGGGGTGAGGAAAACAGAACTGGCGCCCAGCTGGTTGAGACTTCAGCACATCTCTGGGACTAGAAATTATCTGACTTTCTGTCTCTTATTTAGTCTGCCTGGAGAAGAAATGCATAGTTGACAAAGACAGTTCAAATGCTGAAAATAAACCTAGTTTTGAAGATTTCTCTTTGAAATATTTCAGCTTAGGAACAGAACAAACGGTGTCCAGTAGCAATTATCTTAAAAGGAGGGGTGGGATGAGAACGGCATCTTTGATTCTAAATACGTAGTCTATAATACTGTATGTTCTTTCAATTGGCCTAATGAAGTTCTTCCTGCAATAAGGATTTTGGAATTTTTCTCCTGGCCAACACATTTACCTTTGCTTCTAGTATATATCTATCTCTGTATTTAAAAGCTATATATATTGTGCATAGATTTACATTTACACAGGTCTCCAGGAAAACTGGATGTGGATATCCTCCTCCTCCTCCTCCTCCTCCTCCTCCTCCTCCTCCTCCTCTCTTTTCCCCAGGACTTTATCAGACTACCAGCTTAAAACACTGTAATTCCACTATTGAGGAAAGTGGTAACATAGTGGCATTATTACACTTATTATTGCATGTTGCTGTAATCACATGATACAACCGCCATGGAATTATTGCATGACTAGCACTTCAAGAACAGAATTTTACTTCCGTGATTTAGCACAGGCAAGATTTTGGTGGTTCTCACGAGAAGACGTGAGCGTGCATAAATACTCCAAAAAAAACCCCTGAATTTACAAAGTAAATGAACACACAAACACTTAAACAAACCTGAAAACGTGCAAACAAAATGGGACAGTTCATAAAAAGAGTGTCCTATAGATAGTTTTCATGTTCACACCCGGGCATTTTCTCGGTGGGAATGGGGAGGGGGGAAAGAGGAAACCCCCCCCATTCATGCTGTAATCTCGCAATTACAGCAGGATGTGGTTTCGCACGCTCTTCAATACAGTGAAAAAAAATAGATATTGAAAGCTATTGACAGCTTGTCCTATCAATAAAAAGCAATGCCTTATTTGCAGCTGGAGCACAGATTGACCGCACGAAGACAATAACATTGTGTGACAGTGGGACCCATTCGTGCTGCTGTGACATCGTAATCATGTGATTTGTGTCACGTGTGATAAAATCCCCAGTTGAGGACCTTAGCTGGTTTACAAAAGTTAAAACAGAAATACAAATTCACATCACACAAAAGTTAAAAATACTATATAATTAAACTGTCAAGAAAACTAAAAGGAAGGATTCCATAGGAAGGGGCCATGGCAAATAATCCAGTTTCAAATCAAATTATTTGTGTAGTGTGGATTTGGCCCTAGTCCAGCACTCACCATTACACCATGCTAGGTGCCAGTCAGTTGCATTTACTTCTGAGTACAGGTATGTATATGAGTTCCTGGGCATGACTTCTTTAACAGAAAATTTGTACCAGAGGCAGAAATATGGAAAGAATAGGGATAGCTTCCTACACCACAAAAAGAAAGAGTAATTCAGTAGGTTTCAGCAAACTTTTTATCCAAAACTAACAATATGCACATGCGAAATGAAACACCTGAGTCAGGTACATAAACCTTGCATAAGCAAACAAAAACATTCCACTCTTCTAGAGACCACTTGAAGATTTGGTAGATTCCAAAAAGCATTCCCCCTCCCCCAGCCTCCATCTTTCTTACAATTTATGTTTTGGTGATCAAACTTATAATCTATGTTCTTTTTCTAACATACTGGGAGGGAAATGGTAGGGCAGGCTTATCTATTCTTCCTCTTTTGTATTTCATGCCTACTCAGGGAGGGAGTCTGGAGGGAGCTGCTGTTTACCTTCCCTGTTATAGCCAGGCCCATGCAGCTAGACTAGGATTGGCTAGAGCAGAATCCTGCTTTTCCCACACCTTAAGCTTTGTTTACTTCAGGCATGCTGCTGCAACCTGACACTGAAAATCTGTGTTTCTCCAGCCCTCCTTCACCATGATTCCAATACTGACGCTGCTAAAAAAACCCTTCCGGATAGACAGAGGATGAAGAAAAGGGGGCTGGGCAGCCATAAATAGACTTTGTAAAAAGAAGTTTCTTTGTCAGTGGCTTTGTTAACTGAGGTATGCATGTACACCTGGATAGGATTGCACTGCATACTAAGATTGCACTGTGTATTCCATATTAGGATTGCACTGCAATCCTAAATAGGTTTACCAGAGCACAGCCTCTCTTTCAACTCAGTGGGAATGATTTTTGAGTAGGCACTTATAGGATAGCACTCCTAATAATAAAAAATAAACAAAATAACTGTATTTTTTAAAAAACACAAATTTATAATAAATAGGAGAACCATAGGACTGAGGTACTTAATAAAGACTTTATGAGTCAATGGCTTATTATGGGGGGCAGGCAGAAGGAAGGATGCTGAACTTCTTATCTCCATGAAGGACTTCCTTGTTTTGGCAGCATTACCATTGTATCATTTTTTCCCTCTCTCTCAAGATGTAGTGATTTTTCCTCCTGTAGGAAGGGCTTGGCTGTCTTTACAAGATTCAGAATGGAGCACATCAAAAGTAATAGTAGGCGACAAAACGTTAATATTTGTCAAAGGCTCCTGCTTTGATCCTTCATTTCTATTTTTTAAGAGCTTGACAAATGTGGCCTGTGGTTTGGCTTCAAACATCTCCCCATGCTTTACTCAGTGTCTAATCCATTTGATCCTCCACTTGTTTTCACTGCAGTTTGGGGTGGGGGAGAAGGGTGGGCAGTAACTGACTTCCAAATATTGCTCTGGTTGAAGAACTGTGGTTAAAGAACAAAAAAGAGATTATTCTATTACTGTTCTGAACACTTGGGCTTCTTTGTCCTGCATTTCTCTGACCACCTTTTAAAGAGAAGCTACAGTAATGTACTGCTATTTATTGCTGCTGATTTTCACCAGTCTCCTTTTTTATCTGTGTGCTGTGTCCATTTATATTCAGTTGTCTTATCACCGGTGATGCAAGTGGGCAGGAATGATATAGATCAATAAATAGGTCAACACAGAGACAAAACCAAGCGTGCCATCAAAGTACTTGGGGAAGAAGGCAGCAGAGCTACTCAACGGAATGAGCAACCATGGTGCGGTGTGGGATTACGACATTTTTTAAAGTGAAACACCAATAAATGCCAATAAAGCCATTTTAATCCACAGTCTCAGCACCAATAAAACCATTTAATCCATAGTCTAAAATTACCTAACTGCTTCATTACATTAAACATTTCATCCTTATTCATCAGTTTAGATGACACTGAGGATTGCTTTTCTCAGTATCTCAAAGTTTACTTCCATGATTTAGCATGGGGGAGATTTCAGTGGTTCTCGCGAGAAGATGCGAGTGTGCTTAGAACTCCAAAAACACCTTGATTAACACAGTAAATGAACACACAAGCACTGAAACAAACCTTAAAACATACAAACTAAATGGGACAGTTCATAAAAAGAGCGTCCTGTGCTTTGTTTTCGTGTTCTCACCCGGAGGTTTTCTCACTGAGGAATGCCCATTCATACTGTAATCTCGCAATTACAACAGGACGTGTTTTCGCACACTCTCAACACCATGAAAAAAAGCGATATTGACAATCTATTGACTGCTTGTCCCATCAGTTAAAAGCAATGCCTTGTTCGTGGCTGGGGCACGGAGTAACTACGCAAAGATGACAACCTAATGCAATAGCCATGCTCGTTCATGCTACCATGACGTCGTAATCCTGTGAGTTTTGCCACATCTGATAAAGTCCTTAGAAAGAAGAGTAGTGGGGGGGGGAATCACTATTTTGGAAACATTACCTTTTGGACTACAAGTCCCAGAATTCCCCAGGGTGTTATACTGACACTCTGGAAGTTGTCGTCCCCAAACCATTAAATAAACAATTCCTTATTAAAAGCTAACAAACTTTAACATTTGCTTTAAAAATAATTATGATAATAATCCAGCACATCCCTTCTGCTTTTATTTCTACTCTGAAATCTCATGAGGTGGGGTAAAAAATTCATCAATCAATTAAAAAAAACATGGTTATAAATAAAAATAAAAAGTAAAAAAAATCAAGTTAACCTATGTGCTGTAATAAATGACATATAGGATTTTTTCGGACGGAAGAAAAGTAACGTGGGAGGTTGTGACGCTGCTGCGCAAGAGGGCGCCAGTTTCGAACGACGCTCTTCCCAGCGGTACTGTTGCAGTACCGCTGGGACATTTGAGCGTGATTTTTTTCCTTCCCAGCGTCGTATTTTACTCGCGAGTAAAATATGACGCTGGGAAGGAAAAAAACAGTACCGCTGGGACATTTGAGCGTGATTTTTTTCCTTCCCAGCGTCGCGAGTAAAATATGACGCTGGGAAGGAAAAAATTCATGCTCAAATGTCCCAGCGGTACTGCAACAGTACCGCTGGGAAGAGCGTCATTTGAAACTGGCGCCCTCTTGCGCAGCAGCGTCGCAACCTGGCGACGCTGCTTGCGTTACTTTTCTTTCGTCCAAAAAAGTCCATACTGTACTTTTCTTTTGCCTCTGTAACTAGTTTATCCCAAACATAGTCATTCATAGGGTAGACACATTGAAACAAATGGGAATTAAACTAGTAATAATGATCTCATTGATTTCAGAGGGTTTCTTGAATATAACTAAATCTGGAACCGACCCAAAAGAAACATCAAGACTCCAATCCAGCTATTATAAATCTAATTAAAAGCAATGGGACTTTGGTTAGTTGCAGGTAATGATCTGTTTGAATGGGAATTAGTCACAATTGACATCAGCTGGATTTGGACTAGGAATTTAGGAGCTTATTTTCTCTGAAAGTGTTCATAGAGGTGCTACTTTCTAAATCTGTTTTCACAGGCTTTTCCTGAAAGACTCTGTAATAAAGTACTGACTTCACTGTTTTCCACGTCTCATGCACAGTGTATTATTTCCCTACTCTTAAGGGGAAAGCTGTTAAGGATTGAGGTTTTGCCGCTGATCAATATGATCTTTCAGTATGATCTATTACAATATGATCTATTCAATATGAGTAAGGTGTCGCTTTTCATTGATGGGACCTCCCTGTCCATTGAAAATGATGCCTTATTCATGGTTGCAGCACAGACTGAGCATGCAAGGATGACAATGACATCTGAAACTGGGACTCGTTTGTGGTACAGTAATGTTGTCCTCGTGTGCTCCTCTTGGGCTTTTTTTAAAAATTATTTTTATTCATAACCAGTTTCAATATACAGCAATCATTAATAATAACATATCAAACATCCGAACAAGCAGCAGTGTGTTATCTCATTCCCTTTGTATCATTCTTATTTCCCTCTAAAATAGACATGGTAATTATTATATATATTATATATATATTAACATTGCTTTAAGTTTATATATTATATGTGTTTTATATGTTTTACTTACACATTCTTATCTACTTATCTGCTTTGATTATCTCCACTTATATTGTTTGTATATCTATATTCCCATTTAACTTAAAATCATTCATTCTTTCATTCATTCTGTCCTTTCTGTCCTCTTGGGCTTTTTTTTTACTATGTCTGATAATCTCCAGAATCACCTAAGGCTCTTTAAAGGAAGGAATGAAGACTCTGTCCCTTAACGATTCATATTTGAGGGAAAGCCATGGTTCCAATAAATAGCCCAGCATGTTTTGGCCAAGCAATATTTGTATGGCTTTCTTCATGGGGAATCTATGTGAAAATCCACCTGCAGGGATTTTTAAATGGGATTTTTTTTAATTAGGAATTTTTTATTGGAATAAGACCATTCTACTGAATGCCTATATCTCCCCATATGAGCCTGCCTGAGTCTAAGGATCTTTAAGGGAGGGCTTTTTTCCCATCCCACCTCCCTCCTTCTCTGTGGCTGCTCCCAGGCTGTGGAACTCCCTCCCACGGGAGGTCTGGTTGGCCCCCTACCTGCTTTCTTTTTGTCGGCAGTTGAAGACATTTTTATTTAGGCAGGCATTTGAAATGTGAATTTTATTTGGTGTGCTACATTTAATATTGTATTTTAAAATTAATTTATGTTTTTAATTCATGTTGTGTTTTTAACTATGGCCTTGTCTATAGGGGGGGGAGGGAATACAAACACGTCTGCAAAAGCAGGCATTTGCAACAATGCAACCTGTCTTCATGCTCAAAAGAGCCCCTCTAAACTCTGCATGACACCTAGCCAAGATGACGGCCGCAAGTGATTTACTTGCGATTTTAAATCTGCCTCCACCAATTAAAAAAAAAAAAAGTTTCCCATGGTGGGAAGTGATAGTTCATATTTACAAAAAAAAGAAAGAAAAAAAGAGAGTATAAGATCACCGTTTTATCGGCTTATCAGGCCCTTGCTTAGCCAAAAACCTAACATGGCGGCTACAGGTGCTTTCCCTGTTTGCTATCCCCACCCCCATACTTGTCCAGCCAATCAGGTTATGCTGCTTGTTTGTATCTATGCGAATGCAAGTGTTCAGACAATTGCACATTTGCATGTTATATGGAGCTTTTTAAAAAAATCCGGACAAAGGCCTGGACACGACACACATGGACTTTGTGGTGATTTGGCTGCCCCCCCCTTCCAAATGACATATATTTATGTGCATGTCTATATTAATGGATTATTCATAACGTTCGCATGCTGTTAGGATTATTTTGACTGTATAGACAAGACCTATATTTTAATAATGGCAATTAATTTATTTTTTTATGTTTGTAACTTGTGATGTCTTAGTTGTATTTGTTAATTATTGTAAGTTGCCTTGAATCCCATCTTGGGGAAGAGGCGGGATATAAAACCAATAAATAAAAATAAATAAATATATCAGAAGCAGAGCACAAAAAGCTACTTTTAAGGATGAATGATGACTCTCAAGATCCTGCAGCCAGCAGGACCAATGGCCATGTTGGCTGAAGATGAAAGGAGCTGTAGTCCCCAAAAAAGGAAGTTTTTCAAGCTCTACACTGGGAGTGATTTAGATACCTGATAAGAAGTAGTCTACACTGACATCATTGCCTTGGTGGTGGCAGCCCTACATGTCAGTCTCCAAGCTTCCAAAAATGCCACAGGCAGAGATGAATTTCTAGCTGCCATGTAGGGAGTTGATTGGCCTCACTATTGGGAAGATAAGGGTTTCTGCTGAAAGAGGGAAGGAAATGCCTAGTCATTCAATTAAAAATGACTGAAAGTTGAGAATCGTAGAAATGATCTTTCAGGAAGCTTGACTGTCATTGGGTCTGTCTACACCATCAAATACCCTGAAAACCCCATGTGAATGCCCATGAATTGGCTGCAATCAGGCCACACATGTCATGGCCTTTCCCCCAAACCTGGGGCTATCTAGCTACATGTGGCATGGCCCAGATTCTCAGCATTTCGGGGTATATTACAAGGATGTGCATTACGTGGGATTCAGGGTTCTCCATCAAGTTTCATCCATTGCCACCATTGCTGCCACCGCCACCACTTACGGTGACCAGTTTTAAGGCTCCGGAGGCAGTTCCTGGCTGAAGAGAGAGGTTTTCTCCCTTCCCTGGTTTGGCAGTGCTGCCTTCACCCACTCTCTTGCACTCCTGTCACTTCCTTGAAGTGCTCCCATCGCTTTCTTCAAACTTAGAGCATTAAAATTGGTCGCAGTAAGTGTCAGCGGTGGCAATAGGAGTGGTGGTGGCGGCGGTGGCAGCCAAAGCTTCACGCTAACACTGAAGACACATCCCTGCAGAATATAATAATGTGGAGGGCTTCAGGGGGAATGTGGGAGCACGCGGGCAAAACTCCATTCAGAGTTTTTGCTCCACATGTAGACAAGCCCCTTATTTCTCCAACCAACAGATTCTGAGCTTGTGTGTAGGCCACTTTTCTATCTTTTGACTAAGATCGAGCAGAGTATTCCTGTTTAGAGTACTCACATTTAAATTTGGACTTTATCACACTACACTGTTATAGTGCTATTATTCCACTATAAATGCTATAGCTGCCTCCTGGGGAATTCTGGGTTTTGTAGTTCAGTGAAGCCTAAGAGCTCTCAGGCTGAGAATGCTAAATGCCCCTCCCTAAAATGCAAATCTAGGATTCCACAGGAGGCAGCCATAGCAGTTAAAGTGGAATAATAGCACTATAAAAGTGTAGTGTGATAATCTCCTTCATCCAGTCTATTCCTAACTTTCCCTCCAAGGTTGGGATGCAAGGTTAAAATGTTAAAATCTCTAATAAACACAATAAATTATTAACATAAAATTATACATTAATTAAAAGCAGTGACTGGTATCCTGTTCAGCAGTTATGTTGTCTCCAACTTATAGCAACTCTAAAGTGAACTGCTGATCATTTATGGTCATGATCAATTGAAAGTGACTTCAAAAATCTACCTTTGCAGCCTGGCAGCACTCTTACTGAAGTACATTATTTCCAAGGTGGTGACAATCAGGGTGCTGGGATGATGGTGTCTGCATCATGCTCCCAGTCGCAGAGTGCCTTGTGACAATCCGTTGTGGTAGAACCTAAGGTGTCTCTTCAGCTGCCTGTTGTCAAGGAACTCCATAATCAGGAGTGTACTGCAGACATAATTTCCCAGTGCCCTGATCTCCAGTGCCTCAGAAATGCTTCTGTTGGGGCAGGATCCTGGCCAGTTACTGAAACATTTTGAAACACCATCTTAATAAATGTGTTGTTATGTGTCCTTAAATTGTCTCCAACTTATACCAACCCCTAAAGTGAACTTATCACATGGTTTTCTTGGCAGGATTTGTTCAGAGGAGGTTTGCCAGTGCCTTCCTCTGAGAGAGTATGAGTTGCCCAAGGCCACCCAGTAGGTTTCTGTGGCAAGTGGGGATTCGAATGCTGGCCTACTGGGAAACTACAAATCCCAGGATTCCATAGGATGGAGCCATGATACTTAAAGCAGTGTCAAACTGCATTATTTCTGCACTGTAGCTGGAGCCCCGGAACAACATGTAAACCACTACACAATGATGACTCCACCTTAACAACACATTGAAAGTCCAGCATGTATTCATTCATTTACTTTGTTATATTTTTACACTGTGCCTATGAATGTTCCAGTGCAGTACAAATTTTGGCTGGCGGTACCATTAGGAAGCCTTACGTGACTGTCTAGGGTGGCTGATTTGGGGTGTCATGAAAAGCTAACATGTTTGTTATCTAAATTCTTATCATTGTATTTTTCTCTTCCAGGGAGAAGGGCTTGTGAGGTTTTCTTCCTTGGATATGGAAGCCGATTTGCCATTTTTAGGTACTAGGGAAGAGTCGCTGGTTGTTCCATTTCCAGCAGCAAAATGCCTTGGGCCAGCCCTGTGTGGTTGTGTAATTAGCAGATACTGTAAAACTGTCCCAGTTCAGCCTGGCATCTTCCCAATGTCCTAGACTATAATCTTAAACATCCATTGGCAGCATGGCTAATGACCACATTGGCTGGGACAATGGCTGTTTTATTTCATACATCTGAAGACCACTGGGATGGGGAAGTCTTATTAAATGTTTTCCCTCTGGGAAAGGTTTGGACAGTTAATTAGCAATATCAGGCTTTCACATGCTCTTTGGTGTGGTAGCTTCAACCCTTTCTCCATTGTAATCCATGATAACACTCAACAGACCTTGCCTATACCAACTGACATTAATTGTCAACTTATCCTCTAGAGTAGTTTTGTAGAGGCATGCAGAGAGGGGAAAAAAAAAGAGGGGGAGAGAGAGGATTTTTCTTTTGCTTGCCCTCTCTGCTTTCAGGTTTATCTTCTTTCTTGAAAAGGATAAGAGGTCTGGGTTCTATTGTTCTCCTTCTAAGATTACTGGAGTGGGCACTTGAGTCATCTGCATGGTCACCTTTTATGTTATTGTTTGTGTGAGAGCAGATGAAAAGGTGGTTTGCTCAGTGGTGACAGTCAAGCTAACTACACTTCAAAAGGTTTAGAGATGAGTTGGCCAGCTAGTCTTCGAACATATTGCTTCATTCCTCTTTTATATTGCTACCACCTTCCCCTGTGACTCTCTTCCATTCCTACCTTGGACACAGCACCAATACAATAGCCATAGGGATACGTGACTCTTGGCTTTATGGACCGTTTATATCTGGGAATGATTTCAGGAGGTGTGTTCCAGGTTGTCAGCATTTTCAATGGAGCTTGGGAAAGGTTCCTTTGTGTCAATAGTAATGTTTGGACTAAAGTTACATTTTTTTATCAGTGGTCACGGTGGCTGGGGGATTCTAGGAGTTTTTGTCTGAACTATATTGTTTTCTCACCACAATACCTAGTGGTGACTGGGGTATTCTGGGAGTTGAAGCATCCCCAAAAATAATGTTTCAGAACTCTGTTTTTGAATGATGTGTTCACAACACATTCTTTCCAGCTGTTCTTCCAGTGAATGATTTATGATAAGCTTTCTTATACATCCCTTCAATCATATTCCCAGGACAGTTTAGAAAAATACTAAAACAATTAAAAGGGAAATTGTTGTTGTTGTGTGCCTTCAAGTAATTTCTGACTTGTGGCTACCCTCAGGTGAACCTATACCTGCCAAATTCTTGGCAGAATTTGTTCAGAGGAGGTTTGTCCTTGCCTTCCTCTGAGGCTGAGAAAGTGTGACTTACCCAAGCCTACCCAGTGGGTTTCCCTGGTTAAGCATCGATTTGAACTCTGGTCTTCCAGTGTCCTAGTCCAATACTCAAACCACTACAGCAGGAGGGGATATGTTCCTAGACTTACCATTTATAAATGACATTGTGGATAACAGCAAACCCTATTAAAATAAAGGACTTCCAGTACAAAAATGCCATAGAGTTGCATTGGAGGACCTAGTGATTTCTACAGAGTATATCTCTCTAGGCATTTTCCAGCATCACTCTATGGTATGTGTCCCTATTTTTTCAGCCATGCATAACTGAAACCATGGATATTGGTTCCTCAGATACGGTGTGTGTGTGACAATGAATAAAATAAGCTGAATGACACCAAATGATAAGAGTAACATAACAGAGTCAGCAGGATTAAAACTGCATGCAGGAAGCTTGAGAAAATAAATGGATCTTCACTTAGTGCTCAAGAAGACAGTAAAGTAGGCACTAGGTCAACATCATTGGTAAGCCTCTCTATTTAACATGCTGCTTCCTGGCTTCCACATGTGGAATTTTCTATTTTGTTAAAAGTCCATGATAGATGCAAGTAAAAGTCTCACACCATTTCTTTTCTGGACCATTGCCTCACCCCTTAAACCTTTATGTTCCTGGGATTTAAAAGCATATTTTTCAGTGTACTGTCTCTGTTTATGCACAATCCTAAATATACACTGGACTATGGAGATTTTCACACGCCGAAAATATCGCTGCCAGAAACCGGGACAGAAATATTTCTGTCCCGGAAGCAGCGCCGCGGTTCGCACGCTCACCTCCCTCTCCCGTTGTTCCGTCGTCCTCGCTTTGGGTTTTTTCCTCCCTCTTCTGGAATATTTTACTATTCCGGAAGAGAGAGGAAAAAACCCAAAGCGAGGACGACGGAACAACGGGAGAGGGAGGTGAGCGTGCGAACTGCGGCGCTGCTTCCGGGACAGAAATATTTCTGTCCCGGTTTCTGGCAGCGATATTTTCGGCGTGTGAAAATCTCCTATGTGACGAATGTTGCTGTCCTTGAGCAAGCAGGGATCACCAGCACTGAGGCCATGATATTGAGAATACAGCTGTGCTGGGCAGGGCACGTTTCTAGGATGGAGGACCATCGTCTCCCAAAAATAGTACTCTACGGTGAACTCGCCACAGGTCAGCGTAAGAGGGGTGCTCCAAAAAAGCGATACAAGGACTCCCTGAAACAACATCTCCGGCTTGGCCAAATTGATCACCAACAATGGTCCGCCCTGGCCTCACATCGGGAGGCATGGAGACACACTATCCACAATGCAGCAGCCTTATTTGAGAACTCACGTCGAACAAGTCTTGAAGAGAAACGACAACACAGAAAGAATCACAACCTGGAAACATCACCCAAGGAAACCTTCTGCTGTGCTTTCTGCAACCGGACTTGTCTATCTCAGATTGGCTTTTTTAGTCGTCAGTGTGCTTGCAGAAAACGCGGGATGAGTCCTTCCTGAATCTTCGTTTGCGAAGAAAATCCCAGAGTTATGAAGCATGTGCTTAGGAGTGGGATTTCTTGAGACAAGGGGTGAAGAACACAGCTGGAGACCCACACTGAGGAGATTTTCAGACAACACTGTTATAGTGTTACTATTCCATTTTATTTGCTATGGCTGCCTCCTCTTGAATCCTGGGATTTGCAGTTTAGGGAGGGGCATTTACAACTCTCAGCCAGAGAGATCTTAGGCCTCACTAAACTACAAACCCCAGAATTCCACAGGAGGAAGCCAGACCAGTTAAAGTGGAATAGTAACACTATAACAGTGCAGTCTGAAAATCTCCTGAGTGGATTTCGCCATTGCCTGGTGTGAATATTCAAGCAAAGCTTCTCTGAGGAATTGGTAACAACTTCAGACCATCCCTATGTTCCCTAAGAGAACCAGTGCAGTGGACTGTTGGACTAGGACTCTAGAAACCAGAGCTGGAAGTCTTAGGCAAGTCATATTCTCTCAGCCTCAGAAGAAGGCAATGGCAAACTTCCTTTGAATAAATCTTGCTGAGAAAACCGCATGATAAGGTTGCTATAAGTTGGAGTCAACATGAAGAATAAGCTGGAGTCAACATACACATAACAAAAGCAATCTGACCTAATTATGTCCCAAAATGCATTTTATTTGGCCTAGATCCTTTCATGCCCTCCAGCTACAGCTCCTTCACATATACCTGCTTAATTGCTGGTACTGTACTAGGCAACCTTTTTTTTTTTAGCAGACCTTGTGTTCAGCCACTCTACTTTCACAATAACACTCCTTGGTTCATGCTGCCTGGTGTGCTGCTGCTAGGCCTCCAATCCTATGGAGAGATGGACATGAGGATGCAGAATAGAGAGTCAAAGCATTAGCATAAGGCTATGGCACCTTTCTGCCAGTTCTTTCCAGCATATCAATGTACTTCTTAGTGGCTGGTTTCTTTTACCATAGAACTTGTCCCTCCCCCAAATACATGTTGCACAAAATGTATAATGTGTAAAACTATATCTCATTTTTATTAATTAAAGGCATGGAGTAAGAGCAAGGAAACATTTCTTCTTTTGATAAAACAGATCAAGATCAGGAGGCATGTCCCTTAACTGTCTTGCACTTGGAAATGGAAATGGCTCCAAGACCATATTTGTTCCTATATATTGACTAGAAAGACTACTGCCTTCTCTGGATTAATCCTCCATTGAACAAGGAAAATAAAACCCATCACTGAACCCAGACTTCCTGCAGCTTAATTGGTATTACAAAACAAAAAAAGTGGAGATGGAGAGAAAAAGAAGGCCACCATCTCCATATTGATGGCACCCATCTCCAAATCCATGGTCACACCCCAGCCCAATGGCAGTGAATTTATGTAGATGTTAAATACAATAGGGGGCTATGTTCATTTCCACCCTTTGAATCCCCTTTCTATTAAAAAGGTAGCAGAAAATAAGGTGTCTTTAGGCATCCATCATTTCCACAGGGTAAGCTCTAAAGAAGGGCAAAGAAGTAAATGAAGACAAAAAGGTAGAACAAGAGACCTCTTCCACAAAATCTGAGAAAGCAAAGGAAAATTTAAACCAAGAATAGGGATGCTGAATGATCACCTGGGGAACACATTATACAATCAGGACAAAAACAAAATTAAAAGGTGGAAGCTCTACACTGAAATGCATACATCGTGAATCTCTCTCTCTCTCTCTGGTTTTTCTTCACAAATGAAGATTCAGGAAGGACTCATCTCATGCTTTCTGCAAGTGCGCTGATGACTAAAAAGGCCAATTTGAGATAAAGTCCGGTTGCAGAAAGCACAGCAGAAGGTCTCCTTGGGTGATGTTTTTGGGTTGTGATTCTTTCTGTGTTGTCGTTTCTCTTCAAGACTTGTTCGGCGTGAGTTCTCAAATAAGGCTGCAGCATTGTGGATAGTGCATCTCCAAACCTCCCGATGTAAGGCCAGGGCGGACCATTGTTGGTGATCAATTTGGCAACATAAGGAATTAAAGAATGAGACATTTCTTCAAAGCAGAACGATTTGGATGAAGAACAGACAATATTAGAAAGTGAAGTAGATGCTGCTCTCAAAGCACGTGGGCGGGGGGAATCACCAGGAATAGATAGCATATCAGCACAGCTGTTTCCTGGATCCTGCTATGTTTCTGCAGGTATTGTCAACTGCATCCAGCACTCCTTTTGCACCTTGGCTACAGAGCTCAGTGGCAGTTAGAAAGTTCTGGTCTTCATAAGCAGAGTTTGTAAGGACTTTCATCCTCACATACTTGTCATTTTTGGTTCACTCCACAGTGCTGCCATCACACCTCAGGGATAGTGCCAACGTTTCTTCAGCCAATATCTCTGTGAGCCTGTCTCTGGACATTATCAGACTAGCGTCTAAAAAAATCTGTAATTCTGCAAATGAAGATAGTGGGAACATCATGGCATTATAACAGTCATTATCTCATGTATCTGTAATCATGCAAAAGAAACACCATGGAATTATCTCACAATGACCACTAGCACTTTAAGACTGGGAATTTACTTCTGCGATTTCACATAGGCGAGATTTTGGCTGTTCTTGTGAGAGGATATGAGTGTGCTTAAAACTCCCAAACCCCTTAATTAACAAAGTAAATGAACACACAAGCACTGAAACAAACCTAAAAACGTGCAAACTAAAGGGGACAGTTCATAAAAGGAATATCCTGTGTTTTGTTTTCACGTTCTCGTACAGAAGTTTTCTTGATGAGGACTGCCCATTCATACTGCAATCTCGTGATTACGAGATGTGTTTTCACACTCAGCCAATAACACAAATTAATGGTCTATTAATGGCTTGTCCTGTGAATTGCAAATAATGCCTTTTTCGTTGCTGGAGCATTGAGTAAAATCATGAAGACGATGACGTTATGCAATAGTGGGGGCCCATTCACACTACCCTGACATTGTAATCCTGCAATTTTTGCTCTGTATGATAATGTCCTCTGTCACTTTCTACCATGCACTGCCCAGACATGCCATATAACATGTGGTGCTGGGTAGATCAGGGAGGAGAGTCTCCTTGGTACAGACCACTTGGTTTCATATGAAAAAGGGGGAAAGGATTAGAATAAGCACAGACTTTAATCTCTCTCTCTTCTATTCTTTTTGTTTGCATTGTTTTTACTATAGCCTTTCATTTTCTTCCTTTTTTTTAAGGCATTTTCTTTGCCTTGACTCTTATAATTATCAGAGCTCTTCTTAGTGATTACTATTTTTTCTTCTGTATAGCTTTTGTTATGGATTCTGTAGCTAATTGCTCAATATGAAGTGCTGGCTGTTTTACTGCTTTGCAAAAGGTTATTAAAATTGCCTGGAATTTGAAATATTGGTGCATTCCAAATATGTTTTTACTTCCTGCTGGAGTTTTTACTGATACTATATTACTGGATTTTAAAATTGTTTTAAAACCTATTATGCTGCCTTATGTCAGAAAGGTAGCAGAGAAATATTTTACGTAAATATCTAGGGTGAGGCAGGAGAATCAAAGGTTGCATCTGTAAAGCTGAAGTGTTTTGCTCTACGTGGCTTTTTGATACTGTGCAATCAGAGACGGGACATACTGCCTGGGGAATTCTGGGACCTGTGGTCCACAAAAGTAACTTTTGCATGCTCTTTCATTTTACTCTATTGTTCCTCTTCAGATACCCTTAACATGATGCCCATTATCTTCAGATACCTATTGGCTTGTTTCAGGCAGTTCTTTCAGAAAAAACTGTTATTTCCACATGGAAAAAAGGGGAAATTCCTGGCAGAAAGGTGAAGGAAATCATCCCATGGAATTACTGCTCAGGTGACTCTGATGACCTTTCTTGTGCTGTCCTATCATGACCCCTTCCTTCATCAGGAAGAAATCATGCTCTACAAGAGTGGGAGGTGATGCTGCTTCCATCCTGGTCTAATTTATGGGCCTCTCCAATTTTCATTAGTAATGTATTGGTCAGAACTATGTACACTGTGTTTGCTGATGTGAAATCCTGTATTTATTAATCCCATGGTTCAAGGATCAGTCAGGAGAGAAATCCAAAATCCCAAGACCTGTTTCTTGAATTTACAGAATGTTCTAAATGTCTCTCCAGAACAATCAGACATTTGATTCTTGGTGGAGTGGGCTTAATTACTTAAAAAAAACATTTTTAATGAATACAGACCAATTCAAAAGTAGTAACTGTTAATTAAAAAGTCTTGTTAATGAATAGGATGTTGGATGTCTTGATCATGAGTCACAATCACCTTGAGTCACAAGAACTAAAAGGGTAGAGGCAGCAGAAGAGAGCTGGGCCTGCTGCAAGTGAATACAAGGGGAAATTTTGATTGATGCTGCAGATCTTGCTGGCATAGGGATGTTCTCCCACTGAGAACATGACCATTTTAATAGTTCAGTTGCAATGGTTAACTTAGTTCTGGTGTATGCATTTTAAAATGGACATTATTGTCAGTGGCAAAACCAAAACAATTCTTTGTTTACACATCTCTAAATATTCTTGGCCTCGTATTCATAGGAGTCTTTTCCACATGAAGAGATATGGCTTCACAGTAAATGTTTAGCAGTCTAGAAACTGCAGTCAACTAAGGTAAAGCTTATCAATAACTAGCCATTCAGTTGCCTAAGAGGAGCCTATCAGCCAGACGTAATTATAATTGTCAGTCAACATACATATGTCCCACTCAGTAAGAGCTGTTCGGCAGTGGAACGCACTCCCTTGGAGCGTGGTGGGGTCTCCTTCCTTGGAGGTCTTTAAACAGAGGCTGGATTGCCATCTGTCGGGGATGCTTTGATCAAGATTTCCTGCGTGGCAGGGAGTTGGACTGGATGGCCCTCGTGGTCTCTTCCAACTCTGCAATTCTATGATTCTATGATACTACTAATCAAGCTATCATGTGAAAGATATCACTCATATAAGGATCAGTTTAATTGACACAACTGACTTCCACTTAAAAAATTATGAGAACGAAAGAGAGTTGTTCCCAATGTAATAATATTCAATAATAAAGTAGTGTTCACCATAACATCAGAACTTCTGTGGAGATTGCCATTAATGATGGTCTGAGCTTGGGTGGGGGTGGGGATATTGTTTTGAATTAGAAATCCCAGAATGACCAAGGGAACTTGGCTAGAATTCCCACGGCAGCAAGGGTAAAAATCACTACCCACCATGTAAAACAGCTATATGTACTTTTTTACACTCCTGGTGGTCCTGCCCCAAAACTCAAATGTTTCTGGAAAATGATACATATCAAAATCGAAATGATAATAGAGATTCATTTCTATATGCAACCTGATATTTATCTGTTAAATATGTTAGACGAGGAGTTGGAGAAAAAGTTTGGTAAAATTTTATTTTGCATGATAGTAGCTGCAAGAATCGTCTTCACCCAATCCAAGACCATATCCACGTTAGATGAATGGCTGGTTAAATTATCAAAAATGATATATTTAGATAAACTATCTCAATTAATAAAGGAAAAAGGAGAGATAATATTTGAAAAATATTGGAAATGCTTAAAACCTATTTTCAAAGAATACTGGGGTGAATGGGTTGATACAGCATTTTTGTTTTGATAAAAGCAATAAAATTATGTAATGATTTCTGCTACAATAAAAAAATACAGTTATAATTGTTGTCAGTTAATTGAAGGGTTATTTACTTAAAGATTATAGTGAGGACAGCTAAACTTAATTTAATTTAATTTAATTCATTTTTAATGGTTTTTTAGTGTGACATCTTAATGGGACGTACAGTAGACTTATAGATTATGTTAACTGTAGTTAAGATGATTGATTGTAATGATTTATATGTTGTCTATCTATACTTTTTTAAAATACACTAATAAAAATAAAAAAAAATCACTACTCCACCATGTTTCATGCTGGGTAACCTACACTATTTTTTAAGCCTGATCTGCCTTACAGGATTGTTGCATGGGTAAAAGCATGGGGTCAGCGGGAACTATGCATATCAATCACCCTGTGTTCCTTGGAGGAGAGACAGAAGAAGAAAAATAAAACGAATACAAATATGTTATTCTCTCTCTCTCTCTCTCTCTCTTCCTCTTGCATAGATGGACGGCTTTCCTGTCTAGTGAGGTAATTTCATTTTCAGATTATGCTTTATGGGATATCCTTTATTTACCCAAAGTTTTCCTGTCTACTCTTTTCAAGCTATGTATCTTGCATATTTTATATACACAAAGGTGACTTTTCCTTCCTTTAATGACCAGGGCTTATCAGTGCAGGCAACTGATACTGAACTCATAAATATGTCACTCTCCCTCTTTTACTCACAGTCCCTCCCCCAGTTTGTAAGAATACTCATTGCAGCCTGCTCCTTGACACCCCCCATTGTACCCCCACTATCCATTCGCATCTTCCTTGATTCTAGTAACTTTCCATTGGTTGATATAAATAAATCACCAGTGTAAACTATCAGCAAAAGTCATTGTAGCAAGGAGTACACAGGGAATATAAATACAAGGTCAGTGGAGCCAGTGCCTTCCGAATCAAATTAAATATTTCCTGTAAGTAGATGCCAACTGTGCATCTTGTAAGAACATTTGGAGGCAGGAGCTTGAACTCCCAAGGACCCTGTTGCCTCAAAACCTGTTTCCTGCTTAACAACATTTAACAAGTGGAACCAAACATGCGCCATCAGCAACAAAAGTCATTGTGAGCAGTCCCAATGTGCTAAGGTGCATGGTTTCCTCCCTGCAGTATTTATGTGTGCCTAGCCAGCCAGTTTTTCTGTCATGTGGGAGTTTGTTTGCATGACTCAGACTCCCCCCCCCCCAAGAGCAGGGTTCTCATGGGTTATTCTTTACTTGGACCAGATTTTCAATAAGCATGGGAGAATAGCTCAGTATCTGAGCACACAGGCTTTGTATGCAAAGGGCCCCAGGCTCAATCCTTAGTATCTCCAAATAGGGCTGGGTTCTGGGACTCTTGACTGAAACCCTGGAGAATCAATTATTGTAGATGATACTGCATTAGATGGACCACTGCATTAGGTGGTCTGACTCAGTAGAAGGCAATGGCTTACATTCCTAATATGGACTGGCTACTGTGCTTCTAGATCAGTGGCTTTTCAACACTTCAGGTATACTGCTCACCTGAAATACATACCGTGCCTGATTGGGTGGTTGGTTGCAACGAGGTACAGAAAACTTACATAATCCATCACATGTGGGGCTTGTCTATATGAGGCAATAAAATGTGGATTGATGTGCACTAATGCCAATTCGCAGCAGCTTTCATTTGTCTCCATGGTGTTTTGTTTTCAAGATTGCAGGTATGCAAAGCCATACATCTTTGTTGTTCAAATGGGCATGCCTGCGAATCAAAATGGCAGGTTGTGTTTTTATTGTCACCAGGGTGCCAGTTACACGGTAATTTTTGTTGCGGGGCATCCTGGGATTTCTTGATCCCGTATTCGTCCCTCCCTATTTACACGATTTTTGTCTCTGAACTGGATATCCCGAAAGATGTTTACATGGCATCCCATCCCGTGATATGTACCTTCTCCCACTATATACTATCCCGGGTTTTTTTTTGTTTACACGAGTTTACGGTACCAGGATTTTTTTTTAGCTGTCAATCAAGGATGCGATTACTCATTTTTTCACAACCTCAGTGACATACTTCCTTTAGAGTCCCGCACCACGAGTGATGCTATTGGCTGGCTCAAATGTTTGTTGAAGCTTCTGCATTGGGAATGAGGGGGAGGGATCAGTGGCTAAACCCTGTGCTTTCCTTTAGAAATGAAAGATCACCATTTAAAGCTGACATGCACCACACACACACCAGCCCAAGCCAGTACAAGCTGAGTGCAGGGGGCAGAGGCTTTTGGTTGTCCTGTCTCTTTGAAATGTTAACCCTTTAAGCAGAGGCAGCGTACGCATGCACGCACACACACACACAAGCCCAAGCCAGTACAAGCCGAGTGCAGGGGGCAGAGGCTTTTGGTTGTCCTGTCTCTTTGAAATGTTAACCCTTTAAGCCTTTAACCCTTTAACCTGTGGAGTGGAGGTTTCATGCCAGTGCAGGCGAGGAGGACATACAAGGCATTTTGAAAGACCCAGACGCTGGCATTTTTTACTGTGCCTTGGGGGTGGGTGGGTGAATGTTTGATTATCCGTTCAGACCCAGGGAGGGGATCCAGGCAGGGAATGAATGGACGATCCTCCGTCCACGATCTCTTTATAATTTACTCTCTCTTTAAAATTTAAACCCAGCATGCAGGAGACGAAAAGGTTAAAGCTGAAGGATTTGCAGTGTAGAAATCCATTGAACAGGGTGATTTAGTACATGCACACACACACAAACCTTCATGCAGCTGGAAGGGATGCCTTTGTTTTCAGCTGGTGAGGCTGAATCTGTTGAACGGGTGACTGACCCCTCCTTTTCTGGTCCCTGATCTCTGAGCCCACCCCCGGTCACCATTTCTGGTCATCCCCTAGTACCGAGATAGCTTGTCCCAGGCTGTTTACATTTCCGATTTTCCGAATCCTCCTGTGACTTTTTTAAAAACCGGCACAAACCGCGGGACTGGAAGTCCTGCAGGTTGTGGGATAAAAGGTGGGCCCCCTTCCGAAAATCATGTGCCTGACCTGATGTACGTGTAAACAACGAGGGTTCGACACGAATTCTTTCCACTACATTCTCATCATGTAAACGGCATCCAGTTGCCACTACCAAACAGTTGGTTTTTTAAAAGCATACCCAAGGCATGGAAGTGCAATCTTCTGCTTAAATAAATAGAAAACAAGGGAAAAAAACAAACCTCAAGGCTGTTTCATCGCCTCAGCACACAATTGCTATGGCGAAAATCCAACATGGCGGTTCTGGGTACTCGCCTTGAAAGCAAGGTCTGCCCCCTACACACATCCAACCTATCAGCTTTCCACTTTTGCTCTTATCAGGAATGTACAGCAAAGTGAATTGGTTGTTCCAACAAGCGGAAGTGTGCATTTCCTTTGGAGTTTTAAAAAATTATGGGAAAAACCATGAAGGCTTTTCCTGCAGAGTATTTGGAGTTTTTGGCCCCCTCCTTCCAAATACGGTGAAATGATGCGGGATCCCATTGGGACAAAAGGTATTCTTTAATTTTATGAGGAGTATTTTCACCATATAGACAACCCCGTGGTTGGTAGAACCTTGAATACACATTGTGGCTCTGTGTTTCATCCTTATTAATATTAGTACTAATATTCCAAGTTTTTCCAACTTAGTACTCCAAGCAGCTTACCACGTTTAAAACAAACATAGTTTAAAAATTTATAGCATACAAAAGAAGTAATTCAGCTATCAAAAAAAATTAAATCTAGTTCAAGGTATAAGCCATTGGGGGAAAAATGGGGGAAACCAGAAATGTATATGTGTCTGTGGCACAACAGGTTTATTAAACAAGTTTAATAATCAAACAAGGTAATATACAGCTCCCTGGCAGGGCTTTAAACATGGCTTCATAGCAAGTTTTGCAACACAAGGGAAGAAAAAGTTACTAGGAGGATTGTGTTCAAAGCAGAGGTGGCACTACAGGGTTAATTCACTATGCTTGATCTTTCCAGGAATGCCTGCTCAGAGTGGATCCAACCTGTGAAGTGATGTGGGTGTGCCTTCTCAGTGACTGCCCCATCACAGTGGAATTCCCAATGCCAGTAAATCTTTTCCACTCCTTTTCCATTTTTTAGAAATCTGACAAAGACATGTTTGTTTGCTTTTAGACAAGCAGTTGGCACCTATGTTCTGCTGTGACAGTTCTTTTTAAATGCTATCTTGTTTTAAACTTCCTGGTTTGGTTTTTAATGTTGGTTTGTTTCATTGTATTGTCTACTGCATGCTTTATTTATTTTGTGATAGCCACCTTACAATATAAACACCATAACAGCTGTAAACCTGTAGAATACCTCCAGTTCTGAAGGATATTCCCACACAAGATACAAAATATCCCCCAAACAGACTTTGCTTTCTCTCACTGAGGAGAATCCATGTAACCTTGGTCCTGGCATTCCATTCTCAGTCCTGCTTCTTTTCATGTAATAGGTCCGTCAGATGTGGGCCACCAGCCTTAGAAAATAAGGTCAATTGATTTACAGTACTTGGAGTTCCCTGCTTATGCAGGGTTTCAACATATTTACCTGTACAATATTATGTTTTGTTTTGTTTCCTCCAGAGATTGCATAGCTCAGTGTCTAATTTGTGCCTGCTAACAAAGCATCCTTCCCAATTAGCCTGAAATTTCCATTTTCTACTAATGTAAGGCCTAGAATAGGAGAAAGTACTTCATTTCATACAATCTTTCTTGTAGCATTCATATTATAACAAAGATTCTATTGTTGTTGTGTGCTACTAAGGTTTTTCTGCATCCTTTGCATGATCTCATCTAATTTAACTCTGAACCTCAATATATAGGTCCTGTCTATACAAGGAGGGGAAATATGATCTCCTCCAAAAAAGCAGCCATTTGCAGCACTGCAACCTGTCTTAATGTTCAAAAGAGTCCCTCTAAACTTCGCATGACCCCTAGTCAAGATGGCGGCTACAAGTGATTTACTCACACTTTAAAAAACATTTTTTTTAAAAAAAATTACGTTTCATAAAATAAGAGGGGGGAAAAGAACAATTAAAAACAAGTTTTGATTGTAGATTCTTACAATTTTAAATCATTAACACATATAAAGAATTGTTGCTGAATCTTCTTATTTTCGCACTTTTAAATCTGCTGCCACCAATTAAAAAAAAAACAGTTTACCATGGTGCACACATGTAATATTTCGTATTTACAAAAAAGGGGAAAGAGAGTAAAAGATTGCTGTTTGATCTCCTTACCGATCTCCCGCATACCCTAAACTCTAACATGGTGGCAGTAGGCACTTTACTTGTTTTCTAGCCCCACCCCCTGCTTGTCCAGCCAATCAGATTACGCTGCCTGATCACAGCAATGCGAGTGCGACTGTCTTAACGATTGCACATTCACATGCCCTACGGAGCTTTTTAAAAACTCTGAGAAAAGCTCCAAAGACGTCCCTGAAGGAGTTTATGGTGGATTTGGCTGCCCCCCTTCTGAATGAGATGTATTGATGTGAATGTCTGTATAGACAGATTACCTTCCATGCAATTGCCATTTGGATTATTTTAACCATATGGACAACCCAATAATTGGCTACTAAGGTCATTTGGCCTCTCTAGCCAATCATTTTTAGCAGTTCCAGGGGCCCCTTGCTTTTCTCCCAACCAAAGGAGGGAACCTGGTGAATTCCTGGGGGACTACCATTTAGGTGAACAGAAACCATCCTGGCCCCTCATCCTAGTCACTTGGGTGATCCTTAAAGTGCTGATCCAATATCTTAAAAGTCTTTAGTAACAATCTAAGAAGAACCAGTGTTTTCAAACATCATCACAAGTACATTAAAATGGTTCTTCTTTATAAGGCATTTCAGACTGGAAGAAATGACCTCCCACACATTGTTGATAAAATGTGATGCTGTATAACTTTTGAATGGCAGCGCTTCTGAGGGAGAAAAGGCCCTATCTGAAAAAGCTCTTTAGCTATGCAAGTTTTCTCTCTGTCTATCGACTAAGGAGATTTTCAGACGCCTCCTTCAGTGTCTTGCCACGCAAGCAGCCTCCAGAGCAGTAACGAGGCTGCTGTGCGGCAAGGGGTCCATTTTGGACGCCGCCGTTTCTCTCTTGGCGTCGTCTGTGAGTGTTGCGGCTAGCATTGGAGGCGGCCGCGCTGTTTTTCACTCATGGAAGTTGTTGGCTCCTCTTCATCCCACAGAGAAGTGACCAGAGTGGTGCCACAGGATTCTGTCCTGGGCCCAGTGCTATTCAACATCTTTATCAATAACTTGGGTGAGGGAATAAAGGGCATGCTTATCAAGTTTGCAGATGACACCAAATTAGGAAGGGTAGCTAATACCCCAGAGGACAGGATCTGAATCCAAAATGACAGATTAGATTAGATTAACAGATTAGAAAGCTGGGCCAAAACTAACAAAATGAATTTCAACAGGGGGAAATGTAGTAAAAATGAAATGCACAGATGTAGGATGGGTGACACATGGCTTGATGGCAGTACACGTGAAAGGGATCTAAGAGTCTTAGTGGACCACAAACTGAACATGAGTCAGCAGTGTGACACAGCAGCTAAAAAAGCCAATGCGATTCTAGGCTGCATCAATAGGAGCATAGTGTCTAGATCAAGGGAAGTAATAGCTCCACTCTGTTCTGCTTTGGTCAGACCTCACCTGGAATACTGTGTCCAATTTTGGGCATCACAATTCAAGAAAGATATGGACAAGCTGGAATGTGTCCAGAGGAGGGTGACCTAAATGGTGGAAGGTCGGGAAGCCATGCCCTATGAGGAGCAGCTTAAGGAGCTGGGCAAGTTTAGCCTGGAGAAGAGAAAGTTAAGAGGTGACATGATAGCCATGTTTAAATATTTGAAGGGATGTCATACTGAGGATGAAGCAAGCTTCTTTTCTGCTGCTCCAGAGACTAGGACAGGGAGCAATGGGTTCAAGCTACAGGAAAAGAGATTCCATCTAAACATTAGGAAGAACTTCCTGACCATAAGAGCTGTTTGGCAGTGGAATGCACTGCTTTGGAGTGTGGTGGAGTCTCCTTTGGAGGTTTTGAAGCAGAGGCTGGATGGCCATCTGTCGGGAATGCTTTGATTGTTTATTCCTGCATGGCAGGGGGTTGGACTGGATGGCCCTTGTGGTCTCTTCCAACTCTATGATTCTATGATTGCCTTCATACCTTATCCCAGATTTTTCTGAAGGCAAGAGTGATAGCTGTAGGTAGGAGACTCTAGGTACAGGTTGAAGAAGCTTTGGCCTTCTAGATGTTTTACACTACTGCTCCCAGAATCTCTTAGCAATGGCCATGTTGGGTGGAGCTGGTAGATATGTGGTCCAAAACATCTGGAGAACTAAAATTCCCCACCCCTGCTCTCATTCAATATATGTATTAATTTCACCCATTTTGTTTGTTCTAAAACTCTTGACAGAGCTACAGATGTCTGCATCTTTCCTTCAGGGCTTTACTTGAATTGTGTGATTCTTGCAAGATCTGCTTAGTAGCCTCCATACCTCTTTGCACTCTTGACACTGTAAGAGAGGTCTTACTGCTGATTCAAGATTATTTTGGTGCATGCCTTCAAGTCAACTCTGGGGTTGTTTAGACGTCAAAAGACATCTACAAAGAATACAGGCAGAAGACCTTTTGCTTAGATTAGTTCCTACCGAGATTCATCATGTTCAGAAGGAGGAGGGCTGAAAACTCCAAATAGATCATGATGTTTCTCATGATCTTTATAAAGAATTGTGCAAAAATGCGCATAAGAGGCCGTCTGAACAACCAATTCAAATATGGGCGTATAGAAGAGCTGAAATGTGATTGGCCAGACCTCGGCAGGGGCAGGCTTGCAAGGGAGGAAGCAGCCAGAGCATTGTTGTTGTTTTTGGCTGGGTGAACGATCGTGTGCACAATCTTCAAGTGTCAGAGCAAGCAAATAAAATTTCAAAGCAGAAAATAGCTCCTCCGCATCTGTCATTTAAAGAAAAAAGGGGGGAGAATGGAAGGAGATTTTTGGGAGGCAATTCACTCATGGTCACCATCTTTTTTCAGGGGCATGCTCTGTGTAAACTGCAAACGCGGCCAAGTTTCCATGCCAGAGATCTTGCAAATGAGTTGTGGGCACAAATGAAGACTGCTGCAATAGGGAGGTAAGGCGCAATTTTTCGCTATTAATTCTCCTGTCTAGCTGAGGCCTCTGACTGATGGTGATCCTATCCTAGGGTTTTCTTGGCAAGGGTTATTTAGAGGAATAACCCTTGCCAGTACTGCAAGCCACCACGTTGCAAGTTCGATTCCAGCGGGCTCCAAGGTTCACTCAGCCTTCCATCCTTTTGTAGGTCGGTAAATTGAGTACCCAGCTTGTGGGGGCAATTAGCGAACACACATTGGAAACTGTTTAACGCAGTTTAGATGTGTAAATAGCTATTGCTTAAAAACAATTTGTAAGCCGCTCTGATAGCCTTGTGGCTGAAGAGCGGGGTATAAATAAAATAAATAATTTAAAAAAGGAAGTTTGTCAGTGCTGCCTTCTAAGGCTGAACAAGTGTGACTTACCCAATGGGTTTCCGTGGCTGAGCATGGATTTGAACCCTGGTCTCCCAAACTGCTAGTCCAAAATTCAAACTATTACACCATGCTGTCTCTTGTTTTTTTTTTAATGACATAGCAGTCCTCTTTAAAAAGAGGCAACTAACACTATTTTTCTCCCTTTTCATCCATTGTTTCCCTTGCAGGATATCATTTGCAGGCTGGTGTTTCTGGTTCCTAAGAACTGTGTTCCTGGTTAAAAGAAATTTTCAGAGAAAGAGTCTATTCACCATCACTCATATTAGTGGACTGCCATACAATGCTTCATCAGAGACAACCCTCTCCCAATAATCATCAAGTTACATAACTAGAAGATTTCCAGAGTAGTAAGCTAGGTTAATGTGTGCAGCATATAAAAACAAAGCAACTTGTGGCACCATAAAAGTTAGCAAATTTTAATTGGCGTATGTTTTGGTGGACTGCAGACCATTTCATCAGAAATCTAACTCTTTTCTTGGGGCAGGATCATCACTATAGATAATTGGGTTATCTCTCAAATTTAATACAGTATTTCAAATCTAAGCATATATATTGTACCCAAGTGCCATAGAGTTCCATTAGGGTTGTTGCTGTCATTTCCAGCTTAAGGCAACACTAAGGCCAATCTATCATGGGGGTTTCTGGGGCTGAGAGTGTGTGACTTCCCCCAGGTCACCCAATGGGTTTCCATGGCCAAGCAGAGATTTGAACCCTAGGACAGGAATGAAAAAAGCATTCCCATCTCACAATTTCCTCTCCCTCTCCTCTCTTGTCCCTGTAACAACATAAAATAAAAACTTTTCAAACCTACCTTAAGCGTGCCTTGTTCCCTCGACAGGACAGCCCACGAGTGAATGGAGCGCCTTTCACTTTCTGGATTGAAATCCCAGCTGCTCTCACGAGAAGACAAGAGCATGGGAAATTCAAAGTTTAAAATAAAACTAAAAGACAAAAAGTTACAGCAAGCACAAAAACAAACTTTAAACACTACAAGTAACCTGGGGAGGGTACAAAAAAGTGTGTAGCTTATCTCAATGTCCCAATCTCACCCAGAAGTGTTCTGGCACATACCTTTCATTGACGCTGGCATCATGCCAGCATAACGGGGCACCATTTCTTTCACAGGATATTCCATTACAGTAACGGAACAGGGGATTCATTGACGGCTTAGCACGTCAATAAAAAGAAGCACTGGCGTAATGACAGCCAAACAGGAGCATGACGTCAGGGGGATGATGTCATCTGAAATGCAAGCCCTTTAGTGATCTCCTGGCATCATTACCATGCCATATTTAGATTGTTAGCATGCCATATTTAGAGCATTTGATAATCTCCCTAGACTCTAGAGTCATAGTCCACCGCTCAAGCAACTATGCCACACTGGCTGACTCCTAGACAATTGGTTATAAAATTGCGTCTTAAATATCTTAGCAAACTGGAGATCTTGTCTTTATTAAATTCTCCTTGACTTTATCCTTGGCCTTTTTAAAACTGAATTATTGTTAGGTTTTTTTTTTTTTAAAGAGTGAATCTATTCTGACTACTGTTCTGACTCTGTAATAAATTTGAGATACAGCATAGAATGATCATGTTGAGTGGCTGCTACGTTAGTATATTGTAGCAAAACCAGCAATACTTAACTGTTCATTTTAACTGACTGGAATTCACTTAGGACTTTATCAGAGGTGGCAAAAATTGTGGGACTATGGCATCTGGGTAGCGCGAATGGCTGCGGCTATCGCATGGTGTCATCATCGTGAAGTGAAAAAGTCATCACTTTTAATTGACGGGATAAGCCATCAATAGATGGTCAATATCCCTTTTTTCATGCTATTGACTGTGTGCAAAAACATGTCCCATTGTAATTGTGAAACTTCTGGGTGAGAAGGCAAAAACAAAGCACAGGATGCTCTTTTTATGAACTGTCCCCTTTAGTTTGCACATTTTTATGTTTGTTTCAATGCTTGTGTGTTCATTTATTTTGTTAATTAAGGGGGTTTAGGAGTTTTAAGCACGCTCACGTCTTCTTGCAAGAACCACCAAAATCTTGCCCATGCCAAATCACAGAAATAAATCCCCATTCTTAAAGCACTAGTGGTTGGCATGTAATAATTTTGTGGTGCTTCTTTCACGTGATTCCAGCTACGTGTGATAATAAGTGTTATAATGCCACAATGTTTTTGCTATCTTCAGTTGCAAAATTACTGTTTTTAGATGCTAGTCTGATAAAGTCAATAATCATGTATGAAGCACTGCTCAATGGCAGGAAATCTATATCTATATCTATATCTATATCTGTATCTATATCTAAATCTATATCTATCTATCTATCTATCTATAGATATATAGATATATCTTGAGGTGTGGGTGGCCTGAAAGTGGACATAGGTGGATTTCTGGGTGACTTGCAGTAGATCTTCAAGGTTTTCTAGGTCTCAGTTATTTAAGAGTAACAGAAAGCTGAGCCAGTGTGATACATAGTTTTAATGCTGGAGCAGGACTCTTAGAGACTAGGGTTCGAATCTTGCTCAGCCATATAAACCCATTGGGTAACCTTGGGCAAGTCACACACTCAGCCTAAGAGGAAGGCAATAGCAAAACTCTTCTGAATAAATCTTGTCAAGAAAACCCTATGATAGGTTTGCCTTAGGGTCACTATAAACTAGAGACTTGAAGGCACACAATGAGAGCGTCTTTTCTCACCAGGCTTGAGTTGATGGATTCATGGGCTATCTCAAAAAAACAAATTAGATTTTGCAAGCCTGACATGTGCTCAACCTTGCCCTGGAAGAAAAGAAAGTATAATATATGGAATTATGTAACAAAGAAATGCAAAGAACTATGGTTGGTGATACTCTAATTCAATCAGAGCTCACATGTTTGCAAAATAAGTACAGAGGTCATTCACAAAAGTAATCAGAGATAACATCTTTGAATGGTTGATTAAATTAACACCTGTAGTGATGTAAGAAAACATTGTCTATATTCAAACCTAAACAAATAGAACAAAACTCCTTTGTTATCCCCAGTTTGGCTATTTCTTCCAGAGTCCCCTTGAGATCCATCTTTTGGGGGAATAGCAACTTTCAGGACACCATCAGAAGGTTCAAGGATATTTAAAAGTTGTCCTACTGATTTCAGAATAAGTTTCATTTTCTGCCAGCAAATGGCAACATGAATCTGCAAGTTACTATGGAATTGAAAGGTAACTGATTCCCAATTTAAGTAAAACTCAGGTTTAGTTTATTAATGCTTCTATTTTAGTCATTTCACACAGCAAACAGGCCAACCAGCAAACAGTTAAGTGTTTTTAAATCCCTTTTACTTAAGAGGCACAAGTTATTCTTGATTGTACATTGGATGGAGCCGGTAAAGTCTACTGACAAAGAGTCTGATAAGTAAATTACATACTGCTTTAGATATGAAACACAGTTTAGAATCACTTTCTTTTCTACATTTAACTTAGCATGAGTAAAGGAATGGGGGGGGGCAAAATGCAGGCATGGCTCCTACAAATAAGATTTCGACCCCCAGAATTAAATCCGTCTTCAGTCGACACATTTCTAGCATTGCAGAGAGTGAGGCACTGAAAATGATTCACACCTCTAGGATTCTTACATTTGTTGTCTGTCCTTTTTAATTTGATACCTAAATTGCATTTTTAAATACTCAACTGAAGCTTTAAGCTAATGCAGTGCAAGAAATTTGGCAATGCTCTCATCCCACCCCACCCCCCATTTCTACACCCTGACATGCACAGGTCTGATCCAGAACAGGATCAGCATGCAGCTGAGGTAGTTTTAAAACCTTTGCCCTAGTCATCCCACATCTCCCAACACACAAGAAAAAAAGAAAGGATGAAAGGAAGATTAAAGAAAAGGGAAAATTGCCATTAGTGACCAATGGAGGCTTTTTTGCTTGTTTCTTATGAGACTATGGAGATTTTCACACAGGGAAATTATTCCCCTAAGAGATTGGGAGAGAAATGGGGCTCTTCCAGGAGCAGAGCTCCGTTTTGCACGCCCCCTTCCTTCTCCCGATCTGACGTCGTCCTCACTTTGTGCTGCTTCCATTTCTATGCCAGTATCTTCTGTCATTTTTTATAACGAAAGTTCTTTTAATAACAAAAGTTCTTCGTTATTAAAAAATGACGGAAGATACTGGCAGAGAAATGGAAGCAGCACAGAGTGAGGACGACATCAGATCGGGAGAAGGAAAGGGGCGTGAGAAATGGAGCTCTGCTCCCGGAAGAGCCCCATTTCTCTCCCGATCTCTCAGGGGAATAATTTCCCCGTGTGAAAATCTCCTATGAGTGGGAAGAAGATTTTGAAATAAAAGTTAGCTTAGGGACATTTTAACCTCCCTACCCATGTGTGATGGTCCTGATCTGGATTTTACTTGAATGTAAGCTACATATTTAATGTAGGCTTTTAGCTGAGCTATGAGTTATGAGTCAGGAATTTCCCAGTTTAAATCTCACCTATGCCCACACAACCTAAGGCAAGCCATTTTTATTTAGCCTCAGTCCAAACTTTGAAATAGAGGAAAAATAACACTGACCAGCTTTAGAGGACTGCTAAGGTTAACAAGATAATTGCATTCCAACTGGTATTTAAGTAATATTGTTGTGCCTGAAACAGCATTTCAAAACAACTTCAGAATAAATGTTGCAGTAAAATTGCACGCACAGTCTCACACATTCCTAAACTTTGAAGCATGCCTATGACTTCTTGTTCTTGGCCACAATCTACACCCAGTCAGTCTCCCTGATACTATCATTTGACTCAAGTCCTTGTAAACAAATAGAAAGGAAGCTGATAGAAAACTAAAACAATAAAAAGATGGGGACTGATAGATGCAACCAGGCTCTGTCATCATGACAAGAGTGCCTTGGGAGCACACACATATCCTCTGTATATAGTGCAAACCACAGAAAACATGGAAGGCAGCTGCCTTGGTTTAACTGACTATTTACATTTCCTCATATCAGTCTCAAGTATCCTTTGTATGTCCTCGCAGTTTGAGATGAAAGAGGCAGCTTGGAGAAGACAAGATTTCTGGAGGCTTTTGTTTAGGAACTGTCTAGTAGAGGTGCTCTGTTTGGTTAACCAGCCAATCCAGCTACCTCAGTGCACTTCGGATGAGTAAGCAAACTCTGAAGGTTTTGTTTTAAAGCCCTTTCTACATGCACATCCACATGTACCTCAGAGCTTGGAAAAGTTCCTTCTTTGATCTACCAAAAACAAAATCCTCCAGCCAGCAAGGCCAGACCACTAGAGCTTGGGGAAATCCCATGTTTGGACTACAGCTCCCTTAAACTTCCAGGCAGCCAGTGGCCATGCTGTGTGGGGAGTGTGGGAGTTGAGGTTCAAAATCTTTTCTTCTCTCTCTCTTTCCTTCTCTCTCTCTCTCTCTCTCACACACACACACACACACACACACACTTTTACACAGAGAGAGCATGCCAGCTCCAAGAAACAGAGGACATACCTACCTGAATTTGAGAGAGAACAGAGACAATACAAGGATAGTATTTTTCTAGTAACCACAACCCTATTTGTGCTCAGCTCTCCATATATAAGGGAGGGAGGGAGGGGGGACTACAGCAGGCTAGCTGGGGGATTCTGGGTTTTGTTGTCCATAAAGGGAACTCTTGTGGCTCTTACAACAATTGCGTCTAAGTCTACCTACCGTAGAACCAAATCTTTAGGAGAAGTGCTTTCCATCAGTGCTCTGCTGCTGCTATATAATCTGCATAGCTCACACTCTCTTGATACTACTTAGAAAGCTGTAGGGAAAGAAATAGGCCACCTTTTCAGAATGCAGTCCCATTTTGTAAACATTTTAAAAACAAATATTACTTTCTTTTTTTTTTTTTTTGCCACAAACCACAGTGTGCAGAATGATAGGGCTGGAATAAAGATTTCAGAGGTTAAACAATCCGATAGTGTATTCCCAAAGTGAAGTGCGTTAAGATCCAATTTCAACATGAAAGAGCAAAGGATACAGAAAATGCTCTTAGAGCCATTTAAATCTAAATTGAAGGGGACTTCAAGTTAATCATGATAAACTATTTATACTGATTTTAGTGGAACTAACTGCAATGAATGATAAAAATGAAAAGAAAATTTGCAGGTGATCCAAAAGCAGGGGTCAGTTACATGGGAGAATTAAGTGCAGAAAATATCGCCTTACCTCCCTTTCGCACCAGTGGCCATTTGTTCCCACAATTTTCTTCGATAGTGGTTGTGGTGAAGAAGTAGCAATTTTGCAGTTCACAAAACCATGCCACTCCAGAGGCCTCAAGGGCCAGAGTCCATGGCGCAGTGGCGGGGGGGGGGGGAAGCCCAATGATAACAACAACATCGCTACTGTTTTGGGGTGGTTTGGGGGGCTTTGCAAGACTAGGGAGGGAATGCTGCATTTTTAAGGCAGTTATGGCCCATTCAGTAACAAAAAATTCCTCCCAAATCTTCCCCCAAAGTTAAAAAAAAATTGTGGGGCTGGGAGCTAGAAAGTTCTTCTGTCTGCAGCATGGGGGGGGGATGAAGGCCCAACAACAGCAACAACAGCCACTCCACAGCCACACCGCTCCCAAGGCCTCTAGAGCCAGAGTCAGTGGCACAGAAGGGGGACACGGCCAAAAGCCCAATGACAACAACGCTGCGCCGCACCCGAGTCTGTTGTTGGGCCTCAGCCATGCCCCCTCTGTGCTGGGCACACTGATCCTAGAGGCCTTGGGAGTGGTGCAGTGATTCACACAGCCATGCCACTCCCGAGGCCTCTAGGGCCAGAGTCCATGATGCAGAACGGAGGGTGTGGCTGGAGGTGCAACAACAACAACAATGCGCTGCTCCCAAGGTTCCCGAGGCTGCTCCTCTATGGCCAGAGTCTGCGGCGCAGGGGGGGAGGGCAGGCCAAAGGCCCAAAGACCCTGCAGTGATGTGGCCATGCCCTTTCCCTCCCACAGGAAGCGCGGCAAACTCCTCCTTCTTGCCACTGCAAATTTTGCCCTTTTGCAAATTGATTGTATAGAATAGAGGACCACTTGCTAATTTGTTGTACAGATGTCCTATTGTGTGCATTTTCCAAATATATTGCTTCTTTTCAAAAAAGATCGGGGATAACTGCAATAGCAGTTATTGTGCATTTCAAGGGTATTTTTGCCCCCCTCCTTCTGAATAGTGTGACTTTTATGGGGGAGGGTGGTGGTGGGTGGTGTTTGGGGATTTTAATCTGCATTTGTATTTTAATTGTTGTAAACCGCCTCAATTGTTTTTAACATAGGGGTGGAGTAAAATTATTATTATTATTATTATTATTATTATTTGGCCCGAAATGTGTGAGGACCATTAGGAATCTGGGTGAATTCTTTGAGGATTTTTTTTTTTTTTTTGCCATGTAAGTGATCCCACAGTATTATGCAACTAACATGCAACCCAATGTGTGTGGGCTCAGAAGTCCTATTGAGGACAATGAAATATACTCCTAGGTATGGGTCTCATCAATCTGTCTGAGGACCAGACAATTTTCTGTAAGGGATCAAGTAAGGAGAAGAGAAGAAGATGAAAGCAAAATCTTGTTTGTTTCAGTAGAAGTTAGATTCAAAATGAAATAATACATTCAACGAAATTCAGTTTAAAATAAACCAAAGTCCTTTTTTTTTTTACATGACCAAAATGAGGCATGGGTTTTAAAAGATTTTAATTATTACTTATAATCTTATAGTCTTGCCCAATGGCTCTATACACACTGATTTTTGTGCTTTGTCTCAGGTGTTTATTGCTCCAGACTCTTTTGTGAAGTCTTCCAAATGCACTATATGCCTTTGCTAATCTGTGGTCGATCTCTTTGTCAATCTTGCCATCTGAGGAGATGATGCTTCCCAGGTAGGTGAACTGCTGAATGAACTTGAGCACAGATTTGCCAATGGCAATGTGGGGATGGTGGTGTTTGTCCTGTGGTGCAGGCTGGTAAAGAACTTCTGTTTTCTTCAGGTTGACTTCCAGCCCAAACAGCTCTGCAGCTGTTGCAAAGCAGGATGTTAGGCGCTGCAGAGCTATCTATCCTCCTTTATGGATCTGAAACATGGGTCACCTATCGTCCCTACCTACGACTCCTCGAGCGCTTTCATCAGCGCTGTCTACGCACAATCCTAAATATACACTGGACTGACTATGTGATGAATGTTGCTGTCCTTGAGCAAGCAGGGATCACCAGTATTGAGGCCATGATATTGAGAACGCAGCTGCGCTAGGCAGGACACGTTTCTAGGATGGAGGACCATCGCCTCCCAAAAATACTACTCTACAGTGAACTTGCCACGGATCAGCGTAAGAGGAGTGCTCCAAAAAAGTGATACAAAGACTCCCTGAAACAACATCTCAGGCTCGGCCAAATTGATCACCAACAGTGATCCGCCCTGGCCTCACATCGGGAGGCATGGAGACGCACTATCCACAATGCTGCAGCCTTATTTGAGAACTCATGCCGAACAAGTCTTAAAGAGAAACAACAACACAGAAAGAATCACAACCCAAAAACATCACCCAAGGAGATCCTCTGCTGTGCTTTCTGCAACCGGACTTGTTTATCTCGGATTGGCCTTTTTAGTCATCAGCGCGCTTGCAGAAAGCGCGGGATGAGTCCTTCCTGAATCTTCGTTTGCGAAGAAAAGCCAGAGAGGAGTATAATCTTGCCCATTTCAGTTAGTATATATTTCTACTGTTCACAAATTATGTTTTCCTGGCTTAAACATCATCATATGCTTGTCCACCTAGTGCAACAGAAGAGATTCCCCTGTAACCTGTTTGTCTGTATGCATGTGTCCTGTGAATACACTTGGATGTACTCCTCTAACTCAGTGTGCAATCTCATTTTCTACTTTACCTGTCTATCCAGGCTCAGTAGCTCTGAAGAGTTTTCTTATGTGCAAGGCAAGCATTTTTGTAAATTTCTCCTGTACCTTTCTTTATCAGTTTCTTTCAAAACTGCAGATACTACAATATTCTTCAGTCTGAGTAGGACCACATGGTTTGTCGAACAAGCAAGTAAATAATTACAGTAGTCTTAAACGGTCTTAAGGACATGGGATAGGGAAGATTTTTTTAAAAAAAACCAGAAGAAAACAAACAAATTCAAGCTACATTTTAAAGTATACTAATATACTTTTAATTATAATGTAAATTAGAAACATAAAAAGAAGAAAAGAGAGATAAAATCAATTTAGAGAGAAGAGGAGAAAGGAAAAAAAGGGGGGCAATAACATAGGAGAAAACTATGGGCTTTATATAAACTGACCTTATGCCCCCCCACTCTCCCATCCCCTCCCAAATGTTTGAAGTTGTTGTTTTAAGGTACATATTCATGTTTATATCTAGTAGTCAGATCCTATGGCTATTGAACAATAGATAGTATTTGTCTTACCTGCCAACCAAGGGCAAGGACATACAGAAGCCAACCAAATGTCCATCAGTTAAGTTCCAAGACATTGGAATATAACTGTGACGTAAACAAGGGTCTACAAAATCGGAGTTCTTTCTAACAGAAAATTAATATGTTGCAATACAGCCAAGCAGAAATTGGACATGCCCACAAACAAGCATGATCTGCATCACACCACCAACATTTAGTTGAAAAGGGCAACTCTGTTCCCTAAAGAAATGTAGTGTTGTCCTGTACAGTTTTTGATGGGCCAATGCCATTTTAAATCTATAGATGTTGACGTTATGACTATTTATCATTCATTAACTTACGGAGGGCAGTCCAACTCTTTCTATTCCATTTCATAGACATCAAATCTGTTGCTTTCCAACAGACATTTATAACCTACAGTTGCTGACTTCAGCTTCTTTGAGAATGCAATTAATACTGTAAATGAGTGGTCCTTAACCTGTGGTCTGAGGACCCCCAGGGGTCCACAATGTCCTCACAGGGGGCCCGCGAAGGCTTGAAGGCTGCTTGGCCCACCTCCTCCCTGCAGTGGAGTGGCCACGTGACAGGAGCCAAGACAAAGGCTGGCTGGCTGGCTTGCCCTGCACATTACAGTTTAATCCACTCTAGCCACAAACTTGCAGAAAGAAGCAGGGCAAAAGTCTTCCCCCTCCAGTGCCACTGAGGGAAGGTTTAATGGATGGTGTAATTGTGTTGTTGTTGTTGTTGTTGTTAGGTTTTAAATCTTGAGTTAAGTCTTGGGAGTCCACACAGCATCAGAAGGTGAATGAAATGGAGACTGCAGTGCTGAAAGTAGCAGTAATTCTTTATCTGTTCTCCATTTTGCTCTTGTTTTGTGAAGGCATTTTTATAGTTGCATCAAAACAATATTTTCCTTTTGTAACTTTTGCTCTACCTTAGACTTCCCAAACCTGATGACTTTCAGATATTTTTGACAGGAGCCTTCATAATCTGAAGGCAGAAGAGCTAATGTTCATGCTGCCTGGGGATGATGGCAGTTATACACCAAGAAACCTGGAGAGAGTGGAATTGGGGGATGCAGCACTGCAGTTTACATGCAGTTAGGTTTCATGTCCCAAAACAAAGAAACCCAGAGTTTTGCAAAACAGAATTCTGGTTGAATCAGGCTGGCCCTACCATGAGACAGAGTGAGCCAGCCAATTTGGAAATCATGAAAGGATAGCAGAGAATCATAGAGCTGGAAGGAATCCCAAGGGCCATCTAGTCCAACCCCCTGTCAGGCAGGAATATACAGCTAAAGTACTCCTGGGAGATGGCCATCTAACTATAGTTTAAAGATCTTCACTGAAGCAGAGTCCACCACTGTTCAAGGCAGTCCATCCCACAAACAGCTCTTGCTGTCAGGAAATTCTTGTATTTAGATAGAATCTCTTTTCATGCAATTTGAATCCATTGGTTCGTGTCTTGGCAAATGGTTAATTACTTCATAAGGTATTGCCATCATATTTTTATGAGGGAGTGGTCCTTGTGGGATTTTACACCTCAGCTGTCAAAATAACCTGGCAAGTTTTGGGTCTATGCAATGGATATGAATCCTGGAGCAGCAAAGGCTTCCAGAGTCCAGGCTGTCTTTCTTTCTTTCTTTCTTTCTTTCTTTCTTTCTTTCTTTCTTTCTTTCTTTCTTTCTTTCACACGGACACTAGCAAAAGCTATTCAGTCTTAGTTCAAGGGCTCGTTTGTTCTCAGAAAGATGAGGTAATTAGTAAAATAATAATGCCCCCTATAAAACAAACCCTATAAAAGAAATCAGCTTTAGGAAGCAGAAAAGGAAGGAAACCGACAACTTCTGTCAAAGCATAGAGATGAGATTAGCATTATTAAAGCATTCTTCAGAGAAAAGCATGATAGTGTGGTTTAACAGACATTCCACTACCTCTTCTTTCCATGAAGCCTCCTCTTAAGATATGTGAGATCTTAAACATAGGAAAGGGACTCACAAGTGTCCTTTTTCTTGTAAAGTAATTACCACAATAATTATTTAGATGATCAAATGCCTAGTGACTGCTTAATATCCTAAAACCATCAGGGACTACCCTTTTCCTCTAACTTGAAATTATCTGAATCAGTGTTAAGTGTTCCACACGAAACTCAAATATGTTGCTGGTTCTAAAAATAATTCATGTGGCCACCATAGTGCCAAAATATTATGGTAAATTCACAGGTGTTAATTAATCTTATTTTCTTTTTAAAAAAATTACGCTCTCTGATTTAATTGAGGTGATTACTACTAACCAAGTTATCTGACCTAATTATATTTATTACTATGACTCTAAAACTACTAAATATGAATATAAAATTCATACTAATAGTGATCAAATGATGAAAAGTGAGTAATGTACTTAAACCAGTGCATCGGCAGTGTTGGTTGGGGGATTCTGGGAGTTGTAGTAAAAAAAGTCACCTTTCCAGATTCTGACTGGAACCTTAAAGAGGTTGTTTCTGTCTTTGTATGGGTATGCTAGATTTAGGAGATTATCAGACAGGAACGAAAAAAGTGTTCCTGTCCCACAATCTCTACTCCCGCCCCTGTCACACCACAATCATCCTCTCCATCACTCTTACCTCCTCTCTCATCATTCTGGCAGCCCAGGAGTGAACAGAGCTCTAATAGAGCTCCCTTCACTTCCTGGATCGAAATCCCACACATTCTCACAAGAAGATGAGTGTGTGTGAAATTCAAAAATAAAAATAAAAAGAACACACAAAAAAATGACAGTGAGCACAAAAATACACTTTAAAAGGTAGAAATAACCCATGTATCAATTACCTGGATGTCCCAATCTCACTTAGAAGTGTTCTGGCAGGGACCGTCCATTGACACTGGGATCTCGCCAGCATAACGGGGCACCTTTTCGCACGCAGGAACATCTGTGACAGGAATGGAACAGGGGATTTATTGACAGCTTCTCCCATCAATAAAAAGCAGCTCTGGTGGAACAGCAGCAGAACGGGTGCATAATGAGGGGGGAATGATGTTATCTGAAAAGAGAGCCCTTTTGTGATCGCCTGGCGTTTGTGTAACACCACTTTTAATGCATCTGATAATCTCCTTAGTTGTTCATTTCAAGTTCCCCCTGGAATTAGTGAAGCCAAGCTTTTTTCAATGTGGGGAATGACTATGAGTTCCGCTCTCACCCTTCCCAGCCTTGACATAACACATCCCTCTCATCTGATCTGTCGATTGATCGTAATAAAGAAAGAAAGAACACATCCCTGTTACATCAGATAAAATAGTCAATATTAGGGGCTCTCTAGAAGAGGAAGTCCCATGAAGCTTTCTTTCCTCTAAGTTTACATGCAACTGAGGAGCACTTCCTCCATGGCCAAGAATCTTGGGCATCATCACAGTGATGGTTTTGCCCTATCCTTGTTTGCACAGTAGTCATAACTATCAAAGGCCCTGATATTTCAAAGGCTCCTGTGCCATGATGCCAGGAGGAAAAAGATCCCCTCATGTAACTATTTGTATTTCAATGAGTCTGTGTTAGAAATGCTGTTCTACTCAGCTCTCCAAAACGCTGGAACCCCATTACAGAGTCTGGCCTTGAAGTCTGATATGGGACCTCAGGTTTCCAGATTTCAGAGCTTGGTTCATCTTCTCCAGTCCTCAGGCTGGCGGGTGTGTGTGTGTGTGTGTGTGTGTTCAGGGTGTGAGTACAGCCTTGAAAGATGCCTGTGACATCACTAGGGGCTGCTCCTAGCAACATCACCCTTGTAATATCTCACCCCACCTGCTACCTTTGACATCTCAAGGAGCTACTCCTAGGCCTAAAGTTTTGGCCCCGGAATCTCAGGGCCTGGGATAGTCCTAACCTGGCAACCTTAATTGGGACTAGTCTTATGTCTCCTTTGTGTGCGTCTCTTTTGGTTCCCCAGAAGCGTGACTTGGATTGCTAGAGTATTAATGTTCTCAACACATAACTTTCAGAAGCAGTAATTAGGTACTGGCTTGCGCCTTTAAATAATATTATTACAACCTGTCTTGTTTTCCACACGGAAAGTGGAAAAACAATGGCAAAAAGGTCAGCCTATTCATAGATTCCACAGTAGGTAGCTCCTGGGCCAGACATTTCCTATTTTGGCAGTTCATTAGCTGGACTATGAATAGTGGAGGTTCACTCCAGACTCTGCATGTCTAAAGGTCTGAATCCCTTTTTGAGAGCAAAACACATGGATTTCATGCAGTTCAAGTTCAGGCAGTTTATGAAAGTGAATCAAAATGGTTGTTCTTATTGTTCATGTTCTTGTTACCAACTGTAATACAGCTTCTAAGCCTAGCACAATTTCTAGGCTTAAAGAGGCTCAAACAGAACAGGAATCTTGTTTTTAAACACAGAATTTAAGCAGTTTTATTTATAAAGTCAATATCTCCCTAACATGAACACAAAACCCACCACCTCTACTTCAGCATACCATGCCATTAAAATCTAAAGAGGGGTTGTAGAACACCATATTTATTTATTTTATTCCCCCCAAATAAACAAAGGTATCCTTGCAAGGGTACTGAAAGGCTGACCATATGTGGAATACTTGAAGGACAACCTTCCCTTCTGTGAACCTGCTCATGCCTTAAAATCAATAGGGAGGTTCTCTCCTATATGTTTCCTCAACATCTGGCATGGAATCAGTTAGGATTTCAGAGCAGAACTCAATGGTCATGCAGTGCTGGGGGATTCTGTGCCTTGTAGTCCAAAAGTACGATTTCCAAGACGTGGTTGTACCTAGGATTTGGAGTTCCCTAAGAGCCAGTGTGTTATAGTGGTCTGAATGCTGGATTAGGGCTGCTGCCACACTGTACAAATAATTCAGCTTGACACCACTTTGACTGCCATGTCTCAATGCTATGGAATTCTAGGATTTGTAGTTTTGTGAGAGATTTGGCCTTCTCTGCCAGAGAGGCCTGGTGCCACAACAAACTACAAATCCCAGGATTCCATAGGATGGAGCCATGATAATTAAAGGTCGGTACCATTTCGTAGGTCGGTAAAATGAGTACCCAGCTTGTGGGGGACAATTAGCTAGCACACATTGGAAACTGCTTAATGCAGTGTAGATGTGTAAATAGCTATTGCTTAAAACAATTTGTAAGCTGCTCTGATAGCCTTGTGACTGAAGAGCAGGGTATAAATAAATAAATAAATAAAATATAAAAAATAAAGTGGTGTCAAACTGCATTATTTCTGCAGTGTGGCAGCAACCTAGGACTCTGGGAGGGACCAGGGTTCAAGTCATTGCTCAATCATGAAAACCCACTGGGTGACCTTGGCTAAAGTCTTACTCTCTCAGCCTCAGAGGAACACAAGGCAAAGCCCCATTGAACTAATCTTACCAAGAAAACTCTGTAATAGGTTTGCCTTATGTTTGCCATAAGTTGGAAGTGACTTGAAGGTATAAAACAATAATAAGACTAGCCTCTTCCTCACTGATGATTTTTAACTACTTCATCAAGAACTTTCATTTTGATTAACATTTGGCCTGCCAAGTGCCTCTTTTTTCCTTTCTCCCTAAAGGATGGGTTTTGATGCTATTCTATATTTCACATGTCTGTGTCCTGATTTGATTAAATTTGATTATACCTTGATATGTTAAATGTATTTTGAACTGTCTTAAATGTGTTTTGAATGGAGCGGTTTATATTGATGTTGATATTGTTATAGGAGATTATCAGACATGGGGAATCACACCAAAAAATTGTGTTCCCAACTGTGTCAGAAGATTGCTAGAGATACAAAAAGGGTGTCCTTACCAGATGCTGTGTCCTTCAGCTGTTCTGGGGCTGCTGTGGACGAGAAACTGCCAGTACAAAGGGGTGCCTTACTAATGCCCGTGCTATGCCCTGGAACACTGGAGGACAACATCATCTGGTAAGGTCGTCCCTTACTGTTCTTCAAGTGATCTTCTGACATGGCTTTTGCCGCATCTGATAATCTCCATAGAGATATGAATACAATGATCTGAATCTTAAACAAGAACTCTGCTATAGTTATCAAGAAATCGGGGGGGGGGGACACACCAACAAAGTTGTCGAAAAATGTGTGTGTGTGTGTGTGTGTGTGAATGTGCATACATATGTGCAGTTGCAAACACATATATTAGGTTTGAGATAGTGAAGTTACAATGTTTTGAGTGATGGGTATCAGCTTCATTTTTATTTTGTTCATACTGTATCTTTGAACTGTGTACACCATGCAAGTGATCTGAGGAAACCAGACACAGATCATCATTTTGTATGCTACTGACAGCCTGTATTGCATGTGTGTCCAAACATGTCCACGTGCACACATGTGAACTGTTCACTTTTGTCCCTGTGGCGGTGGTGTTTATTCTCTGTAGTCTCCGTAATTGTGACATTTTCCTCTCTTATCCAATATGTAAAATATGACCCAATAGGCTGCATTGTTCATGGCGACCACCTTAACATTGGCACTTCAATCTAATATCAGATCCTATAGTTATTACATCTGGCCGGGATGATTTTTGAACTTTGGTGTGTTTTTTTCCTCCTGAGCCAGTGTAGTGGTTTGAACATTGGACTATGACTCTGGAGACCAGTGTTCGAATCATACTCAGCTATGAAAACTCACTGGATGACCTTGTGTAAATCACACTATTTCAGCCTCAGAAGAAGGCAAAGTCAAATCTCCTCTGAACAAAACTTGCCAAGAAAACCCAGGTGATAGGTTCACCTTAAGGTCACCATAAGTCAAAAACAACTTGAAGGCACATAGCGGCAATACTTTCTTTCTCCCCCACCATCCCAAAATTTCTAAGGCCAAGCCTGATGAACAGTTCTGAGGGACTCAAAAGCTTCCCTTTGTGATGTTTTAGTGGTCCAATAAAATTATTACCTAACTCTGATGTATGTATACATTCCTCTCTCTCTCTCTGGCTTTTCTTTGCAAACGAAGACGCAGGAAGGACTCATCCCGTGCTTTCGGCAAGTGCGCTGATGACTAAAAAGGCCAATCCGAGATAAACAAGTCCGGTTGCAGAAAGCACAGCAGAAGGTCTCCTTGGGTGATGTTTCCGGGTTGTGATTCTTTCTGCGTTGTTGTTTCTCTTCAAGACTTGTTCAGCGTGAGTTCTCAAATAAGGCTGCAGCATTGTGGATAGTGCATCTCCATGCCTCCTGATGTGAGGTCACGGCAGACCATTGTTGGTGATCAATTTGGCCGAGTCTGAGATGTTGTTTCAGGGAGTCCTTGTATCACTTTTTTGGAGTGCCCCTCTTACGCTGACCAGTGGCGAGTTCACCATAGAGTACTATTTTTGGTATTCTATACATACATACATACATACATGCATATAGAGTACTATATGTATGTATACATAAACATACTATACATAGAGTACTATGTATACATTCAGTTCCATATTAATAGGATACAGAAGGGAACAGAGTACAGTGTTTATTTTAAAAAGAACTTTATTTAAAAAACACTTTAAAAAAAATAGTCACATGAACATTCATGAGATATGAACAGGAGACTCAGAAATGTTTCTTCCATCTTCCTCCAGCTCTCATCTTAATGTTGTTGCAGTTGCTTTTGGTTTGTCCTGCATGGAACTGAGAGCCCCTCCTTTACCTGCATGCTCAGCACTCCTTTGGAATGTGCTCTCCTGTTTTATCTCAGTTGTTTATTGCTAGCATGTTTTATAGAACATCTATTTCAGTTAAGCGGTCAAGCTTAAACACAGCTTTCAGCTTTAAAATGATTTATTCCAAGGAGGGTTTATTGGCAAAGCTCAGGGAGAGTTATTGCTGCCCTCTCCTCCTATTGGGTTCACTTCAATGAGCAAAGCAACAATGTGGCTTCAATAGAGTGGACTACAACTATCCACTCATTTAAGAGTTGGCACCTCCTGCTAGATACCAGAAATGATACTGCTACATACCTTGTTAAGTAAAACAGTAGCTGGATCATTTTCTTTCTCTCTCTCTCTCTCTTTTTAAGCAAGTGTTACACAATGCCCAAGTATATTGTAAAACTGCTTTTACAAGATACATTGTCAATGGAGAAAATGCCCTTTTCTTCTGATTGGTGATGTGCAAAAGATTTACATGGGTGACTTTTTTTTTAAAAAAAAAGGTGACAATAAATCTGTAGCTTTTACTAATTTCCAATAAAATCTATCCGTTATGTTTAAACTTAAAATTACAAGAGTGACTTCATATTATTTCAAATACATAGCCGTATTAGCCTGCAACAGGATACAAAGGGATCTTGTAGCACCTTTGAGACTGTGCGCAAGAAAGTTTGTAGCATAGTTTTCGTAGTCTCAAAGTTAGTCTCAAAGGTGCTATAAGAACCTTTTGTATTCATACTATTTCTACAGTTATGATGTCAATGGGATATTTGTGCTACTGATTCAGGAGATGTTCTAAATATCTACACAGGCCAGGACGCACTGGCTCCCCACCAGTGTTTCCTGTCTGTGGGTCTGGCCCATTCCTCCCGTTACCTGGACGAAATGGGCCGGAGTCCAAATGGACCCACTGGCCCATCCCTGTTGCCGCCACCTGTGTCCCACTCTCCAGGCCAGAAGGCTCACAGCACGTGAGTAAGGCCCAGCCTGGTTATATGCTGCAGGCCCCCTTCCTGGATCCGGAAGAGCGAGACAGCCGTCAACTACAATGATGGGCCAGTGTACCAGAATGGGCTCCTGTGGTCATGCGAGGCCTGATCCATTTTATTTTGGCTACAGTGTTTTTCTCCTAGGTATTTTCTTAAAACGTTTTATTGGACTCTACCCCATCTTTCCTCATGAGGACTGCCTGGGGGCAAAATGAGGCAAAAGCCCTGCATCATCAGGACTGCAGAGCTCCAAGCTGGGGGCAAGATGAGGTAAACTGCCTGTGTAGATAAGCCCTTTGTTATCTCTGTGTTTGCTGTTGTGTGCCTTTGAATCATTTCTGACTTATGGTGAGCCCAAGGGAAACCTATCATGTATTTTTCTCGGTAAGATTTGTTCAGAGGGCGTTTGCCATTACCTTCCTCTGAGGCTGAGAGAGTGTGACTTGTCCAAGGTAACCCAGTGGGTTTTTGTGGCCAAGCACAGATTTTAATCCCAGAGTCCTAGTCCAACATTCAAGTCACTACACTATGCTGGCTCTCAATGTATGCATACACCAAAGGATTTTGCAGGTACACATTTAACTGTAGTATCTATTCTGTAGTAAAGTCCTGCAAACAACTACATCTGACTGGTACATGGAGTGGAAAACTGCAGTTGCCTGAGTCATCCAGCAGATCCAGCTGCAAACTGAGAGGTACACTCAACACCTTTTGAGAAATTGCAAGGGATCCTAGAGTTCATATTTTGGATTCTGTAGCAAAATAGATTTTTAAATGTCTGCCCTGAGTACTTTGTCACTGATGGATGTAAGGCTCTAGAGTGACAAAAATATTAGAAATACACTTGATGCACAAAATAGGCTGCAGTTACCTAGAGGACTGGACTTAGCATATCTTACTTCTGAATAGATATAGAGGACTGCAGCATTAGTGTTGGAAGAATATGTTATTACTGCATCTAATGACCTAAAGCCAACTAACTGCTAGTTTCACCTGCAGTAGACCTGTTGAATCAGTGGGATTTGCACAAGTGTTGACTTACCTTTCAGCAATTGATTCAGTTAGTCTGCTCAGGCTGGGACTAGCCATTGGGTTCACACAATGTAAAATTTTCTTTTATATCATACACTTTATGGCTGGATCTATGTTTCTATACAGTATTGTATATTGTTTGTTGTACTGGAAGCCTAAAATTTCTTTTCCTGTTTTACAATGACAACTGGTCACAAGCAAATAAATGTTGCTGATGGACATGGATTGGGCTGAGTCACTGAGACTTAAGGCAATCCACAGAGCAGAATGATTTCCTCAACACATTGAACTCAGGACAGATTTTGAATTGATTTGGGGAACACATTATTCCTCTCTTTCCCAAGCTTTTGCGCAGTGGCTGGCTGACCATAACCTTTCCCTAAATACAAATAACATTTTATAGCCAGGATGGGGAAGCTCTTTCAGCCCAAGGGCTAAATGCATCTCAGGGGATGCATTCCAGTGGTGGACAAGACTAAAAGAAAAAGGGTGGGACCACAAAATATCAGCATATGTTAGCTTAAAGTGCTTCCTGTCAATAACTAGGCCTTAGGAGAGTTGTTTCAAACCTTTTATACAGGCATACCTCAATTAACAAAGTCTCTGACAAAGAAGCTCCTTTTACATAGTCTTCTTACACCCCCCCCCCAACACACTTTCCCGTCCCCTCTCTAGCTGGAGGTTTTTGAGAAGATGGTGAAGGAGGGCTGGAGAAACGCAGACTTTCAGTGGAGATTATCACATGGGTAAAATATCCCAGAACAGGGATGACAGAAGATCGCTAAAGGGCTTACCTTTTAAACAACATCATCCCTGTTTTGGGATGCTCCCGTTCTGCTCCTGTTCCTCCCCCGTTTCCTCTTATTCATGGAAAAATCCGTATATAAGAGGCCTGTTCCGTTATTATAATGGAACGACGGGCGAGTGAACAGAAAGACCCGTTGTGCTCCTGGGACGACAACATATCATGACATCACTGGGAGGTCCCTGCCAGACACTTCCAGGTGCAATCAGGACGACAAGGGAAGTTAAAAAAAAAAAATTCCCCTCCCCGGGTAGCTGTTTCTTTTTTAGATATGTTTTCATGGTTGTTTTCTTTTTTGACAGCTGGGGGGGGGGTCTTTTTAAATTTCCCTCCTGGCCATTCTCTCATGAGAGCAGCCAGGATTTGAATTCCCACTCGTAAAAGCAGCCTTGCGATGGCTGCATTTACGACCAGGCAGGGAAGGGAGGGGGAGCCCGTTCCTGTTGCGGAATAAAGGTAAGTGTGTGAAACTTTTTCCTTTATTCCATGCCAGGAATGGGAGAGGATCAGGTGGGGGGTAGTGGGACGGAAACAGACCCAAAGGGTCCGTCTGATAATCTCCAGTGTCAGGTCTCACCAGCATGTCTGCAGTAAACAATGAACTAAAACTCGATCTGGGAAAGAATGGGATTCTACTGTAGCTGTATGGGCCTGCTTACAACAGGCAAGGTAAACAGCAGCTGCCTCCAGAATACCTTCCTGAACATGTATGAACAGCAAAATAGAGAGGAAAAATACGAAAGCAGGTAAGCCTGCCTCACCAGCAAACCCTGGTATGTTAAAAAAACAACAGCACAAACCAACATAGATCTGGCCACCAAAATGGAAATCATAAGAAAAGTGGAAGCTAATGAAAGAAAATTAAAATCATCCCTGGATGTATTTTAGGAGGAACTTTCAAATGGTGTCTAGAAGGTTAAGAAGGTTTCTTTTTACTTATGCAAGGCTTACTTAACTGGTTGCTTCAGTTCATATATACATATCAAACATGTTGAACTGGTCTTCTTTTTTGTGCTGTATGAACCTATCCATATTATTTCCATGTTATTTCTGTATCTGGTACCAAAGTTTCTGTTAAGGAGTAATGCCCAGGAACACATCTACTGTACTTCTTCAAATGAGACATATCTGTAATAGGAAACAAAATCCTATTTGTTTGAAAGCTGGGAAATCACCAAATAGTGGGAAGGGGCTTGTGGACATTTGGGGGAAGCCTATAGAGCTGGATTGGGGTCCCAGGAGGGCTGAATTCAGCCCAGTCACTAAAGTTCCATACCTGCAATACAGGAAATCAGAAACGAAATAAATGTGACTGAATCTCCCAAGGCATGTTTGAAGTTTTTAGATTACTGTAGTCTGAGCAGTTCTAAATCCTATAGTATAGTAGTCTGAAACCTATATTGGTGGAGCCAACTAAATTTAAAATCTAAAGGAAGACCCCACTGGTGAGCCAGATGAAAACTACCCTGATCTTCTTAAGGAACAACTGGATATAAAAAATTAAAAACAAATAAATTAATAAAATGTGTTTAGCAGTAGTATGCATACTTACTGAACTCACTAAGGCTGCATCTGCAATGCAGAAATAATCCAATTTGACACCGCTTTAACTATTATGGCTCAATGTTATGGAATCCTGGGATTTGTAGTTTGTTGTGGCACCAGAGTTCTCTGACAGAGAAGGCTAAATATCTCAAAAAGCTACATATCCAAAAATTCCATAGCATTGAGCCATGGCAGGTAAAGCGGTGTCAAACTGGATTATTTCTGCAGTGCAGATGCAGACTAGGAATTACTTCTGACTAAACTCACAGTGGCCAATATCTCTATGGCACTGCAAAATGTAATAGTTCCACATAGAGACTACTCTACAACTGGCCATTCAACATGCCCCCCCTCCAACCTATCTTTGAGCTGCTGCTTTCCATGGCTGGTAGGGAGTGAGAGGGGGGATCAGAGGAGCATCTGGCTATGTTCCATAATCAGATGCAAAATGGTTGCATCTTCCTCTGAGGTCCACCAGGTCCTCCAAAGGTCTCAGCAGATGATACAATAATTTTGTGTCTAGCTACAGGAACATGGCCAGATGTTTGTCTGATTCCCCTCCCTCCCAATTCTCCACCAGCCATGGAATGGCTGCAGTGACTTTATAGTAAGGGTAGATTTGGTCATTGTGGAGGATGGAAGGGAATACAAACTTCTGCAACAACAACAACAACAACAAATACATACACTGGTATCAGGTGGATTTACATCAGTCTACATTTTATATTTCTCTGGCTAGTACGGAAATTAATCAGGGCTAATTCATGTGACCTCTCTCTCTTTCTCTCTCTCTCTCTCTCTCTGGCTTTTCTTCACAAATGAAGATTCAGGAAGGACTCATCCCATGCTTTCTGCAAGTGCGCTGATGACTGAAAAGGCCAATCCTAGATAAACAAGTCTGGTTGCAGAAAGCACAGCAGAAGGTCTCCTTGGGTGATGCTTCCGGGTTGTGATTCTTTCTGCATTGTCATTTCTCTTCAAGACTTGTTTGGTGTGAGTTTTCAAATAAGGCTGCAGCATTGTGGATAGTGCGTCTTCATGCCTCCCGATGTGAGGCCAGGGTGGACCATTGTTGGTGATCAATTTGGCCGAGTCTGAGATGTTGTTTCAGGGAGTCCTTGTATCACTTTTTTGGAGCATCCCTCTTATGCTGACCCGTGACGAGTTCACCGTAGAGTACTATTTTTGGGAGGCGATGTTCCTCCATCCTAGAAATGTGCCCTGCCCAGCGCAGCTGTGTTCTCAATATCATGGCCTCAATGCTGGTGATCCCTGCTTGCTCACTTTGTAGCATTATATGTTGCTTATTTGATCAAGACATATCGATTCAAATGTAGTGAGTTACCTTATGAGACCTCCATAAATCTATTGGCCAAGTCATGGTGCAGGAGATAGGTTGTGGTTGGGTATAGATCAGCCTCTTGCAACCCAGTGTCTTCCAGAGGTATTAGACTACAACTCCATTTGCCTCCAGACAGCACCAGCTTGGGGAAGACTGTTTTAAAAGACCCTACTGATTTGCATTTGACAATTGGATTTTTTCCTTGCAGTGAAGAGGAAAACTAACATATGTGAAAAATAGTCTTATAGTTCTGTACAAAGTGGTGGTCTGTGAACCATTACCTCTCTATAAGCCATCAGCTGCAAGTCTGTAATGAGTTTCCAGGAAGGAAAGAAATAGTTGTAGCCAATGACTACAAATATGGTAACTGTCCCTAGTGCATTAGAGGGAGGGAAATGCCTGTCCCCACATCAGATTGTCTGAGAACCACTGATCTAGAGTAAACACTGACTTCCAGACTGCAAGATTGTCACTTTCATCATGATTTAATTAAAGAGCACTTTGCAACTTATTTTTGTGCAATTTCTGTGTCAACTCCTCCACATGCCTTCCTGGATGGTGGCCCACAATATACTGGAACTAGACCTGGTTGGTGAAAGTCTCTGTAGATCTTTCAGAATTACTTTATAAGCAGCACAACCACTTTCACATCCCTCTTCTATGATCTTTGGAATTGACATGGTTGGGTAGAAGGCCTCACTAGTTTCATCTAAATATCTCTCTCTGAATGCCAGTGAATCAGAGGTGGGACAGAACTTTTCCTTGTCACTAATGCAATCCCCAGGATTGGACTTCCATGAAAATGAGAAGGTAGGAAGAACAAAACTGATTCATCATTGATCAAATTGATAAGGGTTGTCTCAGATCTTCTCTGTTTCGTCTAGCGCAGAGAGGCGGGGGAGTTGAAAACTATGGCAGTGCAGCAGAAAAGCAGGAAGAAAAAGATAAGAGAGGCATTCCATGACTGCTAAGTGACCAAAGAGACACTGATCAACCAGGCAAGGTTAAAATGTTGTTTTAAAAAAGCCATTCCCAAAATATGTACAAGTCTGTGGGAAAAGAGTGCATAGAAGACTACAAATGCTGTGCAACCCATCCAACCACAGGTGACATAAAAATGCAACGAAGTTTAGATGTGATTATTAATCCACATCCATCCTGCAAACTACCATCTATCAATTTAAAAACTTGATACAAGTGCATTTAAAACTGCATTTCTGTCTTTTATGCATTCAGACCAATAAGGTTCAAAACCACCATTAGTGGCATGTTTTTAATCAGTTTAAAATACAGCCTTACATCTACATTTTAGTTTTTACCCCCATGTTTTGGAGGAATCCTCAAGTATATACTGTATGTGCTTCACTTTAATTGAATAAAGTGTGCCCATGAAATTAAATGGACTTTGCACTAACACCTTTAGGTCAAATACTGTTAAACACTGGGTGTAAACTTGAATCAGCTTGAATCATATAAAGCTTGATCCTGTAGCATGTTCAGAACCATAAGCAACAAGAACTTTTGTCCTTTGCTTTTATTGACTTTTATTCATTGACTTTGAGTGCTCTGTTCCTGATATGTCTTTATGCCCTGGGGTATTCTATACAAGCAAGCTAAAACACTCAATAACCACAAAGAATAGCAAGAAAAGTAATAAACAAACACTTTAGAAATAAGTACCAAGTGAAATGGGAGAGATCTCACCAATCAGCAAGAATATTTCAATTTTTGATCATATATACAGGACAGCCTTGTCAATTAGGCACTTTAGGAACAGTGCCGGGGGCCTACGAAAATTTTAGGGCTTATGGAAAGAACAGGGTTAACAAAAGGAATTGGAAAGGAAACTTTTCAAAATAAAGATATTTTATATTTTCATCCACAAAAAAAGAGTGCATAGAGCCTACAAAAACCTTAATATATATAGGCTGTCAATGTTTAGATGTTTAGATGATGATTATGATGATTTTATTCATTTATATATTGCCTTTCTCTCAATAATGAGACTCAAGGCAGCTTACAACATACTGTATTTAAAACAATACAGGTTAACATCAAGCAAAACCATCAGTAAAAGTATAAATACAAACTTATTAAAAAACAATTAAACAATTTATAAAGTTAAAAACATTAAAAAAATCATTAAAAGAGTACTGTCAGCCCTCTGTAGCCACAGATTCTGTATCCATCCATGGCTTGAAAAGATTCCAAAAAAATTTCCAAAAAGCAAACCATGCTGTTTGCCATTTTATATAAGGGACACCATTTTACTATGCCACTGTAATAATGTGACTTGAGCAGCCACGGATTTTGCTACCCACTGGGGGCAGGGGTCCTGGAACCAAACCCCAGTGGATACTAAGGGCCCATTGTACACACAAACCTTAAAAACAGCACCACATATAGATTTGACCAGATTTAATCAATTCAAACATTTTGATGACAAATATTTCTGCTTGATAGAGCACTACCACCACCTTCATCTGCAAATGGCAAACACTGTTTTTAAAGAACACTTGCCTTCATTGTGAGATGAAGAAAACCTCTTCTAGAGTCATAGAATCACAGAGTTTCTTCTAGAAATGATTCCTACTACTGTGGAGCAAATGAATTCATCAAGTGAGAATGAAGTATTATTTTATTTATAAATGCTTGTGTTTTTCCTGTGTGCAAACCTGTACAGATATAACACTAATTGTTAGATCATGAAAAAAATCAACTTAATATGTATAGGAACCCAGCCTTAACTGGGTGACAACATCCAGTTATTGAGTTATCTCTAACAGAAGAAAAACCTATTCCCTGGTGACCCCTGTTTTCAAATGCCCTCCCTGCTTAAGGTTCCTCCCATTATATTCTTTCTGGCCTTTTATTTGCCCACAAATTTGTATTCAAATCATTTTCAGCAATGGCTCTCAGTGTTACCGTATTGATGTGCTTATTTTTTGCTGTTTTTAATTGTTTTGATTCTGTGTGTGCCTTTTGTGCCCTAGTCTGTCAAAATGTGCTAAAGGCACCAGATTCTGTCCGGTCTCAGAAACTAAGCAGGATCAGCCCTGGTTTAGTACTTGGATGGGAGACCACTAAGGAATCCCAGGTGCTGTAGGCTATATTTCAGAAGAAGGAACTGGCAAACCAACCTCTGAGTATTCCTTGCATGAGAAAACTCTATGGAGTTTCCATAAGTTGGCAGGTGACTTTGAAAGCACATATATATTTGGCCCTGAAACCCCCCCCCTTTTTGGATGACAATGCAGTCTAATTTAAAAAGAGAACAGATTATGTATTTGTATCTAATGTGTATAATTTAGTAAGTTTTCAGCCAAAAGGTCTCTTAGGGGAATTTTTCAGAGACTGAGATTTTTTATATATATTTACATCTGCTAGAAAGAGTGCCATTTGGCAAGGATACACTTCTCTGCAAGTACCACTGTATTGTAACTAGGCACCATGATTCCTTAGGAGCATTAGCATTTGATGTCCCATGCTACTATCCATTGGTTGACTGTATAAGCCTTTAAAGTAGATATGCATGCTCTAAGGCAGGACTGGGGAACCCATAACCATCTGGATGTGACTCTCTTAAAGTAAGATGTGACCCTCAGGGCCACCTTACCAATGCCATTGAAACTGAGAAAGGTGTTAGGCAAGGCTATGTAGAGGTTGGGGAGGGGGTCTTTGAGACCTACCTGTGATACCAAAAATCTCGATGGGGGAATTATTAGCTCAAACAGCATGCCTGCGAGAGGAGGGTAACTGCAGGGACCTTTTCATCTATGTATACCACTACTAACAGCAGAGAACTCCAGAATAAAGTGAAATAAAGTATTTTTATTGAAAATAACACAAAAAGCATTCTTACACACAACACACAGTCCTACGAACCACACAAGGCAGAAAGATTGGAGGGAGGGAGGGATTCAGGAAAATTGGGTGATAGTTACCAGTCTTAAAGAGTGAAGTACTCAGACAGAAGTCTGGGAGTGGCACTGGAAATTCCAGTCTGGAGGTGCACCAAGAAAGAGAGTGGCTGGGCATACAACGGCACACCTTTCTATTGTTGGGTGACTAATATTTATACCCTGCTTCATATCCTGAAGGGGTACTCTGGCTAGGACAAAACCTAGATGGGTTTCCCACCAAGTAAACAAGGGAAACTGAAACTTAACTGATTGTTAATGGCTGGTAGATCGGTTGATGACAACCTTGCATTGCAGGGCAGGAAGGGGTTCCGAGGGATTATTTCCTTGGGGTTGGGATTGGAAAGGTCATTTGATTGGACTCATTGCTGAGGTGACCAAGAAGGAATTAGCACATACCTCCTTAATGGCTTCATTTACAGGGGGCTTCCGCAGAATTCTAGTTTGGGCATGCTGGCTGGAAGATATATTTCTGTTCTGCTTTATGCAGATGATGTAGCAGTACTCTCAAGAACACCTATTGGCCTTAAAAGAAAACAGAGCATGAATACAATGTTGTAAGGAGGACCAGTTAGAACTCAATAATCAGAAAACTAAAATCATGGCATTTGCTAAAAGGCCCAAGAGTTATTTTTGGAGTATGGATGGTCATAAGATTGAGCAGGTCTCCTCTTTCAAATACCTGGGGGTAGTTTTTCATTCTACTGGTAGCAGGAAAACCCATGGGGCTATGCTGTTGACAATGGACAAAAGAGTACAACAGCTACTCTTAAACTCCTTAAGACAAGAGGAGGCCACTATATACCTGCAGCTCTTAAACTATTTGAAGCACAATCAATAGCACAACTTTTTTTGGTGCCCGGCTGGGCCCCTTTTCTAACTTAGCATCATTAGAATTGGTACAATCTAAATGTTTAAGATTGGTCTTTCAAGTCCCAAAGGTGTTTCCAATGCTTTTGGAAACACCTTTGTGTGTGGGTGACCATAATTAATTACTGGCTTAGATGATCCTTTATTCCTATTGGCCTCGCTGCACTAACTTTGAGTGATTTCCACTCTATGTGGAAACAGACAATGTTAAATAAAATCTCATCAGTGGGCTTTTCTCCAGATTTTCTGCTCAGTATGCGATAAGATCAAGCCAAAGCAGCCATTAAACAACCCATAGTAGATATAGAGCAGCACTTGGATCTAGCTTAGACTCCAATATTTATTGCTAATAAATCTAATAGATACTTTGCCTCTCTTATGGCATATCTATACTAATCTAGAAATACCTAAACATAGGAGGGCCTTTACTTTGGCATTATGCCTCAGCTGTCATTGAAGACCAATAGAGGAAGATTCCTTATTCAGAGAGAGTCCCTGTGAGTCTGGTCATATAGAAACAATAGAGCATGTGTTACTCTAATGTTTGTACTATAGAGACATCCATACTAGCCTTATCTCACTTTTATTGTATAAATATCCAGGATGCACAGGACAATTTTATACTTTCCTGTTGCTTTCAGATCTCAATCCTCATACAACATATCATGTTGCTAGATTTTGCACAGCAGCCCTTAAACTTCGTCAGATGATGACCAGTGCCACAGACTAGACTCAATTAATATTGCTTTGTAAATTGATGGATAGGGTATTCCGTATATTGTTTATTTAATGTTTTTCTATATCCATTTTATATTCTAAACATGTATTTTATTTGCTGTGCTTTTAATTGTATGTTTTTTAGTTTTTAATTGACTTTATCTTATATTCTAAACATATGTATATTATTTTCTCTGTTTTTAATTTAATGTACCCCACCCTCTTGTGTTGGTCTATGACCATAATAAAAATTTGTTGGTTGTTCCTTGTGGATGTGAAGGAACTACTGCTCCCATGAGTGCTCACCAAGAATTAGGCTGGATGGGGCTGATGGAAACACAAGTATAATACAACATTTGGAAAGACACAGCTTCTTCACCCTTGCACTAAAGGCACAAATTATTTTATTTAAGAAAGGGCAAGGGTTTGCCATGTGTTGCTCAAAATTATTGCTACAATTATCATGAACTATTTAAAATTATCTCTAACAAATGCTCTCAAATGTACTATTTTGAGCAATTTCATCTTGAATAAATTCAATTAACCTTTACATCTGGCTGAGGTTCTTATCCCTTCTCCATTCCTCAATGCCATTTTGTCAGACAACCCCTTAAAGAATTAGCACACTTGGCTGAGCTGTTTTTACAACTCACTTGTTGTGTTGCTCATTTCTGTAAGAGTCATGTGCTATGTTATATTTGATTCAAGAATTAGTGAAATTCCCACATCTCCATTTATTTGCCCCTACATCTCTTTAAAAAAAATTTTTTTTAAATACCTTTGTGTGTGAAAAACAACAACAATCACCATTACTCTCTGCATGAGGAGAAAGTGGCATTTCTTTGTGCCAGATTATAAATTGATGTTAAGTATAATTGCTCCCATTGGACACAGACCATTGATTTGACAGTTATGGGCTTATAACTTGCCAAATTAAACACCCACAGTGGAATGCTGTTAAAATACAAAATGGATCCACTGATTGCCATTTTCAAAGCAGGAAATGGTAAACTGCCTTGGTGCAAGGCTTTATTATAAATGATGTCACTAGATGCCTCACAAAGAAAATATTTTTGCATTCCTTTAGCCAAACAACTAATGTTCAAAGAACACTTTTTAAAAAGTTCCAAAGGTTGCTGGTTATAGTACAGATATGAATATCATTCAACTTCTTACTCTTGTTTTTGGCTTGGCCAAGCCAAATTCACCCCCATCCCCTTAGTATGGGGAACATCTTCAGAAGATTCTTCAACAGTATCTCTCACAGCCAGGCTTGGCCTAAGATGTCTTGCTGCTTGAGGTACAGCAGCAGAGAACTCCCCTCCCCATTCCCAATCAAGATGATATCTGAGGCCAAGAATTTCACAAGTGTCTTTTCCCTGTCTCTGACAGTTAACACCCCCACCCCAAACACACACACAGAATTTGCTGCCCTTTTCATGACATGTAGAAGTGTCTACCTGAAGCAGAAACTTAATTCTAACCAATAAAAGGGTGGGCCCTGCTTTCAGCTGAAATTCATTATCATTCCTTTACCCTTTCTTACACCAGACTTGCATAACATAAAAGGATTAGCAGGGTAGCTTTTCAAAAGTTTGTGTGTTTTTGTCAGTCTTGAAAAGTGTGACTCAGCTTAAAGCTTTTGTAGACAGGATTAAATAATTAAGGGGACCTAAACCTGAATAAAGAGGCAGCCATGTGTAGTGGTTTGAGTGTTGCTCTCCAACTCTGAAGACCAGGGTTTGAATCCCTGCTCAGCCATGAAACTCACTGCATGACCCTAGACAAGTCACACACTCTCAGGACATTATCAGACGAGCATCTAATAACATTTTTGTCCCACTATTTTTAAAAGTGTAAGTATCCAGGCATAATAATACTTCTTATCACACACATTGCTGTAATCACGAGAAAGAACCGCCAGTAAATTATTGCACCATGATCACTAGTGCTGTTTACTTCTGTGTTTTCGCACGGGTGAGACTTTGGCAGTTCTCGCAAGAAGATGCAAGCGTGCTTAAAACTCTAAAAACACCTAAATTTACAAAGAAAATGACACACAAGCACTGAAACAAACTTAAAAACTTGCCAGGAAAATGGGAAGGTTCATAATAAGAGCATCCTGTACTTATTTTTTACGTTCTTACCCGGAGGTTTTCTGGTGAGGACCACCCATTAATGCTGTAATCATGCAAGGAGAATAGGATGCCGTTTCACATGCAAGCAATACCATAAAAAAAACTGCTGTGGGAGATCAATTAATGGCTTGACCCATTAATTAAAAAGAATACCTTTTTCATAGCAGTGGAACGCTTGGAGAACGTGAGGATGGCGATGTCGTGCGATCGGGGGTCTGTTCACAGTCTCCTGTCATCATTATCACACAATTTTTGCTGTGTCTAATAATGTCCTCAGTCTCAGAGAAAGGCAATACCAAGCCTCCTCTGAACAAATCTTGCCAAGAAAACCCCATGATAGGTTCACCTTAGGGTTACCATAAGTCAAAAATGACTTGAAGGCACACAACAGCAAAATATGAATAAAATTCAAGAAGACTACTTCAGAGAAAGAGAGCCAGAATGGTGGTAGTGGTTAGGGTGTCGGACTAGGAATCCAGGAGAGCAGGGTTTGAATCCCTACTCAGCCTGGAAATCCACAGGGTGATTTTGGCCAGTCACACTCTTAGCCTCAGAGGAAGGCAATGGCAAACTTCCTCTGAATAAAGCTTGTAAAAAAAAAACCCCTCTTAGGATAGGGTTGCCATAAATCGAAATCAACTTGAAGGCATGCAGCAACAAACCCCAGAGAAAACCACTCTCAAGTCTGCTTATGCAAGTGAGGTGATGAGAGACAATGGGCCTGCCAACACTGCAAAAAGGCAGCAGTTTGATACCATTTTATCCACCATAGTTCTATCTGTGGATTCCTGCTATTTGTATTTTAGTGAGGTACTAGATTTCTCTGATGTAAAAGGCTAAATGCCTCACAAAACTATGAATACCAGGATTCAATAGGATAGAACTATGGTGGATAAAGTGGTGTCAAACTGCTGCCTTTCTGCAGTGTAGACAGGCCCTTCTTTCATAGTTGACCACCACTGGCATAGAGATTTCCTTCCCATTCACTTCCATGGAGATAATTTTGCAAAGTTTTTCTTTTATATTAACAGATAGCAGCCTTGCTCCCCACAAAGTGATGTGTATGCCATTTTTTTTCTGCACATTGCAACATGAAGCTTAGTAGCTCTTTGAAATATATTAATTGACAATTTCATAACTTTTATTAGGCCAACTGAAAGGCCACAAAATTCTATGTAATCTTTTGAGTTCTGTGGTGTTTATGTACCTTCAAGTTGCCTGTTGACTTATGGCAACCCCATGAATTTCATAGGATTTTCTTAGGCAAGGAATACTCAGAGGTGGTTTGGCCGGTTCCTTCCTCTGAAATATAGCCTACTGCACCTGGTATTCATTGAACTCTTAATCTGGCAAGATATTAAATCAATGTAAAAAAGGAAGAGAAGAGAAGGGAAAACCTGACTGCTGTTCAAGCCATGGAGTCCCAATGGAGTCTTAAGATGAAAGTAGGAAGAAACTGCAGGCTTAAATTAAACTGTTCTAAGGGCCAAAATAAGAGCCAGCACGATATAGTGATTTGAGTGTTGGACGACTCTGGAGATCAGGGTTCAAAACCCTGCTTGCCTATGAAAACCTACTTTGGGTAAGTCACATACTTTCAGCCTTCAGAAAACCCTGTGATAGGTTCACCTTAAGCTGGCTGAGGGCTCACACCAAGACTCTAAACTATCTAGTCCGTGAGCTGCTCTTCGCTGATGCTGATGCTCTTGTTGCCCACACAAAAGCAGCTCTGCAGCGCCTAACATCCTGCTTTGCAACAGCTGCAGAGCTGTTTGGGCTGGAAGTCAACCTGAAGAAAACAGAAGTTCTTTACCAGCCTGCACCACAGGATGAACACCACCATCCCCACATTGCCGTTGGCAAATCTGTGCTCAAGTCCGTTCAGCAGTTCACCTACCTGGGAAGCATCATCTCCTCAGATGCCAAGATTGAGAAAGAGATCGATCACAGATTAGCAAAGGCATATAGTGCATCTGGAAGACTTCACAAAAGAGTCTGGAGTAATAAACACCTGAGGGGAAGCACAAAAATCAGTGTGTATAGAGCCATTGTACTGTTTATTCTCCTTTATGGGTCTGAAACATGGGTCACCTATCGCCACCACTTACGACTCTTCGAATGCTTTCGTCAGCGCTGTTTACGCACAATCCTAAATATACACTGGACTGACTATGTGACGAATGTTGCTGTCTTTGAGCAAGCAGGGATCACCAGCATTGAGGCCATGATATTGAGAACACAGCTGCCCTGGGCAGGGCATGTTTCTAGGATGGAGGACCATTGCCTCCCCAAAATAGTACTCTACAGTGAACTCGCCATGGGTCAGTTTAAGAGGGGCGCTCCAAAAAAGCGATACAAGGACTCACTGAAACAACATCTCAGGCTCAGCCAAATTGATCACCAACAATGGTCTGCCCTGGCCTCACATCGGGAGCCATGGAGACACACTATCCACAATATTGCAGCCTTATTTGAGAACTCAAGACGAACAAGTCTTGAAGACAAATGACAACGCAGAAAGAATCACAACCTGGAAACATCACCCAAGGAGACCTTCTGCTGTGCTTTCTGCAACCAGACTTGTTTATCTCAGATTGGCCTTTTTAGTCATCAGCGCGCTTGCAGGATGAGTCCTTCCTGAATCTTCGTTTGCGAAGAAAAGCCAGAAATGGTCGCCATAAGTCAGAAATGATTTGAAGGCACACCACCACCACCACCACCACAGCAACATCAAGGGCCTAAATATCTTAAAGGTACCAAATCCCATCTGATATTGGAAGCTAAGCAGTTGGCCCTGGTTAGAACTTGGATGAGAGACCACCAATGACTACCAGGTGCTGTAGGCTATATCTCAGAGGAAGGAAGTGGCAAAACCACCTCTGGGTATTCTTTGCCTAAGAAAACCCTATGAAATTCATGGGGTTGCTATAAGTTGACAAGCGATTTGAAGGCATGTACCCATACCTATCAGGAACAGAGACAGGTAACCTTGGGGCCCTTTCACATTGCAGAATTATAGCACTATGGTTTTGCTTTTACAGCCATGGCATGTGCATGGCATCTTGGGATTTGCAGTGCAGGGAAGGGCATTTAGAATTCTCAGCCAGAGGGCTTCAGTGCCTCTCCAAACTACAAATCCCAGAATTCCATAGGATGCAGCCATGGCCATAGAAGTGGAATTATAGCACTCTATTTATTTAGTGTAAAAGGGTCCCACAATGCTTGAACAGGATGAGATGCTCTAGAGCTGGCAGTATTGAGTTCCACGTGACTAAACAATTCCATTTAATACATCAAAGTGAGTTACATGGCACAACTAGATAGTACTGTATAACTGTCTCGTGAACTCTGTGCAGTTGACCTCTTTTCTGTATTGTTTTTCCAGCACAGTGTTTTTTGCTGAATACAGTGGGCAAAGATCCAGTTTATATTTCTGTCAATAAGTTAAACTCTCTTAATGCCTGATGGCCCCAAATGCATAACTGGCAGGGACTGAAGTAATTAAGTGATTTTCCTTTTTAAGCACAGTAGGCACTTTGAGCTCAGATGTGGAGTTCATTGAAATGATTCATGCATTTCCTTCCAGCATTAAACACATAAACATAAACATACACACCCGTGTGGTTAGTTATCATTGTGAACTTGTGTTTATAATGTGTCATTAAGGGCCCAGCCATTAGTTTACTATAACAGGATTTTTGGTCTGAACATTTCAGAATTAAAAATTGGGAGACATTATTTTTGGATTACAGCTCCCAGAACCCTCCAGCTCCCATGGCCAGTGGATTCTGGGAGATGTAGTCCAAAGTTAACATTGCTAAGCTCTGCTTTCCTGTCATTAATCTTTTGCATTATAGGGATATAATGCAAATGAGTTCTCATTCCTATTGTAGTGTCCTTTCCTTTTTTGCTATAAAGCAACACTTTATTGGTTTTGTATACTATTTTGTGTTATTGGACATATGATATATTCATTAGATTCAAACTAAGAAGACCCAGGCTTAACTCTTCACCCAGCCAATGAGCTCACTGGGTGATGTTAGATAGCTCTCCATCAGCCAGGTTCACCTGTCTCACAGGGTTATTATGAGGATGAAAGCAAAGCAATCACGTAAGCCCGCAGCTCCATATAGGAAAGATGGTATGAAAGTAATGAAAATAAGTAATATTTATAGAAGGCCATCTGTGTACATCATCATCAATAGTAGATGTCCTCCACATGCAAGTATCAGCTTAAGAGGAGAGATTTCTCTCAGGAGTTCAGCAGGAGAAAAAAGGTTAAATTCCCCAAAATGATAAAGTCCCTATGACTATTTTTAGATCCCCAGTGAATGCTATTTACATTTTTAAAGCCTACATATTAAAAGGAAACACACATTAAATATTTGGACCATTGTGTGCCATTTTCCTGACTGACCGAACTCTCTCTCCCCACATCCCACTTGCCAAGTTCTGAGGATGTTCTCTCAATCTATGAAGGCTTCTAATTGTCAGGGAATGTAATTGTAAGCAACATGGTATGTGTGCATGCACCAAAAAAATACAAGTGTGTGTCATATGCATGCAAATGAGAATCACACAGCACTGCAGTTAGTCCCCCCCCCCCTTTTAAAAAGTCCCCTCCTTTTAAAACATGTTTTCTCCAGGGCTCATCCTTGTGTTGTTTGCATGGCTCCTAGTAGGTTTTAAAATTGTAAAAAGTCAGAGCTGGGACACCAAATGCAGTGGCTATGCTAGGTGACAGATCCTGGGAGCTGTAGTCCTAAAAAGGAACTTTCCTAAGTTCTGACCAAATGCAAAGGGTTTTTAATTCATGGCATTGCATGTTACACCCTAAAAAAAAAATAACAAAAAAAATATTAACTGTGCCAGGACATGCAAAACCTACAGAAAATGAAGGGTGGGGAGCAGTGAATCTTTTAAAATAAAATCTCTGCCCCAACCATGAAAATGTTTGGTTATGTGCAAACACAGGAGAACAGAAGAATGCTGAAAAGAGACCTTAGTTGTCGAACAAGTAAAAATGCAAAATCAGGTTACCATGCTTCTAAAAGGCTTGAAAGTTCTGAGAAAAGTGGAAGAGTATGGACAAGGGCTGGCATTTGAAGAGGTGTGAAATATGATCAAAAATATGCAGAAAATGACAGCCTTATTTATTGCCAGGATGTGTTCTATTGCCAACAATTTTGTTAAGAGCCAGTGTCAATAACATAACTGTCAGTTTCTCTATCCAGTTTCACTCTGACCTTACCCCCATCCAGCTACACTGTGGCTACAAGCCTGAAGGTTTAAGATTATAATATGTGCATCTGTGGAAGTGGACTATAATCCACCAAAGTGCATGTTATAATAAATCTATTTGTCTTAAAGGTGGCAAAAGACTCTCTGTTCCCTGCTGGATCAGACTAGCATAGCTTGATATCGTCTACCTTCAAGTAATTTCCAACTTATGGTGACCCTATCATAGACTTTTTTTTTGTTCAGAGGGTTTGCTCCACCTTCCTCTGAAGCTGAGAAAGTGTGACTTGCTCAAGGTCACCTAATAGGTTTCAATGTCTCAACAGGGATTTGAACCCTGGTCTTCCAGAGCTCAAGCCATCACTCACACTATACCACACTGGCTCATCTTTGAAAATGGTCCAAAGAACCATTCCCAGGTGTAACATTATACAAAGATCAGTACAATAGGACCTCCGTATCCACTGGGGATTGGTTCTGGAGGCCCCATGGATACTGAAAACTGTGGATAATAGCAAATGCCATTGAAAATAATGGGACTTCTGGTTTAAAATACCATAGAGTTGCCTTGGAGGTCTTAGAAAATGACTAGAGAGGACACATTTTCTAGGAAGATTCTATGGTGTGCTGTTTTGTGTCCTGTGGAAAATTGAATCAGTGGATAATGAATAAGTGGATACAGGGGGTCCTACTATACCTCTAATATCCTAATTTTAAAACCCAGAACCCTAGAAACAGATCACAAAGCCGACTAGGCTTAATTTTTAGATCAGACTGCATGACCTAGGAGAAGCATATGTTTAACAAATCTTTGCTATCTATGAATGTTGTTCTGTAGTAGTAGTAGTAGTAGTGGCTTAGAAACAAAGCTAAAATTAACTTGGATTGTGAAGAAAATTAAGCACTATGGATATCTAGTGCCCTAGATTTGTTGTGGTGTGTCTGCAAGTCATTTCCAACTTACAGCAGCCCTAAAGTGAAGGGCTTTCTTGGCAAGATTTGTTCAGAGGGGGTTTGCCATTGCCTTCCTCTGAGGCTGAGAGAGTGTGAGTTGCTCAATGTCACCTAGTGGGTTCCCATGGCCAAGCAGGGATTAAAACCCTAGTCTCCAAAGTCACTGTCCAACACACAAATCACTATGCCACACCGTCTGTCTGAGACATATTCTTTAATTTATTGATTCAGATTCTATCTGAAGATATTTACCATAAATTAACACATACTCTTTTCTCTCAGTCTTTCCTACCCTCATATTCAAATATCTTGAAAAAATGCTATTACAACATTAGCCAGAGGAACGCTGTTTCCTTTAAGGGCAGGAATTGCAACTCACCACTACATCCACCCACCCCTTTTTTTTACAGGAAACTCTTGTATGTGATACTTTGTTTTTTTCCTCCCTTTTTAAACCCAAGAGAAAGCCATTAATTATTGCAAGCAGGAGCAAAGTGAATGTGTTTTTCCATTCCTTGGAAACCATTTCCCATTGTGCAGTAGAAATAAAACTATTCTGAAGATTTTTGATGGAAGTATCTATCAGTGACTTTATCTAAAGTTATTAGAAGGAAAAATTATTTCCTGACTTAACATGTTAATTAGTTCACGTTCAAGATATCTGCAAAAATAGCCACATACATATCTCTTATAATATTTATTTCCTAAAATGGGACAGTGTCTTTGGTTTGGAGCAAGAAGAAATTGTTTTGTTGGGTTGACTTTTCTTTTGGAGAAAAGATGTTCAGTTCCCCAAATTATAGCATTTTCTTAGAGTGGACAAAATCATTGTTCTTCTCCCATGCTTATGCTTTCAGATGCCCTTAGAAAATAAAATCCCTAGATTAGCAATTGTTTTCAACCAGTTCATTATTTCCTAAACATTTGAGGATCTGTTGAACTAGAAGCAGGATTAACTACTGTAAATACATTTTGCTGTTTGAGAGAGATCTCACCTGTGGGAGAAAATCCTACATGTCCCTCTCCTCCTTTCTGCCAGTAAAAAGCAAAGCATAATAAATCAATAACTAAAAATTTGCTGCCCTTTCATGACAGCTAAAATCTGTTGCTTGAGGTGGCTGCCTCCCTCTGACTAATGGTAGGGATGGCTCTAACTTGAAGTAGTAGCAGGAAGAACATCAAGATGGCTAGTAGCCCAGAAGACTTGCATGGAATCAGATGATTGATCCATACAGCCTAGTCTTGTCAGCTTTGACTGGTAGCCGTGGCTCTTTACGGTTTCAAAGAGCATTCTTTCCTAGTCCTTAGTCTGTGGTGTTTCTGGGTGTACTAGTAACTAGACTCAATCCTGTTTAGCTTCTGGAATCAAGCAAGATCAGATGCATTCTGGATGTTATGTTGGACAAATCTGGCATGGATGAATTTTCTCACCATGTTTTCCCCCAGGAAGTGAAATCACTTCCCAGCTCATTCACACATGAAAGAAGAAAATGACTTCAGTCAGAACATAAAATTCTATTCCATGGTGAGAAGAGCAATTGTTCTGTTTTAAAGCAGCCAATTCTTTCCTGCTAGGAAACATAGCATCAAGGTTGGTTTGAAACAACCTTTGTTTCCCCCAGCTAGGCTATGACAGGTCTCTGTATTTAATATATAAATGAACAGAATACTAGGCTTAGATGTTGGGGGAAGGTCCAACTCCTTGCTCTGCCACAAAGCTTGCTAGGTGGCTTTGGGCATATTCAAAAGACCTTTCATGAAGTTATGCAAGATACAGTTACCTTTCAGAAAATAAGTACCTCCTGCAAATACAGTAATAAGTCTGGCTAGCGCTTGAGTGGGATACAAGCTGAGAACCCACTGATAGAAGGAAACTAGGGTACCAATGTGCTAAATAACTGAAATAACTAAATTGTTTTAGCAAAACAACAAAGCATCGTGTGACACCTTAAAGACTAATGAGCTTTATTTGGCATTAGACTTCAGGCTACTTCCTCTAATTATCTGAATTATCATCATCATCACCATCATGACCACCACCTCTTAGCCTAAACTATCTCAAAGTATTGTTGGGAGGTTTCAATGCTGATGAGAGTTCCATATAAAAAGATGGAAATGTTGTGGGATAGCTTTGCTGGGCTTTAGAAGGGCATTCAAAAACATTTCTTGCAGTGGTTTTTTGAATTATTTGTACTCTAACTGTTTTATCTGCTGCTGCAATTTTAATGTTGATATATGCTGCTAGAGCTGGGAAAAATTACTTTTTTTTGGATTGCAACTCCATGAATATTCACTCCAGAAATATTCCTGTGGTATAGCCACACTAGCTGAGGCATATTGGGAATCATAGAACCATAGAATTGGAAGAGACTATGAGGGCCATCCAGTCCAACCTCCTGCCATGCAGGAATACACAATCAAAGCACCCCCAACAGACTGCCTTCTAGGCTCTGTTTTAAAACTTCCGGAGAAGGAGATTCCAACAGCCTCCAAGGCACTGTCAAACAGCTCTTACTGTCAGGAAGTTCTTCCTGTGTTTAGGTGGAATCACTTTTCCTGTAGTTTGGACCCATTGCTCCATGTCCTAGTCTCTGGAGCAGCAGAAAACAAGCTTGCTCCCTCCTCAATATGACATCCTTTCAAGTATTTAAATATGGTTATCATGTCACCTCTTAACCTTCTCTTCTCCAGGCTAAGCATACCCAGCTCCCTAAGCCACTCCTCAGAGGGCATGGCTTCCAGACATTCCACCATTTCGGTCGCCTTCCTCTAGACACATTCCAGCTTGTCAATATCCTCTTGAATTGGGATGCCCTGGACTGGAGGACTGGACTGGACTCAAATACTTTGAGATAGTTTAAGCTAAGAGGTGGTAGTGATGATGGTGATGATGATGATGACTCAGGTAATTACAGGAAGTAGCCTGAAGTCCATGAAAAGCAGGAGTTGTAGTCCAAACAGTAACTTTTCCAAATGTTGGTGCTGGTATTTGCATTTGATTAATTTTGTGCTTGAGCCACTATGGTGTAGATGTTTAAGCATTAGACTACAACTCTGGAGACCATAAAAACATTGGTAGACCGTGCAAAAAGGATCTGTGTACCCCACTACCTGGAGGACGAACTGAAGCACCTAAACTGGGCCCTATAGGCTAATGGTTACTCCAGATCAGACATCACAAGAGCAGCCAGACCCAGAAAAAACACAGGAATGAAGAAAAACAGCCCCCAAAGGGAAGGTATTTTTACCATACATCAAAGGAGTCACAGACAGAATAGAGAAACTGATGATGAAACACAACCTCCAAACGATCTACAGACCAACCAAGAAAATCCAAGAAATGCTATGCTCAGCAAAGGACAAAAGAGACCCTCTCACAGCTACAGGAGTTTACTGCATACCATACGGCTGTAGACAAGTTTACATAGGGACCACTAAACACAGTGTGCAAACACGAATCAAGGAACATGAGAGACACTGCAGACTGGGCCAGCCAGAAAAATCAGCAGTAGCAAAACATGTTATAAACCAACCTAGACACAAAATGTTATTTAAAAACACCAAAATTCTGGACCAGGCCAATAACTATCAGATCAGAATGCACAGGGAAGCTATTAAAATCCACAAACACCTGGACAACTTCAACAGGAAAGAAGAAACCCTAAAAGTAAACAAAATCTGGCTTCCAGTCCTGAAGAACACTAAAATCAAAACTCAGCACTTGCAAATGAACTCTACCCAGGGACAGGGGGATTTCCAGCAGACAATGGACCATTAGCCAACCATTAGCCAAACAGACACTAATCCTCCTTGCCAGGACCGGTTTAAGGAATTTTGGGGCCCCCTGCAATGCTTTACTTTGTCGCCCCCATATGTTTATCTCAGATCAATGTAACCTAACCTATTCACCGTACAGGATGTTCAGATTATAGTAGGACCCCCGTATCCCTGGATTCATTATCCATGGGACACAAAACAGCACACCTACCATAGAGTCTTCCTAGAAAATGTGTCTTCCCTAGCCCTTTTCTAGGCCTTCCAAGGCAACTCTATGGTATTTTAAACCAGAAATCCCATTATTTTCATATTAAGGAGGCCAACACGGGGCCCTCTCTTGACCTCGGGGCCCCCTGCCAATGCTGATTTGGCAGACAGGTTAAACCGGCCCTGCTCCTTGCATATCTCCACCCAGAAACTAGACATTCAAATAAACAAATTTACATATCCTCTCCAACAGGGGTTCACAGTATATAAACTCCACACACCCCTATCTAACCTAATTCTCTGAAGATGCCAGCCACAGAAGCAGGCGAAATGTCAGGAATAAACTCTTCCAGAACACGGCCTCACAGCCCGGAAAGAACCCAAGGAAAATCTATGGATGCCGGCCGTGAAAGCCTTCGACTTCACTCTGGAGACCAGGTTTTGAATCCCTGTTTGGCCATGGAAACCTGCTGTGTGACCTTGGGCAAGTCACACTCTCTCAGCCTCAGAGGAAGACAACAGTAAATCCCCTCTTATATAAATAATGCCCAAACCCCCATGTGATAGGTTACCTTAGGGCAGGGCCGGTTTAAGGAATTTTGGGGGCCCCTGCAATGCTTTATTTTGGGACCCCCATATGTTTATCTCAGGTCAATGTACCCTAACCTATTCACCTTACAGGATGTTCAAATTACAGTAGGACCCCCGTATCCATGGATTCTTTATCCATGGGACACAAAACAGCACACCTACCATAGAGTCTTCCTAGAAAATGTGTCCTCCCTAGTTGTTTTCTAGGCCCTCCAAAGCAACTCTATGGTATTTTAAACCAGCAGTCCCATTATTTTCAATGGCATTCACTATTATTAATGGTTTTCAGAATCCACGCCCCCCCCGAACCAATCCCCAGTGGATAAGAGGGGCCTACTGTATTACATAATTTGCCACCAATAATTTAGTTTAAAAACTATATTATAGGCACTAACATAATATTTTTTGTTTATTAGCAATTAACGTAATGGTGTAGATTTCCTCAAAGAAAAGAAAGAGTGGACTACAAGCTAAACATGAGTTAGTAGTGTGATGCAGCAGCAAAAAATGCCAATGCGATTCTAGGCTGCATTAATAGGAGTAGTGTCTAGATCAAGGGAAGTAATAATATCACTCCATTCTGCTTTGGTCAGACCTCACCTGGGATACTGCTTCCAGTTCTGGGCACAACCATTCAAGAAAGATACTGAGAAGGATGGTGGGAGGTCTGGAAGCCGTTACGTCCTATGAGGAACGGCTTAGGGAGCTGGGTATGCTTAGCCTGGAGAAGAGAAGGTTGAGAGGTGACGTGATAGCCTTGTTTAAATATTTGAAGGGATGTCATATTGAGGAAGGAGCAAGCTTGTTTTCTGCTGCTCCAGAGACTAGGACACGGAGCCATGGGTTCAAACTACAGGAAAAGAGATTCCACCTGAATATTAGGAAGAACCTCCTGACAGAAAGAGCTGTTTGGAAGTGGAATATACTGCTGCCTTGGAGTGTGGTGGATTCTCCTTCTTTGGGTTTTTTAAACATAGGTTGGATGGCCATCTGTCAGGAATGCTTTGATTGTGTGTTCCTGCAGAGCAGAAGCCGATTGGATGGGATGGCTGTTGGAGTCCCTTCCAGCCCTATGATTCTATGATTCTAGGCTGCATTCAGAGCCTGGGAAAGTTATTCTTAGATTACACCTCCCAGAATCCCCCTACCAGCATCCTTCTCAAGGTCTGGTTGCATTGTTCCTTTTCCAGCATTCTCTAGCCCAGTGGTTCTTAACTTGGGGTCCGCAATGTCCTCAAAGGGAGTCCACAAAGGCTTGAAGGCTGCTTGGCCCACCTCCTCCCTGTAGTGGAGTAGCCACGTGACAGGAACCAAGGCAAAGGCTGGCTGGCTTGGCCTGCACATTGCCATTCAATCCACTCCAGCCACAAACTTGCAGGAAGAAGCAAGAGTGCCTCTGAGGGGAAGTTTAATGGATGGTGTAATTGTATTGTTGTTGTTGTTAGCTATTATTTTTAGGGTTTTAAATCTTGAGTTAAGTCTTGGGGCAACAAAAGATATTTAAAGGGAGTCCCTGCTAAAGAAAAGGTTAAGAACCACTGCTCTAGGCCAATGGCTCTCACATAACACTAATGGGATACTGGTCCTTTAGTGACAATAAAACCATTGTTCCCAGTAATATTACTCCAATTTTTATTTATATTCTTTATATTCTTCTGTTAAAAGAACCAGAGTGTTGTAGAAGTTTCAGCATTGCCCTATGACTGTAGAGACCAGGGTTTGAATCCTTACTCAGCCATGAATGCCCACTGGGTGACCTTGGGCAAGTCACACTCTCTCAGCCTCAAAGGAAGGCAAAGGCACACCCCCTTTGAACAAACCTTGCCTAGAAAACCCCATGGTAGGTTTGCCTTGGTCAGAAATGACTTGAAGGCACATAGCCAAACACACAGAAATTTCTTTTGCAGGCTGAACTCAGTTGGCAGCAAGGGGAGGAAGCTGAAGAAGACCAAGGGGGAAAGGGAGGGGAGAGGAACCAAGATGGGAAGGGAAGGGAAGGGAAGGGAAGGGAAGGGAAGGGAAGGGAAGGGAAGGGAAGGGAAGGGAAGGGAAGAAAGAAAGAAAGAAAGAAAGAAAGAAAGAAAGAAAGAAAGAAAAGCAAGCAAGCAAGCAAGCAAGCAAGCAAGAAATCCTTTCTGAGGGAGACAACACTCAAATTCCCCCCCCTCTCTCTCTCTCTCTCTCTCTCACACACACACACACACACACCTTCTCCGTGCCTCTCCCTCCAGCTTCTGCCAGGGAGGGCTGCTGTTTCTTTTGCTTTCTCTTTGGGTTTGTGAGACGCTGTATTTTTTTTAAAAAAAGCCAGCAGAGGTTTTTGGAGGAGGACAGTAGTAGGGGGCTCCTACTGGCTGTCTCCTTCGTCAGATTAAGGAGGCTAGTATAGGGCCCTCTCTTGACCTGGGGCCCCCCGCCAATGTTGATTTGGCAGACTGGTTAAACCGTCCCTGCCTTAGGGTCACCATAAATCGGAAATGACTTGAAGACACACAAGAACAATTTTGTGCTGCTGTGATACTACTATTTTATGCTGCAATTATATACACAACTGCATGGGAGTCAGTTCCAGCAGGAATTCCAGTAGGCCCTTGATATCCTCTGAAGTTTGGTTCCAGGACCCCCCATGGATACCAAAATCCATGGATGCTCGTCCCATTATATACAGTGGTGTAGTAAAATGGCGTCTCTTATATAAAATGGTGAACAGCAAAGTTTTCTTTTTGGAACACACACACACCCAAATATTTAAAGCTGTGGTTGGTTAAATCCATGCAGAACCCATAAATACAGAGAGCTGACTGTACATCTGTATAGACATGCATAGGAAATCCCTGCTAGTTGGTGCAATCTTATTATATGGTTTTAGTGGCTGCTGTAAGCCACTTAGGGGATTCTCAGATGAGCCATCTAAAAACGTTGTTTTGGCACTATATTTTACAGCGTAAGTATCCTGGCATAATAACACTTCTTTTCGCACGGTGCTGTAATCACAAAACATAGACGTCCCTGAATTCCGGCAATAAGATCACTTGCACTGCTTACTTCCATGTTTTTGTATGGGTGAGATATCGGTGGTTCTCGTGAGAAGATGTGAGCAGGCTTAAAAGTCCAAAAACACCTAAATTACCAAACAAAATGAACACAAGTTTCAACATTTGGAAACTTGCAAGCAATACAGGGATGTTCATAAAAAGAGAGTACCGTACCTAGTTTTCCTGTTCTCACCTGGAAGTGTTCTGGCAGGGACCTCCCATTGGCACTGGAATCATGCCAGCAGAATGGGGCACAGTTTCACACAAAAACGATGCCATAAAAAAACTGCTATGGAAGATCAATTGGCAGCTTCTCCACACTAATAAAAAAGAACGTCCTCTTGACAGCAGCAGAATGTTTGCAGAATTCTGGCGCATGATGTTATGCAATAGGGAAGCCCTTTTGCGGTCTCATTTCAATGTTAATAATGCCATATTTGCTGCATATGATAATCTTCATAACCTCCTTAGGCAGGATAAATTATCCTGAAAAGATCACCACCATCATCAGTCGTTGTAAATGTAACCAGTACATAATTTTGCATTAACCTGTTACTCATGGCCTTGTGCTAAAGAAGGCAGTACAGTACCTTCTAAGCACAGCCATGACTCATATGTTACCCTGATCAGCACTCCTCTATCACACAAAGCACCACCCTGCATAATGTATGAACTGTGCTGATTACCTTATATATTAATTGACCTTATTCATGAAAACTCCAGACCCATTCCTTTCAATGGAATTTACCTCCAGACACTTGCTAATACAGCAATTTACTCTGTCTGTAAGGTAGAGGTGGGCAGCTGTGCCCCTACAAACATCCTTGGGCAAGTAACATGCTCTCAGCCTCAGAGAAAGGCAATGGCAAACCTCCTCTGAACAAATCTTGTCAAGAAAACCCTGTGATAAGCCAGAAATGACTTGAAGGCTCACAACAGCAACAAAATCCCTGACTGTCGACCAGGCTGGCTAGGACTAAAGAGTTTGGGGGTTGTTGTTTTTTTAGATCGAAAGCATCTGAAGAGCCACAGCTATTCGTATCTGCTTTAGAGGCTCTTAATAAACACAAGGAGCTTCTTGGTCTTCAGCCTTTGACCACATATTTCAAAGGAAGGAGAACTGCATGTACAAGATGAATATATTTTTAAATGCAGAGTTTCCATCTCTACTCTGTGTGTGCATTAAATCCATATTCATGTTTTAAAGTGGTAATAAATGTAATAAATGTATTTCGTACTGGGTGTTAGGCACCATGCTACACACTTTATCTGACATCCATTGCTGTTAGACTGATGACTCATCCTGAAACTGATATGCAACTCATGTAATTTAGAAAAGCTGGGAATCATTTTTCTGAGGCAAATTCAAGAAACAGCAGGCCTAATTTCCTGCATTCTCATTCAGCATCCCCAAATTACATACAGTGCCCTCCTCTGATGGTAACAATTGGCTATGCTGGATGTAAGGCATACATTCTCACAGGGCTTTCCCCTCAAGTAATGATGTTGATAGAGTAGCGTTGGATTAGATCTACAGAAATAAATGATACGGAAGTTAATCTTCAGGACTGGTCTTTAATTAGTCTACTCTAGCCATTCCCAATCTGGCATCCCCAAGATGTGTGGGTCTACAGCCCTTATATCCTCAGACAATATGATATGATGGGGATTGTCGTCCAAAAAATCTGGAAGGCACGGACAGGGTTGAAAAGAACTGCCTTAATAGTTTGAGATTTTCCCCCCCTTATTCATTCCTTTAAAAAAAAATGTAAATAAGAATAAATATATCTACAACACCAAGAGGAATTTTGGAAGCTTTCAGAAAGATGAAGAGGACTCTTTCACCTTTGAAGAGAGGTCTTGATTGATGTAGATGATTACTGAGTTGGTAGGAGCTGCCTTCTCAGTTTCTCCCTCTCAAAGCTTTGAGCTGCTCTCTGCTAGTGGCCACCTGGTAAATTCATGAGGATTCAATCAGCCTTGGTGCAACTCAGGAGGCATCTGCACTGAGACCCTGTAAATCTAGGAGTCCTTAAAGCATTTGAGGTCTTCAATTTTATCAGGTTTGAATGTGTGATTGTGAAAGTAAAGAGCAGAGAAGTGACAGGACAAAGTAAATTATGCCAAAAGAAGATTGGTGCTGTCAAAGGCATAGTTTTATCTAAAATAAAGGCAAGAGAAAGACCTGGACCTCCCCTCCATCTTCATCGCTTCACTGATTATAAGATTGTAATTGGGACTTTTATAAAAATCAACCCACTCCAACCCTTTCTATTATATGCTAATTTTAAAAATAAGGACAAATTTCAACAATTTAGTGGTTGTTAAGAGTGTGATTTATACCGGGTCTGTGATCGTTTCCCCCTAGGTCGACCCATAACTGCAGAAGAATTGGAAATTAAATTGGCTAGAATCCCCCACAAATGGCTTCAAATTAGGCAATTCCTTTCTTTCACACAACATCCGAGCTCCTCACAAAATTTAACTAGACCTCTCACTTCTTTTGAAGAGACCTGTTTAGAAGATGTGGCTCTTATTAGAGGTGAAGCAGTGAATATACTATATATATAGACAACTCATTCACGTTAGGTATGGAGCTGCCCAGCATGTTCCATTGTCTTGGCAGACTGACCTAGATATAGAGATCATGGAAGCATGTTGGTTCAAAATGTGGATCACCTCGCCTTATAAATCTAGATTGGCCAGTGTTAAGGAAGAGTTGCTTGAACTTGTGAATAAATGGTATTTAATTCCTAAGAAGACACCGCCTGCATGCTGGAGAGGTTGTAAAAATTCACGATCTTAAAAAAACACGTGGCTTGATTGCATAAAGACACAAAAGTTCTGGACCACCATTTTGCATCAATTTTCTCAGATCACTAATCAAAAGATATACTTTTGCCCAGTGTTGCTTCTACTTAACATATACAGAGGCCCTAAAGGAAGCCTGAGGCTGATTGCCTTCTTAGCAGCAGCTAGAAATAGCTCAAAACTGGAAGACAGGGAATCTGATAATGGCAAAACGGTGGTCCAAAATTTGGAATACATGCCTATAGTATGACTAGAGCAAGAGGACAAAAAGCAAACATGACATTTCAAGAAGAATGGATGATTTTTATTGAATATGTAAACAAAGTGTCACAGTGGCTGAAGCCTCCAGGAGACCATCAATTTCTTTGGAAAGACACGTTCTCTCTATAAACTCTTGATCATCAAAACATATCTGGAAATGGTGAGCCTGTGCAATGGAGTTTTCTGGTGGAGCGCAGCGTGCACAGAACTGGCCTCACCCTTTAAACCAGAGATTCATCTGCCGTGGCCTTGCAAACATGGACGTGGCAGCGAGGTCCTCGGGCCGTAGGTTTGATTAGAGTTTCCTTCTCTTAGATGGTTGACCTTACAGGGTTGGACGAGCACCATCTGCCCAGGTTTGGGATTAGAGTTTTCCTTCTCCTAGGATGGTTGCCATAAGGCTAGAGAGCCCATCCTGCCCTTTGACGCTCTTTGTCAGACCCTTCGGTTTTGACCTGTCTGGCATGGGAGACTCTACTGGTGGCTATTATGCCACCACCAGCATAGCTCAAAACATCATTAGGGTACGCATATCTGGAAATGAAAATGTATATAAATACTATAATTTGTTATATAATTATCCCACTGTCCCACAATTGCTGTTGTTTATTGTATTTTGATGATGTTAATATTTATGTTTTTTTAACAAAATCTTTAAAAAGAGACTAAATAAAAAAATCTACCCACATCCAAACCCACCCACCCACACCTAGCGTGGCCTTCCTCTATATATTGTCCTCCAGCTGTATTAGAATACAGTTCCATCATCCCCAGCCAGTGTGGTGATATGGACCTTGGCCAGGTTGGAGAAGGCTGACCTAAGGAGTGCCATTTCAGTGAATTCACATGAAGTGTCAGAAATTGTGTAAGAGTGGGATTGCTGGAGGGCAGGTGGAATGCTGTTGACTGCTTGGTTCACATGCCTATGCAAATGTGTGCGAATAGTGGGCTACTTCTTCAAATTATTGTGATAGCCATTAAGCACTTGTGGGTTTAAACAAAAGATTCATTTGGCTGACAACTGCCCTACAAGGAGGAGTTAGACTATTATTGTCCAGTTACAAAATATCCCATTCCTGGGCAAGGTGACTGAGAAGGTGATGCTCAACCAGCTGTAGATATCTGTGGATTACTTAGGCATTTTGGTCTGCCTTCTGGCCTGGACACAGCACCAAAACATCTTTGTTTGCCCTGGTTGATTACATTTTTCAGGAGAGAGATGGGGGAGTGCTGCCCTGTTGATTCTCCTTGACCTTTCAGTGGACTTTGATCATGTTGACCACAGAATTCTGGAATGGCTCAATGGGTTGGGGTTATATTACATTGGTTCCACTCCTGCCCTCAGGAGAGTGATCAAAGAGTAGCTTTCGGAGACTTCTGCTCAGTTTCATGGCAGTTACATTGTTGGATTACGCAAGGTTTCCCCATGCTATTTAACATCTTTATGAAACTACTGTATGCATATGTGTATTGTTATACAGGAATGTGGAGCATGGTGTCATCAATATCCAGATGACACTCAGCTCTATTTTGCCATTCCAACTGAATTAGGAGAGGTTATGCAAGTGCTGGATTGAAGCCCTAAGGCAGTGGTGTAATGGATGAGGGCCAATAAACTGGTTGGACCTTGACAAAATGGTGGCTCTATTGATAGGTAAGTTCCAGTTTCTGGAATTAATCAGAGAAACTGTTTTGGATGATATAGATGATATCACCCATCCTCACCAACAGAACAGATATATATATATAATTTAGGAGTATTCCTGGCTTTAGGCCTGAGGAATGTTTATGGAAGCTGCAGTTGTTCCTAGACCAGGAAAACCTGATCATTGTAGTCCATACTCTGATAACTTTCTGGCTGGATTATTGCAGTGCTCTCTAACTGGACCTTCCCTTCAAAATGGTCTGGCAAATGAAACCTATGCCACAGAGGAAACTAAGGGAATTCAAGGGAAACAAGTGAAGGGCTTTCTAACTGCACAATTCCATGGGAGCAATGTATATTAAGTTCCTTCAGAGAATGGGATTTGGGTTCCTTGTTGTTTAAACTGTTTTCTTTACTGGGTTCTTGCACAGCAGAGCTGGGGAACCTGTAGACTGCCAGATGTTTCTGACTACAGTTCCCATCATGTCAAGCATTCTTCACCTTGTCTGGGAGTGATGAGAATTATAATCCTGGCCCTCCTGCGTTTTCTAGCAGAGTTATGCTTAACTAGCTATCCCCTTTTTGTGACGGCGCTGAGCATGATTTTATTTCAGGCCATCAACTGACCACCCTTTCAAACGCTTTTGCTCATCTTTAACACAAAACTAAATTTTGAGAGAGCTTCATAATTCCCCCTTCAGTAAGTTGTCAGTGCTTGAAAAAGGAGGAGGATATTTACATTGAGACAGCAAATGAATACATGATAATAAAATGTCATATTTGTTAATCAAAATATGCATGGAAATTACCCAAAAGCACAAACCTAGGAGAGGTGGAGTTTTCTTTAGAAGGATGGGATTTCCATGTGAAACCTATGACTACCTTTAGATAAAACAGCAAGAATGGCGCCATACTGAAAACAAACAAAACAGTACTGGTATTTTCTTTCATACCTAAACCTTTATTCTCTTTCACTGCTTTCAGGGAGCTTGCAAAATAGATACCTACTTTCCTCTCCCATCCCTGAACATCAGCTAATACAATTTTTCCAAACTGGATGACTTCCAAGTGTGTTGGACTACAGCTCCCATCATCACCAGCCAGCTGAAAGGCTGGACTAATTATCAGCACTTCACACCATTAAGTAAATCTTGAGTCACTGTATGGAATTAATGAAGTGATCTGCATAGGAAAGAATAAGAATGAATAAATGAATGAATTATGTTACTAAATAAACATAAAAGTAAAGTTGCATGTGTATACTGATAGAGACTGAAAATATGAAAAAACAATGTTCTCTCTAATCAGCTGCTTGAGGTGACAATTTCATATTGCTTCCTACTCCCTAAGTCACTGGTTTCCAGGACTGGTTTAAGGAATTTGGGGGGGGGCCTTGCAATGCTTTATTTTGGGGGGCCCATATGCTTATCTCAGGTCAATGTAACCTAACTCATCCTAAGATATTCACAGTACAGGATATTCAGATTATTACTAATAATGTTTTTGCAGGAGGATGGTTACTACGGGGAGGGCACAATGATGGGGGGGCCTGTGGATGCTGACGCAGCTGGTGCCTTAAACCAGCCCTGCTGGTCTCTGTGTGTCTTTTGTGTGTTGTGCTGATGTGTGCCTTCCAGTCATTTCTAACTTATGGCATGGGATTTTCTTCGCAAAATTTCTTCACCCTTTCTCTGAGACTGAGAGTGTGACTTGCCCAAGGTCACCCCGTGGATTTCCATGGCAAAGTGGGGATTTGAACCCTGGTCTCCAGATTTAAAATTGTTCCCCTCATACTACATTTAGGGTACAGTGGTTTGAGTGTTGGACTACAACTCTGGAGACCAGGGTTTGAATCCCTGCTCGACCATGAAAACCTACTAGCTGACTTTGAACAAGTTACACACTCTTAGCCTCAGAAACCCCTGCCTTAGGCTCACCATAAGTCAGAAACAACTTGAAGGGACACAACAACAACACACCACCAACAGTACTTTAAAAAAAAAGCTATGCTAGTTGCTAGTCTGCTTCTAAGTACAGGTTGTGTTTCCCTTATCTGGAATGCTCGGGACCAAATGTGTTTTGGGTTTCAGATTTTTTTGGGATTTTGGAATATTTACATATACATAATGAGATATCTTAGAGATGGGACCCAAGTTTAAACTTGATATTCATTGATATTTCATATAAAGTAGGGCCCCCATATCAGCTGGGGATTGATTCTGCCCCCTCCCACGCGGATACTGGAAACCATGGACAATAGCGAACAACATTGAAAATAATGGGACTTCTGGTTTAAAATACCATAGAGTTGCTTTGGAGGACCTAGAAAATGACTATAGAGGATGCATTCATTTTCTAGGAGGATTCTATGGTAGGTGTGCTGTTTTGTGTCCTGTGGATAATTGAATCAGTGGATAGTGAATCAGTGGATATGGGGGTCCTACTGTACTCCTCATACACATATCCTGAAAGTAATTTTATACACAATATTTTTAATAATTTTGTGCATGAAACAAAGTTTGTGTACACTGGACCATCAGAAAGCAAAGGTGTCACTATCTCAGCCACCCATCTGGGTGATTGGGGGTTTTCCGATTTCTGGATAAGGGATACTCAATCTGCATGATTGAAGAGCATCTCATTTCCAAAAGGGCCAGAGATGAGGCTACGGACTTTTTCAAATGGGGTAAAAAAAAACCTGAAGAGGTCGGGAGAAGAACGGGGTTGCCGTGCTTACAGAACCCCATTTCAGACAGCCCCGTCCTCCTCCCTCCTCCTCCCGACCCTCCCCCATGCTGCAGGAGCCACATTTTATTGATGGAGGATCCCCGCTGCATGGGGGAAGGTCGAGAGAAGGTCGGGAGAAGGACGGAGGAGGGTTGCATCGTCTGAAATGGGGCTCTGTAAGCACAACAGCCCCATTCTTATCCCGACTTCATCGGGGTTTTTTCACCCCGTTTGAAAAAGTCCTACATGGCTATCAGAAGGACTGCCTTTCCCACTCCATGAGTCTGTCTGAACCTTATAGCTTGAATCCTATTGTAAACTAGTGTTTGTTCACTGTCTTCAGGTTGACTTAGATTTATGGTGAGACTCCATGAATGAGATATCTCCAAAACATCCTATCTTCAGCAGCCCTCCTCAGATCCTACAGACTCATGTCCATGGGCTTCCTTGATTGAACCCATCTGGAATGCTGTCTTTCTCTTTTCTGGTCGCCTTCTACCTTACTTAGCATTATTGTATTTTCTAGTAAATCATTCCTTCTTAGGGAGTGCAAAATAAGGGCATTGCCCCCCCCACATGAACCCCCCCCAAAAAAATTCTATCATTGCAGTAACTTAAAATTTCACCTGGGCATTTAAATGTACAGTTTAGGCACCCAAAGAAACAGGCAGGCAAAATTATCAAGGAAATCTAAACACAACAAATATAAGAGTACCAGATATGAATGGTTTTCAATGTCTCACTCTCTGCAATGCTAGGAATATGGGGGCTGAAGGAAAATTTTATTTGGGGGTCAGAAATCTTATTGGGGAGCAATTCCCTCTTTTTGCCCCTCCTGTAGCTACATCCCTGCATTGAACCTACATGTTGACCACCGATGCAAGGGTCTATTCTATTTGAGACTAACCAATAGGGGCCTGTCCTGTGGCCATCAGCTTGAGAAGCCAAAGAAATGGCAAGTGAAGACAAGGTTTTCTCAAATGCAGCCCTTCATATTCAGAACCCTCTCAGAAAGAAGTGCAGTTGGCACCAACACCGATGAGTCCATGATTTATTTCAAGTTGCACAAGAATTCAAGCTTATTCAGTGTTTGCTTTTATCGTTTTAGGCCTTCTAGAGCATTTATCATCTGCTTATGGCAGATACTTTTTTAATGCTTTCACTTATTTCCACAGTCACAGGCAAGAAAATCCTAGCAACTGTGGTAGCACCTTAAAGGCTAACATGTTTTATATAGTATAAGCTTTCAAGGACTTTGGCCTCCTTCAAGCCTGATGTTTCTTCTCCCTTCCCTTATTTTACAACATGTGCTCCCCCCTACCCACAGTCTTGTACTGAAGGACAGTTTATCCATTTAGCAAACAAACAAACAAACAAAAGAAACAATGGAACTGAATAGCAAGAGTTGGCCTGAAGCCAATTAGGCAGTTGCCTGGGGGGTGGGTGGGCAGGGAGTGGCATTGAGATGTTGGAAGACTGAGCTGTTTGTGGCACATAGCCTACAATTTATCCCTAAACTACTCTTTAGCTGTCAAGTAAAAAGGGGACACAATAGTGTCAAAAGAAGATTCAATGAGCACTCTGGTTGTCTTATGTACATGGAATGTGTGGGGATAGCTGCCATATTGTACTTTCCCTTAGGCACTAAACTGGCTTCCCCCAAGCCTGCTTAAGTGGAGCTGATGACCAATGCCATGGGTGAATTGCAATTGTCACCGTAAACCAGTGGAGGGGAGCCAGTTGCAGGATTGGCCAGACCCTTCAGCAAAGTGATGTGGGTGGCTTCTCCAGGCAGCCAGTTTCAGGTGTCTGATTGAAGGAGAAGCAAATGGTTGGTTAATTAATTTACTATGATTGTATTTTTTGCCCAGAAACAAGAAGAAGCATTTGTGAGGACTGCTTTCTCAAGTCCCCAAAAAAACCTGACCAGTTTGGGGTGTCATGAACATTAATTACTTAAGGGAGAGCCTTTTACTGTTTTATTCATTCATACATACATACATACATGCAATATATACCCCACCTTTCTTCCATTAATGGACTGAAGACAGCTTACAAAATTTAAAATTTAAAGTAGAAGTTGGTGAAAATGTGCATTACAAAACTTTTTTTTAAATTAAACCACAATACTATTTAAAAACACATTTTTAAAAATATATTTAAAACATAATTTAAAAATGAACAGGCTAAAAACACATCACACCACTATCAACACTATTCCACCATATCATTCAGAAACCAAGGAGTTGACTAAATGGTCAAAATAACCATCATGGAATTTGCTGGGAATCGCACATGTCTAAATGGGATCCTGCAACAATCCACACTATTTGGAAGGAGGGGGCCCAAAACGGCAAAAACAGTGCAGGAAAAGCCTTCATGGCTTTTCCTGTAGTTTTTTAAAAACAGCGAGGGGGTGGGTGCATTCCTGCTCCTTAGAACAAGCAATTTGAAGGGAAGAGCACAGCTGATTGACTGGATGGGTGGGGCTTGCTAACAGGGCAAGTGCCCGCTGCCACCATGTTGGATTTTCGCCTTCCCAAGCAATCACTAAGGCAATAAAATGGGATGGGTTGTGGGTTTTGTTTTTGTATTCCTGTTAAATCAAAAAATAGCTCCAGTGCACCTTAGATGACTTTTTAAAAAAAGTTTGGTGGTGGTGAAGAACTAATGCGTGTAAATCACTTGCGGCCATCATCTGGCATGTGAACCTTCTAGGAGCTTCTGAGGCCAAAAACACGGTTAAGACATGTTGCTGTTGCTGCTGCGAAATGTCATTGCTGCGAGGTACTCCTTTCCCCCCACCCTCGTGTAGATGGGCCCCATGTAAATGCCAGCTTAAATAAGAAGGTCTTAACCTATCTGTGGAAAGAGAGCAGGAAGAGGGCTAATCAGACCTCCTGTGGAATTGCACAGTCTGGGAGCAGCCACTGAGAAGGCTCTGTCCTATATCCTCACCAATTAAGTGTGTGATGGTAGTGGAACTGAGAGAAAGACCTCCTTGAGTATCTTATAACCTGGGCCAGCACATACTGTTATGTGCATTACAAAATGCACCAAAATAGCTTGTGCCATCCCTGGTTGCAACCTTCAGACAGATGAACTCTACTGGAAGGGTTCCAAGAAGGCAGCAAGTTGGTTTCAAGAATTATCTTTTTTTTTTTAAAAAGGCAGCAAGTGATAGGACTTTTTTGAATATGCAGGCGTTAATACTCCTGCAGGATAATTTACAACTGTGTAAAAATTCATAATTACATCATAATTACATAATTATAGCAATGGAATATTGAAATGATATTCCACACATTGCAATAGCTGTTCACTTTACTAACAGTGCCTATGATAAATGGGCATTTAAATATTCTTGAAGGGAATTGTAATATTATGCAGCTCCAAAAATAGGAGCAATATATGGCTCAGTATAAAATAGCTAGCGCTCGCTGACTAGAGAACTCTGAGAGTTATAATTAAACAGATAATTTCTCCAAACTCTGAAATAGCTTTGTTGTTGTGTGTCTTCAAGTTGTTTCCAACTTATGGTGACTCTCAGGCAAAGTTTTCTTGGCAAAATTTGTTAAAGTTTGCCTTCGCCTTCCTCTGAGGCTTAGGATGTGTGACTTGCCCAAGGTCACCTAGTGGGTTTCCATGGCTGAGCAGGGATTTGAACCCTGGTCTGCAGAGTCATAGTCCAACATTCAAACCACTATACCACACTAGCTCTCTGAAACAATTAGATAAGAGAAATATTTTTGTGCATGTTTAAACAAAACAGAAAACCTAATCCACAGGAACAATAGCCAAAGCCCCACTCATTTAGTGATACATGGTTACTCCCACAATGAGAGTCATATTCACAAGGTTTCCAAATTCAGCAATAAAGATAAAGATTGATATCATTCCTAATATGTGACTCACCTCCACTTTCAAACAACTTTAATAGCTTCCTCTCAGTTTTTAAATGCACCAAGAAAAAAAAGGGGGGGAGTAAGAGTACCTGTCACATGCAGACTAGGTCATGTGCAATTTCTATCTTGTCACGTGCTGTTTGAGTAGCCAGAAGGGAAGAGAATATCATAAATCATGAGTGCCCTGCTGGTTAGTCGTCTAAGAACCAGCCCTCTGTTGCACCAGTAAATATGAGCACGAGGACAGGCTGCAATAATGGTGATGATATTGCAGTGATACACTGTTTAGAATCTCAGTGGCAGCATGAGGCAAATCTGGTTAGTCCCAGAATTATTTACATGTGAGTATTTCTTGTCTAAGGACTTGTCTAGATGAGAAGATATAATGTGGATTGCTGTGCATTAACACAAATTTGCAGCAGGCTTCATTGGTCTCCACAGTCCTTTGCCAAAATCACTGGTATGCAAAGCTCTCTGTGTTTGAAGTGCAAACACAGCCATGCCTGTGAATCAAGATGGTGGCCAAGTCAATTAGTGTGTTATTATTCTCCACATGTTGTCACTGCTACACAGTATTTTTAAACTGTCAATCAATGGTGCGCAAGTGTGACCTTCTGCTTAAAGAAGCTGTTTGGTTGCCTCAGTGCAACAAAAAGCGCACAATTGGCAATGTGAAATGCCAAAACAGTGCTTCTTGCCACTTCATTGCCAGCAAGCCAGCCCCCCATGCATGTTTGACCAATCAGCCTTCCACTTCCCCCCTTTCTGAGAACGCACTGTGATGTGAATCAGTTGTCCAAATGAGCAGTAATGTGCATTTCCACACATTATTTTAAAAACTTCAGGGAAAGCTGTGAAGGCTTTTCTCATGCAATAACTGGAGCTTTTGGCGCCCCTACTTCCTAATACCATGAATCTTGATCATTGCTCATTGGGACAAAAAGTATTCTTCTTGCATTCTATTATCACCATCTAGAAAATCCCTAAGAAAACCTTATGATATTCATTAGGTTTCCATAAGTCAACAGGCAATGTGAAGGTACACACACATATCCCACCCTAGAGGGGCAGTTTGAATGTTGGACTAGTTTGTAGTGTTGGACTAGTTTGAGTGTTGGACTAGGAGTCAACCATGCAAACACACTGGGTGACCTTGGACAAGTCACACACTCTCAGTCTAAGAGGAAGGCAGTAGCACACCTCCTCTGAATAAAGTTTGCCAAGAAAGCTCCATGGTTCATCCTAAGTTGAAGTTGACTTGAAAAGCACAGAACAATCAATATCCCAAATATCCAAGGAGATGAATTCAGTAGTTCCCCACTCCTTTCTATAACAACACTGGTTTGATGAAAACAACCAAGAGATCCAGGAACTGTTGGCAAAGACGTGAACTGCTCACCAGGCATACCTTGCCCAGCCAACTTGCCATGTAAGCAAAGCAGCTTTCCGTCTCACATGTAGTAAACTTCAACAAAAACTCTGAGACATGCAGAACAAGTGGTGGATCAATATAGCAGAAAAGGCACAATGCTGTGCAGATCTGGGTGATCATAGAGAATTTTATGACGCTCTTAAGGCAGTGTTTGGACCAACTTCTCAGGTCCAAAGCTCCTTATACAGTACAGATGGTCAAACATTAATTACTGATAAAGCCTCCATCCTGAATCGATGGGCTTTCAAAGTCTTTTTAGTGCCAACCGAGTAGTCCAAGGCTCAGCTATCCAACATACGATACAAAAACTGATGAAAAATGAACTGGACATAGCTCCCACTTTGGAAGAGACCCTTAAGGCCATACAGCAGATGAAAAACGGCAAGGCAGCTGGGATTGATGGAATCCCACCTGAAGTTTGGAAACACGGAGGTCATGTACTCCATGATAAATTCCACAAATTCCTTGTGAATTGCTGGGAAAAGGGGGATCTGCCATCAGACCTCCGAGATGCAGTCATCATCACCCTGTACAAGAAAAAAGGAGCAAAATCCGATTGCTCAAACTATCGAGGCATAACACTGCTCTCTATTGCTGGAAAAATCCTTGCAAGGATACTCCTGAACAGATTAGTTCCTGCCATTGCAGAAGAACTTCTTCCTGAAAGCCAATGTGGCTTCAGAGCCAATAGGAGTACTACAGATATGGTATTTGCCCTTAGACAACTGCAAGAGAAATGTAGAGAGCAGAACAAGGGTCTCTATGTAATATTTGTTGACCTCACCAAAGCCTTCGACACTGTGAGTAGGAAAGGTCTGTGGCAGATCCTGGAAAGACTAGGATGTCCCCCCAAATTCCTTAAAATGATTATCTTGCTACACGAGGGCCAGCGCGGTCAAGTCAGATATGGTGATGTTCTTTCAGAGCCCTTTCTAGTAACTAATGGAGTGAAGCAAGGTTGTGTTCTTGCGCCAACTTTATTTACAATCTTCTTCAGCATGATGCTCCAAAGGGCTACGGCAGAGCTCGAAGAAGACGACGGCATCTATATACATTACCATACTGATGGTAGCTTGTTTAACTTAAGCCATCTGAGGGCTCGCACTAAGACTCTAAACTATCCAGTCCATGAGCTGCTCTTCGCTGATGATGCTGCCCTTGTTGCCCACACAGAAGCAGCTCTGCAGCGCCTAACATTCTGCTTCGCAACAGCTGCAGAGCTGTTTGGGCTGGAAGTCAACCTGAAGAAAATGGAAGTTCTTTACCAGCCTGCACCACAGGACGAACACCACCATCCCCACATTGCCGTCGGCAAATCTGTGCTTAAGTCTGTTCAGCAGTTCACCTACCTGGGAAGCATCATCTCCTCAGATGCCAAGATTGACAAAGAGATCGATCACAGATTAGCAAAGGGATATAGCGCATTTGGAAGACTTTACAAAAGAGTCTGGAGTACTAAACACCTGAGGGGAAGCACAAAAATCAGTGTGTATAGAGCCATTGTACTGTCTATTCTCCTTTATGGGTCTGAAACATGGGTCACCTATCGCCAACACTTACGACTCTTCGAACACTTCCATCAGCGCTGTTTACGCACAATCCTAAATATACACTGGACTGACTATGTGACGATTGTTGCTGTCCTTGAGCAAGCAGGGATCACCAGCATTGAGGCCATGATATTGAGAACACAGCTGCGCTGGGCAGGGCATGTTTCTAGGATGGAGGACCATCGCCTCCCCAAAATAGTACTCTACAGTGAACTCGCCACAGGTCAGCATAAGAGGGGCGCTCCAAAAAAGTGATACAAAGACTCCCTGAAACAACATCTGAGGCTTGGCCAAATTGATCACCAACAGTGGTCCGCCCTGGCCTCACATCAGGAGGCATGGAGACGCACTATCCACAATGCTGCAGCCTTATTTGAGAACTCACGCCGAACAAGTCTTGAAGAGAAACGACAACGCAGAAAGAATCATAATGCGGAAACATCACCCAAGGAAACCTTCTGCTGTGCTTTCTGCAACCGGACTTGTCTATCTCGGATTGGCCTTTTTAGTCATCAGCGTGCTTGCAGAAAACGCAGGATGAGTCCTTCCTGAATCTTCGTTTGCAAAGAAAAGCCAGAGAGAGAGAGAGAATATATTCAAAAAAGAACTTCCATTTGTAATTTAATATTTTGTCTGCCACCAACAATTTATCTACCATCAGAATGGAACCAATGGCTATGGAATTCCAGGATCTGAAATTTAGAAGAGAGTATTTAAAATAATCAGTCAGAGAGTTCTAATGCTTCATCAACCAACAAATCCCAGGATTCTATGGGATGTAGCCATGGTAGTTGAAGTGGAATCATCGCACTATAACCTCATTAAATTCATAACAGCATCCACACTGGGTAACATAGAAGGCTTCCCCCACCTCCATAGTCACCACTGAGCCTGATTATAAGCTTTAATACAGCACAGGGCTGGTCCCAAACATGTTGCTATCTGAGGGAAAGAACAAGATGGTGTCCTGTGACTGGCCTGGAAGTGAATAAGTGAATCTTATTTGAACTCTACCAATGAGATCAGGGTATTCTTCCACATCTGTGAGGAGAAGGGAAGTGTAGGAGGAGCAGGACAGGTGGAATGGCCAGTTAGTGCTGCCCCCCAACATCTGCCCTTTCCTCTCATCCATTGTATCATCAAAAACAGCCCTGTGAACGTAGGTTAGACAGCAAGGTAGTGTCTGGCCACACATTGCCTGGTGATTTTCATGCCTGAGTTGGGATTAGAACCCAGTTTTTGACAGTCCTTATCTAAAATTCTAACCTAAGCACTGTGCCATATTTCCTCTTTGACATTACACAATTATAGCACCTTGATTCCACTTTAACTGTCATGGCTGTATCCTACAGAGTCCTGGGATTTGCCTTTGGGATAGGCATAGATATGTCAGAAAACTACAAATCCCACAATCCCATAGGATGGACCAAGGCAGTTAAAGTGGTATCAAAACACTGTAACTCTATAGCATGAAAGAAGCCTATGTGATTCAACAAAAGCCAGTGAATACAAGAGAGCTCAATGTGTAACCCACCAAGTCAAACATAGGCAGAGGTTGGGAAAATGACTTTTGAGGACTGCTATTCCCAGAATCCCCATAGCCATGGTGGCTATGGGGATTCTGGGAACTGTAATTTTTTAAAAATTCCCAGTCTCTGAGATAAACCCAGCTCTTCACACTTGTGCTGTTTTAAGAGTTCCAGAAGATGCCTGTTGGGCAAACACCTTCTAAGAGCAAATTTTTGCAGAAGGATCTGAATCTTACATTCACTTTTATGACTGTAAAGCAGCCCTACTGTGTGTAATGAAACTGATGCTCAGAGGGAAAAAAAACATAAGACTGAAGCCTAAAATTATCTGTATAAGGCCTGGGGAAGTACTGAAATGTTAATGATATGTGGCATAGAAGATACTTTTCAACAGTTTGAGGATGCAGACCCTTTACAGAATTCTAGCCAGGATTTATCAAAGTTATTTTATTTCACTACATCTCCCAAAATCCCCCAGCCAGCATGCCTAGTGGAAGAGGAGGGCTTCCATTTGGAAAGGAACAGGGGGAGGGGTGAACATGTGCACGACTAGCCTTGGGGGGAAAGGCCAGAGCCCAAGGGAAAGGTACAGAGGGCAGAAGTAAATCCATAATACTAGCTGTACCCAGCATAACATGCGCCATTAAAAAACTCCCCCCAAGCATGGTAGACCTCACAACAACCCTGTAAGGTAGGCTGGTGGATTTTTAAATTCCTCCTCCCCCTTATCAGCATTCCACACTTTTCCTGGAATTTCTGAGGATGACTTGCTCTGTTGCCCTGCTGCCATTGCCACCAGTTGACTGCCTAGGTCCCATTATAGCAATGGCAATTGCATTGATATTTGTACACCACTTATCAGTGCTGAAGCACTCCTAAGTGGTTTACAGGGCCACTGCCGTCAGTTGACTGTCTGAGTCCCAATCTGAGCCACAGAGTGAGTGGCAGGAGTAGATTGCGAGGTGGAGAGGAATTTTGCATGGGGGTGGTGATTGGTTGGGTGTGTTTCCTGAGCAGCCATTCAGCGCACTGGGAAAGGCAACATACTCAAAAGAATTATAGATAGAGAGAATAGAATAGAATGTAGAATAGAATTTTGCTTCCTTGTTTAAGTACACCCCTCAGGGGCCCACCTGTGACAGCAGGTGCCATCCTGGAAGTTTCCATTAATAGCCCATTAAGCAGGAATCAAATAATGATTGATTTCTAGGTACTTCACTTGGGAATACACCCAAGAGTTAAGCTACAACAAAAGGGAGAAAGAGAACGCTTCTCTTTATCCAACAGTTGTTTTTGTTCTTATAGCTGCTACTATATTTGCTTGCTTGGATTTACTTTCCATTGCGAAAAACCTAGTATTTTTTTAAAAAAGTGAAGGAACAACAAGAACAGCAAAGCCAGCCAAGAAACCCTCATGCATGTACACACCCACACACCGTATCTGCTTTGACTCCATCCCTGGGTAAGGTCTGCTGTTAGGAGACTTTGAGAGTGGAAATACTTGTATCATTGGGTGGCCTTGATAACCCTGGATTTCGAACAGGGTGTATGAACGTGAGAGGGAGCCCTGCTCTGTGCCTGCAGAGTTTTCAGTCAGGTCTCCTCTTATCAGGCTTCTCTGAGCTAGGCAGCCATTTATAAAGAACAGGGTGTTATATAAACACAGCCTGAAAAGAATGTGTGTCTCCCCTCCGCTAGCTACCAAGGTGACCTTTCGTTCTCCACTGAAAGCACTGGCAGGGCCTGGAGACACTTTCTTCTCTCTGGATCCCCACTTCTTTGCTGCACCCCATCCTAAATTCCAGGGTCAAGCCTGAGCAGGATGGGGTCTCTGATTGCTTGGAGGGAAGAGCAGGTTACTTTGACCCTTTCATACTACACAGCTACAGCCGAATGATTCCACTCTTAATTGCCATGACAGCATCCCATGGAATCCTAAAGCCTGTAGTTTGGTAATGCGCTGGCAGAACCCTTTGGCTGTAGTTCTAAATACCCCTCTTTAAACTGATAACCAAGGTGGGGTAATGGTTTGAGTGTTGGACTAGGACTCTGGGAGTCCATGGAAATCTGCTGCCTCACTTTCGGTAAGTCATATGCTGTCAGCCTCAGAGGAACGCAATGGTAAACTCCCCTTGAACACATCTTACCAAGAAAACCCCATGGGAGATTCTCTTTAGAGTGGGAGTGAGTCAGGAAACTAACTGAGCACACAACAGCAACAAAACTGCAAATCCCCAGATTCAGTAGGACATAGCCATGACAGAGAAACTGGAATCATAGTGGTACAACCAGAGTGATAGTGGAACAATTGTGCAGGATGAAAGGGACCCTGAATGAAGTGATCTGGTATTTGGGTAGCAGCCTTCAAGCAGCTGTTTGAATGTTGGTTGTTTTGTGCCTTCAAATCTTACCCATTACAGTTCAAAGGACAGATTCCACTTAGTTTCAGCTGGATTGTGCCCTTCCTATTCCCAACCCTGCCCCCATAAAATATATTTCCATATTGAGGAGCTCAGCAGCTACTGCTGCAATAATCATATACTGTAATTGTAATGACTACTAGTAGTAGTACCTGATTTCTGCACTACTTCAGTGGTATCTCCTGAGTGAAGTGGTAGTTTGGAAGCAAAAGGCCTTGAAGTAGAAGCAGTTTCAAGAGGGAGAGGAGCCACTCAAATCCATGAGGCTAGCCTTTCCTATAAATAGGGTGTAAGGCTGTCAAGACATCAAAAATCCCAGAAACTGGAAAAGTTGCTTTTTGGACTACAGCTCGCAGTATGTTGCAGTCAGCAGCTAGTGAAAGAAAAAAAAAAAAAGAAAGAAAGTAACACTGTGGTTTATATGTTTGTTGTTGTTGTTGTTGTGTCTTCCAGTCATTTCTGAGTCGTAGTAACCCTAAAGCGAACCTATCACGGAGTTTTCTTGGCAGAATTTGTTCCGAGTGGGTTTGCTCTTACCTTCCTCTGAGGCTGAGAGAGTGTGAACTTGCCAAGATCACCCAGTAGGTTTTCATGGCTGAGCGGGGATTGGAACCCTGGTCTCCCAGTGCAACACTCACACCATCAAACCGATGCTCTTATCTGTTTATACATCCATTTATACATCCATTTATCTCTAACCTATCATCTGGGAACTCTTCGGCTTAGATTAGAATAAAGTGTCGTGCGACTTTCCCCAGAGTCTGTCAGCGGTGGGGAAGGAAGGAAGGAAGGAGCGTGCTAGCTGCAAAACGCTCGGCAGCCCCAATTGATGTCAATGGGATTCGTTTCGAAACGCCCCAATACTAGAAAAGTGGGTTCCCTTCGTTTTGGTCTTAACGACCGAGCAGGCATGCTTCGGTTGGAGCTGTCAAGATACCTTCGAAAGGCATCTCTCCTGTGGCTAGTCAAGCGAAGGGGTAGTTTGGAAGCAAAAGGCATTGCAGTAGAAGCAGTTTCAAGAGGGAGAGGAGCCACTCAAAGCAATGAGGCTAGCCTTTCCTATAAATACGGTGTAAGGCTGTCAAGACGTCAAAAATCCCAGAAACTGGAAAAGTTGCTTTTTGGACTACAGCTCCCAGTATGTTGCAGTCAGCAGCCAGTGAAAGAAAAAAAGAAAGAAAGAGTAACACTGTGGTTTATATGGTTGTTTTCTCTCTGTTTTAAATTGATACAATCCTGCATTTTAACAAAGTTATTAAGCCGGTGGTCGCCCAGGAGAGAAAGCCAGAGTGAAGAGGGGTAAGGTTTGATGAATCCGAGTCTAAGAAGACCCAAGGAGAATTAGGAGTCAAAATGCAGTGAAACATTCGGAAAGCGATTTTTCATCCTATTACTGCGCTTTGATTCCTAAATTCCTCCCTGTGTATTCTAGGTAGGTATGTGGCACACGGTGCTCAATGGGTTTTACTCCCTAGTAAACCTATTGGGGTTTGGTAAGCTAAAACTCAGTGGACTTGTCAAGGAATAAAATGTATTTTCTTAAATGAACGAATTAAGGCAACCGATCGAGGAAGTATGCTCGCCTTCCACTAGCGGTAAGCCTTTAACGATTTTAACGTAAGAAGAAGAGAACAAAGTGGAGGGAGATCTTTTCCGCCTCTTTTTGGTTCTTGTGTTAGTATCTCGGCTATCATAGAACAAGTGTGGTGCAGTGGTTTGCCAGTCAGAGACCAGGGTTCGAATTCTGGCTGGTCCATGGAATCCCACTGGGTGACCTTGGGTCAGTCACACTTTCTCAGCCTCAGAGGAAGGCACGGACAAGCCTCCTCTGAACAAATCTCGCGGAAAGAACTATACGATAGGTCCTCGGGGGGGGGATCCACACTAGAGAAGTAATCCAGGTTGAAACTGGATTATTTGCACGGCTCCTTCCTATGGAATCCTGGGAATCCTAGATCTGCCAGAGAAGGCTAAAGACCTTGTAAAACTACAAAACCTGGGATTCCATAGGAAGGATTCCCCCCAACAAGTCATCGTAAATCGGAAATAACTTGAAGGCATACAACAACGACCAATTTAAACGTAGTTCTATTCTATGGAATCATGGGAATTCCACTCCCCTGACCTCCGGCACTAGGGCTCCCTCGCAGAGAATTACAGGCACTTCACCAAACTACAAGTCCCGAGGTTCCACAGGACGCAGAGCCCTGACAGTCCAAGTGAGATTGAACTGCCTTGATAAAGAAGCGTAGGTTCGTTCTTGATTTAAGTTGCGATTTTGTACACTCGCTCCGATACAACAGAGGAGAGCAGAGGGCGGGGAAAACGTTCCAGATGTTGCTGGACTACAATTCCCCAAATCGTTGACCATTGGCTGTATGGTCTGGGGCTGATGGGAGTTAGAGTCCAGCCGCACCTGGGGGGTAACCCCCACTCCTAGACGTGAGACTAATCGAGTTCAGCTCTCTGCTTACTCCTTAAACTCCGAATTAAGCACCGTGGATTTACTTCCGAGTTAACATAAATTTGCCATAGGTGTAGGCTGGAAATAAAATTAAAATTATAAACTGGCTTTTCTCCTTTCCTGGAGGTTTTTATACCGGCTGTGGATGCAGTATTAATCTTTAGAAAAAAGTTACGTTCCTCTTCTAGGATTACTATTTTGTATTTTCAGCTGGTGGGTAAAGCTCAACTCTTTTTAACTCCGGGCAGTTAGGATGGCAGGTCTCCCTTTATTAAAATTATTTGGCTGAAAGGAGAAAAACAATGGTTTCCTGGTGCACTGTTGTTGCCTAAATGGATCCAGAAGAACAACACGACACAATCCTTTCCATGTGTGCCTAGAAGGTAACTTTCACCAGGTTCAAAGTTGTGTGTGTGTGTAAATGCATCGCCGGATTAAATTTAGTTGTTCACTTCTCACGGGAACCAGCATTGCGATGCTGTGAATTGAACAGTTTACTCTGATGTAAGCGCCACTGGGATCTCTGAATTTAGACGCTGGCAGGAGTTTAGGAGTTCACCCTTGGGTGCAGATCCGTGCAATCAGCCTGCCGTGTAAGATCGGAGCTTCATTTGCCCCCAAGACATCCAAGAGGGTGTCTCTGAACATACACAGAGTGCTTTTCAGGCTGGGGAACCATACCAATCCCCAGATGCCGTGGCCAAGCAGAGGTTTCCGTTGAGAGAGAGAAGTAGTAAGAGGACTTCTGAGCGTGTGCAAGGTGCAAAGCAAATAATCGAAATAAACTACACGCATACACACAAGCATGGAAGGAGATCTGCTTTTACTGATTTCTCACTCACCCCTCATTTAAAAAAAACAAAACCCTGCGCTCTGAGTAGCCGCTCGGAATAGTGATGTGGACTAGTTTTCACGGGCTTGCAAGTATGCCCAGTATGTTGAACCTTCTGCGGGCCCTCCGGCTGCTCGTTTCTGTGTGTGTGTGTGTGTGTGTGTGTGTGTGGCGGATTTCGAACCCAGAGCCAGGAACCTAGCTACGAGGGTGGGAGAATAAGAGCATTGCCCCTCCATAAGGATTCTTTCCTCCCCTCGAAATTTTCTTTTGGTCCCACAATGCCTAGTAGTACAATAACTTAAAACTTCAGCGGAGCACTTAGAAATATGGTTTTAGGGCATCCCAAGAAAAAAGGGCCGGCAAAGTTTTATTAATGGGATGCAAACACAGAAAATAGAAGAGTTCGAAGTGTGAACGATTTTCAGCCTCTCATCCTCTGCAGTGGTAGAAATGTTGGAACTGAAGGAAAATTTCATGGGGGAAGGGGAAGAACTGTTATTGCCCCAATTCCCCCCGCCGCCGTAGTTGCACTCCTGCCCAAAGTGCCACTCGTTGGGTTTCAGTGAAGCCGAGCAAGTAAACCAGCCTTAATCTTGGCCCATTCCTTCCTAGAGTTTAGAACGGCAACGTGCCGATCCCGCTCCAAGAGGCCACACCTGACAGTCACGGTTTGCCCCTTCTAGCTGTCCCCGGGCAGAAAAGTTCTCTTGAGACCTCACCTACAAAAGAGAAAAACACGGTGCTTCCCTCCCCTCAATAGCCTTAATTCGTTTCATAAAACTGTTCAAGGTTGAAAATGCCAGGGTGGTAAAATTAGATGAAATGCTTTTGAGAACTCTTCTCCTGCCTGATTCGGGGAGAAATAGCTATTAACTATAGATATGTATCCCAAAACAGGCAAAAGAAATTCCTATTTATAGATAATTATAGATTACAGATATACAATCTGCATGTGAGATCGAGAGAGATCGATATCCCAAAGAAGGGGTGGAAGAAGCACCTATATGTAACACACAAACTCTCTGTCATCCTTAACTTCCTGTGTGTCATCCTTAACTTCTGGTCAAAATGGTACAGGCTTCCATTTGTCAGTAGGGGTGCATCCACACTACACAAATCATCCAGTTTGAAACTGGATTACTTGCTATGGCTCCTTCCTATGGAATTCAGGGATTTGTAGTTTGGTGAGGCACCATCACTCTTTGGCAGAGCAGATTTGTAAAACTACAAATCCCAGGATTCAATAGGAAAGAGCCGTGGCAAATAATCCAGTTTCAAACTGGATGATTTGTGTAGTTTTGATGCAACCTAGGGCTAAATTTCCAACTTTCCAAGTCATGTGTGGCATTTAGGCTTTCTTTCCAGAACTCTGCCTAAGGATGAATCTAAGCATTTTACTTCTTCCAGAGCTTGTGGGGCTTTCTCGTTTTAAAAAGAGGCAGCTGGCACCAACATTGGATGAACGTTTTAAAAAATGACAACAGCAAAGGAGTGAAAAATACAGGAACCTACCAAAAGAACCAAACATATAGTGGTGGCCTTAAAGATTAAGGTCTCTTTCACATCACACCTTATAGCACTGTTGATGCTGCTTTAACTGCCCGGCAATGTCCTATGGAATGCTGGGATTTGTAGCTCGGTGGGGGTTGTTGGAATTCTCTGATATAATGATCTAAGTGCTTCACCAGACTACCAAATCCAGGATCCCATAGGATGCCACTAGCTATGGTTATTAAAGTGGTAGCAAAATGGTAGAAATGTTTAGTGTGAAAGAGACCTACCAGAGTTCTTGTAGCCTCTGAGGAAGTGATGCCACCCAGTCCCTCTGACTAAGTCCAACAGGTAAAACCTATTTACCTGGGAGACACCCCAGGACAACAAAATGGGTCTTATTTCTGAGGAGACTTGCACAGGAGCCCAGCTTTGTCTCTTTTTGTGTGTTTTCAGAAATGGACCCAAGCAAAGCAAGCCCTCTGAAAGGTGATTCATTTTCCTTAATCCTGCTTTTTACCTGCTGGCGAAGTGAAGCAAATTCTGAAGGTAAAGAAAACAAACTGAGCAACAAAAGGGCACTCTGATTCCTCCAGCAGCACCCCCCCCCAACTTCCCCTCTATCTTTGGCTTGAATGTCTGTTTCTAATGCAGAGAGAGAGAGAGAGAGAGAGACCGAGACCAGCCAAAATAAACAGGCAGAGGGCTCTTCCAGAGTGGTTCTCAGCCTTGGACTCTCCAGATATTTTGGACTCTATCTCCCAGAGTTCTTGAGCACTGCCCTGCTTGCTGGGCACTTCTGGTAGTTGAAGTCCAAAAAATCCAAAGGACCCAAGGCTGAGAACTGCTAAGGAAGTGTGACTTCTCTGAACACAGCTCTTTGGGTTTGTCCACTTATCTCCTCCTTGTCCATTCATTCACTCCTCTATTTTTAAAACCTAGGACATGGTTTGCTGAGAAGGTCGCCTCCTGATTTGAGGGATTTCAGCTTTAACTCAAGCAGTATCTGTACTCAAAGCAACACAATATTACCGCAGTGGTCTTCAAAAGAAAAAGAAAAACCAGTTGGGGATACTTTAGACCAGTAAGAGGCCTTTGGCTCTCGAAGAACTGGAGGCACAAAGGAAGTCCTTCTTTGAATGTGTGTCTTAGCACTGTGAAGGCATGTCCTGAAGGTCAGGAGTTCTGGAAGAACACTTGAACAGATCCAGGAAAAGTTTTGTGAAGCAGGAGAATTAGGATACTCCTTCCCTCAGCCTTGATGGATTGGTTCAGAAACGCCCTTTAATCTCAAGACCACAGGGAGGATGAAATGGACTGTGCGCACTGGTTTTTTAAGCTGCCACCATTGACCTCCTAAACTGTAGGAGGAGATAGAGAATAAGGCAGGCATGCCTAGCTGTGCACGCATATAGGCTTCCAAAAGTAAGTTTTTTTGGTCCAGGACTCCTAAAATCTCACAGCCATGGGATTGTGGGAGTTTATAATCTGGAGGGGAAAAAAACAGTTCAAAATCCTGAAATATATAGATAGGGAAAGAGATGAAAGACAGAAGTATTTTCTACACAGAGAGAGACAGAGGGAAATGTATACTAAGAACCATTCTGATCCTGAGGTCATTCTGTAGGATGGGGCAGTAGTCTGAATGAATGGGTTTTCAGACCTAGATCCCATCCACACTTCACAATCATATAGCATTATAGCACTTCAATTGCCATGGCCACATTGTGTGGGGATTTGTAGTTTGGTGAGGCATTAGAGCTCTCCGGCTGAGAATTCTAAAGGCCCCTAAATTGCAAATTGGAACCTGTAGTGATGTGACTGCTGGACTAGGATCAGACACCAGGGTATGTATGCCCACTTAGCCACAGAAACCTTAAGGGAGTCACACACTCTCAGCTTCAGAAGAGATCTTGCTAAGAAAAATATGGGATAAGGTCCCTCAAGGCTTGTCATGTGTCTTCAACAACAACAAACAACTGGATCCCTGGAGTCCTTAGAGGGAGCCACAGCAATCAAACTGGACTGGTATCATAGTGTTACAATTGTGCAGTGTGAAAAGGCCCCAGGGCTTTCCAGCCTCCCTCTAGTTCTGGCAGCTGGAAACACTAATTTGAGCCAAAGCTGGTTCTCTGCCACGTTGGTTCTCTGCTCTTCTCAAGTTGGAGCTGCGGTGCCCCCACCGAAATCGGGACACCAAAAGCGGTTGCAACGAGGGAGGGGGATGGTTTGCCATTAACCCTTTCAGTTCCACCCGTGTGTGTGTGTGTGTGTGTGTGTGTGTGTGTGTGATTCTGCAGCCACCAGTTCTGGGCGGGCAAAAGGGATTTTTTTTAAACAGCCTTTGTCGAAGTGCCCCTCTAATTCCACCCGGGCCAAGGCTTCTTATCAGACCTGACGGGAGAAAATAAAAATAAATGGGTGGTTTGGCTATAAAGTAAACAGACAACTCGCCGGTGATGAAAAAGCTTGGGAGGCTGGAGGTTAAAAAGGCAGGTCACCTCGGAGCCATTAGAGAGAAATCAGACCCAAGCAAGGCCATCGCTCCTGTCCTGTCACTGGACCCGGGGTGGGAGGAGGGAGAAGGCTGGGAAGGAGGGGAAGCCAATCACTATTCGGACCTATTAATAGCTGCTGGGTGGATTCCGCGGGATCATTCCCCACCCCCAGTTCCCGGGCACGGGATCCAAGAAAAGACCAGGCTGTATTGGGTTCCCCGTGGTCTCGATCCCTCGCCTGGACACAGGCGTACTGGGAAAGAAGAGGAGTCCCCATTAGGGCTGCAATTGATCTGATCGGCCAACAAGCGCGGAGCTGCGGAACTCCGGCGACATGATTTTCCCCGACGGGGAAACGAGGCGAGAAGAAGGGGGGCTGCAAGCGAGGGAGAGGGGAGCCAGGAGACTTTTAGTGGGGTGCCGGGCTTGGGGCCTCCGAGACAGGTTTTTCCACGCCCACCACCCGGCCAGTTTCTAATGAGGCAGCTGCCACACTGAAGAACTAAGGCAGTTTGATTCTGCTTTAACAATCACAGCTCCCTCCTATAGAATCCTGGGATTTGTAGTTGCTTGTGGCGCCAGCGCTCTCTGATGGTACTACAGATCCCAGGAGTCCGTCGCATTGAGCCATGGCAGTTGAAGCGGTATCAAGCTGCATTCGTTCTGCAGTGTGGCAGGGGCCGAAGTGTCTGGGGCTCCTCTCCTTTGGAAGAGGGCACTGCTGAAGACGACGATGCCAGGGGTGCCCGGCTGTTCAAATAACAAGCCTTCCCTTTTTTTTAATTATATCGGTACAGAGAAATCAACAGATATCCTGAGAGGCACACATCAAACCATTTAAGCTCTATTCTCTGAACTTTTCCAAGTTAATTCCGATCACTTGGATTTATTTTATTTAGATTCATTTTATTTTATTTTTTACCCAGGTAACGTTTCCCCCGTACCACGATTTTCTTCACCAACAGGGATCTATCTCTTCTTTAAAAATATATATATATATTTCTTAGCTACAATCGGAAAGTTGGGGACATTGTTCAAGGGGCGCTGTGCTAATGTCTACTCACCTCGGAGTAAGTGTAGCTGAGCACAATGGGATTGGTTTCGGAGTAGAGCCGCCTTGGCTTGGCCTGCCATTGGCCCTGCTATTTCCCCTCTCCCTCACACTGGGAAAACCGAAGATATGTAATATATGAAGCAAATGCAATGCAGTATATAGGAAGAGAACACGAAACGTGAATTAATAAATCAATATTACATTCAAATTCTCTCCCCGTGTCTGTTGTTGCTCCGCGCGTGGAGGCGAATCGATGGCGACCCTGGCGCTTTCTTGGCAACAGTCACTCAGGGGGATTGCCTTCCTCCAAGGCTGAGAGAGGATCAGTTGCCAGAGGTCATCCAATCGGGTTCCAGGGCTGGGATTCGAACCTGGGTCACCGCGGTGAGGAATCCTAGGCCAGCCACTAAACCACATTGGTCCGGGAGTCTGTGACACTCCGTTCTGGAGTCCGAGCTTCGTGTCGTCCTAGGAGTCCAGTAATTCCTAGACATTTAGTAGCTGGTGACGGTGACCGATCTCTCGCTGAAACCCTTCGGGGAAAGACGCCGTTTCCCTTTCCAGTCACTTTCCTGCTATGACAATAACGACATGAAACTAAAACTGAAACTTTTGCCCTCTCGCCTTCCTCAGAGCGGTACTCTCAGGATCGGGACCTTTCAAGATCGGGTCTTGCTGGACGGCGGAGGGAGGGGTGGAGGGGGGAGAGGGAGGCACCCTCGGTCCCCCGTGGAAATCGACCTCTGGATTGGGGCGCCGTCGAAAAAGGCGGGAGGGGTGTAAAACGCTGGGGAACAGACGGGGCGAACAAGGGAACGGGGGGGGGGAATCTGATTTGCGTGTTTTTTCGAAAACGACAACAGGCAACTACAGTAGTAGGAACCGCGTCCAGTGTTAGGCCCCTTCGTGTGTGTGTGTGGGGGAGACTTGTAAGACCCGATGTGGTGCCCTTTGGCCCCGGCCGTCCCTGATCAAACCCCCCTCGGCTTGGGGAGGAGGGAGGGAGGGGCGGGGGTTCAGGGCCGGTTTAAGGAATGTTGGGGGGCCCTGCAACACTTTATTTGGGGGACCTCATATGTTTATCTCGGGTCCAGGACCGGCTTAAGGAATTTGGGGTGGTGGTGCAATGCTTTATTTTTTGGGGGGCCCCATACGTTTATCTCGGGTCAATGTAACCTAACTTAACCTAAACTATTCCCAGTCCAGGATATTCAGATTATTACTAATACTGTTTTGCAGGAGGAGGGGTACTATGGAGCCCTCACAATGATGGGGCCAACCTAATGTATTCCCAGTCCAGGATATTCAGATTATTACTAATCATGTGTTTGCAGGAGGAGGGGTACTAGGGGGTCCCCCACAATGATGCCCCCCCTGCGGATGCTCGCGGGTGCCTTAAACCAGCCGGGGGGGGGGGGTGTCCAGGGCCTGGCCCACCCCCTCCGCCTCTTCCCGGGCTGGCGGGGCGGGGCGGGGGTGGGCCTGGCTCTGGGGCTCTCTGCCCCTCCCTCCCTCCCCCCGCGGCGAGTTTGCTGAGGCTCCGGGGCTCCAATCAGGGCTGGCTGGCGGGACTTTTCCGGCCGAGTTGCTGCTGCCCGAGGCGCCTCCCCTCCCCTCCCCTCCCGCTCTCGCTCTCGCTCTCCCTCGCCTGGGCTTTTCCGACACCCACCGCTGGCCGGAGCCGCTTTCGCCACCGCCTTGGCCCACCGGCCGCCCGCACAGCCAGGCCCCGATCCACGTGGAGACGCCACCGCCGCCGCCGCCGGGGAAAGCCAAGCGAGAGGTGCGATTTTCGGGCGGGGCGAGCGGGGGGGGTCCGGCGGGGCCACCGGGGGAGGGAGGGAGGGAGGGAGGGGATGGTGGTCGGGTCCTCTCCTCCGCTCCCCGGGAGGCTTCCGCGCTCGCTCCCTTCTCCGGCTCTCGGGGGGCCCCTCGGAAGGGAGGGAGGCCCGGCCTTCCCCCCTCCCGGATCGCCCCGGGAAGCGCCAGGGAGGTCTCGGTGGGTTTCCTAGGCGGCTCTCTCCGGGCTGGCGGGCTGGGCACAGGCGGGCCCCCAGGAGGGGAGAAGGCAGGCCGGGTGGCACCAGCCCCCCCCTTGAAAGGACCCCTCGCCTCTCTCTCTTTACCTCCCCCCCCCCCGTGTTCTTCCTTTTGGCAGACGCGATCGCGGGCGTCTCCACCGGACAATCCGCCTGGTCCCAAAAGGGAGTGAAATAAACCTTGAATCTGGATCGCAGCCGCCCTCCCAAAGCAGAGAGAGAGTCGTCGTCCTTCCCCCTCCCCTCCCCTCTCCCCCCACTTCTTGGGGGGCTTGGGCCATATCCACACGCCACAAATAATCCACTTTGAAACTGGAGGAGTTGCCAGGGCTATGGGATCCTGGGATTTGTAGTTTGGTGAGGCACCACCGCCCTTTGGACAGAGAAGGCGTAAGACCTTCTGCAAAAACGAATGGGGATTTAACAATGTTAGCCCTGTGCTTTGCTAGATTGCAACTACATCTCCCAGCAAAAACTACAACGCCCAGGAATCCATAGGAAGCAGCCGGGGCAAGCCATTCCGTTTCAAACTGGATTCTGTATGGAGTGTGTGCATCGGGCTTTTTGTTTCCGCACCTTGGACGCGGTTTTTCCTACCACCAACACCCCCCTTCCTCCGTTTAATAAATAGCATTGCTAATTGTTTTCATTCTGGGACGGAATCCAGTGACTCATTGGCTGAAACCGACCCGACGGGAGACTAGGAGGCCCCGTCGGGAGCCGATCCAGAGCCCCTCGCCTCCGCTGTGGCTTTTCTCTCTCCTGGCTGGAAAATCCCAGAGAGGAGCGGACGGAGCCTCAAGACTCTTGGGACTCCCTCCCGAACCAGTGCCTCTGTCCCCGTCCCCCAAATCTTTCCCCCCTCTTCTTTCTTTTCCTTCCATCACCAAGCTCTGGCGCTCTGTTTCCCTGGCTGATCCAGAGAGTACCCAAGGTCTTCTTTTTTTGGCACCTATGCAAGAAGGCGTTGTTGCGAGCCCATTTCACAGAAAGAAGGGGAGAGGCTGCTGGGTCGGACGCCCGAGAGCAGCGGTGTCCATCCTGTGGTGTTTTGGACTCCAGCTCCCAGAAGCTTGATCCAGCTGGTTCAAAGGTCAAGGATTCTGGGAGCTGGAGTCCAAAACCCCTGGAGGGCCACAGGGTGGACAGCGCTGCCCTAGAGGAGGTGATCCCTCTCTTGTCCCCAGAGGGAAAGCCAAAAAATAAGAGGGGGTAGGGAAGGCTAGGGTGGCACAGTCCCGGCAAGACAGCGGAAGACTTCTCTGCCCGCTGATATCAACTTCTGGGTCGCCGCCCATGCGGGCGGCGACCCAGAAGTTGGTATCAGCGGGCAGAGAAGTCCTCCGCTGTCTTCCCGAGAAGTTGGTATCAGCGGGCAGAGAAGTCCTCCGCTGTCTTCCCGAGAAGTTGGTATCAGCGGGCAGAGAAGTCCTCCGCTGTCTTGCCGAGAAGTTGGTATCAACGGGCAGAGAAGTCCTCCGCTGTCTTGCCGAGAAGTTGGTATCAGCGGCAGAGAAGTCCTCCCCTGTCTTGCCGGGACTGTGCTCAGCCTAACCCTCCCCACCCCCGGTCTCTCGATCTTTGAGTGCATGAAAAGCCCTTGCCGGTCGTTTCGCTCACTGGGCTACGGATTGGGAACTTCCTTAGCGCGGAAGGGAAACACTCTGCACGTTCTCAGAGGCACTCTTCTCACCGCCTACGTTCTCAGAGGCACTTTTTCACGCCCCCCCCCCGTCCATTGGGTGTCGACCAGGGGTGGGTGGGTCGAGGAGGGGTGGGTCGGGAGAACAAAGGCCCCGGTGGCTGCTGGGTTTGGGGCCACTTCGTCCTCTCCCGCCCTGCCACCCACCCTGTCTTCTCTCTCTCTCTCTCTCGCTTGCTTCGCAGGGGAAGGAGCAGCCGGCCGCGGAGCCGAGGGGGTTGGATGGCCCTTGCCGAGGGGGGCTGGTGCCTGCTGAAGCGTTGCAGCCCCGACGAGTCGCTCTACCCCGTGGTCCCCCGGGAGCTGCCTTGTCCTTCGCCGTCGGCCTCCTCGTCCTCGGGCTGCTCCCCCGGCGGGGGCGGCCCTCCGACGGCCAGCCGGACTTTCAAGCAGGAACCCGGAGGAGGCCTCCAAGCCTCGCCGCCTCCGCTGGGTCTGTCCGAGGGCAGGGCCTTGCTGGGCCCCTTCGTGTCTCTGGCGGCCGCGGCGGCGGCGGGGGCGGCGCCGTCGAGCCTGCCCAGCTGGGAGGACGTGATCCTCCTGGCCGACCTCGACCAGGCCAACAAGCTGCTGTGGTCTAGCCGCGCCTCGGCGGCCAAGGGGAGCCCCGACCCGCCCGCCGCCCCGCCGCCCGTCGAGGAAATGTACCACCACCACCACCACCATCACCACCACTCGACGCACCCCAACCACCACCCGCACGGCCTCCAGGGCGCCTCCTACGACCCCTCCTCCCCGGGGGGCAACGGCGGAGGCTTCGGGCCCCCCTCCACCGGCTCGCCCGTCTACGTGCCCACCACCCGCGTGGGCTCCATGCTCCCCTACTTGCAGAGCCCCGCGGGGGGCGGGCAGGGCGGAGGGCCGTCGGGTTGGCCCCCGCAGCCGGCCCCCGAGAGCCCGTCGCCTTCCTACGGCTCCAGCGGCGGCGGGTGCGGCCACCCGGCCTCGGGCCGCTTCGCCTACGCGGCTAGTAGCCCGCCGGCTACCAACGGCGCCTCCCGGGACCCGACGTCGGCCGCCTACAGCCCCCGCGAGCAGCTCCGGCCCCTGAACGGACCCTACTACGGGCCTTACGTGGGCGCCCAGTTCGGCACGCCCGGCTGGGCCAGTCCCTTCGACAACTCCATGCTGCATTTCCCCGGCCGAGCCGCCCCCCTGGCCATGCGGCCCCCCGCGGCAGGTAAGGACGCCGGAGCCCGACGGCGCGGTCGCCCCGGGGAGCCCTAGCACTAGACCACCGGGGCTGCTAGGCTGGAATAACCACCCCGGCAGCCCCAATAGGCACACTCCGGACAGGATCCAATTGTGATCCCACTGAGGAGTTAAATAATTAGTGATAAAACCGAGGGAAGACAGCTTCTGAATTAAGAACTGGCTTTGTTATGGTCGTTGTCGTTATTATTATTATTATTATTAACGCTAATTAATGAGAGAGTGTTGCGCTGGAGGATTGCCACTCTTAACACTCCCCAGCTTCGCATAGGGTTGCTGCTGCGAACGTGAATTGAATCCATGAGTTTGGGGCTCTTGGCTTAGCAATGAGTAATCGGGTAGATAGATAATATTTTGTACAGAAATCTTGTTTCCAAAAATCGCTTGGGGGAAAAAAGATCCTTTTTTTTTTAATGAGCCTGGAATAGGAGAACTTTTCCGTGGCTTAGGCTTGGCAATTTGGTAGTTGGAAATGGCATAAAATGAGAAACAGGAATCTGGAACGCGAAGGAATTTTCTGGCGATCGCTTTGTTTTCCAACAGAAGGGAGACCGGGTCCCTCATCTTCCCCTCTGAAATCCCCCTTCCTAATCCGTACCCCCCATTCATGTTTCCTGGGCGTACTTGGGAAGCTGGATTTCCCTGGATCTGTTAGCCTCCCTTTTGAAGGCCACTTTGGTCAAGCCTGTTAATTGCTTTTGAGGCTAGAAATGTGGAGGGAGGATTTGAGTCTACTCTTTATCAGGTACTCAAGTCTAAGGAGTGTATAGGAGGGGGAGCAAAAACGGCATTGGCCATCAAATAAGAATTCTCCCCCCTCCCCGCTCCACGAAATTTTCCTTCCGTCCCCAAATTTCTAGCATTGCAATAACTCATTTCTTTCGCTGACTATGTAGAAATACAGTCCAGGCGTCCAAGTAAAGGCAGACAAAGTTAGGAAGGGAATGCAATCACAGCAAGAGCTCTAGGTGTGAATCTTTTGAATGTCTCACACTCTACAATACTAGAAATGTGGAGGCTGGAGGAAAATTTTCGGGGGGGGGCAGAATTTTTGTTTGGAGAAGCAATGCCTTCATTTTGTGGTCGTCCCAACCCCCACATCCATTTGTAGGCCGTTTGCTTCACTTCTGCTGGAAACCTCTAGGTCAAATCAATTTCTTAAACCCAGCTAGAGTAAACCTATTGCATCACTGGGATTTGCAGAAGTGTTGATTTGCCGTTCTGCAGTTGATTCCGTGGTTCTACTTTAGGTGGGATAAGAAATTGAATCTGGGTTATTGAAATCAATGGGGTTAAAGGCGAAATGAACCAGCCTGGTGTAGTTGGAGCACTGGACTACCTGGAGACCAGGGTTCGAATCCCTGCTGGGCCATGGAAACCTACTGGGTAATCTTGGGCAAGTCAAGGCAAATCCCCCTCTGAACAAATTTTGCCAAGAAAGCCCTCATAAGTCCAAAACGGCATGAAGGCACGCAACAACATATGTGAAATACAAAAGAGTAAAACCCCATGGATTTCAGTGGGCCTACTCTAAACATGACGGCAGCTGGGCCAGTATCCACCGATATTCCAAAGCGCTTGTGCCTGGGTGGATCGTGTTTTCCTATTTTTCCTCTGAAGGTAAGATCTCAGATCTCCTCCTTCCATTGATGGGAGACAGGACCCTTTCCAATCCCCTGTTCTGGCTTGTGGGAATCCCCAATATATGGCTGGAGTTCCCACGGGGAAAGAAAAGATGGAAACAGCTTGAAACTGCAATGGAGGAAAGAGTAATTTGGGGCAAACGAGTTAGAGAAAGGCTTAGTTAAGTGTCTTTCCTCCTATTGTCTCTTCTTCTCTCTCCACTGCCACCACCATGGGTGGACTACTATCACTTACTGGCATGTAACTTGTCCAGGGCTGGGTAAAGCAAGCAAGGAGGAGAAGGGTGGGTGGCCGGGAAAGCATCACTTTTCAGTTTTTGTAGTTGCATCACCTTCCCAGAGCCAAGGAATGGAAGGAAATGTGGAGAGGGAAAAGGACTTTTCCATCTGGGCTGCCAGGTGGAGTTCTGAAATCTGTAGAGCTTGGAAATTCTATCCTTTTATATATATTTTTTCCTTTTTGCCAATCCAAAAAAGTAACTTTCCTGAGCTTTGGAAATCTGGGGTGTGGGAGAAGGAAAGGAGAGGCTGGAAATATGTGATCCCTTTGCTCAGGTGGAAAGAGCAGGAACCCCACTGAGTTGGATAAAATTGATAGTGGTTGGAAGATGGAATACTTCTGTGAAAAACTGAAGTCACCTCTGCTGCAACCTATTTTTAGAATAACTGGGCCTTTAGGTGCAAGTGTTGTTAAGGGCTTCAAAGGTGGATTCCTTAAATGCAGTTTCCAAGAAACAAGTCCTGCATACATAGGATTGCACAGTAGGCAGCTCTGATGGTGCAGACATGCACAGGATTGTGCTAGGGACCTTTAGCCCCATTAAACACAATGAGGCTTATTCTTATGTATGTGCTCTCCCTCTGTTCACTGCAATCTAATCTTTTAACATGGTAGTCCTACACATGTCTGGTTCAGTCCTTCCCACTGGTTTTCCTGAAGCTTACTTTACTAAATGAGAAGCAATAAAGCTAAACAGATCAGGCAACTTGATGGGGGGATAACATTTCTTAATCTTGAAGAGTGACCAAGTATAGAATTCAGGTCTCTAGTATTAATAATTTTAAGACAGTAATGGAAACATTTTGCTTATGGGAATGTAGGACAGTTTAGTTTAGACACAGGAATCATCTTTCTACCTTTTGTTTTCACATATGAAAAGCAGTCTCTCCAAAGTATAAGAAGTGTATTTTTTAACTTCTATACTATTAGACTTTATGTATTTTTCCATTGCTTTTTAAATCCTGCCTTCCCATTCAAAGAGGTAGTTACTGTTCAAAGGGTTCAATACTAAACACAGATTAAACCATCCAGCTATTAAATCACCACCAAGAACAAGTAGTTAAAATCAGTAATCATTTGATTAGTATTAATATTCCCCAAGCACATCAGTATCCTTTTCTGCTGTTCCAAAGAAACTGGTGTCAAGAAGTATTTAAGAAGTGCCAGTCCATTGAAATCCCAGCCAATCATATTTTCCTTTTATTTATAAGGGAAAAGAATTAGAACCACAGTTTTTATTTTTTTTTCAGACAGTAAGTCTCAGTTCCTGTCAGTCACTATGACTAATTTACTAAAATTCTTTAAAACTGAATTTGTTCTAATTCTGTAATTAAATATTTAGAGAAGATGAGGCAAAAATTTGGTGTTTGGAATCTGTCATTTAGTTGGCTGCATATTTTGTTCCTGCAATTTTACAACAACTCATTTAGCCATATACAGTGTAGACTGTACTGTCAATATTTACTCTATAACAAGAAGGTGTTGCTAAAAATCATCTTTCCTCTTCATTTCATTTCAACCAAAATCCTCCCACCCTTCTACATACTTCAGGATAGCAGGCATAGTAGGAGAAAATGAAAAAATATATATTGTACACACCTTGCCTTGGCTCAGTCCAGGTGATCAAGAAGCCTGCACTGGAGGAAAGTGTTCAGGAGATCTGAAAGCAAGATTTACTCTGGGTTTAAACCATGGAGAAATTCCCTTTCTGGGATTCAAATGAACTTTAATCAGACAGAGATAATCATGGTTAATTGAAATGGAAAGGAAGAGATAGCAACCTAAAAGAATGCAGATAAACACTAAGAGTGCATTTTTAAAGATATATTTAGGAATGGGGAAGTAATCCTCTGAATACATTTACCTACAGTCAAATCACTTTCATTTTGATTAAAATTAGATAAAGTGTTTTTTTTACTGCCACTTTTTCAGAAGAGATTAAAGAGATCTCTAAGCAACTGAACTCTATGACTATGTTTAGTTTTCCTTTAAAACCCCTGTTGGCACTATCACAAGTGGAAATAAGTATTTTTAAAGTATATATTTCTACCCTCCTCATTCCTTTTAGTCTTGAAAGATCTGAGCTAGCACTACCTCCTAGAGTAAAATACTGCTATTCACAGTTGAAATATTACATGCGTTTTGTTAACGTGTACTAAAATCAATAATAAGAAAGGAAGATATCTGTGAAACAGCCAAATGCTTGGCTAGTGTTGTAAAATACCAGACACCTCATTTTAACTCAATATGTGTGTATACATATTTTTCGACAACATTAGTGGTGCGGACAGTAGAATGTTGTCTCCTGACTTGCACAAAAACAAAGGACATGTAATATGAAGAGAAACTTTTTGAGTTTAGGTCAGAGATGTTTAAAGCTATGTAACTATGTCAAGGTTGCTCATTAAGATAAAATTGCCAAGAACAACATATATTTGAAAGCATTTGTTAAGATTTTAAGATTTCTCTTTAAAAAACTGAGCAGGATAAAAAAAAGAAAGAGCAAGGAAAAAGAGGAGGCTTGTGAGAGTTTTAAGCCTAATAAATTTTGATCAATTTAAGCCTAATAAATGTTGATAAATTTAAGCCTAATAAATTTTGATATGAGCTTTTATGGATGACAATCCACAAAAGGTCATGCTAAACTAAATGTATTAATCTTAAAGCTCCTCAAAGATTCCTCTATTCTCTCTTTCATACTCTTTCAGAGTTTATGCCATTTTTTCTTTTTTTACAAAAATCTCACATAAGTGAATTTTTACCAAGGATTATCAACAGAACTAAAAAGTAACAATAAAATAAAAAAATCACCAGGGTAATTCCTGCCCCAGCGAAAGGATTGGTGTCATAGATATGACAATTTTGTACATAGCAGACCCCTTAGTCTGCATGTTTACTTGGAAATAAGCCTCACTGAACACAGTGACACCTACCTCTGAGTAAACATGCATGGCATTGCACTGTTGGATCATCCTTATATTTGGGATCACAAGGTGTTGTGAGGGAGAGAAAAGGCTGCCTGCCACTTGTTACCCTCTGTAAAATGTCCCAGATGCTATAGAAAAGCAGCCAGGCTGCATTCTGAAGGGCCTCTGTTCTATCAACCCAGATGAAATAATTAACAAGAGGGAGTTGTTCAAAATAATATAATATGTGCAATTTGGAGGGAGCTTTTTGGTGGCCTAAGGGAGATAACATGACAAAGTAGCTGATTAAAATATGTCTCACATGCACACACATATGGCTGACACCTCCTGTCCAAACCTCTAGGAGAGGCTGTAAAATTATAATTCATTCCAGAAACCAGAGATCTCTGTTATATTTTTTCACACACACACACACACATTCCATTGCCACTACAGTTTTTCCTTTCTGAACCATCTCAAGCAACTAAACTTTATCTATGGCTTGATTACATCCTTGCCTCTTCAAACTTGGGGGAGATGTTTTCAATGCAACTCAAAGTCTGATGCCTAGAAGCATTTTATTCTATGTAAAGTATGTTGATCAGCAGTTGGAAAAATTACCTGGGGGTTTCTGGGAGTTTAGACATTGACTTGGCAATTTTTATTTTTGAAAGGATGGAGTGGGGCAGTGGGGATTTAATTAGGTCTTTCACATTTGCGTTACATGCCTTTCTAAAAAACCCAAAAGTTAACTGGCTAAAGTTCAATGACTGGACAAGTAACCTTTTAAAACCCCCATTACAGTTTCCCAATGCTGAACTGTGTTTTTTTTTAAGAGGCTTTCAGGATTATTGTTTTTTAAAAATGAATTACATTGAGAAGTGTGAATGATATTTTTTTTAAAAATCACTAAATAATGTAGAAAACTCTGATATTGATTTCAAAAATAATTTAGAATACACAACACTACAAAGCAATCTTCCCTTCCATGTTTACTTGGATATTTAGAACTTACCGATTTAAAGGGATTTAGTCCCTAGTAATTGTGTTTAGAACTGAAGCCCTTCTTGTCTTACCTAAAATAGTCAAGTTAGACATAGAGAAAATCAAAGGGGTAGGGGGGGACTCTGAATGAAAATTCCCTTTCTTGGGATGTTAATTTTTTGAGATGGTAACCATCCACTTTGGGGAACATTAATCAACCACCAGTGCCAGCACATTCAAAAATGTCACTGATCAATCATCTTGACTTTTTGTCCCTAAATAATAAGCCCAAAGTATGAAAACAGAGTCCCAACAAATTTCGTTCTATATTCCAGTTCTATATCCAATAGAACTTCAGATTCTAACTTGAAAATGGCCCAGGGCTTCAAATCTGTCAGCATAACTGCACTTTTGTACATCCCTCAAGTACCCTAAAGGCCCCAGATTCTGTCTGATCTTGGAGGCTGAACAGGGCCAGCCCTGATTAGTACTTGGATGGGAGCCCACCAATGAATACCAGGTGTTGTAGACTATATTTCAAAGGAAGGAACTGGCAAAACCAGGTCTGAGTATTCCTTACCTAAGAAAACTCCTTGAATACCAAGTGGTTGTTGTGTGACTTCAAGTCCTTTCCAACATAGGGCAACCCCAAGGCAAGCCTCTCACAGGATTTTCTTGGCAAGATTTGTTCAGAGGGGGGTTGCCTTTGCTTTCCTCTGAGGCTGAGAGAGTGTGACTTGTCCATGGTCACCCAGTGGCTTTCCATGATGAGTAGGGATTCGAATCCTGGTCTCCAGAGTTGTAGTCCCAATACTCAGACCACTATACTGCTGATGCTAGCTCTCTTTCTCTGAATACCAGGTGCTGTAGACTGAGGAAGGAAGTGGCAAAACCACCTCTGAATACTCCTAGCCTACAAAAACTCTTATGAAATTCATGGGATTACCATAAATCAAGATGACTTGAAAACACATACATGCACACAACTACCCCAGTCCTGGTTTCCTTACATTCCAGTACTAACATAGTGGGATTTATTTTAATCAGTTCCAAAAGTTACAGCTCTCTGAATCCACCTACTATCATGGGCAGTGGCTATGTTAACCAATGGGTTCTGGGAATTGTGGTTTAATTTTTTCCCCCAAGCCTTATTGATATGTATTCCCAATTGGGGTGCTCAGTGAGATGCCTAGATTGGTTGGTCAAATGCAAAGGTGATCACTTTCACTATAGATAGAAATGAACAAAGTACCTAAATAACAAAAGAAAGAAATTATCAGTAAGTAACTTGCTCTCCTCTAATCTGCTATTACATAAAATTCTCTGTTGGAGCTTCACTGCTAGAAAAATGTTCAAGAAGGCTGTGCTTTGTTGATGTCATTATGACATTTATTTTTTGTATCTCACTCGTTTTACAACTGTATTGCCATATAGTTATGTATACAATTGCTAGATATTTCAAGGTGTGTGGGTAGCTGGTGTGTTTGGCAAAATCTCTCACCTTTTGACTAGGTTGTTTATTCAAGGAAGCTCATGCCACAATAAACCAGTCAATGCTTTTCAGACAATAGTCCCAATCCCAAGAGCTCTACATTTCTGGTATGGATTACTTTTGCAGATGATGTAGAACAGACATTGTCTAAACTGAGCCAAATTTAACTGAGCCATGACCTTTCTAGGTGGCTGTAGAGTGGGGTACGAATCATGTGACCCTCTAGATATTTTTGGACTGCAACTCCCAGTATTCCTTACCTGGCTAGAGATGCAGTCCCAACAACATTTGGAGGGTTCCAAGATTCCTACCTCACTTTAAGTTCTCTACTTTCTTGCCTAGCCTCTCTCTGGTCTTTAATACCTATATCATAGTGCCCTACCTGAATAGGTCTTTGAGACTATTGTTTCAACACCCAGAGAAGTGTATGAATGCCAAGCAGTTGTAGTGGATGATGATGAATGCTAAGCCCTATAGACATGCTTGATTCTTTTGAGTGGTGGCAGAGAGACTTCATAACCAGCCTCTGATGCAATCTGGGCACATAGAAACAGTATTTGGATCACAGCCTTCATGTTATTTCCAATCCAAGGGCTCTGAGCTTCATTCTGGAATTAATAAATTGTACAAATCTTTTCTGTTATTTTTCTGTTAGGTTAGAAAATAGCATGTGCTTTACTCCCCCCCCCCCTAACAATCTCTTTGGAAATAATGTTTTTGCAGGAGGAGGGTTACGATGCACGCCCCACCAATGAAGGGGCCCCTGTAGCTGCAGGTGCTGCAGGGCCCTTAAACTGGCCCTGCCTAGGGTTTTCTTGTAAAGATTTATGCAGAAGATTTATGCCATTGGGCTGGGAGAGTGTGACTTGCCTAATGTCACCCAGTGGGTTTCCATGGCTGAATGGGGATTTGAACCCTGGTTTCCTGGGCTCATAGTCTGACACTAACAATGCTGGACCACAAAACTGGAATAAAATGGCTTTGATCAATTCTATAAATACAACATTCATAACAGATGGAGATATGTATTTCCATCTGTATAAACAGAGGTACCCAGCCAGTTCAGTGTGAACTCAAACTGAACACAGTGATATAGATATTGGTGTGCTTTGCAATGCACACCTTCATCAACATGAGTTAAAATAATATTTGTATATTCGTTTCCCAGTTTTTTAAATAAAAGTTCTCATGGTGTAGAAATCCTGTTTGAAACCCCAGAGTGTTGTTGCCAGTCAGTGTACAGAGAGAACATTGAGCTAGATGGATCGATATTTTGACTGTTCTAAAAGAGCTTCAAGTATATAATTGAAGATTACATGGAAAGCTCTAAAAATCTTAAGAGTGGAAATTACGTTATTTTAAATCAACTTAAACTTTTGGATTTTTTTTCATTTTATGAAGTTTAAAATTCTCTACATTCTTCATGCAAGAAAGTAGTCAACTGGTTTTTTTTAAAGAAAGAATTGAAATTCCTTTTTAATTACTTGGGATGCTCCAGCCCTAAGAGGAAAGTGGGATGTATATACATATTGTTGGCTGGCAATTAATTATAATTTAAATTGAGATCCTAAGCACTCCTGTTTTGAATTGGTGTACCAGCCATTTAGCTGATTTGATGTCTAAACCATCTATCAAATATACTCTGCAACTGACACCATAAAAATAACATGGATTAATAAAGACTCCAAAAGTGAGGCTACTGAGAGGTGTGGTGGGGATTTTCCAATCACTAATTAACTCATATAATTAATAATAAATCACTTTAACTGCAGTTGAGAGAGATGTATGAATTGTAAGCCAAATGCAGGTCCAAAGATGTCTTTTAATTAAAATAAGGATCAATGGTTCAGTCATGGTACCAAATCATAGCCAGCAAATAAATGGCTTGTGAAACCCAGAATTCTATCTTAATTTTTCAGAAAATAAATAAGCATACATGAAAAACAAGTTGCTTTTTATTAAAACAATAATAAAAATAAAATGCTGTACGGTTAAGTCTAAATTACATGGATAAATAAATTCGTTTGGTGCTCCAGAACAGAATATGGGGGATCAAAAACCACTGGAAACAAATAAGATAATATATTTAACACAGAAATACTGTTTTATTAACTTATAGCTGCTCCTTTCCCACCAATATTTCAAACTATCTGGAAACTTTAATTTTATTGGATGATCCTAGCCTATTGAGGGTCAAATCTTATCTTGTATGTTAATGTATTTTAGCAAATGGCCATTTTACAGAGATCTTCCAATGACTGTGGATGTACTTGAGATCCTTACTTAACTGCAGGAGAGATTTGGGGAGTGATTTGAGGTCTCTTATTTCAGATGGGGACAGTGGTGTATTTTAGATAACCTTCTGTGACAGCAAACCAGATAAAGACCTGAATGTTTTACCTTTTTTTAAAAGCCCATTTTAATTGCCCATAGAAAAAGAGACAGATCTTCACCTTGAAAAGTCATTTTTCTATAACCTTGGAGACGAGGGGGGTCTTATAAATACGGATAGTTTAATTTCATTTTATTGATAATCTTTGTAATTTTTTTACCTACATTGTATCTGTCTTAATTTAAAAGCTGCCTCGAGCCCTGATTTTGTGGAGAAAGCTAGGCGATGATGGTCATATAAAAATAACAACTGTTACTATAATTATTATTCTTAGTTTCACAGTCTTACCAGATGTTACTAATGGGAGTTTTAGACCATGGGTGATTCAGTTTATGATGTCCTAACGCCCTAGGGAGAATCTAGGACTCCGTGAGAGATAGTTAGATAATCTGGCATGTTCCAAGTGTAAGTGGCTTTTTGTACTGAAACTGTGATTTTTGGGAATTGTGCTTTTTAAATTGTTTTAAACTTTCTTTCTTTCTCTCTTTCTCTCTTTCTTTCTTTCTTTCTTTGCGATCATGTCAATAGCCATTTCAGTTCAGGTGCTTTTGCCAACCAGTGTTGAAAATCCCAATCGTTTAGAGTAGGCTAGACAGAACCGTGGTTGAGAAAAAAAAGAAAGAAAATAGGCATTGCAGATGTAGCAACCAGTTCCTGGGGACTACAGAATAACAGGCAGCGAAAAGGAAGCAACACCACGAGAAGCCAATGTTACTTCTGAGTAGAAAAGGGAGTACTATATTTATTCTAAGGGTTGGTCTCTGCGGCCCTTCCGCGACTTGTGTGATAGAGGGGGTGTTTAAGGTCATCCAAACGACCTTGCAAATTAAAACCCGAATAACTGCTTTGCTTGTCTGAGCCGCCCTTTCTAACAATGTTGGAAGGGGCGTCCAGGGTGAGATTTACGAGCTCCTTTTCGCTTTCCCGGGTGCCGAGTTGGCCGAGGAAAAGCATACCTATTTTTTTAAAAAAAGCAGGTAGAGGAAGAGCCAGGCAGCGGTGACGGCCGTCGGGGTGTGTGTGGATGGGTTGGAAGCCAGACCCATTGAGTTCAACGAGACTTACTCCCGAGGAAGCGGGGACCATTCCCCAGCCCCGCGGCGGGGCTGGGGAATGGTCCTCGCTTCCTCGGGAGTAAGTCTCATTGAACTCAATGGGTCTGGCCTCCAAAGGAATCGCTTCCAATCCACCTCCGACGGCAAAATGAAAATCCCTCAAGGTTTGCCTTGATTCTATACAGTCATGATCTATCTCTCCCAAACTAACAATCCCCCGTTGGTTTCAAGGGCCGGATGCTATTATTTCCACGCAGGCCATCGGAGACAACAGAGTGTGGGGGGGTGTTTGGCTTTATTTCTATGGGCAGAAGGTTGCAGTAGGGCCGTCCTGTGTGGGGCGGTGAGTCCCGGCCACCTTTTCGCTTTGATCGCGGCAGTTTAGGGCGACTGAGCTGGAGGAAGACCTGCGGGGGGGGGGGATCCACACTAGAGAAATAATCCAGGATGAAACTGGATTAGTTGCATGGCTCCTTCCTATGGAATCCCGGGATTAATAGTTTGGCCAGACACCAGTGCTCTTTGTCAGAGAAGGCTAAAGACCTTGTATAAATAACTACAAATCCTAGGATCCCCTTGGGAGGAGTATGAAAATAAGTTTCAAACTGGATTATTTGAGTCTTGTGGATTGTAAAAATTGGAAGATTTGGAGGGGGAGTGGAGGCGGATTTTCTCCCTACACATGTTTAATAAGCCCCACAGAATTCCACCAGGCTTATTCCCAAGTAAATTGTTGATACATTTATTCACCTCCCCCTTCCTTATCCAGAAATAGGACTTAGAATCATAGAGTTGGAAGAGACCTCAAGGGCCATCCAGTCCAACCCCTGTCATGCAAGAATACACAATCAAATTATTCCCGACAGACGGCCATCCAGCCTCTGTTTAAAGTGGGGTGGGTTTTTTTTTTAACAAAGTTGGTGCAGGATCGCAGTTTAAGAAAGGGCTCTCTTCAAGGAGTACAAGTTGTCCCTCCATATCCACGGATTTGGTATCCACAGATTTCAGTATGCACGGCTTGAAAATATTCTTTAAAAAATAATAATCCAAAAAGTAAACCTTGATTTTTCCATCTTATATAAGGGACACCATTTTGCTATGCCATTGCATATAATGGGACTTGAGTATTCATGGATTTTGGTATCCACGGGGATCCTGGAACCAAACCCCAGCAAATATGAAGAGCCAACTGTAATTAATTTGATACTCTTAGTTCTGCCTTACTGTAATTTGGTAGGTTCTATATGATGACGCTCCCTACCAACCTTCCAGTCCAGGGCCAACAGCTGTATTTATTCTGCATTTCCAAAGAAAGGGCAATACTGTACTCCAGGAAAGATCTTAGTGGTGGGTTTCCTCTGGCACAGCTGGCATTTTTATTTTCCTGTTAGCAACAGGTCAGCTGAATCTTTAGAACGGGTTACTAGAAGCTGAGAAGGCCTTATTTTCTCTTGAAGTCAATTGAGTTAATTTCTAGGTGGAACTTACAGGAATGTTCACAATTTATTTTGTATCCCAACTTTCTCCTACTGTCAAACCCCAGGAGGCTTGCAACAAGAGCTGTCCCATTTTCTATTGAAAGAGGCAGCGTTTTGCACCATAAAGAAAAAAACATGTAGGGAGCAGTTAAGAACCTTAGGATGGGGGTCAGTCAGTCAGCTTTCATCATTCCGTTAAAAAAAACTTAACAACTAAAACTTTCTATCTGATCCTAAGAATATTTATCCCCATTCCAGTGAAATTCACTTCCAAGTAGATTACACTCTGGAAGGCTGGCTGGATTAGTGGGGTAACCCCCCCATCTAAACTGCACATTCTAGTAAAATTACTCTGGAGTAAATTCCAGTGTGTTCAGAGTTGACTTAAGGGTCCAAATCGCAGTACTGCAATCACCTACTTACTTGGGAGTAAGTATTAGCAAAGGCAGTGGAACTTACTTCTGAGTAGACTTGTATTATCTGGCTGAACACATGTTATTGAAAGCTATCCTTCGATTTTTATTTTTATTTTTGGTGTCTGCCACTGGGAGGGAAAAGCAATAAAGCTTAGGACATGAAGTCGTGATTGGGAATTTCCAGATTCTGAGTAGAACCTTTTTTTTTTTTTTTTTGTCTACGTCTTTTCTTGTTTAAAGGACGCCTTGTTAAGCCCTGTCGCATCAACTCAAGTTTGGTTACTTTCCGGCAGCGTTTCAGCCTCAGCTCTGCCAGGTTATAAAATCTTGGCGCCCCTAATATTGTGTTGTGCAGATACAAGGACAGTACTGAGAAGGGGGGGGGAGTGAATATGAGGGTCTTAACAGCACAAGCCATCTGTTATGTGCCTTCCCCTCGATTCCAACTTCTGACGACCCTATCACGGGATTCTCTTGGCAAGATTTATTATTCAGAGGGGGCTTGCCCTTGCCTTCCTCTGAGGCTGAGAGAGTGTGACTTGCCCAAGGTCACCCAGTGGATTTCCATGGCCCAGCGGGAATTCGAACCCTGGTCTGCGGCAGTCCTAAGTCAAAATTCAAATCACTTTTACACTCAACTGCTCAGAAGTAAAAATACTTATTTACTCATTTACTCCGAAGTAAATCCCTTTGAATTCAACGGAGTTTGCTCCTGAGAAAGTGAAGTAGAGAACTGGCATACAGGAGATTTTTGGATTAGCTTTGCTGTTCCTTCCCCGCCACCCCCAGGTTGTAGGTTGCCCTCCCTCGTCGGAAAAAAAGCCCTTCGGAAATAGGGGGGCACTTATAGGTACCCAAGACGTGCTTAAGGGGCACAGCTTTTGGGATGAGCCCCGCAGGAAAGGGTTGAGACCAGAACGCATGGAAAGCCCTTCCTCCCTGCACCCCTCTTTTAAAAATATATTATTTTGCTAAGATGGATGTTATTATTTTTGCTAAGATTGCTAAGGCGCTTTTGATCGATCCCCCAGCTAGCGTCTAGAGCTTGCCTCCCAAACGAGGCGCTAGTCGTTTTTTAGCGGAGACCATAAAGAGGAGTTAAGAAAACGGCCAGCCTTTTTCTTCTCCTCCTCCGTGGTCTTGAGGAATACTTTATGTGTAGCCCGTTGAAACGAAGTTTCGGAAAGGGAGGTCTCACTTTCCCGGCTAGGCTTGGCTCCAGATTTCTAGCAGGACCATCCGGTTCGGGCAAATGGTCATCTTGTCTATATCCATATCCTGTCTTTAGCGCCTGGTTGTTGGTTTGGGGGGGGGTTGTGTGTGTGTGTGTATGTGTGTGTTTAGGGGAGGGGGCTTTGGGCATTGCGAAAGAGATCTGTGACCTTCAGGCTGGGCCCATCCCACGCTTACATTCTTCGACTTGGAGATGTGTATTTGTTTTTGAAGATCCACGGAACCCACCTCCCTGTATCTTTGGAGGCTATGAAGCCAAGCTGTAGCAGGATATGGGTTTCTGTGGGCCGGGGAGACAGTGAAGGGGGAGAGAACCATGTTTCCAAGAGAAAGAAAATAAGGTAGAGCATTTCAAGACAGGCAGGAGAAAGTATGGCTCTGTAGATTGCAGGAAGTGGGAAATGGGAGCCAACCAGTTCCTACCATTAGGTTAAGATCTGGGTTTAAATGTCTACCCTACCCATACAATTTTATCTTTCACACTAACCTCACAGGATTATTGAGAACCTGAAAGGAGCTGCAGGGAAAACATGGGAAACTCTCTATGGCTGCCCATCCCAGACTGAATAACTCTTTGCCAAAAGGCTGGGCTGACCCCCATCCTGTTGTCTTTGCATAAGCAGGGGTAAACTTTATTCAGCCACTGACTGGCTGCTATGGGAGTGTGGTAATTTCTTACATTAATCTGCTTAGTTCTATTTGAATACTGTGATTTGTTTAATGTTAAATTTGTTTTAATGCACCCAAATGGGAATAGCTTGGGGGGGGGTAATAAAAACACTGAATCCCCTGTAAGAATTCTGCCCCTCCTGTGAAATTTCCTTGCATTGCAGAGAGAAAAAGAGACATTGACACACTTCTATCTGCTGTGTTTGTATCCCCTGCCCACCACTTTTCTTTGGATGCTTGCATTCGATTGCTAAATCTTCAAATGAAAGTTTAAGAGTTACTGCAATCCTAGAAATTTGGGGACTGAAGTAACATTTGGTGGTGGGGGGGAGAATTCTTATGGGAGGCAATGCCCTCATTTGGCTCCCCTTCCATATGGCTACATGTTTGGTAGTTGTTTTGTTCCTTCAAGTAATTTCGACTTATGGGCACCTTAAGGTGATCCTACCATAGGGTTTTCTTGGCAAGATTTACTCAGTGGGGTTTGCCATTGTCTTCCTGTGAGGCTGAGAGAGTGTGACTTATCCAAGGTCATCCAGTGGGTTTCCATGGTTGAGCAGGGATTTGAACCTTGGTCTCCAGAGTCATAGTTCCAACACTCAGACCACTACACCACACTGGCTCTCACATGCTTACTACAGTAGTTTTATTTTTTGAAATCCTGTTGAAAGTCCCACTTTTGAGAGGAAAGAAGAATATAAATAAAATCAATAAATAAGGCTTTTGTGTTTTATCTATGTAGGGAAAGGTTGGAGTGGGGAGTACTAAGGAGCTAAGCTCCCCCAGATTTTTCTGACAGGGGACAGGAATATAGGAAAGGGCAGAAGGAGTGAAGGAATGGAATATCCAGAAGAAAGGGATAGTTGATTATGGGATAGAGTGTTGATGATGATAGAATGGGTCTGGGTGGTGTTATTTGTCAATAAGTTGTCAGTCTGTTGTGTCAGCTGAAAATATATAATAACACATTACTTTTGGGTGTAATCTGACAGACAGATACTATGGAGTAAGTCCCATTAAAATCATGCATAGAATTGTGCTGTTAGTTTCCTTAGACTAGGGATGAGAATTGTGAGTCTTCCATATACTGTTGAACTGCAACTCCAAGCAACCAATGGTAGCTGTAGTTCCTCAACATCTTGAGGACCACACCATTTCCTCCCCTGATTTAGGCTGTGACTTGACTTCTGGTGGTTACAGCTGTCTAGGCAGTACCTGATATTGGTCTGATCCTAATTGTATTAAATTTCAGCCTCAGCACCTATTCAAGCTTAGTTGGAAATAAGTTTTGTTTTGTGTTTACTCCCAGGTAACTGAGAATAGGGCAGGAGCCTTTTCTGTGTGTATGTGCCTTCAAGTTGCCTGTCAACTTAATGGTGACTCCACAAATTTCATAGGGTTTTCTTAGGCAAGGAATACTCAGAGATGGTTTTACCAGTTTGTTTCTCTGAAATATAGCCTACAGCCCCTGGTATTCATTGGTGGTCTCTCATCCAAGTCCTAACCAGGGCTGGCCCTGCTTAGCTTCCTGGATCAGATGGGATTTGGTGCCTTACAGATATTTAGGCCAGGAACCTTTTAGGAGAGTATGTGCCTAATAGAGCATAATCTATAGCATTTAATTTTGAGTAAATAGATTTGACTTGCAAGACACTACCTGGGAATTTAGTTGCACAGAAATCTATGGGACTCTCCTTCATAGAATCATAGAGTTGGAACACAAGGACCATCCAGTCCAACCCCCTGCCATGCAGGAATACACAATGAAATCATTCCCTACAGATGGCCATCCAGCCTCTGTTGCAGATGTTTTGGCTGCAATGGATTCCTTTAAAGCCACTGTTTTTTTGAATGAGATGATAGAATGGAGGCCATTCCCTGTGCAGCTGTGACTGAGACTAGCAATGTTTTCCAGTGGAAGGGAAGTCAAGGGTGTGTGTTTGTGTTTGTAAAGATAACCACAAGGTGCTCCAGGCAGACTTCCTTGCTTGGCTTCCAGTAAAGCAACCTTTCTACCCTCTTCCACCCTAGATCTCCTGGATGATTTACCAGACAACCGGGAATGTGTCAACTGTGGCTCCATCCAGACCCCCCTGTGGAGAAAGGATGGTACTGGCAACTATCTCTGCAATGCCTGTGGGTTGTATACCAAGATGAATGGCCTCAGCAGACCCCTCATCAAACCCCAGAAGAGAGTGGTAAGTGTCAGGTGGTCAAGTGGGAGAGGAGTTGGAGAATATTCTTCCTATCCTGGAAATTCAGATATCCCCTTCTCTTTCTGTTTTAAAATGGTTTTGATATACCTTGTAGTACCACACAGAGCCCATAAAGACCCTTACATTAAGAACTATGACTTAATGTAAGTCTGTGCTTGGTTTCTTTGACTTGGGTATCTGCAATCTCATAGTACCCAACACAGAACTAATTTCCAGTCTCCTTTTCCCTAGTATTGAAATAGGAAGGGGCTTACTTGGAGTGTACATGGATAAGCCAAAGCTATGAAGTGCTTCGCATTGGCATGACCATGCCCAGTCAGGCTTACTTCTCAGTAAGTGTATGGGACAGTAGCCTATTCATACTTATTTGGGAGTAAGTCTAATTGAATATAAAGGGATTTATTTCCATGTAGTCATGTATAATATTGCATATTGAAAGCAACAAAAGGTCAGTGTGGTTAATTTTGGCCAGATCACCCTCTTAATTCCATGTGATTTAAACGGGAGGGAGTTATGAAATGGAAGGAACTAGAGGAAAAAATCTTAATGCACTGATTGCTGTGTTTGCCATGATAGCTACTGTATATCCTCAAAAAAGGGATTAGCATAGAGTTATGGATAATGAGGCATATAATTTTTATGATTAAACAGAGAAATCTTACAAAATGTGGACTCAGTCTAGGAAAATTAACACTTATTTGACAGATCCTCATGTACAAAAGACATAGTTCAATAAAAATGATCTTAAAAGAATATATTTAAAACATATAGAAATACATGTAATCTCTATAAGAATATATTGTGGATGCTCACTTTCTCACATGCTACACAAACCTCTTCCAAAATCACACACCACTTTTTAGATGTTATCCCAGAATCATTAAAACTGGGCAGTATCATGCTGAGTTTGGATGTTTGATTCAAGTGCCCAATCTGAACCTTGTAGCTAGCCATTTTAAGGACAGTAGAAATAATTAAAACAATACAGATAAGAACTGCAATGATCTATACACATGAACATCATACAGGTAACAATGAGTTTTATATCTGAAGAATATACTGGGATGCACCATTCTGTATCTCACATTAATTGGTCAGGATCCAAATTCCAAAGAGGCTATAGAGAAGTGAACTCAGTTTGACTTAATTCTAATATGATCTGTGTTGTCAGTGTACTAATTTTCTATACAGCCATGATCTTAAGACATAGCAATTTGGAAATTGGGGAGCCTGACTGAGTCTCATTTTAATTTTTTTGTGGGGGTTGTGGTATTGGGGAGCAGGGGAAGTGTCCTGGTTGGAGTTTGGTGCAGGTGGTTTTTGATTCCAGTAAAAGGAGGTAGCTGTGGTTAATAAGCATTCTTCGCCAGATCATAAGGGCTATAAACATGCTTGGTCTTAAAAAAAAAAAAATGAGATTCTCCCTCCCATCAAATGAGCCTTGAGATTTTTAGGGCTGGATTTTCAGGAATTCAAAGTATGTCTGTGTGCATTAGGATTAGAAACCACCAATTCCCTAGAATGAAGCAATCCATAAAATATTGCCTGAACATTCCTGACAGTTTCTATTTTGGCCCCATTTAAGTTTGTTGACCAGGAAGTAAGTAAATCCTAAATCTTGCCATTCTTTATGGAGGAATTTAAACTTAATAAAGCATAAATTTTGGAGTTCTTTTTAAAGTCATGTCTACAACAGGAATGATCATTTACTGAATGTGAATGTTAGATGAGAAATGCAGTAAATCAGTGTGGACAAATACAGACTTCATGTGGCATGGTGCTGGGATGAATGCAAATGCTCTTTATTTCTTTGCACCTTCCCTTGAGTTATTCCTTGGTTGGTGGAAGAAAAAGAGGCAAAGGAAAAGGGAGAAAGTTCTTTGCCTGCATGCAAAACATAGGTGGGGGGATGAGACCACAACCCCCAGACCCCCTCCCCGGGCATTATTTTGTAGAATGGTTTTATTTCAATAAAAAAAAATCCCTACCCCCCCATCCAATGACCACTCACAGTCCAAAAAAGAAGTTGTAGTCTACAAACTAAGATGTCATGCTCTACCTGTTTCTCCCTTAGGGGTTAATTCTGTGCTCCACCCAGAAAATCCTTCCTTCCAATCTCTGATTTGTGTCTCCCTTTTGTCCTCAAAGCGCCATCTTGTACCCAGAGACAATGCACTAGGTGGCTGGCTACCTAGGGGAAAAGAGAACTTGGCCAAAGGCCTCCTTTATCTTTCAGGATTTGTGACACTGAGGGATTTATGGCTGCTTCTGAGTCATGACCTCCTCAGGGCAGTGCCTACAAGTGTCCCCCTGCTGCTGGGGATATTCTCTGATGACAGAGGGAGGTACACAAGTATCACCCAGGACTAGGGCCTGATTGGAGATAAAGTATTTATTATACCGTCCAAATATATTCTTAGAAGGCAAAGCACAGACATCTATAACATGTACAAGATCTGCATGCTGATAAAATAAGTGATATTTTTATGGTCAGAACAGTGCTTGTTCAATTTAAATCCAAGCTGATAGCTGGGGTGTGCATGGTGGAAACTGATGGTGGGGGTTCTTTACTGAGTGCTTCTGGAGTAGGGTTGGCAATTAGGGAGTATGTCTTCTTTATTGTGACCCACATATATGGGATATTTTTTGGAAGTGATTATCCTTTTTCTGGCATTTGTGTGGGGAAAGACATGTTCCTTTTCCCCAATACAGGGTTTTGAACAACTGTAGTCTTAAATCATCTTCAGTTTTATTCTGCATCATCTGCTACTTTTTTAATTGTAGCTTTTTGCATCTTTATTTTATATTATTGTATACTAGCTGAAAACTGTTTTTTTCCACTCAAGTCAGCTTATCTGAAGGGCAAGATATACATTTATAAAACAATAACAGATAAATAGCACATTGTATTTGAACCCCACCACCACCACCTACATCCATTCCTGCAGCCGGTATATATTTATATGTCTATATGTTTTTTAAATACAGGAAACTGCATAAGAATTGATGAAGTCACTACTATAGTTACTGTTATTATTAGTCCTTTATAAGATCAGATGCCTTTATTGGTTTAACTACTGTACATTCACTTTGCCAGAATTTTAGTAGCATTCTTTTTTATCTGGGCTGTGTCACCTTCACAAGTCTGTTCAAGGGCAAACAAACAAATACCTCTAGAGAGACAATGAGCTTTTAAAAGTCTGCACTTCCCTCACTGAATCATCATTTCTTCAGGTTACCTACCATAAGGCAGAAGGCTTTTCAGTTAGCCATAGTGTGGGTTTCACAATCACTGTCTACCTAATTTCATTAAATAGGGCATAATCTCATTAGTAGAAATAAAGGGAATTGAGTGTTTTGCTAGGTTGTTACTTCTTAATGGTCCCCACATTTGCCTGCTTTGTCTATTCATGTTGTAGTCCTTTCATGTTTTGCATTTCAAATAAACCAGAGAGACATTGGATACATTATTTCACATCTGTGAAAAAGGGATGGCCATATATTTTTTTTAAAGGGTATGTTTGTTTGTTTGTTAAAAATCAAAAGTTAAAAAAAAAGATTTTCAAATGTTTTAAATCAACCCAGGACCCTGAGACTAGACTATAAAATGTATGTAAGCTTATACCAGTTTGGAAGTAAGCAACAAAGAACAAATAATCAACGAAACTCTTTTTAATAATGTTATAAATTACATTATAAATTATTAAATTGTATTATAAAATGTGCACCAGTCTGGACCAAATATCATGTACAGTTATCCACCAGCTTAAATTGGTTTAAAAAAATTTGAACAATACTTGGCTTCACTAGGTTTTCTTAATTTTTATTGGAAATATAGTAATATTTTAACTTTTATGCACATTACAGCAAAAACTGAGAGGAAGAGAAATTTAGTTGTGAACTGTTCCATTCCATAACTTCTATAACTTCTTGTAACTGATTGTTGCTGGCCTATGCCAATGAATTTCCATTTTACTGAATTTATATATAACCTGAACTTTCATGTTCTCTAACTGTCAGTTCTAAACATTCACAAGTAAGGAGCACATCTAGAAAATAATTTAATAAAAATAATTTAGGACTATATTAAATTGTGAAAGCTTGGGAAAATGGAAATATTCAGGAAAAAGTGAAAAAATAGATAATGGAATGTTTTATTTTAAAATGATAGATAAAATGTTTAGGACAAGATATTCACATATTTACTGTCCTAAATTAATTTCTAAAAACTATGTAAGAGGAAGGAAGACTCATAAAGTCCATGTGCAGTATCAGATCACTATAATTTCTTGTCTTGTGTTTCCTTTTCTCAATTCATTTTATGGAAATGAATGTGTTAGGTCTGCTTGAAACTATGAAGAACTAGTGGAGACAAAATAATTTTCTCTGTTTTACTGATGTTGATGTTTTGTTCTGTTTTGGGGAGGCAGGGAGATTGCTTGCTCCTCAAACTGGCAAAACCAACAACTGACATTTCAGGAATGTGTAGCGAAAAAATAAAAATAAAAATAAAAAATAAATAAATTCAATTTGTAATTACATTCTGAATAAACTAATTTTAATCAAACAGTTTAATTAAAGTAATTTTATTCAACTAGTGGTTTTATGAAAAACAAAGTTATACATAAGAAATTTACGTTCCTAAAATAATGTTATGTCTCTAAAGCCTTTATAGATTATAGCAAAGCCTTTGATTGTGTAGATCATTAAAAAACTATGGGTTGCTCTTAAAGCAATAGGTGTGCCACAGCCTTTGATGTACTCAGGACAAGAGGCTACCATCAGGACAGAATCGTGCGAAACCAAATGCTTTTACTTTGTGGTAATTTTCAAAGAAGTAGCCTTGTTAGTCTCTCACAGCATAAAAAGGAAGATGGAAGGGGGAGGAAATGTGACAGCCTCTTTAAGACGAACTTTTATATTTTCACATGAGCTTTTGTGGATATAAACCCACTTCTTTGGATGCAGTACAGAGTGATAATAAATGCTCAGGTATAAAGCATATTTACACAGTTGTGGGGGTGAGATAGAATGCAATAGGATCCAGATTTGATTTGCATCTTTCTAGATTTGCATCTTTCTAAATTTACACCTTTCTGGATCCTATTACATTCCATACTACACCCACCCACAGCTATGTAACTATGCTTTATACCTGAGCATTTCTTATCACTCTGTGCTGCATCCAAACAAGTGGGTTTATATCCATGAAAGCTCATGCTAAAATAAAAACCAGTTAGTCTTAAAGGTGCTACCGGATTTCTTTTTCTCCCCCCATTCCTTTCTCCTTTTTATGGAGAAATGGAATGGTTTCCAATTGGCAAGGAGGTCAGGCAAGGCTGCACTTTATCACCCTGTCTGTTTAACTTGTACACTGAAAATATCATATGTAAAGCAGGATTAGAGTTGGAGGAAGGAGGTGTGAAAACTGGAGGAAGAAACACAACAATTTAAGATATGCAGAGGACACCCTACTGTTAGCAGAAAATAGCAAAGACTTGGAACGATTACTGAAGAAAGTCAAGGAAGAAAGTGCAAAGGCAGGTTTATAGTTGAGTATTAAGAAAACAAAAATAATGACCACAGATGATATGTAACTTTATAGTAGACAACGAAAACATTGAAATAATCCAAGGTTTTCGATACCTTGGCTCAGTCATTAATAAGAATGGAGGCTGCAGTCAAGAAATCAGAAGAAGACAAGGACTAGGAAGGACAGCTATGAAAGAACTAGACAAGATCCTGAAGTGTCAAGCTGTGTCATTGAATACTAAAGTTAGGATTGTCCGACAGTGAAGAACACTGATAGGAGGGAAATCAACTCATTTTAAATGTGGTGCTGGAGAAGAGTTCTAGGGATACCATGGACTGCTAAAAAGATCAATATATGTGTCTTAGGACTTTTTCGGACAATGTAAAAATAACAGAAGCAGCGTCGTCAGGTTGCGACGCTGCAGCCCTAGAGGGCGTCAGTTTCGTACGACGCTCCTTCCCAGCGGTACTGTTGATCGTGAGTAAAATATGATGGTAGAAAGCAAAAATATCACATTCAAATATCCCAGTGGTACTGCAACAGTACCGCTGGGAAGGAGCGTCGTACGAAACTGACGCCCTCTTGCGCTGCAGCATCGCAACCTGGCGACGCTGCTTCCATTATTTTTACATTGTCCAAAAAAGTCCTTAGAGTAAATCAAGCCTGGACTCTCCTTAGAAGCCAAGATGACTAAACTGAGACTGTTATCATTTGGCCATATCATGAGAAGACATGACTCACTAAAAAGGACAATAAAATGCTTGGTAAGGTAGAAAGCAGTAGGAAAAGAGGAAGGCTGCATTACAAATGGATAGACTCAATCAAAGTCTGAAAGACCTGAGCAGGCCTGTGGATGATAAGGTGACTTGGAGATCTTTCACACATAGGGTTGCCATTTGTCGAAGTCAACTTGGCAGCAGTTAATAACAACAAAGTAACAGAATCATTTTCAATGGGGGTTTGATATTTCATGTCTCATTTTTCCCCCCAAAAAATCCATTTTTTTCCTGGGGGGAAAAATACTGAAAACTGCCCCGACCCTGCCTTCAAAATTCTAGAAATTTTACATTTCTACATTCAACAGTTTGTTCCTAAGTCATTTAGCACTTAATGTGAGTTCTACTGAAACCCTAAGAGAGTATGTGTATATATAATGATAGAGAGAGAAGAAAAGAGCACTGAGGATTTTAACAGTATTATCTTTGAAATCAAAAGAATAGTAATAAAACTAGATTGTTTAATAATTATCAGGACACTCTTGTGTACATCTATTAAGTTTTGCTGAATGTGAGTATAGAATTATAGGCACACTGACTCTAATGTTTTCTTGTGCTATTTTGAGTCAAAGATTTGCTAATACTGTATATGTTTAACTGAGAATGTGACTTGCATTTTTGTTATAAAACATGCACTTCTAATTAAGTGAAAAAAGATAAAAGAAACATTAGTCTGATTGTAAAACAATACAGTACTGGCAAGCACTATTTGTTTGTGTCAGTTGTCTCAAAGGAGCTCAGTTGTTAAGAACTATTCCAAGGAACACAACAAATAATTTTGCAAAAAGAAGTGTGGAACTTGAGCCAGTTCAAGTTTGCAAAACATTTTACAGTCTTGGATGAGAGGAATACAGCTCTCTGGAACCACTGCGTCTTTTCTTCTGTGCAAATGTGTTAACATTTGTTAAGTGATAGTTAATCACTGATCCCTTTTTTTAAAAGGCTGTAATACTTGTGCAAAACAACAGATTTATGATATAGCTGGAATTCATTGCCTGTGATTAATGTAAAAGAGATCAATTGCTACAGGAAATTTTATAACCCCTTCACCTTCACTTCACATCTTTATGGGGACTGGCTTCACTTATGATCTATGGGCTGCCGTTGTAAAGCTCTTTGTTGTAAGATTATTTCAGATGTACGGTTGCCTCATCTTGGCTCCAAACTCTGCTGAAGGGTGTCATAAATGACTTGTTTATAATATAGACCTTCTTGCTCTTCATGAGCTGCCCAACCCCTCCCCAGTGAAGGCCCAGTTCCACAATGCATCTTGGAAAAACCAATGGAGTGGATATTCCGAGGATTTCAAAACAATTGCGGGGAGCACTGGGCAGAATCTCCTGGATCTAGGATAGCTCTGAAGCAGGAATCCTACTATGCTAAGAAGTCAGAAGCTTGGGAGAAAGGGAGTCTGAAATGAATATAGGCTGAATGGCCAAGGGTCATTTGAAAGTATCTTCCTCGGGGTCCTATAATTTGCACTAGTTCCAGATGAAGTTGTATTTAGATGTCATTGAGAAAGTTAGTAATCTCTTAAGTGGAGACACATTTCTTTCCCATGGGGTGGTGGGTAGGAAATGTGAATCCAGCCCAGTGTTCTGAAGAATGCAATGCAACATAAACAAATGAATTAGTATTGTCTGTTACAACTGACACTGTGCGTGTAGGGTATCAAGCAAAATGCAGATGTGGGAAATCTACTAGACATTTCAGCCTTTAATCTTGTGTGCTTTTGAGATGACATCTCTTCTTTTCTGTCTGCTTCTCTCATCCCACCCCACACCCCATTTTTTTCTCATGGCCAGTATATTGGCATCAACATTCCTGCAGCTTCTACACTGGGGTGGGGATACACTATTCTTGTGTTCTGCTGTTATAATTCATTGATTATTTTTGCATTTCCTTCTGCTTGCCTCTAGCCTTCTCAGAGACGACTGGGTTTGTCCTGTGCTAACTGTCACACTACAACAACCACCCTCTGGCGTAGGAATGCAGAAGGAGAGCCCGTATGTAATGCCTGTGGCTTGTACATGAAACTTCATGGGGTAAGCAGCTATTTCCGTACTATCGAGGGTTATTTTGATCCTTGTCTGGTGCATGTTTAAGAAGCACTTTATCTTGTAGCCATCCTTGGAAGGAATGGGCATTAAGTTTCACAGGGGAGAAGACCCACATCCTGATTTACTAGAAAGAGAGACTGAGGCCTCATTTACATGGCAAAATAAGTCCATGAAGAATTTGCTAAGATTCCTAATAGTTCACACACATCACACCACAATATTACCTCATTCAGAAGTGGGGGAGCTCAAAAACTCAAAAGTAGCGTAATAAGGGCTTTCGCTACTTTCCCCGACTTTTTTGAAAAGTAGCACAACTTAGCGCACTATTGATTCTGTGAACTACCATTTTGCAAAAGTCTGTGTGAATTACCAGCAATCTTCCCGAAACAACAACAGCAGAGCTGACCTGTGATTGGTTGGACTGACCACAGAGGGGGTTGGACTGACCAGGGAGGGGATGAAGGAGCCTCAAATGAAAAGATTCAGCCTCTGTTGTTTCCAGCCATGGAAAAGATCCAGCCAGTGCTATCCCCATTCCAATCACCCAGCTGTCTGCCTCCCAACTTGCTTGGCTGCTGCGGCTGAAGAATCCCCAGTTAGCCTGTTCCCCTGTGTGTGTGTGTGTGTGTGTGTGTGAGAGAGAGAGAGAGAGAGAGAGAGAGATTGAGTAGCAATCTGCTTCTCCAGCTGTTCGCTCCCTCACACTCCTGTGATCGCGTGTGTGTGTGTGAGAGAGAGAGAGACAGACAGACAGACACAGAAAGAGAGAGTATGTGTGGTTGAGGGGAAGAAGGGCTTGATGGGGGGGTGGCTCCTTGGTGGCTGAAAGGCTGCCTCCTTTCTCCTACCCTTATCGCTTTCGGAAGAAGAGGGAGCATTCCTGCTAAGGCATGAAAACTAGCAGGCATTCCTCTGGTAATCAGAGGAGGGAAAGGTACCAACACTTGCTCTCTCTCTCTCTCTCTCTCTCTCTCTCTCTCTCTCTCTTTCCCTCCCTCCCTCCCTCTCAGCTTCCCCGGCATCTTCCCCAAGATATGCACCCCACCTCTGTCTGTGTGAGCTACATAGCAGAAAACTAAACAGATCAACCAATTTCACAGTAAATCATGTAAACTATGCAGCACTGGTGCGAAAATGCACTAAAGCACAAACTATTGCAATAAAAACTGCCGTGTAACTGAGCCCTGAGAGAAACACCATGAGGAAAAACCAGCTAGTAAATGATAGGGGAAGATATCAACAGAAAAATCAATAATACTGAATGATATCACAACCTCTTACTTTTAATGTCCTAGTTAAATATTGAAGTAATTGATTACTGCTACTGGCAGGCCTTTGGTATTTGAAACTATTGGAGGAAAGAACAGTCTTCACCTAGAAGCTTTAGTTGCCAGTTACTTGACAAATTCTAACCATGAACATTTTTTCTATCAAGAGCCCACAAATGAGACATGCCAAAAAGTGAACATAGTTTTCAAGTTTGCTGGTCCTGCTTGTATCCTATGCTGACAGCAATGGCTCAGGAGCAAATATACCTGAATAATTAGTAGAAAGGTCTGTGTTTCTGCTCCCACCTATGTGGAATTCCCAAAGATTAAATCTGTTAATAGAACAAATTGCCTATTAAGCTGATGGGATGTAGCTAGATTGAGCCTAGCACCACTTCCTCAACCCCTACTCAAAAGGCAATCAGCATTTTCCAAGTCTACAGCATTTTATTTATTTAATTTATTTCTTGCCTCTCTTCTGACTTCAGACACCAGACAGCTTACAACAAAGTTAAAAACAAAACAAAAAAAGTTAAAAGCACAATTAAACAAGCTATCATATTCAAATAAGATGATTTTTTTTAAGTATGAAATCATTTCAAAACTTTACATTAAAGGGGAAAATAGAGCAGCCCTCAAACAATTCATCGTCAAATGCCTGTTTAAAGAAATAGGTCTTTACCTGTCAGCAGGAGAGCAGTGAGGGGACCAGCATAGCCTCCTTTGGAAGGGGATTCCACAACCTGGGAGCAGCCATTAAGAAGGCCCTCTCCCACGTCTTCACCTATATGTGACAGGGGCGGGACTGAGATAAATTCTTAAGTATGCAGATTGTGGGAGTCAGGTCCTCTGTGTCTACAAAGTTCTGGGATTACATGGTATTAACTTCAGTGGAGGGCACAGCTTCACATGTAGAAAACATACATTGTATGTAGTAGGATTAACGTGCACTGACTCTGATTGCTATACAATCTTTTAAAGATAATCATGCAATCAGATGTAAAGGTCTCGCTTCTGTGCCCATAAGGCCGTAGGACTGGAGTAACAAAATAAGTGAAATTTTGTGCAGGTGGTGGCTATGTATTAAATTGTGTGTGTGTGTGAGAGAGAGAGAGAGAGAGAGAGAGAGAGAGAGAGATTGAGAGAGAGAGAGAGAGAGGGAGAGAATATGTGAATATGTCTATATCAGGCAGGGAAGTAAAAAAAGGTGGGTTATTTGTCCATTTTTAGAGTTCTGCCAGCTCATACTAACCAGGTAAAAGATGGGGGAGGAATCATCTGTTCCTTTCTGCCCAGTGGCTCTTTTTGCTCTTCACACTGGAATCAAGGCAGGGAACTAACTAAACCAGTCCCAGGCCTAATCCTTGGGGGCAACAGAGGATATTTTGGATCCAGCAGTCTCACACTGCCATTGCCTTACTCCTGAAATGCCTCATTCTGGAGCCTACTGCTGGCAGAAACATGGTTGGCAATAGACTGTCACCCATGGAGATTCCATTGGTGTTACTAAAGCTTCTGAGACAGAATTGGCTCCTGCATCCAAATCCCCAAAACCAGAGGATGGGGGTAAGGGGTAGGATGCTTTGGCCCAATGTACACTCCAACTTTCCCTACATGGCAGGCACAGTCCCAATTCATCCTCTATCATCTCACTTTCTCAACTACTTTTAAAATGACCCTGTCACTTTCCTCCTTTGTCCTCACCTTACTTCTGTTGCTGCAAGCCAAGTTCAAAGTACATAAGTAGATTGCACTAAATTAACCCAGCAGTGGGAAGAGTAGAATAGAGGAGGAGGCAGAAACTTTGTCCTTCCCAATAGGCTCAGGCAAAAGCAAACAGCAGCAACTTCTTCTCACTTGTATGTTCCTCATTAATAACTAGTCCCCCATTAATAATTTTTGCCATTTTGACCACACTCCTGATGGTGGTGCTTTGTGTTTTCATCTGTCAAATGTGAGAGGGTACGCAACACATTTTTGCTTCTAGTGGGATGGATCTAATGTAGGCAAATAAATTTCCTAAGAGGAAGCTGTTTCTGATTTTTAATGTCTTTGGTATTCCCTTTTAGGTGCCTCGACCCCTTGCTATGAAAAAGGAGGGAATTCAAACCAGGAAACGCAAACCAAAGAACCTGTCTAAGATAAAGTCATGCTCAGGTAAATACAATGAGAGTTGGTGGAGGGGCAGAGATTTGGCCATTCAGAGAACACACAGTTCTAACTGGTTGTGCTACTGTCGCAGGTAATAATAGCAATAATGCCGTCCCTATGACTCCAACTTCCACGTCTTCTACGAACTCAGATGACTGTAGAAAAAATGCTTCCCCTAGCACACAACCCACAGCCTCAGGGGTAAGTGATAAAACAGTATCCATAATTGTACACACATAGATTTCCGCAGCGTCTGTTATCTCAATTTTTTTTATCTTATCTAGTAGAACAGTAATCAAAATAAACTTTTCAGTTTGTTAGCTGATACTGGAGTGGAAATTTCACAGGAAATTGCCTATAAATGCAAACAGAATGTAAAATGAAAGCACTTTGCAAACATCTTTGGTAAGAGATATAGATATAGATATATAGATGTAGATACCGATGACTTTTTTCTTATTTATACTGTGCTGTACTATGTATTCTGTTGTGCTCTGATGTATACGAAGTATTGGCCCTGATCCAAAGTGGGTGATCCATAAGCTAAGCAAATTTCACTGTGCAGCACACACTCTTAACACATGCTATATGGGCAAAATCCTCTAACTTTAGGAGCTACACTAGCTGGGGAGATACAGAGATATTATTATGTTTATTAATAATTATCTCTGTGTTTGTTTTATTTATATCCCACCTTTCTCCCAACGTGAAACACTAGGAGGCTTACAAGACTAAAACAAGATGAAACTTTTAAAAAAATCCTTGATGATAAACAATTTAAAACACAGTTAAACAAGCTATCCAATAAAATGTCATTAATTTTAACCAGTATAACATTATTTTAACATATAACAATACAGATGCAGTGCAGATTTGCTGCAACCATTTAATCATCCAATGCCTTTTAAAACAAAAAAAAGCCTTTACTTGCTGGTGAAAAGAGTGAAAAGAGGAGTGGCATAACCTTCCATGGAAGGAAATTCCATAGCTTGGGAGCAGCCAATGACAAGGCTCTGTCCTCAGCAGACAAGAATGTGACGGTGGTGGGGCCAAGAGAAAGATATAGCAGTGTATTGTAACTGTACCCATGGAATACCTCCCTCCCAGCATCATTCCCTGTGCTAATATGGAAGAAAGGTGAATGAGCATAAAAGAAAGAGTACAGGTCAGCTCTCCTACCCTCTGTCCATGGGCATTCGGCTCCTGGATTTATCATGGATACTAGAAACCGTGGATAATAGTGAATCCTATTAAAATAATGGACTTACAGTACAAACATACCATAGAGTTGCATTGGAGGACCTATTGGTTCCTAGAGAGGACACCTCTTTAGGTATTTTCCAGCCTATGGTATGCCTCCCTATATTTTCAGCCATGGATAACTGAAACTGCAGATACTGGTTTTGTGGATACGGGTGGGTGGGGAAGACCTGTATATATTTCATTTTAACATCTAGTACAATACATAGCTCTGTTATACTATTGTTTGTTGCCTTCATTGTTGATCATGTTCATTATTCATGAGAATCAGGATGGCCCTTTGCATGTTCTACTTATCTAAGGCAAGTATGTGCCTTTCAATCTGCTCCAGCCACAAACTTGAGGAAGAAATGGGGGAGAAGTCTTCCCTTCCCCTCCAGTGCCTCTGAGGGAAGGTTTAATGGATGGTGTAATTGTGTTGTCATTGTTGTTGTTGTTGTTTTAAATCTTGAGTTAAGTCTTAGGCAGGGCTGGTTTAAGGAATTTGCCCCCCCCCCCAACGCCTTATTTTGTGGGCCCCACATGTTTATCTCTGGTCAATCTAACCTAACCTAACCTATTGACAGTATGGGATATTCAGATTATTACTATGGTAATAATGTTTTCGCAGGAGGACGGTTACAAAGCCCCCCCCCCCACAATGACGGGCCCTCCTGCGGTTTGCAGGGGCTGTGGGGCTCTTAAACCGGCCCTGACCGGGTAGGCACAGGCGGTGGAGGGAGGGAGGCACTGGCAGCAGCCCTATGGCCACCAGGGCCACCACCACCAGCAGCGGCAGGGGGGCGGGCAAGGCGCTGACAGGAGGGGCTGCCCAGTACCCTCCGATAAAGGGGATCCTCTCTCAGCAGCATAGAAGGGAGAGCGGGAGAGGGGGCTGCCTGGGGCCCAAACCAGAGGGCTCTGCAGAGGAGGGAAGGGCCAGGGACAAGGCCAAGGCCAGGGCCGGATGGGAGACCCAGGAAGTGGTGGCATCCCTCCTCCTGTGGGCCCGGAGCCAATGCCGCTTCCCAGGCGCAGCAACTCACCATGGCCGGGTCCCCCTTGGCGGGCCTCCCTGGTGCCTCCGCCTCCGCCTGGCTGGCTGGCCGCTCCGAGGTGCTGCTGCGGCTGCTGCAAAGGACGAGGAGGGGGAGGCAGTGGCTGCCGTGCCATGCAGGGAGCCACGTCCGGAAGCAGCGTCGGGGAAGCAGCGCCGGCAGGGTGGGTGGGCAGGCTTGCGGGGCTGGAGGGCTGGCTCCACGGGCAGGCGAGGCCAGCTGGGCTGGGCCCCCCACTGTGGCTGCCCCCCCTGCTGATGCAGATTTGGCAGTAATGGTTAAACCGGCCCTGGTCTTAGGTGTTCGTGGCAACAAAAGATATTTAAAGGGGGTCCCTGGTAAAGAACAGGTTAAGAACCACTGATCTACAGCAACCATTAAAACAACACATAATCATGTGGCATGATAAAAATTCATCAAATTTGTTATTTGGCATAAGCTATCATGGACTGCAGCCCACTTCATCCAATGCATAATGAGGTGGGCTGTAGTGCGATGAAAAAGCTTGTGCTAAATATAATCTTGAAAGTCTTTACGTTGTCTTAAGACTATTTCTTGTTATTTCTTGCAAAAGACTTTTAACTGTCTTGGCATTTTTGCTATGGAAACATCCCTTTAGCAGGCTTAAATCCCTTGCAGATTCAATATGCTTTGTCTCAGGACTATATCAGATACATGAAAAAGTGCATCATAAGAATGAGACGAGAACACAAATGGGTAAAATTATCAGATGAAGTCATCCTTCAGCCGTTCTGGGGGTGTAGCGCAGGTGTGAATATGGCTTGATGGCTTAGCCCATCAATAAAAGAGTGATGCCTCATCCATATCAGCGTTACACCCTGGGAATGACCGAGGACGCAGCCCTTTGCGTTCTCATCCCATCCTTATGATGTGATTTGGGACATGGTTTTGTGCCGTGTTTCCCCACATCTGATAAAGTCCTCAATGTGGGCAGTTGCTGTTTATCTTGTGTATGTGTTTCCTCTTGTGGCATCCATGAAATCATAGAGTAAAATTAGTAGAATTTAATTCTGAGCCATTGTGTTCAGGATCAGATATAAGGTCGTATCTCTAAGCATTTGACTGATTTCCACTGGAAGGAACATGGCATGGAGACTTTTGGTCCTTTCATTCAGCACCATAGGTAGTCTAGTTTTGAATTGGAATTTGCACAAGACATTTTGCTGCTTGAAGCAGAGCAGTAAATGGTGCCACACTCCCCCTCCTATAATCCCACAGGCTTCATACTTCCAGTCAGTAAAAATGCAGTAATAAGAAATGTTACCACTTTTTGGAATGCTCAGAATCTGCTGCCTAAGGCAGCTCCCTCAGTCTGCCTAATGGTAGTAGGGACAGCCCTGTATTCACCAGGAGGTTATTGGAGGGAAATATGTGTCTACAAATATGTGTTGGGGAGCCTCAGATTTCCCATCATGTGTCCACCTGCACATGTCTGAGGTTTTCTCATATTTATCCCATCATATACCAACCAAATGTTGTATTTTCACTACTGAATCAAGTGAAAATGTACTATCTTGTACTACTATCTTGTACTATCTTGTACTATGATAGTTACTCATGTACTATCTTGAAAGTTTACATCAAGCATTTAAACAGGCACATAGGATATGTGCCCACCATTAGAGCAGCCTTTACCATACTGATGTTGTCCAGATGTGTTGAGCTACAAGTCTCAACATCCCCAGAAAGCATGGAATAGTGGGAGTTGCCAGTCAACAGATCTGAAGGAGGCATCAGGCTGTCAAAGGGGGCTCTAAACCAACTTCTACCTTTAGCAAAATGCAAATAAGGGAGATAACATTGAAACTCTATGGCAAAATAGCTGAGAAAGGATTGTTCTCAAGGCTGTAGAACAGAAAGAATGAAAACAAGGAACATCATCAAGGTTGCTGAAAGGATGTATATGCACAACACAAGATTTTAAAAGATAATAGTTTTTCTAATAAATAAATAAATACATCTAAACAATGTTGGTAAAAGGAGACCTGGACAGTAACTAAGATAAAAGGAATTTGAAACTTTTGTCAGAGGAATAAGGAACAATTGCAGGACATTTTCTGAGGTAATAGAAGCAACAGAACATGTTATGATTTCTTCAGAGAGCTCAGAAGTTACTTTTTTGGACTACAATTGCCTGAATTCCCCACTCAGCCAATTAACCATGTTGGCTGGGGGATTCTGGTAGACCACAAAATAACATTTCAATATTCTGCTTAGGCAGAAAGCATCCAAAGTATGATGATACTAGATATCAATCACAAGTACACAGTATTAAAAACACACTTATGCAACGTCTGTTACTTTTTCCATATGTTACACAGTTTCTGCAGGAAACACAAATGTCACTCTGGGGTTTCCCACAGCAATCGTTGCATTATCCAAACTCACATTATTTGCTAATACAGTTGTCCCTTCATATTCACTGGGGTTTGGTTCCAGGACCCCCGTGGATACTAAAATCCATGAATATTCAAGGCCCATTATATGCAATGGCATAGCAAAATGGTGTCCCTTATATAAGATGGCAAAATCAAGGTTTGCTTTTTGGATTATTATTTTTTTAATAATATTTTCAAGCCATGAATACTTAAATTCATGGATACCAAATCTGTGGATACGGAGGGACAACTGTACACTTTGTGTGAAAATAAGCTAATGCAGTCATACAACAGCAGTTGGCAGGGGTTGTTAGATAGGGAAGGGAGTTCTTCCACAGAAAATGTGGGTGTTGGGATTGTGTAGAAGAACCAGTGCAGATACAGCTCACAACCTGAAAACTGTGTGTGTTTCTAACTGAGTTTTGTTACCAGTGCTGGGTTTACAGCTTAGAATGTTTTACTTTTGGCTATTCTGAGAGATTCTGGAAGCTGGAGGCTAGCAAGTAACCCTTCAAAACTCTCTGTGATTGCATTTTAAACAGCATCTGGTTTCAGTTTTTATAACTGGTTAAGAGCATCGGGCTAACTGTGCTGGATCAGAGCAAAGACCCATCTAGTCCTGCAGTCTGTTCTCACAGTGGCCAGTCAGTTGTCAATAGAAAGTCCACAAGCAGAACCTAATAGCATCTTCATATTCCCTAGTAGCTGAAATACAGAAGCATACTGCATCTGGTTGTTGCTGTTGTGCGCCTTCAAGTCCTTCCAACTTATGGCGGCCCTAGGGAGAAACTATCACTGGCTTTTCTGGCAAAGATTTCTTCAGAGGGGCTTGCCTTTGCCTTCATCTGAGGCTGAGAGAGTGTGACTTGACCAAGGTCCCCCATTAGGTTTTTATGGCTGAGCAGTGATACAAACCCTGGTTTCCAGAGTTGTAGTTCAGTGCTCAAACCACTATACCATGCTGGTACTGGAGGTAAAATATAGCCATAAATCTGCCCATTCTTCCTTTAAATCCATCCAAGGCAGCCATCACTATACAGTTGGCCCTTTTACTGGGGTTAGGGGTAGAGGACCCCCCACAAAAAAGGGGAAAACCTCAAATATAGGCCTACTTTTTTTTTTAATTACCTAAGGGAACACTTTTCCAGGTATTCCGCTGGAAGTTGGTTATAAAATTGTGCTGGGGGACCTACAAATACTTAGAGAAGTGCTTTCTCTGGAATCCTCTAGATCTTCCAGCACGACCTCCAGCAGAAACATACCACAGAATCACCCTGGAGGACCTAGAAAATGCCTAGGGGAAACATACAGTAGCACCCCTGTATCCACAGGGGATTGGTTCTGCCCCCCCCCCCCCGCGGCTACCAAAATCTGTGGATAACAGTGAACACCGAACTTCCCTCCCCCATCCACCCCCTGCCACCACACTCCTGGACACACAAACCCCCGCCCGGGGAAGAGAGAAAGGAGGCAAGCTTTCCTCCTCCCTCCCTTCCCCATCTTCCCACTGCTGCCACCTGCAGTGGACCCCCCCCCCATGGGGAAAGGAGAAGGAAGGTGAGCTCTCCTCCTCCCTCGCTCCCCCATCCATCCCCCCACCATTGCCAACCACGGATAATTGAATCAGCAGGTGGTGAATCTGGATACGGGGGTTCTACAGTCTTTAGTAATCTGCCAATAATCAAATCCGCAAATGCTTAACCCACAAATGTGGAGGGATGACTATATATGGCAAAGGTAAATTATGTATAGCTTGCTTATGTGCTGTGTGAAGAAGTATTTGTTTTCATTGTATTTTAATTTTTAATAGCTTTAATTATCTTTGTAGGCCAGCTGGGACAATTTGCTTGGAAAGTCAGCTACACACACACACATCATCATCATTATTATTTTTAAAAGAAAATGAGGTTGGTGCTCTAATGCCAATGGGGGTGATGAGTCCACTCTGGGTTTTATTCTGAATATTAAAGATTTCCAGTGTGTTGAACAGTTTGGGGATAGGCTCAGCACCACAGGTCCTTAAAAGTTCAAACTAAAACCAAGAGCAGATTTACCATCCCAGTGAAATGGAAGCTTTCTGCCACCAACCTTTCCTTGATATCTGCACACCTGCCTGACTCCTCCACCAGTATTTGTACAGGTGGCCATCTCTGCACCTCAGACTACTGCATACAGTATTCAGTTAAAGTGTGAATGAGGAGCTAGCTGGCTTTACTAGAGTTCTGAAAAGTAATTATAGATTATAACTCTCCAGAATCTCCAGCCAGGATGCTCCATACTTCTTAGCTTGCTTTCATTGCCACATCACACATATAAGGCCATAGATGCTAATATTTTTTCACTTGCTACCTCTCGGTTTATTAAGCCTCTGCCTTTCATTTACTATGGGATGTTTTATTGCCTTTATGTAGTTCCATTCCCTTTGTAGGTTAATCTGAAGCTGAACTTAAATATTCTTTCAACAACTCATTTTCTGAGACTCCTTAAATATTTTTAAAAGACAGTGAAGGCCAAGCAAAGGTATTTTGGCACTAGAGATGGAGCAGCAAATGCCCCCACTAGTCAAGGTGCACAGTACCCAAGGCCAGACCAATTGTTTTGGAATCTTAGACAGAAAAACACCACAAGCATGCCTCCTTCTCCATGGCTATAAAAACAGAACATTAATAAACAAAATAACTGTTGTTTAAATCAAGCAATTTCAAAATTTTGAATTTTAATTAAAGTTCAAATGAAAGCTTAATTTACACAATGAAATCTTAACTTACATAAAAATGTGTCATTACAAGTTTGAAAGGATTTTATTTTTATGCACTTTCTGTTAAGATTTCATTGGAACTTGGGTGCGGGAGGAATTGCCTGAGACTCGGCTCTGTGTTCCAGAGTGATTTATCTCTGCTTTTTGTTTTTTAAAGGAATTAAGTTTAATGTGTTTGAAGCATTGCCTGAGTCCCCAGTCCAGGAAAGCTGTGTGATAAGTCCTAAGTCACCCAGCTTTCCCTATTTCCTTGCCTTTTTAGAAATACTTTAAATGGATTATTTGAGTACGTTTGGTATCTTGTCTTGAATTGCATTTTAACATTTTATGTTAGGGGGCTTGTAGACTCTAGCATGGAAAGACAGGGGGCAGTTTTCAATTTCCCTTCCCCTGTATCGCAAGGCGCTACATGGTCATGTTAATCTGAAACTCATGTAAAACCAAGTTTCAATTTTGACTGGTGTCTGGCTAGTTTTTGGTGGGGTTCGAGGTTTTGGAGGTAAGAGAAGCATTATAGCCACATTTTACAATGTTTTTTGACCTGTCAAATCTTCCCTCATTTTTTACAAAAACATTTTTTGGTGGGGGAGAGGTCTGAAGCAGAGGTGTAGCTGTGAGGAAGCAAACTGAGGTCATTGTCCCAAGGAAGAATTCTGCCCCCCCCCCCAATGAAATTTTTCTCAGTTCCCAACTTTTTAGCATTTTGAAAATCATTCACACCAAAAACTCTTAAGCTTGTTGTGTTTGCATTCCCTTGGTAACTTTGGCTGCCTCCTTTTTCTCTGGATGCTAAACTGTACAGGGTGTACCAAAAGTCATGCCCCATAGGCAATTTATTATATAAATTAAATTAAATGTTCAAATTGGCTGCCATTTTCTTCTAAATACTTTCTTACTCAGATGACATGTGACCTTTGAACATTCCTGAGTCAAATAACATTTTCTCTGATGTTTGGAAATTCTAATGTAATGAAGGAAAATTTTATGGGGGTGGGGAACGACAATGCCCTCATTTTGCCCCCCCCTTGTAGCTACACCCCTGGTCTGAGGCCATTGGGGCTGTCCCTGGGCTGTTGTGGGGGCCACCAAACTTTGCCCAACCCTGCAATTGGTTACCTTATATTAGACAGAGGGGGGGAAGGGAGATTTCAGTGTATTAGACACAGAAATTGAGAGAGCTGGCCAGGTCATAATCCAGAGTTCCTCCTATAGTTTTAGATTTGCTACTTGATTGAGAGATGAAGCTCCTTGTCTCACCTACTTCTCCCCTGATCCCTTTGACTGTCTTTCACTCCCACCTGCCAAATAGAGCAATAGCCCCAAGGTGTAAGTTGAAGAGAACGTAAGAAGAGGGAACCATAATCAGGGCCGGTTTAAGGAATTTTGGGGCCCCCTGCAGTGCTTTATTTTGGGGGCCCCATATGTTTATCTCAGGTCAATGTAACCTAACCTATTCACCGTACAGGATGTTCAGATCACAGTAGGGCCCCCGTATCCATGGATTCATTATCCATGGGACACAGAACAGCACACCTACCTTAGAGTCTTCCTAGTAAATGTGTCCTCCCTAGTGGTTTTCTAGGCCCTCCAAGGCAACTCTATGGTATTTTAAACCAGAAGTACCATTTTTTTCAATGGTGTTCACTATTATTCATGGTTTTCAGAATCCACCCCCCCGAACCAATCCCCAGTGGATAAGAGGGGCCTACTGTATTACATAATTTGACACCAATAATTTAGTTTAAAAACTATATTATAGGCACTAACATAATATTTTTAGTTTATTAGCAATTAATGTAATGATGCAGATTTCCTCAAAGAAAAGAAAGAGTGGACTACAAGCTAAACATGAGTTAGCAGTGTGATGCAGCAGCAAAAAATGCCAATGCAATTCTAGGCTGCATTAATAGTGTCTAGATCAAGGGAAGTAATAGTATCACTCCATTCTGCTTTGGTCAGACCTCACCTGGAATATTGTTTCCAGTTCTGGGCACAACAATTCAAGAAAGATACCAAGAAGGATGTTGGGAGGTCTGGAAGCCATTATGCCCTATGAGGAACGGCTTAGGGAGCTGGGCATGTTTAGCCCAGAGAAGAGAAAGTTAGGAGGGGACATGATAGCCATGTTTAAATATTTGAAGGGGTGTCATACTGAGGAAGGAGCAAGCTTGTTTTCTGCTGCTCCAGAGACTAGGACACGGAGCAATGGACTCAAACTATAGGAAAAGAGATTCTACCTAAACATTAGGAAGAAGTTCCTGACAGTAAGAGCTGTAAGGCAGTGGAATACTCTGCTGCCTGGGAGTGTGGTGCACTCACCTTCTTTGGAGGTTTTTAAGGAGAGGTTGGATGGGCATTTGTCAGGAATGCTTGGATTGTGTGTTCCTGCAGGGCAGAAGCCAATCGGATGGGATGGCTGTTGGGGTCCCTTCCAGCCCTATGATTCTAGGCTGCATTCAGAGCCTGGGAAAGTTACTCTTGGATTACACCTCCCAGAATCCCCCTGCCAGCACCCTTCTCAAGATCTGGTTGCATTGTTCCTTTTCCAGCATTCTCTAGCCCAGTGGTTCTTAACTTGGGGTCCGCAATGTCCTCACAGGGGGTCCACAAAGGCTTGAAGACTGCTTGGCCCACCTCCTCCCTGTAATGGAGTAGCCATGTGACAGGAACCAAGGCAAAGTCTGGCTGGCTTGGCCTGCACATTGCCATTCAATCCACTCCAGCCACAAACTTGCAGGAAGAAGCAAGAGTGTCTCTGAGGGAAAGTTTAATGGATGGTGTAATTGTATTGTTGTTGTTGTTAGCTATTATTATTAGGGTTTTAAATCTTCAGTTAAGTCTTGGGGCAACAAAAGATATTTAAAGGGGGTCCCTGGTAAAGAAAAGGTTAAGATCCACTGCTCTAGGCCAATGCCTCTCACATAACACTACTGGATATTGGTGTTTTAGTGACAACAATAAAACCATTGTTCCCAGTAATATTACTCCAAATTTTAATTTATATTCTTTATACAGTATTCTTCTGTTAAAAGAGTTAAGAGTGTTGTAAAAGTTTCAGCATTGCACTATGACTATGGAGACCAGGGTTTGAATCCTTACTCAGCCATGAATACCCCACTGGCTGACCTTGGGCAAGTCACATTCTCTCAGCCTCAAAGGAAGGCAAAGGCACACACCCTTTGAACAAACCTTGCCTAGAAAACCCCATGGTAGGTTTGCCTTAGCCAGAAATGACTTGAAGGCACATAGGCAAACACACACAAATGCAGGCTGAACTCAGTTGGCAAGGGAAGGGAAGGGAAGGGAAGGGAAAGAAAGAAAGAAAGAAAGGAGCCCTTTCCGAGACAACCCTCAAATTCCCTGTCTCTCTCATAAACACACACTCACCGTCTCCACGGTAGCAGCAAACTCCCTCCAGCTTCTGCCACAGAGGGCTGCTGTTTCTTTCACTTTCTCTTTAGTTTTGGAGACATTTTTTTGGAGGAGGGCGGGAATGTGGTGGAGTCTCCTTCTTTAGAGGTTTTTAAACAGAGGCTGGATAGCCATCTGTCTTGACTCCAGCAACAAGTTAAAAAGTAAAATAACCACCCCACTGTGCATGGCAGCCCCCCCCAAGATCCCCGTGGCCCCCTGAAGACAGTCACTCACTCACACGACCAGCTGCTCTGCCTTTCCTCCTTCACAGCAATGCAGCCAGGGACTGTCTCCAAATTACAACTTCACAAGAGCAAACCCTTTCTCTATCTCCCGCTGTAGCTCAGTGCTATTGCCATGCCCTGCCTGAGGAGGGAGGGGGAAGGGGCTCCAAAGGAGCGGAGGAGCCGGCTGCTGTCTCCTGGCTGTCTCCTTCATCAGATAAGGGCAACACTCACCAGGGGGCCCCCTTCACCCCCGAGGCCCCCCGCCAATGCGGATCTGGCAGACAGGTTAAACCGGCCCTGACCATAATGGTGAAATGTAACTGTTTGGACAACAACATTTAGAATGCCCCAGCCAGGATAGCCATGGGGATGCTGGAAGATGAAATCAACAAAATAACTTGTTTACAGGCTCTAGCTGGAAAAGTAGGCAGAAGAACCAAATTGGCTTGGTTCACAGAGTCCCATTTTGGTTTATCATGAAGTAGCTCTCTTTGGGTGAGTTAGCCCTACCTTTGCTCTTGCGTGGCTATTCCTGCTAGTAGGACTGGCTAAGCAAACCAGATATGGTGGTTTAGCATGTCATCCAAACTTGGGACCCAGACTTGTTGCTCCCTAAATTAAGAACAAACCCTGATTTGTAATTCTGGCTTGTAAAGGGACCAGTAAGTTCAGAAGTCTGGTATACTCTTCTGCCTGAATGTTGCCTTATCTCCTCAGTCAGTGGTGGCATACATTTCAGAGATTTAAACTGGGGTATGTCTGGCCAATCAACATCAGAAGGTGGTCAAAGTGGTAAAAGTTATTAGTGAGGAAGAACAGATAAACTAGAAGAGGCTGCAGCAGTTTGCTTTTGCCTGAGTCTACTGGGAAGGGGAAGATGAGTGCAAACCACTCTGAACTCAGTTTTGCAGCAGTTGAAGAAAGCTGAGGACAAAGGGAAAAAGTGGAGGGAGGAGAGTGAAATCAGGACATTTTAAAAGCAGATGAAGAGGTGAGATGGAGAATTAATTGGGACTGTCCCTGCCAAATTAGGACAGTTGGAGGAGGGTATTTGATGGGCGGGTTGGTGGTTGTTTGTTTGTTTACCATTACAATAGATGGAAATCTGTGGGTTGTGGCCTGTAGAGTTTGACAAATGATTGCTACTGAAATTTTAGAGAAGTGTTGTAGGGAATTTAAGAGGTAAGATGTACTGAGGGGCTATCTGACTTCCTTTCTTGTTGTATGTTGCAGAGTTGTGTTTCAGAATGGTGATGGTGTATGGGATCCAGCCCTCCCTTTGCCTGTCCTATCAGAATAAAGTGTTACCTTTCCAAGAAGCACTTTGTTTCTTCAGTGAAAGTCTGAGGAGTTTTTTTTGGGGGGGGGGTTGTAATAGAAAGTGGGGAGGATAGATTCAAGTAGACCCACATGTCTCATTTCCAGTAGGAGACATTTTCAAGGCTTATGCTACATTGAAACAAGGCCTTCGGACTAGCAATTCTATTTCCTGTTGTTGAGAATGTCAAAGTTGTAGTAACTAAGTAATTTAGTTGTAGTAACTAAGAATGAAAAAAAAATGCACATATGCCTTTTGTGCCTTATTGCTGCTGTTGCTTCAGCTATTCTTGGTGCAAAATGTACCCTGTGCATGCTTAAGTGTGCCCTGTTGTTGTTGCTTCAGCTATCAGTATTCTCAGCCCTGGCACTGAAACTAATTTCTTAAGCTAATCCTGGTTGATTCAAATTAAGCTCCAATTGATCCTCACTCACTTGGCAGCCATAAAATATATCCTGCAGGTTAACTGTTTTTAATTTAATTTAAAATTATTAAATTAAATTAATTTGAAAGTACTGTGATCATTCATAAAGACTGGATCTAGCAGGTACACATTTACTACAGCAATCAAGCTGTTTTTCCACTCAGTTTTCTTATCTCTTGTCACAAGGTCAGCTCCTGGAATTTGCACTGATACTGTTTTGAATATCCACCAGAGTTTGTCATGTAGCCCAGGCCCCTTGTCTGTCACACACAGCTGTGCTCTGAGCTGTGGGCCATGCCAGTGATAAAAGTCACATATTTGTCTTGAGCCTAAAATAGGATTTGATGTTAGATCATACTTTCTGGCTTTTTTTTTTTTAATTGCCATTTCTAATTTTTATTTTTAGAAGAACAAGATTTAGGCAGTATAAAGGGAATTTTAGCAACATGAAAATCCTCCTTGCCATGACAGTTTCCAGAGTGGTAGTAGCAATGTTAATCTTTTGTGGCAGAAAGAGAAGATGATAAAGAATCTTGTCTTATGTCACATGCGTTCATGGAGGTCTAGTACATCAGTTGTCAGGTATATGCATGAGTACAATGAGGGGAAATGAAAGGTTGGGGGAGAAAGAGGAATAAGTGTGCCTTCAAGTTGCCTGTTGACTTATGGCAACCCCATGGATTTCATAGGGTTTTTTTGGGCAAGGAATACTCAGAGGTGGTTTGCCATTTCCTTGCAGGAAGATAGTACAAGCACCTTGGCATTGTGGACCAAATTAACGCTTGGATTGGAAAAGGATAGCATTGTCTCAGTTTACACCCAAATGAACTGAACTCCTTGATTCAACAATTTCACACTGAAATTTCTCTTGAAGTTCATTTGTTCCAGAATGGCAAAGTTTTACATTTTCTCACAACTACGTGTATCATGGCTTATCTTTTAGTTTGCAAATCCAAACATTTTGCTAATAAAGAAAAATTTGCCTAATAACAGAGGATCATAGTGTATGCATCTGAAAAAGTAAGAGTTGAACTGTGAAATCCTGGGTATTTTAATCCAAGTGCAACAATGACTTCTCAATTGAAAATGTATGTGTGTGTGTGCGCACGCGCACTTTCAAGTTGTTTATAGGGTGAGTCCCCTGAGTTCCATAGGCTTTTCATAGGCAAGGGATACTCAGAGGTGGTTTTGCCAGTTCCTTCCTCTGAAATATAACCTACAGCAACTGGTATTCATTGGCGGTCTCTTATCTAAGTATTACCCATGCTTACCCATGGCTGACCCTGCTTAGTTCCAAGATCAGATGGTATCCAATGCCTTTAGGATATTTAGGCTGTGTTTAATGTGTATATGTGTGTGCACCTTTAAGTCACCTCTCAACATGTGGCAACCCCATGAAATTTTCATAGGGGCTTTCTTAGGCAATGGCTAAAAGATTGTTTGAAGCCACTGTATGCCTCCATGTTCTTACACCACTGTGCTCCACAGAGATCCATCATACACTGTCAGAAGTGGCTGTCCAATCCATTCTGATTTTGAGATAAATTCAAGAACATTTCAGCTTTCATCCTGGCAAATGGCTTACTTGGCACAAGTCCAGAAGTTAAAGTTGACAAATGTTTTTGCTTTTGTATAAAATAAATGAATCAGAAGAGACCGTTTCCTACCTAAAATATGGTAGGTGGTTTCAGTGGTCAGAAGTGAAGAATTTTCAAAAGTTTCTGTTGTTGTTGCTGCTGGTGGTTTTATTTTTATTAGTGCTTCTAAAGTTAAGTCTTAAAATATTTCTTGGTTTAAAAAAAATGTTTCCAGTTTACAGGGTCTGGCATTGCAAAGATTAAATAAAAATATTCAATGTGTTTAAATTTATGCTCCCATCTTTCTCCCGAAGTGACCAAAGGCAGCTTATTATTTTTATCCAGTGATCTGATGTTATAAAATTATAGGGAATCTTTTCTTCTTTTCTTGGCATATTTTCACTTAAGTGGAACACTTAAGTGGCTCATTTGAGTACTTACAATCCCTGTGGTTCCTGTTGATCATTTAGGTCATTACATAAAAAGAGTTTGAGTGATATTTTCAAAAAGACCCTCCCCATAATACAGAGCACCTGAACCCACCTCCTTCCCACTTCTTTTGCACAAACTCTACACATCTTCATGGAAACTATGTATATGACTTTCTGTAGTGCACCTAATGCTCAGTGCACATAAGGCTTAATTGAGGCACCTCCTGCTCTGCTCAGCCCAAAGGAGCAATTTCAAGTACTGTCGTTCAATAGAAAACTTTTAGAGGATCCCCTTCTTACAGCAAGCTGAAGAGCCTAAAGATATGTGACTGCAGCAGCCATGTTTGTTACTCATATAAACAGGGGTTCAGCTACACGGCAATTTTTACTCTGAGAAAATGCGAGAAACGGAGAACTCAATTCTGTCACCACCTGTACCCAAAATTTGTTGCGGGTAGTAAAGTGTCGGATTTGTTGTTTACACGCCTGTACCTTGCGCCTCCCTGCCTCCAGCCTCCTTTCCTTCCCCAGCCTTAGCACAACAAGTTTTCCCAGCTTCCGCTTCTGTCCCAGCCCCTGCATAATGAGCCCTCCTTCCCCGCCAAGCTCAAGCCGAGCAAGCTCAAGAAGCAGAGGGCCAGCCAGCTGAACAGCCAAGCAGGGAACATCTGTGTTCCTCCTCTGTGACTGACAGCTGGCTTCTGCAACTAAGGACCCTTACTAACTGTCAGCCACTCAGCTGGCTGGCCCTCTCCTCTCGTCTGCGTGACTGCTCTCCCTGCAGCCGGCTCATGCTCCCTTCCCGTCCATTTGGAGGCCTTGCCAGAGCCGCCCAGCCACTTCTTGAGCTTGCTCAGTTTGGGCTTGGCAGGGAGGGATCATTACACAGGGGCTTGAACAGAAGTGGAGGCTGGGAAGGCTTGTTGTGCTGAAGCTGGGAAAGGAACGGAGGCTGGGAGGGAAGCAGAGGCTGGAGGTGGGGAGGCACGAGGTACGGGTACTCGTTTGTAGAAGCCACCGCAGCCATTCAACAATGGTGGATCGTCAATTGCAAGGCATCCCTTGCAAGCCCGCCTCCTCCGAGGCCCAACCAATCACAATCCAGCTCTGCTGTGTGCCCTTTATTCGAGATGGTTGCTGATTGATCAGACAACCAATATTACAGTTTTCCCCACACTTTTAAAGAAAACCCATGACAAATAGCGGAATGGAATATCACGTACTTTGTGGATTTTTTGCCTCCCCTACTTCCCAATAGTGTGTGTCTGCCCTGATAAGTGTGGGGCCCAATAGGGTCATCAAGATTTCTTCCTAATTAATTTTTGCCATGTAGATGGTCCCCAGTAGTGCAAAGAGCATATGAACAAGGAACAAATAAGAGGATATCTAAACCCCTTTTCTTCTTCATTGGCTGATTGCTCTAGGCACCAACTCAGTTCAAGTAATGTTGCTGGACTAGAAAAAAATGAATGGAGTACCAGTAAGATTCAGGTATTATGGCAGGGGAGGTTGAAGTGTTCAGAACTTCTTACTCTCAAGCCTCTTTGATCCTAAAAATGGAGCAACTCACTTCATATGTCAATGGAATAGGGATGTCAACAACTGTTTCTGATGTATTTTATCTAGAGTAGATGTAGGAGTGTGTGTATATTCTATTCCACGGTATCCTTTTAAATGTTGGAGCAAGCTTACTTATACTTGGTTGTTGGAATAAATCTACCATATTGCTTTTTCATAATTTTTATTAGCATTATTTATTCTCATTGCAACCCAAACAAAATAAATTGAATATTTGTCAGAATATTTTAGAAAAAGGTTGAGGACAGGAAACAGATATTAGCTAAAGGAGAGAAGCAGTAGGTGCTGTTAGCTAAGGACTAGAGACCGTAAATCATGATTGCTTTCTGGCCCCTCCATGTTCAGACCCTACAAGTGTATCTATGCTACACAGTCTGAGATCACTTTTAACTGTGAACACTGTAGATTTGTAGGTTGGTGAAGGTTAGAATTCTATATGTCAGAGAGCTCTTGTGCTGTAGTTCAGACAGTGAACAAGAGCTCTCTACTAGAGAAATTCTTAAGCACCAAACTACAAATCCCAGGATTCCATAGGATGGAGTTATTGATGTTAACCTATAACTATATAGTGTAGATATATTATGGACAGATCTTTTGCTTTTATGTCCTGCTGTGGACTTCCCAAAAGCGTTCGATCAGCCTTACTGGGAAACAGAATGTGGACAAGATGGACTGCTTACATTATGTGATATACTGTACATTTCCTAGAGTTGTTATGAGTGAATTGCCCATATTAATTAGTTGCCTGACTGACCTGGTTGAAGTTTCTCTGTCGTTTCTTCTCTGTGGATGAGACAGAGGGCTAAGTCCAATTGTTAGTCCCAGCCAGAGTTGACACCTCAAATCTATGGGACTTATATATAGATATTGAATCAAGTCCTGTTGGTTCAATGGGCCTACTCTAATTGGTCTAGCCCAGATTCACCATGCTGGTTGGCGGGTTTGATGAGTGGTTGTCAAAAGTAACCTTTCCAAGGTTTGAGACCATCAACATAGGTAACACGAAACACATCAAGTTAGGCCAAGCATCATAGGTTGCCCACCTGTGGAGGGTGCACCTTATTTTCTCTCTCTCTTTTACACACACAAACACACACAAAGCACTTGGGTGTGTTGCAGTGCTAGCAAAATCAAATCCAACGAAGGCATTGGCCTGTTTCACCCACACTTCTTCTCCCACCCCCATCAAAATTAATAGACAGTTACTGGGTTTGATGATTTAAGTGGTGGATGATGCAGCTGGTAACAACTCCTGTCATTAATTGTGGCAACTTTTCTTCAAGAAAGTTTATTTTCCCTGGAAAATAAGAGTTTTTAAAATAAATCCAAGTTACTTAACAGTTTACTTTCCCCCACTTTGCTACAGGCGGTGTCTTCAGCAATGTCCACCCGGGGGGAGAGCGCCAGTCCGGAGACTAGCACACTCAAGTATTCTGGTCAAGAAGGGCTCTATTCAGGTGTCAGCCTGACCTCCACTGCAGAAGTTACAGCCTCTGTGAGACAGGATTCCTCCTGGTGTGCCATAGCTCTTGCATGAATTGGTGACAAATAAATGGTGCTGGAGACTTGCACCGGGCAGCAGCCAACTACACTTGTGCGGTGTATTTTTGTTCTTTCAAGCAGTCCAAGAAGTGATGACAATGAGGACAGGAACATTCCTTGTCCAACGTATCTGTGCCTTGATTCTAGAGGTGTTTACTTCCCATGGTCTCTGTCTGATTGCCCAGCTCCTCAGCTATGCAAGAGAAGCCTGAATCACTTCTGTTAAATTGACAAAGGAGTGTCCATCTGCACTATCGATAGATCTTCATAACAACTACCAGTACTGCCTTGTGTAATTGTGGATGGTGTATTTGTTTCACTCCCACTTGCCCAACATCCAGGATCTGACTGACATTGACATGTTCTTGTAGACAAAGTAGGCCAAGCTTGCATAGTGCAACACAGAAGAGCTAAACAAGTGTGCAGCTTATTCCAATGTGCATATATTGAACTTGATGGTTTGATGTGATCTCCTCTCACAGGTCAGTGTTCCAGCAAGTACCTTCTGCTCACCACATGGGCCATATTTCTCAGTAGCTTTTCTGAAGTGGAATTCCAATACAGGCCAATGATAGAAATCACATTTGGTACACCCTTCTCAAGTTAGAACATGCTAATGAGAACATGCTATAAAATACATGTTTTTTTGTTTTTGTTTTTGTTTTTGTTTTTTGTTTTTGACATATACTGTGATGTAGGAGGATAAACGTTTCTATGTTATGACTGAAGAGTCAGGATTTGTAAACAGGGTAGCATTCAGAATTTTTCCCCTTCCATATATACAATAATTTTGTTTTTATATAAGTGCAATTTCTGTTGCAGCAATCAGTGTTAAATCATAAGCAGAAGATTTAACAGCAGTTTTTATATGAATGAATGGAATGAATGTAAACCTTTTAACTTAATGGTACGTAAATAATTTAAATGTAAAAAGTCAGCCAGGCATCCTGATAGGGTTTTTTTATTGCAACAAAAAAGTTCTACTTCTGTGTTTCTGATTTTTAAAACAAAACTTTCAAGAACAAATGTTTTCTCAGGAAAAAAATGACCCTAGTTGTCTATCTGGTCATAACCTTTTATATATAACTATAAAATCATCCCCACTATCTTGCCACTGAATAAAGTATCAATTGCAGTGAAACTTTACTACCTAGTGGATAAATGTGTAAATACTCCAACAACAGAATACTGAGGCATCTTTAAAATGTTATGCAGTCTGTATGATGTAACAGACCCATAGCTAGGTTGATTGACATTAAAACACCAGCGACAATGGGATGTCATGTCATTTGGACAGTTGTCTTTATGGGAGGTTTGAAAATAAAAGGGTTATGTGTTCTTTCTGTACAATGTGATTTCTCTTTAGTATATCACAGAATAGAGTGTTATTACTCAGGTGTTATCTACATGCTAGTTTGCACAGGAATTGGGTAAGCATCAAAATAATATTCAGATATCCTTTATCCATACACAGCAACAATGTTAACTTCCATCAGTCAACAACACCACAAATAGGGATCAATTAGTTGCATTGTAGCAGTAGATACTGCTTGGTCAACTTTCTACATTCCTTGTTTTATGCTGTAACGCTGCATACACATAAGCCATGTAAGGGAATCTGCTTATTTATGGTCTACCATTCTTTCACTTTGACATGATCAGGGGAAGTAATAGCAGATCTGTGGGTGAGATGTACTGTAAGTCCTAGGGAACCTTTGTAAAGCTTGCTTATAATCTTGAGAGATCACAGCTATGCTCCATTTTAGAATAACTTTCTAAGATTCATGAGTACAGATGTAACTTTTAAAGCAACTTCCCGATGTTCATGAAAACTGGAATGTGATACTATTTACTGTGGAAGACTTGAACAATCAAAAGGGTAATAAAAAGAACTATACACATAGTTTGACCTTAAAACTCATGATTTTTGAATCATGAGAGTACCAGACTCCAAAGTTTTCTAAATAATGAAGGAAGACAAGGCTACTCACTGACAGCTCATCATCCAGACTGGTGGGGGTGGGGATGGGGCATGATGGGATGCCCTCCCCCAATTCAAACTGTAGACACTGATGTGCAAACTTTACAATGCATTAGGAATGCTTAATTCCACATAAGAAAAGAAATGAAAGAAAAACAAATGCATGTTGTTTAGAATAGCACATGTGGGCATGCATTGCAAACACACACATACACATTATGTGCCATTTTAAAAATGAGCTAAATTTCATAATTTGGCTATGTGGGCCATCAATATATGGTACATTTTAAAACATGATGTTTAATGCAAAACAAATTGCCTATTGATGTGCATACTCCAATATCTCTGCAGGTAGACAGGAATTATTAGTAGTACTTCAGCACAAAATAGCACATGTAGCTCTTTAGCAGGCTAGGTGGTACAAGAAGCAGAAGATGGGTGAATAAACAAAAGTTTAAAAAACAAATTTGGAGGAAAATCTAACTTTGCAGAAATTCTATTTGCGGAAATGTGTGTGTGTGTGTGTCAGCCTTTGTTTCTTTGCTCCCAAATCCTTGTATAACTTGGTTACTTGCAGCATATAGTGACTATCAGCCTCCTTTTGAAAGTAGACCAGATGATGAGACCATTGGGGCCTAAATTCTATTGCTAGTCCCTAGGTGAGTGGATTCAATGGGATTTATCCATGCTGCTAAAAGAGATCTGTGATGACAAATGCTGAAAGATCTGAACCCATGTTCTTCCCCTGTCTATTAATGTATTGTGCTCCCAAGGCAACCCCAAGTTGAACTTGTTTTTGTTTTTAACGCTGTAGGTGATTTTTTTGAACCTCAGAGTTAGGTTTATTGGTCCATCAACATCAGCATTGTCTTTACATTGACAGCAGTAGCTCTTTAGGATTTTTAAGATGCTAGCAATGCTGGGGATTGAACTTGGGACCTTTAGTATGAAAAACCAGAAGCCTTTTTAATTTTCAGCTCCCCTACCTGTATTGGTTCTTACAGAAGGCAGATCCATATATCAGTAGTGCATTAAATGGTCAAGAATCTACTGTAATGTGATCTTGTCATTTTTGGCATCTATCATTTCTTCTACTTCTCTATAGCCGTGTCTGTGGTCTGGCCAGATAATGGAGATTTGAAGGCTCATGAGCATAACCGTGAAATTGAAAGTGATACCAGGAGCTAGTTGATGTGCTTTTGTAACTTCCTCCAAAACATGTTCTGTTTCCAACATGCTGTTATCACTAAGTGAGGTAGAGGACTCTAGAATTCCAACATCCTGAAATGATGTCAACTTTGTTTTCATGGCCAGAATGCCCCTTTGCAACCCTATCTCAGCATTGTGCTAATGCAGAGGACCTTTGTACAGTTCACATTTTGTGCTGGCAAATAAGAAAGGGCAGGGCTGGCTTCAGAATGGTGATGAGGATGCAGGTTTCCATTATCATCAGAGTGAGTTACCCCATGGCAGGATCATGGGCAGAAACTCTTTGTGGATTCATTGCATCCCTGGTCTGTTGAGGCCCTAGACCTAGACTTCCAGGAATACTGACTCCAGAAGGTAGAGAAATCAAGTTCTCCTCTCCCCATGGATTAGAACCTTTGGGACAGTGGTGGGACACTTTGCCATGTCCGGTTGATGGCCCTCCTCTTGTAAGCTGTGCCTTCATGTTTCCTTATCTTTTTATAGAAACATGCATTGCCAATGAAAGCAGCTACTGTTCCCTCAGAATAAAATTATATCCTATAATTTTCTGTTATGCTCCCTAAAATCAGATGTGGGGCACAGGCCCCAGCTGAAAAGCTTGTCTGGATTCCAACCCATAGTGGTACGCCTATTGTCACAACAAGGTTCCAGGTTCTACCCTTCATTTTATTGGAACCTAACCATGGTTAGCATCCAGTTAGGGAGTTACGATGGTATAAATCCAGCTAACCCCATTGTAACCCACTTTTATTTGGCATTGTGGAGTTTGAAATTTTGTACTAACTGTGCCCCAGATTGTTGGGAATTCTGTACTGACTGGTTGCACCAGGAGAGGTATCATTGCTGCAGGCTGGAGAGATGTCTCCAATGCAAGATCTTGGCCTATGTTTAACTTGTGCTGGGTTGTGAATTTTGTTTAGATTTCCTTCATAAACTATTTCTGGAAAAACTCTGCTCGTCTATGTTCCCTCCTGAGTACCCCACATGGACACTCCACTATCCTGACTGCATCCCAAAGTTACGCATGTTATGCTCCTTGCAGTTTGGAAAGCCTGCTAGCTTTTGAGCTTGCTCTATCAGACAGACAAACCTGGCTGCCTGTAGAACATTACCTGGGGTTACAGTTTAAAAAGATGATCCTATTATAAGAATGGGGAACCTGTGTCCCTCCAGATATTCTTGGGTTTCAGCTCCCCTCATCGCTGATAATTGGATATACTATCCAGAGCCAATGGGAGGTTGAATCCAGCAACATTTAGTGGGACACAAGCTCCCAACCCCTGCTCTAGTATTTGATCTAAAGTTGGCCCATCATTTGTGTTTCAGAAGGGCTTATTTACTGAGCATGGCTAAGTAGCTCTCAGATGTATACAATCAAGTATGGAATTCACCAAGTGCAGAGCTTAGAAAAGTTGAACTGGAATTCATGAACGCAGTTATGAATGTGTAACCTAAAGATTGGGGAGTTCAAGCCAGGAGACACTTAGTGGTTTAGTATACTGTACTTAACTAAATAGCTGATCTAAAATCTTGGCCTTCCTTTTAGGGTTAACACATAAAAAAATAGACTCAGCCAACATTGTCACTGACCATGCTAGTTGGGGGATTCTGGGAGCTGTACAGCTGGGAGCTTCTAAGCTGTAATCATTCTCCGTGTAGTCCTCGTTGGCTAATGAATCTCAAGTCCAAAGGTTGATCAATGAAAATGATCCCGTTTGTAAGCATATGAATGGCCCTTATCACTGCAAGAGTGCCTATTTTAAATGTGTGGAGGAGGGTGCTTGTGTTTTGGGGGGGGGGTTGCACATGTGCACATGGTGAATTTATCATGTATAGTGGGGTTGCCATGAGCACAAATGACCTGCATACCCATGACAGACTGGATGGGAAAAATCAACATATGATTGATAAGCAGATTCTATAGAGGTAACGCACAGCAAAGTCTGCACAGAATCACAAATAGTCCTCCACTTCCCTGCAAACAAGTCACCTATATTAGCCCTAACTGTATGTTGGAAAAGTGGAGTGGGGGAGAGCTACATGGGTCTTCACATGTAGGTTCATTAGTATCTACATGCTTGGAGGCTGAACACCTTGGTTCAAGCCTACAACAGTGGCTGATTAATTCATGACGTGTCTTAACAGATGCACTTTTTGACCTGTACCAAAGGGCAAATATGTATATTAGAATAGAGTAAAGAAAGGGCATGTGATAAAAGAGGCTGATGTCATGGAATATTTTCTACTTGCCACTCTTTTCTGCTGACTGTATGGAAAAGAAAATCATCCAAATGCAGGTAGAAATGTCCTAACATCTCAGACACATAGGATGAGACCCATTGCCAGCAGTGGGACTTAGGTTAGTCATAACTAACTTAATTCTTCTGCTCTAAGGATGACTAACTTGGGATCAAGCCCAATGCATTTAAATAGAGGCAGCTGATACATTCAACAGAGATCTTTTGGTGATTTCCAATAATCTGGCCAATAGTGCCTGTGAAATGAAATGTTTAAAGTGTTTAACATGGATGTGTTTTACATGAAATCAGACCATTACTTAATCCAGTGCTGGTACCAGCTGTTTAGGGCTGCCAACCCCAATCTAGAGAGTGGGAGTATGAACGTAGCACATCTGTAGATGGGGGGTTGTAGTGAAACACATCTGTAGTGCTAATCCCAGTTAGAATTAGCTAATTTGAGTGTCAGGCAAAATTATTTCCCAGTCCAGCTGCATCAGACCCTTTTGACTAAACAATGGTAGGACCTAGGCATGCAGATCCCAGTCTTCCAGCAATGGGACTGAGCCCTCTCCCCAAGTTTAGTTTGAATGCTTTTTTGCAAGCTTACTTATTGCAAGTTATGCTTTATTGCAAGCTTACTTATATGGGTCAATGGAAAAAGTTCAGAAATGTTAACTATGTGCCCCCCACAAAAATGGAAGAAAACTCCTGCTCCTGTGTTAAATTCAAGGCAGCCTCTACAAATCTCCTTCAGAGATTGATGGTGTCTTTGTAATAACTTGTTTTGTTATGTACAGTGGAATGGGATTCTATCGAAGCAAAACAAGAGCAAAAATTCTTCAAAGCACTTTTGCTGAAATGGGAGAAAGCATTTGTCATTATTCTTTTCCTCATAGGCAGAATTCCAACTCTGAGAACCTGAAGTTCTTTTTTGTTGTTGTTGAAAAAATAGTCATCTGTAAGTATGAAGTCTTTTCTGGAAAATGTCTTAACAGTCAAAAGGTCATGAAAATCTGTACATACTAAAACAAGAACACAGGCAGAAACAATTTCTCAGCTTGGCTCCTTTCTTCTATCTTGTGAACATTTCTGAGCAAGGAAATACAACTTTTCTTTCCAGGGTTATCAGTAATGGCTAATAATTACTGCATGACAATATTTAAGAATAGAGCTTGGAGAAGTTACTTTTTGGACCATAGCTCCTAGAACCACCCCAGCCAACATAGCCAGTGAAAATTCTGGTCCCAAAAGTAAGTTTTCCCAAGCTCTAAAGAAAAGAAAAGGATAATATGTTGTCCCAAAGAGCCCCAAAAGCAGTAGTCTTTGCAGAATTCTCCCTGATCTCCTTGAAAGCACAAAATTGGTAGGCGTGGGGAAGGCAAGCCATGCTGGCCATGCTGATAACCATTCACAATAATTGAATAGGGGAGGAATCCATGTTTTTCCTGTTCTCTCCATAGCAGCCCTAGTGAACATCAGATATCTGTCTGACAGAGCAAGTTTGGAAGCTAGCACATTTTCCAAAAGCAAGGAACACTGCACACATAACTTTGGGATGGAGTCAGGATAATGGAGTGCTCTTGTGGAGTACTCAGGAGAGAGCAACACAGACCAGAGCAAGCTGGAGCATTGGATGATCCAAATATAGTGCAGACACTGGCTTTCTTTTACAGGTCATCCCTTGCTGAAATACGGGATGTAACAAATGACTGGATGTCAAGTTCCTTTTGATCTTTTTTAGGTCTATATTGTTCGTGGAAGAAGATAAATGAAATTCACATCTTTTACAGAACAAGTTTATTTTAAACAGTTTGTAATTTCTAATATCTAAAAAGAGCCAGCTGGACTTTAGTGACATTACTACTTTATATGATACACGCACACAATATTACATATAAATAATCAGAAAGGCAGGCACAATGAATTAGATGATTGCAACTGAAGCAGCAGAAATGAAGTGAAATTCAAAAGCAATCAAATGTGAAATTATGCATCCAAAAACAAATTTGGATCCCATTTAGTTACAAGGAATTAGAAGAAAATAAAATAATATGGCTGGTTCATATCTACATTATTTAACAAAACAGAGGAATGCATGGCAGATGTTGATGATTTATATCATGGAGTTGCTACTACACTCCAGGAAACTCAAGGTAAAACCCACCAGTAATTTCACTTGCCCATTAGACTGTAATCAACATATTATTCAATTCAATAATATTCTCATTATATTCATTTGATTTTTCTCTTATCGGTTCTTCTGAGCATAATACAAGGCAGTCCTTTCTTAATGTTACTCTGAGATTACCTGCCTAGTATAAGTGGTATAATACAAGGACTCTAAAACAACAGTACCTTTTCCACTTACTCTCCACCCCCAAATGCAAACAAAACATAAATTCTGTTGGGAAGCAGCAGGGCAAAGGTCTCTAGAGCTGTGTTTATTGCACAAGGTTGGTCCAATAAAACCGTACTTTGACCAGGATTGACCGAACAGCAACAAAGACCCACGTGCTATACTTAAAGACCTACCTTTTATTAGGACAAATGATTTATAGGCCTGATTTGATATGGAGTTGAGGCTTTATGGTGGGACACTGTACTATAGCACAGAAACGAAGGGTATGAGCATTGAAGAGAGGGGAGTGTACTAAACTAGAATGATAGAGCTGCAGAAAAAGCTTTATAGTTAAAGCATGTTGCCTTCTCTGTTTGGGCCATGAACATTCAGTTTCCAATAAAAGTGAAATAATTTGTTCTGTGGATAGGGAATTTGGCATGAGAGTTCTCACCGAGTACAAGCTGCCCACTTTACCAGGTGAAAGTCAATTGGCTTAAAACATGTTAAAATCTGAAAGCAAAAGAAAAGATCTTGGGAAAGTTATTTCTGAGACTATAAAACTCAGTGGCCCTGAAGTCTTGGGGATTGTGGGAGTTGTAGTCCAAAATTAACTTTTCCAGCCTCTGAAATGTAGCATGTATAATGACAGCTGGTAGTAGTGATCACTGATTATTTATGTAGCTTTAAGACACCAACATTTTCTGTACTTTGGCTCAGGTCCACTTTACACAGGCCAAATGAATCCCCTAGTTTCTGTACCCAGCTGTCCAGACAATGCAGGGTTTGGGGCCCATTTCCAGTCCAAACTATCCAGACAACGTCTGGGCATTTCCAACAAGAATCCAGGGCAAATACCACTTAAAATGGAGCAGACACATGTTTAAAAAAAAAACCCTCACCACTTGCGGTGGTTCTTCTAGAGAAAATGCTGAGTTCTGTTACCCCAACAGGGAGGTGTCTGTATGTGCAGTATGTGCAGTGCCTGATGCAGCCATATTCTGGCTGGGGTGTCTGTGTAGCACCTGCTGAGGTCACTGCAAGGTGCCCATGGCTGGGCACCTCAGAAGATGTGACCAGCGCGGGAAAGAGAAGCACTGGTTTGTGCATGGCTGTGGGTATATGGACACCCCTCTGTTTCCACAATGGAAGGGCAGGTAACGGTGCAGGGAAATGCTGCGGGCTTGGAGCTGGAATACTCTGACCAGAAAGTAGAGTATTCTGGCCAGTGTAGAAAAGCCCTTAGTCATCAATCAAAATGGAGAAAGTAGTCAAGAAATGAGAAGAAGACTAAGGGCTCATCTACATGACCCAGGATATGCTAGTTCCTGTAGTCCCCCCCATTACCTCCATGGAACTGGAGGAAGTCCTGACGGGCAGGCCCACCTGTTGCTGCAGGCACCGCCATTTCCCTCAGTCTCGGAAGGCAGAAAGAGCGCCTGCAACATGTGACCAAGGCCGCCTGCATGTGACCAAGGCCCCTTGCATGTGACCAGCCTTGGTCACATGCTATGGGACTCCATCCTGCCTTCTGGGAGAGCAAGCAGACTGGCAGCTTCAGTGAGGGCTGGCCTGCTGGGATGGGCTCCTGCAGTCTCGCAGGGTCCGATCCATTTCCTCCAGGCAGAAGATGGATTTAAACAGCTATTATTCCAAAACGTTGTATGGGGCCCTGCCCAGCCTCCACCACCACCCCGTCTCAGCCCTGTATCTGCCCCAGGGATAGTGAGGACTGTCTGTGGGCAGAATGGGGCAAATGCCCTGCATTGTATGGACTGCAGGGCTCTGAGATGGGAGCAAGGTGATATATTGCCTTAGACTTGGAAGGGTAGCTCTGAAGTAACTAAATAATATCCTCAAGAGTAAAGATATATCATTGAATACCAGTCAGGATTGTCCATGCCATAATATTTCAAATTTCTATGTATGCTTGTGAAAGCTGGACAAAAATGAAAGCTGATAGGAAGAGAATCAACTCAGTTGAAATGTGGTGCTGGAGGAAAGTTCTACAGATACCATAGACTGCTAAAGAGACAAATAAATGAGTCCTAGAGCAAATCAAGTATGAACTCTCCTTAGAAGCCAATATGACTAAACGGAAACTGTTTTTCCTTGAACATATCATGACACAACATAACTCATTAGAAAAGACAATAACGCTTGGTAAGGTGGAAGGCAGTAGGAAAAGAGGAAGACAGCATTCCAGGTTGATAGACTCAGTCAAGGTAGCCACGGCCCTCAGTTTGTAAGACCTGAGCAGGGCTGTTGATAACAAGGAGACTTGGAGGTCTTTCATTCAAAGGGCTGAAATCAAAGCCAATTTAACAGCAACAACAACCATCTCCTCTTGCTGGCTCCTCTTAAACTTTCAGGCTCCCTTCTCCATCCTTCTACATTTCTTCATGTAAGTATTGTTAATATTTATTATTTTTAATAATAAAGGAAAGATAGGGATCAATCGCTGCCCCTAATATGCTGCTTGCTACCAGTACTTCCAAGTGTTGCTGTCTGGCTTCATCTAATTTCAGCATGTACAAAACAGGAGTGCTAGAGGACTTCCACCCAATCGTTTTGAATACATTTAAGTACAACATTGATCTGTTGGGACTGATTTGATTGTGTATTCCTGCTATGGTAGGGGGTTGGACTGGATGGCCTTTGTGGTCTCTTCCACCTCTATGATTCTATGTGGTCAGTAGTGAGCTTCAGAGTGCTGGCAGTCAGTGGCATAGCAATGGTGCACTAGTTTTTCCTCTGCAGATCTGGCTTGCTACCAATGAGTGCATCATTTTGGGGCAGGTTCACTAGCCCATAATATGAAAGAATAGTCCAGTGTTTATGCAGGGGTTCCCTGAGAAGTGAAAATTATTTCAAGGGTTCCTCCAGGATAAAAAGGTTGAGAAAGGCGGGAATAGTCTGTTGGAGAACAAGGGTGGAAAGGGCAACCTTTCCTTCTACTGTGTTCTTCAGTCCACTATGTTTCTATTAGTAACAACAGCAACCAGGGTTCCTTTTTGCAAACTAGGAAGTTGCAAAGGGTGCTAAATCAGCTTTAAGAAGTGCATTTCTGACTTCCACTGTAAATGCTTGGGGTTATTGTTGCTTTTGAAAGGCTAGTCGGGGGCTAGGCCAGGAATGGAAAAAATTACGGACGTCTGGTGCTTTTTAGACTTCAGTTCCCACAATCCCTTACTGCTGGCTATGCTGGCCAGAGCTGATGGGAGATATAGGCCAGAAACATCTGAAGGACCTCAGCTGTCTACCCCTGCTTTAAAATAAAACTGTGTGGCTTAACTATTTACCAATAGGTGAGAGGGCATAATTTGAGATTTGTTTGCTTGTTTTTACCACAGATAGCTTATTTTAGGAGCCTGTTCACAATGTAAAAGAGAGATACAAAATGGGAAATAAGAAAATTAGATTGCAAAGAATGAGAGAAAACATACCAACTTTGATATTGCTAGATTAATTCAGATTATTATGTCTTCTTATTTAAAAAAAAATAAGAAGATAATTTTAGGATGTAGAAACTGGTTTTTTAAAGTGAAGTTCATTTTCAAGCTTACCATTACTGCAAAGAGCGTGAAGATTGTAAATTGAGGCTTCCATGGTACTTCAAGTGAGAAAGAAAGCAAAGGAGAGAGAGGTAGGGAGGGATGTGAAAAGGAAAGGGAAGTGAAATGGGTAGGCCAGGCCATGCATCTACTTATTTCATGGTACTCACTATGCCAAAAGTATTTTGGTAATGTACTACATCCTGCTATCCTTGGCAGCAGTGGTGGCTGGGGGCAGTGAATCCTCTCTGAGACAATCAGCCAACATTGCTTGGCAGAGTAGTCCTATGAGGAAGGAGTGATGGAAATGTTGTGGTGGAGGAATCACCACTTCTTAGCTCATGTTGGCACACCCTCCAGCATTTCACAGATTAAAAACTAGGACGCAATGCGGTCAAGTCAAGCAATGACAGTGTGTGGTAAACATGGCAAACATTATTAATGAGGAAGAACAAACAAGCTAGGAGAGGCTGCAGCAGTTTGCTTTTGCCTAAACCTACAGAGGAAGGCAAGATTCCACCCCTCCTCTCCTGTCCTCTCCTCCCTGGTGAGTTACTTGTAAACTACTTTTACATTTTGAACTCTACTTTACAGCAGTTGGATGAAGGGGGAGAGGAGGAGGAGGAGAGAGGAACCGGGACATATGAAAAGCAGATGAAAAAGTGGGATGCCAGTGGATTAAGTGGGGCTGTCTCTGCCAAACTGGGACAGTTGGAGGGTATGCATAAGTAAACTGGATTGTTTTTTTTTCTTCCCTTCCCCCACCCTGTTGTGTCTGGCACAGCTTTTCTCCACTGTTGGGAACATGTTAACGAACAAGGAGGCATTGGATCTTACGGATCCAAGGCCTTCTCCATTTTGTCTCCAGTTCATCCGCAGAATGCCCTTTCTCTCCTTACTGCCACCAAACACACTGCTGGCAAGTCATTAGCATCAGTTCAAGTTTTCACTGGTGGACAGGGAGCCCCAGCTGCTCTCTGGGGGCATAGATGGTGTCCTGCCACAAACAGCAATCTTGAAAAGTCCTCCAGCTAACCATGGGGCAGCTAATGGGTTGTAGGATTGTTCCCTAAATCTAAACATTTTCTCCATCTTGATTTTTCTTATTTCTTCATTAGGTGTATTAAGGTAAATCATTGGTTAGTCCATTTAGTTTTGTGGTAGATACCTCTCTTTTGCTTTTGTAATCTTCAGCTTTCAAGCAGCTAGCCTTTAGGGGGGCATTCCATTACAATAATACATAATCTATTTGAGAAATGGTCATTAGTTTATAATTAGTGGAAACAAATATATGTATATAGTAGAAATAGCAGGTTCTACCAGTCTTCTGGAGGAAAGTAGTTTAGATCCTGTCAATTAAAACATACATTGGAGACATTCCTAACCAGAACAGAGACCACAGAACTTCACTGGATTTCCTTCCAAGAAAGTAAGACCTGTTTTGTATAATGTCTGTTTAGATATTCTGCAGAAAGTTACAGGGGTTCTTTTTCAGTGAGAAACACACTTTCCCACAACCAAGCAGAAAGTGACGCATTAATCAGTGGTTTCAAGTTGGTACTTGTTTTTTCCAGGCTATATCCCAGAGTGTGGGGGGAGGAAAAGATGTGAACACCAGTGAGGTCTAAAATTGATTCTGCATTTTCAGAGGAACCAGAAATATATTTGAGGGTAAACTGAACAAGATGCATTTGAGGAACACAATATATTACTCTCTTTTCTTTTAAACTAAATCTATTATTCTGCAATTAAAGTGCCAAAGTATTTACTGTTTATAGGCTTGAAGCACTGAAATAGGTACTTGAAAATGACAAATGTTTTCTTTAGTTGTACACATGCATTTTCTTGTGATTAAGAGAGGAAGCCAGACTTCCTTCTTCTCAAGCAATGCCAGACATAAAGTCTCACTATGCCAGACTCCCACAGGCTTCCCAATCCATCTCTCTTCTGGTCATAGTTCTACCTCATGGTAATTTGAGGATGAGCTGATGAAGGCACGGATTGAGCTTCCAATGGGCCATGTTGGTCATTATAAAAAACACAAAATCTAACATCCATTCTGTGGCGATGCCTTCACTGAGCCAACCAAAAGGCACAGAATACATCATGCTAGCTTTTGAAGCTTCACAGCCTTCCTCATCAGGCTAAGATGGCAAAATAACATATATAGGAAAGAAAGTGACAGAGTTGTGGTTGTGCCATCTACATTTTGAATTGTAGGGGAAGTGTATGTAGACAAAAAGTGAACACACATACACAGGAGATCCTGTGGGTACAAGCTGATTGAGAACAAAGGCAATAAAACAAGCAATAAAGTTTGGCTTCTCAGCTAAAAGCACTCCTCCTCTGAGAACTGTACTGTACTTGCATCTATCCAGTATGAAGCCACAGGCCTCCATGTCAGAAGAGTGCATTGAGGAAGAGTGCACCCCAATAGGAAGTATTTCTGAAGAGATCAGTATGCTGACATGCTGAACATCTGCCTTCCACATAGGAATGTCTTTATGCTCAATGCTTTTAGTCCAAATAACAATATCAGCATAGACAGTATGGACTCAGAGGCTCTCCTCTGTTATAAATTCTTGGTTATAAATCTGTATTTATTAGAAGGGACTTTTACCTTTGCTTTTCATGGCTTAAAAGTGCAAAAGCAGCCAAGCATTATTGTCTTTTCTATTGAGTCATGTCTTTTCATGATATGCCCAAAGTACAACAGTCTCAGTTTAGTCATCTTGGTTTCTAGGCTACTAGGCTGAAGAGAAAAGGGTGCCTTTTCCTATTTGGTGTTAGGCATCCAGGAACAGCCATGCAAGGATGTAATACCATACTCCATTCTTGCAGAAAACTAGGCTCCCCCACAAGATTGTCTACATGGGTACATAGCTGCTTGGCAAAATGTTAACATGAGCCTTCAATTTCACTTAGAGGCAGCAGCCATGATCATGAAGAAGGCTTTTGCCTTACTAAAGGTGTATCTCATTTTTCACAGAGCCATCTAAGTACAGAGTCACCCGTTATCAGTGGGAAATTGGCACCAAGAAACTCCTACAGAACTAACTCCTCTTGGAGTTCCCATGCCATGTGTAGGCAATTCTCTTATGCTCCTTGTTCATCAACAAGAATGTTAATAGTTCAAAGCCATTAGCGCTTCCTCTTTGTCTCACAAGTTGTATATAAAATGACATTTCACAGTCTTTTCCTTCCTTTGTCCTTCACCACTGTGAGGCCACCTGACAGAACCTTTCAACAATCCTCCATGTACAGTAGTGACTACCATCCACCAGAGGAAGGAAGTTACTAATAGAAAGTTCAGCCCCCAACTGCTCTCTCGGCTAACACAGTGGTAAAATTAGGCCTCTCCCCTCACTTTTCATGTCAAAGGCAGAAACCACTTTCTTGTATTTCCTAAATCTGAATAATTTATGTAATAATTTTTGAAATTATTGTTTGAATCATATTCTCAGACTGGCAACCTGGTTTCATTATCCAGCCATGACTTTTAAGGCAAAGAAAGACATAGTTTGCACCACTGTTTTTATTGTAGTATCCTAAAATTGTAAAGTAAAGACAAATTATCTTCTAATTCTCTTTTCTGTGAGAAAAAGTGTCCCATGATACTGTTGTTATAAAACGGTGCATCATTAGTTGCTATGTTAGGAGCTGTCACTCAAACCACCTTTCTTTCTTTCTTTCTTTCTTTCTTTCTTTCTTTCCCTTTCCCTTTCCCTTTCCCTTTCCCTTTCCCTTTCCCTTTCCCTTTCCCTTTCCCTTTCCCTTTCCCTTTCCCTTCTGTGTTTATAAATATAATAATAATACTGTTATTTGCATTTATTTGTTTTTAAAAATCAAGCCTAAATCCAGTTGCTAGTCCCAAGTAGAATACATCCATTGATGATAAATGATTTGCACAAGCATTGATTCTAGTCACCAGTTTGGATGAAGGCTCCTACTCCTGCGGTGACTAGCAATTGGATTTAGCCATTATAATCCACCTCTCCAAAATTCAAGGCAACTCACAACAATGACAGAAAACAAAACAATACAGATAACAGCAACAGTGAAATCTACACAGCTGGATTTAACAACAAAAAGTTTTCTGGAACAGATGAATGTTTATACCTTAAAAAAAATGAAGACAGCACTGCTTGTATAAAAATAATAGTGTCAGTGCCCAACATGTTTCACTTTTTCTCAAGAGAAGAGAAATTCTCATGTGAGTCATTTTCTGCCACATAGTTCAGACTCTTATCACACTACGTCTGGAACTGGTCAAACAATTACAGAACTAGTCACTAACTAAGGACTTTATCACACACCTCCCCCAAAAGCCCATTCTTTTGCCGGCATAACTTTCCTGTTTTTATGCTGGCAAAAGAACTTCTCATGTTGTACTTATCCTGCCTCCTGTCCAAAGGCTTCCCAGCAATGAAAGAGGAAGTGAACGGAGCCCTGTTCACTTCCTCATTCAAAATCCCATGGATTCTCGCAAGAAGACACTAGTGCGGAAAATGTAAAAAAGAAACAACACACAAAAAGTTTTTAAAAGCACATTCGCACATTTTAAAACTTCCAAGTAACTTGGGGAGGGTCATAAAAAGTGTATCACTTACGTGGATGTTGCAGTCTCACCCAAAAGTGTTTGTGCTGGACCGGCCAGTCACTCTGTGTTCACTTGAGTACCATGGTGCAAGGTTTCACATGTCAGCAATTCCAGCACAAAAGTGACATGGGGGATCAATTGATGGCTTCAGCCGTCAATAAAAAAGTACAGGTTTTGGCCAATACATAGATGCGAAAGGGTGACGTCATCTGATATGTGCGCCCTATCCCATTTATGTGGCATCTTTATGACATATTTCATGCATCTGATAAAGTCCTAAGCGTAAGACCAGTGTTTGTACAGTGCTGAGAATGAAAGATACTTGCCATGTATAGCTATAGCTAGTAAGACCCACACACCCCTAGTGTGTTTTTCCACTTCTGTTGCATTCCCTTTTTTTGTTGTTTTAATTTTGCATTGCCTTTGAAAAGAGGATAACAGTTCCAAACCTCATCTGAGAAGTCATCCCACAGCCTCTACGAAAAGCAGGTCTGGGGAGAAATAAAGGCCTGTAGACATCATGCCGTGAAGGCATGCAGAACAGGACCCAACCTGGAGAATGCAAACAAGGCAGGACTCCTGCCAGGAAGGTCAGACAAAGAAATATGTAGTTCCAAAGCCACTGAGAGCTATATCGGTAAGCATCATCAGCACCTGGATTTGGGCCTTAAAGCTAACAGGCTACCAATGCAGCTATTGCAGAATTGACAGAAATGTTTCTGTCTACTGATATCCATCTATAGGCAAGTGGCAACATTGTGGACTAGCTGAAGCATGTCTTCTTGTTGCTGAGTGGCTTAACTATCCAGTTCTAAAAAGTACAGCAAAGTGAAGGCATGAGGAGGAATTATGCCATTTGTCCCTAAAGAAGTTGTAAGTCCAAAAAGTGCCAGTAACCACTATATAACCCAGGAATGGCTGCAAAGGTGTTTTGGCGTATAATACCTCACCCAGCATGGGCAGTGACCTAGCGTATCTGGTGGGAACATGGGAGATGGCTTTTTTGTTGTTGTTGCTTTTCCTTTTGTGTTCTCATTCAATGTGTCTATGGAGATTATCAGACACTTTTAAAAAGTTTCCACTAATGAAAAGCGGCACCCTTTTTGTCGCCTCAGAATGGAGGGAGAATGGAGGAAGGACGAATGATGTCGTGCAATGTTGGGACACTGTGGTGATACAGTGACATCATTCTCATGAGCTCCTTGTGTTGTTGTTTTTTTAAGTGTCTGATAATCTCCTATGTGGTAGAAGGACTGAGAGGAAGTCTTTCCCTGAAGCACTAAAAACTCAGGCAGACTCAAACGGGGAAACACAGTCCTTCAAATAACCTGGATCCAAGTTATATCACAGTGAGAGTATGGGAGAAATACAAACCAGAAAGGTTATTTGAAAAATGTTGTCTATTCTGGTATGGATCCCAAAACAGGAAGGGCAGGAGGGGCTTGACTCCCCCTCCCCAATGATCAGGCAAACATGGACTACTAAAACTCCTACACAGTTGAGGTGTCCCAGAAAGTATCCATCAGAATTGTACTAGATGATCAAGTACAAAAAGATTAAGACAGCTATTGTAGCTGAGCTCTCATAGAAGAAACTAAAGTTGTATGCAATAGATCTTATGCACACTTACTTGGAAGTAAATTTGACTGAACACATGGAGATGACTGTAAATAGATACTATAGTGGAAAGAGTTCACATCAAGAATGATTTAATGATAATGAAATGGAGAATGTACAATAATTTGCCTTCCCCTTGACTGTGCCCTTAGTGATAGCCTGACTGGAGATCCCATATTATAGTGGGAAGTAATCTGTTTTTTCTGCTTTCGGTGGTCCTAGGAAACACTGGCCAAATCCACATTACACAAATAATTCAGTTTGAAACTGGACTATTTTCCATGGCTCCTTCCTATGGAATCCTGAGAGTTGTAGTTTGGTGAGACACTAGCATTCTTTGGCAGAGAAGGCTAAAGACCTTTTAAAACTACAACTCCAAGGATTCCGTAGGAAGAAGACATGACCAATAATCCAGTTTCAAACTGGATTATTTGTTTAGTGTGGATTTGGCCATTGATAATCTTGTAGAGTTGTTTCATGGACTCCAGGGTGGGTTTACTTCACACAGTTGGAGAACAAGTGGGAAAGCACATACCTACACCCACACATGTGTATATGTATACGTATGTATGTCAGGGATGGGGGAAAGACCCTGTTAGTAGATATGTGAAGTAGGGATTGTGTCAAAATGCATTGCTTGACATTTGTTTACACTGAATTTTTATTTGTCATTTGAATGCTCAGTTTGGAGAAATCCCTTTGGAGCTCTTCACAATCCATTTTTGTTGCCACTACCCTCAGTAATTTAGCACAATCACCAAACTACTCACTCCTAACTCCAGATCCTATAGCTGCACTTTGTGCTGCACTTTGAGCTTTGTAGATATATAGTACATGTTTTGCATTTTCTTTAGAGAGCATTTTGTATGAAACCCTGTACAAGCCAACCTGTCTCACAGATTTTACTCTTAAAGTAGTACACTAGAGAGGAGGGTGTACTAGGAGATACTATAGCCTGCTTTATATTCACTGAGTAGGGCCTTATATACTGATTTTATACTCCAATCAATTTTGTAATCTTTGATTCATTATTTTACCATTATCTTCATGGTAGTCACATTCTTAATTTCTTCAGTTGGTGCACTATTATTAATTGCTATTGTTACTGTTGTTATTTTAATGCAATGTATTCTATATTTTTTTGTTATTCTGTAAAAGAAAAAGAAAAAAATTATCTGCAAGTACAGTACACAAAATTCATAATAAGCTGCCTGCCATGGTTGAGCCTCTCCACTTTAAAAATAAATCTGGGGTCCCTGTGCCAGAACTGAGGATGAAAGCACTGTGGGAGACCCCTGTACCCAGTCCTCTGAAGTTACTAAATATGGGCCACAATGTTTTATTTTTAAGAACAATCATGTCATTCAATGAGAGCAAATGTGGTCTAGTAGTTTGCGTGTTGGGCTAGGACTCTGGAAGACCAGGTTTCGAATCCCCATTCAGGTTTGGAAACCCACTGGGTGACTTTGGGCAAGTTAGACTCTTTCATCCTAAGGAGAAGGCCAAGGGCAACCTCTGACTAAATCCTGCCAAGAAAACCTTATGATAGGGTTGCCATAAGTCAAGAGGTAGCTTGAAGGCACACAACAACAACAATAGCATGTGAATAAGCCCTTCAAGGCATTCTTGATTTCACTTGTGAATACATACACTCAGTCCTTCACCCAGAGTTCTTCCAAAATTACTGAATTTTACTAAGCAATCACTAATGTAAACAATCAGTTTGGGAAAAATACCATGTTTCCACTAGCACTTCATTTAGCTCCAGGCACCATATTTATTCTTCGTTGCAAATTATCAACATTCCAAGTATCTTCATTTCCTATTGGTGAATCCAAACTCCTTCATTAGGTTCACTCAGCACTCAGTGTGCAATGGCCTCAAACAACTAGTTCTTTAAGTGAAGTCATATTCCAGTGTTTCCACCATTAAATATGGTGCCAGAAGCATCAATTGACAAACAGAATTCATCTTTAAAAAGGCAGTTAGTTCTTTAAAAGGATGAATGTTCCCCCCCCCAGCCCCCCACTGCTGTCATATGGAAAGGAAACAGATGAAATGTGTTTTAGTAGGAGGTTGAAAACTTTTTAAAAATATTGCTGTGTTTTCATTTTCTGGTATGAACCTCTTTTTTTTTCCTGTTAACACTCCCACCTATTCCTTTAATCATGTTATTGCTACACTGAAAGTATTGTTTAACCAAAGCTTTAGAGTTATATCTCTCTCATTAATGAGGTTTAAAGATCCTTGACTTGACTAACACACCAAGCCTGTTTTATCCAGTGTGTCTTTGTTCTGCCTATTAGGGCAAAGATCTTATTGAATGATGGTGGAATGAAAACTCCTGTTAGCATAGTTATGTGGGATCACTGCCACTTGCTGTTGTTCGTGCAGCAGTTGCCAGTTGCCATAACATAACTTCCACTTGCACAATGTGGTCCTGGATACCTCAGTGCACAAATGGCAAAAATGAGAAACAGCTCATGGTTTGTTGCAAAAGTTGTTTGGCATAATAGGACTCTGGCGTAAGTGTTTCAAAACTAAAAAATAACAAACAAAGGAGAGATCTATAGTCTATGGAGATTATCAGATGCTCTAAATATGGTGTTATCACAATGCCAGGAGATTGCTAAAGGGCTTCCCTTTCACACGATGCTGTTCCCTTCTCATAATGCTCCTGTTTGGCTCTCGTTACGCCGGCGCTGCTTTTTATTGACAGGCTAAGCCATCAATGGATTTCCCCATTCCATTTCTGTCACAGAATGTCCTACGGTGCCTGTTTTGCTGGCACGATCCCAGCGCCAATAGGAGGTCCATGTCAGAACACTCCCTGGTGAGATTGGGACATCCGGGTAAGTGACACACTTTTTTGTACACTCCCTAGGTTACTTGTAAAGTTTTAAGTGTGTTTTTGTGCCTGTTGTCACTTTTTCTTTTTTACTAGGTTTTTTATTTTTTAATTTCCCGCGCTCTTGTCTTCTTGTGAGAACCAGCAGGATTCCATTCCAGAAACTGAATGGAACTCTGTTGTGGAAGCAGGAATAAGGTAGGTCTGAAACTTTTTGTTCTCGTGGAAGGACAGGGATGGGAGAGGGGCGAGAGAGGAGATTGTGGGAGGGGAACATTTTTTGTTCCCGTTTGATAATCTCCTCAGTCCAATTGTTTATCCTAACTACAGTAGATCCGTTGAGACTGCTCTTATAATTCAAGGGGGGTAACAAAGGGCTTGTCTACACTGGCCAAATAAACCCCCCTCCCCACAGCGATCAGTCCAGATAATGCAGGGCCAAATCCCCAGTTCTGGTGCCAACTATGTTCACAATGTCCAGCCAGTTCGAAACCACTCTTAAAATGGAGTGAAGAAATTCACCATTTGCTCTGGATTTTACAGGAAAACCAGGTGCACTCCGTGGACACACTAGGCAGATATCTTCACATGCATCCCCAGTTGCCTGGCACCTCCATTACTGGCATAAGTTGTATCCTTTGAGGTCACAAGGTGCCCAGCCATGTGATCAACACTGGGCACCTCTTTTCTAGCCTCAGAGGATGCGACTTGCACTAGTCGTGGTGGCACCGGGCAACACAGAGGGGATGCATGTGAAGACATCTACCCAGTGCCACCACAGAGTACACCAGTAACAGGGGGAAATCTAGGGCAGCTGGGAGGCCAGAATACTCTGTCCTGTACCCAGATTATTTTGGTTGTTGTAGATGAGCCCAAAGCAATTTAGGCCCATGTGTTTACAACATGAGAAAAGAAGAGAGTTAATGTGTCTACTTGTGATGTTTTCTAGTATACCTCAGCGTATGTGAATCTCAGGAGCTGGTACCTCTTCCCTAGTTCCTCTGGGTGAGGGGGAGAAATCTCAGGGTGAGAGAATTGTCAATAACAACAACAATAAAACAGCTTTATTTGAATCCTATCTTTTTTCCAAGACAGGGACTCAAGGCAGCTTACAGATATAAAAACATTTAAAATCCATCGTTCCCCCACCATCAGCGCAGCCATGCAGGGGAGAGCTGCCTTTGCTGGATGAGAGGGGAGAGGAGACCTGATATAACAGCGCCTAGGCGCATTCGCTGGCGCTTAGAGGACAAGGGGCGGGGTCAGAGGCTATATAGGGCCCTGCTGCCCCTTGCCTCTTCCTCAATTGTCGACTCAAGCCAGCTTACAGATATAAAAACATTTAAAAACATAAAGGCAACATTTAAAACCAAATTGAACTATTAACCATATTAAACACACTTTAAAAAATATTTTAATGTTAATAAAATTTAAAATAATACAGTCCTTACAAAGCTTTTCTTAGAAGCCTTCTAATATATATATATATATATATATATATATATATATATATCATAGAATCATAGAATTGCAGAGTTGGAAGAGACCACGAGGGCCATCCAGTCCAACCCCCCTGCCACGCAGGAAATCACAATCAAAGCATCCCCGACAGATGGCCATCCAGCCTCTGTTTAAAGACCTCCAAGGAAGGAGACCCCACCATGCTCCGAGGGAGTGTGTTCCACTGCCGAACAGCTCTTACTGTCAAAAAGTTCCTCCTCATGTTGAGGTGGAATCTCTGTTCCTGGAGCTTGCACCCATTGCTCCGTGTTCCAGTCTCTGGAGCAGCAGAAAACAAGCCTGCTCCATCCTCAGTGTGACATCCCTTCAAATACTTAAACAGGGCTATCATATTGCCTCTAAACCGTCTTTTTTCCAGGCTAAACATACCCAGCTCCCTAAGTCTCTCCTCATAAGGCATTGTTTCCAGACCTTTCACCATTTTAGTTGCCCTTCTCTGGACACGCTCCAATTTGTCAATATCCTTTCTGAATTGTGGTGCCCCCCCATTATCTGCCTGCTACTGTCAACAGCTTTCTGTTCAAAGCAAAATTTGGAAAACTTTCTTTGGTCCAGCTACTACTTACATGAGTTCTTAAAAGCCAGTTTTGCAAATGTGTTTTTAACAAGAGCTGAGAAGTGTATGTATGTATTTCTGTTTAATATGGAGCTTGGAAAATGGAATTTCCAACCAGAGAAATATTTACTAATTTGTATTAGACTTGGTGTTTATTATCTGAATTACAGTCCTAAACTATGATTGATGCTTAGTGATTCAGTGACCTCCCCAGGCCTTGCCACTGTTACATCAGCAGGAAACAATCCTAGGTCCAAGGTTTTGGCCCTTAAATTTTGGGGCCTGGGACACTCCTAAACCATCAAATTTCTTGTTGTTCTTGCTGTTGTTGTCATTGTTGCTCCTCCTCCTCCTCCACTTTGTTTACACTTCACCTTTTCCTCAAAACTGGGAATCAAATTGGCAACCCTGTTAGCACTATGTTTTTGACATTCCATTGTCATGGGTATTTTTACCTCATATCCTTGGCTAATGCAGAAATACAGCAAACCTACTGTCCATGTATTTGTACTTCTGTTAGTAAAGTCTTACAGAATGAGTAAGCCAATAGCAAAATAATGCATATAAAACTCTATCCCTTGCCGAACATCTTTGTTCTTATGCAGCAATGAAAGCCTTCTTCTCTGTGTGCATTGCACCTGTGAATTCACATACAGCTGAAAACCATTCAGCGTGGTGAAGGATCTAACTCAGGCACTTTCCCCCCTGAATCCAATTTTAGAGTCTTCTGCAGTTTTCTGTGATTTTTAACAACCACTTCATAGATAAAAATCTCTCAGATAAGAGCTGACTTAGATGCCATCATTATAACAGATGCTGACAATGGGGGTGTCCAGCAACTCCATGAGTAGGGTTACACTGGATCATTTTCAGTTGATAACTACCTCAGATGTAGACAAATTGCTGGGATAAGTAAGGAGGACAACCTGTCCCCTCAATCCCGGTCTTTCTTGGCTGGTTGTCCAGGGAGGAGGTGCAGTTAGATTTCAGCTGTGATTTATTATTAATGCATGTCTCAGTGAGGGAAGTTTTCCATCTTTCTTTTAAAGGGGTGGTGGTACAACCTCTTCTAAAAAAAGTCCTCTCCGGACCCTCTGGACTTTAACAACTATAGCCCAGTATCAAATCTTCCTTTTTTGGGCAAGGTGATGGAGAGGGCAGTTGCCTTCCACCTCCAAGCAGGCTTGGGGCTTGTCTGCACTACAGAAAAAAATCATACTCACCTCATAGTTGCTGAAATCTTGATATACAACGTTCTTGATGATTTGCTTGGAATGCGGTTCTTTTCGATGCCCAAGGGCTTTAATCTGATTTTTTAAAACTTGCCTTTTACCCTGCACTTTCCTGGAAAGTACAAATAATTGTATCTATGGCTAGCCCACCAAGTTGGCTTTGGTGAAGAGCCGGGGGTGGGGTTTTGGGTCACCTGATCATTACCATGAGGAATGACTACGTTTTCTGTTTGTATTTACATTTTGCTGGTGTGCAGTTGCTATTATTTTTTGAAAGTGCATTTGTGCAGATACTTGTATATTATTATTATGGCACATCTGCCTATTTGCATATTCCCATATTCACATGCATGACAGGAAGAAAAAAAGTGGAGTGGCCACGGCTGTGTGGCTGAAAATAATGTGAAGTATAGGACACATGATCATGGAAACCAGAAGAAACCAGGTTTTCAGCAAATTTAAGCCTTAAATCGTTCATGTTGAACAACAGTCCATAGCAGAGACAAGAGTCAAGAGTTTGCAAAGCAGCTCTGATGCCTGGCATAGCACCTGATCTCGGTTTGCCCAGGTTTTGTCTATATGGTCAAAATAATAGGAACGGCATATGAATGGAAGGTGATCCATTCATATGGACATTCGCATAAATATGTGTCATTTGGAAGAGGGGCAGCCAAATCCACCGCAAAGTCTGTGTGTATTGTGTCTGGGGCTTCGTACAGATTTTTTTTTAAAAGCTCCATGCGACATGCAAATGTGCGATCATTTGAACACTCGCATACACACAGATACGAACAGGCAGTGTAATCTGATTGGCTGGATGAGGATGGGGTGGGGCTAGCAGGGAAAGTGCCTGCAGCCACCATGTTACATTTTCAGCTATGTGAGGATCCAATAAGTCAATCAAACAGTGATCTTATATTCTTTTTTTCTCTTTCTCTTTTTGGAAATACAAACTATCACTTGTGTGTACAATGGGGAACTTTAAAAAAAATAATTGGTGGTGGCAGATTTAAAATTGTAAGTAAATCACCATCTTGGCTTGGGGTCATGCAGAGTTTAGGGGGACTCTTTTGACTGTGAAGACAGGTCGCATCATTGCAAATGCCTGCTTTTTAAAACATATTTCTCCCCCCCCCCCACTTGTATAGACAAGACCTCCCAGTCCTGGGAGATGTTGAGCCAGTGTGAATGCCATTAGGAAAGCAAAATGCTAGCTAGTAAAGCTGAGGTTTATCAACCAGCTATAATCAAATTACTCAATCTGCAGCCTAGATGAAAGGAAATGACCTGCAAATGATGAGACCAAGGGCTCATCTGTCTCCTCCAGTGTATCCTGGCTGTGGATCAGGCCCATTGTTCCCCATTACCTGGATGAAACCAGAGGCAGTCCTGATGGGCACACTGGCCCTGGTCACTGTAGCAGCTGCTGCCATCATCCATGCTCTCCTGTCATTGAGGAAGCCAGCTGCAACATGCGACAAAGGCCTCCTGCATGTGCCTTCCAGGAAAGCCAGGAAGACTGCAGCAGCAGTTAGGGCTTGCCTGCCAGGACAGATTCCTGCGGACCCTCAGGGGCCAACCCATTTTCCAAGTAAAGCAGGTATTATTTTAAAACATGGTATTGGGCCCTACTCCCCCCTCCCCGGTCTCAGTGCCATATCTGCCCCAGGGGTGGTGGGGACTGCCCGGGGGCAGAACAGGGCAAATATCCTGCATATTCAGGACTGCAGGGCTCTGAGACGGGGGCAAGATGAGGTATATTGCCTGTGTAGACAAGCCCCATGTCAGCATAATCAAATTCAGGGGTAGTCTGGCTTCATTCTTTCACAGTCTATTAACTACAAATATTAGAAAGGGGTTTTTTTTTTGGACTACGGCTCCCAGAAACACTCATGGGCAGTGGCCACACTAGCTAGGGAATTCTGGAACTTGTTATCCAAAAAATAACTTTTCCACACACTGATTACTTTTCACTAGAATTCCCAAGCACTCACAAAAGTATTTTCTAGCTGTAAAGCAAGATGCTATGTTCAAAGTCTCCTTTAGTGGGGCCAAGGCATAATCAGTCTTGTGTTGAATTGATCTAGAGTAAGTATACTTGCTCAAGAGCATACCGATCGCCATGCAGGGTCTGATCATCTGGCCCAGCAAGGACCACAGTGCAAAGTTGCTTGTATTGTAACTGGTTAACAAACTACAAGAAACCCTTTGTGATCAGACTAACATCTCTCTTTTTACTGTTTTTGAGATTCTACTTTTTCTCAGTTTCTGTGTATTTAGTGCATATGCGTACACTGTTATTTGGAAATTGTAGTGTAACATTGTGGGAATTTAGACAGTATTCCCTATGCAATCATGCAGGGTTTTTTTTACCCCTTCTTTCATTTTGTTTGCATAATGTCAAGAGGATTGGATGAGTGGAAACCACTTCCTTCACCCATTTATTACAGTTTTCCTGCAAATAGGAAAACTGTGCCAGCCAGCTGGTGGTCTGGGGAATGTATTCCATTTGGTTGGGAGGACTGAATCACCAGACAGAAGATCCACATAAAAGTGTTATGCAGGGGCAACACACACATCCACCCACTGAATAAAGACAGACTTGACATGAGTCTGATTGAAATCACACCAGACCCAAGCACCTAGGAGGAAAAGCATACCCTTCTGAGTCCCTAGTCTGTATTTCACCACCATGACAGATCTAATTAGTGTAAACAACTGACCAAGTTCAGTAGCAAAGCTTCAATTGTGAAACTACTTCCCAAGGAAAGTTAGGGTGGCCTCTGCTATGGGTGATTAAAACATGATACTTCTGCTAGACTTTTTTTGTTTCCCAGTTCATGGAAGATAAGGCTGTCCAAAGCTACAAACTATGATTAGGGTTGGCTGTTTCAGTCCCTAACCCTGAGTCTCAGTTTTAGATGTTGTTCTCCAGTTCTGAGGGCAAGGGAGAAGAGTCTTAGGGTGAGACCACTGCCTTGAAAAGTGTGTGTGTATGTGTGTAGATCGATGGTGGATGGATAGATACACACACACACACACTTTGTTAGAGTTTTAAAAATATTTCAGTGACATATTATGATAAACTCTGGCTGATGCTTAATGTGTTATGCAGCCCTTCCCTCATGATAACGTCAGGGGCTACACCTTGTACCCTCACCAGAATCTGCCCCATGACATTTCTAGGGACCAAACCTTCACATTTTTGTCCTGAAATCTCAAGTCCTGGGATGATACAATTCTGGCAACCCTAACTGATGCCGTGACATTAGCTTCAGTATCAGATTAAGGAATCCTCCAAAGAGCAGTAGTTTTGGTGGGGAAACCTTCATGGGGGCGGAGGCTATGAAGCTCATGCCCTGTTTCTAGGCTTCTCATAGGCAACTGATTGGTCAGTGAGGTAACAGTAAGGGGTCATCTATTTGAGGAGATACAATGTTCATTTCTGTGCATTAACTCACAATCACAGCAGCATTCATTTGTCTCCATTATTTTTTGTCAAGATCGCTGGTATGGGAAGTTATCCGTGTTTCAAGTTCACACAGAGCAGGTGTGTAAATAAAGATGGTATCTGTGAGTGAATTACTCATGTTATTATTCTCCAAAAGTTGCCACCATTGCACAGGGTTTTTTCCTCAGCAAGTAGAAGTGTGATCTTACAATTTAAAAATTGCTTTTATTGCTTTACCATTCTGAAATTGCTCACAATCACTACCGTGAAAGTCAATAATAGCAGTACCAGCCACTTTGTCACCAGAAAGCCTGCCCCCCACGTACGTCCGATCAATCACGTTTTGACTTCTGGAATGAGCTCCGCTTTGAATTGGTTGTCCAAATGAGCGGAAATGCACATTTCCCTGCATTTTTTAAAAAAAAAAACTTCAAAAAAATGTGAAGGCTTTTATCACGCAGTACATGGAGTTTGGGGGGCCCCCTTCTTCCCAATACTGTGAATCACTGTGGGATCTCATTAGGACAAAATATATTCTCTTTCAGTTCCGTGAGAAGTTTTTTCACCACCTAGACAACACCAAAATTGGATTAGGTTGGCCTTTGGTTTGATCAGGCATGATGGTAGAAGTAACATTTCTTCTTCCTCATCTTCTGGGTTTGAATTCAGCCTTTGATGCTTTTAAAAAAATACTGATATTTTATTGTTATGAACCACCTGAAAGAAAGAATACATACGTTTCATAAACAAGTATACAAACACGCATAGATGCCTTGGAAAAGATACCACGTGTTTTTTCATCTGCAATTTCTCATTTTCTAATTTTTTTAAAAAAATCAAAACATATTCTACTATTTGCCAGACCATTTATTATGGCTCTACAAGTGGGGTGTGGGATGAGTTTCCTCATAGCAGGCCCCCTTTTTTACAAATGCCCCTCCTGAAAAGAACTATGATAGGCTTCCTACCAGTCAAATTAATTTACCTACACATTCTAATCTGTTCAGCTGCTTTGGCAGTTTTTGGACCATTCTTCCAAGAATTCCCAAACTCCAAGAACTCTACACTTCAGCCCAGCCAAAGGGTGAGGGGAAGAAGCTACTTTGAATTTGTGAAGTCGAAGGCTTTGACGGCAGGCATCCATAGATTTTCCTTGGGTGTTTTTCAGGCTGTGAGGCCATGTTCTAGATGAACATTTCACACAGATGCAGGTGAAACATCAGGAATAAACTCTTCTAGAACACGGCCTCACAGCCCGAAAAACACCCAAGGAAAATCTACTTTGAATTTATTTGCCCATAGCCAAGAAGACATAGTGCCCATAGCTCCATCCTATCAAATCTTGGGATTTGTAGTTTTACAAGGTCTTTAGCCTTCTCTGCCAAAGAGTGATGGTACCTCACAAAACTACAAATCCCAGGATTCTGTAGGGTGGAGCGAAGGCAGTTAAAGTGGTGTCAAATGGCATTATTTCTACACTGTAAATGCACCCACAGAATTTAACAAAATCTCTTGAAATATCCTAGAAATAAGAGACTAGCTCAACAAGCATGCAGTCTTACATGTCTGCAAAGTTTTGATGATAAATTCATTTTTAAAACAATATAGTCACAGATGTCAAATATATATAAAGTTTATTTTTGAATGAAGCAGAAAAGGAAGATAAAGAAGAGCTATATCAGAATAGCACTGTTGAGCTATATCAGAATATAGAATATAGGGACAGGTCCACTATTTGTGAACCTCATCAGCATCCCTATTGCCTAGTGGTCTACCAGTGGAGCTACCTTCTCATGCTCCTGATTAAATTAGTTCTACTTGCTAAAGTGGTGGATCTTGTTGCCTAACAGTTTTCTTCTACAGGTGTAATATTGATCAAAATACATAATCAAATTTATGACATACTTCCTTTGAATTTTGCCTACCATAAACAAAGCAAAGGTACATTTGTTAACTAATTATATGCTACCAACTATGAGGTTTCAAGGGTTTTGTTGTTGCTGCTGCTGGTGTCAACCATCCATTTAAACCTTGCCTCTTTTTTCACTGGTATACATTTTTTCCAAAAAGAAAGCACCACTGATTGCAGCAATCAAATCCTAAGTGGCTACTTTAACTGCAGTAGCACACATATAAAATGATAAATGTACAGATAAGTGTATTGGATTTGAAGTAAATAGGAGAATCCTTCATTAAAGAGGAACACCTCCTTCATTCACAACCTTTGGCAAGCAGTTTCAGAATTATCTAGAAGATAGCTTTTACTCACAAATCATCTTAAAGGCCCTTTACTGAACAACTTTTAATGGAATCAGGAAGTAGATACATGTGGCTATGCTATTTTTGTGCCCTGAAAACAGTGGTGCTCTCAAGGTGTCAAGAAAACAGTGGTGCTTTGGGGTAGAAATCTATGCAGAAGAATGAGCAAAGTAGCCTCCAAATGCAACAGGGCTGCCCCGCCACATTTTGAAGGAAGTGATATAGTATACATTGTCATCTAAAGTGTGCGCACATATATGGGACACAGGAACATTGGGTGAGAATAAAACTTTTATATTCAGAATTGAAAATTAGCCAAATGTTCCATTGTCTGGGTGGAGTGAAGCACTGAGAATTAGGGTTGACAGGTCAAGAATTATCTTATGCCCTGAGATTTATTGGCAAAACCTAGAACTTAGGGGCCCCATGTGATGTCACAGGGGTGGGCTCTGGTGATGTCGTTAAGCACGACATATTAAGCATCAGCCACAGACTCATAAAGCATGTCATTCAAATAAAAAACACCAACTCTAATAAATGAGGCAGATATATATACAGTACATATACTTTACAAGGCAGTTGTTGTTGTGCCTTCAAGCAATTTCCAACTTATGACAACCCTCTCATAGGGTTTTCTTGGCAAGGTTTGTTCAGAGGAGGTTTGCCATTGCCTTCCTCTGAGGCTGAGAGAGTGTGACTTGCTCAAGGTCACCCAGAGGGTTTTCATGTCTGTGTGGGAATTCAAACCCTGGTCTCCAGAGTCGTAGTCCAATGCTCAAACCACTCCACCATGTTGGTGTAGTGGTAACAAGGCAGTATAGTAACTATAAGGTTCCACCATGGCCTCAGAACCAATGTACAATGGATTGATGCAATCAAAACACTAAATAGATAAAGACATTTAAAAATATTTATATGTTTTAGCTTTGGGAATCTTGAATACCAAGGTTAGGAATGAAAAAGAAATAAGGTGAGTTAAGATAAGGAAGGAAGAATATAAGCTTAAAGCCTTAGCAGATGATTTGGTCATAATACTAGAAATTATATATAATTTCTATAATATATTATAGAATTTTTAACGTAATTATAGATAATACTTTCAACCGAATAGGACATTTATTGCAGAAACAGAAAGAATATAGTATATTTGCTGGTTTTAAGATAACTATAAATAAAACAAAGATCTTAATGAAAAATATGAGTGCTCTGGAAAAGGAGGAATTAGTTAAAATAAGTACTGGTTATGAAACAGTAAATAAAATAAGATATTTGGGAGTAACTATAACACTGAAAAATCAAAAATTATTTGAAAATAACTACTTAAGTTATAAGCAAAGACTTTAAAAGATAGCAAAACCTAAATTTGTGTATGCTAGAAAAAAACATTGATGATTAAAATGAATATTCTACCTAAAATACTGTTTCTATTTCAAACAATTCCAATTATTTTTTCTAATACCGCATTTTCAAAAATGGCAGAAGGATGCCCTATGAGGAGTGGCTCAGGGAGCTGGGTATGTTTATCCTGGAGAAGAGAAGATTAAGAGGTGACATGATAGCCATGTTTAAACATCTGAAGGGATGTCATATTGAGGATGGAGCAAGCTTGTTTTCTGCTGCTCCAGAGACTAGGACACAGAGCAATAGATTCAAACTACAGGAAAAGAGATTCCACCTAAACATTAGGAAGAACTTCCTGATGGTAAGAGATTTAATTAGAAAGAATACATTGGATGTTTTCTTAGCTATATGGAGACTCTTTATAGGTTATATTAAGCAGAAAGGAAATGTAGTTATTTTAAGTATTGAGCTATAGATGGTAAAGTTTTGTGTTTTGTTTTTTCATGTCTATGGAAAGAAATGTTGTATATTGAAGGTAATATTAGAGAAATGTATTAATATTTAATATTGTACAATTATGAGGGGAATTCAGGATAATTAGTTAAATTACAATCTGTGGGGTGGGGAGTCTTTATGGGGTGAGGGGAAAAAGAAAGATATGGTCTTTGAGTGTCTGTGGAGGTGTCTATATGTTTGTATGTCTTCTCTATGTTATTATTTATAATAAATCAGTTTAAAATAGGTTAGAGTCAATCAGTAGTTATAGTTATCATTCCAGAAACCATTACCATTATAGTTACAAATATTTCAAAAGACTTTACTTTGCCATATCTCAAAAGAAACTAAGGAGATTTTCAGATGGGGCTTATACTGCGGGGCAGGCACGGAACAGGGTTGAGAAAGGGGCTGCCATTCAGATGACTTTGACCCCTTCAGTCCTGCTCCCATCCTGCTCCCAGGGTATTCTATACACAACGAAACATTGTGAATAGAACACCCCTTCTGTGCTTGTCACAGAATTAGGGACGTGGGAAAAGGAGCCCCGTCCCTGTTCCGCGATGACAGGCACGGGGGAGGAGCTCCATGCCAATCACTTCCTGCCATGATCAGGACATCAAGGTAAGTGGCATCCTTCTCTCCCCCGCTCCTCCGGGTTGCTTGTTTTATTTTTAATTTATTTTTCTATTTATTTTCTTTCTTTGACAGCTGGGGGAGGTATTTTGAATTTCCCACCCACTCGTTCTCTCGCAAGAATGAGCAGGATTTCAGGCAAGTTGTAAAGGCAGCCTTTACGATGGTTGCATGGAATAGAGGTAAGTGTGCAAACATTTACCTCCATTCTGTTGCACGAATGGGAGAGGAGGTGGTGGGGCTATAACGGGGCATTTTGGCCCCATCTGAAAATCTCCTAAAATAGTTGATTTTGTTATTTGTGAACACACTCTCCTATTGTCTACCTGTGGACACCCACTACAGAGCCTGAAGCCCATGAACCAACACAAACCATGGCCCCTTTACACTATACAGTTATAGCATCATGATTCCATTTTAACTGCCATGGTAACATCCTATGAAATGCTGGAATTTGAAGGCTAGGAAAAAGTATTCTTAGCCAGAAACCTCTAGAGTTTCTCACCGAACAACAAATTCCATAGTATGGAAACATGGCAGTTAAATTGGAATCACACTGCTATAATCGCGTAGTGTGAAAGGGCCTCCTGTGATATTATTCTTTCACCATTTATTAAGGCCACACCCACATAACTTTATAACTAACTTTAAATTACAGTCACACCACAAAGGAGTGAAACTATTTCCCATTATGTTATAAATTGTAATGTAATGTAGTTGTTAGCTTCCTTATGGAAAAAAGGAATACATTACAAGTAACTCATTACTTCCAAGTGAATGGTCTGGGCTGAGTTAAAGACTTTTAAGCCTCACTAATTTCATCAGGACAATGTGCAACACTTGTATAAAGTTCCTAATTTCTATAGGACCCACTGGCTTTAGTAGGATAATGTCAAAATACTTGTTTAACTCTTCTATTTAAATCAATGGGATGTGACTGTTCAACTTTGGCTTCAACTTTGTGCTTACTTATCTAGAACTCCCTCTGGTGGTGATATGCTGAATGAGACTGACACATACTTTGAACATGGGTGTAACATCCCTGCAACATCATGGTTTATGGAGCTACCTTAGCATAGCCAATATAACACACATTGCAAGCAAATTTTCTAGTGCAGAAATTTCACAATTAGGCCATAAGAACTTGAAGGAGCACTACTCAGCTAATGTTCGAATTACAGGACAAAAAGAAGGTCTGGTTGGACAAAAGTATTTATAAGAGAGTACTGCTGAAAAAGAACACTGGCATGTAATATAAGTACACACTCTTGAGTAGACCGTTTGTGTTATACAGGAATAGGGAACCACAGATTATGAGTAGACTATTTGTGTTATACAGGAATGAGGAATCATTTTCCTATGAAGGCTACTCAATGGAAGGCGACTCAAGGGAAAAGTCCATTGTGGGGGGGGGGGTCAACCAATGGCAGCTGGAGACAGATCCAACAATGTATGGAGCCAGACCTGAATGTGAGCAGAGTTTGCTGTGCTCCCACCCCATTTCTTCTCCACTCTGGCCTTCTCTCTTACACACACACACATGGGGTGTGGAAGAGGAAGTAACTTCCAGAGGGCAATGGGCAAGAGTGAGCCCAGTGCACCCAGATATTAAATAAGCAACATAATTAAATTAAATTAAAACAAAGAAAGATGTTGAGAGCCCCATGTTCCCTTTAGCCTGCATGTTCCTCATCATATGGATAATGTATATAGAAATAAATTTTAAAAAATGGTGTACTAGCTGTACCAGAGCGTTCATTTTAAGCCAGTGTTGAGGAACGAGATTCAAAGTCTAGATTGGCCACCTGGCACTGGGATAACAGTACTAAAACTGCTGATGAAAACTCATTTAATGTTTCCAGCTCCACATCTCTCATTAATAACTATCCATAACTTACAACTATTCTTAACCACTTATTAAAATGTTCACTGACTATGGTCACATGCAACTTTAGCTTCTCATGCCCAGATCATGAACCAATTTACCTTAAAATGAATTCATCATTAGCTAGGTAAAATTTTATAAGATATATGACTTCTGTATGCATACTTGGGCCTAAATACTGTTGCTGTTTGGTGGGAACTTGATAAATCAATATTTATGTAAATTCCATTGATTTCTCTAGTTGGGACTAATAACAGGCTAAAATATTGAACTTGTATATATAGATTAGTGATATTGCAATAACTTGAATTACATTTGACAATAGATGTGCCTTATTTTGCCAATATGTAATAAAAGTATCTATTTCTGAATAGTTTATTTTGCCTTAACATAATTTGTTAATTTTGACATGATGGCATATTCATGTAATTTATTTCCCTGTTGTATTTTTAATGGAAAATATATTTAACTGCCAAACATTCTACTTACTTTGCTTCAACTAAAAGGCTGATTGTTTGCCCAGCTCTCAATCTACAGAGCATAGAAGTAACTAGTTACAATCTACAAATAACTTGTAATGATTAAAAATATATATTTTTGCAAAAACTAATATCTACTTGATGGTTGTAGCATAACAAGGGGTTATCCTACTACTTTATGGTGAAACTGTATCAGTTTTAGTTACCTCTATGATTGCAGAGAACATGTGGCTTCATTACTTACATGTACAGTACTTAGGTAGCTTAGGCATTGTGATGTTTTTGTAATTGGATGGATATCTACATGATGTTTTCACCATCCTGTAGTATTCCCAGGCCCCTTGGGGATTTTTCATCCCTACTCCCCAGGTCAGTTTAAATTAACACAGTATTTCTGGAAACAAAATATATCTCTCCATGGCTATCTGTTTGTGTTATACTGGAACTAGCTAAGATGGCTGCCATCAAGAAACACACAGTGATTGTTTTCAAGACCCGGTTTAAACAGAGATCAAGCTAGGGAAAGAGGAATGCAAGCAATAAAAGAAAATGATCCTAATGCTTAACTAGTGTAATAATGCTAAAACACTTTAACATTTTTACTATGGGGTAGTCCAGATGGTGAAAAAAACCCTCTTAGAATCCATGGGGAATCCCTTGTGTCCAAATGGGATCCTGCAGCGTTCCGTTCTTTTCGGAGGGAGTGGGAGCAAAAGTCAGGGAAAGTCTGCAGCAGAAGCCTCTGAGACTTTTCCTAAGTTTTTTAAAAACCCCAATGGAAATGTACACGCTCGCCTGTTAGGACAACTGGATTGCATTGCATTACATTGCTGAAGGGACAGCTAATTGGTCAGATGTGCACAGGGGGTGGAGCTTGGTAAGATGGCAGATAGCAGAACTGGATTGTTACTGTCGCGATCGTGTGCTCAGGTGATGAAACAGGCTTTCTTTCCTTTTAAAAAATTATTTAAGCAGAAGATCACTCTTCCGCACCTTGGAATTAGTTGTTTTTCAAAAAAAATATTGTTTGGTGGGGGCAAGTTGGGGTGTACAAAACCATGAATAATTCACTCACAGCTGCCATCTTGATTCTCTGGCATCCTTCCTTGTGAACAGGAAACACAGAGAGCTTCATACACCAGCGATATTGCCAAAAAACAGTTGAGACAAATGACAGCTGCTGCAAATTGCCGTTTCTGCACCCCAATTCACATTTTATTCCCTCATCTAGATCGGCCCTATAACTCCTGAATGATACCGTAATTAAAAAGGGCTTAGTGGACACAGGTGAAAGTCAATTTCTGATATTACCTGAGTCTAAATGTGACACATGATCAGTGACAGTGGGGAGGAGGAAGAACCCAAGGGAGGGGGAAGTGAGGGAAACCTAAGATGTTTCAAGAAAGAGTTTGGATGGAACGCCACAAATATGCAGGTAATATCAATACAAATATATATATATATATATATATATATGTATGTATATATATATGTATATATTGGAAAGTCTTGATACTCCCAGGGACTTTTTTTCCTGTCTGGGTGAGCCTTCAAAGTACCTTACCTTTGAAAAATGAAAATAATAACTACAATGAAAACCCAATTATTTGGGGAAAGTTGAATTGTAAGCTATAATTAATTACTGTTAAAAAGTGACCTCCCAAGTTTTGTGAGTTTCTTTGCCACTGTGTAAAGGAATGCAACAAGCCTGTCAGAGTTACGTGCACTTAAGTACATTGATATCTTGTGGACTTCACTGAAAGTTAGGCCTTAACAACAGTGGAGTGATTAAGAGAGCAGGGCCCTGGCCTCTCAACAAACAAAACAGAGTACTGTGGATTATATTATTAACCATGAAGCTGCAAATAGTTGGCCTGTACCTAGAAGCTGACCAGTACTGCAGTGTCACTTTTGAAGTGCAAGACTTTGTCGTGACAGCTGCTATAGTCATGATCCCAATACATAGACCAATACATAGACAGCCCAGTATTTATCTCCTGTTTTCTATTATTTGTCATCAATGAAGCTAACATTCTAGTTGAAAACTCCATTATAAAACATAGATGACACAAACAAACAAATCAACAATTAATAAAAGCTCACAATTAATCTTGCAATGCATGTTGTAATTCTGGGTTCAATCACATGGGGAGTACACTGTGGTTTTGTTTTTGTTTTTTTTTAATCCTGTTTATTTCAATGCATCTACTCAATGTGGGATTATAACTGGAGTTAGCCCATGGAAGATAAAACTGAGAGTTAGAAAAATCAGATGAAAGCTGATATGAAGTTCCTTTCAAGGAGAAGTTATGAGGGAAAGTATCTCTGAAGCTTTGAACAGTTCCCTAATGTGCTGGGCATCAGTCAAAAACACATTGAGGAAAGATGCTTGCCCTGCATAATGGAAGCAGCTAAACCTTGGACTGGCGTATGCAAGGCCTGTGCTCTCCCACAAAGCTATGGCTTCTACACAGCGCAGTTGGCATTCTCCACCCTTTCATTTCAACTCATTTTTAAGCATTTTCCTGAGATTTTGTCTAATGTGGACATAAAGCATACTTCTCTGGTAAATCAGGTCTGTAATTGTTTTCAGGCAGCTGTTTTCCTAAGCTTGTGGCTTTACAGTAAAGTTTCTTGCAATTGAAAAGAGAAGACAGCCAATTCTAGTGCTACATTTAATAATTCATAAATCAAATGAAGTTTGAATGGGTTCAAAGTTTAAAAGTTTAAAAGTTTTGCTCAGGCATTAACATTTAAGCTGCCAAAATCCTGGTTGGTGTGTGTGTGTGTTTCATTTTCCAGATTGGAATTCTACACTTAAATTTAGAGGCTTAAACCCAATAGTTTGTAATAACAAAAGTAGACCCTTTCAATCGAATTTACATTGATTTTGTCTTTCAAAGTTCCCATTGATTTAAAAGGTCTACTCTAGCAGGGACTGACAATGGGACAGAGCTGGGAATAGTACAGCCCTCCAGATGGTGTTGAACTGCAACTTCTAGCAGCTCTAACCAACATAGCTAATGGTAAGGAATGGAGTTGCAGTTCAAAAACATCTGGAGGATGGCACAATTCCCATCCCTGAAATAGGACTGAAGGCAGAGGTGGGCATCAGCATTCCTCACCACTGGTTAAGTGGATTAGAACTGCTGGGGTTTGCAATTGAACAACCTCTCGAGGGCCACATGATTCTTATCCTATGCATTCTCTCCCCAGAGCTTAGTTCCACTGAATTCAGTCAGGCAGACTTACATTGGGCCCTTTCACATTACACAGTTATAGTGCTATGGTTCAATTTTGACTGCTGCGGCTGCATCCTATGGACTCCTGGGATTTGTAGTTTGACGAAGCACTAGAGGGATTCTAAGTACATTTTCCTAAACTGCAAATCCAAGGATTCCACAGGAAGTTGGCATGGCAGTTAAACTAGAGTCATAGCACTATAATTATGTCATGTGAAAAGGCTGATAGTCCAGAAAGCAGGGATGGACATTGTCTTTGCCTGAGGGTTAGTGCCTCAAGTGGGAGACATTATTTTAAAGGATCTGAGAGGGATTTCAAATCCTCTGTACCTGTACATAGTAATCGCAAACAGGATTTGGGGAAGTACTTTCTCTAGAGTAAAAGAAAATGCAGCTCATGTGCCTGCTACTAATTTAATATAGCATGTAGTTTGGCTCTGAAACCTCAAGAGAACCATTGTTGATTACAATAGACATTTATAGACTATCCAGATAAATTGTTAGCATACCCTACTATCCCTCCCCACAACTGCTCATAACCGCATATAGTGGAAACTTTTTGGGGTGAATCTGACCAGACACTGTTTGGGGTCAAGCTGACTGGAGGACAGTTGAGGTCACAATGACCTGAGATGTGTCCAGAATCATAATGGCAGGAAAACCCAGATAGGATTGTGCAGAAATCCCAATGGGTCTATGCTAATCCTTTCAACCATGCAATCAGTGACCATCCCTCACCCATACACTACGGAAATTTTTCCTATACACTCTATTTGACCAAACATTAAGAGGTTGTTGCAAATCCCATCAATGTTTTATCTCTCTGGAGCTAAGGCAATCAGCTCAGTTTTGGACCCTTTTGTCCGATCTGTGGGAAAGCCATCCAAGCTTTGTTACAACCAACAAAACTCTCCAGGGTATGGAATAAGGACTATAGATCTTAGCTCAGACCCTAATCATGTGTGCCACAGACCGGACCACCATTCTGTGTATCACCTCATAATGCTCTTTCTCAATGGACCAGATCCCCCTGTGCCACTCTCAGACACTGGAGATTATCAGACAAGTAGCTTAAAACATTATTATGGTACTATATTTTACAGCATTCATGTTCCAGCACATTGATACATGTTTTCGCATGCTGCTGTGATAACGATACAGAATCGCCCCAAGAGTCCAGCAATACGAGTGCTCACGCCACTTACTTCTGCATTTTTCCATGAATGTGATTTCGGCGTGTCTCGTGAGAAGATGCAAGCACACTAAAAAGCCCCCAAACACCAAAATTAAAAAAAAAAATGTTCAGAAAAGCACAGATACATGTTCAGAAACTTGCAAGCAAGATGGGGAGGTTCATAAAAAGAGCATACGGTACCTAGTTTTCCCATTTGCACCCAGAAGTGTTCTGGCAGCACTGCCCATTGATGTTGGAATTGAGCCAGCAGGATGGTGTGCCTTGTTGCACACACTGAAATCTGGAACATGAACACTATATGAGATCAATTCTCAATTTCTCCTCGTCAATAAAAAAAGAACTCCCTCATAATGGCAGCAGAACACTTGCATAATGTTGGGGCACGACGTTTGATAAGGAAGCCCTTTTGCGATCTCATGGTGTTGTTATGACACCATTTTTGACACATCTGATAATCTCCACTGTCTGAGTCTCTCTGCTGTGCAGACCTCCTCTTCTGAGACTGGGAACTATCACCCTTCCACCCCTGACTTCTCTCTGTCCAGCCCTCCAGCCTTTCCCTTCAGTAGCACTGTATGGTTCTTAAGAGTGTATATTCTTGTACAATAGTTTATCTTTTGTGTTAATTTGAATAAAATACTCTGTTTAATTTCAACTGGAATGCTCTCTACAGTTAGTACGGGTATACATAGGTGGAAAGATCCCCAAAGTTACCCTCCTTTCACAGGCCTCCTTTTGAGCTATAAATTTCCCAAACTTCAAGGAGATGCTCTTAGGGTAACAGAATGGTGTTACTCCATGTAAGCATAGCTGGGGGAAATTATTTTTGGACTACAACTCCCAGAATCCCCCTGCCACATGCCCTAACATAATCATACTGGCTGGTGGAATCTGTAAATCTAGTCCAAAAAACTATTGCTTCCCCAAGTTCTGGATATAAGGCTAGTCCATCAGTCCTAGCTGTTATGATTACTATTGATCTCTGTTTAATCTTATTTCTATTTCTAGTTTGGGAATTGAAACTGACAATACAGGAAATGCCCAAGATAAGCCAATTAGGCCAATGGCTAAGCTTAGAATTGTAGCACACCTCACACTGGAGCAAACTAGATCAAGACGATGTTCTTTTCAAAACCCTTGCTAAGCGTTTGGACCAACCCTTCTATTAGATAGATAACAGTAGCGACAACTACTGAGGGGTCCCTGGTAGTGACAAGATGTAAAAGAATAGAGCTCTGGATGCCATGCAGCCTGCTCTGCATCTTCTAACCTGTTACAATCACACTTCCTGGGTGGTGGAGATTGCTGTCTTGTTGCAATTCTTAACGTAAGATTCACTGGGTGACATTTTGTCCTTTGCCACCTCAGACAGTAAACACCTTCGTGTGGCCTTGCTCAGTATGCTTACTCAATAGTAACCCTTTAGTATGTGTTTAGGACTCTAAGGACTTTATCAGATGGACAAAATATGGCATCATAACAATGCCACATAACCATGAAAAGACGCGCATATCAGACAACATTGTCCTTTCATGGTTACGCCCTGTCAAAATCCCATCGTTTTTATTTGATGGCTTAAGATGTCAATAGATCCCCTTTCTGCTTTTGTGCCGGCATTGCTGGCATGCAAAACCTTAGGCCATTTAATTAGGTATTTATACCCAGCTCTTCAGCCACTCTTGTCACTGTAGTGAGAGTAGACGGTCCAGCGCAAACACTTTTGGGTGAGATCGGGACTTCCAGGTAAGTTTTGCTGTTTTTATGACCCCCCCAGGTTGCTTGGTAGTTTTAAAGTGTGCCTAGGTGCTTGGTGTTACTTTATATGTGTATATTTTGCTTTTGTTTTTAAATTTCCTGCACGACAAAGTCTCATGGGATTTCAAGTGAGGAAATGAACAGGGCTCCGTGCACTTCCTCTTCATTGCTGGGAGCCTTTGCAGGGAGAAGATGATGAGTGTGGGGGGAACGTTCTTTTGCCGGCATAGAAATGGGTTTGTCTATGCCAGCAAAAGAACGTCTTAAACTGGGTCGTCTGATAAAGTTCTAAGCCTTGTTTAAAAATTGAGGGAAGGCTGGGAATATAAACATTAGTTAAGCAGTTTGCCTCGGATTGAAACCAATTTATGGAAAAGGGAATTGGTTCCATGGTTCCCTCCGTCAGTATGTCAGATATATTTATGTTCTAAGTTGCTATGGATCTGTTTAAATCAAGCCTCTGAAACACAATACATATATAAACTTTGAGTACTATTGATTAATGTGTACTGTGAGTATTCACACGGCAATGATTAATTCCCCTGCGTTCTGTCCCAGAACCCACTTACTAGAGTGCAAGGCTGGGATAGATTCTCCTGAAGCAAAGGGGATATCTCCACAAGTTCAGAATATCATAAATTTCAGTAAAGTCTGAAATACTGCAAAGGCACAGAGTGACACATTTGTGTGCATGCATACCTTTGTGTTTAAATGTGAAAGTGCACACAATGTATAATTTATGCTAGCATATTAAATACTACCTCAGTATTTATAGATACTGTAATTGCTAATACAGCAAGTAAAATGAATGTTATGCCTTTGTTTTGACCCTTCTTTGAGGGTAAGCAGTTCAAGGCAATCGTTCCAGCTCATTTCACATCAGGAAAAAAAATGGCATTGAAGTAACATGATGTCTAAGAAAATTTATTAATTCAAATCCATACAGTTTGAGAAGGGACAGAGATTGAACACAAGGAAATGTAGCTAGTGCTACCTCTAGGTTGAATTACTGCATTTTTCTAGATATCAGCAAGCTGAGAGCTACACAGCTGCTTTTTGTTTTCAGCATCCAAGATACACAGTTCCCCCACCATATTTTTCTTACTTTCAAATGTCTGAAACTCACACCTGCAAAGTCTACCTTTGATTCGTATGAAATTCCTTCCATTTTATGATATTGGCCAGTCAAACAGATTTGAATGATCCCTTGCTTTAGCAAATTGGCTAATTAATTATGTCACATTCTTCTTTTATTAATAATTACCCACTTCAAGAACTTACAGTTCTGTGTTAAAAGGCGGCACTTTCTATCAAATAAATGAATAAATAAATATATTTTATAGTGGAACTTGAATAGGGACAAAGCCTTTGGTTTTTAAAAAAGAAAATCACACTACATGTGTTAATCATCTCATCAATGCAAGAGCTGCATCTGGGTTTTCACCTAACTACTGTCTGTTAATGACCACTATTAAGGAAATGATTACTGCAGGGGGGGGTTGCATTTTAGTTTCCTCTCACCTCACTGGTTATATACCCAATGACCCAGGAATATTATAATAAGTAGCCAAGTGAGGTAATACTCTGTCTGATATAGTTTGCAGTTTGTGAAATGTTAAGCCTAACACAGTGTGGTAATCTTAAGGTGCCATAAGACTTTGTTAATCTTGTTTTGGCATGTTGTTTATGACAGAACCAATCTGGTCCAAACTTCTTGCAGACTGACTCAGAGAAATAAAGAGACCTCACACAGATATGGGGTGAAATAAAATGGGCTTTATTTATAACCCTACCTATTTATTTCCGTTTTAAATCTTCAGCGGGGGGAGGCAACCTAGTGTGGGAGCAGCTGAGGCAGATTGTCCCTCCTGGTCTTATTCCCCCAGCTTCCCCGGGCGAACACCTGAGCCCTGTTGAGTAACCCCAAGACGTGGGGTTGCTCTCCAGCCGACTCATGTCTGGAAGGTCAAGCCGAAAGTCCCCCGCCCAATCCATACAGATTAAGGCGAAGGGATTATCCTCCAGGCCAACCCCAAGGTAGGTCTCCTTCTGTTCTCCCAGACCATACAATCTAAGGAGACCCTTCGAGAGATCGTCCCTTCACCGAAATCGGTGCCATAGGTGTACACCGTAATCTACGCCTCCCCCTTCCCCGCAGTATGGTGATAATTTACCTAATTAGGTGCTACGCATAGCCAATTTTCCCATTTTGCTGCCTTCCTAGTATGGAGTAGGCAAAAAACCCTCCGAGAAAAGGAGGGAAAAAATTCCTACCCAGCTCCAAAGCAACCATGAGCACACTATTCCAACGGCAGGAGGATGGGTCGCCAAGATAAAAGAGGGTGAGGAGAGGAGTGGACGGCCCTTATATCTCCTTGGCCCCCGCCCCTCTCCTCGTGTCGCCGGCACTTGCCGGTGACGCATAGGCTGGTCTCTCCTCTTCCCAGCCTGCAAGGAGGATTCCACACCCCAAGCTTAGCTGGGTAGCATGGGATCCGTGTTACAGCTGTTTGACTTTGGAAGCTTTGCTGAGTATGAGAAATACAAATTAAGTGCACTGAATGCTGTAGGTGAAGGTATTTATCTCATCACATTTTACAGCTAGTGCTTTTGTCCTCTATTCCTGACCAAATAATTCATAGAGTCTTGAGTTGGAAGATATACTAAAGGCTATCAAATCCAGCCCTACCGTGAAGGAATACACAGCTAGAGCACTCCTGAAAGATGCCCATCCAACCTCTGCCCATCCGACCTGCAAAGAAGAGTCCTCTGCCCTCCGAGTCAGTTCATTTAATAGTCAAACATCTCTTACCATCAGGAAGTTCTTCTGAACGTTCAAGTGGAATCTCTTTTCTTGCAATTTGAATCCATTGATTCATGTCCTACTCTCTGGAGCAGCAAAAAACAAAATTGGCCCCACCTTCTAATTGACATCCCTTCAGATATGTCATGGCTACATTGTACATTTAGAGTCATCAGCACAATGAACTTGGATTCTCTCCTCCTTAACAAGATATGCTCAAGTATACACAGAAGCTGAAATGCTGTTGGTACACCTATGCTCGCACCTCTACTTTTTTTTTTTATGATCATGCAGCAGTGGTGAGGGAAGGCAGGCAAAATCTGTCTGCTCCAAGCAGCCTGTTCCTTCAATGCCTTACTTCTTCATAACTCCTTCACAACCTTGTCCCTCCTTCTGCCACCGCTTGGGTTGGCATACTTATACAGTATTACCTCCCCTGACTCCCCCTCCCTTCCAATAACTCATTAATTGGCAATATTTCATAATTTGGCTTGTATTGACACTTCATGTGGTTAGCAGTAGACCAGGACTTCCCCCCAAATAGGGACTGAGTGAAGGTTTGCTCAAAACCTGAGAAGAGTTTGTGGAAATTTCCCAAAAAGCAGACATGCCCTTTTTGTAATTAGGAAGTAATTATGCAGAGCCCCCTCAGATAGTAGTTAGGGTGGGATGTGCTAATTCTCCTGGCACACCTGATAGTGAGTCTTATTTCCAACACAAACCAGTGACCGGAACACCCATTGCTCTGTAAATGGTTTTCTTTCACCTCTCTTTTACACCCAAAGTGGAGGTTGCCTGAAACCCATCAGTCTTAATGTTCCAACTATTAACAGCAATCAACAAAGCTGGAGCTTCCATTGTCTGACTGTGGTAAACTCGCTCAAGTATTGTTTTCCATTCAAAACACCCCTTAAGGGTAAATATTTGAGTATAAATATCACCCCAAAACACAGCCAAAGTGTGCTCAGTTTCCCAGATGCTGTCTCTCTGCTGGCTTGCTGTGTCACCCAGTGCATATAGCTAAATGTCTCTGCATTAATCTATGCTCTTTGGACAGGTATACTATAGCCCATCATCTCAAACTCTATGCCTCTATCCAATACTTCCTGCTTTCTTCAATAGCCTTGTGTGATTGCTTGAAGCATGAGTGTAAGTGTGAGTGGTTCTGTGATCATTTTTCAATAAAAACCATTTCATTTTACTTCCTGTCTTGGAGCCTCGACAGTGAGTATTGGTACACACAGGTCCAAAGGTCCTGTAGTTACCCAACCTTTGGCTGCCATATTTGAGCTAATTAAAATTCCTCATATTAATATCTTGACACAAGTGGATTCCCCACAGACCCCATGCAATTCAGGTAACAGTTACACTGGCATAGTGTGCCACATACACAACCACACCAATATTAGCATGTGATATCCTGTGGAGTTGTACCTATTTTGAACCAAGCACTTTATAACCACAAGGAAATATTACGTGTGTCCGCATTCCTGTGCTTGCTTGCTCCAGAAACATTGTCATATAGCAATATGAATAAGGGTAAAGATCAAAGGGATAAAAGACTGAATGAAAATATGAGTATTGAACACCCCAAACTTAGCAAATGTATCATGTCAACAAAACATGTTATCATTGAGGTTCTGAAGTAAAAGAGAGAGAAAGAGAAATTCAAGGCTACAGGGGGCTTTGCATATTATGCAAATGGACAGAGAAAGAGTAAGCCAGTCATGTGTCTGCTTCTGGTTCTTCCATGGTACAGTAGTATGCAAAGAGGAAATGCACACATGTCACACTCAGAGAGAGGCAGGAACCTGTAGCATTTGCATGAGTAAGATCAGTATATTTTCTCTTCATGTTTTATGCTCTCCCTCCCAAAGGGAAGGCCAAGCTTGAGGAGAAGCCCATATGAGCCTTGCAATTAACCATTTTAAATGTTTTTTAAAACATGAAAAAATAAATATAGATCACAGATACTGGAAGCCTGATCGTTATTGGAATGCTAATACAGAATGTGTGGAGATTAAATATATATATATTAAAACCCCTGCCCCATGTTTTGGTCCTGATCTGGATTAGGGCCCCTCACCAGCTATTTGCATTGGAAAGAAAGTGCCCATTTGCATCAATTAGTTGCACATTATTTTTTCACAGCAGCAACTTCATAATGTGCAAAGGCTTGAAAAAGGCAATAAGATAAACATCTCAGAAGAAAGCCATGCCTGAATTTGTACACATTGAACACATTATAATCTCTGCAGAAGTGAATTTGAGAAGGAAAGAAACAGTACCATTAACTGCTTAGTTTCTTCAGTGTCGTTTTAGATTGTCTCATTACAGGGTTTTTGAAGTACAGGTTGTTCCCCTCCCCCATATCTATGGAACCAATATCTGCAGTTTCAGTTATCCATTGCTGAAAAAGGAGAGACATATACCAAAGAGTCATGCTGGAAAATACCTAGAGAGGTATCTTCTCCAGGAATCGCTAGGTTCTCCAACACAACTCTACAGTATTTTTGTACAGGAAGCCCTTTATTTTAATAGGGTTTGCTATTATCTATGGGTTCACTTACAAATGGTAAGTCCAGGGATGTAACCCCCATGGATATGGGGAACAATCTATACAAAACATTCAGAAGTGGTTGACCAGTGTCTCCTCCTGCACAGTGTTTACAAGAGTTAGTTAAAGTGCCATGGTTGTTGCCTCTGAGAAATTCTCCACTAGTGTCAACTCCCACCATGACTTCTGCACAGTAACAGTTTGGCACTTTTAGTCTGGCTCATCAGAAGCTTGTCTGACTTGGGATAGCCTATCCTACCATCAGCATAGCCTCATGCATCATAGGTTCATGCATTCATACCACCGTGGAAAGGTGGTGTATTAAGAAATGCACTATAAATTCTGTAGAAGTGAATTTGAGAAAAACAAAAACAGTACCATAAATTCTTTAATTACCTTAATGTTTATTGGGTTAGTCTTATCATCTAATTTAATCATACATATATCTCAATGGAATATAGAAGGGCAATTTGGAATATAATAGGCCATTTAGACTACTGTAACATGGTCTACATGGGGCTGCCTTTCTAAACTGTTCAGAAACTTCAGTGGGTCCAAAATGCTGTGGCCAGACTGTTGACTGGGGCTGGCTATAGGGATCATGTGACATCCCCCCCCCCCCACCCCTGCATTTAAACAGCTTTTTGGCTACCAATCCGTTTCTGGGCAGAATTCAAGTGCTGGTTTTGACCTTTAAAGCCCTAAACATCTTGGATCCAGACTATCTGAAAGACCATATCTCCCTATACAAGCCAGCCTGAGTGTTAAGATTGGCAGGGGAGGGCTTTCTCTCAGTCCCACCACCTTCACAGGTATAATTGGTGAGGACTCGGGAGAGAGCCTTCTCTGTGGCTGCTCCCAGACTGTGGAACTCCCTTCTGCAGTAGGTCCGGTTGCCCCCTTCCCTGCTCTCTTTTTGTTAGCAGCTGAAAGCATTTTTATTTAGGCAGGCATTTGAAACATGAATTTTAATTGGTGTGCTGCTTTTAAATATTATACTTTTTATCACTTGTGTTTTTAAGTCATGTATATTTTAATAATGGCAATTTAAGTTAATTCTTTTTTAACTTTTGTAACTTGTGATGTTTTAGTTGTATTTTTTAATTATTGTAAGCTGCCTTGAATCCCATCTTGGGAGAAAGGCGGGATATTATTTATTTATTTATTTATTTTATTTATACCCCGCTCTTCAGCCACAAGGCTATCAGAGCGGCTTACAAATTGTTTTAAGCCATAGCAATTTACACATCTACACTGAATTAAGCAGTTTCCAATGTGTGTTAGCTAATTGCCCCCACAAGCCGGGTACTCATTTTACTGACCTACGAAATGAATCTAACAAATAAAAATAAATAAAATAATTAATGCAAGAAAACAAGTGCACTGAAGCAGCAATATTATTACTTTATTTAAGCACCCCATCATAATGACTGATACTATCAGAATGTTAGGAGGAAAGAATATGCTTAAAGTAAGTGCCCCCACCCCACCATAACAATGAGTGATCAGCGCTGTCACAGCTGAATAGCTTTGATTCTACTTACTGGATTGCGGATGGCTAATTCATTGTGCTGTCCTATCCTATGCATAGTTGTTAAGTCTCACTATGTTCTACAGGGCTTTTGGTGTCATGGCTTGGCTACATGCCTAGGAGAAATAGCCCACAGTATAATCATCCACAGATGTTTCTGTGTTAAAGTATGAGGGGCCAGATCCAATAAAATAAGGTCATGTGTGGTTAAATAAGGGCTGGGGAGATAGAGTCTCAGCAAGGTCAGGACCCCAGACAGCATACTATAAGGGATATTGATAAGCATGTTCCCTCACAAGGGGAGAACCAGTAAAGAATGTTGGACTATCAAGGCCTTCAGAAAGCTGCTTTGTTCCCTTGCTAGATATGAGCTGTGACCCTTAAAGAGCCCTTAATTATTTCTATAGTACTGCAGTCCTATAGAGTGCATAGAAGGAACTGAAGAGGAGTCACCATCAGGTTCTGAGCATGAAAAGAATGCTCACATCTGCAGGTCTGTTGTATATAGGTGTGCTGAAAGTTCTCCCTAAATTGAGATGACCAGTGGTTTTTGGGACTCTGAGTTCTCCTCAGGGCTCTGTTGAGGCTCTAAGACTAGAAACACAATGTTCTCCCAGGTAAATGTCCATAGGACTGCAACCCTACAAACCTTCCCTTCCATATTATGCTATATCAGCCTTTACCAACCAGATTCCTTCCGAAAGTGTTAAGTGACTGGAACCCTGAGGAAGTGCTTTGGTTGTGACATTTTTGTCCAGTGTGGAATACCTATATTCAGTTCAAGATTGGGGAAGTGAAGGTGTACATGCAGTGCCATTGTGCATGCAAAAGCAAATTGCAAATGGATGCAATAGATATACATACACAATTCAGTTGCACATTTAGTTGTACATTTGGTGTCTTGGTTCGCTTGCACATTGTTGTCATTCAACACAAAGGTTGTATAGCACAATTTATTTATGGGATCCAAGGTGGCATACAACCTTTAAAAATATAATACAATTTTAAAACTTTCAGTACAAAAGTTAAAACACAATTAAATCAAAATCTTATTTTAAAAAACACTAGTCAAAATTTAGGCTAAAAGCAGTTTTTAAAAATACGTATAAAACATAATAAAACAGAAACACCACCACCTCATTAAAAGTTCCATCTGCCACACCATAATAAAAGCCCAAAGCCTCCTTAAATAACAAGTCTTTACCTGTTGGCAGAAAGACAGCAGGGAGAGGTCCAACTAGACCTCCCATGGATGTGGGTTCCATAGCCTGGGAGCAGCCATAGAGAAGGCTCTCTCTTGAGTCCTTACCAGGCATGCCTGTGATAGTGGTGAGATCAAGAGAAAGCCTTTCCCTGAAGATCTTAAGAGCTTGGGCAGGCTCATATCCTTTTTTTACTTTACTCAGATACTTTTTTCCCAAATTAATGAGTATGACTACTCAACTTTCAGAGATTTATGCTACACACACCTGATATAGGATCTTGACCAACAAAGCCCATCATTTCCATTTAGATGGGAGTTGTAGTCCAATATACCTGAGTTGAAGCAGGTTGGGGCAAAGTTGGGGAAAGCTGTGTCATATCATATATAGATGTCACATTGTCTATACATATTTGCACAACACCCCTCACAAGATTTTCATGTACACATATGTCTTCTGTGAAATAGCTGGTTCAACTGGCATTCTGTCTGGCACAATACAGAGGATGGATTAGCTAGTGATGGAAAAAGAAGGCATCTCTAATGAAATCCTTAGGTCAGCACCCACATGGGAAAGAAATAAGGAATGTGCTCTGATAACTACTACTACAGGGGTGTGTGTGTGTATAAATGCTGGTTAAATTTATTAATCAGTGAGTTTACTCAGAACATGAGAGTGAATACCTCAGGCAAAGAGTTCTGTCTCCCAGTGTGACATCCTGCAGGCAGCAAACTATATGTTGTGGACAGGAAAATCACACTCATAGAGAAGGTCATCCTTGAAGCAGGGTCGTCTCAGCTTAACATTTTTTTCCCTTTTGTTAGTCAAAATATGGCCATAATTTGCCCCATCTCAATCAGATCATTCTTCTACTGCTTTGTATCTTGCCTGCCCATTAGCAAAATGGTGCAAGAGCTTAAGACAGGGAAACGCTGTGGAATATGCAAGTTTGAGGAGTGTGAGCAAAACTTTGTAGTTCTTACCCTACCAGAAAGCCACATAAAAGACCACACTTGAAAGCTAATTTCATTCTGGGGTAGGGATCTCCTTGATAATGGCCCATCAACCAACCATTAGCCAAACAGACACTAATAAGCCTTGCATTTCTATACCCAGAAACTAACCATTCAATTACACAAATTTACATATACTCCCCAACAGGGGTTCACAGCATTTAAACTCCACATACACTCCTACCCAACCATTCTCTGAAGATGCCAGCCACAGATGCAGGTGAAGCATCAGAAAGAAACTATTCCAGAACACAGCCTCACAGCCCGGGGGGGGGGGTACTAAGGAAAATCGATCTCCTTGTTGCTTCCATCTTCAAGTTCTGCTTCCTGGAAGCAACTTCTTCCCTCCTGCTCTTAGACATCTGTTGCTTGAAACATTGCTGAAATCCTTGGCAAGGCCTTGCCTAGTAACTATTAAGATGCAGTCACTGAGGCATGGAACTCTTAGGCTTATCTGAAATCACTCTCTTTCTCAGAGCCCCCAGAATCCAGATTTAGCCAGAGATACTCATTAGCTTATTCTTTTTCTTCAGTTCCTAGTTTCGACCTGAAGAAACTTGCTTAGTTTGTCCTCCTCTGATAATCTGTTAGTAGTATGGTGTCATCTGCATATCTTAAATTGTTCATGTTCTTTCCTCCAATTTTCATGTTTCACTCCTCCAGATCGAATCCTGCTTTAGGAAAAAAATGCAGCCTTGCCTGACTCCTTTGCCAACTGGAAACTATTCTGTTTCTCTGTATTCTGTCCTGATGGTAGCCTCTTGAGTACAGGACAATCAAATGTGGCACACCCATTTCTTTAAGAGTGATCCATGGTTTTAAATGATCTACACAATCAAAGGCTTTGCTATAATTTATAAAGAACAGGTTGATTTTCTTCTGAAATTTTTTGGTGCACTCCATTAGCCAATGTAGGATTACAATATTATCCCTAGTGTCTTGAACCCAGGTTCCCAAACCTATCTTGGATATCTGGTATTTCTTGCTCCATATATGCTTAAAAAAAAAGCTATTTGTTGTAGAATTTTGAACATCACTTCGCTTGCATGAGAGAGTAATGCAATCATCTGGTGGTCACTGCAAATCCTGGTGTCCCCTTTCTTGGTGATTTCCAACCTGTGGACCATTCTTTGGTTTTCCATATTTATTGACAGATTTTAGTTAGAGTAGATTCTGTCTCTGTAGCTTGAAGCAGCTCTATTGTTATGCTTTCTGTTCCTGGTGATTTATTTCTCCCAAGTGCTCTGAGTGCAGCTTCCACTTCACTTTCTAAACTTGGAGGTTCATCTTCAGATGCTTCTTTCTTGAATGAATATGTCATCCTTTCATCTCTTTTATATAATTCTTCAGTGTATGGCTTCCATTGTCTTTTTATTTCTATCAGGTCATGTAATATGTTCCCTTGCTGGGTGTAAATCATCCTTGCTATTGGTTTAAACTTCCCATTGATTTCTCAGATCTTATGGAAGAAATCTCTTGTTCTTCCTTTTTTGTTATCATCTTCTGTTTCTCTTCATTGAGTATTACAGTAGTTCTCTTTGTCTCTGCACACTTCTTTAGCTTTACTCTATTTTTTTATATATATATTAGTAGTTCGTGGTCTGTGCCATAATCTGCTCCTAGTCTTCCTTTTGCAGAGATAAGGGGGCTTCTCCATCTTCTGCTTCCAATTATGTAGTCTTTTTTATTTCATTATTGACCATCAGGTGATATCCATTGTCCACCTGTACATCCCCCTCTTTGGATGCTTGAAGAATGTGTTTGCAGTGAAAAAACTGTTGGCTTTGCAAAATTAAATCAGTTGCTCTCCTGCTTCATTTCTTGTTCCTAGGCCAAATTTTCCTACAATCTTTGATTCTGCTGTTTCCTCCTTTTGCATTCCACTTGCCTATGGCTAACAAGAAGGCCCACTTTAGTATGTGATCAATTTCCCCCCTGGACTCCAGCAAAGAATCTTTTCATTTCTTCTTTTTCTACCTCTCTATGGTTGGAGCATAAACTATGGTTATATTGATGGGGTTTCCTTGAAGTCTTATTGATATTATTTGGTCAGATTTTGCATTAAATCCTTTGACTGCTTTTGCTGCATCTCTGCTCATTATTAATGACACCCCATTTCTTCTTAGATTTTCATTTCCTGGGTAAAATACTGTGTACTTATCTAACTCAGAATGTCCCATTCCTGTCAACTTTTGCTCACTTACCCCAAATACTGCAATGTTTATATGTTCCATTTCTTGTTTTACTATATCTAGCAGTGTTTGGACCTACTTATCAGGTCCAAAGCTCCTTATACAGTACAGATGGTCAAACATTAAGTACTGATAAAGCCTCCATCCTGAATCGATGGGCTGAACACTTTCAAAGTCTCTTTAGTGCCAACCAAGTAGTCCAAGGCTCAGCTATCCAACATATGATACAAAAACCGATGAAAAATGAATTGGACATAGCTCCCACTTTGGAAGAGACCCTTAAGGCCATACAGCAGATGAAAAACGGCAAGGCAGCTGGGATTGATGGAATCCCACCTGAAGTTTGGAAGCACAGAGGTCATGTACTCCATGATAAACTCCACGAACTCCTTGTGAATTGCTGGGAAAAGGGGGAACTGCCATCAGATCTCCGAGATGCAGTCATCATCATCCTGTACAAGAAAAAAGGAGCAAAATCCAATTGCTCAAACTATCAAGGTATAACACTGCTCTCTATTGCTGGAAAAATCCTTGCAAGGATACTCCTGAACAGATTAGTTCTTGCTATTGCAGAAGAACTTCTTTCTGAAAGCCAATGTGGCTTCAGAGCCAATAGGAGTACTACAGATATGGTATTTGCCCTTAGACAACTGCAAGAAAAATGTAGGGAGCAGAACAAGGGGCTCTATGTAACATTTTTCGACCTCACCAAAGCCTTCGACACTGTGAGTAGGAAAGGTCTGTGGCAGATCCTGGAAAGACTAGGATGCCCCCCCCCAATTCCTTAAAATGATTATCTTGCTACACGAGGGCCAGCACAGTCAAGTCAGATATGGCGATGCTCTTTCAGAGCCTTTTCTAATAACTAATGGAGTGAAGCAAGGTTGTGTTCTTGCGCCAACTTTATTTACAATCTTTTTCAGCATGATGCTCCAAAGGGCTACGGCAGAGCTTGAAGACAACGGCATCTATATACGTTACCGTACTGACAGTAGCTTGTTTAACTTAAGCCATCTGAGGGCTATGGCAGAGCTTGAAGAAGACGACGGCATCTATATACGTTACCGTACTGATGGTAGCTTGTTTAACTTAAGCCGCCTGAGGGCTCACACTAAGACTCTAAACTATCTAGTCCGTGAGCTGCTCTTCGCTGCTGCTGCCCTTGTTGCCCACACAGAAGCAGCTCTGCAGCGCCTAACATCCTGCTTCGCAACAGCTGCAGAGCTGTTTGGGCTGGAAGTCAACCTGAAGAAAATGGAAGTTCTTTACCAGCCTGCACCACAGGACGAACATCACCATCCCCACATTGCCGTCGGCAACTCTGTGCTTAAGTCCGTTCAGCAGTTCACCTACCTGGGAAGCATTATCTCCTCAGATGCCAAGATTGACAAAGAGATCAATCACAGATTAGCAAAGGCACATAGCGCATTTCGAAGACTTTACAAAAGAGTCTGGAGTAATAAACACCTGAGGCGAAACACAAAAATCCGTGTGTATAGAGCCATTGTACTGTCTATTCTCCTTTATGGGTCTGAAACATGGGTCACCTATCGCCACCATTTATGACTCCTCGAACGCTTTCATCAATGCTGTTTATGCACAATCCTAAATATACACTGGACTGACTATGTGATGAATGTTGCTGTCCTTGAGCAAGTAGGGATCACCAGCATTGAGGCCATGATATTGAGAACACAGCTGCACTGGGCAGGGCACGTTTCTAGGATGGAGGACCATCGCCTCCCCAAAATAGTACTCTACGGTGAACTCGCCACGGGTCAGCGTAAGAGGGGTGCTCCAAAAAAGCGATACAAGGACTCCCTGAAACAACATCTCAGGCTTGGCCAAATTGATCACCAACAATGGTCCGCCCTGGCCTCACATCGGGAGGCATAGAGACACACTATCCACAATGCTGCAGCCTTATTTGAGAACAAGCCGAACAAGTCTTGAAGAGAAATGACAACACAGAAAGAATCATAACCCAAAACATCACCCAAGGAAACCTTCTGCTGTGCTTTCTGCAACCGGACTTGTCTATCTCGGATTGGCCTTTTTAGTCATCAGCGCACTTGTAGAAAACGTGGGATGAGTCCCTCCTGAATCTTCGTTTGCGAAGAAAAGCCAGAGAGAGAGAGAGAGAGATCTAGCTTTCCCTGATTCATGCTTCTCACATTCCATGTTCCTATGAGTTGTGCAACTTTGGACTTTTCTTTCACCTCTGAGCACATCAACAGCTGAACGTCCTTTCGGCTTGAGCCCAGTTGTGACATTAACTACATTGCTTCATGTAGTTGTCTTCTGTTCTACTGCAGCAGCTCATTGAGGACTTTTCAACCTAGGAGTCTCATCTGCTGACACTTTATCTCATTTCATTTTGGATTGTCTCATCATAGCGTTTTCACAGTAAAAGACATTCAAACAAAGGGGATTTACTTTGCCTCCTCCTTTGCAATACTGACAAGTATTAGCTGTGGTGCCACTGCTGTTGGCTCTGAGAGATCCTCTGCCAGTGTCACTCCCCACTACTGCTGCTGCCCAGCAGCTGTCTGACATATTTAGTCTGGCTCCTCAGCAAAAGCATGTCTGACATGGGAGACCCTACCAACAGACTGCTGCCACCACAGGAGCACACAATCCTACCACCACAGAAAGTGAGTGACCTAAATAAAACCTAACATTCTAAATTTCTTTCTTTTCTTTTCTTTTTTTTTTGAGACTATAATATCTATCTCACAAAAATATTCCTGATTTTCTGTGTTCTCAGCCTTGAGTTCCTTTTCTTGAAAATCAGAACTAAAAAAAATAATATAGTAGATAGATAGATAGATAGATAGTACATTCATAGGAGATCTTCAGAAAATGAATTATTGAAGAAATACCAACATTTCACAAATATCAAATATTTTCTGGAGATAGGCTTCTAAAAACTGGCAACCTGCATTTATGGTCAATATTTGTTTCATTTTGGTAGTTAAAGTTGACCACAACTTCTTTTAAAGTTAAGCAAGATCCTCCATTCCATGGAGCAGAGTGTTAGCCTCCCCCAATGCATTTCCACCCATCTACTAGTCCCTTGATGCTCAGACCTGCTTGAAAAGGCAGGTACATATTCCCTTAGCTATTCAGGGACATGGAGACAGTGCCCAGGCAGAATCTGCATGAACTTTGGCAGCTGGGAACAAACAACAGTTGTCCACCTCCTAGAGCTCCAATGTGTGCACTGGAAATTCTGTGAGAGAGACAGCTGCTTTTTTCTTATAGTTACAACTAAATGCTTCCCAGGCATCCCACATGCTCTCGCATCACTAAACATCACTCTCTCTCTCTCTCTCTCTCTCTCTCTCTCTCTCTCTCTCTCTCTCTCTCTCTCTCTCTCTCTCTCAAAATTGCAATTGTTTTCAAAAAAGTAAATTTCTTTATCACCTTCCTTTGTAGCACCTAATACCACCCACTCCTTTGCACAGTAAGGAATGAGCATACTACCACTGTGGTCAATCTCAGAGCAATTGAGGATACTGACTGGTTGTTTTTTTAAATGAAAGGTGCTATATGCTGATTGCTACATCTCAAGACTCTTTTCAGTTTCAAGACAACCTTTTTCCTAGAAGCTAAATGCTACTCCCCTCAGACCCAGTTTGTATTTTGTTTCCACAACATTTATTAATTGATTTGTATCCTGTCTTTCAGTCCAGTCATCTTACATAAAAACACACTGCAAGGCAATAACACTGAAGTTGCTTCTAGAACTAGAGTGCAACCAGAGAAATGGAAGGGAACTTACAGGTTAGTTAATCCAACCCCTTGCTCAATGGAGGATTACAAATGAAACTACATACTGTATAACCTCCCCAACAGATACTTGTCTAAACTCTGTTTAAATATCTCCAACAAAGGACAATCTACCACCCCCTGATCCGACTGTTCCACTGCCAAACAGTCTGAGCTCCCTGGAAGTTTCTCTTAATGTACAGTTGCACCTCCACATTCGCGGCTTTCACACTCATGGTTTTGATTATTCGTGGTTTAGCCCCGAGCCCATTCGGGAAGGCTGGCAAGAGGTGGGGCAACCTCCTGCCTGAGCCTTCCCCAGCCTTCCAGAGCCCCAAAGTCCGCTCAAGAAGGCCGGGGGGCGCCTCGCTCCCTCCCACTGCCATCCCCAGCCTTCCTGAGGGGGCTCCTGGGCTTCTAAGCCCCTGAGTCTGCTCAGGAAGGCCAGGGAGAGGCCGGGCAGCTTCCCTCCCGCCCATCCACTGCCTTCCCCAGACTTCCTGAAGGGGGTCTGGGGCTTCTAAGCCCCCGAGTCCCCTCAGGAAGGCCACAGAGAAGCAGGTCAGCCTCCCACCTGCCTGCCCACTGCCCTCCCCAGCCTTCCTAAAGAGGCTCCAGGGCTTCAAAGCCCCGGAGTCCACTCAGGAAGGTCAGAGAGAGGCAGGGCTGCCTCCCGCCTGCCCCGCCCTCTGCCTTCCCTGGCCTTCCAGAGGCGTCTCCAGGGCTTCAAAGCCCCAGGGTCCACTCAGGAAGGCCGGTGAGAGGCAGGGCAGCCTCCCGCCCACCCACCCGATGCCTTCCCCAGCCTTCCTAAGTGGGCTCCAGGGCTTCAAAGCCCCGTAGTCCGCTCAGGAAGGCCAGGGAGAGGCCAGGCAGCTTCCCTCCCACCCGCCCACCCACTTCCTCCCCCGGCCTTACTAAGTGGGCTCCGGGGCTTCAAAGCCCCGGAGTCCACTAAGGAAGGCCGCGGAGAGGCAGGGCAGCTTCCCTCCTGCCCTCCCACTGCCTTCCCTGGCCTTCCTAAGCGGGCTCTGGGGCTTCTAAGGCTCGGAGTCCCCTCAGGAAGGCCATGGAGAGGCCAGCCAGGCTGGCCAGACACCCTCCCGCCATCTCCCTCCCACTGGGGGGGGGGGCGCGAGAGCAGCATTTTTTATTGTGGTTTTTCCACATTTGCGGGGGTCTCAAGACCCTAACCCCCGCGAATGTGGAGGGACGACTGTATAGCCAAAGTGTAGCATCTGATTCTAACTTTGCCTTCTGGAGCAAGAGAGAACAACTCTGCTCCATTTTCCAAATACGGATCCTGAAGATACTTGCAGACTGCTGTCACATGTCCTTTTCATTTTCTGTTCTTTGGGCCAAATTGAACTATGTATCTATCGGTCTATGAACAATTTTTAACTGATTTTCAGTTTTTTAAAAAATACTGTAAAACTGGTTCACAATAAAAACAGATGCAGGAAAACCAATTGGTAAACATATTAGTATAATGATAAAAAATAAAATATGATAATTCATTGAAAATTACCAGTAACCTCATTGAAATGAATGGAATTTGTTAGTCACATCTAGCTTAAACCTCGGTGTTTTCACTGTGACTAATCTAGGTAGGATTAACATTAGATTGTTGTTGTTACTGTCTGCTTTCAAGTTATTTCTGACTTATAGTGACCCTAAGGTGACCCTATCATGGGGTGTTCTTGGCAAGATTTGTTCTGAGGGGATTTGCCTTTGCCTTTCTCTGAGGCTGAGAGTGTGTGGCTTGCTTAAGGTCACCCAGTGGGTTTCCATGGACCTGCAAGAATTTGAACCCTGGTCTCCAAGAGTCATAGTCTAACACTCAACCCACTATACCATGCTGGCTGTCAACATTCGATATAGCCCCAGGTAAATAATGAGGAAATGTGAAGGCAAACTAAGAGGCCTTTAACTGATGGTGGAAAGCAAAAGTATAGCTATGGGAGGGAAGAGGACATTTCCCCTCCAAAAAAGAACTGTGTCCCTCCAAGGAAAATTTTCCTTCAGTCTCCATGTGTCTGACATTGTAGAGAGTAAGACACTGAAAACTGTTCATACCCAGCCATCTTAAATTTAATGTGTTTTCATTCCCTTTGCTAACCTTGACTGCCCCTTTTCTTTGGATACCTAAACACTAGATGCTCAACTGAAGTTTTAAACTACTGTAATCCCAGAAATTTGGGGACTGAAAGAAAATTCCATGGGGAAGCAGAATTTCTTACGGTATTTGAGGAAAAACACTCCCATTTTGCCCATCTGTAGTTATATCCCTGAATAGAACCTAGCTCTTTCTATCAGATCTGATACATTACATTAAGTCGGGCTTGCTTATCTGCCTGTTCAAAATCCTTCCCTACACCCTCATTTTCATCCATCACACTCCTCCAATGTTAATGAATGAGTGGACTCAAGACAGTTGGATATCCTGCTGCATGAATGCCTAGTACCTGGCCACTACCCCTTATTCCCTTTCAAGACCTGAGACGTTTTACTGCTCAAGAGCAGAGAAGGAGGGACAAGGTGCATTAACTGTGTCATACAACACTATTCAAATTTCCTGAGGAATATATTCATTCAGATAATGTTTCATAAGAACATGGTTTTCATATAGACCCAGGGACCATTCCAGTTCATGGAATAACAGATATAGGACTTTATCAGACACACAAAAAATGGTGTCATAGCAATGCCACATAAACATGAAAGTGCGCGCATATCAGACGACATCACCCTTTTGCATTTATGTACTGGCCATAAGCCGTACTTTTTTATTCATGGCCCAAGCTGTCAATAGATCAGCCATGGCAATATTCTGCTGGCATTGTCAGCATATGAAACCTCATGCCAATGTCCTCTCGTCATTCCAGCATCAATGGCTGGTCCGGCCAGAACACTTCCAGGTGAGATCGTGACATCCAGGTAGGTGATGCACTTTTTATGATCCTCCCTGGTTTACTTGGGACTTTTATTGTGTGTTTATGTGCTTTTAAAAACTTTTACTTTGCTATTTTTGTTTTCATTTTTCAATTTTCCACGCTATGTATTCTCGTGAGAATCTGCGGAATTTCAATAGAGGAAGTGAACAGAGCTCCATTCACTCCTCATTCATTGCCGGGGAAGCCTTTTCGCATGGATGCAAGGTAAGTGTGGTATGGGATCTTATTTTGCCGGCATAAAAATGGCATAAATTATGTCAGCAAAAGAATGGGCTTGGGGGGGGGTCTGATAAAATCCTCCTGAAAAGCAACAGCTGTATCCATTGGGAGCTTAGTTTCTATGACTCATTGTCTACATGAGTACATCCTGGGGAAAGACTTGGGAAAGATCCAATTATAAACCAAAGTGGTTTCTAGTGATATCCATAAAAATACCTCCATAGTTACAGAATTACAAAGCATTGTGGGTGTAAAATAGAAGTTAAATTAAGGTGATGAGTGAGATGCAACTAGTGATATAAAACAGAAAGTTTAACTATGTACAAGTGGTACAGCACAGATAAAGTATGGCCGGTTTTATAAAGTTAAACATTTCATCAAGCCATGGTAGTCCTACGTGAGATTTGTGTACATTTTACTTTATTGTGATGTGACTGGATTGACTGACTGATTGTACCTCTGAACTCATCCCTTTGATAGGGATATCACGCTTAAGAGTTTATTGTTTGGAGATGCTTCCTTGAATGAAAGATATATTGTGAAGCCCATGCAGTAGTCATGCAGCTAGATAATTTTAGACCCTGGACTTAATGGTCTTTTAGGGAGGATTTTTTAAATGGCTATGTGTGTTACCTTAATTGTGAAGGACACAGTTAAAGTTTCTAATCTCCCCTCCCTCTCTCTTTATTCCACTTTTTACATAGGCTCCTTTGTAATTTGTAAGAAAACAAAATAAAACACTAGCCAGTTTGCTACACCTACTTAGGAAAAGAAATACTATGAACATTTGCAGCTTCACATTTTAAGGCACCATCATGACTACTTGAATCAAAATGGACTTTTCTTTTGCTCCTCAGGTCTGTAAACACATTTACTTGGGAATAATCATAGTATTGTTCAGAAAAAGATAATATATTTTCAAAATAAAATAATAAAACAAATGACCAAAATCATGCATTGTCAATATGATGATGGCACTCCATTGTTGTCGCTTCATCTGACAATGCCACACACTCCCAAATCTATTTTTGCAACCTGGAAGCACCCTGATCAAATCATTTCCGAGGCACTGCAGATCTGGACACTGGGAAATGATGGCTGTAGCACTCTCCTAGTCACAGGACACACCAAGAACAGGCAGCTGGAGAGACCTCTCAAGGTCCTGCCACACCTGCTTGTCTTAATACGCCCTGTGACCAGAAGAGACTGCAGGTATCACTCCCCAGTTCGCTAATCCGAAATACCTTGGAAATACTTCATTCAGAGCCTGCCAGGTTGCAAAGGTTAGTTTGGGAGAGTGGGGTAACATTTGGTTACCTTCCTTGGAGGTCTTTAAACAGAGGCTGGATGGTCTCTGTCAGGGATGCTTTGATCGTGATTTCCTGCGTGGCAGGGGATTGGACTGGATGGCCCTCGTGGTCTCTTCCAGCTCTGCAATTCTGCAATTCTTTGATTCTATGATTCGTTGTCCATGACTGTAAATGTGAATCCCCACAATTAGGGTATAGTTAAACCAGTTTACAATCTTGCTGGACACGATGCCAGATGATGTCTCTAACCATGTACCTTCCTGCCCATCTAGCCCCAAGTTATAACATGCTTTTTAAAAGAAAACAAAAGAAAGGATTCTGTGGCCACCAGCATCAGGAGCCTGGAACTCCCATGCTGGCTCTGCTGCTTCCCCCATGGGGTGGGGGGTTCTAAGCTGCAAAACCCTGGGCTATGTTACATAGGGCCAACCCTAGCTGCATCACTGAACCTGTGTACAGAGCCATGTGATGACAACATATACTTGGATTTTGCTCAGGGACACATACTCAGGGAAGCCACCTTCAATTATGGTCTTCCAGCTCCCATAGATACATAGCGATACATGTTTGTGGACAAGGCTAAGTTAAGATTGTTGGGGTTCTGGAGCAGTTCCAAAAATAGGGTCCCCATAGTGAACATGTATAAGTTGTTCAGGTATGACGGCACAGAAATTAATCAAAAATAATAAATAAAATAAAAGTAAACAGCCAGCAACACAAAATTCATCTCATGTGAATTTGTGTGAACCCACAGCTTCAGTCTACCAGCCTACTACATCCATGTTTACTCATTACTTGAGTAATACAAAATTTTGATGTTAACAGGAACAGCAGGAGATTCACAAAGGGACTGGGGAAGAAGAGGGTAGTGAGTGACATTGATTTTCTTCAGCACTGGACCCCTAGCCAGTGAAGGAACTGCTAGACCAATTGCTTGCACTGAACCATTGATAATTCAGCCTATCACATGACTATCTATGGCTGTGCTTTTCTGTACTTAATGCTTTCCATGTTGGGAAAAAATGTAAGGTACAAAGTGATCCCCAGGATAGTTACACAGAGTCCCACCGAAGAATCAGAGCACTGCATTTCTACATGACATATCTGTCAAATAGGATATTGTAAAGAGCCACCTTCCCTTTCCCTTCTGTACTTTAATCCTAGCACTGGTGTTTTAGACATCTAGTACAGAGGGCCTTCTGTGATTAACAGTTATAATGTGTGGGAGGAAGAATGCTGCTACTAAGTTGGTCAACCATTGCTCCAGGCTTCCTGGAAGAAGGCTGTTGGGTGTGGTACTCTATAGTCTTGTCTTTGGATGTTGTATTTCAGCAGTTAAGGAATTGCTACCATAAAGAGATGATCAACAGCTTAGTGCTTCAAACCACCAGTATTTTTTTTTTTTACCAATTTGTTACAGTCACTTATCAGGCCTTTTAAATCTTCATCCCATATTTTTGGCTAAGAGCAAGAGTTATCAGCAATTTTAAACAGAAGAAGCAACCACTGAGAACAGAGCTTTTGAAAGTTACTTTTTGGGACTACATTTCCTAGAATCTCCTATCCAGCATGGCCTTTGATCCAGTCCAAACAAGCCCTAACAAACCTGGGATTTGTCAATGCTGAGATGTTGAAATATCTACAAAAATCTGTGCAACTGCCCAACACTGTGTAACCTCTATCCTTGGCCCCAAGTCCTTCCAAGCCAAAGCAGTTCCTCAGAAACCGGAGCCATCAATCAAATGTCTTGCCTGAATTAGGATTATTTGGGGGAGGATGGATGAAACAAGGCAAATGGGAGGCAACTCTGTTTTCAGCTGCCAAATTGAGCCTTCCCTTGAAGAATTTATTACATCATTCTTAAGGCGCTGCCATGAATCACCCTGCCATACCTCCTACCTGTCTTCAAAACAGGGCTCACTGTTTGGTGCACCAATGTGAAAAAGATGCCCAACCTGTGGGTGACGTATTCTCCTTTGTCTCCCATAGCCTTTCGTGCCTGCTGTCTCCTTCCTGCTCAACCCAACATCAAAGGAAGCAAGAATAAACATCTCCATCTCCTTCTCCCTGCCCTGCAACATATTCCATCTAATAGGGCTGGTATTTTTATTGTAGAGAGGAGCAATTTGTAAGGAGAAATGAAAATCTACAGCATGTCAGCTCATATGGGCTAATGATGTTTATACAGACATACCACACTGATGGAATAGGCCCAACATTCCCTTCACGGTGCAAGACGGGAAGGGGGGGAAATGAAAGACAGAAAGGAGTGACCCAAGCCTCCCTTCCCCCTGCCTCTTTCCTGCTCAGCAACCTGTACTTGACCCTCTCGAGCCTGGCTCTGCTCAGACTCCATCCCGCCCAGCTGGAGCCAGAACACTGATACCAGGCAGCTGATGCTCTCTCTCATCCAAAACACACACACACTCTCCTTGAAAACACCAAGCCACTGCATACTTAGGGGATGGGGGAAGGGAGGAAAGAGATGGAGCCACCTTTTTTCTTCACAGCTTGAGGGAATTCTCCCTTGCTTTTGGAACCCATTAGAGAAGGTGTATACTCTGCTGTCATGGCTGGCTCTCTTTGCCAAAGGATACAAAGTGTTAAGAGAAAGTGGCCCACTTCAAGGTGGAAATAGCTGAGATGCTTGGGAAAGGGGGAAGTGTTTGGCTAAAATGTTGAAGCTGGCTGACTTGGGTCAAGCACCCAGGACTATATTTGAGCACTTGGCACATAAAAGAGGGACTGGTTTTCTAAGAATGCTTGGGTCCCGCTGGAGATGTTGGTACACAACGTCACTGGAAATCAGGATGCTTATGTCATGGCACTCTTTAAAAAAAGAAGCAGCTAATGAGTGTGAAAGATTAATTTAAAGGGTGCTGAGCAGTAACCATTCCATAATCTTGCATGTGTGCCAGGAGATAAAGGAGGACTGGTCTGTTGATAGGCTGGGCTACAAGGATGAGAGGTACCAATGCAGAGGGTCTCTCACTGTCACAAATATAGGATTCAAGGGCCAAAGGCAAAGAAAATTTTCAACTATGATCTATAAGTGGAATGGCTGACTGCCGATCTGTTCCATCCCAACGTACTTTCCATGTGTGGAGGCTAAAGAAACAATAGAAATATAAGAATAAAATAGGAATAGAATAGAAATATAATAAAATAAAATAATATTCCTTTTCTTGCAAAGTTAGGCAATCTTGTGAAGAGGAATTTAAAGTATAATTTGGTGGAAACTCATTTACATTGGGTGGGTTCTAGAAATTTCCCTTCACATATATGTATCTATTTATCTTGCCTGAAAGAAAGGTGCAATTGTATCCTTCTGGTGTAATGAATACACTGTGTTTACAAGGGGTTGTTGTTGTTGTTTTACTTTCTATATCTTTCCAATTAGCAAAGCGAGCACATATTTACAACCTGAAGTCATATGCTTAACAGGAGATCACAGACATTAGAGACATAGGAATAAGGGATACCTTCTAACTGTCCTGATTTTGCAGCGACTGTCCTAATTAATCCTTTGTTGCCTCACGGTTCCTCTGTTTTTAAAATGTCCCAGTTTCTCTCTCCTCCTCCTCCTCCTCCTCCTCCTCCTCCTCCTCCTCCTCCTCCTCCTACCAACAGGGCCGGTTTAAGGAATTTTGGGGCCCCCTGCAGTGCTTTATTTTGGGGCCCCCATATGTTTATCTCAGGTCAATGTAACCTAACCTATTCACCTTACAGGATGTTCAGATCACAGTAGGGCCCCCGTATCCATGGATTCATTATCCATGGGACACGAACAGCACACCTACCCTAGAGTCTTCCTAGTAAATGTGTCCTCCCTAGTGGTTTTCTAGGCCCTCCAAGGCAACTCTATGGTATTTTAAACCAGAAGTACCATTTTTTCAATGGTGTTCACTATTATTCATGGGTTTCAGAATCCACCCCCCCGAACCAATCCCCAGTGGATAAGAGGGGCCTACTGTATTACATAATTTGACACCAATAATTTAGTTTAAAAACTATATTATAGGCACTAACATAATATTTTTAGTTTATTAGCAATTAATGTAATGATGTAGATTTCCTCAAAGAAAAGAAAGAGTGGACTACAAGCTAAACATGAGTTAGCAGTGTGATGCAGCAGCAAAAAATGCCAATGCGTTAGGCTGCATTAATAGTGTCTAGATCAAGGGAAGTAATAGTATCACTCCATTCTGCTTTGGTCAGACCTCACCTGGAATATTGTTTCCAGTTCTGGGCACAACAATTCAAGAAAGATATCGAGAAGGATGTTGGGAGGTCTGGAAGCCATTATGCCCTATGAGGAATGGCTTAGGGAGCTGGGCATGTTTAGCCCAGAGAAGAGAAAGTTAGGAGGGGACATGATAGCCATGTTTAAATATTTGAAGGGGTGTCATACTGAGGAAGGAGCAAGCTTGTTTTCTGCTGCTCCAGAGACTAGGACACGGAGCAATGGACTCAAACTATAGGAAAAGAGATTCTACCTAAACATTAGGAAGAAGTTCCTGACAGTAAGAGCTGTAAGGCAGTGGAATACTCTGCTGCCTGGGAGTGTGGTGCACTCACCTTCTTTGGAGGTTTTTAAGGAGAGGCTGGATGGGCATTTGTCAGGAATGCTTGGATTGTGTGTTCCTGCAGGGCAGAAGCCGATCGGATGGGATGGCTGTTGGGGTCCCTTCCAGCCCTATGATTCTAGGCTGCATTCAGAGCCTGGGAAAGTTACTCTTGGATTACACCTCCCAGAATCCCCCTGCCAGCACCCTTCTCAAGGTCTGGTTGCATTGTTCCTTTTCCAGCATTCTCTAGCCCAGTGGTTCTTAACTTGGGGTCCGCAATGTCCTCACAGGGGGGTCCACAAAGGCTTGAAGACTGCTTGGCCCACCTCCTCCCTGTAGTGGAGTAGCCATGTGACAGGAACCAAGGCAAAGGCTGGCTGGCTTGGCCTGCACATTGCCATTCAATCCACTCCAGCCACAAACTTGCAGGAAGAAGCAAGAGTGTCTCTGAGGGAAAGTTTAATGGATGGTGTAATTGTATTGTTGTTGTTGTTAGCTATTATTATTAGGGTTTTAAATCTTGAGTTAAGTCTTGGGGCAACAAATTTAAAGGGGGTCCCTGGTAAAGAAAAGGTTAAGATCCACTGCTCTAGGCCAATGCCTCTCACATAACACTAATGGGATACTGGTGTTTTAGTGACAACAATAAAACCATTGTTCCCAGTAATATTACTCCAAATTTTAATTTATATTCTTTATACAGTATTCTTCTGTTAAAAGAGTTAAGAGTGTTGTAAAAGTTTCAGCATTGCACTATGACTATGGAGACTATGGAGGGTTTGAATCCTTACTCAGCCATGAATACCCCACTGGCTGACCTTGGGCAAGTCACACACTCTCAGCCTCAAAGGAAGGCAAAGGCACACACCCTTTGAACAAACCTTGCCTAGAAAACCCCATGGTAGGTTTGCCTTAGTCAGAAATGACTTGAAGGCACATAGGCAAACACACACAAATGCAGGCTGAACTCAGTTGGCAAGGGAAGGGAAGGGAAGGGAAGGGAAGGGAAGGGAAGGGAAAGAAAGAAAGAAAGAAGCCCTTTCCGAGACAACGCTCAAATTCCCTGTCTCTCTCATAAACACACACTCACCGTCTCAGCGGTAGCAGCAAACTCCCTCCAGCTTCTGCCACAGAGGGCTGCTGTTTCTTTCGCTAATGCAGCCAGGGACTGTCTCCAAATTACAACTTCCCAAGAGCAAACCCTTTCTCTATCTCCCGCACTAGCTCAGTGCTATTGCCATGCCCTGCCTGAGGAGGGAGGGGGAAGGGGCTCCAAAGGAGCGGAGGAGCCGGCTGCTGTCTCCTGGCTGTCTCCTTCATCAGATAAGGGCAACACTCACCAGGGGGCCCCCTTCACCCCCGAGGCCCCCCGCCAATGCGGATCTGGCAGACAGGTTAAACCGGCCCTGCCTACCAATTTCCCTCTTTGTCCTCTGCTCACTTCAAATTGCTGCAAATTGAGTTGAAGGTGCAAAAAGTCAATTAATGCAGCAAAAAAGGGAGGAGAGGAGGGGGCAGAATCTTGCTCTTCCCATGAGGCTGAGGAAAAAGCAAACTGCTGCACCCTCTCCTAGTTCGTCTGTTTTTCCTCATTAATTTTTACCTTCTTGATCACACTCCAATATTGCTTGGCCACAGGCATCTGTTTTTCATATGTGAAATGCTGGAGAGTATGAGAAGGACATCAAAATAACTCATTTAGTCAAGAGTTAAGGAAAAAAAACATTTCTTCCTCCTATGTGATCATATCAAATCTGGCTCTGTAGTTCTTGCTACGATATGGTTACAATGAAAGGAATAAAATTCTTGAGTATTCTCCCTACACCAGGACTAGCAGACTTCAAGCCTGGTGGATCTAATGCAGGGGGGTGGGGGGAGGCAGGTGACGCTATCCCAGGATCTACCAAATGATGCCTGGAGGAAGAGACACACACTTAGGACTCTGAGCTCAGGAAATTCTTTTGAAGACCAGAACTCAACAGAAATCCATTCTTCCACACAAAAAATCACTCTGAGCTTTATTCATTTCAGAAGCATCACCTGGGACACAAAGAGATTCATTTTGTTACTTCAATAGATTCTCAAATATGCAGGGTTTCCCTCCTTTCCTCCTCCTTTGTGTTTTTCTTTCCCCCACTCCCACTGATCACATGTCTCAACTAGACTCCAGCAACGGCAACATTTCAGAAATTGCCTTTCCCCAATTTCCACTGAGTTCTTTTTAGTTATTATTCAGGAGTTATAGTCGAAGTGTTAAAGTGCTGTAGCAATATTACACTAGTTGAGCATTAGGATCATTTTCTTCTATTGCTAGCATTCCTCTTTCCCTCGCTTGATCTCTGTTGAAATGGGGTCCTGGAAACAATCGCTGTGTGTTTCTTGGGGCAGCCATCTTAACTAGTGTTAGCAGTGGGAACCGGTACATTTCATTTCCAGAAATATTCCGTTAATTTAAACTGATATGGGGAGTGGGAATGAAAAGTCCTTGGTAATGCTAGGAGTTCCCTGGGAATACTTTGAGATGGAGATAACGTCATTGAGATCTCTAGAATAAAATCAGTTTGTATAGAAACAAAACCTGGGACATTCTGAGACGTTTTTCTTGTCTGGAGAGGCTCTCAGAAATTCTTGCTGACCTACTGCCAAACAACCAAAGATATGCCAGGAACTCCAGATCTACTTTTTTTCTTTAGTCCTGTCCTTGAAATGTAACAGGAATAAAGAAATTCAATCTTTAAAAAATAAACTAGATTATTTAAGACATAGTATTGTTCATTCTAGTGTCCTGCTAATGAGGTAATTAATTTTTGAATGGAAGGCACACTTGCAACTAATTCATACAGTACATTTAACTGCTTGTTTTCACATTGAAGAACATACATGAGGTGAATTTGTTAAACAAGCAATGTAATGTGAAGAGAGAGAATTTACACAATAGTATAGTGTCCACTTGAAGGATATGATTATGTTTACATAATTTGAATATCTAGTATAATTGCTCAGACAGATTCGTTTGTTTGTCTCTTGGCCCGCTAAGGCCCCTGAGGTGATGTGCAATAAATAAAAGCACTTTTAAAACATGAGCAATGTGGTAGCTCCAGCTTTCTCTTCCCTCTTGAAGCTCTTCTCTCCAAAAGGAGACAGTAAGAAACCATGTCACCTAATACTGGACACATGAAAGAAGAAAGAGTTTTGTATAAAAGAGGACAGATGATGACTCCATATATTGTAGCCTGTTTGTTTATGCTTTTCCACATTTTTTTTTGTTTAGCACATTTGGTATAATAATAATAATAATAATAATATTTATTTATACCCCGCTCCTCTGTTAAAACAATCAGGGAGGCTTACAAAAATTAAAATACAATACAGGTAAAATCCCCAAACACCCCCCACCCCCACCCTCCCCCATAAAAAAATATTAAACAATTATAAATTAAAACCAACTGATCTAAAATCACACAATACTACGTGCACAATACTACTATTTTGTACTGCATGCACAAAATATACAGTAGTACATGCAACACAATCCACTATGTGGATAGTGTGTGTATGCTGATCAGTTCTTCCTATGGTCCGGAAACTTCAACTAGTACAGAATATGGCAGCCAGATTGGTCTCAAGTACATCTAGAAGAGACCATATAACACCAATCTTAAGATCAATTCACTGGCTGCCCATTAGTTTCTGGGCCCAGTACAAGGTGTTGGTTATCGCCTTTAAAGTGCTAAATGGCTTAGGTCCAACCTATCTTCGGGACCACCTCCTTCCATATAATCCTCCCCATGCACTCAGGTCCTCTGGGAGGAATTTGCTACAACCTTTAAAAACTAGGCTTTCTTCAGCCTCCCAGAGAATCTTTTCGGCTCCCAGATTATGGAACGGCCTGTCAGATGAGATCCATCATATAACCACTTTAAATAGCTTTTAAAAAGCTCTTAAGACAGATCCCTTCCAGCGGGCCTTCCCTGAATAGATACCCGCCCATCAGAAAGAAAATTTTAATTTGTCCTGATCCCGAGACAGCCACTGTTTATTGCTATTTTTAATATTTATTAAGTATGTTTTAATTTTTTGGATTATTTAATTGTATTTTAAGGGGTGGGTGGGATGGAGGGTTTTAAATGTCTATTTTTAAATGTTGTAAGCTGCCCCAATTGCATTTTGTAGATGGGCAGGATACAAATAAATAAATTATTATTATTATTATTATTATTATTATTAGATCTATATAAAGGATTCTCTATGGGATAATCACCCTTCACATTTATTTTACATGCACCCACACCAGATTCCTTACATTGTTTTAATTAATTTATTTATTTTTGCTTCTATACATTTCCCTTTAGCTGTTTTGCTTTGCCCCTTTAAACATGCATTTCTTTGGTACCAAAGTCAAGTGAAAGTGCAGAGGAACACATTTCTGAGGGGATACATTTAATGGGAAACCCAACAGATTTGCATGGCTTTCAACTGACATTCGGGAAAGCTGTGCATACACAGATTCAAAATATGCTCTTCAGAGGAAACCTGCCATCTGGCTCCTCCAACTGGATTCCTATTCTAAGTGCCTTTTGAGACTACTTAGTCTGCCAACCTTCCACAAATACAAATCTTTAGGGAAGAGAGAATTATGCTTTGTTTTTGTTTTATTTTTTACTTTAGATTTTACCATGGAGCTATGCATGACAATTAAACAGGCACCTATTTTCCCTATTGAGGCTAGAGACTTTCCCACAACTCATAATAATAACATTTAATATGAGCAGTAGTCAATGGAATTTAAAGATCTCTGTCTGTGCTGACACTGTACCCAAAGATACCAAGTTCCTCATGAGTAAGGATGAGTGAAAATTTTATTTCATTTTAGTTTTGCTAAGAATTCATCAACACAAAATGTTATCAACATTGGCCAAATTTTTCATACTCAGAATGGAAAGAACTGATTTTTTTAAAAAAAATTATTGTGGGAGAAACCAAAAACTAACAGATCTTTCTGTGCAGGTCCAGAGATTTGAGGACTTTACTCTTGAAAGTCTGAGTTTACATCATTGTCTATGCAATTGCAGTAGTACTGAATTAGTATTTTTACCTGTCCTCCTCCTCCTACTTTTTAAAAACATATTAAACATATTTATAATGGGGAGGTACAAGATAGCCCTTTCCTTGCTGGAAACAACTTTACATAATGAATTGGACCATTATGCAAACAGTCAAGCATTTAATTTCTGTTGGGTTTTGAACAATTTAACAAAAACCCACCTTCATATTCAGAATGGAGAAAACTTGAGGTTTTAAAATATTTAAATGTAGGAGAAAGCAAAACTTACAGATTTTCCCATCCCAATCCATGAGTGCTAACGTTAATCAAGTAATTAACAAGAGCGAAGACATTCATAACTGATATGTTTTACAATATTTTAAATTATTCATTTCACTCTCAGACATGTACCCTTAATGCAGGTAACAACTTTAAAGAGCTAAGCATGCAAAGCCCTCTGCCTAGACAGATGAGTATGTATGAAGAAATTTTCAAATTTTGGAACATTCTTTTTTTTTTTTTTTTTTAAAAATCCATCACTATCAATGGCTAGAGTAGTTTTGAAAATGTTTAGAAAGCATACAATTTTATCTTAAATAAACAGTATAGAGAGAAAAGTAACTGAGGAATGATTCAACCATAATAAACTAGGCTTCTAATCCCCTTTCAATTTCAGTGGGAGATACCTAAACATGTGGCTAATCTACTGAAATTACTGGGACCTAAATGTGCTAAGCGGGCTGGATCATGCCCACTGATTTCTCGATTCAGAGGTGAGAGAGTGCAGCTCATGGGACACATATGGCCCAAACTCCACCTTTGTAGTTCCTGAAGCCCCCTGAGGGTCCCCTGAAGCCTTCTGGGCCTACCCAAAATTTTCAGGGGGGGGATGTCTACAAGATCTTCAAGCATTTTTCCATCCCTAAATCACACCAATCTTCCCTACAGATGTAGCAATTTGTCTTTTCCCATCAACTGAATATGATGACTGGAACTAATGTGACATCACTTTTGTCTTTTGCCTGGATGTACTGCTGCAGCCTGAAGATCCAGAGAGGGGCAGGAACTGGACCAATTCTGGCCTAACCATAAAGTACGTAGCTACAAGACAATGAACGGGTATGTTTAGAAGTGAGAGTTCTTTTCAGCACAAGATGTTGAATAGCATATAAAAGGAAAGTCCTAGTTCTTCCTCTCCTATTCAGTTAAGGAGTACCAGCTCTGGACTCTTGTTACTTGATCAAGCAGGACAGTGGTGCTGGATGAGTTATGGGTGCACACAATTGTTCCTACTTCTTGTCATGGCCTGGAGTAGACCTATGCACATGTGCTGTGGGATATGGACAGGATGCAAAGATTGGATTTGGGCCCTGGTGAATTTAAGGGCAGGGAGAAGTAAAGGTGGACCAGCTAAAATCTTTACCTAGAAATGTTTATTTTGTGACACAAGTTTGCAAGCTGTTATTCAGAATTCTGTGTGCACTGAACATGAAGTGTGCAGTTAACGTATTTTGTTAATAATTATATTAAAATATAATTGTACTGTGTTCCTAGTATGTCATCCTTTGGTTGATTAGAGTCTAAGTTGGCTGATGACTGACAAAATTTTATATACCATTATGATTTTCTGTAATTATGATTTTCACCAATTTTACAATGGATGTCAAAAACAATAAAGAAATAATATTATGACTGGGAAAGGCAAAAACAATATAGTTTTTTTAAAATCAGATTAGTGCTGAAAACACTGTAATTCCATGACTGAAAGTAGAAACATAGTGGCATGATTTCAGTAATGATCACATGTTGCCGTAATCGAGTGATACTACTGCCATGGAATTATTGCACAACCACCACTAGCGGTTTAAAAACGGGATTTCAGCTTGCAGTATAGTAACATTTCTCTTTGCATTGCCTTCTAATGACAGAGTATTAATGCATCATGTTGGCCTGCGCATGCGCCTTTAAGAAAAAAATTATCTTGTATTAAAAGAGAAGAGACCTCAAGACGGATGGGACTTTCTCAAAAGGGAGATACTGAAGGCACAATTTCAAACAGTACCATTGAGGAAGAAAAATGGGAGGTGTCTCAAGAAACCAGGATGGATGACTAAAGAACTTTCAGTGGAGCTAAGTTTTAAACGGAACATGTATAGGAAATGGAAAAAGGGGGAAATCATCAAAGAAGAATTCAAACAGATAGCGAACACGTGTAGGAGTAAAGTCAGAAAAGCTAAAGCGCAGAATGAGCTCAGGCTTGCTAGGGAGGTTAAGAACAATAAAAAGGGTTTTTTGGGGTATGTCCGCAGCAAAAGGAGGAAGAAGGAAATGATAGGGCCACTACGTGGAGAAGATGGCAAAATGCAAACAGGGGACAGAGAAAAGGCAGAATTACTCAAAGGAAAAGGAGGACCAACCTGAGGATAATGGAACAGAGGACACAATAGGGGAAATCCAGCTCAAAATAAGTAAAGAGGTAGTACAGGAATACCTTCTTAATCTAAATGAATTTAAATCTCCAGGACCAGATGAACTACATCCAAGAGTATTAAAAGAGCTGGCAAATATAATCTCAGAGCCATTGGCAATAATATTTGAGAACTCCTGGAGAACAGGAGAAGTCCCAGCAGACTGGAGGAGGGCAAACGTTGTTCCCATCTTCAAAATGGGGGAAAAAGAGGATCCCAACAATTATCGTCCAGTTAGTCTGACATCAATACCAGGGAAGATTCTAGAGCAGATCATTAAACAGAGAGTCTGTGAACATTTAGAAGGCAATGCCATAATCACAAAAAGTCAACATGGGTTTCAGAGAAACAAGTCATGCCAGACTAATCTGATCTCTTTTTTTGATAAAGTTACCAGCTTGGTAGATGAAGGGAATGCTGTGGACATCGCATACCTTGATTTCAGTAAGGCCTTTGACAAGGTTCCCCATGACATTCTTGCAAACAAGCTTGTAAAATGTGGGCTAGACAAGTTCACTGTTCAATGGATTTGTAATTGGTTGACCGGCCGAACCCAAAGGGTGCTCAGCAGTGGCTCCTCTTCGTCTTGGAAAGATGTGACCAGTGGGGTGCCACAGGGTTCTGTCCTTGGCCCAGTGCTATTCAACATCTTTATCAACGACTTGGATGAGGGAATTAGGGGCATACTTTTCAAATTTGCAGATGACACAAAATTAGGAGGAGTAGCTAATACCCTAGAGGACAGGATCAAAATTCAGAATGACCTGGATAGACTGGAGAGCTGGGCCAAAGCTAACAAAATGAAATTCAATACGGAGAAATATAAAGTACTGCATTTAGGGCGGAAAAATGAAATGCATAAATATAGGATGGGAGAGACCTGGCTGAATGAGACTACGTGCGAAAGGGATCTAGGAGTCCTAGTAGACCACAAGTTGAACATGAGCCAACAGTGTGATGCGGCAGCTAAAAAGGCCAATGCGATTTTGGGCTGTATCAATAGAAGTATAGTGTCTAGATCAAGGGAAGTAATAGTGCCACTCTATTCTGCCTTGGTCAGACCTCACTTAGAATACTGTGTCCAGTTCTGGGCACCACAATTCAGAAAGGATATTGACAAATTGGAGCGTGTCCAGAGAAGGGCAACTAAAATGGTGAAAGGTCTGGAAACCATGCCTTATGAGGAGAGACTTAGGGAGCTGGGTATGTTTAGCCTGGAAAAAAGACGGTTAAGAGGCGATATGATAGCCCTGTTTAAGTATTTGAGGGGATGTCATGCTGAGGATGGAGCAGGCTTGTTTTCTGCTGCTCCAGAGACTGGAACACGGAGCAATGGGTGCAAGCTCCAGGAACAGAGATTCCACCTCAACATGAGGAGGAACTTTTTGACAGTAAGAGCTGTTTGGCAGTGGAACACGCTCCCTCGGAGCGTGGTGGGGTCTCCTTCCTTGGAGGTCTTTAAACAGAGGCTGGATTGCCATCTGTCGGGGATGCTTTGATCAAGATTTCCTGCGTGGCAGGGGGGTTGGACTGGATGGCCCTCGTGGTCTCTTCCAATTCTGCAATTCTATGATTCTATGATTCTATGATTTTGCATGAGTAAGATTTCAGCTATTTTTGCAAGAAGATGCAACTTCAGTTAAAAATACTAAAAACAAATACATGATGAAAGAACTTCACAAATAAACACTTAAACAAACATAAAAACCTGCCAAGCAAAGGCTACAGTTAATTAAAACAGCATCCTATATGTCCTCTTCATGATCTCCCCTGGAAGTTTAATTATGTGTTCTCATTGGGAAAAGGGAGGGGGGGAAAGAGGACCACTCATTCACACTGTAATTATGCAATTACAGTGGGACGTGATTTCGCACGCTCGTTGATACTGCAAAAACAGCAATATTGAGCACTATTGACTGGTTTTGCTTATCAATGAACAGTTATGTGTAATTAATGAGTGGAGCACACATGGACTATGGGAGGATGACAACGTCATGCAATAACAGGAACCCATTTGTGCTACTATTCCATTGTAATTGTGTAATTTCAACCTTGTGTGATAAAGTCCATAGACAGGCCACTGGGTCTCAGTAATTTGTACTGGTTTCCCCCCACTCTCTTTGGCCTTGCTCTTATATGCTTTGAAGATACTTCTGTGCACAGCTGCCATGCCCATAGACTGAACTGAGACCAATGTGTTTACACCAGTTGGATTTATCATAGAGAATTTCCATTAAAATATTGGAATTTTAAAAACATTTGAAATTTGGTGATCTCAATAGAAGAGTTAAAGTTGCGCTTAGCAGAAGTTTGGGGAACAGATTAAACCAGCCACCTCCTCCCCACACACAATATATCTAGCTGAGAAATAAAACAAGCTTAGGCTTCTTTAGAAAATATAAAAAGGTAGTTTACTTACAAAGTAGCATGTGCATAATCAATACACAGATTCAGCATCTTCAGGTAGGTAGGAAGAAGAAATATGAAGGTCTACATGTTCTTTGGAACTTAGAAGCATCTTTATCTAGAGAGCTACTTTAAAACCACATGCTTAATGGTGGAAGGTTAGGAAAAAGTGTGTGTGCTTGGGGTTTGTTCTCCAGAGAACAAAAGGTGCCTATATAATCAGGAAGAGGTGAGGTATGCAAACAAGCAAACAGGAAATTAGCCATAAACATGCTTTGCATAAACTCTTAAAGAGAACATGAGCTTTAACTACCATGGGGTTCTTGCATGCAAAGGTTGTTAATCCCAACATAAAACGCTTGCATGGGTATCCAAATGGAGTCCCTTCAGTGTAGAAGTTTTGTGACCATGGTAAATGCTGAGTTTAATAAAATAACTTAGTGCTTCCATAAATGCATTTCCTATAATAATAAATTAATTGATACCTATCTGATGCCTAAATAGCAAAGCACACCCTGAATGGAAATGCTTATGGCAGCCTCTCTGCCATAGCAATTTTTAGTTTTCCCATGTCAAATGCAGGTTATCTTGAGATTCTCCATGCGTATTCCCAGGCAGGAATGAGCCTCTCCCTTGAGATGCAAAGGAACCCAAAGCAGCAGAACAAGTGGCATCATGAATATCCAAACTAGCAAGACACTTTCCTTAAAAATATTTCATCAAGAGGTGCTGAAAGCTGGAAAGAGTAGGGAGGGGGCTAATTGAACCAATTAACACATTTTGATAAGGAAAATCCACAGAACAGGTATGTAAAGTTTCGTTTGATTTGCCATCAAAATGTCAATGGCTGGCTGTGAGGTAAATGCCTTTATGTGTGCCAGAACTCACGTTAGGGCATTAAGTGATGAAAGACAGGAGGTTTATTCTAAGTTGAAGCTAATTTTGTACCCATTCTATACTAAGGTGCTTTTCAAGAGGCCAGAAACAACTAGATGCACAGTAGAGCTTGGGATGCTTAATATAAACACCACACAGCAAACTTGGGTAAAAGGAAAGTCGCATGGGAAAGAATAGTACTTATCAAAAGTGAAAGCGGGGTAATAAATAACAGCCATAGACCTGCTTCTGATCTTGGAAGCTGTGAGGCAAATGCAGAACAATTCCACTAAGATCAGCCAAGTTGCATCAGGGCAAAATGGAAGCAAAGTAATTCAGCCTACCATTTGCAAATGTTTGCAATAAAACATTTAGATAAGGAGAAAGGGAGAAAGTCAAAGCACAGAGAGAGAGAGAGAGATTGCGGGAGAGTTACAGCTGCCTTGTACAGTTCAAATCTTGTATTGGAAAAGCTTGGCCTCGTTAGAAATCATACCCTGATGATGAGGGTTCCCAAAGCTTTTCACAGTGGGCCTTCATAATTCAGGGGAAAATAAAACATTTCCCTCCTCTGCAAGTGAAACAAACCTAAAACCAAAAAGTCCCATGTCCTTTATTATGATTCACTGCATTTTTAACCTCAAGTAACTGGGGTGGGGACAAGAGGAAAACAAGCAGTAAAGAGGCTATGTCATCACTGTGGTTGCTTCTACACCATATTTGTGGTTGCTTCTATACCATTTTTGTGTGGGATGTTCATAGACAGTGTTTTCTGAAACATTTTGGATGGTTTTAAATCTCCAAGAATGTCCATGGCATATTACAAAGGAATTTGATTAAGTAGTAATAATATAGGTTCTTAAGAATAGAAACCAACCTTTTAACTATATTTGGACTTTTTCCCTGTCACAAAACCTTAAGGCACAAGACTTTATGAGATGCAATCCCTTTAAACGTTCTTTTGCCAGCATAAAAAAAAAGCATTTTTATGCTGGCAAAAGAACACTCCCTGGCGCACTTGCCTTGTAATTCCGGCAAAGGCACCTGGCAATAAAGAGGAAGTGAACAGAGCCCCGTTCACTTCCTCATTTGAAATCTCGCACAATTTCATCATGTGGGAAATTTAAAAATAAAAATAAAAATAAACATCAAAAAGTTAAGCAAAGCATATACACATAATTTAGAAGTCCCAAGTACCCTGGGGAGGGTCATAAAAAGAGTGAAACTTACCTGGATGTTCCGACCTGACCTGGAAGTGTTTGCACCGGTCCGGCCACTGACGGGGTAAGTACAAGATTTAAAGGGACAGAGGTATCGCGTGCTGGCAATGCCAGCAAAAAAAGCAGCAGGGAGATCTATTGATGGCTTAGGTTGTCAATTAAAAATGATGGGTTTGGGGCTGTTTTTTAACCGCGAAAGGGAGACGTCATCTGATCTGTGCAACCTTTTGCAGTTATGTGGCTTCGCGATAATGCCGTATTTTCCATGTCTGATAAAGTCCATAGTCTCCTTTTCAGATATATATGGAATAACTTACAGTTTAATAAATGAAAGCTAGTACTGTACATGTTACACTATTTCTTTTTTCATTTCTTATCATAATAACAGCCTAGAGTTAAAATAACCTCCAAAATTAAACATTTATGCTGTTCATTGCAAACTTACATATATCTATTCAGAAGGCACGGTACTCAGTCTCAAATAAATTTGCATAGGATTCTAGCCTTAGTGTAACATTTTCAAATTTGTTTTCCCTTCTTACCTAAAAGATTGGGCCTCACAGATTAATTAAAGGACTAGCCTTACCAATAGGCAGAGAGAGGCAGCTGCCAGAGGCTGATATCTAATAAACATGCTGGCAGAACCCAAACCAATTCCAGCGTACTTATGCTGTTGTCTGAGGGGACAAAGACTGCTCCTTCTTCCCCACTTTCTCCCCAGATATCCCACAACAGCCACATGTCTCGCAGGCACAGTTCTGTCCCCTTGACCAACAATTGGCTATGGGGGCGGTGTCTGAGCTTTGAGGTGTACCATCAGCATAAGGATGCTTTAGCTTCCTTGGGGGAGCAGTTAAAGCATGCCTAGATGCATCACTGTGGCTGATCAGCAGCTGAGGGAACTGTGTCTATGAGCATACCAGTTGTTGTTCACCAGAGTATTGGGGGGGGGGGGAATCTGTGATACGGGATATCTGCTTCCTCAATGTCCCCCAAAATGCAAGGGTGGGGGTATGCCTGGATATGTTACCAGAAAGATTCTAGCCTTCTGCAATAGTTGCTGGAAGAAGCAATAGTCATTCCCTGGTTGTTCCTTCTGAGCCATCCTGCTGTTAGAGGCCACTGCTGTGTGTGCTATATGACTTGATCCTGCTGCCCTGAGGGGGTGATAGAAGATGCTATCTCATTGCCAATATGAAGTACATTTCAGATGGCAGTCCAGTCATGTTCTGTATGTAAAATGAGGAGAGGGGCACTGTTTTGTCCTTTGCCTCATGAAGCAAAATGTCTTGGTCCAGCCTTCTAAATCCCTATAATCATTCATTGAGCAATCGATCAGTGAAACCAATCAAAATATACAGCCCTAAAGTCTACCTAACAGCTGATTCAAAGATGCCATATAATTTACAACTTTGAAATGATCTTCCCCATCCCAATAAATGGGAATATTTTCTTAGCTATTAGAGTTGTGCTTTTTGGACTTTGGCAAATTATGGTAGTCAATTTGTATTATTTATAAAGTGTGAACGCCTGATGTTAAACTTACTTTTTAGATTTTATACTATGTGGACTACTCAGATTCCTCATAATTTTTTAAAAAATATAATTCTTATAAAGTTCTTATAAAGACATATCTCTACAGTAAATAAGCAAGATAAATAAACTTAAAATGTGAAGCAATTGAGGCTCTTGGATTTTCATTTTAAATCTTTTCTGTGCTGTTCAAGTTCACGCATAGATATATTTTTAATTATTGCAATAAACATTAACTATTAATAACTTGGATTAAGATATTTAATCAATGTACCAATAATTCAAATATATTGTGGAAATAAATATCAGCATTTCTGAAATGCCTGCAGTTGCTGTAGCATTTTGATAATAATTTAGTGATAACATTTCCAAATATGTTTATATTTCTAATTACCGTACACAAAACCACAATGAGTCTTGTGCGCTTCTCTCTTAGTATAAGTAGCAGGAAAGATCCCAAGAAGATAGAGCAGTTCAACATGTTTCAGCAAACTTCTTATTCACAATTAAACAATATGCACCTATGAAATGGAACAACTAGCAAATTTCACATAAGAAAAATGTTTTGAACCTTCCAGAAACTATTTGAAATCTTCACCCAGAAGCATCTAGAAATGTTTTTTTCTTTCAACACCCTCCACTTTTGTTATGATTTTCATTTTGGTGGCCAAACTTATACATCTATGATTTTTTAAAACATGTTGGGAGTAGCTGCTGAGGCAGGCTTATCTGCTTTCCCTTTTCTCAGTGTTTCACTATTGGTGCATGCTCAGTAAGGATTCTGGCAGCAACTGCTGTTTACCTTGCCTGTTGTAGGCAGGCACACATATCCACAGTAGAATTGGCTAGAGCAGAATCCCACCCAAACTCTGTTTAATGAATTATTTCCTGCAGACATGCTACTGCAACCCAACTCCAAAAGTTTATGTTTCTCCAGGCCTCTTTCAACATTTCCCCAATGCCTATGTTGCTAAAAAAAAAAAACCAAAAAAAACCTTCCAACTAGACAAAGGAGGAGGTAGAGGCTGGGCGGGCATAAAAAGTCTTTGTAAAATTGAGCTTCACTGTCAGAGACTTTGCTAACTAAGGCATGCCTGTATAAATAAAATGAAATGAAATGAATGCATGAAAAGATTTGTTTGTACTCTTCCAAAAACATTGCTATTATGTTCATCATTGAGTTTTGCTGAGACACAATCAAGTCCATTTTATTCAACTTTCTTCCTTTCCCTGTGCCACAACTACCTTCATAAATTCCCGGTGAGCCACCTTGAGACTTAAATCATATATAACAGCCACTGTTTATTCACCTGAATATATTTAGTGTCTAGTCCCTCTTCTTGTAGCCATAGGTTTCCACCTACCAATGGTTACTTGTGTGTATTATAAGGGTGCCCCTTGGACAAATAATGACACGATTGCTCCTCAGACAATGAATTTGCTTTTCCTGTTTCCTAAAGCTAAGCTTGTAGCAAGTACAGAAGCTTTTACTCAGGTTCAGTTCACATAGCAAGCTGACACTCTGACAAATAGCCTGAGTTTCTCAGCGAGGTCGGCAATCTGGTATTGATTTACTATCTTCTTCCCAAGCCCTGCCAAATTATTATTTTCTTGTAGAGGAAAAATAGGGAGACACACATTCTTGTAAAAGGTTGGCCAGCAGCCCTTATAAGCAGAACGCTATGCCCTGAGGCTGTTTCTCCCATTGGGACAGCTACAGTGTGAGGATTCCCTTGCTGGGACACAATTAGATACCGGATGCTAATGGGGGCTTTCATATTGTGGTGTATGGGATATTTATAAGCACCTCAGAGCAGCATCTATTTTCATGCTTGCTTCTCTGCCTGCTTGTTCATGCAGTCATTAGGGATCCTGCCAAAATTCTCACCCAGATTTCTTCCCTGGTTTAGAATAGGAAGTTCCTTGGACCTATTTCTAAAGCTGAACCGATACGTTGGAAAGCTTCCATTCTGCTAGGTCTGCTTCCACGTTTTTTCTTTTTTCTATAGAACACTGTGCATGTTTAGTTTGCTGTAACTGAGTTTCACTACCTCAAGTCTGTTGTATATATTCTCCAACTATCTATATTTCTGCTGCATATCACATCTATATTTAAGACGTGTGCATTGATAAAAACACTGGAACAAACAGAAACAAATAATGAGATTTGGAAGGGGTCTGATACACTAGCTAGTCCAACTCTCTGCCCAGTTAAGAAAATCCAGAACTAGATCATCCCCTATCTACTCCTAGGAAACTATCATACCATACTGTTATATTGCTATTATTCTACTTTAACTGCTCTGGCTGCCTCCTGTGGAATCCTAGAATTTGACGTTTAGGGAGCGGCATTTTGCATTCTCAGCCCGAGAAAAGCCTCACTAAACTACTAACCCCAGAATTCCACAGGAGGCAGCCACAGCAGTTAAAGTGGAATAATAGCACTATAACAGTGCAGTGTGATAAAGGTTACTTTTTTGCCTGCATAGAAAGAAACATTTCTATGCCAGCAAAAGAATGCTTCCCCCGCACTTACCTCCTTTCCCGGCAAAGGCAGCCCTGGCAATAAAGAGGAAGTGAACAGAGCCCCGTTCACTTCCTCGTTCGAAATCTCACGAGACTTTGTTGTGTGGGAGAGTTAAAAATAAAAACAAAAATAAAGCTTAAAAAGTTACACAAAGCACCTACACACACTTTAAAAGTCCCAAGTAACTTGGGGTGGATCATAAAAAGAGTGAAACATACATGGATATTGTGATCTCACCCAAAAGTGTTTGCGCTGGACCGGATATTCTCACTGCACTGACGAGATTTAAACAGCCCGATGTTCGCACGCCACCAATGCCGCCACCAAAACAGTAGGAGGGAATCAATTGATGGCTTAAGCCATCAATTTAAAAATATGGGTTTTGGTAGGGACATAGAATCATAGAATTGCAGAGTTGGAAGAGACCGCGAGGGCCATACAGTCCAACCCATAACTGTGAGAGGGCAACATTATTTGATCTGCTCGCTCTTTTATGGTTATGTGGCATTGTTATGATGCTGTATTTTGTGCATCTGATAAAGCCCAAAGTCCCTAGTTTCAGGACTTCAAATGTAAGAGAACACATTACTTGTAAGTGGTCATCAACTAATCTGGCCATGAGGATTTTTCAGCGTTCAACTAAAATCTACCCTTCCGTAATGTAATACCATTAGCTCTCATCCCTCACTGAATCACCGTGGTGACCTTGAGGTCAAAGTCAGACTCTCCTTGTAGACAGAAGTATTTTCTCTCTCTGGTTTTTGAATATTCCCTTCAGTGGTCAATATTCACCCTGGGCTCATCTAAATGGGCCAGAATATGCTAGCTCCCTGCCTGTGGATCAGGCCCATTCCTCCCCCATTACTGGCACAAAATGGGAAGAAGTCCAGACCGGCATACCAGCTGGTCTCTGCAGACATTGACGCACACCTTCCACTCTGAAGCCAGGAAGCCAGCCCACAGCACATGAGAAAAGCTCCCTGTATGTGACCATCTTGGTCACATTCTGTGGGCCTGCTTCCTGGATCCAGAAGAGTGATAGGAGACAGCAGCTGAAGTGATGGGCTGGCGTGCTGGAATGGGTTCCTGTGGTTACATGGGGCCAGATCTGGTTTTTTTTGCTGGCTGGAGCAGTTTTTCACAGGTATTTTTTAAAAACAGTGTAACAGGCTTTATCCTGTCTTGGCCCCATCTTTACCCTGAGGATCATGAGCACTGCCTGGGGGCAAAATGGGGCAAATGCCCTGCGTTGTCTAGACTGCAGGGCCCATAGCCCAGGCCAAGACAAAGTAAATAGCCCGTCTAGACAAATCCCCTCTTTCTGACCTCAAAGTGTTCATTCTTGAACAAAAGAACTTCACAGGCAGATTCTAACATGTAACTGTCGATTAATCAAGGGGTCCGGGTCAATCTCCTATGGCTTGAATAAGAAAAAAGGCACTCTTTTAATCAATGCCAGAATGTGTATGTACCACAGACCATTGTCTGTTAATGGCCACCATTCAAGTTATGAACACGGTATTATTTATTTATTTATTTATTGAATTTATACACCACCTTTCTCCCAGGATGGGATCCAAGGTAGCTTACAGAAATTTAAAACAAGAGTAAATTGAAATCTTACTTTACAAAAGTTAAAAAAAAAAAGAATCCAATAACATATTATATTATTATTTTTTTAGAGTTCAACTTCCTTGGGCCACACTGATTTACAAACCAAGCCTGCAAATAGGGATCTGCCAGCTGAGACAACATCTCATGCATACAGTGAAGTGGGTTGTAGTAAAAACCTATGCCAGATAAAACTTGTTAGCCTTTAAATTGCCACAGGGTGAGAGGTGATGAACAATGAACTGTATAGAGCAGACACAGGAGGAATCAAAAATACAGTTGTCCCTCCGTATCCATGGATTTGGTATCCATGGATTTAAGTATTCACGGATTGAAAATACTCTTTAAAAAATAATAATCCAAAAAGGAAACCTTGATTTTGCCATCTTATATAAGGGACACCATTTTGCTATGCCATGCCATATAATGAGACTTGAGTATTCATGGATTTTGGTATTCCCGGGGGGTCCTGGAACCAAACCCTAGGGAATATGAAGGGACAACTGTACCTGTGCAATAGGACCCCTGTATCCACAGATTCATTATCCACTGGTTCAACTAACCATGGGACACAAAACAGCATACCTACCATAAAGTCTTCCTAGAAAATGTGTCTTCTCTAGCCATTTTCAAGGTCCTCCAAGGCAATTCTATGGTACAGTATTTTAAACAGGAAGTCCCATTATTTTCAATGGTGTTTGCTATTATCCATAGTTTTCGATATCCACGGGGAAACCAGTCCCCTGTGGATAAGGCGGTCCTACTGTACAGCAAAAGTTTCAAGTGCGGCTGATGCGGTGGATGATGCTTACATTAGAAAAAAAAATGGTTAAGGAGAAAAGAAGAATATAGAGGAAGAAGAATCCTTCTAACTTTCTTTTTAAAGAAAATAGTTTACTTTCCCTGCTTCTGAAATTATAACCTTTCTTTCACAGCTTGATCCTGCATTGTCCTCCCTGAAAATAGTAATACAGTATGTCTCACTGTCTGTGAATTAGTGGATTTTATTTAGAGATCAGTCTCACTGATTTAACTGGAATGTCCTCATAAGGGAATGTCTTCAGAATCAAAAAGTTTCAGAAAGAGACACAGAGGTTCTACTTAAATTGAAATGAGATGTTTAATGGTTAAGAGCACAACAATTTGACTGTTCATTTCTTCCAGGGGTTGGTGCTTGAGTGGAGAGGGGGGGGGGACCTTCTGAGCTCAGGCCTTGTGTTAACTCCAAATCCATGTCTGTTTATGTTTTCTTTGTCTTGAACAAAAATTGGCCCCATTGTGTGGGAGCAACACCATGAAAGAAAAACAAAATGAGTCCACAGAGAGAAAAATGGATATAGTGGGAGCTAAGGAAATGGCCATGTTTAACCAATTTCATTTTTAAAAAAAAAAAATGATGATGTCAGAGTTAAAGAATATCTTTATTAAAAAAAATTGGCATTACAATCTGTGTCCAGCACAGTCAGTTGTTAAAAGAAGAAATGCAAACAATTGCTCTTGCCATTTCCAGGCTCCTAGAAATTAGAACTGTCTCCAGTTGGATGGAATACACTGGATGTCTTGAGAGAAGCCGCCAGGCGCCTGTGTCTTAGGAGCTATAGGGTGGGCAGGGAAATGTGGTACTTAGGAGATATGAAATGCACTGGCTCCATTTGAAGCAGAGTTTGGCTAAATTTACAACCTCCCTCAGACAGCATAGTCATTGCTGAAGAGCTGTAGTTCAAAAAACCTAACTTTACCAAGCTGTGGTTTGCAACTTTCTCAGATAGGAAAGAAGAACAGAGCAAAGAGGAATGTTCTCTCTGTGCCACAGCAATTTAAGGTCCTCAAGACCTACACACACACACACACACACACACACACAAGCAATTTTCTTGGCTGGTAAAACTCCAGGTGAAGAGGGTTAACTAAATGTTTATGATGTGATAAGGTGATTGTTTATTCAATGAATGACAGACTATTGGCTCCAAAAACAGGACTAGAAGAATAAGACAAAGGAGCTGGTGCTAGTGATGTGATTTCCTTCTTCAGTTTTGCCCCAGTCTGCTGTAGAAGTTGAAAATAAATTGCTCTTACTATTAGTATTATTTTAGCAAGACAGGACAGAGTAGCAAGTAGCTAAACATTACTTTTTTGAGGAGCCAAATGTGAATTAGGATTTGAGAGGGCAGAAGTGAGGAGAAAAGAAGGTGGAATATAGGGGCTCTCTAAACAGTGAAAATACTCCTCACAGAATGTGAGGAGACTTCCACACGTCTTTGGACTTTATGAGATGTGGCAAATATGGTGTCATAAAGACGCCAAATGAACACGAAAAGACATGCATACCATACAACATCATCCTTTTGCGATCTTGTCTTGTTAAAAAGCCATTCTATTTTATTGACAGGCCAAGCCCACCTTCTCACTCCTACTACAGCAAGGGAACAATGCTACCAGAGCTTGGGAAGTGCGGAGGGAGACATGCCTACAGTCCTCCTCTGTTTAAGAGTATTTCTGGTCCCATCCAAACAGTGAAAATAATCCAAACGGCAATCGCATGGAAGGCAATCTGTCCAAATGGACATTCGCATTAATACGTCTCATTCAGAAGGGGGGCAGTCAAATCTGAAGGGAAAGCCTTTGGATCTGAAGGGAAGATTCCTGAAGGGAAGTCTTTGGAGCTTTTCTTGAAGTTTTTAAAAAGTTCCATAGAGCATGTGAATGTGCGATCATTAGGACAGGCACATTCACATTGCTGCAATGAGGCAGTGAAAGCTGATTGGCCAGATGAGCATGGAGGCACGGCTAGCAAACAGGGAAAGCGCCTGCTGGAGCCATGTTGGATTTTTGGCTAAGCAAGAAATCAGTAAGGAGAGAAAACAGTGATCTTTCTCTCTCTTTTCTTATTTTTTTTTCTTTTGTAAATATGAAATATAGTTTGTGCACACCATAGTAAACAGTTTTTTAAAAAAAGATCGATGGCAGCAGATTTAAAACTGAGTACAGTAAATCACTCGTAGCTGCCATCTTGGCTAGGGGGCATGCGAAGTTTAGAGGGACTCTTTTGACCATTAGGACACAACACTGCAAATCGCTGTTTCTTTGGAGGAGATCGTATTCCTCCCCCTTGTATAGATGGGACCTCTGTCTCAACAGTATCACAGTACAAAAAGCTTGTATGTCTATGTGCACAGTGCCAGCAACAAGATGGACTCCTATTTATTATTTATTGGATACCTATCCTGTCTTTCTTCCAATATGGAACCCAAAGCAGTCAAAGGACCCTGGAGCAGGTGCTCCACTTGAACAATTGATGATCTAGGCTTGGGTCCAGACAGTCTGAATGCTAATAGCCCCCAGTAGCTTTCAGTTAAGGGCAGAAGCTAGGGGGAACAGCTGGGACCTCCATCACCTCCCCACATGCCAAGTGAATTCAGTTCAATCATTATGTTTCTTTCAAGTTAGATTTTTGCTGTGTGTTCCAAGAACTTGGGAAAATAGCAGAGACCTTTTTAATGAAGGATTCATTGAAGCATAGACGTGTCGAGGTGAAGGGATCCAAACATTCATCTAGTCCATCCCTCTTTCCAGTACAGGAATCCGTAGCAAAAGGATCCCTTGAAAGATGGCCAATCCAGTCTGTTTAAAAAACTGCACTGAAGGAAAATCTACCTCCTTCTGAGGCAGTTTATTCCAGAAGTCAAAATCTAAAAATGTAACTTTTTCAAATGCTCATACTCTCCAACTGTCCTGATTTGGCAAAGACAGTCCCAGATAATTTTCTGTCATCTCACTTTTCCAGCTTCTTTTAAAAATGTTACAGTTTTTGTCTACATGGCAAAAATACTCCTCACAGAATTTGAGGAGAATGTGTCTTGTCTCAATGGGATCCTGCATCATTTTGCCGGATTCAGAAGGAGGGGAGCAAAAACTCCAAATACTTCGTATTTTAAAAAAGCTCCGAAGCAAATGCACATTCCCACTCATTGGGACAACCAATTTGCTTTGCTGCGCTTTCCCAATAAGATCAGAAGTGGAAAGCTGACTGGTCAGCTGTACACAGGGGGTGGAGCTTGCTGAAGGCAGTGCCCAGAACTACCATGCTGGGTTTTCACCATAGCAATTGTGCACTGAGGTGACAAAACAGCCTTCCTCCTTTTTTCCCTGTTTATTTAAGTGGAAGATCACACTCCTGCACCTTGGATTTGCTTTAAGAAAAAATGCTGATCAGTGGCGGCAACTGGTGACAATAAAAACACGAGTAATTCACTTGCGCCTGCCGTCCTGATTCGCAAGTATGCCCATTTGAACAACAACCAAAAACCTATAGAAACAAATGAAAGCTGCTGCGAATTGGTACTACTGCACATCAATCCACATTTTATTGCCTCGCACAGTCAAGCCCACAGTTTTCCTCTTCCTTTGCCCTTATCTTACTTCAGTTGCTGCAGTGTTTGTTCAATTAGTTGGGAAGATAAGGGGTGAAATCTTACCCTGTAGACTCAAGCAAAGGCAAACTGCTGCACCCTCTCCTAGTTTGCCTGTCCTCCCTCATTAATAATGTTTGCCATTTTGACCATACTCTGATGTTGCTTGGCCACATGGCCTGTTTTTTTCTTCAAAATTGTAGCACTATGATTCCACTTTAACAGCCACAACTACATCCTATAGAATCCTGACATTTGTCGTTTGGGAGGCACCAGACCTTTCTGGCTAAGAAAAATCCCAGGATGGAACCATGGCAGTTAAAGTGGAACCATTGCATTAAAATTATTCAGTGTGAAGGGCTCTAGAGAGAAGACATCACACATGATGCCATTTTCCTATTTTCAGAAATCACTACTGTGGCATGCACTCACCCTGATCTAGTTAGGTGGATTTTAATTTGATACTAATTCAATATCTTTTTATGGGGGAGGGTGTGGTGGGTGGTGCTTAGGGATTTTACTCAGTATTGTTGTATTTTAATTGTTGTATGACGCCCCGATTGTTTTTAACAGAGGGGCGGGGTAAAAATAAATTTTATTATTAGTAGCAGTAGTAGTAATGAGTAATAACTGCACAAATGGAGAGAAAATACCTCATTGTGATGACCTGTTTATTTCTGTTTGCTAATCCCAGCCGCCTGCCCTAGTCTCAAGTAAGTCAATGACATGAAGAAACTGACTGGCCCGCCAACAACCAGATGGGTTTAATCTTGAGGTTTCCAGCTACAGGCTGTCAGTGTCATCAGCCAGGCAACTTTTTTCTGTATAGATAAGGGTGACGTTTCACATTATTAATGCAATCACACATTGTCCTGTCACAAGTAGAATACTGGATGAGGATAAGTTATGTTCTCCAGGGCTGCGCCTGACATTTTGACTGCAGTGCTTGGGCTACTGTTGTAGAAAATCCTGCCACATTGATGTCATGAGCCAGGCATGTCACCAGAGCTGTGTGCCCAAGCTCATTTGCCTACATCCCTTTAACTGTATATGTATCACAGGAGAACATGTTTGTCTGTTAGTTAGATTTATATCCTTTCATTCAGTGAGTTCAGAGTTGTGTATGTGGTTCGTCTGCACTTTATTCTCACAACAACCCTGTGTAGTATGTCAGGCTTAGGTCATGTACAGAGTTTCATCTGGATCCACACAGTCCAACCCCAACCACTGTACCACAGTGGCTCACTATGTTATTGGGGGGGAGGCAGTAATTCTCATTACTAGCTATATACACTGGTGGTGTGTTAAGGGTGAGTCGCTCTATTGCCCTGCCTCCGCTGTCACCATAGCCAGTTGACTGCCTGAGTGCCGTTGCAGCAGCAGCAGGGACAGCAGAGTGATGATGTGAGCCCCTGGGTGCCCAGGTGACATGAAAACCCATATCAAAAGTTGGTCTAGTACTATAACAGAGTAAATAATGTTTACTGTTACAAAAATCCAATTAATTAGTTGGGAGGTCCAGCTTCACTGACTCAATTCTTATAAAATAAACCATATTTTTATAAACTCTAATACACACACACACACACACACACATATATATATAAAACCCTAATATATATATATACATCGCTTGGGTATGTTTTCTTTCCCAGTGTGCTGATTGGCGACTTAGGAAACATACCCAACCAATCCCCTCACTCCCTCAGCTAATCACCACCCACATGCAGATTCCGTCTCTACCTCACAATCCACTCCCAGCCTCACAAGGTCTCCCCCCTCTTCTAACCCCCTCAGCCAATCACCACCCACATGTAAAAAAAATTGCAATATTCTTTTCCTAAAATAACACCATGTAGCTGAACCGTGTAAAAGGAACACTACCACTCCAGTGGTTAAATGCCAGTACTGCAAGCCACCACGTCGCAAGTTCAATTCCAGCCGGCTCCAAGGTTCACTCAGCCTTCCATCCTTTCGTAGGTCGGTAAATTGAGTACCCAGCTTGTGGGGGGCAATTAGCTAACACACATTGGAAACTGTTTAATGCAGTGTAGATGTGTAAATAGCTATTGCTTAAAAACAATTTGTAAGCCGCTCTGATAGCCTTGTGGCTGAAGAGCGGGGTATAAATAAATAAATAAATAAATAAATAAAAACTACTGCTTGAAACCCCACCAGGGCACATAACGGTGTATGTTATGCTGGGCACACCTACACTAATACTAATACAATTACTCCAGTGGCTCTTAACCTTTTCTTTACCAGAGATCTACTTTAAATATCTTTTGTTGCCATGGGCCCCCAAGATTTAACTCAAGATTTAAAACTCTAACAACAATAATAACAATAATACCTGATAACAACAATAATAATATAATTACAACAATGTCTCTTAACCTTTTCTTTACCAGTGGCCCCTTTAAATATCTTTTGTTGCCATGTTCCCCCAAGACTTTAGATTTAAAACCCTAACAACAACAACCAAAACAACACAATTACACCATCCATGAAATCTTCCCTCAGAGGCACTGGAATGGGAGTGAAGACTTTTCTTTTGCTTCCTCCTGCAAGTTTGTGGCTGGAGTGGATTGAATGGGAATGCACAGGCCAACCCAGCCAGCCTTTGCCTTGCTCCTGTCACGTGGCCACTCCACTGCAGGCAGGAGGTGGTCTGAGCAGACTTCAAGACTTTGCGGACCCCCTGTGAGGACATTGAGGACCCGTCGGGGTCCCCAGACCCCAGGTTAAGAACCACCGGTCTAGATAATTGGCAAAAATAGCATGCAAAGGCTCTGCCTCATTTAGAGAAGAGGGGGTCCAGGGACCCTTGTCTACCGCTTCTTAAAACAGAAATGAATAGAAAAGGGAGCAAAGGAATCTCTCCAGCAAGGGATGGAATGGTCATCTCTAACTTTTTCATGAGTCTTTGGGCTCACCTTTATGCCACCCACAGACTGCGGAGGCTCAGCCTTCCACTCTGACACCAGCTGGCCTTTGAGGGCAGCATGCTGGATTCCCATTGGGGGAAGCTGGTGCCCAATGAGAGCCCACTTTGCTCAGTTCTGTTCCCCCTCCCTTGACAGCTTTGGCTCCTCCCACCAGCCAGAGGGTTTTTTAAGCAGGTGGCAGCCTGTCCAGTGCAGCATTGGCAAAGAAAGACTTTTTCCCCATTGTAAGCAGAACCAGGTGCAGCCTGAGGACTCCAAGGGTCCCCTAAGGAGGAAAAAGAGGGCCTTGAACCCCAGGGCAGCCTCCCACCTCCTTCCCACCCCTTTCTAGGTTTTTTTCTCTTTTTTTGCAGCCTGTACGTTCCTCAGGGCAGAAGGTGTCCACTCAGTATAGGCTCACTGAGAGGCACCTGGCACAAGCTGGGGACAAACTAACCCAGGAATAGCCAAAACAGCAGAACTGCACAGCAGAAAGGGCACAAAAACAAAGGCTTCAGCTAGCAGCTGTTCCACAGCTCTGACCCACTTCCACCCACAAAAAGACTTACAGACAGCGATATTTATCCAAAAATATCTGGAGGTCTTTATCTTCAGTTTCAGTATAAACAAATACAGTATATACACAGCAAGCCTTGTTAACAAACTCAACAGCAATTTCTCCAACATCCATCATTACCCCAACCCACACACAATGCATCATGTGCTTTGGTTATATAGGAATGTTCGCTAGTCATCCCTCTGCCTAGCCACAGCTGTAAACAAATCCACTTCAGCTGTGCTAGTCTGTGGTCTGTTGCTCCTACATTTTTCCTTTTGCACTTAAAGCAATATTACTCTTGACAGAAGGAGGGGAGAAAGGGCTCACGTTTTTGGGTGCAGAAGGGTTGAAGAGTGGAGGAAGGGTGGAAACCTACCCTGCAAGGTAGGACAGGAGGAAGAAGAAGAAAGAAGAGGGTGGGAATGCATAGAAAGCAACATTATTTCCCCCATGCATGCATATTAAAACAGCAAGGGGAGCTGACTGAGTATTCAGTTATTGCAGCTCAACAGGCAAAGATGTGGCTGTAGGCCAAGGAGGTGGTGCTGAAAAATGCCATCAAGCTGCTGATTGGTTAGCCAATGGAATGCTACGATTGGTTGGGTATGTTTGCTAAGCGGCCCATCAACACACTGGGGATGGCAACATATCCAAGATAATTAGATAGATAGATAGATAGATATTTGTGTTACAAAGTGTGGAAATATTAATGTTTGCATTAGCATCTCACTACAGGCATATCTCAGCTAACAAAGCCTCTGAAAAATAATTGCCTTTTTACAAAGTCTTTTTACATCTGCCCAGTGCCCCTTTCCTTTTTGCCCTCTGTCTAGATGGAAGTTATTTAGCAGCATCAGCACTGAATAGACAGTGAAAGAAGACTAGAAAAACAGAGATAGTTGTTATCAGGTTGCAGCAGTATGCCTGCAGTAAACAATGCAATAAAGGTTGAATTGGGAAAGAATGGGATTCTGCTCTAGCCAATCCTATTGTAGCTGTACGTGCCTGCTTCAAAGTAAACAGCATCTGCCGCCAGAATCCCTTGCTGAGCACGCATCAATAGCAAAACAGGGAGAAAATGTAAGAGCAAATAAGCCTGCTTTGCCAGCTACCAGCAGCATGTTTAAAAAGCATAGCTTTGTAAGTTTGGCCACCAAAACGGAAATATCAAAAGTGGAAGGAAAAACAATCCCTGAATGCATTTTGGAAGAAGCTTACAAGTGATATCAAAGTGGGTTTTTTTAATCACTTATGCAAGGCTTGCATGACCTAGTTGTTCATTTCACGTGTGCATGTTGTTAGTTTTGAATAAACATTTTACTGAAAAATGTTCTACAGTTCTTCTTCGTAGTTGTATAGGAACATATCTGCATCGTTTCCATGTTATTTCCGCCTCTATACCAAATTTTCTGTTAAAGAAGTAATGTGTAAGAACACATCTACTTCATTAACTGTGGTATATATGTATTAAACTTTTAATTTATTGATGTTAAAACTTCCTGGAATTATTATAGCCCCAACAGGTTAATAAATTTGCTCATTGACTCATTAAATCATTAAATGAAAAATAAAACTTGCTATTATAATCTCATCTCCTAACCCTCCCACTTTGTTTAGATTCTGTTTCCCACACATATCCCAGCAAAAGAGCCATGGTTCAAAATTCAGTTTCTTGGGACAGGTGATCTGGTATGCAAGATCCTCTAGTATCTAGTGTATAAACTAATAGGGTCACCTGGATGCAAAGAAGACCATTCCCCTTCCAAGATGGCCATGCTTCTTGTTGGTTTAATGTGTTGTTGCTTTGGAATCTTTAAAACTAGAAATTAACTAATTTATCATACTCTAATCATTAATGAAAATAAAGATTCCTATAACAATCCACATTTGCAGCAGTTTGAATCTTGTGACCAAATACTGGAATCCTCCAACCTGTCTCACTTTCTTCAATGTTAGTAATTTGGGAAGCACAGGAACTTTTTATTGGGGATTCAGAATTTTTATCGAGGAGGCAATGCGCTTATCCCCCCACGCCATAGCTACAGTCCTTCCCAACCCTGAGGTAGTAACAAAAACAAAAAACAGTTTTCAAAAAATCCAACAGAACTAGGCTTTGGGTAAAGATTCAGCTGGGAAATGCATGATCTCTCATTTAATTAATTAATAGCTTAAGCAATAACTTAATTGTGGAATTAACGTAATTGTGGAATTAAGTTATTGGTTAAGTTATTAAATTATTACTTGTGGAGTGAAGTTGAAGCTGAAATTCTAATCTAAGGGAATAAAAAATAAATTTAATTATGTTGCTTCTTTGCTTTATAAAATGTCTAACTTACTTGATTGCTTAATTGATTTTAATTAGTTTTTATCACTGCTCCTGATCCACTGCTCTGTTCAAGATGCAGAAACTTCCCACCCAGTGGTATAAGTGTATGCTTTCAATGAAGATCACTTTAAGGGATGGGCCATTGCTCAATGGTAGAGCAAATGTTTTGCATGGCAAAAGATACCAGACATCTCCAGATAAAGCTGGAAACAACTCCTGTTTGAAACCTACAGGTCAGTGTAGACAATAGAAACCTAGATGAACCAATAGTCTAAATCAGTATATGGCAGCTTCCTCTGTTCCTTAAAAAAAAAAATCTGCATCCATATCCTTTGTGTAATTTTCTCTCTCCACTGAGATGAATTGTGAAGCGTGCAGACACAAAAACCCAGTAGGAACATCAATTATACATGGACAGGGCTCTGGACCATGGTGATGATATAGCTTTTTTGGACACATACACAGAATGGGGGGAAATTCAAACGCAGATCAAAGCTCTGGGGATTTAGTCTTGTGTCCCAGATCTGAACATTCCTTAAACATCATGCAGGTTTTTGCTTTGTGGTTCTGGATATCAAAATTACTGTCTCTCAGAAGAAATTTGCAATCCAGTTTAGGCTCAGTCAATTCAAACACAAAGATCAGACACAAGGGTGGATGCAGCTATCACTGGAAAGCAGATTACTGTTCAAAGGCTGAGTCAAAGGAAAGAGGAAAAAAGAACAGATAAGAGGAACAACATTATACCAAGAAGAGCTATTAAAATTAATGATGGTCTGCTGATCCAAATCCAAACAGAGAGTTCTTTAAAGTACCAATGCAGGAAAGCTGAACAATGCACATAAATGTTGTAATGGAAAAGGAGAAAGGACTTCAGATCTCAATTGTTTTGATTTCCATGTTTGGTTCAACCATGCTACTATAATACAAGAAAGACTGGATTCAGGAGGACAAGCAGGAGGTACACACAGATGATTGTGTGTAGTTTTTGGAACCTTTTAACATTCTTGCCTGACCTGCAATTCTACCTCTTATGTCTCTGTCCCACTTTTGACATATAAATATTGACTTACAAAGACAACCTATCTCAGCATGATGGTACAAACTCTGTTTCTTCGTGACCAAACAGGTTTTGAAAAACCAGTGATTTATTTTGTTTATATTCTGCCTTATTTCCAACACTAGGTTCCAAAGTGGTCACAACATGATTAAAAGTCAAGTATGGCTAAAAAACACAAGAAGTTACAGCTTTAAAAAACACAATGAAATCTGTTTTCATGTTGAAACAACCACCAAATCAAAAGAATTTTAAAAACCATTGAAAAGCACACCGTGTGTGTGTGTGTGCGCGCACGCGCGCGCGCGTGTGCCATCGGTCCCCATTAAAAGCCCCTTTCTCAGCAGTCTCAGTCTGTGCCCCTGTTGCTTGGGAAGCAGCTGACTGATGTTCCCACCCACTATCATCCCTTTATGCGTGTGATCTCCAATGCAAGGGAGAATTGTGACAGGGACCCCATTTCTTCCTGTTGCAACAGTGATCGCTCATGGGACCTGGTGGGCATCAGTCAGCAGCTTCCCAAGTGATAGGGAAATTGACCTCCATTGATTGTGTATTCCTGCATGGTTGGACTGGATGGCCCTTGTGGTCTCTTCCAACTCTATGATTCCATGATTGCAGTGGCTGCTTTCCAATAAATGAAGATTGGGAGGTTGGGCTGGGAGTCATTGCATGGCCACATAACTACAATGGTTATGCATTCATAACTCCCCAACAGGATTCTGAGCATTTTCTCCAGGGAAAAGAATAGCACAGAAACCATTAAGGAAAACGTCAGGCCAGGCATGGCCTACAGATTGTACTTTGCATAACCCCCCTGGACTATTTAACATTAAATAAATGGCTGTTTTTCAAAGCTAGAACTTTGAAAACTTCTGGCCAGTTTTCTTTTGTGTTGTTGCTGTTTGCTGTTGTTGTTGCTCCCCCGCCCCTCCTCTGCTTCATCTTCGGTATTTTTAGCAGACTGTGTGGCCTCTGGAAGGTCCAAGGGCCTGAAATTGGCCTCTAAACCTAGGCAGACTGAGGCTCAGGGTTACATGAAAGGGTAGCAAATGGATAATTATTAAATTTGCTGTTATGATTATATTTTTGCTGCACAGAAGGAATTTCTGTGCCCTATGCAAAATAATTTGGATGGATTTGGGGACTATAAGAGAGGGCATCATTGGGTACTCCACCCACTGCTGGCAACAAAATGTCTTGGGCTAGCCCTGGGAATTGTTGCTTTCAGTTTCTGCTCCAAGTATTTTCCTTCATCTCCTGCAGTTTATAAACCACCACCCTTCCTCTCCCACGCTTTCTGTCCTATATCCCATTCTGTGGCTCTTCCTTTGCCTGTCATGTGTATCTATCTTGAAATTATAAACGAATCATGGCACTGCCGTGTAATACTGCTAATGTTCACATAGTGCTTTGGAGTGGAAAATCTTAATCTTTTGACACTTCTTGATCTTTGCCGATGCTGATTTAAGAAAAACAGGTCACAGGAAAAGGGGAGAGATGATCTCTTTGAACTACTTCCTCTGATTGTTTTTTTGCAGGAGGCCAACCTTCACATATATTTTACTGTGTATGAGGCCAATGGAGAGAAACAGTAGTCTGTTCATAGAATAATCATATAGCACTGTAAAATCTTCAGAATCCTAATAGTGCAATGTAGGGAGGAGCAGAAGGTAAATCTGGGTCTATTAGTCCCATTTGAAAGAAAAATGGAATATAAATCAAATAAATATATAATAAAATAATAAAATCCCTGGATTATTTACAGCAGTGTTACTCAAATGGTGGTCAGTGACATGGTACTGATCTGAGAACCATCAACCGCTGTGGTGAGTTTCCAGGGGGGGTCGTTTACACGGGCAAATATTCCTCTAAATATACCGCTAAGATAGCTCATAGTTCCCACGGATCGCAGCACAGCATCGCCTCATTCAGAAGGGGGGAAGGGAAAACACCCAAATATAGCGTGGCAAGGGATGTCACTACTTTTGCAGGTATATTTGCAATGTAGCGCATTATTGGCAGTGTACACAACCATTCCGCTAAGGGATACAGCAGAGCTGCATTGTGATTGGTTGATGATGCAGGAGTGGGCTTAAAAGAGGGGCAGGGAGGGAGGGAAAGACAGTAGCAATTAGAGGAAACTTTGAAAAATCCTCTCTGCTATTTTGCAAGCCAGTTTGCAAACAAAAAGGATTCCCAACAATTTTCATTCAGGGAGCATTCCTTTTCATCCTCTCTGCTGTTTTGCAAGAATGCAAAGCTCGTCTTGTCAGCTGTGATCCTGTGCTTGGGGGAGGGAGAGAAACCATTTCACGAAGGGCTGTATCAGAGCTGCACTGCCATTTTCCCTCTCTCTCTCTCTGGCTTTCCTCTATTTGGGAGAAAATGCTGGTAAGCAAGGAGGAAAACCTTCCGTTTGATTTGTGGGGGGGGGGCTGCCTCTAAGCTGTTCAGCCCGGAGTTCGGGCCAGGGCAGACATTCCTATGGCATTCCTTTCCCTCTCCAATGCTTGGCCATGCCCCCAGCACTTTTGGCTATGTGAACCTCAAAGCAGAAAAAATCAAAGAGCCACAAAATATAGCTGTGTAAACATATACCATGTAAACTACCCACCACTGATGCGGGAAAGTGCTAAAGCGCAACTTAACGCAATAAAACCTGCCGTGTAAACCAGCCCCAGGAAAGAAAGAAACATTTGTAGCCAATGGGCACAAGTATGATAGCAGTCCCGAGTACATTAAGGGAGGGAATTGCTTGTCACCCGCATTAGAAAACCCTAGAAGCACTGATTTACAGAGGATCAGAAAGGATTTCTTAGTTCCAAATGTTTAACAACAGCAACAACAAAATGACCTCTCTCTCTCTCTTTCTCTCTCTCTCTCTCTCTCTCTCTCACACACACACACACACACACAAAGAGAGATGTTATACTGCTGAAATGGTTATATGGTGTTAATAAGCTTAGGTCCTGCATTACATGGATTGAGGCAGAGAACAGCATCAGATTACAATATAACACAAAACATTAGTTAAAAACTCATAATATCAGTTAAAACACATAACATCAGTTTAAAAGAGCATATAAGACCAATACATATTAAAACAATCCATTGTTTAAACTTCATAATTTAAAAATCATCTGGAAAGGTCTGGATAACCAATTAAAGATACAGACTTCCAGAATTTGCCCCCAGCAGCAAAGAAGACTTGTCCTCCTTTATCATTTGGCATCTATGCCATTTCAATCACTTTTCTTTTTTATTTTATTTTATTTTTATTAAACATAAAAATTTTACATATATAAAAAAGACATACAAAAACAAAACAACAACAACCAAAGCTAAACAATGAACAAAACCTACCTAGTACGTTACTTCTCCCTTTGACTGAAGGTTAAAATTAGAAAAAAAACACTACCTGTACTTCTTATAAATGCTATCCCACCAATCCTTCTACTAAATAAATATAGCTACTATTTCAAAAATGCCAATACCATTACATTCCCCACTGTTATTTTTTTAAAAAAATTATAAAGTTTACCAAGAATGTTTCCTTGATCAACATTGTCAATTTGTCCATTTCAGCAAATTCTTCCATCTTCAGTACCCAATCTTCTTTTGTCAGAATAAACAAACTCTTCCATCTTTGAGCATATAGAAGTCTAGCTGCTGTAATCATATATTGAAGAATTCTTCCATATTTTCTCTCAAGCTGCTCATCCAGCGTTCCCTACAAATAAAGTTCAGGCCTCTTCTGGAACTTTATTTTTAAATTATCTTCTATTTGTTGATGACTCTGAGTCTAAAACCTCTGGGCTAATTCACATGACCACCACATGTGGTAAAATGTCCCTTCCTTCTGGTCACATTTATTTGTGACATTTTTATAAATCTTAGACCATTTTCTGGGGTGAAATACCATCTATACATCATTTTGTAAAAGTTTTCTTTCAAATCATAACTTAAATTTTCAAAGACTTTGACCAGACTCTTTCCCATTGATCCATGTGTATTTAAGTACCAATATTCTGTGCCCACTTTATCATGCATTCTTTGACTTGTTCGTCCTCCATTTCCATGCACAACAACATTTTATATATTTTCGCAATCAAATGCTCATTAGCTGAACAAAGCTAAATCTTCAGTTCTGATTTCCCTTCTCCAAAACCGTACAACTTTGTATCCCTCTTGAACCTCTCAGTAAATTGTCTATAGAGAAAACAATGCAATACATTGCCAGTTCTTCTCTAGATTTCATTCTGTATTGCCCATTCGTCAGTAATAATAAATTCTCCTATGTGCCTCATTTTGAAAGAAATTCTCTTTTATAAAAAGCTTCATATGGTAAACTCCACCATGCCAATTTAGAATAAAATCAAACCTTGTGTTTATTTCAGACCCTCTGAGAGCTGAATGCTCAGGAAGAAAGGGTCTTTCAGAATGGGCTGTATATAATTATTTGTTATTTTCTTTTAGTGGTCATGCTTTTAACTGCTTTTAACTCTATTGTAAGTTTAATTATCACCAGTATCCTACACCAGCTACTTTGATGCGCAGTAACGCCAATTTGCAGCAGCTTTAATTTGTCTCCACAGTTTTTTTTTCCAAGATCACAGGCATGTGAAGCCATACACATCTGTTGTTCAAATGGGCATGCCTGTGAATAAAGATGGTGGGCATGAGTGAATTACTCGTGTTTCTGTTGCCACCAGTTGCCACCGCTGAACAGTATTTTTTTAAAAAAAGCAAATCCAAGGTGCGGAAGTGCGATCTTCTGCTTAAATAAACAGGAAAAAAAGGTGGAAAGGTTATGTCGTCACCTCAGTGCACAATCACTACAGTGAAAATCCAACATGGCAGTTCTGGGCCATGCCTTCCCAGCAAGCTCCACCCACCGACACACACATCCAACTAATCAGCTTTCCACATCCGCTCTTACCGGGAAATCGCAGCAATGCAAATTGGTTGTTCCAATGGGTGGAAATGCGTATTTCCTTCGGAGTTTTTAAAAAATGTTGGGAAAAACCACGAAAACTTTTCTTGTGGAGTATTTGGAGTTTTGCCCCCCTCCTTCTGAATACGGTGAAATGATGTGGGATCTCACTGGGACAAAACATATTCTCCTCAAATTCTATGAGGAGTATTTTCACTGTATGGATAAGCCCTAAGCAATGTCTCCTGGCCTGACCCCCCCCCAAGCCCACCTTAACAGCCAGTAGCCGCATCAAGCAAAGGAGGGCTGTTCAGCTGCTGATCGGAGCACAAGGAGCAGGATCTTTCCAGCCCCCTTCTGCCAGCAAGTGTGGCTGCAATGAGAATTTGCAACAGGAGTCCTTTTTCTGGTTATTAAGGTAGTTTTGGGGGAGGGCATTTACAATCATGGCAATAGTGCCATGATCATGACTACATAGTGTAACTGAATATGGAGTACAGTTGTCCCTCCATATCCATGGATTTGGTATCCACGGATTTAAGTATTCACTGATTGAAAATATTATTTAAAAAATAATAATCCAACAAGCAAACCTTGATTTTGCTATCTTATATAAGGGACACCATTTTGCTATGCCATTGCATATAATGGGACTTGAGTATTCACAGATTTTGGTATCGGGGGGGGGGGCGGTTCTGGAACCAAACCGCAGCGAATATGAAGGGACAACTGTAGTAACAAACGTGCAACTCTAGGTAATGAATCCATTACTGCAACACAAATTGCCAAGGACTGGTTGAATGGTGTTCTTTGCCTTTGTTTTGATGCTTTAATATTAAATAGATACTGATTCCTAGAAGTTTGAAGTGCCTGACATAAATAATGGAAGAGCCTCAGTAGAGTGATGACTCTGGTTTCTTCTTTTCTTCCAGAGGAAGTTTGTCTGATCAAAGCAGTCAGAGTCAGTAGGGAACAAGAATTCTAATGGACCCACTATGTAAAATACGCCACCAAAGCCCCAATTCTGACATATTTTGCTGGGGATAAGGGAAAAGTTTGGGGACAGGAGGAAGACCGCATAAACGTTTAAAAGGATTTGTTTTAATGGATTATTTGGACATGACTGGAAAAAAACTTTGTTCTTATAAGACACTGTAACAATCCTCCATCTCATCCATACCACCACATCACTTTATTAGAATTATCTCTGAATAAAGAACCCACCCAGACATGCCAGGCTACTAGAGGCTCCAGCATTTACATCTGTACACCTTCTGGATAAACACTTCTTCATTGCTTCCCTCAAATAACTCAGGGCTCCTTCAGATAGCCAACAGTCCCAGTGATTGTCAGGCTATTTCTCCTCATAATAGTTGTTCTTGCCCCCAAATCCAATTGGGGCTTTTCATTCCTGGGGTTTTGTCCTTCTCTATCTCTCTTTCTCAAATGTGGTATGGGTGGGGTTTCCTCCCTTCCCTGGAACTGTAATGAGGGAAAGATGTTCTCAGTGGCAACAGTTAATGACTCCATTCACAATGTCAACAGTGGGACAGTACAGGAGGAACTGAGATAATGGAAACAGACGGGAACATTAACCCTGTCTGTATCAGAGACTGGGGGTGGGGAAAATACCTCCAGCCTTGGGTTTAAATTTATTATTATTATTATTATTATTATTCATTTCTTTCTCCCAAAATGGGAACCAAGGTGTCTTCCATAAAAACAACAGATTACAAATACAGTATCACAGCTTCTTCTGGAAATTCATGGGAAATAGACTAGAACAGGAGTTGGGTCAGTATTTTTTTTCTAAATACACTGGCATGTGCAGATGCAACTCACCAGTCTGTATGAGCCATCAGCAGTGGTAAATAGGGACTGCTGAATGTCACCTGGCCCAGGGTCTAGTTCCAATGGCTATTGATTGACCAATTTGAATTTCCCTTCTTGTGAGCCACCCAGTCCATGTAGAAGTACACTTGGGCCTATGTCCTATTAATCTCAACTAAAGTAGACCCATTGAATGAATGGAATTACTTATGTGTTGACTCACCATTCAACAATTGAATGGTTACATGGGACTAACCAATGGAATTCAGGTCTTTGTCACTGGGATTTTCCTTCATCTCTCCCTCCTGGAACAGCGGACAACTTGTTGTTGGTTTTCTGTATGATCTTACTTGGCTCTATAGTTTTATTGCTTCTGGTGCTGTGGTTGTATCATTGTTTTAGTACTGTATTCCATCTTTCATTGATATAGTGCTATTAAGCCAACTGGAAGACCCTTTTGGATGCAAGGCAGGTAAAAATATTAAATACGGATATTTATACATACAGTATATACTTTCTCTCTCAGCCACTTCCTTTACAGTTGCATGTGTTAAGTAAAAAATACATCCATCCCCTTCTGTTCCACAATGCCACACCCAGTTCATTGGACTCTTAGGTCAATATTAGGGATTGCATGTCTTGTCTGGTATGTATACCTTCTGCATGAGTAGTCACCTACTGTCGGTTTAATGGAAATTCCCACTTAAGCCATAGCCTTCCTCCACCCCCACTAGATGCATTCATTCATTCCTTTTCTTTTATACTTATTTCTCAAAGATGTAGATTATAAAAAAAGTCTCTATTTTTTAACCCATTTGTAAAACAGATAGAAGTTACTTAAATAGGTAATGAATCTTTGATAGAAATTGGACTGAGCTTCTGATAGGGTTAGTGGAAACTATGAAATGCTTGATTGGATCTTTATAACCTGGGAAGTTATTTTTTTGGACTATTTCCCAGAATCCCTCTGCCAGCATGTTCACTAGGGATTCTGGGAGTTGTAAGGAGAAGCATGCCCATGCCCTGCTTCCTGGTTGCCATCCCCAATGTTAAAATGATACTACTCAGATTTTCCAGGATTCTAAATTGCATGGGGTGATTTCACAAATAGAACAGGCCACAGAAATTTGCCTCTAACTTGCAGAGGTCAACATGGTAGCAGAAAGACAGTGTGTTCATTCACTCTCCTTTCTTGCATGTTGATTCTCCAAAGAAACAGAATGCCTGCATAGTACTATTGACCTAGGACTTTATCAGACATCCCTGTTAAAATGTTCTTTTGCCGGCATAAAAAAATCAATTTTTCTGCCAGCAAAAGAATGTCCCCCCTCCCGCACTTAACTCTTTCCCAGCAAAGGCTCCTCTGGCAATAAAGAGGAAGTGAATGGAGCTCCGTTCACTTCCTCTTTGGAAATCCCATGGGAAATTCAAATGTAAAAAAAGAAATAAATGGCTAAAAGTTATACTAAGCATCTAAACACACTAAAAAACCTCCAAGTAACTAAGGGAGGGTCAAAAGAATTTTGTCACTTACCTGGATATCCTAATCTGACCTGGACGTTTTCGTGCAGGTCCAGCCATTGTTGGGGTAAGTACGAGATTTAAAGGGATAGAGCCATTGTTGGGGTAAGTACAAGATTTAAAGGGACAAGGCCAGCAAAAAAGCAGCAGGGAGATCTATTGATGGCTTAAGCCGTCAATTAAAAACAACAGGTTTTGGGCTCTTCATAACCGTGAAAGGGTGACGTCATCTGATCCACATGCTCTTTCGAAATAGAGCCTACAGCACCTGGTATTCATTGATAGTCTCCCATCCAAGTACTAACAAGGGCTGACTATGTTTAGCCTCCAAGATCAGATGGGATCTGGAGAGCCATACATCTGAGGGGGGGAAACCTAAATTTTTGTGTATGAAGAGAATATTTATTTCCACCTTAAACCAGCAAGATAGTTTAGTGAGAAACTGCATAGGTTACATTTCAGAGGAAGGAACTGGCAAAGACACCACCAAATATTAGTTGCCTCAGGGCTTGTCTATAAGAGCCACATAAACCAAACACTAGATTGCTCTGCAGTAATGTCAAATCACAGCAGCTGTGACTTGTCTTAATGGTTATTTGGCAGGCATAAGCTTCACATGCCTGCATGTCAAGATGGCAGCCATGAGTGATTCCCCCCCGCCCATTTTTACCTACCTTAATATGCTGCTGCCAAACTTTTTAAAAAACTATTTCCAATGTGTGCTGGAGTGATATTTTGCCTTTACCGAAAAACACCCCATTTTCTCACCTTAGTGCTCACTCGCTAAGGCAAAAATCCAATATGGTGGCATCAGACATTTGCCCTGTTACAAGCCCCATCCCCCATGCTTGTCTGGCCAATCATTTTTATGCTTCTTCTTGTATGGGAAAAGGGAATGCACATCCCCCTCCCCGCTTTTTAAAAAAAAAATCCAGGAAAAGCCATGAAGGCTTTTCTCACATAGCTTTTGGCGTTTTGGGGCCCCCTCCTTCACAATACAGCAGAATGATGCAGAATGCCATTAAGACAGGTAGGATTCTCCTCACATTCCATGAGGAGTATTTTTGCCATTTAGACAACCCCTAAGAAAACCCTATGAAGTTCATCAGGCACCATAAATTGACTTGAAGGCACATGCACACACATACTCATTATATATTTGTTTATTGTGGTCAATGAGCAGAAAAAAACTGGTATGAACTGGGGGAAAATAATGTCTGACTACAGCTCAGAGATACAATGAGATAAACAGCCTATATGACAATAAGGTAATGAAAATCACACCGAATACGTTCAACCTGTACAAAGGTACTGCCTCCAATTTTGTCTCACCTGGGCATTTGAAACTGTTGTTAGTGCATATACAGTTATGTGAGCAAACAACTTGCTAAAGAGATCCTGTGAGGCAGAATTTCAGGATTCCTTCAGCCCAAGCTCTGTTCCCAGATGAAATTTAGCACAAACATTTCAGAGGGCTGTAATAAACCTTTTCCCTCCTTCAGTGAAAAAGAGCAGTCAGATTCATCCTACATAAAGGTGAAACTGAGTAGCATATATTGTTTCAGATCAGGCTGAACAAGATCCCTCTAGGAATGAAAGGAAGCATAAAGAAATGTTACTTAAACCAATTGTTCCCAGGAAAACCTGAACTGCCTCCAGAAAACAAGCAGAAGAAGGGGGTGGGAGTGGGAAACTGAGCCTATGAGAAGCAGAACATCCAACAGGGATTCCAAACAGTATCTTTTGTCCACTCCAGAACACACTGGGAAATAGCCCAAAGCTGCCAATGGCAAGAGTGTTATGACTTAAGAGCTACCTTAACAACCAAGAGGCTGGAGTAACTCCTCTTTTAAGAAAAGTTACACTTCAGTTTAGAAAAGAATTTTGCCATGATAGGAGAGTTTGAAATTATGCATGGTGTGGACAAAATAGAGAGGGAGATTTTTTTTTAAGGGGATCATTCACTGAATCTGAATGGTGGTAGATCCCATATCAGGCCAGATAAAAGGAAATATTGTACATCTTCACACAGTACATAGTTAAAACTATTGAATTAACTGTCTCTCTCTCTCTCTCTCTCTCTGGCTTTTCTTCGCAAACGAAGATTCAGGAAGGACTCATCCCGCGCTTTCTGCAAGCGCGCTGATGACTAAAAAGGCCAATCCGAGATAAACAAGTCCGGTTGCAAAAAGCACAGCAGAAGGTCTCCTTGGGTGATGTTTTTGGGTTGTGATTCTTTCTGCGTTGTCGTTTCTCTTCAAGACTTGTTCGGCGTGAGTTCTCAAATAAGGCTGCAGCATTGTGGATAGTGCGTCTCCATGCCTCCCGATGTGAGGCCAGGGCGGACCACTGTTGGTGATCAATTTGGCCGAGCCTGAGATATTGTTTCAGGGAGTCTTTGTATCGCTTTTTTGGAGCGCCCCTCTTACGCTGACCCGTGGCGAGTTCACCGTAGAGTAGTATTTTTGGGAGGCGATGGTCCTTCATCCTAGAAACGTGCCCTGCCCAGCGCAGCTGTGTTCTCAATATCATGGCCTCAATGCTGGTGAACCCTGCTTGCTCAAGGACAGCAACATTCGTCACATAGTCAGTCCAGTGTATATTTAGGATTGTGCGTAGACAGCGCTGATGAAAGCGCTCGAGGAGTCATATGATAATTCATAGTTAAAACTATTGAATTAACTACCACAATCTGAAATGGGGCATTGATGACCACCAACTCAGATGACAAACGAAAGAAAGAAGAAGCAGTCACTGGCTATGAATCACGGTGGCTATGCATTTACCTGCAGAATCAGAGGCAGTACAGTAGCACCCCTGTATCCGTGGGGGATTGGTTCCAGGGCCCCCCACAGATACTGAAATCAGTGGATAATAGCAAACACCCTGGAGGAGGGAGGGAGGGAGGGAGGGAGGATCATGGCCCAGACCACTGCCATCGCAACCCAACCTACCTAGGCCGCCTCCCAGGCCTCCTCCACCACCACCACCATCGTGCCTCTGCTGCTGCTGAGCCCCCTGGCCTCCTCCACCACCACCACAACAGTGCACTGCCACTGCTGTGGCCTCCCAGGGCTCCTCCTCTGCTGCTACTGCCGCCATCACCGAGCACCACCACCACAACCACTGCCTCCCAGGAATACTGAGTCAGCGGATACGGGGGTGTTACTGTACTGAGAAAGACAAAAAAAAATCCTAGGCCCCTTTCTGGATCACTGATAATTTGTATTGGTTCCCCCTCTCCTTTGTTGACCTAGCACACAATACTGGTTACTGGGGAGTTGCTATTATACTTGGGCCATGTTTATGGCCTTCCCATAGGCATCTAATTAGCCTCTGTGAGAAAAGTATGTTGGACTATGGAGACTATCAGACATGGTGGAACACGGCAAAAAACGATGTTCCAAACCACACCAGAAGAATGGGAGAACAGGAAGAACGACATTATCAGATGCTATGTCTTTCTGTTGTCCTGGGGGCATTTTTTTTTTATTTAGTTATTTATACCCCGCTCTTCAGCCACAAGGCTATCAGAGCGGCTTACAAATTGTTTTAAGCAATAGCTATTTACACATCTAACTGCATTAAACAGCTTCCAATGTGTGTTAGCACTGCCATGGACAAGGCTTCCCTTTTTTATTGATGGGAACAAGCTGCAAATGAAAAGGGACGCCTTACTCATGGCTGCGCTACACCCCTGGGATGCTGAAGGACAACATCATTGATAATCTTGCCTGTTCTTGTTCTCGTCGCAATTTTCTGACGTGGTTTTTGCAGCATCTGATAATCTCCTATATATGAGCCTTCTTAATAATTCCTCTGAAGTTATCAAAGCTGCAAGCCAATATATCCTTACTTTGAAGAGTAATGTCCACTGAATTCAGTGGGTTTATATCTGAGTCAGTGAGTATGGAATTGCAATTGTCAAATTAAGTATGGCATGGTTCACTTTCCAATCCTATATACTTCCCTGGATCTCATTGTTAACTCAATGGGACTTACATCTGAGTTGATATGCCACAGACTGCCTTTTTAGGATGCAATCTTGTACTTGGCCTCCTGGACACAAACCGAACTGAATACATCTTACTTTTGAGTAAGAGCTGTTGTTACCACTACACCATTCTGGCTCTTGAGATGGCCAGATAGTCATGCAAATAAGTTGCTGATGAGTAATACCCTCCCATCATGTTTTGGGGGTATGGTTACAGATGTTTATCACAGAACAAGTCATGGGTAATACTGAATTATATATTAAAAAATAGATCCTTTCAGGTGCTTGAAATTATTACCCATCTGAAAAAAAGGAAAACATGAATGATTTCAAAGAGAAGAATACAACTTTTGGAGGCAAAGGAAAATTAAAAAAGAGAGTTTGAAAAAAGAAATGTTGAGCTTCTTTCTATGGTACCACATTCTCCTTAATCTTAGTGTGCGTGTATCTCCCTCTGTGTGTGAGTGTGTAGAAAAAAGAGGTCAACATCCATAAAATATTGTGTCAAGCAGGTCTATAACATTTATAGACTAGTTAAAATGCAGTTGAGTAAAGGGACAAACACCTCACTAAAAAGCAGGATAAAAAGAAAAGCCATTCATTTCTAGCATTTTATGTAGCCTCATGACGACTATTCTATAATTTTTAAAAATGTCCAATTAGGATAATCAAATCTGTGGGAAGAAAAGCAGCCATCGAGTCTCAAAAGGCAGGTTCTGAGAAACTGCAGCCAACTTTTACTGAAGCTAACTGGAGACGCTACATTACAAACAAGCTGGATTATGCCAAAGCTGTCTTTGTGTGACAAATGAGCTTTCAGTTTAGACTCCTGTACATTGTATTTCCCCCCACTCCCCATTCTCTATGTCTCTCCCTCTCTCTCTTTCTCTTGTTCTGTCAATGCAAATGAAAGAATGAAATATGCATTGGGGTGGACACTGTGACCCAATGTTTTGAAATTATATTAATCCTTTTGGCCTCATCTATTTTGTTGGGGTTTGGTCACAAAATGAAACAGCGTGTTCCATTTTAGGCAAGGAAATGGAGAATTCGTAAGTCTGGAGAAATTATGTATTAGAGAACCTCAGAATACAATCCAAGAAGAGAGATGCGTGCACAGAAGCAGACTTCTATTTGTGGATTCTTTTCTGTTATGGATTATTTTCCTAGAACCATAACCAAATGCAGATCAGATGTAGATTTATGCCTGGAGACATATATTGGCATAGGTCAAAATATATGTTAGTTAATTACAGTTGTCCCTCCACATTCACAGATTTGGCATTCATGGTTTTAAGTATTCGCGGTTTGAAAATATTCTATAAAAAATAATAATCCAAAAAGCAAACCTTGATTTTGCCATCTTATATAAGGGACACCATTTTGCTATGCCATTGCATATAATGGGAGTTGAGTATTCACAGATTTGAGTATTCACGGAGGGAACCAAACCCCAGCGAATGTGAAGGGACAGCTGTAGTTCAATTATTCTTTATGCCACCCTTCAAAAGTTTCCCAGGCATATTTCAATGTAGTCCCCTTTAAATATTTGAAGGAATGTCGTGCTGAGGATGGAGCAAACTTATTTTCTGCTGCTCCGGAGACTAGGACACAGAGCAATGGGTTCAGACTACAGGAAAAGAGATTCCACCTAAACATTAGGAAGAACTTCCTGACAGTAAGAGCTGTTCGGAAGTGGGATACACTGCCTCGTAGCATGTTGGAGTCTCCTTCTTTGGAGGTTTTTAAACAGAGGTTGGATGGCTATCTGTCAGGAATGATTTGATTGTGTATTGGCAGGGGGTTGGACTGGATGGCCCTTGTGGTCTCTTCCAACTCTATGATTCTATGATTCACTGCTTTACGCTGCTGGTAACATCTGTTCCTATCAATATTGCAATGCAGATGGAATGCACTACACACTGGCTGCCACTCTGGATCATGCCTATACTCTGTAAAACCATGATGTCTTTATTACATTACTACCACCCCTTTGTTGCTGGGCAAAATTCAGTGCTGTTGATGACTGATAAAGGCCTTTGTGGCTTGGGTCCAGGCTATTTAAAGGGCTGTATCTCCCTATATGAGCCTGTTAGAGCCTAAGATCCTCAGGAGAGGCCCTTTTCTCTTTTCCCATACCTTCTCAGGCTCATTTGGTGGGAACAAAGGAGAGGGCCTTCTCAGTGGCTGCTCTCAGACTTTGGAAGTCTCTCCCAGTTGATGGCTCCCTCTCTGCTTTCCTTCCACTAGAAAGTAAAAACATTCCTATTCTGTCAGGATTCTAGCAATTTTGACTGTGATGGGCTTTAAATGGTGTGTTGGGCTGTTTTGTTGAGATTGTCTTTCAATGAATTTTAAATGGGTTTAGCTCTACAGATTGTTGAATTGTTTTTAAATAATTCTGTATTTATTTATTTATTTATTCTCATGTTTTTGTATGGTGTTTATCTGTACTGGTTTTAATGATTGGTAATCTGCCTTCAGTCCCATTACTGGCAAAAAGGCAGGATATAAGTGAATAGAGGAGGAGGAGGAATACCTCCAGTGTTTTTCTCAAGTGGAACATTGGAAATAATAGTATTTCTTCATAAGGGTTTTCAGGGACTACAGTACTCTCATACAATACTGATGGTTCTAATGGCATTCTCAAAATTAGCACTCCTAGATCCAAATAGCTTTTACTGATGAGCTAGCATTTTGATTGTAGCACGTTCTGATTCCCCCCAGTTGCTTTTCCTGTGTAAATGTGATTCTCATAGCTGACTAGCATTTCTGTTGTGAATCGTTTTCACAGTGCTTTATAATCATAGTGAAACTGTTGGTTTTTCACATGCAAGTACCCTGTGACATGACCTACATCTTTTTAGGTTGCCAGAATGAAAATTGGAGATGGCTGCCATATATTTTATGATTGTGTAGAAGAGGGAATTTCAGCAGGCGTTACTTGTCACACTACCAAGTAACAAGCAACACCTGCTGAAATCCCCTCTTCTACACAACCATTAACAGTACAAGCATGTTCTCCAGTTTTCCATCTGGCAACCTAGCTTCTGCCACTTTGAGATATCTTTCCCCACCTTTCTCTCCTACCTACTAGGGCCTAAAGGAACCAGATTCTGTCTGAACTTGGAAGCTAAGCTGGATGGCCATCTGTCGGGGATGCTTTGATCATGATTTCCTGCGTGGCAGGGGGTTGGACTGGATGGCCCTTGTGGTCTCTTCCAACTCTACAGTTCTATGATTCTAAGTAGGACCAGCCTTAGTTAGTACTTGGATGGGACACTGCCAATGAATACAGGTACTGTAGGCTATATTTCAGAGGAAGGAACTGGCAAAACCACCTCTATTTCCTGCCTAAGAAAATCATATGAAATTCATGGGGTCTCCATAAATTGACAGGCAACTTGAAGACACACACACACACACACACTTCTACCTCCTAGAGCTGAGGTAGGGGACACCTCGAGCAGGTCCTGGGGTCATTTTCAGCCCACTCTAGATCCCACCACAAGTCATACCCCATTTCATGTCCATACATTACTGCAGTCTGGCAGCTATTTCCTCACTTCTGATTTATTTGGGAACTACATTTTAGAGATAAAATGAAAATACGTAGGGACCACACGCCTTGGGATTTCTCATTTCAGAAGCTTCCATGAGTGTGATTCTTTTTTAAGACAAGAGACATGGTCCCCACATACCTTGTTCTGGTGTAAAACTACAGTACCCTCATTTGCTCTGCTGTCATCATTCAGCAGTAGGGACTCTGAGGGGGTGGGCGATATATATGGCTGCATGTGGGTCCTGTCTTGCCCACCCAAGTACTAGAGTATAAGCACAACTTCCTATTTAATCTTTAAAAACTACATGTTTGCAATGCTTAAAAATAACTGCCAGCTAACAAACAAAACAAACCTTCCATTTTCTGGTGAATTCCTCACCCTTCTTTTTCTTCAGTTTGTTGTTGTTGTATGCCTTCAAGTTATTTCTGACTCATGGTGACCCTAAGCTAACCCTATTGTGTGTTTTTCCTGGAAAGATGTGTTCAGAGGGGGTTGCCTTTGCCTTCCTCTGAGGCTGAGAGAGTGTGACTTTCCCAAAGTCACCCAATGGTTTTCCATGGCCGAGTGGGAATTTAAACCCTGGTCTCCAGAGTCGCAGTCCAATGCTCAAACCACTACACCACACCAGCCTTCCTCAATATTATTACTTAAAGTTTGTTACTTGGATGTGTTCCCTGAAGACTGCTGAAGGGAAATCAGCAACCAGTGTACGGTACCTTTTAAAGGAAATTCATAGGGACTAGAGAATACCATGGCAACAAGGTATTCCTTCCTGTGGAAGGATCTCTTGGGAGAGGAGTCATAATTAAGTGAGAGAACACATATTTTGCATTCAAAAGTTCCAGGTTCCATCTCCAGCATCTGCAGGTGGGGATGGAAAAGATTCCCATTTGTCAGCCGGTGAAGTAGTTTCCAGATGTTTTCTATTTGCAGTATGTATTCAGCAGCTCACTCATTTTTTTTCATTGTATATTTGCATGGTGATAGTGTTAAATTAGTGATATACCATAGGTAAGGCTGTGACCCAATAATCAGTCCTGACCTACCAGCTGTTGAGCAATGTGTAGACAGAACTGAGAAACCTGAGGTCCTCCAGATGCTGCTGGACTCCTGTTCCCCAAACCCTAGCTTTGATGGGAATAGTTCTGGGGGATCAATAATTCCCCATCCCTGGTGTCAACTATACTGAAGTAGGTTGACCAATGGTCTGATCTGGTATAAGTCTGCTTCCAGTGTTCTCTGTATCTAGTACTGAAACAGACAAAGCAGATTTGAGAATCCACATATACAATATTAATTGCTTAGATAAGAATGGGCAACCTGTGACTCACCAAGTGTTGTTGGACTCCAAGTCCATCATCCTTTAGGTAGACTGGATAGAGTGGTTGGAGTCCAACAACATCTGGAGGGCCACACATTGTTCTCCTCTGCCCTAAGCAATAGTTGCAGGTTTAAAGAATATATAAAATAGGACCTTCACATGACATGAATCTGTAAATTTTAATTGCTATAAATGTTATCTGTACAAAGTCTGACATGATAAATCACTCTTTAAATGGAAGAATGATGTCAGTAATCAGAAATAAATAAATAATCAACATGATCAAAACAGCTCTGTGAGCCACATCCATAAAATACGTCTTGGTACGGTAACCTTCCTAGAACAGGATTTCATGATTTTAGTTTTGGACACAATTTTGGTCCCTTTGACCTAGTAATTTAAACAGTAATATTTACTTTGGCTTTCCACTCTACGGTGACTTGACTTACACAAAATGCTTTGATGATATGTACAAAAGGAATATAAAAGATATGGTAAGATCTTGCTTTAGTACAACTGTGAACATGAAATTTAATATAGGCCTTTGCCACAGGGACCCTTTAAAATGCACTGTGGATAAAATATTTGATACTGTTTTCAAGAGGGGCATTCTTTTCTTTTGACAGTATACTTTAATGTGGGCCAAACGAAACAACAGACTATAAGAGGAGGCATAAATTATATACTCCAGATAAAGGCAGGCAAAGAGTGCACTAGTGTCACATTTAATGGGTTTGAAAAACAACCAGAATTTAAAAGTATGGAAGGAGGGGGTTGTCCAAATAATGATTTTTGTTTTGTATCTTCCTGTAAAGTGGTGCTACATAAAAAGCTACCTTGACAAACATGAGCGTAAAGTGGTCACAATACGCTCAGCCATTCATCCTATGTCTTTTTGGTGATCACTTCCAGAATCTGCCACTCCCTGCTAAGGAAGGCTAGATTAACTCCCTCCCTTCTACTGCCCTTTTGCCAGTAGGCAAAGACATTTTTATTGAAGCAGAATGACAGTTGTTTCATTGTTGAAAGGTTGGATGCTGAGTATTTAGTTTGGATACCATCTTTCTCCCACACATGGGACACAAGGCAACTGAAAACATAAATTAAAGCAAAGTACTGCTAAAAATTGATTACAGTTGTCCCTCTGTATCCACGGATATAAGTATACATGGCTTGAAAGTATTCTTTAAAAAAATAATAATCCAAAAAGCAAACCTTGATTTTGCCATCTTATATAAGGGACACCATTTTGCTAAGCCATTGCATATAATAGGAGTTGAGTATTCATGGATTTTGGTATCTGTGGGGGGTCCTGGAACCAAACCCCAGCGAATATGAAGGACAACTGTATAGCAAGCAAGTTTTTTAAAAAAATCAAGTAAACTATTAAAAACAACACTAATTTAAAGCAGTTTTCAAGCATTTAAAACATAACTGTGAGAATAAAAGTACAGCGCACGCATCCCTTCTGCAACAACCAATTAATTGCCAAAAGCCTATCTAAATGAAAAGGTATATGCCTGATGGTGGAAACAGAGCAGAGAGGGAGTCAATCTAGCTTCCTGTGGGAAAGAGTTCCACAGCCTGGGAGCAGTCACTGAGATGGCTTTCTCAGATGTCCTCACCAGGCTTATCTACAACACTGGCAACATTGAGGGAAAGTGCTCTCTCAAAGATCTTAAAATACCTTCCCCTCAAATGCAAATCCCAGAATCCCATAGGTTGTTGCCATGACAGTTAAAGTGGAATCATGGCAGTATATGTGCATAGTGTGAAAGGACTCAAAGTTGTCTCCTATTCTACCTTAAGACTGTAACTATGGGGACACTATGGGGCTTACCACACTCTGAAGAAAAGCAGCAAGGCAGCAGTCTTCTGTGCTGCCTTAGTGCATGATGTTGTCGTTCTTTTGTTCCAGTCTCCTGGGGGACCGAGGTGAAACCACATCTTTTTGCTAATCAGAAAAACCCATTAGCAAAAAGACATGGTTTTACCTCAGTCACCATGGAACCAGAACAAAAGAATGCTGGAAGAATGACAATGTCATGTGTTAAGGCAGCATGGAAGACGAAACCTCCCTGCTGCTTTGATGCTTTTCTTCAGAGTGAGGCTATGTCTTCCGCATCAATCAAATTTTTGTCTTCCAACCTCTCCTGTTTTGTTTAACATCTGGCCTGGGGTACACAATGGGCAGCCCAGACTCTGTGTGCCCCCACCCACCCAAAGTCTCCCTAGGAGATCCCTGACACCCCTGCTGTTGCTGCCACCAATGAATCCACCAGACTTATAGAGATTTCTATTTCCAGTTTGCTGCTACTAGTTAAGAAAGAGTATTTGGTATTGAGGAAGGGTTGGAGATAAGGCTCTCTTTTTTCTCCTAGTGAAGAAAGAAAATTGCTGGGATGTGTATACATGTGTAGGCATACAGTATGTGTACATTAATGCATATCATCCCCACCTCTAAAACCAGCATCACATGTAGCTTTTGGGGCTGAAGAAGTTCTGCACCCCAATGTACTCTCCTAAAGAACTCTAGGGAACCCAAAAGTTTGTTCACAATTTTGTGACATTTGGGTCATATTAACAGTAGCAGATGGAGAATCGGGTCCAGCACCTTGGAACTCATATAAATTGGTATTAAACCCTGAGGTGGATTAACTGCTCCACTGATATGGAATCCCAACAAACACAAAAGGGAAAGATCTCAAACATAAGAACTTGTACTAAACAAGAACATAAATAGTGAAAATAGTTAAAATTGAAACCGTATATAATATATTAAACATGTATGCAAAAATAGTAATCCAGTGTGGTATTATCAGATATCAAATAGAGTCTGGCACAGCTTCATTATGCCCAGGCCCAGAAGCAGCCGAAAGGCCTCCATCCATCCCAACTGCCATGCTGTGGCCTGGGTGGGAGAGAAATAGAGTCAGACACAGTTCCATCATGCCTAGGCCCAGAAACAGAGGAAAGGTCTTCCCTCCAAACTAACTGTCACTGCTGTGGCCTAAGAGGGAGAGAAGGGGCTAGATTTAATCCCCTCCCACACTGCCATCCCCTTTTCCTTTTGTGTCATATCTTAATTAGATTGTAAGCCTGAGGGCAGGGAACAGTTTTTGTTGTTCTTTTACTTGTAAAACACCATGTACAGTGATAGCACTACTGTATATAAATTGATGATCATGATGATGATGATAAAAAATATGGAAATGTATACAAATACCAATAGAACAAAATAGAAATACTGTACTACATGTAAAGTGAGTAAAAAGTAAATAAAGTTTTTAAAAAATAAAGAAGAGCAATAACTTCAAAAGAATTCAACAATATCAGTAAAACAGCCCATGGAACAATAAACAATGAATGGAACAGAAGAAAAGTAGACTTTAAATAGAATACCAGGGACTCATAGCAGAGACTGTAGAAACACATAGTAAACTGCTAATATAATCTGTGGAAACACAGGATAAACTCGGTCTGCCTAAACGCTGTCTATGAATAGGGATAAAAACTCCAGAAGAGGTTCAAACAAACAGCCTGTGCAGATAACAAGTTAAAAAAAAAAAGGTTAACAATTGCCCTCCTATGGGTTTTACATTTCCTCCATCATCTTAAAGATCATACTTTTCACACTTGGAGACACAATCAAATATATTTTCAGTGTTTCTTGCCTTCATTTCTTTCAGGTCTCTCTTTATCCAAGGAGCACCATACTGTGGAGCAATAACTTCTTATTGCTGACGAAAGAAAGAAAAAGGAAGGAAGGAAAACCCTCAAGAGGTTAGTAAACTCCTTACATGAAAAAGTAGTGGGGAGTGGGGAGGGTTGATGCTTTAAAATCTCATTTCTTAAATTAAGAAAAAAAAAACACAAAGGAAAAAGGCAGACACAAAACATTGATTTAAAGCCAGTTCACACGGCTGTCCTTGGCTCCTTGCTATTATTACTATTATTTATTTTGAGAATGAATAGAGCCTATTCCTGACAAGCTTCTGACAAGTCAGAAGGTGGGATCTCATCCAGATATTCATTTTTCATTTTTTGAGAGTCAACGGCCCTGTCATTATTTGACTCCATAAAACAGTGATGGGAAATTGAAACCTGCAGGCTACTTGTGCCCCACTAGGGCATTTTTGTGGCACCCAAAACCTCTCCAGGATCCACAAAGGCCCCTCAAACCCTTAACCACTACAGTACTCCCAAATGTGTGGGAGGTGAAAATCCTCTCAAAAATAGCAGATTACCACTTCTTGAAGTCTTCAGGAGTAGCAGAGAGATAGAAAACCACCAAACTCCCAAGCCCTTTCCCAGGTGCTAGTCACTCCTGGTTTCATTTTTGGATGCACAGTGCAGCCTCCTGGGGGGGACTTAGGGACAAAAATTGGCCCCAGCACTGTCCACAATTGCCCACCCCTGCCATAAAACACAATCGTCCCCAAATTAGGGAATGGCCTGCTGAACGAGATCCGTCAGATGACGAGCTTGAGTAGCTTTAAAAAAGCACTAAGGACGGATCTCTTTTGGTAGGCCTTTCCTGATTAGATCCCGGCCTCAGGAGCTGCGTCTCCTGGCACCTTTTAGTCTTGCTGGCTGTTGATGTTTCTATTTGTTTTTATATGATTTTAGTTTATGTGGTTTTTAATTTTATACAAGTTTAATATCCTTTTATGGGGCAGGGTGGGGGTGGGTGGTGCTTAGGGATTTTAATCAGCATTATTGTATTTTAATTGTTGTAAGCTGCCCCAATTGTTTTTTTTAATTAATAGTAATTATTACTATTACTATTATTATTATTATTATTAACACAGTCATCTTTTTTGAAGCACTTCCATTGCCAAGCATCCACACTTTTTGTCCTTATGATCACAAAGAGAAACATGATGTTTTTGATATTACGTAATCATATATGTCTGCAATTACTTCATTGCTTTCTTAGTGATTTAGCACCACTGTTTTGGTGCAGCCACAAAGAAGGCCCTTTCATATGTCCTGACCAATGTTGCTTCTTCTGTTGCTGGGACATGGAGAAGAGCTTCCTCTCTAATGAGATTATCAGACTAGCATCTAAAAATGCTGCAATTCCAAGGAATTGCATACCGAGGAAAGCAGAAATATAGTGGCATTATTACAGTAATTATCACACAACCACCACTAGCAGTTTAAACAAGCAGCTTGTTTTCTGCTGCTCCAGAGACTGGAACACGGAGCAATGGATGCAAGCTCCAGGAACAGAGATTCCACCTCACCATTAGGAGGAACTTTTTGACAGTAAGAGCTGTTCGGCAGTGGAACGCACTCCCTCGGAGTGTGGTGGGGTCTCCTTCCTTGGAGGTCTTTAAACAGAGGCTGGATGGCCATCTGTCGAGGATGCTTTGATCGTGATTTCCTGCGTGGCAGGGGGTTGGACTGGATGGCCCTCGTGGTCTCTTCCAACTCTGCAATTCTATGATTCTATGATTCTAAGAATGGGATTTCAGCTTGCGCTATAGTAACACTTGTCTTCACATTGCTTTCTAATGACAGAGTATTAATGCTTCATGCTGCCCTGTGCGTATGCCTTTAAGAAAAATTTTCTCTTCCTGGATTTTGCATGGGCAAGATTTCAGCTGTTCTCATGAGAAGGTGTGACTTAGCTTAAACACACCAAAAACAAATAGATAACAAAAGAACTTCACAAGTAAACACATAAAAAAAAAAACACATATCAAGCAAAGGCAACAGTTCATTAAAACAATGTCCTGTTGGTCCTCTTCACATTCTCCCCCGGAGGTTTAATTATGTGTTCTCATTGGGAAAAGGGAGGGGGAAAGAGGACTTCCCATTCACACTGTAATCATGCAATTACAGCGGGATGTGATTTCGCATGCTTGTCAATACTGCAAAAAGAGTGATACTGAGGGCTATTGACGGCTTTTGCCCATTAATTAAAAGTGCAACCTGATGAATGGGTGGAGCACAGGCCAAGCACAGGAGGACAATGACATTGTGTGATAATGGGAGCCCATTTGTGCTATCATCCCATTATAATCGCATGATTACAGCCTCATGTGATAATGTCCCAAGTCTTAATGCAGGTAGACTGTGAGGGGAAGGCACAGTCATTTGCATAACTAGATAGGGGTTTGAAAAGAAGCCACAAAAGAAACAAGAGACATGTCTTGAAATGCTCAAAAGGTCAGTAGAAAAGGCCAACAAATTCTGGGTGTGTGTACTCTTAAGGCCTGTGTGTATTCTAACAAAACAACCATAATTTGAATATCTTGAGATATGTCTCTTGTCTCTTCTGTGGATTCCATAGGATGCTGCTCTCCAGTTTCTGATTTTTCTCAAGATAGGCACCAGCACTTTGAACTGTGCCTGGATGTACCGTACACTATGTGTTTGCTACAAGAAACACGGTGAAACACTGGCTAGCCCTCAGTAGTCATGTCTGCCACACAAAGCGTGGAGCCAACCCCACAGCCAAGGCTTCCCAGAGTAGCTTTAAGGAAACCACTGACTCAGTTTTCTAGCTTCTTATCTGAACAACAGAGCAATAATTGTTTTTGGGGCAATGCTGAGATAAGGAATAGAAAGCCCTCTAAGAGCCCTCTAAATGTTTAAAAAATAATCTGTTTCTCACCACTTAGAGACACTCTCTGAGTCATGTACAAATGACTAACGACATCACTACTGGGAGTAACCTTGTTTGGAAGAAGCCAACTGTACCACTGTGAGCCAGGCTGGTTTTGATAACAGGCCCAGTGCTCTCTTAGCAGTCCCATTGTACACCATTAGAGAGAACAGGAGAAGGAGGGAGAGACAGGAAGAAAGAGAAAAACCATTTGCCACAGCCATGTACCCCATTTTTAAACACTTTCCCCCCAGGTGCATTTTGTCTGTATCAGCAATTTCTGATCTGCCCCCTGCTTCATGTTTCAGGACTAACATACACACTACAATATGCTACTAAACCACATTTACTTCCTTACTCCAGTGTAAGCCTGTGTGGGACCTGATGATCTTGCATTGAAACTACAATTTCCTCTTTAAAGTTGCTCCTTCCCTGTGTGGAAGCTAAAAGAGAGAAAGAAATCTCCCCTAACCCTGACTCCAGATCAGATGTAATGGAGGCAATAGGCATCTGGAAGGACCTCTGGGGGGTCCTTGGAAGACCCCCCCCATAGCATGTGCAGCTACAGGAAAATAACTGGACATGTCCTTGCTGATCCCTCTAACATTGAAATGGCTGTATTGGGGGGTCTGCATAACTTAAGGTGGATGTGAGGTAGAGTTTTCATCATGGCACAGTTAGTAAAGCAATCTGGCCTCCAAAACATCGAGAAACTTGGGCTACAATGGGATAAGTTGGACTTATGGCACTGTAACTAACAGGATTGATTATTGCATGCCTTCAAGTTGTTTCTGGTTTAGGGTGACCCTAAGGAGACTTATCACAATGTTTTCCTGGCAAGATTTGTTCAAAGCAGGTTTGCCATTGCCTTCTTTGGAGACTGAGAGTGTGACTTTGCCCAAAGTCACCCAGGGGTAGTCCAGACAGTGGCAGGGGAAAAACTCTTAGAATCCATGGGGAATCCCATGTGTCCAAATGGGATCCCACAGCATTCTATCCTTTTTGGAGCAAAAGTCAGGGAAAGTCCATGGCAGAAGCCTTTGAGACTTTTCCCGAGTTTTAAAAAACCCTGACAGAAATGTGTATTCTCGCCTGTTAGGACAACTGAATCACATTGCATCGCATTGCTGAAGAGGATAGCTGACTGGTCAGATGTGTGCAGGGGACGGAGCTTCGTAAGATGGCAGAACCACCATGTTGGATTGTTGCCATAGCGATCATGCACTGAGGTGATGAAACAGGTTTTCTTTCCTTTTTTTATTATTATTTAAGCAGAAGATCGCTCTTCTGTGCCTTGGAGTTAGTTGGGGTTTTTTTAATTGTTTGGCGAGGGCAAGTTGAGGAGTACATAACCATGAGTAATTCACTCACAGCCGCCATCTTGATTTGTTGGCATGCCTCCATGTGAACAGGAAACACAGAGCACTTCTCACACCAGCAATCTTGCCAAAAAATTGTTGAGACAGATGGCAGCTGCTGTGAATTGGCATTTCTGTGCCCCGATACCCATTTTATTCCCTTGTCTAGATTGGCCCTCAGTGGGTTTCCATGGCTGAGTGGGGATTTGAACTCTGATCTTCCAGTCCCAGACCAATACGCAAACCGCTATACCACACACCTAACAGGATGCCAACCAAAAATGAAAAAGTAACAGAAACCTCTGCACATATGCTCATGGACTCATATAGCTGACTGCAGATTAGCTCCATACCCTGTTTTTCCAGGGTTCAAGTTACACACAAGGAGCCTAACTTAAACATGTTCAAATGTGTGTCAGAAGATTCCTATGAAAATATATTCACATTCTACCTTGAACATGTGAAACGTGTTGGTGGACCCAGTTGGTGGATCTCACTATCCTACATGGTACACTTGTTATTGTGCTGGACTTTGTCTTGGGAGACCAAGGCATCATCTCCTACATGCCCGTAATCTTCACTTGGTGACCTTGGGCCAGTCTATCTCTTAGCCTGGTCTGCCTCACAGGGTTGTTGTGAGAATAAAAATGGGGAGAAGAGCTGTGTACCTTGAGTTCCTTAGTGGAAAGATGTCATATAAGTGGAAGTAACAAGAACAATAATAATAACAGTAATAAATAAACATGTAGAGCTAGTGTAACGTAGTGGTTTGAGTGTTGGACTCCAACTCTGGAGATCAGGGTTCAAATCTCCACTCAGTCATGAAAACCACTGGGTGACCTTGGGGCAAGTCACATAGGGCAAGTCACATATTCTCAGCCCCTCAGAAAAATCCTGTGATAGGTTCATCTTAGGGTCTTCATAAGTTGGAAATGACTTGAAGGCACACAACAACAACAAATAAAAGTCATCCCCCACTGTCCATTTATATATATTTTTTAACCTTAAATGACTTAACAGAGTTTTTGAGACATATTAACAGAGCTCTTAATAATACTCCTAGTATACCTGCAAAGATGCCTAATATGGAAGAAAAATAATTTTAATACATTTATGATTTTTTTTTAGCAATTTTCTGCATCTCCTCCCTGCTGAAACCAGACTATAAAAATTGCAACTGTGTTTTCCCATGGCATGAGACCACAACATACTGTAAGGCATACTGCTGACTATTATATTACATCCTGTAATCAGAAACAAATGTATTGTGTGATGTGATCTGATGATGCTCAATGAGAAAATTGGAAATGGAACTGGGAAATTGGACTGACTGTCTGTGACCCAGACTGGGTCTTACAGACTTTGGCCACCAGAGGTTGTGCAATGAAAAGTAATAGTTTTGATACTTGGCCTAGGAAAGGCTGTTTCAGTTCTTGGCAGGGATAGGAGCATGTCCCTCTGTGGGATGCATGATCCAGATAGGATTCCCTCATCCACTGAACATACTGCTGGACATGGGCCTGAAAGGCCTGGCCCTGCTCAAGTATGAGCTCATTGGAAAGTTGTTGGTCTGTCTTCTTTTTTTCTCCCTCAGCACTTGCCTGCCAGTTTAATGAGAGAAATAGTGGCCCATCATGTGCCAGTGCTTGGGACTACAACTCCCATGGTCCACTAGCATGTACTTTTTTTGTCCAAAGTGGTAATTTTTCCTCCAGTCGTCAACAAGAGGTATAGTGTAAGGATTTTGTCAGATGAACTTCCATTAACATTTTGTTCCCACCATATTTTGCAATGTTTTTCTACCAGCAAAAGAACCCTTTCTATCAGACCTTACCTTCAGTAGCGTTAAAAGGCAGCCCCAGCATTAACAGAGCACAAACAGAGCTCTGTTTACTTCTGTGCTTGTGATCTCAGGAATTCTTGCGAGAAGATGTGAGCATGGTAAAATTAAAAAATACACCAAAATAAAGACACAAAATGTACACACAAGCATAGAAACACACTTTAAATCTCTCAACTAAACTGGGGAGGTTTATAAAAAGAGCACTCCGTACCTGGGTGCCAGTTACACGACAAGTTTTGTCGCGGGGCTTACCGTGACTTCCTGATCCCGTATCCATCCCTCGCTGTTTATACGATTTTTGTCACTCTTTAGGAAATCCTGGAAGATCCCATGATTGATATTTACACGACAAAAGTTTTTATTGGTCCCGCACTCTTATATCCCGTGCTTTTGCTGTTTACACATGTTTAGCTTACCAGGATTTTGGGGGGGGGCTGTCAATCAAGGATGCGATTAGTCGTGTTTTCACAACCTCGGTGACGCACTTCCTTTAGAGTTCCGCGCCACAAGTGATGCTATTGACTGGCTGGGGGGGAGAGAGGGGGCAGAGGCTTGGGATTCCCCTTGTCTCTTTAAAATGTTAACCCTTTAAGCAGAAGGCATTTTGAACAACCCAGAATGTGATCTTTCGCTCAGACGCAGGAACAAGTGCTTTCCTTTTGAAATCAAGCTGAGTGAGGTGGGGGGAGGCTTGGTATTCCCCTTGTCTCTTTAAAATGTTAATCCTTAAAGCAGAGTTTTAGCTGCAGAAGCCAGCGACAGACAGACATTTTGAAAGACACAGATGCTGGCATTTTTTTTACTGTGCATTGTGGGGGGGGGAATAAAAGTGTGTTCATTCGCTCAGACGCTGGAATATTTTACTGTGCCCGTTCAGACCCAGGGAGGTGATCAAGGCAGGGGATGAATGGGCGACCCTCTGCCCACCATGATCTCTTTGTAACATGCAGTTGAGGAAGAGGTTAAAGCTGAAGGGTTTGCAGTGTAGAAATCCATTTTAAAAGGTGATTTAGTACACGCACACACACACACACAAACCTTTGTGCAGCTGGAAGGGATGCCTTTGCTTTCAGCTGGTGAGGCTGGATCTGTTGAATGGGTGACTGACCCCTCCTTTTCTGGTCGCTGCTCTCTAAGCCCGCCCCCAGTCACCATTTCCGGTCATCCCCTGGTACCGAGATATTTTGTCCCAGGCTGTTTACATTTCCGATTTTCCGAATCCTCCAGTGACTTTTTAAAAAACCAGCACAACCCGCGGGACTGGAAGTCCCGCAGGTTGAGGGATAAAAGGTGGCCCCCCTTCCGAAAATTGCATACCCGACCTGATGTATGTGTAAACTGCCAGAGATCGACACAAATTCTTCCCGAGACATTTTCATCATTTAAATGGCACCCTGGTTTTTGCAATCTCACCCAGAAGTGTTCTTTCCCATTGACACTGTATTCACATGAACACAATGGTGCGCAGTTTCAAACACAGGCAAAACCACACACAAAAACCCCCCACAGCAGGTCTATTGACAGCTTGGGACATCAATAAAAAGGAACACCTTATTCATCTCTTAAAATCGCCATTGCACAATGTCATACAGTATAGGCACCCTTTCGCATTAATTAGGCATTGTTAGGATGCTGTATTTGCCGCATCTGATAAAGTCCTAAGACTGGTTGCCAATTCCTCTCCTACTTGCTGTTTCTTCTCCTACTGACATTTAAAAACTCCTAATTTTTGAAGCTGTTCATCTTCTAAATCAGTGGTGTCCAACCTGTGGCCCTCCAGGTGTTTTGGACTACAGCTTCCAGAATTCCTGACAATTGGACCAGCTGGCTCAGGCTTCTGGGAGTTGGAGTCCAAAACACGTAAAGGGCCAGAGACTGGACACCACTGTTCTAAATCATCAGTACTTGATATGTATACCCCCTGTATTAATTGCCTGCTTCTCTCTTTTTTCTCTCCTGCCCATACCAAATAGCAAATCCATGGCTAATCACCCTAAAATCAGCACTTTTGAACTAAGGAACATACATGGAGCAATAATCTCTTGACCTGAAAAAGAACTTTAAATCTTCAGGTTCAGTTTCTCTGTCTAGGGAGATTGGGTTCATTGCAATTCACACACTGTGTATGCCAGGTGGAACATCTATTCTTTTATTCATATGGGGCTATTCTAATGTGTAACATTTTTTTTAGCATCTGGTATTTAATTTCTAAAGTGAGAGCCACCATGTTTGTCTTTCTGCAAGCCTGCCTACATCATGCCCAGCCTTCCTGATTCTCAGTGGGCAGAAACTGGCTTTGGTTTGGCTGCTTAGCATCAAAGAAAATGAGTTCTGCAGAGATGCAAGTCACTTATTTCTTTTATTAGAATTTCAAATGTCCCATTATTTATGTCCTATGTTGTCTTCTGCTCTGTTGCACATTGAGCTCTGGCAGAGCTTGGATTACTATTTTTTAAAGTAATTAGTATACTTGCAAGTTTCAACAAAGTAGTAGTGTACTGCCATTACAGTTATAATTTTGAAAAGCAAGCTTTTGCTTTCACATTTCTTAAAAGCAACTCAAAGTTACAACAACTTCTTCTTCTTCTTCTTCTTCTTTTTGCTTGCTTAAAATATCTGAATGGCACAAGCTGCCAGCATGAGGTATAAAGTGCATTCTCTCCCCATCCACCACTTTGTTGCTTCACAAAGCATCACAAGGCTCAGCAAAAGCCAGCACTTGAATGATGGGATACTCTTCCTCTGCCATTTAATGAGGCCACACCTCTGAAACCATAAAGCTAAGTACAATGTTACAGTTACACTGCAAAAGGAGTAGTGTTATCCCTTGTTAGGATACAATGGTAATATAGCATGCTTCATAGAATAATAGAACCATAGAGTTGGAAGAGACCATAAGAGCCATCCAGTCCAACCCCCTGCCATGCAGGAATGCACAATCAAATCATTCCCGACAGATGGCCATCCAGCCTCTATTTAAAAAGATCCAAAGAAGGAGACTTCACCACTCTGAGGTAGGGTATTGTGCTGTTGAACAGCTCTTATCATCAGAAAATTCTTTCTAAGATTTAGGTGGAATCTCTTTTCCAGTTATACCTTTGTTAACTGGAAAAAATAAATTAATTACATGCAACTGGTTATTTGTAATTACCTACTACCAAAATCTGAGCCAATGAATGCACAGAGCTGAGAAGGCAGATTCTCCATATACTACTGTTCAAACATAATTTTTAAAAATGTGCTGCCAATTAGAAGCAGATAGTGTCTCCTCCATAGATTATCTTATAGAGAAAAGTTCCAGTGATTAATAAACTGTACCCAGAAGTCTCCCAAACATATGGATTTGTTCTTCTATATGATAAGCATTGGTTTGTTTCCGGTTGTAATCCAAACATTTGAACAAAAGCCTTTCTAATGCAGTGGGAGTGTGTATACAACACAATGGGTTGTTTCTGGTGCACGTCTTCCTTGCATTTTGCTGTACGGCACCGAAGGCACTGCTGGGCACCATTTGCTTACTCTGCCAGTAAGTAAAGAAATCTTAAAAGGTGTCAGGGTGTGACAATCTCATTTAGGTAAGTTATGACTGTGTCATTTATTACATTTCAGATATGAGTTTTATTCTCTCAGCGACCTTCAGTGACAGATTCGATAATAATAACTTTGCAATGTGTTAATTATTAACAAGGGGAGGGAAAAACCTGTTCAAACACAGACCTTCAGAACATTAATTTTATTAAAGGCGTTTTGAAATTTACTTGTCATGTGGAATCATATTGTAATAGCTAGCTATGCTCACAATAGTATATTTCTTTATGCATTTCTCTTTATGCACCGTTAAGGTGGTGACTAGCTGAACCTCTTTTAAAAAGTACAATGCAAATCTGGTTCTGCAGAGGTATTTAGACCAGTGCTTCAGACAGGTATATATTACTTTTTGGACTACAACTTCTAGAACCACCACCCCCAACCAGGACACTAGGAGGTGTAGTACAAAAGCAGCTTTCTAGAGTTCTGATTTAGACACCTCCAGGTCATGTGGAGACTTATTGTTTTTCAAGTCCTTCCAGTCATTCCACAGGAAAACAGTGCATCAGTAAACTCTGAGTGAGTATCAGGGCCTGCAGAGCTTGAGATTATATCCATTCTGTGTAGCAACCAGCATACATTTTGGAGTAAGCCTCTCATCAGTACAGTCCTCATTACTACAGGGTTCAAAAATACAGTCATCAGTGTGGGGCCATATCAACAAACTAGTCCTAGTCATTTCCATCTTCATCAGGAGCAGGGTGTGTGTGTGCATGCATGTGTGTGTTTGGTGGGGGCGTAAGTCTAATGGGTCTTAAGACCAAGATAGAATCATAGAATCATAGAGTTGGAAGAGACCACAAGGGCCATCCAGTCCAACCTCCTGCCATGCAGATATTCCCCCTGTCAATATTTTGCATAATATGAGGGATGCACATAGCAATACAGGTTGAGTATCCCTTATCCAAAATGCTTTGGACCAGAAGTGTTCCATATTTCAGGTTTGTTTGGGGTTTTTTTTTTTTGAATACTTGCATATACATAAAAACATATCTTGCAGATAGGAAGTTTATGTACATCGAACCATCAGAAAGTAAAGGTGTCACGATCTCAGCCACCCATATGGACAATTTTGGATTTTGGAGTATTTCGGATTTTGGAATTCTGGATAAGGGATACTCAACCTATTTATAATTACAGTGAAAATTCATCTTGGTTGTGGTACTTCTTCCCAAGAGAATCCAGGTTGGTTCATCTTTGATGAGCTTCTGGCTGGTGTTCAGACTGCATGATTCCATTACTTTGTCTTATTATTTTGTTTTGTTTTGTTTATATTCTGACTTTCTCCCAATGGGGAACCAAGATGACTAACTCCACCCAGCCTTTGGATCTTAAAAACGGTTTTAAAAATGTGTTTGTAATCTGATTTTAATAGATGTTTTTAACATACAGGCATATGTCAGTTAACTATGCCTCTGACAAAGAAGTTCCTTTTTACAAATCCTTTTTACAGGAATCCCACCCAGCCCACAGCCCCCTGTTGGGTTGCAGCAGCATGTCTGCAGTAAAAAATGTAGCAAAGCAGTAAACAATAAAATGATGCAGCTGGTGCTGGGATTTGCCAGAAAATAGTCTAGGACCAAATAAATGTTGTTTAGATATTTTTTAAAAAGAAAGAAAAGAAGTACAGTAACAAATCTTGTAGCCTCCCAACACTTTTGCCCCATTTGGAGGAACTCAGTTTTTTTTTTAAAAAATAAAAATTCTGAGAATTACCAGAACAAAAAAGTGTCCTCTTCTTTTCCTTCTTTCTTAAAAAAAATCTTTGAATGTTATTACATCAGTGCCATCAGTGAAATGGCACTTTTGCACTATAATACTATCACTCTCAGTGCTGTCATGTTGCTTTCCCCCCACAGCTATGCTCCAGGGACCTATGAAATAGCCCACAGAGATCAAATACTTTCACCCTCTAAGCCATGGATAAGCTACAACAGTAGAGTCCCTAAAATCAGTGAAATCATTTTCAAATAACATGTTGAAGGCTTGGGGCTCTAGAGTACATTCTCTGCTTTTATGTTCATTGAAGTATGCATGATTTTCTCTGTAGCTGCATGATTACTCTATAACATATCATTAATGTTAGTACTGGGCAACCTCATAACTCAAGTACAGCAAGACATTTTAAGCAATAGTTGTAAGTCCAAATGTACACCCAGTCCCAGCTTTTGGACACCCAGTGGAGACAAATGGACACATATAATTTAATCAGTGAACCATATGATTCCCAGCCCTGTTTCAATGCCTCCTACAAGTTACTGCAAAACAAAAATAAAAGTAAAACCCAAATATTTTTTTCAATGCCAGAACAGCAGTGTTTTTAAAGCAATTTCTCTACACTTTGATAAGGGTTTTATGGATTTTTCTTCTATTTAATTTAGGGGCTGTCTAGATGGTGATAATACTCCTCATAGAATCTGAGGAGAATACTCTTTGTCCTAATAGGCTGGATGTCAGATTCACAGTATTCAGAAGAAGGAGGGCAAAAAACTCCATCTTCTGAGCGGGAAAAGACTTTGTAGTTTTCACCAACGTTTTTCAAATAATGTGTGGACTTGTGCATTATCGTATCTCTGGACAACCATTCTGGGACACTGCACATTCTCACGAGGGCAGAAGTGGAGAGTGGATTGATCCACTACACAGGCAGTGGGTGGCTTGCCAGCAAGGAAATAGCTAGAAGTGCCATTTTGGATTTTTGCCAGATTGAGTGTGCACTTTTTCACTGTGCTGAGGCAAGCAAAGAGCTTGTTATAAGAGAAGGTCACACTTGCACACCTTTGATTTACAAGTACAAAAAAATATATACTGTTCAGCAGCTACAACACATGTGGAGAATAATAACACACTGTAGTCTCAGCCACAATCTTGATTTGCTACCATGACTGAGTGTGCACTTCAAACGCAGGTAGCTACGCATACAATAGAGTTTGCCCCCCCCCCAAAAAAAACTCATTGTGGAGACAAAATGAATGCTGCTGCAAATTTGCGATCATGCACATCAATCTGTATTATATTTTTTCATATAGACAAGCCCTCAAGTACTTTCTGGTAGTGGTCAAGACAGTAAAAACTGCTAGGATATTGATGTGTGTAAAAGTATTTGCAGCTCTATATTGACTTCCTCCTTTAAAAAATAACTTTCAACATAATCTGAATGAGAGAATAAATACCAAGAACTTATCCACAGTGCAGAATTATAGCCCTTTAACTGCCATAACTGACTCCTACGGAATGCTGGGATTTGTAGTTTCACTCTCTGTCACAGAGCTCTAGTCCCTTACCAGACCACAAATACCAGCATTCCATATGATGTAGCCATTCAGTTAAAGCACTATGAAAGTGTTATAATTCTTTAGTGTGGATACAGCCTAAGGAACAATTTCTTTTAATATGCCCTCAAGTACAGACTATGACAGACATGAGGAAGTGCTCCATTTCTTTAAGAGCCCATTCCAAATAAACACAATTCAAGCAGTATAATTGACATGACAACAAGAAAAATCAGGGATGTTCATTCAAATACAATCAGTATCATGTGCTTTCTGTATGGCTCATAACCCAGAAATGTGCCTCCCAGGAACTCCCAGGAAGCCATGAACTAGAAAAGTGTTGAGATCCTTCCCTGATTTTATATACAGTTTCATTAATTCCAAGGTCTAAAGAAGCCCCCATTTCTGATGTCACTGTATAAACACAAAGCATGGTGTATAGGGAGTGTGGGTGGAGATGAAAAGAAATGTTACTCTCTAGAGAGGAGGAGGAGAAGAAGTGGGGGGAGTCATACAGATAAAGTAACATAATGGAATTGTCAATAAAGTCACAAAGTAGGGGAAACATAGATGCTGCCTCCATGTAAATAGCTTGGGAAAACAGTCAGCCGCCCTGGGCTAATTCCCCTGATTAAAACTGCATTAGCTTGTAGGTGTCAGGGACACGCAGCTGTTTTCAAGGAAACTCTGGCTCCAAGAGGTCCTTCCTTGTAGGGCAACAGGCTGCTCTATCTAGAGGTAAATGTCAGGGAGACGCACAGCTTGCCGACGCTTGTCCTCTCTCTGACAGGCCCTGGCCAATGTCCTGCTGCTGAGGGTCGTGGTAATTTACGTCCACTCTGTGTACATTAACTTATCTACAGTGGAGCTGGCTGGCTCTTTCAGTCAGCCTGTCTCCTCCGCAGGCTGTGAGACTTTCCTGACTGTGGGACAAGAAGTGGGAAACGGAGCTGCTTCTGCTCCTGCCAAGTTCCTGCACCATTCGAACAACAACAAACATCGCCAAGGAGCCAAGGAGCCTTATTCTGAGCCACAGCAGACGTCGCTGTGAGCTACAGCATTTTGCCTGGTCTTGCTGCACGGCCATCCCTGGGGGGTTGCAAGAAGGAAAACGGGAAAGCAGGCTGCCTCTGGTAATGAGATACAGAACCCTAACTCTACGCCTCATTTTTATTCTACGGTTATTACTGTGACAGTTCAAACAGGCATTCATTTGCAGCTCCCTAAATGTGTCCTGCTCTGATTAAGCAGCCTAGTTAGTGCTATACATTAATGATGCACAGAGAGGCAAGCAGGATCACATTTATACATTCTTGACTGGCTTGACGGTGCTGTGGGCTCCTTCAGGTTTTGTTTTGTCCTGAACTGTACTATATAAGGATGGGGCCTCTCTTGGTGGAACTAGTTCAGCTTTGCTGATTTGTCTCCAGAGTTCTCAATGGGATAATTCCAAAGCAAGGTTTAGGATTCCCAGAATCACATTTCATTATGATCCCACAAGTACATGTCCAAAAAATAAAATGACACCCTGTGAGCTAACATGCACGGAAAAGCTATAGCAGAACTGATTATCCACTAGGTAACTCATGTCTAGCTGTTCCCAAGCCTTTACAGTGCAAAGTAATTAGAGCCATGGGTTTAGTTGTAGGAATTCTAGGTTCAAATTATTGCTTAGCTTATGGTGCTCTGAATTATTTGCAGGGATAAATTACAGTGAACAACTAGCTGCCAGTGTCTGTTTCAAGAAATAAAGGAAGCACTGTGGAAGAAGTGCAAAAAAAAAAAAAAGAGAGAGAGAGAGAGAGAGAGAGAAGCATTTGATTTCAGCTTAGAATCATAGAATCATAGAATTGTAGAGTTGGAAGAGACCATGAGGGCCATCCAAGTCCTGAACTCATGCTTTGTTGTTTGAGTAAAAACTGATTTTAAAACAGCATCATCATTATCTAGAGTGTTTAAGCACCAGAGATAGTCCTACATACTTTATGGAAGTGTTGAGCACCTTGTAAAATGCAACAAGTGACCCTACACAAACATCTGTTATCTTGGAGACATCTGCTGATATTCTTGAAAGTGAAAAACAAGCTAGCAACAGAATAGATATTGTTATGGTATGCTGACTGGAGCAACTTTTCAAGCATAATTGAGGCATGATTTATAATTGACTCTAGCAAGCCATGAACAGCTTTTGATCATTCCCAGTCATTCAAAAAGTGGGTGAATCTACTGCCTAGACTTTCTAACTGTAGTATCACATGATTACTCTCTGTCTTAATTTTACAGTGACCAAATCCTAATTATTCAAGGCAATGATCATCACAAAAAAAACACACACAAAAAAAAAAACACTACCATGTATGCAGAGTTAGTTCCACATATAATCTTATGCTTGATTACTCCCAATGTGTTCAGTGGGGATTATAGCTAGGCTAGCCCAAGACATTTTATGCCCTGATGACAAAGATGGCCATCCCTCCCCAAGTTCCAAATTGGAAGCAAATGAAAAACAGCTGGATTTTTCTTAGACACTGGTGACATGACATTATCATCTACTAAACCCAGAGCTTGTAGCTAGGTTTGAAAATTAATTCGATAATGTTAAACATTAGAAGTTTAAAAAGTAATTTGCTATCATAAAAATGGATAAATTAAATTGTTCCATCAGGGAGCAATTTAATCTTCAGGGAGCACATTTTGTTACGGGCTCCTTCAAAATATCTTGTTTTATCCTTTTAAGTTACCTTTTTCCAATGTAGAATTTTCCCCCATATGAACTACAAAGCCCATAATGGGATTGTTGCCTTGGAATGATGGGAATACATCATGTTTGGGAACTGTCAAGTTGGGAAACACTGTTCCAAACCAAGGAATCTCATCTTACAACCTCTTCCATTTGCTTTATCACCCTTCTGTCACTCATTGTCTTTCCACACCCATCAGTATGTAATCACTCACTTGTCAAATGCCTTGTTTGTTAAAGGTTATGAAGAAGTGCTTTATTTCAGTTAGAGGGTTCTGTTCCACCCAAGTACAGCAATAAGTGGATAGCTACAAAGATTTGGTCAGTGAATCAAGAGTAGAGGACTCTTAATCTGAAATTTTTGAGAGTCTCTGAGCATATGCAGGACATTTTTCTGCACAACTGAATCACTTCATCTTTTTTGGCCTCCCAGTCCCACTCAAGAAGTGTGATCAGCAAAGATAATGGCAGAGTACATGTTTAGCTTGCAGGAGCCAAGAATCCCAAATTCAATCTATGGCATCTTCAGGTTTAATGATCAGATATATAATCAGCCCTCTTTTTCCCAAGAAGTTAAAAAGCAGAATGGGCAGGGTGAGAAGAGGGACAGAGGAAGAAGCCATGAGAGAAAGAAATGGGGAATGGGCCTGAAGAAAACTTTTTACTTAATTATCCAAGTGAATAGCATTGTGTGAGCAAGATTGCAAGACAGGTTTGAGGAAATCTTTTCATTTAATTATCCAAGTGAATAGCATTTTATGGGATTCCTTGCAACTCAACCCAAATAATATTGTATAGTAATTGCATATTATGCTTTGAAACTAGTTCAGAATATAATCAATAGAAGAGAAGTCACTGAAGAGAGTCACAAGGTTTCCCTACCTTCTGGTAAGACTTAAAAAACTTTCCTTCCATACAGGCCCATGGGGGTGGGGTGAGAGATACATCTTCCTTCCAGATCTAAAAAGCTTGACATTCTGAAAAGGTCCTGGCTGCTTGAGGGCCTTGATTCCCTGCTAAGCAAAAAACAAAAAACACCTCCCACACCCCATTTCATTTGAAATTCACCTCTTTTATTCTTTTTCCATTATTTTTTTCTTTCCCCCCATACTCAGCTTTTCTTCTGCTGCTCCTCAAACCCAGCTCTTCTAGACTGGATTCACAGTGTTGGCTAAGCCCTGTCAATAGGCTTAGTTCTAAATATTATGACACTCGTGCATGATGACCCATGATGGAAGATCGATCCTCTGCCATTATTGTTTTTTCTTCCATTATCATCAAAGGGAATGGAAGATTTGCACCATGGCTACTTCCTAGCCATTCTACACAGTCTGAACTGTTTTCAAACAATACACTAGAGCTATCTGTCAAACCCGTCCATATCCTACATACCTTCCCCTATGCTTGCAGCATGGTTGTTAAATGGCATGGAATGATCTCATATGATGCAGTCTTGTATTAGGCTGATCTGAACTAATGTCCATTTCATGAATATACTTCAAGCAACAATATTGCACAACTGTGTCTTTTTCTTTTATCTTTCTTAGTATCTCTTTGGAATCTTCTGGAAACCTGGGTAAAACTCCTACTTACATGGCCACCCTGCACATTCTGAGATACAATAAGAGATGGCACTATGCAAAACACTGCAGTTTTAGAAACTAAAATGAAGTGAATGAAATTATATTTAGCATGTGTAGGGTAAGCCAGCGTGGTGTAGTGATTTGCATATTAGATTATTACTCTAAAGAGCCATGACTATGACTCTGGAGACCAAGCCTCTCTTCAGCCATGGAAACCAACTGAGTGACCTTGGGCAGGTCACACACTCTCAGCCTCAGAGGAAGGCAAAGGCAACCCTCCTCTGAACAAATTTCACCACGAAACTCCCATGATAAGTTTGCCTTAGGGTTGCCATAGTTAGAAATGACTTGAAGACACACAACAACAAAAGAGCAGCATTCATGTTGTTTGGAATGGCTAAAGGAATGGATATTGTTAAGAAATAAAAGACTTTTAGAAATGGAAGGTCATGATCTTAGGTTCAGATGGCATTGATTTTTGTGGTATGGTAACATTAAGTTGAATGTAGATTTTAATAGTCATTTTGTGAGATCTGTCTTATCGAGAATTTGGATGAGATTCAGACCCAGGCTATACTAGAAAATGTCTCTATGGGTCTCAACACAAAAAGCTTTTTATAGGAAAAAAGCCATTAGTAAAGAAAAATGGTTCAGGTATCAAGATATGCTGGAGAATTATCAAGGAGATTATGTTATAAAAATGGGGGGGGGAGAGACAGCTGTTGAAGGAAGGATATGAATTTCAATGATTTTCTTACTTACAGCTATTTGAAAGATTTAAACTAGACCAAAAAAAATATATAAGGTATTGAGTTGTCCAAATGTAAATTAGAAGTTCAACTATGTGTGAATGACAAATAATTTATTGGTAAGATGTATAAACTTTTGTTAAGATTTGAGGTGGAAGATGAACAAGTCAAGGATTGCATGATAATATGGGCTAGGAACTTTGGACATATTTTATTTATTTATTTATTTATTTATACCCCGCTCTTCAGCCTCAAGGCTATCAGAGCGGCTTACAAATTGTTTTAAGCAATAGCTATTTACACATCTACACTGCGTTAAGCAGTTTCCAATGTGTGTTAGCTAATTGCCCCCCACAAGCTGGGTACTCATTTTACCGACCTGCGAAAGGATGGAAGGCTAAGTGAACCTTGGAGCCTGCTGGAATCGAACTTGTAACGTGGTGACTTGCAGTACTGGCATTCAACCACTGCGCCACCAGGGCTCCCAAAATGTAGTATTGGGGGGAAATCTGGTCAAAAGGTCTGAAATTTACTTTATGTTATGATCTTAAGGATAATTTTTATAAAATGATGTATCGTTGGTATATGACACCAGAGAAATTATCCAAGATGTATCAAGGATCATTGAATGCTTGTTGGAAATGTAATAAGCAAGAAGGGTCTTTTTTATCATATGTGGTGGAGTTATGAAAAAGCTAAAAAATACTGGGTTCAGATACATAGTATGATGCAATTTTTAAAAAAGATTAATATACAGTTAAACCCTCATCTTTTTCTTTTGGGACTGATGGATGATCAACTAGAAAGAAGCCATGGAAGACTATTTCAATATATGATAACAGCTGCAAGAATGTTGTATGCCTAGAAATGGAAGAATGAGCAACCACAGTTGGCTCTCTCTATCCACGGATTTGGCATCCATGGATTCCACCATCCACTGCTTGAAAATGTCCCCCCCCAAAAAAAAAAAATCCAGGAAGGAAACCTTGATTTTGCCATTTTATATAAGAGATAACATTTTACTATGCCATCATATATAATGGGACTTGAGCATCCATGGATTTTGGTATCTATGGGCAGCCCTGGAACCAAACAACAGTAGATACCAAGGGCCCACTGTACCTACCGAAGAAGACTGGTTATTAAAACTTATAACTTCACAGAAGTGGACAAATAGTCTCTTTTGGTCAAAGAAAAATCATTAACAAGATTTTTGATTGACTGGACATCTCTAGTGGACTTTTTGGGGCGGGAAATGAGGGTGATTTGATTATTGTGGGCTTTACTAATTAATATAAGTAAAATATATAGATGAAGTGTATCTATAGTTAAGTTAGAGTGGGGTAGACACTAAGGGTTAACTATAACTGCAGAAGGGATAGTTGGAAGTCATCTTTTTTGGTTTTCTTATTTTGTTAGTTGTAGTTTTTAGTTATAGTTTGTAGTTTGCTTTTATTCAAACTTTTTTAAAAAATGTTTTATTCAATTTTATTTTACATAGATTTTATTCAATAAAGTATTTTTTTTAAAAACAAGGGTGACATGCAAAAACTCTAATCCTGTGGCATGCTGGTATCTGCATATCAAAGATATGAGACTAATGCAAGTTGATTTCCAGTGGACATCACAACGCTTAAGGGTTTCTATCAATGTCTTTTTCAAGGAGACCTAGGAGATTATCAGATACATCAAAAACGGCATTATAACAATGCGATGAGATCGCAAAAGGGCTTCCTTATCAGACAACATCGTGGCCCAGCATTATGCAAGCATTATGCTGCCATTATGAGGGAGTTCTTTTTTATTCTCAGGGAGAAGAAAAAAATTGCTCTCCCGTAGTGTTTGTGTTCCAGATTTTCGTATGTGCAAGAAGGTGCCCCATTCTGCTGGTGCAATTCCAGCATCAATGGGCGGTCCTGCTAGAACACTTCTGGGTGCAAATGGGAAAACTAGATACCTTATGCTCTTTTAAAGACCCTCCCCATCTTGCTTGCAAGTTTCTAAACGTGTGTCTGTGCTTTTTTGAATGTTTTCTTTTTTAATTTTGGTGTTTGGAGGCTTTTTAATGTGCTCGCGTCTTCTCATGAGATGCGTCAAAATCTCATTCATGAAGAAACACGGAAGTAAGCAGCATGAACGCTTGCATTGCTGGATTCTTGGGGCAATTCTGTATCATTATCACAGCAGCGTGCGAAAATGTGTGTTATTGTGCCAGAACACGAGTGCTGTAAAATATAGTGTCATGATCATGTTTTTAGGCACTCATCTGATAATCTCCCTAGTTTTCAGTTTCAGAATGTATTATTTCTATGAGCCCAAATATGCAGTCAGCACCCCTGACTCGCACAATATTTATCCTATATTTTTCTTTTGCATCAGGAAGATAGGGGCATACTCTTAACAACCCAAATGATGTACAGCACAATGCGCAGCCATGTATTCAGCCCAAATAGTTCTGGAGTCCACTGACTCCAGAATATATATACACTCATATCTTTCCAAACTAATATAAGAATTAGAATGTAGTCAAAAGGTTGTCAGTATGGAAGAAAAAGCACAGGATCATCTCATCACCATGCCTATTTTTCCTATGTTTATTCCTAGATATTTATTTTAGGAATTCTTTAGATATAAGGGACAGATGCAGCATGGGGCTCTGTGGAGACTATCCTTCTAGACAGATTTCATACTACATACTATTAATCCAATGCAATGCATACCAGGGATTCTTCAAATGGATTTCAGTACTCCCGTTTTAGACTGTTACAGAAAACGGCCAGGTATTTTTGTCTTTGGCATTTTAATATTGATGACTATTAATGGTTCATTAATGGTCTATTAATGACCAAATAATAGTTGTCAAGAAAGCAATATGTGCTTGATAACTTTAAATTTCCTCTATACATACAATAACACATTCTTATTGTTTTCTGAGCTGGAAGGTAGCAATTGTTTTTGTTGATGTGTGCCTTTAAGTTGTTCCCAACAAACGTGCCACAGGATTTTCTAAGGCTGAGATGTGTGATTTGCCCAAGGTCACCCAGTGGGTTCTCATGACTGAGTGGGAATTTGGATCCTGGTCTCCAGAGTCATAGTCCAACACTCAAACCATTATCCAAAATGGAAGCAGGGCTTCTGCATGCAGGTACGGGATGCTATGGCTCAGGATGTATGCATATGATTAGACTGGTTAGAATAAAACATTTGAAAAGGTTATAAAGAGAAATGGGAAGAAGGTATTGCAATAAAGGAGATATATGGCTATATGCCAAGGCTCTATCTGCTTCTTAGTAAAATTTATTTGATGGTATATGATTCTATCAAACAAGAAAATAAGTTTTATAAAAGACTGGCTGCTGTTTGAAAGGATGTAACTGAGCTGAGCATTTTTACATATGTGATGGAATTTCTGGGTTCTTATATTTATTGAAAAAGAAAGAAATAGCAAAGTTTGGGCAAATACTTTCAGGTTTTTACAGGGTTTTTTTAGTAATTAAAATTGTTATCACTAACTTACAGGGAAATCAATATCTCTCTTCATTTTCACTATTTATTATTGGCATAGTAAATTTAGTGGAACTTGAATCATTGGTTGTGCAGATGAACCACTTGGCTGAGCTAATTCACTACCCTCTAACAGTTTCTCCATTGAGTCTCAGTTTATTGGCCACCATCTAGTCCATCACCTATCCAGCCACTGGGTAGTGTCTATATATTGGTGACACCTTTTATCACAACTCCAGATAGCCTCTCTGGTTTCATTTGGATGTTAAACAGAGATAAAATAGAAACCTGTGGACCCCCATATCATAACTGCCATAAGATAGCGCATTAATCCTCCTGCACCACCCCCTGAAAGTGGCCATGCAAGTTAGAGCATAACTGCTGTAACCCAGTACTGTACTTCCTACTCCAAATCCAGGCAGTTTATCTAGAAAGATATCATGGTCAATGGTACTGACAGCCACTGAGAGATCCAAAAGAATACTTAAATCAATGAGACAAGGAGCAGGAGCTACAGTAAGTCCCACTCAGTTCCATGAGAACAAGTAAGAGCAACCACCTTTGTCTGGATCCAGCTTCTTATTGATTAGAGTGTCTGTACAGAACATACTGTTATTTACAAATTGAATCTCTTTTCATCTGCTGAATAGTTAAGGAGCCTGTACAGACATAGATGGATAAGACAGAGACAATCCCCCTCCCCCCGTGTATTTATAGAAATGGATATAATTTTTACTGAGCCATGATCAAACTGCATTCCCAATGAATTAAGCATTATGCCTTCTGTGTTTTTCTTTTCTCTGTGTGGCAGCTATGAAAGTGCTACATGCATTAATATGAATCAATTACAAGTTACATTTCTCAGACTGCTAGAATGAAATATAAAAACATCCAGTTGGCAATTATTGTAACAAAGGGGTGATTGGAGGATTTCATGTCAGGATGGGGAAATCCATTCTGGATTTTGTTCCAGACTTTAAAGGGGCTGTCCAAAGTGCTAAACACTATCCCCCCAAACAGGTTCAGCACCTTGGATAGTTCTTTTAAAGCCTGACATAAAACACATCCTCTTAGATCATTCCTTGCAACCAAAAGATGTTTTAAGATTTAACCTGTTCTTCATCACTTCTGTTGTTTCATTATCAAAGTTTTTAAAACCGAGGATTGAATGTATATAAGACTGTAATGATATTAATCATACTAAGCTATGCATGTGAGCCACAACCACTGAAATGCAGTTGCAATGACTAGGAAAAGTTGGCTTGAACAGTGTAAAGCAAACAAATTAATCATCAAATTCACAAAATTAAACAATTAATACTTTTCATGAAATAGACCTGCTAACACCAAATAAAGAAGAAAATACATGTTTGCCTTGTATTCTGAAATTTACATGCTCTCAAGTTTTTCAGAGTAATCTACAGACAAAACAGGAAAGTGAGAACTAGAAACTTGATGGCTGAAGTCTTTAGACATTCTTGGATTATGCAGCACTAATTTCAAGGTGCAATGGTTCAACTTTATTTTCCATTACACAAACATTGGTTGAAGTACAGTGGCCAAGGTCCAGATTACTCTGCCCAGTTCAGCTCTTTAGCAACCAGAGATCAGTCTGAAAAGCTCCTCTCTGAAGTGCTAACCTAAGAGAAGTGCTAACCAGTGGGGTTAGAAGTAGAAATGGGATGTGCTATAATTTGTTTTCCTAGCTGTGCTTTTGTGTTAATTAAACTGGCATCTTTTCTGGGCACCAACCAGCAAGGCCAAAATTAATTTTCTGGGACTCACTGACTTGGTATGCCAGAAATTTTCAGTTATGATTAATAACTGAAAATATTTGATTCTGCATATAAATTTATGCTGAGAAAGCTGGTTTCTTTCTTTCTCTTTCTTTCTTTCTTTCTTTCTTTCAAAATACCTGATGTTTAAGCTCCAGGAAAGAATTGAGTTATGAAGTTCAGAACAGGAATGGATGGGGGAGATATTTCCTGTCTTGGGAGATATCCTGACATTTTTCATTTTGAGGGGTTTGAAAAGTTACAGTTTCAGAGTTTCCCTGTGAAACATATGCACCCTTGAGAAGGGACGTTTTCTATCCCAGCAGTGTCAGGCTTTTCATCAGTGAAAAGCAAGCCACAAATTACTGGTTTTCTAACTTGCTGCCACAACCACTACTCATCTGTGTGCTTATCAGTTCACTGAGAAACAAAGAGGAGTGTGGTGGAGTGTGGTAGGCTTTCCCCTGCTATTTTTTTTTTCAATTTGAGACTGATTAGCTATATATTGGGGATGCTCCTCCTCTGGATTGGAGTAGATGGGTTCCAACATCCTCTCCAAATCTCAGATTCTAAAACAGGATTGAGCAACTGTGGCTGTTCATATTTTATGGTCTACACACCTATCAGCCCCAGACATGGCTAATGGTGAGAAAATATTGGAGTTGCAGTCCAGAAACATTTGGAGGATCACTTCCCTGTGTCTGCTTTGTTATATGGGCAATTTTCTCCTGTTTCACATCTAAGGACTTTATCAGATGAGGGAAACATGGCAAAAAACCCAAATCTCAAATCGCTTCATAAGGATGAGACAAGAACACAAAGGACAAAATTATCAGATGCCTGCACCCCCAGCCATTCCCGGGGCGTAGCTCTGGTGCACACAAGGCATCACTTTTTAATAGACAGGGTAATGTACTACGCCAATAAAAAGTGACACCTTATTCACGCCCGCACTATGCCCCTGGAACAACTGAATGATGACAATGTCTGATAATTTTGCCCTTTTGTGTTCTCGTTGCATCCTTATGACGCGTTTTTTCATGTGTTTGATAAAGTCCTTCACGACTTGCAGTTCCTCTGGGCATCAAGAAATGTGAGACAGTCTTTCACCCTCATATAGAATGTTCCTAAGGAATGTTGGTAGATTGGGGAAACATTATTAAAAACTCACATGCTAGAGTACAGTTGTCCCTTCATATTCGCTGGGGTTTGGTTCCAGGACCCCCTGTTGGATACCCAAATCCGTGAATACTCAAGTCCCATTTTATGCAAAATGGTGTTCCTTATATACGATGGCAAAATCAAGGTATGTTTTTTGGAGTATTATTTATTAAAAAATATTTTCAAGCCGTGAATACTTAAATCCATGAATGCCAAATCCGTGAATATGGAGGGACAATTGTACTTTTTAATCAAAGGAATCTGTTCATTTCTCTTCTGTATAATTTTTAAAAAGTGGGTGGAAGACAGTAGGAAAACAGGAAAACCACATTACAGACAAATTGATTCACACAGGGAAGCCACAGCTACCCTGAGCTTGCAAGAACAGAACAAAGCTGTTGATGACTGAGAATCATGGAGGTCTCTCATTCATAGAGTTGCTATAACTTGAATTTGACTTAATGGCAAATAGCAACACCCAAGAATGGTTTAAATCTGCATCATCGGCCATAACTAAAACGACAGAGTTATATCACCATAGCTACATCTGATGATGGCGTATGTGTGTGCATGTCTTCAAGATGCCTATCGATTTATGGTGACCCCATGAATTTCATAGGGTTTTCTTAGGCAAGGAATACTCAAAGGTGGTTTTCCCAGTCCCTTCCTCTGAAATGTAGCCTACAGCACCTGGTATTCATTGGTGGTCTCCCATCTGATTATGCTTCCCTTCAAAAGCCTACCTTTTCATCCAGACAACACCACAGCCAAGGGGTTTTGGGGTTGCTGCAGATCAAGGTGCTGAGAAATGACATCGACAGCACTCTCTCAGTTGTGGGGCACATTGAGAACAGGCAGTTGGATAGATCCCTGAGGGTCCAGCCACAAATGCTTCTGTCAATGCTTCCCATGACCTAGGGAGCACTGCAGACATCATTTCCCAGTATCCTGATCTGGAGTGCCTCGGAAACACTCGGTTTGAGTGCTGCCTGGCTGAAAACATAGGTTGGGGAGGGATTACATTCAGTCACTAACAGTTGTAAATCTAAATCCTGAAAGTTATAAAATTGTAAGTGTGGCTTAAGAACCTAAATACCCCAAAGGCACCAGATCCCATCTGATCTTGGAAGTTAAGCAAGGTTGGCCCTGGTTAGTACTTGGATGGGAGACTACAAATGAATACCAGGTGCTGTAGGCTATATTTCAGAGGAAGGAACTGGCCAAACCACTTCTGAATATTCCTGGCCCAAGAAAACCCTATGAAATTCAGGCGGGCGCCATAAGTAGACAGGCAATTTGAAGGTGCGCGCACACACACGCACACACATGCACATACACACACACACAAAAGTCCAGCTTATGATCTCATAACAATTAAACAAGATGCCAGCCAATAATTTCTAAAAAGTCACTTGCTATGAGCAATGGCAGCTGGTAGCTTCCATATCAGGGGGACAGTGAATCTACTCTGGGGTTTAGACAAGATTTTAAAAGGGCAATATAAGGTGATAGATCTATTTTTGGGACTAGCATCCTGGACACTGAAGCCAGCAACCACCACTAGATGTAAGTGCTAGGCTTACTGGTCTTTAGATTTCACAATCCCAGCTGGAGTCAGCTGGAGGTAGGAGTCAGAAGAAGTTTGACTGTATGATGTCACTTGAACATGCAGTCATTATCTAAGACAACTAGGCAGATCTTGGCAAGGTTACTTTTTGGACTACAACTCCCAGAATCCCACAGGCATCATGGCTACTTTGTACCTCAGAAGGGAAAAATACTATCTGTAGTTTTCCACCAACACAACAACAGTGGGATTTTGCCTAGGAAAATAGTAAAGAGGGAAAAAGAGTTAAGCACACACATCCTATTACTGCTCCAAACTAATTTGTCGTCCCCCAACTATATTTCAATGGTGGGGGAAACTTGCAAGATGTATGATAGATTCCCTCATGACATATGTCTTGGCCCTCAGTCAACATACACAAATATAAACAGTGGTGATCTGGAATAGTCAACGTAGCTTTAAAACAAGTCCAGGACTGGTTTGTATCAATCAAGCTACAAAACAAATCAGACCTGAACATGACATCTGTCTTTGTCGCAATGAGGGCAATCAAAATAATGCATTATTAGTAAGTTATCCCCTTTCCTCTTTTGCACTTACTCACAATTTCACAGTTTTTGCCACCAGCACTTGTCAGATGGCAGACAGCAGATATATATTCTTGCATATGGTTAATTCCATTTGCATTGTAAATGCTGGTTGATGACAGCTGTTTTTACCAGAGGAAACGAGAAAACAAGAAAACGTTTCCCATCATCAATGGCATTACCAAAGACAGGAGTTAGGGAAATGCAACCCACAGACTGGACGTGATCACCAAGACCAATTTTGAGGAGCCCAAGTCTCTCCAATACCTCCCAAAAATTATAGTCATTTAAAAGAAAAATTTTTTAAATGCCAGGGGTGTGCAGTATTTTGTCATGATTTTAAAGCAGGCGGCGCCCATTGTTTAAAACAGGAAGTCAACTGGCAGTTGGTGTCTACTTCACTTCCTGTTTTTTTAAAGCCTCTCCTGGACCTCCCCCCCCATGTGAAATTGCCCTCACTCCACTCCAAGGGGTCATTAGGTACATTTTTGCCATTTGTTTTAAAGGATGAGATTTTATTCGAGTTGAAGGATAGGGGGCATGATGGAGGAAGGAGAGAAGCCCTCCAAGGCCATTGTCCCTATGCCATTACCAGTTACCCATCTAAGATTTGGGAGGGGTGCCTTGGGTCTTATTTTGAGAGGAAGGCGGCATACAAATGGAATAAATAAATGCAATTGTCCCTTCATATCCGCTGGGATTTGGTTCTAGGACTCCCCGTGGATACCAAAATCTGTGAATACTCAAGTCCCATTATATGCAATGGCATAGAAAAATGGTGTCCCTTATATAAGATGGCAAAATCAAGGTTTGCTTTTTGGATTATTATATTTTAAAGAATATTTTCAAGCCACGAATACTTAAATCCGTGGATACCAAATCCATGGATACGGAGGAACAACTGTAATAAAATAAATAAGATCTCTGCTTTTACCACTAACCTCTCATACATGTTCAAGGGCAAATATTTCTTTGATGTTAATGGGCCAAGCTGTTCTTTTTCTACTTCTGTGGAGACCTACAACTCCAGCCTATGCAAAGCAGAGGGCAGCTGAAAGACAACCTCCTCAGGGACCCCAGGTGAGAAAAACCTTTTTCACCAGCAACACAGATTCAAGGACATTACTTAAAATCTTTCATCACTTCAGTGATTCTGGCTTGAGGCCATAATATACAGAAAATCTCATTTACATGGATGAATATCTGCTTACAGTTTCTGGCCTCCTAATTTGTTGAACTTGGCCAATATTTTGGAGCAGCACATTACTCCCCACACCCACCCTCCCATATCCACCACCGCTTTCTTCTAATGTATATCATTGAAGTTCACGGTTCATCTGGAAAGAAGGAAGGAAGATGACACCGTTAATTTACTAAAGCTTAGAGGAGAGCTTGAAAAAGTTACCGTTTGGGAGCTACAAATCTATGCTGGCTGAGGATTCTGGGAGGGATAGTTCAAAAAAAGGATATTTCCCGGGCTCTGCTTCAGAGCCCTGAGCTTGATCATGATTATCTACAACAGCGTTTTTCAATGTGCAGCTTGGTCCCAATGTGTGGGACACAACCCTCATCAACCCCAGTTGGCTACCTAGGAATGATGGTGGTTGTAGTGTCACATGACAGAGCGGGCTCCAGATTCGCAAAAGTTGCTGTACAGCAACACTGGTTGAATTCTGATTTCACGTTTACTTTAAACTCTTTCAAGCCTCCTTTAAACAACCCCTGAAGTCTGGACTGCCCCAAGGCAATAAAAATGCAACATATCTCTTCCACAAGCTAATGATTATAATAATTTTACCCTCATAAGGGGATTTTTTTACATAGAGAAGGAGGACATTCAAATGTGTAATCCTCCACCCACAGACCGAAAGTTGGCTTATGAGTGCATTCTTTCATCAGTGCTTGCTTGGCCAACTCTGAGAACAAAAGATGTGGAGTGAGGGTATGACGCTGACATTGTCATGCCCTGTTGAATATTTCAGGAGATGAGTGAATTAGGGCAGAGCCATCCCTATCCTTAGGAAGAATGAGGCAGTCAACTAAGGCAACATATGCAAGGAGTCAGCAACAAAGTGTAGGAGAGAGTTGCATGGCATACAGCTTGCTTTGCTCTCCCTTGAGGTGTGGTGGAGGATCATCTCCCATCTGCAAGTGCTACAGCAGTTTCCCAGACATATGACCTGCCTTCACAATGGGTATCCAACCACTGCATACTGTATCCAGAGCAGAGTGAGTGGATAATAGGAACTGGTCAAGATTCCAAAGACCACTGGGAGAACTGACTGATGCTTTGTAATCAAGATTGCATTCCATATAGGGTTTTTTTCCCTTGCTTTTTTGATTTGCCTCCAAGTCTAGTGGGGAATAGCTTCACAAAAGCCAGAAACAAATGAACTACTAAAAAATGATTACTGCAAAGATGCAGAAGACCTCTTTGCCATGTTTTCAAATTAGCAAGTTGTTTCTAAAAATTGCTGGAACTTCCACCAGGCCCACTGAACACATACATCACACTTTAAGCAGCCCTTTGGAACTCCCCTGAGAGAGGGAGGTGGGAAGTGGTCCCAAGCTATGCGCTTACGTATGCAGTGGAATATGAAGTCTGGACTACAGCTGACATCTGCACTGAGCATCCAAACATTTTCCTAACATTGGAAAAAAAAATCATGACAGCAAAGAGCATTGCTCCAACACTGAAAATGTGATGGGAGCATAAAGCAAACTCATAAAAAACAAATACCCTTCACAGACAAGTCATATGAACACACAGGGAAATCCGTTTACATTAGCCATGCTTTACCAGACAGTCCAAATCTGTGTCTAAGAGAAAGACATTGAACAGATGAAAATGCGAAATAGCTGTATTATTATAACTTGTCATTTCTACATCTTGGACAGAGAACCCATTCCCTACCTGTCCCAATTTGCTACCCCCACATGGCCATTCACTGCTTGCAATTCAAAGGCCTGCCTTATCTTTGGGGAGCCTACCATATAAACAAGAGTTATCTCGGAACTGCCTACAGTGGGGAGGGACTGCATAAAATCTGGCTAAAAACAGACCTGCCAAACACTGTTAATTTTGTCAGGGGAGCAAAATTGGTGAAGAAGGGGATCAGAATCAACTGCTCCTTCAGTCAGCCTTTGTATCTGGTCTACCTTGATTCAAAAATAAACATATGTCCTTAAGGGTAAAATGCCTGCTGGAATTCCTACTTCTGCTTGATTGGAGTCTTCTTGCTATTTTGAAGCAAATGACTTCTAGAAAATAACTGAGGGGGATAAGATCTGGTTGGGTATAATTGTCTAATAGTCAGATCCATATTTCCTGAGATCATTGACTCAAGACCCCTGAAGGACGCTGCAAACAGATACACTGGATGGCTCCAAGACAGAAACTTTACCCAGAGTGGCTCCTCTGCTGTGGGAATGCCCTCTCCAGAGATGCTCATCTGGCACCTACAGTAGTTTGATATCTTTTCAGAGCCAGGTAAAGGACTTTTTATTTTCTCAGGCCTCTGAGAACTGTTATATTAAATTGTGATACAGTTAGTTTAGTAGTCCAGCTCTGGGAAATGTTTATTCTTTGGGCTCTCTAGTCCAGCTTATTACTCCTGGAAGTTTTTCTCTCTTGATCTCTGTTGTCTTGGGCTGCTTTGTGATTTTTGTTGCTAATTTCATTGTGATTTCAATTTGTTAAAAAAGAGAGAGAGAGAGAGCGCTGCTGTTTCTGGTATGGTAAACTGAATGAATGAATGACCCAGCACACAAATAAATGTCATTGTCTAATGTTTTCCTCCCTCATGAGAAGTATTCAGCTGGTGCTTGTAGGCAGTGTGATACAGTGATGAGTCTCCTCAGTCTGTCTCCTCTCACCTGCCTAGCCTGACATCTTTCCCCCAAATCATGATGCAGTGTGACAATTCCCTCCACCATCAAGCAGGGCCAGGCACATACATTGTAAGCTCCATATGACCCCTCATAACATGGAGCCTGCAGTAGGGGGCAGAAGTGGAGCATATGCTGCCACAAGTAACATTTGAATGATCCACTCCCAAGAGACATATAAGGGCCTAAATTCTATTGTTAGTCATGACTAGAGTTAACCCACTGAATGAATGAGATTTACCTCTGCGTTGACCCACCATTCAACAATTGGTTGAATGGGTCTACTCTTGTTGGGGCTAACTAGATGTTCTTGGCACCCACCTACCTCTATACTAGGAAATGGAGGCTGCGACTAACTTGTCTCTCTTCACCCTTGCATTCAGGATCAGGGTCCAGAGCCAGCCAGTTTGTGCACAGATATGTAGTTAGATTACAGTCTTCTAACACCATTTGTTCTTACAGCCACCACAAGAGTACAAAGCACGTGCACATATATACGTGGCTCATGGCCTAGCATTCCATTCCACTCCACTGGGCCCTCTGTCAAACAAGCCACACTTTTTTGTGACTTTCAGAGTCTGAGTGTCCGTAAACAGTTGCCCCATCTTTAGAAGTCCATCTCAACCCCCATGCAGAGAAAAGGCTGGGTAACCATGTGTTTAATGTGGGAACTGTCCATCATGCAAGTGCTGATGTCCCCTCCCCTCTGTCATCATAAATGTGTCTTGTGGCCTGGCCTCTAATAAATGGTTCCATACAGTGAGTCTCTCTGTAGCCATACAGGGAATCTTAGATCCTGCTGCCACCGCAGCCCATCCCACCTTGTGGTATGGCTGCCTGCCTTGTCCACACTTAGGTTTTCACACAGAGACCTAATCTTTGATTGGGAGGAGCTGTGCCAAAGAGATGGGTGACAACTGCTGAAACCTGGTGGAGAACAATTTAGGACAACTGCTCAGGATGGTTCCAACAGCAAAACCAAGAGTGGTTCTGAGGCAGGGCTGTGGAGAAAGTGAACGCTGTGGCTTAGGAAGATATTTTTGGCCACCACTCACCTCTCTATAGGAGAAAATAGAGGGTGGGGCTAACCTGTCCCCCTTCATTCTTGCCCTCAGGCTCAGAGTCCAGACCACAGGCAACCCCTCCTAAAGACTGCCCCTGGGGCTACGTGGAACACACACAGGATAAGAATAAACTGTATGAAGCCAGGATGGGCTAGCATCTCTCATGGAGCATTGAATTCAGTGCACTATATCAGGGTGGGCAAACTGTAGCCCTCAAGATATTGATACACTGTATCTCCTATCCTTGGCGACTCTGGCAAGGACTGAGTGCCCACCCCTGCACTATAGAGGACAGGATGTCTGTAGATGTGGATGTGGCTTTCAATCTCCTAGAAATAAAGCAGGTGTGCTTCATCTGCCCCCTCCCCTCATTTGCCTGCTCTGCTGGGCTACTCCTTCAGCCCCATTCTTTCTCCTTACACAGTGGCAACCATATTCCCTCCACGTGGGCCTATTGCCCCAGCATGTGCTTGGGAGAAAGAGGAGCTGTTGGGCTTTTATTATGTGTCTGGGAGTTCTGAATTACTGTGGGGTGGGGTGCCTAAAACAAAAGCCCAGTCTCTCTGTAGAATTTGATGCACACTAGCAGCACCAGTACAGAAATCTATCTCAATGAATAACAAAGTCAGGATCATCCATGCCATAGTATTTCTGACTTCTATGTATGGATGTGAAAACTGGACAGCAAAGAAAGCTGACAGGAAGAGTATCAACTCATTTGAAATGTGGTACTGGGGGAGAGTTCTGTGGATACCATGGCCTGCCAAAAAGACAAATCAATAACTCTGACAGCAAATCAAGTCTGAACTCTCCCTAAAAGCCAAAATGACTAAACTGAGGCTATTGTACTTTAGGCGTATCATGAGACAACATGACTCACTGGATAATTCTGCAAAGTTGGAGGCAACAGGAAAAGAGGAAGAATGCAGATGGATTGACTCAGTCAGGGAAGCCACAAGTACTGTGGGAGGGGGTTGGAAACATCATCCTGCTGTGCCCTGATTGCCAGCAGAATCCATCACGTGATGCAGCTGCTGTCTGTTAAGGTAGGCTTAAGGGAGCATTTGGTATCATGGCAATATTGCCACAATAGTGAATACAGAGCAGTTATGGATCTGTGACTTGCTTGTTGGCCAGGGTCATAGAATCATAGAGTTGGAAGAGACCACAAGGGCTATCCAGTCCAACCCCCTGCCATGCAGGAATACACAATCAAATCATTCCCGACAGATAAGCAGCAACAGCAGCCTGTTAAGGTGCATTCACAATTTATCAAGCTGTACCACCATGGGGTCTGACTTGCTACCTGTCACCCAGGCCATGTGCCTGTTGGTAGAAGATGGGCTTGGGTGGTACTCTTGATGGGGGCGTGGTGGTGTTTTTTTGTCCTTCCTGGCTGGCTGTGTTGCTAGGTGGCTTTGTATATGTTGCCACTGTGCCCAGTTCCCTCTGGTTAGGTTGCTGGCTTTGCCATTTCTGTAAGTGCTTTAAGTGTGCCTCCTACCAAACCCAACCCAACCCAACCACATTTGCATTGTTTTTCTATGGATCCACCCCACCGAGGGGCAAGAAGAGTTGGGATGCAGCACTGGATTGGGGCAGAGATGAAGCTATGCGGGAGGCAAAATGAGGGGATTGTAAAATTTTCCCTCAGTCCTCAAATTTCTAGCATTGCAGTAATATAAAACTTCAGCTGAGCATTTAGAAATACAGTCAGGCATCTAAAGGAAAGGGGCACGCAAAGTGACCAAGACAACAAATATAAGAATAATATTTTATTTAGTTAGTTAGTTAGTTAGTTAGTTATACCCTGCTCTTCAGTCACAAAGGCTATCAGAGTGGCTTACAAATTGTTTTTAAGCAATAGCAATTTACACCATCTACATTGTATTAAGCAGTTTCTAAATGTGTGTTAGCCAATTGCCCCCACAAGCCGGGTACTCATTCTAGGTGTGAAAGATTTTCAATATCTCACTTTCTGGACTGCTAGAAATTTGGAGACTGAACGAAAATTTCATGTGGGAGGTAGATTCTTGCTTGGAGGGGAAATGCCCTCTTTTTGCCCAGTATCTACATCCCGGTAGGGCAACTCCATTGGAACTGGCTCTTGGATAATCTTAACACTTAGGGTTGTTTTCTTGGGCTACAGATTTTTTTCCCCTTTCTGGAAGAAAGAGCGAGAGAAAGGCAAAATGCACTACTTTCAACAATTCGTTTTCATTGCATCATCATGGGGTTTCAAAAGAAAATGCTATGCTGTTGGATTCTTCCCTATCACAGAAATAATGGAACAGGAGGCATGTGCTACAACAGAAGGTAATAATAATACTTTGAGAGAGAAATCAAGTTTCAATCCTTTTCTTCTTAATGGATTATATTTGAAGGAATGGAAATACACCTCAAAACCTTAATGAAGTTCATAGCACCCTCTACTGGAAAAATTAAGCATTATACTCAGATTTAATCTGAAAAAGTCACCAGTTTTGTTTGGTTGATAGGTTTGTTTAGTTTGTTTATTTATCAACACCCCACCTTTCTGTTGGCATGAGACTCATTATTCATCCCAGGAATGGAGATTAGGATATAAATTAGGACGGTGCTCAGCTAGGGGTACTTATAAGCCATTCCATTTTCCCATGTCATTCTAGCTAATTGGATCAGTAAACGATGTCTTTATTTTGCTCAGATTGCTGGCACACAGCTCCACCTACATTGTGACACTTCCCCATGTCCTTCCGCAGTGCATCTTCTGGGCATATGCATGCGACTGCTTACAGTGTGTATCTTGAGCTAGACTATCATGACATTAGTCTGGTGAAGAAGTAGTCCTTTCAGTAAATACTAGAAGGAGATTTCTATGGTTGAAAATATATGCCAAATGTATGAAAATCTCACATTGTGATTAACCAGAATAAATAGCAGAACAGGTTATAGTAAACTTGAGGATACAACATTGAGGTAAAAATAATACCTTTGCCCAAGCTGGTGTCTTTCAGACATTTGTGACAGCAGCTCCCATCATTCCTCACTGCTGACCATGCTCACTGGACCTGATGGAGTTATAGTGCAAAACATCTGGGGTGGCTTAGACAATGAAAAAAATCCTCAAGGAATGCGGGCAGAATACCTTTTGTCCAGATGAGCTCCTGCCAGGATTTGCCATACTGGGAAGGAGTGAGGCTGAAAACTCCAAGTAGTTTGTGATAACAGCTTTCACTGTTTCTTGCGATCTTTTTGAAAAAGTATGCAAAAATGCACATAACCCCCTGTCTGAACAACCATTTGAACTGGGGCACATCCAGGAAGTCAAACATTATTGGTTGGACATGCACAGGGGTGGCCTTGCTGGCGACGAAGTGGCCAGAGCCACCATTGGTTTTTTTTAGGAAGAAAGATCCAGTGCTTTTTTCAAGCAGTAGAACAAGGGGGGAAATGTTTTTAAGCAGACAATTGCTCTTCCGCATCTCTCATTTAGCAAAGCAAAAAGGGGGGAATGGAGGGAGCTTTTGGTTGAATAAGGCAGGTAATTCATTCATGGCCACCATCTTTTCTCGCAGACATGCTCCATGTGAACTTCAAACTTGGATAGCTTTCTATGCTACTGATCTTGCAAATAGATCGTGGGGACAAATGAACACTGCTGCGATAGTGAGGTTATGCACTATTTTCTGAAATTAATTCTACTATCTGATTGAGCCCCTTGACATTACCAGGTTGGTAGAAGTTAATGTGTATAAAGTGACATATAATTCAGATTTCCAGATTAATAGCAGCATAATCAATTTCAGGGTATATTAGATAACATGGTGGTGTTGTTGATGTTGTTGTGTGTCTTCAATCATTTCCAACTTGAAGACCCTAAGATGAACTTATCATGGGGTTTTCTTGGCAAGATTTGTTCAAAGGGGATTTACCCTTGCCTTCCTCTGAGGCTGAGAGAGTATGACTTCCCCAAGGTCACCCAGTGGGTTTCCATGGCCAATCAGGGATTCAAACCCCAGTCTCCCGGGTCCTAGTCCAGCACCCAAACCACTACAGCACACTGGCTCTCAGATAACACGTAGATTAAATGAAACCATGCCATCTTTCTAAAAGACCCCTTTTATGCCTAAGAGCACAGAGGGCCTGAATCATTATTTATTTGTGTTGCAACACAAATAAATGGTTTTATTTATGTTAGCAATCAGCAGGGCCATTTTTAGCTGCAGTTCCAAGCAGAGCTTGGACTTTTGCAGATTCCAGTTCCCAGAATTCCTCAGGCGTATACCACACGAGGTCCAAAGGTGCAATGATTCTGTCATGTAAATGACGAATTCGTGTCTCTTTTGCACCACATGTATCAGCCCATTCCGGAACAGAGGCAGAACAACAAGTGAGTGTTGCGCTCTCTGCGCACCACATTTGTAGGCTATGCCCCTCCTTTCCATCATTTTCCCATTGATGCATAAATCTCCTCTTTCTCACGTCGCTTCCTTGCGTGATTGTGCACATGTGCAATTGTATGAATCTGGCTGTGTTTGCATTTGGATTTCGCACAATCTTGCAATAATTGAGCCTCAGGCTGGTCATTCCCTCACATAGCGCATGCGTTCTTAGCAGCATGTTTGGTGCAATGATATGACCTCAGCCTTTCAGTATGCCCTTCCTGCAAGATTTCTGTGCCCAAAGCTTATATAACAAACTGGCATCGCGTTCCAATTCAGCTGGAACAGAGTTTCTTTCACGCCAGGGTATAAAAATGATTGAGAAATAACTGAGGATAAAACTACACATTAGGCACAATTGTGGGGTTCCCCCCCCCCCGTACTGTTTTTCTCTTGTTACTGAAAAGAAGCTCTGGGTTCATGGGCGATATTTTATTGTCCCCTTGCACATGCTTTTTTTGTTGGATTCGCGCAAAGCTGTGATATAAGCATTTTTGGGGAGAAGGGGAGTGGGGGAAGAAGCAGCAGTGGCAGTTGGCAGTCCTTGCTGTCCCACCCAGCCAGTCTGTCCTGGCCATCCCAGGCAGGGGAAGCCAGCTTGGAGGGAGATAAGGGGAGGTGAAAGTGGCGCTGGCCAGATGGAGGGGGAAACAGAGAAGGGGGAAAAAGGGAGAGGGAGGGAGACCCCCGCAGCAAAGGGGGAAGGAAGGAAGATCTGTTCCAACTCCTGCATGAAATGGCCACCGGAAGTGAAATGTGAAGCTGCAAGAGGGTGGAGTACAGACTGAACAATGAAGACACGCCCTCAGAGGACCACATGATGACAAAGTTGGGACAGACAAGAAATTTCACACCACACCTCAACTCGTAGTGGGATAATTACACAATTAAGGCCCATTTACGGGCAGAAATTGACAATGAGTTGTTGCGTGGTAGAATTTAAATGGACACGGAGGGAACACTGAATACCAACAGCGTCGTGTGGGCAGCGGCAATTGCAAACAAAAGGAAAGCGCTATAATGACAGAAAAAACCCTTGTGTGGTGTACCTCTTAGTGACCATTCTGGTTGGAAATTCTGGGAATTGTCATCCAAGAAAGTACTCTGAACTCTGCTCAGAACTTTTTTTTTTATCACCATCTTCTCCAAAGCTTTATGTCATAGCATTATTAAGAGGCAGAATTCAGGCAGAAAGCCTGAAATCAGTGGGGAAAATTAATGAAATTTAATGGTTGGCTCCAAGTTGGTGTTTCTGAGGCAAATGTAGTGTGACAACCTTGACAATGACCGAAAGATGATCCCCTACTTTGAAAGATGCTTCCAGGCAGGAGGTCAACATTTTGTTCTTGTGAACCACACTGGTAGTTCTCATGATGATTGGTGATTCTCATGACAATTGCTGCTAATGATAAACCACTAGCAGGAGCAGTGCCTAACAAGTCACTGTCATGTCGGTCCTTCAGACATTTTCTTTGAGGTACTTCTTCCGCATTTTCTTATTACACTTCTAGCCCAAACTTCCTCCAAGAAGCTTAGACCTAAATCCAATTGCTAGTCCAACTAGAAGAGACACACTTAGGACTTTTTCGGACGTTTAAAAAGTAACGCAAGCAGCCTCGTCAGCTTGCGAGGCTGCTGCGCTGCAAAGTGTCAGTTTCGGATGACGCTCGCCCCTGCCGGTACTGTTGCGGTACCGCGGGGAGAGTTGAGCGTCATATTTCCTTGATTTTTAATCACGATCAACTTTCGTGAGTAAAAATCAAGGAAATATGACTCTCAACTCTCCCCGCGGTACCGCAACAGTACCAGCAGGGGCGAGCGTCATCCGAAACTGACGCTTTGCAGCACAGCAGCCACGCAAGCTGACAAGGCTGCTTGCATTATTTTTCAGCGTCCAAAAAAGTCCTTAATCAATGGCTGAACAGTAAGTCAACACTTACGTAAATCCCACCCATTCAATGATTCAGAGCTGACTGGGACGAGAAATTATTATATGCCTCAGAGCACCACACATGTTCCCTTCTCCCTCACATTATTCTTTGCAACAGTCCAGTGAGGGTGGGGCAGGGAGGGGGAGAGAGTCAGGGGGAGAGAGAGAGATTGTCAGGATGGACCCTGTGAGGTAGCATGTGGGGGTGATTGGCAGGCTAAACCAAGGTCAGAACTGCAGGACCTTTGTAACTGAGTGTGAATTTAAATCCAGTTCTCCTGTTCCTAACTTAAGACTCTACCACAACACCACACTTCACTGTTCCTTCCATTTCCTGCATAAATGCATCCTGAGAACCACCTGGACTCTGGGTGCATCCACACTGCACAAATAATCCAGTCTGAAACTGGATTATTTGCCATGGCTCCATACTATGGAATTATGGGATTTGTAGTTTGGTAAGGCACCTACACTCTTTGGCAGAGAAGGCTAAAGACCCTTTAAAAACTACAAATCCCAGGATTCAATAGGAAGGAGCCATGGCATGGTTTCAATAGGAAGGAGCCATGGCAAAAGTTTCAAACTGGATTATTTGTGTAGTGTGGATTAGGCCTCTGTTGGAGTGACTGTCTGGAAATACCCAAGAGTGTTCAAAAAGTATTATTAATGTGCTAGGAGAATTTGTATTGTGAACATAATATAATTCTTTACAGTGAGGCCTTTTGCATCTACTTTTGAGGGCCTTTTAATTATTTATCAGCATTGCACTTTCAAAGGCATCCAGTGACTATTCTTGGTGGGAGATTTTAGGAGCAATGGTCCACAAATGGAACTTTTCCAAGTACTGCATCAACTCATGTGGTATATACTGCATACAGTATAAAAAAATCTTATTAGGATTAGGCCCAACAAAAAGAAAACTTCTTCTGGAGTTCTGGCTTAGGGAAGACACTGCTAGTACCCCACCTTGGTGTTCACCAAGATGTAAGTAATGTTGCATATAATTCAGCATATCACCTCAAGGATTTAATGGGTAGAGGGTGCTATAATAACAGCTTCATTTACAGTACCCCTGACCACAGCCACCCCACACACACCCATGACCACCTGTGTAGCATTTCTATGGGCTGTAGGATAATCCCTGAGACTTCTGGGCCAAAATCTGAGACCCTTGGATGCCCCCCACCAGTGATGCCATGGGGTTGGGGCATAGTGATGTTATTAAGCAGTATAAGTGAAAACCACAGTTGTTCATAGCTTGTCATTCAAACACACATGTAGGCAGACCATACTTTCCTGGTGGTAAAATTGCAACACTTGATTTACTTCTGCAAAGATTCACTTATGCAAAGTGCAGCAAACTACACAGCCAGCTAAATATAGAAGGCTCCCTGCCTGACTGGAAGTTTGTATGAAGTCTCACCTGTCACCCAGAGCTGGCCTCACAAAACCTGGGGGTTGTCTAGGCAGTGAAAATAGTCCTTTTAGAATTTGCAGAGAATACCTTTTGTCCCAGAGAGATCCCATGGTGATTTACCTTATTCGGAAGGAGAGGGGCCAAAAATTCCAAAAACTACACAGGAAAAGCCTTTGTGGTTTTTCCTGAAGTTTTAAAAACAATGTGTAGAAATGCGCATTACCACTCGTTAGGACAACTGATTTGAATTGCAGTGCATTCTCAGAGAGGAGTGGAAGTGGAAATCTGATTGGTCATACGTGGGGGGGGGGGCACTTGCCAGCAGTGAAGTAGTTGGAAGCGCCATTTTGGAGTTTTGTGGTAGCAATCATGTGTTTTTTTGCTGTGCTGAGGTGACGAAACAGCTTTTTTAAGTGGAAGGTCACACTTGTGCACCTTAGATTTACAGTGTGGAGGGAGGAAATACTGTGCAGCAGCAACAACTTGTGGAGAATAATAATGCGAGTAATTCACTCTCAGCCACCATCTTGATTCGCAGACATGGTTGCATGTGAACTTCAAACACGGATAGCTTCACATATCTGCAATTTTGCGAAATGACTGTGGAAACAAACACTGCTGCAAATTTGCATTTAATGCAGAGCAATCCACCATTATACTGCTTCATTTAGGCAAGCCCCTGGAGAATTTGAACCCCAGCCTATCACCCATGAAAACTGGGGAAAACTGCTCTGAGATTTGGCAACCCTAGCTGTAGGCACTGCTGTGTGTGGGAAGGAGGGGGGCAGGAAAGCCCATTTCTTCCAGTACATGCCTAAATCTGGATCCAAACCATAATGTCATACAACGTACAGTTACAGATTTTATTTATGCTGAAGTACTGGCAGGAGAAAGAGTTTTTCCTTCTTGCTATCAGAAACACCTCATTAAAGAAATAAAAATACAATAATGTTCAACAACCAAAAAAAGTGTTTTTTTCACTTTGTTTTGTAAATATCTTCATATTCTTTGAAAAGGACTGATAATGTTAAAAAGCCTTAAGTAAGTTTCTTTTATGCCATAAGAGGAACGGTAGTTATCTGACAGCCAGGGCCGGTTTAAGGAATTTTGGGGGGCCCTGCAATGCTTTATTTTGGGACCCCCATATGTTTATCTCAGGTTAATGTAACCTAACCTATTCACCGTATAGGATGTTCAGATTACAGTAGAACCCCCGTATCCATGGATTCGTTATCCATGGGACACAAAACAGCACACCTACCATAGAGTCTTCCTAGAAAATGTGTCCTCCCAAGCTGTTTTCTAGGCCCTCCAAAGCAACTCTATGGTATTTTAAACCAGAAGTCCCATTATTTTCAATGATGTTCACTATTATTCATGGTTTTCAGAATCCACGCCCCCTCCCCGAACCAATCCCCAGTGGATAAGAGGGGCCTACTGTATTACATAATTTGCCACCAATAATTTAGTTTAAAAACTATATTATAGGCACTAACATAATATTTTTTGTTTATTGGCAATTAACCTAACCGTGTAGATTTCCTCAAAGAAAAGAAAGAGTGGACTAAAAGCTAAACATGAGTTAGCAGTGTGATGCAGCAGCAAAAAATGCCAATGCGATTCTAGGCTGCATTAATAGGAGTAGTGTCTAGAACAAGGGAAGTAATAGTATCACTCCATTCTGCTTTGGTCAGACCTCACCTGGAATACTGTTTCCAGTTCTGGGCACAACAATTCAAGAAAGATACTGAGAAGGATGGTGGGAGGTCTGGAAGCCATAATGCCCTATGAGGAATGGCTTAGGCAGCTGGGTATGCTTAGCCTGGAGAAGAGAAGGTTGAGAGGTGACGTGATAGCCATGTTTAAATATTTGAAGGGATATCATACTGAGGAAGGAGCAAGCTTGTTTTCTGCTGCTCCAGAGACTAGGACATGGAGCCATGGGTTCAAACTACAGGAAAAGAGATTCCACCTGAATATTAGGAAGAACCTCCTGACAGTAAGAGCTGTTTGGAAGCGGAATACACTGCCTGGGAGTGTGGTGGTGTCTCCTTCTTTGGGTTTTTTTAAACATAGGTTGGATGGCCATCTGTCAGGAATGCTTGGATTGTGTGTTCCTGCAGGGCAGAAGCCGATTGGATGGGATGGCTGTTGGGGTCCCTTCCAGCCCCATGATTCTATGATTCTAGGCTGCATTCAGAGCCAAGGAAAGTTACTCTTGGATTACACCTCCCAGAATCCCCCTGCCAGCATCCTTCTCAAGGTCTGGTTGCATTGTTCCTTTTCCAGCATTCTCTAGCCCAGTGGTTCTTAACTTGGGGTCCGCAATGTCCTCACAGGAAGTCCACAAAGGCTTGAAGGCTGCTTGGCCCACCTCCTCCTGTAGTGGAGTAGCCACATGACAGGAACCAAGGCAAAGGCTGGCTGGCTTGGCCTGCACATTGCCATTCAATCCACTCCAGCCACAAACTTTCAGGAAGAAGCAAGAGTGCCTCTGAGGGAAAGTTTAATGGATGGTGTAATTATATTGTTGTTGTTGTTGTAGCTATTATTATTAGGGTTTTAAATCTTGAGTTAAGTCTTGGGGCAACAAAAGATATTTAAAGGGGGTCCCTGGTAAAGAAAAGGATAAGAACCACTGCTCTAGGCCAATGGCTCTCACATAACACTAATGGGATACTGGTGCTTTAGTGACAACAATAAAACCATTGTTCCCAGTAATATTACTCCAAATTTTAATGTATATTCTTTATATTCTTCTATTAAAAGAGCTAGAGTGTGGTAGAAGTTTCAGCATTGCACTATGACTATGGAGACCAGGGTTTGAATCCTTACTCAGCCATGAATACCCACTGGGTGACCTTGGGCAAGTCACACACTCTCAGCCTCAAAGGAAGGCAAAGGCACACCCCCTTTGAACAAACCTTGCCTTAAAAAACCCATGGTAGGTTTGCCTTGGTCAGAAATGACTTGAAGGCACATAGGCAAACACACAAAAATGCAGGCCAAACTCAGTTGGCAACAAGGGGAGGAAGCTGAAGAAGACCAAGGGGAAAAGGGAGGGAGGGCAGAGACCCCAGGAAACCATTTTAAGAGCAGCTGGAAAGATGGGCTGGAGGGGATCTATGTGGAAGGAAGGAAAGGGAAGAAGAAAGAAAGAAAGAAAGAAAGAAAGAAAGAAAGAAAGAAAGAAGCCCTTTCCAAGGGAAAGAGACAACTTTCAAATTCCCTGTCTTTCTCTCTCTCACACACACACACACACACTCACCCTTCTCCGTGCCTAGCTGGTTTGCATTTTGCACCAGCAAACTCCCTCATGCTTCTTTCACGGAGGGTGGCTGCTTCCATCTCTTTCGGTTTTGTAACAAAGCCAGCAGGAGGTTTTGGAGGAGAAGGGTAGGAGGAGGCTAAAAAGCAGCTGCTCCTCCCAGGGACAACAGGGGGCCCTGTTGACCTCTGGGGGGCCCTGCCAATGCTGATTTGGCAGACTGATAAACCGGCCCTGCTGACAGCATAGGACAATCATTACATTATTTACTGTTAGTGTACTGTAGAACAGGATAGCATAGTACAGTATATAGCAGAAAGAGAAACCTTTGACTCTCCTGACATTTGGGCCTCCAACACCCATCAGCCCCACCCAGTGGTAATGGGTGATGGGACTTGTAGTCTTACACATCTAGAGGTCCAAAGGGTTCCCACTCCTGTTATATATTACAATGTGAAGACATTTCTTTAGTGCTCTTCATTTGTTTTGAAGTGAGAGGAAAAGATTCTGATACGAAAATACAAGTACTGTAGATCTTTCACTTTTGATTCCATCCTTATCTTTTTCCTATTCTTGTAATAATCTGCTTCCTTGCCAGCTTCATCTTGTAAATGAGAGTCATATCTCCAGAGTGTAACTCTGCTAAATAAACTGAATTCAATAAAAGACATCTTCAGATATATTCCACAGGCAAGAATGATTGCTCCACTAACAGGCTACTGTTGCTACTGCTACCTAGTGTTATGGATGCTTTCCCTTCTCTCCTTTGCCCCAGTTATGCTCCACTGTATATTTAAGATAAGAGAATAGAGTGTCTGGAGTCTGTTCAGTGTTATCATATAACATAAAAGTGACTTTTTTTTATTAAAGAGCTCCACAAGTCTTTCTTGTAGCCTTGCAGTCTTTTTATTGAAACTAATTCAGAGACCAAAAAGAAGGAAAGAAAGAAAGAAAAAAGGGGGAAAAAAGATAAACACTGAACTGAAAACAAAATATGTCATGAGGTTATTCTCCCACAGCCTGCAGATAATCCCCAAAGTCATTTGTCATACAGGCCTGTGTAGCATTCATTAAAACTAACGCTCAAAGGTGATAGGTCTCTCTGAAACTTGTGCCTAACAAAAACTGGCACAGGCATTCTTCCACGTACTGCAATGTCCAGTACATTGTTATGAGCTAATTTCTTTCTCATTGTAAGTCTTGGAGTGCAACAGATTAAGTTGTACAAGGCTGGAGAGATTTCTTAAATTTTCTGTGCACAGATCTGGCATTTCTCTCTCTTTCTCCCTTAATTTTTTAAATAGATTTGGTGCTATAAGTGGTAAATGTAGCACAATAGATTCTCAAGTAAAGTTTGGGAATGATAATGCTTCTTTCCCCATCCCTTGGTCTCCATGACCAAGGCCACCAAGGACTTTATCAGACTAACATCTATAAAATGCTGTAATTCCACAAATGAAGGTAGTGGAAACATTGTGGCATTATAATACTTATCATCACATGCAGCTGTAACCACATGAAAGAAACACCATGGAATTATTGCACAACAACCACTAACGCTTTAAGAATGGGAGATTATTTCCTGGATTTAGCACGGGTGAGATTTCAGCTGTTCTTGCAAGAAGACGTGAGTGCCCTTAAAACTAATAAAACCCTAAATTAACAAAGTTAATGAACACACAGCACTGAAAGAAACCTAAAAACGTGCAAACTAGATGGGACATTTCATAAAAAGAGTGTTCTGTGCTTCGTTTTTGCGTTCTCACCTGGAAATTTGCTCGCTGAGGACCACCCATTCATGCTGTAATCTGAAAACCTCCAGGTGAAATTGCAAAAATGAAGCACAGGACACTCTTTTTATGAACTGTCCCATCTAGTTTGCACATTTTTAGGTTTCTTTCAGTGCTTGTGTGTTCGCTAACTTTGTTAATGGAGGGGGGGGGTTGAAGTTTTAAGCACGATCGCATCTTCTCATGAGAACAGCTGAAATCTTGCCCATACCAAATCCCAGAAGTTAACTCCTGTTCTTAAAGCATTAGTGGTCATTTTATGATAATTCCGTGGCATTTCTTTCACATGATGACAGCTACATATGATAATAAGTGTTATAATGCCCCGATGTTCCCGCTATCTTCATTCATAGAATTACAGCGTTTTTAAATGCTACTCTGATACAGTCCATAGAATGTTGTTGTTGATGATGAAGATTTTATTTGAAGTTCACTGGCTTTATAAAGAGTGACACTGACCCAAGAGCACAAAAAACACTTCAAAATATAAGTACTGTAGGTTGACACTAAAGAGTAATAAATTTCACCTCTATAATCATAGAAGCTAGATGTGTCCATTTCATTTTCCACTTCCCCATTCTTCCTTTATTTTTTGTAATCTGTTCTATGATATTTCTTATCTGATTTTTCTTTTGCATCTTCTGCTTTGCTGAAATCTCCAGACCGAGGCACTTATATTTTATGCATATTCATTTCTTTGGTACTTTTATATTCTTGATTTTCCTCAAAGCAACACGTATGGCTGTCCTCCCAACCAATTTCTCCTTGCAATAACCCTGTAAGGTAGGCCAGGCTCAGAGAGTGATGGACCCAAGGTGGCCTAGGGAGTGTCTTTATTCAGTGCAGATTCCCAAATGCTAGGCTAAAACTATAATCCAGTGGTTCTAAACCTGTGAGTCCCCAGATGTTGTTGGACTACAATTCCTAGGAGCTCTCTGAGGTTTCAAATTGACAGCCAGGTGGTCCTCCTAGTCATTAGCGAGGCTGTAAGTTCAATCCTACAGCCCCACTAATGACTGCTAATGTGACTGAGAGGGCCACCTGGCTATCAAGGTGAGACCTCAGAGGGCTCCTAGGAACTGTAGTCCAACAACATCTGAGGACCCACAGGTTGAGGACCAGTATGTGTAATCAGTACACCACGCTGGCTGCCTTCACATCACAAAGGAACAGAATGAATAAGGCCACCAAACAAACTTGGAAACTATCAACAATGCCTGGTTACACAAGAACAGTGAGACTCAGCAAATTCCATCACTATCCAGTCTAACTTTTTATGGGAAATGATCAATGTGCACAGATTTGCCCACCTATTTTGGGCAAGATACTCCTGTTTTCAGTGATACTAGGGAAGCATCTAAATGTGGCTTAGCCTTAGCAATATATCATCAGTAATGTAATTTTGGAACTGACTTTAAAAATTAATAAACAAATCTGATTTCACAGCTTCAGCAATAAAGGCTGTATAATTGTGGGTTTTTTTCCTCTCTGGGAGGAGCTTCCACAGGTATTAGAGATCTGGGCTCTTAGACTCTGTTGTGTGATATAGTACAGATCCAGTATTTCAATATCTAACATAATATTTAATGGAACAATACACATTTGTAGTAGACAAGCAGTTTTGACAGGTGATGTAGACCAGACCACATTTCCTCTGCCTATGATACTAAGGAGAGATTCAAAGTCCACCCCCTCCCCACAATATGGCATTTCTGAAACATGATGTATTAGGTTTTATTTGGGCTGTAGTACACAAACTACTCATCTGGGATCATAGACTTCAATGGGATCACTAAGAAGAAACTAGGTTCCCTGTGGCAGTCTACAGGATGGTTGATAGCTGGTAAAGTGTGGCTATGCTCTCTAATAACATAGCTGATAACATGAGCCCAGAAGGCAGACATTGTCTAAAGATGTTCCTCACAGTTATTATTCAAAGGAGCAAGCCATCTAGGAAACACATTAAAGCTGAATTAACAAGCAAACAACAGCAGGCTGCCTATAGTAAGTCATTTATGACAGGTATTCATGTCTCTGGAAGCTATTTTTCATGCCATTTACAAGTGATATTTCTGGCAAGCATTTAGACAAAATGTACTCTTCCATTAATCTTACAGCAACTTGAGTTGAAATTAAAGGGGTAAGAGCCAGAGCTGGAATGTTATTTGTAAAACCTCCCTTCCCATCTTCTTAGTAACATTAGTTGTTACTCATTGGATGGCATCCTGCTATGACATATCCAACCATAAATCCAATCTATGCCTGTGTCTATGTTGTTTTTTGGTTGTTGTGTGGTTGGTATTCTTCTCCTCCTCCTTCTCCTCCTCCTTCTACAATAACCAAGCCCCACTTCCAGGACTCACCATTTTGCTCTGATAGTTCTCCCTTTATAGCCATTCAGAGGCTAATGAAAAGCAGAATTATCAGAGAAGCAGCTGGCTGTGTCCCTATAGCTAGACACCAAATGATGACATCGTCCACCAAGACATACAGAGGACCCTGGTAGATCTGACACTTCTCCAACCCCCCTCCCCAATGGCTGTGAAGCTTTTGGGGCAGTAAGAGGGGAGCCACAGTATAGCTTCACCTGCTGAACATTTTACACTATAGTTGGTGATTTAGAATCTCAGGCATTACATATTATTTTACAAGGGATACATGAATAACAGTTTGCTTTTTAATTTTAAAAAAAAATCTCATTTAATTTGAAATGGAACTAATGAATAAAACGTTACTTGTTACATGAAAAAGCATAACAATATCACCAGTCATTTCAATTATTTTGTAAAAGAAAAGCTATTATATCCACATTATCACAAAAAGTAACATGTCACAGGTAACATAGGCATTTGTAATGCATTATTTCTAAGCTAAGGGGAGAACATGGGTTATTTGCATGGCTAGGAGATGACTTAATCAAAACTCATTGCTGAATGAAAAAGAGGAGGGGAAGGGGGAGAAGTTTTTTTAACATAACCTCATTCATCATCACAATGGTCCTGATCAGTAGATCACCAAAGTATAACCAACGACATATCATTAGCATATAAAACCAAAACAACTTGGGATCTGGTTACCTAAGAGACCGCCACCTCCTTATAGACCCATTTGGTCCATGCAGTTACCTGGAGCTGTCCTCTTGGGGATGCCACATGCTCTGAGATTTACTCTACAGTCGACTGGAGCAGGGCATTTATTGTGGTGGCAACCACTATGCAGTTTTCCCTTCATCGTTGGACATGTTCTGATGTGTCTTCTATTTAAGTGTATGATTCTTATGATGATTTTTCTATTCTTCCCCAACTTCTGGCTTGAGTACATGGGCAATAAAACCCGTACTCACTCTGTATTCGCAGCACACATTTTCGACGATTTGCATCTTCACCAAGGTTTCTGCAGGAAACTCCCGATCTGGAAGAGTCAAGGTTTGCTCTGCATTTGAGGAGAAAACCCAGATTATTGGCCATGTGGCCGCTGAGGATTGGCTTTGGAGCAAAGCCATGGCAGGACTTCCAGTGGATGAGACTCCATTCTGGTGCATTTTTTTAAAAAAAAAAATCAATTGTATGCATTTCTGGATAGGTGTAGCCATGCTTACCCAATTATACTATACTCTGGGACCATGTGTATTTACTTATTTGCAGGCACACAAACAAAAATCTGGAACAACCCCAGCTGTGTGACCAGAAATAGCATGATGTATAGGACATGTGATCAGCATACAGCCCTCCATTTACTGCAATGTCAATCAGTGTGCATGTTGTTTACGAGGCCACTGTGGATCAAAGAAATCCACCATGACTGTAGGGTAGGTGCTGGGTTTCCCGCCTGTGTAGTCACGCCTATATTCAGCCTACCATGTATTTTATGGATAATGTGGCTGTTGTGTATTGATTGTAGGTATTGCTTTATGTTATACATTTGGAAGTAAGGAGTTTATAAGTATAAACAAACAAACATTTCCACTCCCATTCTACACAGAGAGAAATAGCAATATGGGTGTGCCTTACAAAGATCACACAGTACTGAGACAGATTTTGAACTTTGAACATGGAAATTCAGCCTGACTGGCAAAATCAATATTTTCTTTCAAAAGCCTCATTATCAGAATTTCCTGTACATTTGCGGGGGGCGGGATTTAAAAACACAAATCTCTTTTGTTTCATTCCCAGCTGCTACTATTCCCCCCTTTCCAAGATTTCAACCACCCTCTTCTGTCGCCTCCTCTCCCATCCAGCTGCTGAGTCTTAAATCTCCAAGGCAGACTTGGTATATAATGGCCTTCCGTGCCCACTTTGAAACTCTCTTGATTCCTGGCCACTTTAAAATGTCACAGGGAATGAATGATGGATATTCAGCCTTGCCAGCTTTTGTGTTCCTTAGCCAAGTGTCATGCCTGTTGCTCTCCAAATAATTTTTAACACCAAACAGTCTCTATGGATATATAACACACAGCTACTCAATCACTTTAAGTGATATACCCTTGGTATCTTTGGAACTGCATGGCCAGATCATAATTCTAAAAATAAAAGCTAGTGAGTATTCTCCTCCTGCTAGCCTGCCCAGCGTTGTATGTCAGGACCAGAGCTTGGAAAAGATAGGTGGGGCACTATAACTACCAGATTCACCCAGTTATTAAGACTAGTGGGACTTGTAGTCTTAAAAAATCATTTTCTAATCTCCAGTCAGGGTTATACGATCAATAAAATTATAGAGAGTGTTTTCGAATGTGGAGCAAGTGGGTAAAAATGTGGAAGCTGTCAATCAGGAGACTGTCTTAACTCTTGCGAGCATTGCCTGAGCCTGCCCTTCTGATAAATTTTCAAAGATGCCTCCTAGAGAAAAAAAAAAAAAATCTGCCAAAGTGGGTGTAGGCCATCAGCTATGAAAATGAACTCAGTTTGAATCTTTCCACAGCTGTGAATTTGATGGGTTGCTTTAGGTGTGCCATTCTCTGTCTCTGTCTCTCAGCATCAATCACTGCAAGTACAGTATTATAAGGACCTACCTTATAGAGGGGCTGCTGAAAATACTATATGACTTTTAAATATTATTATGAACAGACAATAGCATGTGGGCCAACTTGTGCTTTTTTAAGCTGGTGGCCAACTGCTTTACACCTTCTGTTCTTTCTTTATGTGCCTATGTGCCCATCAAGCCAATTTGAATTTGCAGCAGCCCTATGAATGAGAGACCTCGAAGATATCCAGTCATCAACTATCCTGCTCAGGTTTTGCAAACTCTGGGCAACCATGGCTTCCTATCCACCTGTAGTGTGGTTTTCTTTCTATTAACTTCTGTTCTACTAAGCATTATTATCTTTACCAATGAGTCACATCATCACATGATATAAGGTCTGACTATTAAATAATGAGACTAATACAATAACCTATCTTTATTTATATGTATTACAATTCTAATGCTTGTCCCCTTCAATATACTCCCCATTCACACTCACACACCAATGCAGTCTTGTTTTCCACTGGTCGAATGCATGGAGCAGATCAGTTTCTGTCAGCTTTTCCAACACATCTGCTGTTTTCTTCTTTATTGCATCAATTGACTCAAAATGTGTTCCTTTAAGCACCCATTTCACTTTAGGGGAAAGAAAAAAGTCTCATGGTGCCAAATCTGGTGAATATGGAGGATGTTCAAGTGTATTAATGCATTCTTTGGCCAAAAGCTGCTTCACAGAAAGTGTTATGTGAGCAGGCACATTGTCTTGATGAAGAATGAAACCATTTCCCCATAGTTCTACCCTTTTTTTCCCCTGACTCTTTCTTTCAGCTTTGTCAAAACTTCCTTATAATAATCCTGGTTCACTGTTCTGCCTTCTGGAACCCATTCTGCAAAATTTCACCCTTGATGTCAAAAAACCCCAATGAGCATGGCTTTGAATGTGGACTTGCTTTGACATGCTTATTTGATTCTTTGTGATGATGGTGTTTTTCAGTGCCTTGACTGTCGTTTTGTCTCAGAATCATACTGGAAGATCCAGGTTTCATCACATGATGATTTTTTGAAAAAGGTTTGAGTCCACCTCAAGTTGCTGCAGAATGGCAATACAAATTTCCTTGCGGCACTCTTTTTGCTCTGGTGTGAGAACCCTAGGGACCATCTTGGCACAAACTTTTCTCATATTGAGATCCTCATGCAAAATTTCCCACGCAGTGTCTTTGTCAATGTTCGCGGTGTCAGCTATCATTCAGAGACACTGCATTGGCATTCTCCTTGAACAATCTGGCTGATTTTCTCCATAATTTCTTTGCTTCGTGAAGTGGAAGGTCGTCCAGGGCATTCATCTTCTTCCACATTCTCACGTCCTTCTCTGAATCATTTGTGCCACTCAAATACACAGGCATGAGACGTGCAGTCTTCCCTGTAGCCCTCAGTAAGCATTTGAAAAGATTCTGTTGGTGTTTTGTTCAATTTTACTAAAAAATTCAAATTGACATGTTGCTCAACTTCTAAATTTCGCATTTTTCCAGCACAAAACAGACAACACAGCTGCTTTAAATGATGACTGACAATTAACTGAATGGCCGATAGTGTTGATGTTTGTCATGCAGGTTCAGACATGTTAAAGGTCACCACACAAGCATTCACAATCAATTCTCCCTGATTTGTCTGAAAGGTAGAAACACAGTCTCGTTATTTAATAGACAGACCTCGTATAACAGTCTCATTTTAGTCATGTTCACTTCTAGTGAGAGTTCTGACTTCATTTGCTCTAAAATCTTCTAACTTCTCTCTCCTTTCCTTCTATCTAGATACAGCATGCCAGGCACTGCTTGCAGATTTTAATTATGAGTATTATTTTTTACCAGATGGCTTGTCTCATACCTTTCGTGCATATTCTTCCCCATTATTTGTGTAATAAGACTGGAGGCATGATAACAGAGATCATCAAAAATGAAATGTACTGCAGCGCAGTGGTTAAAAGTGTTGCGTTGGGACTTGGGAGATCCAGGATCTAGTCCCCATGGAGTCATTAAAAATCACTGGGTGTCCTCAGGTCACTCACAGGACCTCTGCCTGTCCTATTTCACAGGGTTGTGAGGTTAAAGGGGGAGAGAGCCATGAATGCCACCTGGAGCGCTTTTAATAAATTAATTAAATGCATCATATGCCTTTCATCAGAGGGAAGGCAAGAGAGAGATGTAGGAGATTATCAGACAGGAAAAAGAAAAAGTGTTCCTGTCCCACAATCTTCACTCCTGCCCTTGTTCTGCCACAATAACCCTCCCCACTGCACTTATCTTCTCTCACCTCCAAATTACAGCACAGGAATGAACAGAGCTCTGACAGAGCTCCATTCACTTCCTGGATCAAAATCCTGCCCATGCTCATGAAAAGACACGAGCACGGGAAATTCAAAAATAAAAATAAAGCATAAAAAGCTTACACAAGCACAAAAACACACTTTAAAATTTACAAGTAACCTGGGGAGGGTACAAAAAAGAGGGTAGTTTACCTGGATGTCCTGATCTCACCTGGAAGTGTTCTGGCAGGGGCCACCCATTGATGCTGGAATCTCACCAGCAGAATGGGGCACCTTCTTGCACAACCGGCAAATCCATAACAGAAATGGAACGGGAGATCTATTGATGGCTTCTCCCTGTCAATAAAAAAGAATGTCCTCGTAACTGGAGCAGAATGAGTGCATAACAATGGGCATGACATCATCTGGTAAGAAAGCCCTTTTGCAATCTCCTGGAATTGTTATAATGCCATTTTTGACACATCTGATAATCTCCGTAATTTATCAGTCCACAGTGCAGCGCTATTAGTTTCCCCATCCCATTCTCAAAGTTTCAGAGTTTCTTCCTCTGTCTTGTAAACTCAAGATCTGATTACACAACATGGATTTCCTCTCCAGAAAATTGCAATAAATGTGTATGCAGTGCCTCATGTATTCACCATGTATACATACTAGAAAGATAATTATAATCCTTGCTTCCCGGCTGCACACACAGCAAAACAAAAAGGTCATATGTTCATCCCATTTGGCAGTGTAGATACACTATTATTTCTGCATTTCTTCCTTGGAGCAAAGCAGGTAGAAACAGAATATAAATGATGATAAAGAAGCAGTATGGCAATCACCAAAGCCTTTTATACGCCCATTCCTAGCTTTTGGACATCCAGTTGAGTTAGTTAGCTACAGTATATGGATTCTCATTCCTGTTTCAATGCCTTCTGCAAGTTACCCCAAACCAAAATTAAAACTGATCCCCAAATATTTATCTCTTGCAGTCTCAGCTCAGTTGTGCTTTTAACCAATTATTCTAAACGTTGATAAGAGTGTTATTGTTGTTGTTGTCTTTATTTCTATCCTGTTTTTCCCCCAGTTTGGGACTCAAAGCAGTGTACAATAAAAAGACATGGGACTTTATCAGATGAGGCCAATAGCACGGGGAAACCGTTTCATTCAGGATGCAATGATAACACAAAGGGCAAAATTATCAAACATCCTCATCGTTCAGCCGTTCCCACTGTGTAGCGCTGGTGCGGACAAAGCGACACTTTTTTTATTGATAAGCGAAGCTGTCAATTAAGTGACACCTCATTCACGTCCATGCTACACAGAAAAGCTGAATAACAAGATGTCTGATAATTTCAAACGTTTGTGTTATCATTGCATCCTTATGATGCGGTTTTTGCCACATCTGATGAAGTCCATTGTTAAAATCAGAAAAACAGAAAGTTAAAACACAGTTAAACAACGAAAAAGTTAAAAACAGCTAAAAAATTAAAAACCTACAGGCACGTGCACATACACACACACCAGCACAGCCATTAGCAAAGACTGGCAAAGGCCTGCCGAAAGAGGAAAGTTTTTACTTGGCTCCAGAAGGAAGGCAGGGAAAGTGCCAATTTGACTTCTCTGGGCAGGGAGTTCCAGAGCCTGGGGGTAGCCACTGGGAAAGCCCTCTCCCGAGTTCCCACCAGATGCACTTGTGAGAGTGGTGGGACAGAGAGAAGGGCCTCCCCAGCAGATCAACCTGGGCTGGTTCATAAGGGATAATACGGGCCTTCAAATAACCTGGACCTAATCCATGTAAGGCTTTAAAGGTCATAACCAGCACTTTCAATTGTGCACAGAAACAGACTGGCAACCAGTCTGGCAGCCAGTTTTAGGGATTTTTTTCCCCCTTTTTAATTCAGGTATTTTCTGCTTGTGGGCAGGACAACAAAAAATTGCTACAATACTGATATGTGTAAATATATTGATATCTGTATTGATCAAAGAAAGATAAGATAAAAGAAAGATAAGATGATGAAGCAGTAAATAAAGCTTCCTTCCTCCCTGCACCTGCCAGCTCACTTGCTATGAATTATTATACATGAAACAGGGACACAATGTGCAGACAAATCTGAAGATGTATCTCCTGCCTATTTTCAAAACAAGGGCTGTTGCAATTCTTGCTGTTTACTCTCTCACACACCATTCTCTGTCCAAGGGGAAAGATGGGGGAAGAGTCTTTTATTATTTACAGTCTGCTGCTTAAGGCTGTCATGACACTTGATTGCTGGGTATTGTTGCTGGCCAGCCTCCCTGCTCCCACTGGTGCCAGGCACCCTAAGCTACTCCTATCAAACACTGACTCACAGATCCTATGAGTAAAGCCAATAGATTCCACTTACTCCCTTTGGGAGGATACTACCCTTCTCTCCTCCAGGGTCCCACCTACCATAAAGTTTATAGTCAGCTGGAACTAGACATACATGGGTGGGGCTATTTTACTGCACAGTATTTAACTCAACAAATACTGGAACCACCAAAGTAGAGGAACATTAATAGCATGTTAGATCCAGCAGAGGAAAGCTTTTTTTTTCCCCTGCCAAGAGTGACATTCCTTCTGGAATAATCAGTTGCAGGATACAAGCTGGTGACAGGCAATGCTGAAGGCAGCAGTGGACAGGTCCAGAGCCAAAAGAAGACATCTCTCTCTCTCTTCCTCCCCATGCAAAAGGCTCATGGATAAGGGGGAGATTTCTCTTGGAAAACCCTGCAAATATAAAAGGCTTTTGAAATTAGTCTAGAGGCCTCATCAGATCAAGCCAAGGGTCACATGCTCATCTATACAAGGCAATAAAATGTGGATTGATGTGCATTAACACCAATTTGCAGCAGCTTTCATTTGTCGCCACGTTTTTTTAAGATTATAGGCATGCAAAGCCATATGTGGACGTGTAATAATTGTGCTTAAATAAACAGAAAAAATGGGGGGAAAGGCTGTTTTGTCACCTCAGCACACAATTGCTATGCCAAAAATCCAACATGGTGGTTCCAGGTGCTGCCTTACCAGAAAGTGCCACCCCCTGCGCACATCTGACCAATCAGCTGTCCACACTGAGAATGCACAGCAATGTGAATCTGTTGTCCTAATGAGTGATACTGCACATTCCCATGCATTACAGTTGTCCCTTCATATTCACTGGGGTTTGGTTCCAGGACCCCCTGTGGACACCAACATCTGTGAACACTCAAGCCCCATTATCTGCAATGGCATAGCAAAATTGTGTCCCTTATATAAGATGGCAAAAGCAAGGTTTACTTTTTGGATTATTATTTTTTTAAGAATATTTTCAAACCGTGAATACTTAAATCCGTGGATACCAAATCTGTGGATACAGAGGGACAACTGTATTTTTAAAAACTATGGGGAAATCCATGATGGCTTTTCACATGGAGTATTTGGCATTTTAACCCTCCTCCTTCCAAACACGGCAGATTGATGCGGGATCCCATTTAGACAAAATGTATTCTTCTCGAATTCTATGAAGAGTATTTTCACCATATAGACAAACCACAAGCTGATTACACCTGCTTAGAAATTTTCTTATATACAGAATGAGGATACAACACATTATGGATTGCTAGTGAAGAGAATGCCCTTTTAGTTCCTTCACTACTCTTCCTTAATACCGTGCAACCAAGGGAATGCAGGAGCTTCTTTTTGGTCTTCGAAAGCATGCCAACTGAGTGCAGGGAAAGAAGAGAGAGGTTGCATCCCACTCTGAAACCCACATGTTTATTTCTGAAAGGGGCCCAGAGATGGGGGCGGGATCCACCTGACTGCATGGTCCTGCCCCCAGGTAGCTTCTAAGATGCCAGTGCATTCAGAGCTCCTCTGTCCTCACTACTCTTCAGCCAATTACATATAGTGCAGACAGGGGAAATTGGAGCAGAATAATGTCACATTGCCCAATCTAATGGAAAAGAACAGAGGATAAGACATGGGCTACTACTTTAAACAAGGGTAGAAATGTTTCAAAGCCCAGGAATCCGTACTGCCCTATTTTTGTCCCCGTCTTGCTATCTCCTCTCCCGATCCCCTCCTGACCCCATCTTGGCACAATAACGAAAAGTTTTCAGACCTACCTCTTTCATGTCCGCCCCCTCCCCTCGGCAGCCCAGGCGTGAATGCAGCTTGTACAGAGCTGCATTCACTTCCTGGTTGAAATCCTGGGCCATTCACGTGAGAGGATGAGCGCATGGGAAATTCAAAGTTAAAAAGAAAAACACACACAACAAAGTAAAATCAAGCACCTAAACACCCTTTAAAAATACAAGTAACCTGGGGAGGGTACGAAAAAGTGTGTCACTTACTTTGTTGTCCCAATCACACCCGGAAAATGGTTGGCACAGACCTCCCACTGACTCTGGCATCACGCCAGTATAATGGGGCACCTTTTCACTCACCCATCATTCCATCATAGAAACGGAACAGGCAATCTATTTACAGCTTAGCCCATGAATTAAAAGAAATGATGGCAGAATGGGACCAGCACAGGAACATAACAAGGCAGGAATGACGTTGTCTGAAATTCAAGTCCTTTTGCAATCTCCTGGTGTTGTTAAAAAAGCTGTCAAGACGGATCTTTTCCGGCAGGCCTTTCCTGAATAACTATCCTGGCCCAAGACTCGGCTGTCCTCCCTGAGCTGTAATCAGATTTTAAAAAAAAACAAAAAACTATTGTATGTTTTTATATTTTTCTAATTTATATATTTTTAATTTACTGTATGTTTTTAATCTTTTATAGTTTAATATTATTTTAAGGGGGGGTGGGCTAGGGTACTGGGACTATGGAGTTTTTATATTGTAAGCCACCCCAATTGCGTTGCAGAGGGGCGGGATAGAAATAAAATATTATTATTATTATTATTATTATTATTATTATTATATTGTCACGCCATATTAAGGGCGTCTGATAATCTTCTAAATTACATGCCCTGACACCCCCACTCTTTCAATACTTCAATAATTGGCAGTATTTCATAAACTGACTTATTATTGGCGTTCCATGTGGTTGGCAGTAGACTAGGGACTCCCAAGTATAGGGAACCAAGGTTTGCTCAGAAAACCTGAGGAAATAGACTGCCAAAATTCCTAAAAGACATGCCTAGGAAAGGATTATGCAAACTTCAGGGGGAATATCAACTATAAATTTCACCCTAAAACACCACCAAAGTGTCCGCAGTTCCTCCTCCCACCTCCATGCTGCTGGTTTGCTGTGCAACCACAGAACAAAATTCTGAGTTTCTCCCGCTGCACGAATCTCAGCTCTTTGGATACGTACAGTATAGCCCATCATCCCAAACTCTATTCCTCTATCCAAATGTTTCCTACTTTCTTCAGTAGTGTTGTGTGACTGCTTGAAGCCTGAGCATATGCGTATGTGTGCTCCCCTGTTATTTTTGAATAATGACTGATGACACCCAGATCTATTTCTCCTTCTCTCGATCGTCGGCCTCGAATTCTGATGGCGTCTCTCCTCCTAATGATTGTCTTAAAGCAGTAATGGGCTAGATGAGAAAAACAGATTGAGATTAAATCTGGACAAAATGGAGGTGCTCATGGTAGTGGCCCCGAAACCAGGAGTTGGGTTGCAACCTCCAGTCCTGAACGGCATCACGCTCTCCATTAAGGACTGTGTTCGCAGTCTGGGGATGCTCCTTGATTCATCGCTTCAGATGACGAGTCAGGTGAATGCAACGGTCAGGAGTGCCTGTTATCAGCTTCAGCTGATACGCCAGCTGCGCCCTTTCCTGGAAGTAAGGGACCTCGAGACTGTGGCGCACATGCTGGTAACCTCTCATCTAGATTTCTGCAATGCGCTCTACATGGGGCTACCCTCGTGCTTGGTCCGGAAACTTCAGTTGGTACAAAATATAGCAGCCAGAGTGGTCTCGGGAACATCTTGGAGAGACCATATAACTCCAGTATTAAAATCTCTCCACTGGCTGCCTATCAGTTTTCGGGCCCAGTATAAGGTATTGGTTATTATCTTTAAAGCCCTAAATGGCTTGGGTCCAACTTATCTTTGGAACCGCCTCCTCTTATACAGTCCTCCCTGTGCACTCCGGTCCTCTGGGAGGAATTTGCCTCAGCCACAAAAATCTAGGCTGTCTGCAACCTGCCATAGGGCCTTTTCGGTAACTGCCCCCAAATTATGGAATGGCCTGCCAAACAAGATCCATCAGATGATGAGCTTGAGTAGCTTTAAAAAAGCACTAAAGATGGATCTCTTTCGGCAGGCCTTTCCTGATTAGATCCTGGCCTCAGGAGCTGTGTCTCCTGGCCTCTTTTAGTCTCGCTGGCTGTTGATTTTTGTATTTGTTTATTTATGTGATTTTAGTTTAGGTGGATTTTAATTTGATACTAGTTTAATATCTTTTTATGGGGGAGGGTGGGGTGGGGGGCTTAGTATGGTTGTATTTTAACTGTTGTAAGCCACCCCGATTGTTTTTAACAGAGGGGCGGGGTAAAAATAAATTTTATTATTATTATTATTATTATTATTTATTATTAAATTATTATTATTAAAACCATTTTTATTTCATCCCCTGACTTGGAGTCTCCTCAGATACTACCAGTATACATAGGTCAAAAGATCCCTCCATTACCCAACCTCTCGCTGCCATCTTGAGCTAATTAAAACTCTCCATGTTAGAATTCAGACACTAATGGGCTCCCTACAGACCCCACACAATTCGGGTAACAGGTTTTAGAGCTCCAACAGACCGTAATGCATCCTGACCACTACCAGTTTATGACCAGAGGTGATGACACATCAATTCTGGTTGATTTGCGGACCATTCCAGAAGAGAATTGGCTGTTTCAGAGTAGGGAACCTCCCTCCAACATCATAGTACAGTCCCACAAGGGGATTTAAAAATTTTTGAGATCTCTTTTCAGCAGCAAAATTGGGAGTGCCAGTGCCTTTAGGGGGTCAATAGAGGTCCCAAGGGATGCATCCATCCCCCAAGAGGCCACTTGTAGCCTGTGAGGCACACAGTTAATCATTGATACATCTCTCATTTCATTTACAGCTCAAATTGACATTAATTAACCAAAATTAAGAGATAGTAACTAGTCTGTCTTTGTGTGAATGCTAACTACAAATTTCAGAATTTGGCATGTCCTCATAACCTAGACTAATGTTTTGTGGTGGTTTCTTAGTGCTTTAAAACCCTGAGTTTTGTGCTGTCACTCACAAGTGTATAACTGACAGACCTAATGGGGGTTCCCTAGTTAACACCCCAAAATCCAATATCACCATTTTCATTCAAAACTTATGCCAAAGTATCACAGTAGTTTTATATGGTTTTGCACCTCAAACCCCGTGGCTGTTCATTTCTGAAAGGGGCCCAGTTTTCCACGGTCACCATCAATTGTAAAATGGATGCACACAGTAGGATTGCAGAGCAAAAGCTAGAGAGGGAACCCGTAGCTTTTTAGAAGGAATTTTAGCATGATTTTAGCAGGATTTGCTTGTTACCTGGTTATGTGAAAAGCAACACCTGCTGAAATGCTTTCTTCTGCTCAGCCAGGAGCCCTTTCCACTTTTCAGTCTGGCAACGCTAGTGGGCTAGTGGGTACACAACTTTCCAACTGTGTACCCCAAAATGGCATTTTCACACAGAAGCTGTGCCAAAGTCCTTCCACAAACTGCCACCACCACTACCCAGAAGAAACGACAACAAATCTGCCAGACAGTAGCTTAAAAACAATCTTCACCTTACTTCTGAAATTAACAGAAATTAACAATATAAACTACATTTCGCTTATTGGTAGAGCACTGGTCGAAGAAGCCTTGGCCTTTTACAAGGCATGGTGTGTTTGGACTATTCTTTGCCTCAGTAATTCGTGATTACACTAATTTGTGATCACATAAGGAGCAACGAGCTTCACCCCTTTCTGTTAGATACATTAATTGTGCAGCTGAATGGAGTCCATCTGTATGACAGGAGAGCTTTCACACTACACAACTATAGCACTATGATTCCACTTCAGCTGCCACAACAACATCCTATGGAATCATGGGATTTGTAGCTTAGTGAGGCACTAGAGTTCTCTGGCTGAGAATTCTAAACTTCAAATCCCACCATTCCATAGGATGGAAACATGGCAGTTAAAGTGAAATCATAGTTCTATACCTGGTAGTGCTAAAGGACACCTGCTGCACACTCAGGGGGACTTCTTTTTTCACACATTCAGAAGCCTCCCTTGTTATCAATCAGTTCCCTCTATAAATAGGTTTCTCCCCAAGTGTCCAGTGAATGCACCTAGAGGAAAAAGCAGGACCTTTCACCTATGTCCGTGCTTGGTGAATAATAGGAGTTCTTTGAACCTGAAATTGGCATGCCTGAAAAGGCCTTCCAATCACTGGAAAGGTCCTGGATGTCCCTGTCAGGATAAATTTCACAGGGATAGAGGGACAATTGGTCTGACTCTGTATAAAGCAGCTTCTTCTATCCATATACTCAGGTGCACAACTCAGGCTGTGGAAGACTTCAGCTACAGAAACTATGAGTGGCCATACTGGCTAGTGGATTCTTGCAATTCTCATCCCAAAAAGTAACTTAATTTTTCCAAGCTGTTTTCCTTTCTGCTGAGAATACCCACCCACACAAACTCGTCACTTTGTGTACATTTATAATCCATTTGTTCACCCTGAAGAGCTAGAAGCAAATTTAGAATTAGCATTGCAAAAAAAAAAAACTTGCATGAGAACAGCCAGGCGTTCTATAGGTTGTTTGTATACTAACTCATGAATGAATTCTTCTCTTTTAAAGTATTGTTCTTTTTCAGTTTCCAGATTGATGTTATTTGTTTTAAATAAAAATCATCAGAATAGGGCTTCACTTTGAGGCATTACCAAGAACTATAATCTATCAGTTATGCATTGTAGGAGTGGATTAGACACTTTCACAGCTGCCTCAGTCTGGTAGAGTTTTTACACTGTCATGAGTGGCTGGAGTGTGTGTGTGGGGGGGTTCCCCAGAGAATATTTGCTTCATCTGATTCCAAGGGTGCATTTCTGGAATCCTGTAAAATTCAAGCATCCTCTGGTTGTAGGGTTGCCAGCCCAGACCCTAGGATTTTAGGGCCAAAGCCTGCACCTAGGGAGGACTCCTGATATCATAGAAGCAGGGGGGGCTAGTGCTGTTATAGACTCAGTGACTAAAGCTGTTGGACCTAAACATCTTATTAGCAAGCAAGTTCCACTTAACTCAGGGGAGTTTACTTCTCAGTAAACAAGTCTAATAGCTTTAGGCTATGTTCAAATATTACATTAGTTGAAAACAAGTTGGTACCAGGGTACTGAAGCAAGGGGTTTGCATAATTTTCAGTGCAGGCAGGGAAGCTGTCCAACTACTGACCTTTTTGTCAGATTGAGAAAAGAATAATTCACTTTAGCTAGACATTGGCTGTCTGTTTGGTTCCAGCACAAAGTCCACTGAAAACAACACAGGCTCATGTGGGAGAAGTCTGAGATTCTGGTCTTCTTGGAAGGCTGCCGACTGCTGTGCCCTTGAAGAAGCATAATGCATTAATGTGAACCAAGTCTACATTTTGGAAATGTATTCCTCACCTTCGCCTGTGTTCGTGCTGAACACTGAAGTGGATTTATTACGCATAGCCTTCACAATTCTGTGCTAAGCCCTCTGGCACCAGAGAATCTAGGCCGTCTCCCTACAAAGCATCCTAGCTCCTCCATTTGTGAGGGATATAATCCATTAAATTGGGTCTTGGGTTTAAAAATTCTACAAAGATATGGCTCTCTGAAGGGTTTTACTGTCCGACCAGGAGGGCTTTGAGAGAGGCTATAACATTGTCTATTATCAACAGAATGGAGGAAGAGATAATTCTAACACTGTAAGACTATTCATATAAATCCAATTGCACTTCACATAATTGCTCAAGGCTACAGACTTTCTGGTCTGTTAAAACAGAAGACTCATAATATACACATTACAATTTGTTTTTCACATCTATTGAGCTAGTAGGTTATGACTCATCTGGCCCAGTCATCTGGCTGCACCAAGGAAGGCAATACATGGTGTCCACTGTTTTTGAACAGCTGGCAAAGTGCAAAACAAACACCAAAAGAGACATCGCAAAGTTCTGTAGGGGTCAACAAATGTCACCTGGCCTGTATGTTTCTGCTGTTATGTGATAATATATCTTGACTGATAATATAAAGAAAAGTCAGCATGGTAGCTATAGAGCTCCTTTCTAGAAAGGTTTGAGTACCCCTTTCTCTTGTGGGTTTTAGGCAGATGGTAGACACCTCTTTATTTCACCAGGTTTTTGAATTGCTTTCAGTCTTTCTAATTCTAACATCATCTTTCAGTGATCCTGTTTTATGGTTATACTTTTATCATTAAGGTATATATTGAGAACACAGCTTTGGGGGCAGGGCACGTTTCTAGGATGGAGGACCATTGCCTTCCAAAAATAGTACTCTATGGTGAACTCGCCACGGGTCAGCATAAGAGGGGCACTCCAAAAAAGTGATACAAGGACTCCCTGAAACAATGGAGATTTTCAGACGCAATTTTTGGCAGGATATATTTTCGGCAGGAAATAAATAAATTTTATTATTATTATTATAAAACAGCTCTGTTGCTGCCGCGTGGCAGGGGAGCAGTTTCGGATGATGACGTCCCTCTGCCGAACCCCTCCATGTCATTTCCATGACAGAATAAAGGAAACCGTGTCGTATTTCACTTATGGGCAACAATTGTAAATGAAATATGACGCGGTTTCCTCCATTCTGTCACGGAAGTGACACGGAGGGGTTTGGCAGAGGGACGGCATCATCCAAAACTGCTCCCCTGCCACACAGCAGCAACGGAGCTGTTTTGAAGTACCGTATATTCCGGCGTATAAGACGACCCGGCGTATAAGACGACCCCCCCAATTTTTAAAGTAAAATGCAGAGTTTGTGATATATTCGCCCTATAAGACGACCCTCCTCTTCCAACGCATAGCCCCCGCATGCCCCTCCTGGGCTCACTTCCAGGAGGGAGCGCAGGAGGAGGATGCGGAGGCTGTGCGCCCAAAAGGGGCACGTTCGCCCCTTCTCCCCACCTTCCAGGAAGGTGGGAAGAAGGGGCGAATCGCGGTTTGGCCACGCAGCCTCCTCATGCCCCTCCTGCGCTCCCTTCCAGGAGGGAGCGCAGGAGGGGGATCCGCAGGCTGTGCGGCCAAACGGGGCTTTGGGGAAGGGGGGAGGCTGGGCGGAGGGTGGCAGGGGGGAAGGGGCTTCGCAGCCACCCCCCCCCTCTCCAAAGCGAGCCTTTGGGGAAGGGGGGTGGCTGGGCGGAGGGTGGGAGGGTGGCAGGGAGTAGGGGGCTTCCAAGCCCCCCTCCCTTTCGGGAGGGGGGTGGATGCGCGGGGGATGGGTGGGGGGAAGGGAGGAGGGGGCTTCTCCACCACCCCCTCCTTGAAAGCGCGTTTCTGCGGCTTTCAGGGAGGGGGGTGGATGCATGGGGAGTGGGCAGCCGGAAGAGAGGAGGGGGCTTCTCCGCCACCCCCCCTCCCTGAAAGCGCGTTTCTGCGGCTTTCAGGGAGGGGGGTGGATGCATGGGGAGTGGGCAGGGGGAAGGGAGGAGGGGGCTTCTCCGCCACCCCCCCTCCCTGAAAGCAGCGGTTCCGCTGCTTTCAGGGACGGGGGTGGATGAGCGGGGGGTGGGCGGGGGGAAGGGAGGAGGGGGCTTCTCCGCCCCCCACTCCCTGAAAGCAGCGGTTCCGCTGCTTTCAGGGACGGGGGTGGATGAGCGGGGGTGGGGGTGGGGGGAAGGGAGGAGGGGGCTTCTCCGCCCCCCCACTCCCTGAAAGCAGCGGTTCCGCTGCTTTCAGGGAGGGGGATGGATGAGCAGGGGGGTGGGCGGGGGGAAGGGAGGAGGGGGATTCTCCGCCCCCCCACTCCCTGAAAGCAGCGGTTCCGCTGCTTTCAGGGAGGGGGGTGGATGAGCAGGGGGTGGGCGGGGGGAAGGGAGGAGGGGGATTCTCCGCCCCCCCACTCCCTGAAAGCAGCGGTTCCGCTGCTTTCAGGGAGGGGGTTGGATGCACGGGGAGTGGGCAGGGGAAGGGAGGAGGGGGCTTCCTAGCCACCCCCCCAAAGCCGCGGTTCCGCGACTTTCGGGAGGGAGGGTGGAAGCGCGGGGGGGGGCAGGTGGCAGGGAGGAGCACTTTGCTTCACCCCCTGCCCGATCTCCTGCCTCTTCGCTCCGTTTGCGAAGAGGCAGGAGATAGGCAGGCAGGTGAAGCAAAGTGTATCCGGCGTATAAGACGACTGTCAATTTTGGAGGGCACTTTTGAGTGCTCAAAAGTCGTCTTATACGCCGGAATATACGGTATATCCTGCCGAAAATCGCATCTGAAAATCTCCAACATCTCAGGCGTGGCCAAATTGATCACCAACAACGGTCTGCCCTGGCCTCACATCGGGAGGCATGGAGACGCACTATCCACAATGCTGCAGCCTTATTTGAAAATTCATGCCGAACAAGTCTTGAAGAGAAACGACAACGCAGAAAGAATCACAACCTGGAAACATCACCCAAGGAGACCTTCTGCTGTGCTTTCTGCAACCGGACTTGTTTATCTCAGATTGGCCTTTTTAGTCATCATAGCGCTTGCAGAAAGCGCGGGATGAGTCCTTCCTGAATCTTTATTTGCAAAGAAAAGCCAGAGAGCGAGAGATATTTGGATGTTAATCCAACTACTAGTTCCAGCTAAGCAAACCCATTGAATCAATGGAATTTACATGAGTGTTGACTTACCATTCAGTGATTGATTCAATAGTGCTACTCTACATGGGACTAGCAATTGGGTTTAGGCCTTGGGTATTTGGATGTAAATAATCTTGGGACCTTTTTGACAGGCAAAAGTCAGGGGAAAATACATTTATTTCCTACAAATTTCTTATATCCTAACATTTTATGCCTCTTTTGAGAAATACAGTTGTCGCTTCATATTCGCTGGGATTTGGTTCCAGGACCCCCCATGAATACCCAAATCCATGAATATTCAAGTTGCATTATAAGTAATAGCATAGCAAAATGGTGTCCCTTATATAAGATGGCAAAATCAAGGTTTGCTTTTTGGATTATTATTTTTTTAAGAATATTTCCAAGCCATTAATACTTAAATTCGTGAATACCAATTCCGTGAATATGGAGGGACAACTGTTTTGAATGGCATAATCCCTAACACTAGCAGATGGCTACAACTAACCACCCTCCCCCTACAAAGAGACAGAAAGACAGTGCCCACTTACCTGAGAAAAAGCTCCATTGAATATGGTCTTTCTTCTGGGCAAGCATGTGTAGATTTTGGGGTTGCTAGGTGAAATAAGGGTCAGGGGTAACATCTCTTTAGTGTTTATATAGAAAGGGAATTTCAGCCTGTGAAACTTGTGTGACAAGAAATTGCTGAAATTCCCTGTTCTACATGGCCATTAAAGGAACAGGAGCCCTGTCCTTGATTTTACTCAGTAACCATAATAGATTTGCACAGTCAAATAGCATCCTGGTTTTTCTTTTCCCAGTGGTGGTGGCATGGCTTGTCTGCAACATGGGATGAAAAAAACACAGGTGACAACAATTGTAGCCTAGACCATTGTATTTGAATACACTGCCCTGGCCCACTTGTTAACACTGAAGGAAGTTCTATACAAACAGAGGAAGCACAGTTCTTTCACAGAAGAAATTAGTAGCCGAATTGTTACACTCTCAGCACCGATGCCTGCTTTAGATAAAACCTGGGAAAAGACTTTGGGTTCTTACTCTTTATTGTTGCTGCTTGGGGTTTAACTTGTATGTCTGAACTATGCACATATTTCATTGCATTAGGCGGGGCGCCACAGTGCCCCTCCATGGGCCTAGACCATGATGGGGCTGCTGATGTTTATAGTAACAGGTTAGACTTACTTTATACCAAAACATTCTTGCTCCTTAAAACGACTGAAGCAACCTGACCTCCTTCTCCCTCTCCATTGTTATTTTGTCTGCTGGCTTTGAGGAAGAAGGAAGTGATAAATTACTAAAGAAAATAGCACTTGTCCTGACAGGACGTGTTACTTTGAACTTGAGTGATATTAACTAATCAATCAGATTTACTGATATGTTGAACAAGGTTATGCCCATTTTATAGTCTACTGGATTAGAGATTTGTTCTCAAGGATTCCAACATGCGGAGCTATAAGAAAAAACAGACAGTCAGACAGATATGCAGAAGGGTATGGAGGTTGCTGTATTTTATGTTTATTGTAATGTTTTAAAATGATTTTATGTTTCTTAAAACAAATAGTTTTATAATATTAACACTATTTATTGTATTTTAACTGTTTTACAGTGGGCCCTCAGTTGGTTCCAGGGCCCTCCATGGATACCAGAATCCATGGATGCTCACATCCCATTATATACAACAGCACAATAAAATGTTGTCCTTTATATAAAATGGCAAAATCAAGGTTTGCTTCTTGAAAAAAATTTTTTTGAATATTTTCACGCTGTGAATGGTAGAATCCATGGATTCCAAATCCATGGATACAAAAGTCCGACTGTATAATCAGATTTCTAACTCTGTCTTGTTTTAGTCGTGTTGTAAGCTATCTTGGGTCCTCTATGGAAGAAAGGCAAGATATAAATTATATAAATAAATAATAGAAAGACAGACAAACATAAAAACCAGCACATTTGGTCCAACTAATGCCTATACAGTCTAAAAGACAATGGCTTTTATGTTATTTGAAGGAAGAAAAAGTCTCCTTATTGCAAAGTTAAGCCTGGTTCATTTTAACAAAAAAATAGCACAAATATTAAAAACTGGGCTGTTTTGTTCTTCATTCATCAGTATAGTCTTAGACCTACCCTTGCCAGGGACCAGTTCCCACAGCTATCTACTATCTGAATGGTAGGTGTCGCACAAGCTGTAAGAGGAAGCTGAATATTCGACGAATATCTTATAAAATTAGAGAATTGCCTAACTTTGAATCTAAGAAAATTGGGACTGAGAAAGATAGAAGATCATGTAATAAAAAACCTTTTAAGAGTGGTACATGCAGTAACAGCATTGGGGTGGAAAAACAAACAATGTTGGGATAAAAACAATTGGCCACATTACATAGCAGAATAACTCTAATTTGACTTTCTTTTTTTAAGGGGGAGAAAAGGAAAATATAATGGACAAATAAAGGAAATGACATGGTGGAGTAAGTGGGGTTTTTGGATTGAGCAAGTCAAAGGGATACAAAGAAGTGAAACTATTAATAAGATATTCCACATTATATGTAATGGATATTAAAATATCTTTTATAGCTATTGGTGGGGATTGACAGTGGGTGGGAGGGGGGGACTAATGATTTTGTCATAATATAGAAATATATTTGCAGTGTTTTATTATATAAGTTGTATGCTATTAATGAGCATAAAATTAATAAATAAAGCAAAGAAAAATGTATGTCTTACAAAATTAGTAACATCCATGAGAAAGTGCAGTACAGTATTAATATGCTATCTATGTTCCTATGCCTGTAGAGGTACTGTTTTGTTGCAGGATAGAACAGTGGTTTCTCAGTAACAGTATCAAGGCAGTGCAATGCCCTTTACGTTTGATGCCCATGAGTTGTATTTTGCAGTGGGGATCAATCCTCCATACCCTCCAACATTTCACAGGTGAAAACCAGGACAAATGGGACCAAGCAACATCAAATTGTGGTTAAGATGGCAGAAGTTAATTAATGAGGAAAAACACACAAACCAGAAGAGGCTGCAGCAATTTGTTTCCGCCTGCGCCTACTGGATAGGGAAAGGTTTTGCCTCCTTCCTCTCCCCTGCTGAGTTAATAGATTGCAAACTACTTTTGCACTGTGATCTCCATTTGCAGCAACTGAAGAGGGCTGAAGGGAAAAGGAAAAAGTGGGGGGAGGAGAGAGAAACGGGACAATTTAAAAGCAGCTGAAAAAGTGAGATGGCAAAGGACTAATTGGGACACTCACTGCCAAACTGGGACAGTTGGAGGGTATTGTCCTCTATTTGAAGGACTAAGGGGGCAGTGCTGTGTTTGAAGGGGTGCCCAGTCCAAGTGCTTCTAATCAAAAATAACTTTTAGAGGGGACCTTGAAGTTGCCGATTCATTGTTGACAACTGGAGAAAATTGACTAGTGAGGTGCCACAGCATTCTGTCCTGGACTTGGTGCTGTTCAACATCTTTATCAATGATTTGGATGATGGAATAGAGGGCATTCTTATCAAATTTGCAGATGACACCAAATTAGGAGGGGTAGCTAATACCTCAGAGGACAGGATCAGAATTCAAAATTACCTACCTCCACAGATTAGAAAGCTGGACCACTATTAACAAAATGAATTTCAATAGGCATACATTTAGACAGGAAAAATGAAAGGCACAAATATAGGTTGAGTGATACCTGGCTTGACACTACATGCAGGAAGGATTAGTAGTTCTTAGTAGACTACAAGGTAAAGCTGGAGTGAAGAGTGTGATGTAGCACCCGAAAGAGCCAATGTAATTCTAGGCTGAATGAACAGGAGTACAGTGTCAAGATCAAAGGAAGGAACCGTACGGCTATATTCTGCTTTGGTCACACCTCATCTCAAATACTGTGCCCAGTTTAAGAAGGATATTAACTTGCTGAAACATGTTCAGAGCAGAGCGACCAAGATGGTAAAAGTTCTAGACACCAGGCCTTATGAGGAATGCTTTAGGGGGCTGGATATGGTTAGCCTGAAGAAGAGAAAACTAAGAAGTGATACAATAGCCATTTTTAAATACTCAAAGGAATGTCATGTGAAAGATGGAATGAGTTTGTTTTCTCCTGCTCCAGAGACTAGAATGAGAACCAATGGATTCAAAAGCAAAAAAAGAAATTCTATCTAAACATCAGGGGAAACTTCCTGAAAGTAAGAGCTGTTCATCAATGAAATAGACTTGTTCAGAGGATGAAAGATTCATCTTTTTGAGAGGTCTTTAAGCAAAGGTTGGATGGCCATCTTTTTGGGAATGCTTCAGTTTTATAGCAGGAGTTGGAATAGCTGACTTTTGTGGTTCTTTCCAGTTCCCTGATTCTATGAAAGAACAGCAGACTGAGCTGTCACAGATTATCTGGTCAGTTTCTCTACTTTGTTGTTCTGTGCCTTCAAATTGTTTCTTACTTATGACAACCCTAAGGTGACCCTACCACAGGGTTTTCTGAGGCTGAGAATGTGTGACTTGCCCAGGTCACCCAGTGGGTTTTTATGCCTGAGCGGGGATTCAAACCCTGACCTCCAGAGTCATAGTCCAACACTCATAGTGAGATATTTCTATTTAAATAAATTATTAATTTAAAAAGACAATATTTTTCATTGTGGGGTTTTGTTTTTTTTGTCATGTGTGATACATAGATGTCCATTCTGCTTCCTTTTGAAGTATTGGCTCCTTCTATGTAGTTTTTTGGGGATGTTAAAGACCTTTAGGACTATTACACAAGGCTGGCATTTTGCAATTACAGCAAGATATTAGCATATTTGGCCAGCATTTATCACACAACTGCATGTCTATCCTGTTGTTGCTTTGCATTTCAGTTGTTTGTATAACACAACTTTTCAATGATGGGGGAAACCCATCAATGGCTCTCAATATCACTGTTTTTCCATTAGTCCCCCTGGTGCAATAGGTGCCTTCTGCTGCAGTAAAGATATGATGGCAGTCAAGTGGCATGAGGGGGCATGATTTCCTCTTCTCCCCTCTCTCCCCCATCTCCCTCACTATTCCCAAGTAGACCAAGTTTGCTTTTACTCCATACTTTTCATTTTATTTTCATTTTTGCTGTGACTGTGTAATTACAGCATAACGATAAAATAAAAATTATTTTTATTGTTTCCCCATAATTATGGAATCGTGGCAAAAATTAAAATAAAAAAAATTGAAGACATGCATGCACTGAGTAGGTCATATAGAAGTAGGAATGCGGGATTGTGGAACTGGTGCAGAAGGGACATGATTTGCCAAAGCAGTACAATCACAGCACACTTATGTGATTGCTGAGAAGTGTGATACTGAATGGTATGCCCTAGCTGCTTCACCAATACAACTGCTTTGAGAAAACAGGCTGGTGTGATAAAGTCCTTAGACTTTTAGGACTTTTTCAAGTGGGGGGAAAAACCCCCGAGGAGGTTGGGAGAAAAACGGCGCTGTCGTGCTTACAGCGCTCCGTTTCGGATGATGCCGTCCTCCTCCCGACCTTCCCCCGTGCTTCCTCTGTGTTGCAGGCATGAGAAATGCACTGCTTTTATTGATGGAAAAACCCCATCAATAAAAAGCAGCATCTGCAGCACGGAGGAAGCACAGGGGAAGGTCAGGAGGAGGATGGCACCATCTGAAATGGAGTGCTGTAAGAACATTCTTCTCCCGACCTCCTTTTTCAAACGGTTTCCCCCCATTTGAAAAAGTCCTAAGATTGTTTTACCTTTATACCCTGAAACTAAAACTGGCTTAATTGCTGCTGTGTAAACCTTCAATTCTTTCGTGCTTTATTTTGATTATCACTGTACTTTTGCTGCTTATGTTTTTCATCTGGATTGAAAGCTGCCTTGGGGGTTCTATGAGTGAGAAGGTGGAGTTAAAACTTTCTAAACAAGCAAACAAATAGTGTTCTACCAGTACGTTCATTTAGTGTTGTAAGCAAGGTCTCTCATCATATTGAAGCAAATGTCATGTTAAAAATATTTAGACTTAGGATGTTGTAGGAATCTGCATATTGGAAACATATTGGAGAGAGGAGTATGAATAACTATATGTATACATGAGGACCCCCATATCCACTGGGGACTGGTTTTGGGGGCCCAGTGGATACTGAAAACCATAGATAATAGTGAATGCCATTGAAAATAATGGGACTTCTGGCTTAAAATACCAAAGAGTTGCCTTGGAGGACCTAGAAAATGGCTAGAGAGGACACATTTTCTAGGAAGACTCTATGGTGGGTGTGCTGTTTTGTGTCCTGTGGATAATTAAATCAGTGGATAATGAATCAGTGGATACCAGGGTCCTACTGTATATAACCACCGAAAGGAAGATAAGAAGTCACTTTTCTTTCTTCTTTCATTCTCTTCTTCTTCTTTTTAAATTCTCTTTTTCTTTCTTTACTTTTGCTTCGTATTTTTAATTTTTACTTTATGGTATTTCAGTTTTCTGTCTTTTCATTGTTTCCAATCTTTGTCATTTTTAATGTATTTTAAAATTTTTAATGAAGATTATTTTTCAAAGACTTTAATTTATCAATTTCCTACTCTTTTCCAGAATTCTGCTCACTAAACATTGTCACAACAATATCTGGCTAACAATTCAGATATTTGGGGCGTGGGGAAGCACGGTACAAAATGATGGTTTGTTTACAGAAGCTAGGGCTCTGACCTTTTTTGTGTACAATGTTTATGTATCTATAACTCACAAAAATATAAATTCATACAAAAATAAAAATAGTCTTGAATTATTAAAGGAGCTCTGTATTTCCTCCTCTCCCCATGGATTTCTTGCACTAGGAAAGAAACCACCTTGCTCTAGTACACTAGGTGGAGCAAGTGTGTTTCCTATAGTAAGACAAACTTTTTGGGAGGCAGGGGAATCCTATTAGGCCTGCAGTCTCTCTTTTGTTAAAAGAAAATTAAGAAATGAATGAAAGTATCGAATCACAATATAATCTGATATATGTTCTATATGCATCATACACACATAAAAATAATTTTCAAGTACTGTAGAGTGTGGGGTACAATACTATACAGTAGATCTTTTCTCAGAAGTACAGTAATCTCTCCTGAGTTTGATGTGATTTTACTCTCTGGTAGGTGGTAAAGTCTAAATGCCCTAAAACCACCAGATCCTGTCTGATCTTGGAAACTAATCAGGATCAGCTCTGGTTGGTACTTGGATGGGAAACTTCCAACTAATACCAGGTGCTGTAGGCTATATTTCAGAGGAAGGAACTGGCAAAACTACCTTTGAGTATTCCTGGCGTAAGAAAACACTATGAAATTCATGGAGTTACCATAAATCGACAGATTATTTAAACACACAAATCTTTATATCTTCACAGGAGTATTTTCTAAAAATTGTAGCAAGAATTAAAACTTCAGGAAATTTTAAAAAATAAGCATACATACATTTCAAACATACAGATTTTGTATGCAGATCCAATGTATTCCTCTACTGTATAAAGGTAAGTCAATTAAACCAGAGACTGACAAAAAATGTAAGTTATGATCCACTCATAGGAGATATTCTAAGTGATGTATACTAGATCAGGGATAAGTAAGTAATATTGCAGATTTTTTAAAAAATGCCTGACAGATGTCATTCTAATTGCTTATATCTCAGCCTAAATTTTCCATGAAATGAAAGTTTTTCCTCTAAAATATGTATAACAATTTGCTCTTTTCCAGATCTGCTGGCTGGTTTTAGAATTTTGTCTTAATAGGACTCCTGATCTGTACTTACTAAAACATAGAATTAATGCAGATTGCCTTTGTGCATGGCTCATCAGCTCTGTTCTCTACCCTTGCTTTTTTTAAAGGCAGATTTGGGGGCTCTAGGGTGTTGTTGTTTTAAAGTGGAACCTTCAGGCTTAAAGTCTGTCCACCTTAAATATGGAAAAAGTAAAACTTTTAGGTCAAGAGCTTAGAAAAGTTATTTGAGGATACTACAGCTTCCATAATCCCCTAGCTGAGGATGCTGGGATTTGTAGCCCTCAAAAGTAACTTTTCTAAGGTTTGAATAGGTTAAAAGACACAGCTGACCCAGTTCACAACTAAAGATGGGGTAGTAGAGAACATTTAAGCATTATGGTCCCCTTAAAATGAGAGGTCTATAACTGGTCTTGGATGGATTGCAACACATATTGTTAGCACATTTCTTGAAGTGCTAAAACTACCAGCATGCCACTAGAGGGTGCTAGAAGCATTAATATTGGCTTATATGCACCTAGTGGCTGAAGAAGACATGAATTTCATTGGGTTTAAAGGCTTTAATTTTAAAGCCTTTTTAAAACAGTGAATATAAAGGAGACCCTTTACTAGGGTCTTTGAAGACAATAATCAGGACATTCAACTGCTTGAACAAAATCCCATTGAGCATGATAGCATCTCTCTCTCTCTGGCTTTTCTTCGCAAATGAAGATTCAGGAATGGAAATGAGTGATTTTCAGACAGATGCTGCTGAATTGCAATTCCTAGTATTCCTTACCATTGGCAATGCTGGCAAGGATGCTAGGACTTGCAATCTAAGAACATCTGGAGGGCCACATTATTCCCACTTGTCCTATGGTGAGGAATTCCAGAACAGAGGCAGTGTTATTTGTTTGAGCAAAAATAAGCCCAGACTTATAGCATCTTAAAGATGCTGTTTTATTGTGGCACAAGCCCACTGGGTTGCAAAAAGCTTTGTAAGAGGAAGTAAGTTTGCAAAAATAGATATAAGACATACTTAGTAAAATCCCTTCCTTTTTAGATATCCCAACATATCTGAAACCTTTTGCCATTCAGCTGGCATGAGCAATCAGCTTTCTTTTAAAAGATAGATATGACAATAGCAGTTTGGTTCTCACACCACTAAGTAATATCCCCTCATGATAATGTGATGTCCAGTGGATGTTTTGGACTAGAACATCCATCATCCCTGGCCATTGGTCATATTGATAGGAGGTGACAGGAGGCTGGGGTACTCTGTTTTAGTTTGTAAACAAGCTACACATATATTCTGTTCAAGACGTTAAATCTAAATTCAATTTCTAGTTTCTGCCTAAAGCAGGTCCATTGAATCAATGGCATTTAAATAAGTGTTGCCTTACTTTTCAACGACTGATTCAATGAGTCTACTTAACTGGACTAATTTTTGGATTTAGGCCCTTACTTCCACAGCAGCATGTATTTCACTTTACCACAGTGAGAAGCTTCCTCAGCACCATTGCAGGGGTAGATGATAAAAAAGGCACCACTTTTCATTAGTGGAACTTTCTATGCCTCAGAATGGAGGGAGAACAGAAGAAGGAACGTGGAGAACAATGTTGTGCGGTATTGGGACCCTTTGGCGGTATAGTAGCATCGTTCTTGCAAGCTCCTTGGGTGTTTTTTTAAAGCATCTGTTATGTTATGTTATATTATGCCCACTTCTGTTTTAAAGAGAAAGCAACACTGTGACCGTAATCCAGAATGTGGCTTCAGCACCCTTGGGGGGAAACAGCAGCAGGAAGGGGTAATTTTCAGCAGGAAACTGATATGGCCATCTGATTCAGATCAAGCAGTTTGCTGCAGACATGGAGTCACTTCAAGAAGAGAGGCAGCCCCTGTGTTCACAGATCTGTCATATATATGTAGTTCAACATATTATCCCTAAATACAAATGTCCCATTTTTATTAGATTTCATCTTATTGATTTGTTACACAATTTAAAACTACAGATAAGGAGTTAGGAGGGCTTGGCTCCTAGTTGCTGCTGATGCAGCCAAGGTTTAGTCATAAACCATAGTTGTTCTAGAAATGTAGTAGGAAGGGAATGGCACACAGACAGGCTTGTGGCCACCATCCAAAGAAGCAAGAGTTATTAGGAAGTTGTATCTTTCTCCTTGGAAGAACACAGTGAAACAGAGAATACTAGACTCACTTCAGTCAACAGCCAGAGATGTCACCCCAGCTTAGACCACTGATTTAGGGTCATGAAAGAGAAACAAGTTGCTCAGCACTTAATCTATGGCTTTTGTTTGCTTGTATTCCCAGTTAGGGATGCTTGGATGTTATGTCCCCAAAAGCCATGATTGTGCATTTTCCCCTACAGAGTGATGAGAGGGCATGTCATTTGCTTCTTTGCAAGAGTCATTAAGATTTGCATCTTACTCCAGAAGGAATATACTGGCAAAGAGAAGACCAGACTGGCTTCACTTGTCAGCAAGAGAGGGAACATTAGCACTTCTCCTGGGGCTGAAGAAGCAAGGAGGAAGCATACTGTGGCCTCTCCCCCAGCCAGAAGGGGCTTGAAGGAACATAAGCTGCCTTATGGCAAATAAGACCATGGGGCAGTCTTATATCCAGCATTGCTTAGTATCCACTACTATCAACACTGACTGGATGCAGCCCTTCAGGGTTTCAGGCAGGGTGTTTTCTAACCTTTTGTGAATATGGTGGGGATTGAATTTGGGACCCTCAGTGTATAAAACGTGTTCTACCACTGAGCTGTGGCTTCTCCTCAGCCACCAGCTTGTTCTACCATTTGTACCACCAGTAAAAGAAGGTCATTCTGGATATAAATGCTTCAAACTCACGACTTCTGGGTCTTGTCTATACGGGTGGGGGGGATACGAACATATCTGGAAAAGCAACGATGCGATCTGTCTTCACAGTCAAAAGACCCCCCACAAAAAAAATTCTGCATGACCCCTAGCCAGGATGGCAGCTACGAGTGATTTACTTGTGATTTTAAATCTACCACTGCCCCCCCCAAAATTAAAAAGTTTCCCACAGTGTGCACAAGCAATAAGTTTATATTTACAAAAAAAGAAATGCTCATCCAGCTAATCAAATTATTCTGTCTGTTTGTATCTGTGCGAATGCAAGTGTTGAAACGATCACACATACGAATGTCGTATGGAGCTTTTTTTAAAAAAAACCAGATGAAGCCCCGGATGCTATGCACATGGACTTTGCAGTGGATTTGGCTTTCACCCTTCCGAATGATACATATTTATGCACCTGTCAGTATGAACAGATCGCCGTACATTCACATGTGTTTGGATTATTTTGACCATATAGACAAGACCCTGATGTTGTCAGACTGGATATGTTCTTCTTCTTTTTTTCTCCTTTTCTTGGGGCTATTATCTTTTTGTTTATAACCCTGACAGTAGGGACCTTTCACACTACACAATTATAGCAGTGTGATCCCACTTTTATTGCCATGGCAACCTCCTATGGAATCCTGGAATTTGCAGTTTAGAGAAGGGTATTTACAACTCTCAACCACAGTACTCTAGGGCCTCGCCACACTACAAACCTAAGTATGTTGAATAGTAAAGTGGAATCACAGTGCTATAATTATGTAGTGTGAAAGGGCCCCTGGACCTGTGTTGTCATCTTTGCCATTAATTGCTTTAAGAGATGTTGTTTATCTGAGAAGTAGAGTAAAAAAATAAATAAAAACCTATGTCTTCAACAATTTAAAAGTAGTAAAGACATGGCCTCTTCCTACAAAATTCTTTCATGTTTTCCACATTATTTCTGTGCTACAGATAAGAGCCTTTTGAAATGTAACATTCTGGGCACAGTTCAGCACCTTAAGAATCCAGGCTTTGATTTAATAAAAATATCACCTGAAAATTGGCAATAGTGGCAAAATCCCACTTGAGAAAGTGCTCAGAAGCTGTTCTAATGCCCAAGATGATGCTTCCATATCCTGCATAATTCCTTGACCCCTGCTTTCATAGTGGAAATTGAGATAAGAACAATTCAATGCAAATTATTTTGCAGTTTACGTATATAAAAATGACCTCCATATTCCTTATACTACCACACAGATGCAAATGAATTTAATCGTTTTCATACACAAGCCTTCAGTCCTAGTGTTAAAGAATGCACTATGAGCTCTGCCAGCACAGACTTGTCACTGATGCTACTAAAACAAAAAAGGGAGCTAAAATTCATTTCAAGTCTTTACATGCTCACAGTGGAAAAGTTTGCTGGCAGCTGTTGTCATCATTAGCCTTGTGGCTATATATTTTTTCTCCAAAGCATCTCACATCTCACTGAAGCTTAACGCTTGTTAAATTGGGAGGAGACTTTGGGTGATCTGCCAACTTCAGACAATAAAGTGTTCTTTTCTCCTGTTGTAAGTTCTGTTTTATACATTATGGTAAGCATACATGGAACATCATCCACCCCACCCTTGCCAAAACCATAGGCTCTGCATAGACTATGCAAAGAAACACTAATGTCCTTGACAGTGCTCACTGTATTCTTTGTAAAATATATTTACTATTATTTTTACATTTGCGGTGTACAATGTTTACTCTCTTAATATTACAATACTGCTGCCTATGATTATGAAAATGAAACATGGGAAACCAGCACTTGTCAGTGGGAATGTATGAACCATACCCACAAAGATCTGTAAGACAAGGCAGTCAGTGATTCCATTTTAGGTCTTTCATTGTTTTTGGCTTCAAACACAGAGTTGGATCCAAGGGCCATTTCTCCCTCAGAGAAAATTGATCCATCAGAGAAAACTCTGGATTGAACCCCAAATGCCCAGGGGAAGAGAGGCTGAGGAATCACGCAAAAGGTAGGAACATGACTGGTATCTATCTTGAATAAGCTTTATAGTTTGGGGGAGGGAGACACCACAAAACACAATACCTTAGAATTAAGGATGTGTAACCTGCTAAGGAAACTCCAGTGATATCTCTAGAGAGATCAGTTATAGGAATTATGCAGCTTTCCAGATGTTGTTGGACTGAAAGTTCCTCACCATTGTCTATACTAGCTAGGGATGCTGGGAGTTGCATCCAAAAACATGTGTGGGCCTCATCATTCCCACTCCTGGTAGGCTATGCTATCAGATATGGGGAACTGGACAAAGTGCTTGAAAGACCAGACAGAGAAATACAAAGGCAGAGTAAGGCAGACAGATCCAAGTGAAGTTCAAGACAGGATCTTTATCAAGCCTTAGTGTTTGAAAAATAGGAAAGGTCAATATTAGGGGCCCTATCCAGGAATTTTATGCAAGGGTTAAGTAGACACACAAAGAGGGGAGTATGATAGACCCACTTCCATGGCTTTGCCTACTTGAAAAGCAGGTAACCACTCTAAAGTACAAAACATTTAGTATGAATGGGGGCTCTCCACACATTTCTGAATCCTGATTTTTCTCTAGCTTGTGTGGAGAACCTTCCATCTCACATGTAGTAAACTTCAACAAAAACTCAGAGACATGCAGAACAAGTGGTGGAGCAATACAGCAGAAAAGACACAACGCTGTGCAGATCTGGGTGATTCTAGAGGATTTTATGAAGCTCTTAATGCAGTGTTTGGACCTACTTATCAGGTCCAAAGCTCCTTACACAGTACAGATGGTCAAACATTAATTACTGATAAAGCCTCCATCCTGAATCGATGGGCTGAACATTTTCAAAGTCTCTTTAGTGCCAACCAAGTAGTCCAAGGCTCAGCTATCCAACATATGATACAAAAACCAATGAAAAATGAATTGGACATAGCTCCCACTTTGGAAGAGACCCTTAAGGCCATACAGCAGATGAAAAACGGCAAGGCAGCTGGGATTGATGGAATCCCACCTGAAGTTTGGAAACACAGAGGTCATGTACTCCATGATAAATTCCACAAACTCCTTGTGAATTGCTGGGAAAAGGGGGAACTGCCATCAGATCTCCGAGATGTAGTCATCATCACCCTGTACAAGAAAAAAAGAGCAAAATCTGATTGCTCAAACTATCAAGGCATAACACTGCTCTCTATTGCTGGAAAAATCCTTGCAAGCATACTCCTGAACAGATTAGTTCCTGCTATTGCAGAAGAACTTCTTCCTGAAACCAATGTGGCTTCAGAGCCAATAGGAGTACTACAGATATGGTATTTGCCCTTAGACAACTGCAAGAGAAATGTAGAGAGCAGAACAAGGGTCTCTATGTAACATTTGTTGACCTCACCAAAGCCTTCAACACCGTGAGTAGGAAAGGTCTGTGGCAGATCCTGGAAAGACTAGGATGTCCCCCCAAGTTCCTTAAAATGATTATCTTGCTACACGAGGGCCAGCGCGGTCAAGTCAGATATGGCGATGCTCTTTCAAAGCCCTTTCTAATAACTAATGGAGTGAAGCAAAGTTGTGTTCTTGTGCCAACTTTATTTACAATCTTCTTCAGCATGATGCTCCAAAGGGCTACGGCAGAGCTCAAAGAAGACGACAGCATCTATATACATTACCGTACTGATGGTAGCTTGTTTAACTTAAGCCAACTGAGGGCTCACACTAAGACTCTAAAATATCTAGTCCATGAGCTGCTCTTCGCTGATGATGCTGCCCTTGTTGCCCACACAGAAGCAGCTCTGCAGCGCCTAACATCCTGCTTCGCAACAGCTGCAGAGCTGTTTGGGCTGAAAGTCAACCTGAAGAAAACGGAAGTTCTTTACCAGCCTGCACCACAGGACGAACACCACCATCCCCACATTGCCATCGGCAAATCTGTGCTTAAGTCCATTCAGCAGTTCACTTACCTAGGAAGCATCATCTCCTCAGATGCCAAGATTGACAAAGAGATCGATCACAGATTAGCAAAGGCATATAGTGCATTTGGAAGACTTTACAAAAGGTGTGGAGTAATAAACACCTGAGGCGAAACACAAAAATCAGTGTGTATAGAGCCATTGTACTGTCTATTCTCCTTTATGGATCTGAAACATGGGTCACCTATCGCCACCACTTACAACTCCTCCAACGCTTTCATTAGCGCTGTTTACGCACAATCCTAAATATACACTGGACTGACTATGTGATGAATGTTGCTGTCCTTGAGCAAGCAGGGATCACCAGCATTGAGGCCATGATATTGAGAACACAGCTGCGCTGGGCAGGGCATGTTTCTAGGATGGAGGACCATCGCCTGCCCAAAATAGTACTCTATGGTGAACTCGCCACGGGTCAGCATAAAAGGGGTGCTCCAAAAAAGCGATACAAGGACTCCCTGAAACAACATCTCAGGCTTGGCCAAATTGATCACCAACAATGGTCTGCCCTGGCCTCACAGCGGGAGGCATGGAGACACACTATCCACAATGCTGCAGCCTTATTTGAGAACTCATGCCGAACAAATCTTGAAGAGAAACGACAACACAGAAAGAATCACAACCCGGAAACATCACCCAAGGAAACCTTCTGCTGTGTTTTCTGCAACCAGACTTGTCTATCTTGGAATGGCCTTTTTAGTCATCAGCGCGCTTGCAGAAAATGCGGGATGAGTCCTTCCTGAATCTTCGTTCGCGAAGAAAAGCCAGAGAGAGAGAGTGTGGAGAACCTTCACCCATACAAAAAAACTCTGTGCTTCAGACACATTTCTTTTCACCCATGCAAAGCCACAACTTAGGGAATGGGGCTAGTACACTCTCTTCGGAGATTATCACACAGTACCCTCAAAACTGGGACTGTCCTGCTACCCACTACCACTACTATACTCCCATCCCACTCCCGTCCCTGTAACGATAGAAAAAAAATGTTCAGACACTTACCTTGCCACGCAATCTGGAGTGCTCCTCCTCCCCTCAGCAGTCTGGGCGTGAATGGAGCTGTCGCAAAGCTCCTTTCATGTCCCAAAAACCAAAACTTCCACATTCTCGCAAGAGAATGATCGCACGGGTATTTTAAAAAGAAAAAGAAAAGAAGGGACAGCAAGCACAAAAACAAACTGTACACTTTCAAAGCAACCTGGGGAGGAGGGAAAAGGTGACACTTACCTGGCTGTCCTGATCGTACCAGGAAGTCTTCGACACGGACCTCCTGGTGACGTCATGTGCTGCTGGCATTGCGCCAGCACAACGGGTCATCTGTTCATTCACCCGTCATTCCATTATTATAACGGAACAGGCTTCTTATTCATGGCTTAAGCTGTGAATAAGAGGAAGTGGGGGAGGAACAGAAGCCGAACGGAAACATCACAGGACAGGGACGATGTTGTCTAAAAGGTAAGCCTTTTAGTGATCTCCTGTTGTCCTTGTCCTGGGATGTTTTGAGCATCTGATAATCTCCTGTCTTGCAACTGTTTAGTTAATTGAATAAACTGTCCTGAGAGGGCTTGAGCATTGCAGAACTTAAACAGAGGCTAGAGAGTCAACTGTAAGGGATGCTGTAGTTGCATTCTACATTGCAGATTCTTCATTGAGAAGAAAAAGTCAAGCCAAATGTACATTATGTAGTTTGATACCACTTTAATTTTCATGGTTTCATCTAACAGAATCCTGTTGTTTGTAATTTGTAATGTATAGTTTGATAAGGTATTTGATGTATGGAATTCTCTGCTAGAGAACTCTTATACAGGGAAGTACATTAGAGCACTCTAGCAGAGAATTCCATATATCACCCCAAACTACAAATGCCAGCATTGTGTAAATGAACCCATGACAGTCAAAACAGTATCATGCTACTGTAATTGTAAGGTGCATCCTTTCATGAACTCAAAGTCTCCTTCCAACCCAGCATGGTACATGTACCATTAGGCAGCAGCTGCCTTGGATTTGAAATAAAATGCTTCCAAGTCCTTCTAAGAGATCCCTTGGCTTGTGGTGCTGAGGATTTAAACCAGGATCAGCATGTGCTCTACTGACCATGTATCCCAGCTAGACATAAAGGAATATGATGTGTTTTCCTGTCTCAGGTACGGTTTGCACCACTTGAGTATGTGTGTACTCATATATGTTCCTTCCAGTCACCTGTCAACTTATGCCAACCCCATGGTTTTCATCGGGTATTTTAAGGCAAAGAATACTCAGAGGTGATTTGCCATTGTCTTCCTCTGAAATATACCGTACAGCACCTGTTATCCTTATATTCCACTGTTGTATCACCTATCAGTAAAATGATACTATTTTGTCATTCTTTAAAGATCTAGAGCTCTTTCACGTTACATAATTAGAACTTTTTGACACCACTTTAACTCCCATGGCTCCAATTCAGGGGTTACAGTTAACGAGGTATTAAAGCACTTTAAAAGAGGATTCTTAATACCTGGGGGGAGGGGACTACAAATCCAAAGATTCATAGGATGAAGCACTGAGAGTTAAAGTGATATCAAAGCATTGTAATTGGGAAGTGTAAAATACACCTTAGTTGGCAACTTTTGGCAACTGAAAGTTATTGAGGAAAGGGCTGTTAATGTATTTAACTGGGGTTTGTTTTTTACTTTTTAAAATTCGCCTAATTCAATGTTATAATTTATTTAATCATGTTCTAATATTACATCTGGGAGGGTAATATGTTCCTTTTTTAATGTTGTTGTGAGCTGACTTGTCCAAGTTTTGGGAGAAAAGTAGAATATAAATAAATAGGTATTGCTGTACAATGGAGGATTAAAGAACATGCTGCATGCCTTTGTTAAACTAAATTGGGAGGAGGACAACTTTTTTTAACCTGTCTGCCATGAACCATACTGTTGTGGTATGTTTTGGATTGCAACTCCCACTAGCTCCAGCAACATGGCCAATTATCATAAATCACACGAGTTCAAATTGAAGATCATCTGGGGGCACCAAGTTGAGGAGGCTGCCAGAAGCTGTCTTGTGCATACAGTACTAGTAGCAACTAACAAAGCCAAACATGTAAAAACTCTCAGAATCCCTTCCTATCTCTGTTAAACTCACACTTGAAATGTGCCACTATCAGAAGAACATTGTCCTTATCCTTCCTCCACATGATATCCAGTACTGCAGAATCCTCACAATGGAGCGTGTGGCCATTTTTCCTTCCCATGTCATGTGAAAGCCAGCGGATGCTATATTCTGAATTACACTATAGATTAAAGTCAACCAAGAAGTGTTACTTTTTCCAACTACAATTCCTAAAATCTGTTCCTGGAATTTGTAATCCAACACTTAAAGCCAATTGCTAGTCCCAGCTAGTTTAAATCCATTGAATATTCACTGATAGTAAGTCAACAGTCAATATTTATGCAAATCCCATTCATTTGTTGGGACTAGCAGTTGAATTTCTACCCAAAAGGTAATTTTCCCAAGTCCTGATTTTAAAGGAACTCATGAGGACAGCATAGAAATTCTTAAAGAGGACGTCGCATACAATTGCATTACAACCGCTAGCAGCCCACAGTGTAGCATACTTAGCATATTAGATAATTCTTACATGCGGTTTCTCTCCTCTGATAAAACATCAGAACAATTTAAAGATTTCAAAACCTCAGCCACAGTTGTAAAACAATGAACAAAGGGCCAGGAGAAAAAGCAAAAGACTCTGAGCCAAGCCCTTTCAGGTTACATGCCAGATGGACTGACATATAGAACAGACTATTCACTTGTCCAAATCAAGCCTTCCTAACATCTGCCCACACATTTCCTTCTTTCCTTTGCTGATGCCACAGCAAGCCCATTTCTCTTTCGACAAACAATGGACCACCTGAACTGCTGAATGTGTTTCAGTTTGGCTAATTGGCTGCCTATCAGAGTCATTAATCTCATAGAGAGTACACTGTTTGCTAGGCAGTGATTATGGACCGTATCATGTATCTAAGATTCAGAGGATGTGAAAGAAAGAAAGAAAGAAAGAAAGAAAGAAAGAAAGAAAGAAAGAAAGTGACTACACAATGACTGACACCTCTGGAACTCAGTGGGCCATAGACAATTTCATTTACTAATTTAGTAAGAGAAATTAAATGGGCTGATTCAGAATGAAATTAGACAAAAGTGTTGATTGGGGTGTAAGCAAAGTGCCAGCAGTAATAGCCTGTCTGAAGCCAGACCGAGTGGCGCTTTGTTTTTCATGGAGCTGAGAGGGGCAATTGTAAGCAAAGCTCCAGAGGCAGCCAGCTGGTCTGGCTTCAGAGAGGCTACTACCACTGGCACTTTGCTTACAATTGTCACTCTAAGCTCCAGGAAAAGCAAAACTCCTGTGGTAGCCTCCTGATTTGGCATCAGAGAGGTGACTCCCACTGGCGCTTTGCTTTTCTCGGGTGATTGTGCACTGGGAAAACAAACCGCCAGCAGGAGTCGCCCACTGAAGCCAGAACAAGCAGTCTATTCATGAATAAGCCACCCATCTGCCTTCAGATCTGGTGAGTAAACTGCCTGTTCTGAATTCTGATCATGGCATTCCTGTTGGCGGTTTGCTTTTCCAGTGCACAATCGCCCAGGAAAAGCAAAGCGCCAGTAGGAGTCGCCCAGTCTGAAGGCAGAATGCATGCCCATCCTGTCATTGCGAGTAAACCACCCATTCTGCCTTCAGAGAAGGCAACTACCACTGGAGCTTTGATTTTCCCAGAGCTCAGAGTCAAGCATGAGTAACAAGTAAAAACCTAATGCAGATTCAAGCTTTAGCAGGTGTGGCACTGAAATCTGGGCCAGAATACTCCAAATTTCATGCACTGCAGCTCCAGGCCAAAGTAGTCTGAATCCCTTCTGGATTTTTAACTACACCCATGTAGTAACACCCAGGTGAAAATTCTAAATAGCCCCCCCCCCCAAGGATGCCATAGGATGGAACCATGATAGGGAAAGTAGAATCATAGTGCTAACCCCTGTGTAGTGTGAAAGGGCACCTGGAGATGCCTTCTTGGAAGTCCCACATTTGAGAGAGACGATGTCAAGTTGGCTTTGGCTTATGGTGACTCTATGGACATGATCAGACACATCAAATACCCTTTTGCGTTTATGTCTTGTCTAAAACCCATCGTATTTTGTTGCCGGCTTAAGCCATGAATAGATCAGCTGTGACAATATTTTGCCGGTATTGCCAACATATGAAATCTTGCGCCAATGTTCTCTTGTCATTCCATTGTCAATGACCGGTCTGGCCAGAACACTTCCAAGTGAGATCACGACATCCAGGTATGTGATGCCCTTTTTATGACCCTCCCCAGTTTATTTAGGACTTTTTTAGTATGCTTATGTGCTTTTAAAAACTTTTACTGTTTTGTTGTTTTTTGTTTTGTTTTGTTTTGTTTTGTTTTGTTTGGATTTCCTATACTATGTATTCTCATGAGAATACGCGGGATTTTGAATGCGGAAGCGAATGGAGCTCCGTTCACGGGATAGAAGGTAAGTGTGGCATGGGGAGTTTTGGTCAGCATAAAAATGGCAAAGTTATGCCAGTAAAAGAACGGGGTTTAGGGGTGGTGGTCTGATAAAGTCCTAAAAGTGAGAGACAGCCAAGAACCCTGCCGAGGTCTTCAACAGCTCTTCTCGGGTTTTTCAAACTCAGGCCATGGATTCTTTTATTGATTTTTATTTTATGATTTTTTAAAAAAGACTTCTAATTACTAAATCCAACTGTATCACCAGAATGTCTTAATACTGTAAATACACTTACAACACTCAAAGCCTGTGACTGTAATCTGGACCTCTTAATAGAAAGTCCTGAAAGCATGTTCTATGGGAGTGATCCAGTTTTGGATCCACTATTCCCAAACTACTCTGTCCCCCCAGAAGAACCTGTCAGCTGTATCAGCTCTGAAGCTGGAGAAGGTGATTCAGTTTCCCATTGCTATCAATAGGAGTAGGAAGGATACAGAGTTGGTGACTCTGCCTTATGCTCCCCACTGGCACATTCTAGATTGGTTTGCCTCTCAGGATCTGACAACTTGTTCGGTTTTGGTGACCACACTGAGAAAAACAACAATCAAAATATCAAGATAATGGTGCCTTTATACAACACAAATAAAAACAAATTGCTATTTTATTATGATTTGATTTATATCTGTCTCTTCCTTACAGGATCCTAGTTTACTTTCTGCCTGCCTGTTCTGCAGTCTTCAGTTCCTAGGTGGCTTGTTCCCATGAGCTGGCAAAGTGAAGGCCATTCTATACGATATGCTTCTGTGTGTGTACAGTATGTGCCTTCATGTCACCTTCAGCAAGGAATACTCAGAAGTGGTTTTGCCAGTTCTTCCCTCTGAAATACAGCCTACAGCCCCTGGAATTCATTAGTGGTCTCCCATTCAAGTACTAACCGAGGCTGATCAGATGGGAACTGATGCCTTTAAGGCTTAGCCTGTATTTAAATGCAGTACCTTCTTAAGAAACATTTGTTTGTCCTAGCATATACTTCCTCTCTCCATGCCTTGCATTCTAACATGCTTTGTTTTGTGATTCTTCATCAGAAGGTAAACATGGGCTTAATTTTCAAGTCTTTCTAGGATTTTCCCCCAGAGCTTCCTGAAAATACCAAGGACACACCTGAGACCTTTTGCATACAGTCTTTCTGCCCTATTTACATTCATATTAGGCTAGCTTTGCCTCCTCCAATCCAGGGCTTCCAGAAGTGTTAAACTACAACTCCCATCACTCAACCAGCATGTTTGGGGATGGTGGGAATTCAACAGAGCTTGAGAGCACCATGTTGGCAAAGGCTGGATTAGGCTAGCACTCATTTCATTCATATGGCTTCTCAGAATTTGAAACAGAAGAAGCAAATGGAATATCTTGAATATCTCAAAATCCCCAGTGTATTCCAGATAGAGGTTAGTGCCTGACATATGATACAAATACATGAATGCACAATCTGTGAATGGCCTTTCAAGATGGTCCTTCTATGCCGGGGTAAGTAAACTTTAAATTTCTATATGTTTTGGCCTACAACTCCATTATTCCCTACCAACATGACCAATGGTAAGGACTTATAGGAAAGGTAGTCCTGCACATCTGGAGGAAAAAAGATTTCCTATCCCTCCTCTGCTCTGAACTCAGTATTAGGAGAAGTGTGATGATGATTCAGCACAACCAATATTATTCTGGTACTTCTCCCCACATGAAGAAAAATGTACTTTATAGCTTCCCAAGAGTGTTGTGAGAAAGTTCTCTAGCACTACCTCCTTCTCACCAGTAGGGTGGCTGCATGAGGGGGAAAAAAGAGAGATCAGAGTACCTGTACCTAGAGATGTAAAATTTCTGGAAATGTTGAAGCCATGGGGGAGGGGGAACTGGGGTTTGGGGTTTTTTTTAGAAAAATGAAAATTTTCAGAAAAAAATTGAAAAAATGCAACATTACCATTTTTTACAGATTAAAAGTGTTACTTTAGGAACATAAAATATGACTATGTACAATTTGATTTGGCATAAAATGATCACAATTGGTATATTAAAAATACAGTGTATTCAAACAATTATTACAAACGGCATTTACTTTTATTTTTTAATTTTTATTTGTAACAAATGGAGCAACAATCTCCTGAACTGTAAAGAATCTCTTTGGTTTTGCTAGTTTATGTGGCGCAGGCAAAAATAAAAAAATAATAATCAAAAAACACAGAAGAAACCATCAACATTAGTAACAAAGAAAATTATTTATATTTCCTCTCCACAGTATCAAATACACATAAAGAACCCATGTCCATAAACAGAATTGAGGGGGGGATGCTAAAATATCATGCTAAAATGAAACATTCCATAATTGGTTTTATTCCTTTTTTCAATTTTTTGGAAAAAAAAAACAAAAAAGGCTTCAGGAAAAAAGGGGGGCAGGTTTTTTCTGAATTTTTCCAGTTTTTTTCTGGGCCTTCATATTTCTATCTGTACCTTTAATAGCTGTGTGAAAAAAGAGAATTTCAGTAGGTGACACTTGTATGTCCAAGTACAGGAGCACTGTCCTTTTTTTATATATGGCAAACCAACCCACCAGAGAAATGAGAATACAACTTGCCAATGCTGAGTGCATGAATAGAGTGGTCAGGTACAAAAATAGTTTGGGGCACCTATATCTTTAATAGTGGTGCAAAAGAAGGAACTTAATTTGGATGCAAATTGCTGCACAAGATGCCACAACTGGTGGATTGCCCTTTTCTGAATTTAAAAGCACCAAAGATTCATCCTCTTCTGCAGTTGGCCACCTCATTCATGATGAACAAGAACATAAATCCAAATCAAGCTAATCACCAAGCAGCCTTTCAAATGAGTTAGTTGTTAAGTTCTTTATAACACCCTGCTTAAATCCAAATATCTGTTTATCTCATCTGTCCACAGGTTGCTAAATTTCTTTCTTCAAAACAGCAAATTATCATGGGTGGGGAAAATATCTTATGATGGTATGACAGATCTGAATTATTATTGGGATGTGTGTTAACTTCCTCTCCTGCCCTTCAGGTCTTGATTAAGCACTTGATGACTTCTCCAGGCAAAAGATGATTAAAAGACACCTTTTCTCTTCTCAGTAATTTCATTACTGGTATTTTTTTTTTGAAACTGTTTGTTAGGAAGTTCCTCTGCAGGCTTAATTAATCAGTTACATGGTGATCTCTGCAGCCTGAGCCAATTTTAAATTAGGTAGGATGTCTAAATAGGAATTATTGACTTAGAGATTTGACTACACCATTATAGTGCTATTATTCCACTTTAACTGCTGTGGCTACCTCCTGTGGGATTCTGGGGATTTACTTACTCCGTCATTAAAAAGCGACACCAGCAGCACAGGGGAAGGTTGGGAGGAAGTCGGGAGGAGGACGGAGGAGGACTGCGTCATCTGAAACAGGGCTGTGTAAGCGCGGCAGCCCCGTTCTCCTCCTAACCTCCTCGAGGGGGGGGGGGTTCAACCATTTGAAAAAGTCCTACATTTGTGTCTGGTTGCTTTATTTTCTTCACCTGGGTGATGGGCACTCTGCTAAAACTTTTTGTTGCCTGGAACCCTTAACATGCACAGAGTATCCAATGAACTAATGTGTCAAAGTGAGGTTTTTAGTACAGATAATGTGACTTTTGAAATATTTGCAGCAGGAGAATTTTGGAGTTCACATCCCACATAAAATGCTCCAGAATTTGTTATTCTGTCTAATAGTTTTCAGTGTGCCTTCATGGTTATAAGTCAGAGGTAATTATGCAGAATTCTTCATTCACTATATATTTAAACATTGAAAGAGAAAGAAAGAAGGAGAGAGAGAAATGTATATGAAATGGGTTGGTTTTTATTATCCACACCTGGTAACATTACTTAGAGAGATTCACGGGTTGTTGTTTATTAATCAAGAAACAACCACCGGTATGTTTTAAACTCTGACAGCCCCCTCTGTAGAAGCACTGCAGGAGCGACACCTTCTTCGGTATGAGTCAACTCAGTTATGAACACAGGTTTCATTTTTATGTCAGCAAAGAAGAGTGATTGTTATCAAATTTGTTTTGCCTAAGGATAACCATTCTTTCCTTGTAAAGCAAACTTAATTGTTTAACTTTGTTGGGTGGTCTGAACTTTGTGCATGATGCCAACTATGGTTTTTGGTTTTAAACAATTGCTCTTATTTGCTTCACAATTATATTGAAGTGTTGGTTTAAGAAAAAAAAATTCCCCCTTTCTGCCCAGGAGTGGTGCATATATGATTTCCATGACTGGACAATGCCCCAGGCCCCTCATGTCAGCAGCAGCCTGCTTACCCTGATATAATATCAATGTAAGGTAGTCAGGGTCCTACATACTACCAGTTCAGGAGGGGTAAAAGGGTGGCCTTCCAGATATGGTTGGTTTGCAGCTCCAATCATCACTGGCTATGCTGGATAGGGCTGGTGGGAGTTGCAGCCAGCAACATCTAGAATGCACACACACACACACCACTCTTGCTGTAAAAAATAGATTGAAACAATTTCTTCAGCAAGTCACCAGGCCCTACAGTAGGGGTAGACAACTGTGACTGGAGTTGCAGGAGCAATGGCAATTTTTTCAACAGCTGGAAGGCTGCACCTTTTATTATTTATTATTTATTTCCTTATTTTTAGTTATTTTTTTATTTCAATCCATCCCCCAAACCTAGTTTTAAGTATTTTAGTAATTTAATAATCTAATTAATTAATTAATCAAAGTTGTTGTTATTGATGTATGCCTTCAAGTAGTTTCCAACCTATGGGGAGCCTAAGGTGAACCTATCACAGGATTTTCTTGGCAAATTTTGTTCAGAGGGAGTTTGCCATTGCCTTCCTCTGAGGCTGAGAGAGTGTGAGTATCCCAAGGTCACCCAGTGGGTTTCCATGGCTGAGCAGGGATTTGAACCCTGGTCTCCAGAGTTAATGTCCAACACTCAAATAACTACGCCATGCTGGCTCAGTTAAAATAGTTACTTCCAATTAATTCATTATAGAGTCTACAGAAACACAGCTGGCATTCACTAATCACATGGCATTATTTTGATGAGTGAAACAGCCATTCACACTGATGGATGTGATAAGCCAATCAGGGGACAGGCCAGGTTATCTGGCACTTATAAGAGCCAGTGAGTCATTTGGGCCCACTATGTCCCAGTGCCAATTTAACTCTCCCATGCTGGGTTTTTTCTTTTAATTCAATCTTTTAGCTAAGATCTGGGCAAAGATCTCACAATCCGTATTTAGCAGGAAAAAATGGCCTATAATTCTGGGGTAATGTAGTGTCTTTGTCCTCTTTTGGAATTAGTATTATGTTTCCGGCTTCCCATATTTTAGGTTTACTTTCTATGAAAATATTATTCATCATATCATACAATCGGTCTATTAATTCCTCTTGTAGGTTTTTATAATATAAACGTGTAAAGCCATTTGGGCCTGGTGTCTTTCCTGGTTTGCTTGATTTAATTGCTTCAGTTATTTCATTCTTAGTTATTGGTTTGTTTGGTTCTTGTCTTTGTTCTTCTGTTATCTTAGGTAGATTCTGGTCTTTTATATATTTTTCATACTTTCTTCTTTTTCATATCCTATGATTTGTTCTTCAAAGAATGATGTGTAGTAATCTTGAAATATATTTAATATTTCCTTTTGATCCATGGTTGTTTCTTGTTCTTTTAAAATCCCCATTATTGTATTTCTTTCTTTTTGTTTTCTTAGTTTATATGAAAGCCATTTGCCTATTTTGTTCACATGTTCAAAATGTTTGTTTAGTGTAAAGTATATTTCTACTTATTTCTTCTACTGATTGTATTGAGATTTGCTTCTATAATATTTTTATTTCCTCCATTATTTTATTTTTATTTGGATTATCTCTTAATTCACATTCCTTCTCCTGAATTTTATTTGATAGTTGTAGTATTATATTTCTTTTTTTTTCTTCAGTTCTTTTTCTGTTGGATAAAGAAACCCCTCATCACTGCCTTCCCAATGTCCCAGACTGTGTGTAACGGTGTTCCTTCATCTAAGTTTTCTTCAAAGAAAAAATTTAAGTTATTTTTAGCTTTGTTCAATATCGCCTCATTTTTCAACAGATTGTCATCTAATCTCCAATTATATTGTTGTTGATACATTCTTATTTCTAGTGTGACTGAATTATGATCTGATACTATCTTTGGCAATATTTCTAATTTTTTCATTTGAGGAATTAATTGTTTTGGTATCAGGAACATGTCTAATCTGGAGAATGATTTATGACACTTAGAGTAGTAAATATATTCTCTTTCCTTCAAATTTTTCAATCTCCATACATCTCCATACATACATACATACCAAGGTGTCCATTGATTCAAAAAAGCTTTTTGGAAGTTTACCTTGCTTCCTGGTTTTTTTTTTTTATTTTAATATATTTTTATTAATTTTATAATCATACATTATATTATCCAATCAATACTTAGTTAGTATAACACATAAAATAGTAAACACCGCAATTTTTCTATTAACTAATTTCAAAAGTTAACATAGATTCTTTACTATAATTCTATTCAAAAATATTAATTCCCCTACCACCACCACCCACCTCAGTGCTCCCCTTCACCGGAGCCATTATCCCTTACTTAATCTTTCCAGAATCTCATTTCTTCTCGTGGAGGTAACCTCCCATCTTTTGTCTGTAATACTTTTTTAACAAATACTTTCCAGATTTTATCAAAATCACTTTCTTTCCAACTTCCTCTTCTTATTTTAATTCTACATGTTAACTTATCATTTATTGCCATTTTCCAAACTTCTTTTATACCACTCCTCCACTTGTACATTTATTTGCATTTTCCAATGTCTTACTATAATTAATCTTGCTGCCGTTAATAAATTTGTTATTAAATCCTTTTCTGCTTGATTCCCATTCTCTCCATTATAAATTGACATCAATGCTATGCTCAGTTTCCTTTTTATATTTCTATTCAGAATATTCTCTATTTCTATAAAAACCATTTCCCAAAACTGCTGTACAAATTTACAATTCCACCACATATGCATATATGTACCTATTTCTTGACAACCTCTCCAACAATATTTAGAATTATTCTTATCTATATTATGCAATCTTGCTGGTGTCAAATACCATCTCCATATTATTTTATAATAATTTTATTTTATCCATATCAACATATTTTTAGATGTCTTTGTTTCCATATCTTATCCCATTCATGATCTCCAATTATTTGTTTCAAATCTTCCTCCCATATTCTCCTTAAATATTCGCCTTTGTCTTTTTTATCCTTATTTTTTATCGATATTTTATATAATTCACTTGTAATACCTTTCAAACTTTCATTATCCTCCCTCTTTTCACCTTTTTTCACCAAATTTTCAAATTTTGTAAATTTCCTTGTTTCTTTATGATTCTTTTTCCAATTTTTAATCCATTGTTCTAACTGTATGCAATTAAACCATGAAATTTTCATTCCACATAATTTCTCTCTTATACTCCCTTTCTCATTCATCCATCCTATCCATCCCTCAATTTTGTCTAGTCCTCTTTTCTTTAATTCCTTTCCCATTTTTTCCTTCAAATTATTTGGGAATTTTTTCCCATTATAACTGGTGTTAATACTGAATCAATAGGCAAAAATTCTCTCTTATATTTATACCATATTTCCCATATATTTTGCAGAAATGGGTTCTCAATTCCTTTAATTTCCTTTTTTGTAAAATTATCAAAAAATATGTTCCATATTTTCTTTTCTGTTCTCCCTGTTTCTATCTCTAACCATTCTAAATCCCCCTGTCCTACAATTCCTTCTATAACATATCTCAATTGATTAGCTTCATAATATCCTTTTATTTTTGGGAAGACCAAGTCCTCCCTCCTTCTGTGATATATACCAAAATAATTTATTTAATCTTGTCCTTTTCCCTCCATTACAATATTTATTCAACATATTTTGCCATTTTTTCAGTTCTACTTCTGATATTTTTATTGGTAACATTCTGAACAAAAAAATTAGTTTAATATTTTCATTTTAACTAAAGCTACTCTTCCAAATCATGATAGTTGAATATTTTTACATTCTTCCAACTTCTTTTCCATTTCTTTCCTTAGTACCGTAATATTTTTCTCTTCTAGTTCTTTTAAATCTTTTGTAATATTTATTCCTAAATACTTAATATTACTTTTTAATCTTACTTCTATTTTTTTCTCTTTTACAAATATATTTTCTTCTTCCTTAGTATAGTTAAACAACATCATATCTGATTTGTTCCAATTAACCTGTAAGCCTGTCATCTCCCCAAATACTTTTAAATGTTCTTTAATTTTTTCTATTCCGTTAATCAATTCCTTAATTGTTAGCAATGTATCATCAGCAAACAAGCTTATCTTATGTTTTGTTTCTACTCCAATTCCTTCTATACCTGTTTTTTTTAATCCAGTTCTACATCAATCACACCATTCCAGTCTCCCATTAAAATGGTATTCTGACAATTATATTCCAGTATTTTTTTCATCAGATCCTTGTAAAACTTTTCTTCATTTTGAAGTGGTGCATAAATACCAATGATCAAAGCTTTCAAATTTACTGTCTGGATTTCTACACTGATATAATGTCGATTCTTGTCCTTAAATATTTCTGTCGCTTTAATTTTTGAATAAATCTCCCATGCTGTCAGCCCTGATTGTTATTGGTCCAAAGGCATTTATTGATCTTCCTCCTCTCCACTGTTAACCAAGGCTACTGACAGTGACTATTCCACCTGTAAGCTTCTCCATTCTCACTGGAGTCCAGAGCTCTGACAGAAATAATTCCCTGTGTTCTCCAACCAGTCTGAGTCCATCTGAAATCAGATTGAATTAGGGAGGAAGAAGTAGTCCCAAGCTGCCATTCTGGCTGGGGGAATCTTGAAATGTAGTGCAAAATACTGTAATAATTATAACAATAGAATCATAGAGTTGGAAGGGACCTTATAGACAATAAGGTCCAACACCGTGCTCAATGCAGGATCTTGTTAGAACATCCCCAGCAGGTAGCTGTCCAGTCTCTTTTTGAAGACATCCAGAGGAGACTCCACCACTCTAGGCAATTGGTTCTATTGCTCAACTGCTCTCACTGTCAAGAAATCCCTTCTAATGTTCAATCAAAATGTACCTTGCTGTAACTTAAAATCATTATACTTAGTACTACCCTCTGAGGCAGCAGAAAACAAGCCTGCACTCTCTTTGTGGCAGCCCTTGAGGTATTTAAAGAGTGTGATCATGTCACCCTCAGTCTACTTTTCACCAAGCTGAACATGCCCAGCTCTTTCAACCTCTCCTCATATGTTTTGTTCTCCATACCTCTTAGCACCCTCATTGCCCTTCTCTGAACTTGGTTCAACTTGTCTATATCATCTTAAAAAGAGAAGCCCAGCACTGAACACAGTACTCCAAATGAGGCCTGACCAGCACAGAATATAGGGAGACTATTACTTCCCTCAACTTGGAAACAATACTTCTATTGATGCAGGCTAGGATAGCATTTGCCTTCTTTGCTGCAGCATTACACTGTTGGCTCATGTTCAATTTACAATCAAGCTGAGCCAAGTATCCCCCACCTTATACCTGTGCATTTTGGTTTGGTGGGGGCTAAATGTAGAATTTTGCACTTGTCTGTTGAATTTCATTTTATTAATTTCAACCCAGTTTTCTAGTTTATCAAGGATCTTTTAAATTCTGTTCCTATCTTCCTGCAGATGGCTGGTCATCCAGCCATCAGCAGAGTTTACTGCCTACTTGGTAAGAGGAGAAACCAGAGAAGCGATACATGGGCACTGGGTCCGTATAGGTGATCAGGGCAGTATTGGAGAGGATGGAGAGGAGATGAATGTTGCAATCTTTCTTGATCATCTGCTGGGTCACAATGCACATGGATTCATTTCCTGGTTTCTCCTCTTCCCATAAAGCCATAATTGGTTTCAGATTTTTTTAAAAAATTGAAATAGGTAATCTATTTTTGGAAAGCCTAAAAACTCTAAAAGCAATAGATTCTGTCTGTTCTAGGAAACTAAGCCTGGTCAGGCCTTGTTAGTACTTGGATGGGAGACCACTGAGTAACAGGTACTATAGGCTATATTTCAGAGGAAGGCAATGGGAAGCCACCCCTAAATATTCATTACCTAAGAAAACCCTATAAAATTTATGGGGTCACCATGAGTTAACAGGCAACTTGAGGGCACATACACACACAATCTGTTTTCACAAGAAGTGAAAACTAGATGCATCATTAAAGACAGTGGGAAAGTATGAGTGTGCTTATGCATCTTTATCAGCAGATGCGGTTCGGCTTTCAGAACATGGAGTCTATGCTCACAAAATCAGAGAGAGGAACAGTGGCTCTGCTCCCAGCCCTAGGGGAATTCATTTGATCTTCATGTTCTTGTAAGACTCACATTCAGTGGGTCAGCTCTGCCCCAGCAAGCCTCTTTTTCTTCCTGAAGATAATGTGGTTTGCCCAGTAATTCAAGCACTGTTACTCCAGAGGAAAAATATCAAATGGTGGTTTGCAAGTTCATGAACTCATATTTAACAAAGCTAAACTGTTGATCCAACACTAAGTGTCAATCTTGGGCTTTTCATGAAAGTCAGTGTTCCACATCCTGTGCACAGATTAGAAACACCCAGATGCACATTTTTCTCTCCAGTTTGATTTAATTACACTGAAGGTAGGAGAATCTAATTTCCTAGGAAGCTTTATTGTTGTGCTTTCCAGCTCGATAGCATTGCAGGTGGTTAATTGGTATGTGAACTTGGCTGTGGGAGGAAAATAATAGGAGATCACTAAGTCAAGAAAGTGCCTAGACCCAAATTATTTCATGGTATATAGGAAGGATAAAGTAGCTTTGCTGTAGATTCTCTCAGCATATAGAGCTACCAAAACTCATATCTTCTCCTGTAAAAAGCAAACAAAAAGGAGAAAAGTAATTCTGGAGCACAATCAAAGCACAGCAAATCTCCATTAGAAAGCATGGGAATTGTTCAAGAGTACAAGTTCCACAGACATTACCATTTATACCTCAAAGGCCAAAGCATGGAAAAATTACATTTTGAACTCCCAGAGTCTGCAAACAACATGGCACCATCCCTGGAGGAATTGTAGTCCGAAATGTTTTTTTTTCCCCAAGGTCTGTTGTATCCACATACTCACTAAGGACATTTTCAGACAGCCCTTACCGCGCAAGCAGCCTCCGGAGCAGTAACGAGGCTGCTGCGCAAAAGGAAATCCTTCTCGGACACTGCCATCCCTCTTCCGTGACCATTTGTGGCACGTATGTGAAGCTTTGGAAGCGGCCGCGTCATATTTCAATCACAGAAGTTGCCCTCCCTGCTGGCCCATGGGAGAGAAAGGAACTGCCACCATCACAGTGCCCCCCCCCTCACTGTGCTGCATACTTGGGGATCACTTCCTCTAGGCAGACATGAACCTCTCTCTAAACATGTGGTAATCCTCATGGCCACATATTATTTTAACAACTTTGGGGAAAGCCGCAAAGGCTTTTTTCTACACAGTATATGGGGTTTTTCTGAATACCATGGATCTCATTTGCAGCGTATTAGGACAAAACATATTCTTCTCGAATTCTGTGAGGAGTATTTTCACCATAGACAACCCCAAAAATTACACCAGGTGATTGTTCTGCTGTGGCTGGGCTTTCCCCTTCCACACCAAAGGACCATTTAATACCATGTGTTCCATATAAAGGGATCTAGGAAAAATAGGGAGGGAGGTGGTGATAACATTGCCTGACTCTTCCTGATTCAGCTGGATTACTTCTGTTTTATTTTAAAGCTGTAGGGTGCACCGACACTTTAACTGCCATGGCTCTATCCTATGGAATCCAAGGATATGCAGTTTGATAGATGATTTGGAATTCTACAACTCCCCAAGCCAGGTCTCCAAACTCCAGTTCTCAAGGTACTCTGAATATCTGTCTATACTACAGAATTAAATGGATCTAATCCTCAGTCCCTCTTTTTCAGGGTGCCTACTAAATAACTTACTAAACTACAGATCCTGGGATTCCATACGATGGAGCCAAGCAATTAAAGTGTTATCTAACTGGGGGTGATCCCATGGTCAGGAATACTAAAAGAGAAGACACCTCAAGATGGATGGGACTTTCTCAAAAGGGAGATACTGAAGGCACAATTTCAAACAGTACCATTGAGGAAGAAAAATCGGAGGTGTCTCAAGAAACCAGGATGGATGACTAAAGAAATTTCAACGGAGCTAAGTTTTAAACGGAACATGTATAGGAAATGGAAAAAGGGGGAAATCACCAAAGAAGAATTCAAACAGATAGTGAACACGTGTAGGAGTAAAGTCAGAAAAGCTAAAGTGCAGAATGAGTTCAGGCTTGCTAGAGAGGTTAAGAACGATAAAAAGAGTTTTTTTGGGTATGTCCACAGCAAAAGGAGGAAGAAGGAAATGGTAGGGCCACTATGTAGAGAAGATGGCAAAATGCTAATAGGGGACAGAGAAAAGGCAGAATTACTCAACACCTTCTTTGCCTCAGTGTTTTCAGAAAAGGAAAAGAGGGACCAACCTGGGGATAAAGGAACAGAGGACACAATAGGGGAAATCCAGCACAGAATAAGCGAAGAGGTAGTACAGGAAAACCTTCTTTAACTAAATGAATTTAAATCTCCAGGACCAGATGAACTACATCCAAGAGTATTAAAAGAGCTGGCAAATGTAATCTCAGAGCCATTGGCAATAATCTTTGAGAACTCCTGGAGAACAGGAGAAGTCCCAGCAGACTGGAGGAGGGCAAACGTCCCCATCTTCAAAAGGGAAAAAAGAAGATCCCAACAATTATCATCCAGTTAGTCTGACATCAATACCAGGGAAGATTCTAGAGCAGATCATTAAACAGAGAGTCTGTGATGTCCCCATCTTCAAAAGGGAAAAAAGAAGATCCCAACAATTATTGTCCAGTTAGTCTGACATCAATACCAGGGAAGATTCTAGAGCAGATCATTAAACAGAGAGTCTGTGAACATTTAGAAGGCAATGCCATAATCACAAAAAGTCAACATGGGTTTCAGAGTAACAAGTCATGCCAGGCTAATCTTATCTCTTTTTTTGATAAAATTACCAGCTTGGTAGATGAAGGGAATGCTGTGGATATCGTATACCTTGATTTCAGTAAGGCCTTTGACAAGGTTCCCCATGACATTCTTGCAAACAAGCTTGTAAAATATGGGCTAGACAAGTTAACTGTTCAATGGATTTGTAATTGGTTGATCGGCCGAACCCAAAGGGTGCTCAGCAGTGGCTGCTTTTTGTCTTGGAATGATGTGACCAGTAGGGTGCCACAAGGTTCGGTCCTGGGCCCGGTGCTATTCAACATCTTTAACAATGACTTGGATGAGGGAATTAGGGGCATACTTATCAAATTTGCAGATGACACCAAATTGGGAGGAGTAGCCAATACCCTAGAGGACAGGATCAAAATTCAAAATGACCTGGATAGACTGGAGAGCTGGGCCAAAGCTAACAAAATGAAATTCAATACGGAGAAGTGTAAGGTATTGCACTTAGGGTGAAAAAATGAAATGCATAGATATAGGATGGGGGAGACCTGGCTGAATGAGACTACATGCGAAAGGGATCTAGGAGTCCTAGTAGACCACAAGTTGAACATCAGTAAATAAACACTTACTGAAAGCAACCCTACAATTGTTATTTTTACACATCTAGCAGGTTTTGATAATCCTGGTTAGGATGTTTATGCTGCCGCTTCCACTGAGCAGTGCATTACAACACAAATGCTGGTGGTTTCTGGAAGGGTTGATGGTTTTTGTTGTTTGTTTGTTTGTTTGTTTTGCATCCCCTCTATTTCAGTTGCTGCTTTTGCCAACCCCAAGGCAACCACGACTCCCAGCACAACCACCCCAAGGAAAGAAAGGCACTACTGGACAGCAATGAAAGAATGCTGCAGCATTCCACCACCCAGATGGACTGGATGCTGGCACACCTTGAAAGGGAGAGAAACCAGTTCCTAGAGATCAGGCAGAGGCAGGAGGACAGGAGGGAGGTGAGGAAGCAAAGAATGGAGGAGAGATGGCAGAGGGAAGAGGAAAGGGTGAGGGTAGAGAATGAGCTAGCAAGGAGGTACAGGGAGAGGCTCACTTGCATTGAGTGCAGACCAGCCTTCTGGAAACCCTAGTGCTGCATCTGACCTCACAGGGCACCACTGCCAGACAGGGGCTGTTGCAAAGAAAAATGAAGAAGAAGAAGAAAACCCAGGAACAACCCTCTCAAACTGTAGGCAACAGCCTGGAGGGCCCAGAGAAAGTACCTGGAACATCAGCCAGCCTTCCCTCAGCATCTCAGGTGATTGTACCAGACAAGGCAAGGCCTTGCAGGAAGATAAAGAGGCCTGGTCCTTTGTCTTTGTAACACTGATGTCTGCAAGGACTCTAACACATACAGTTGTGCCTGCCTGTACATATGTAAATATGTTGCTTTTGCCCTTTCCCTCCAACTGCCATGTTTTGTGTTGCAAATGTGCCCTACACCTTATCCCTTTCAGGACTGTACATTATGACCTTTAGATTTTTCCAACACTTTCCCACCATGTGCTGCCCCACTTCTTACATAAACCAATAAAGATGAGCAATACAATCTGATTGTTAAATAAAATGTGTTTACTGTTTTGAATATTTATACTTTGTATAAAATGGGGGAGATGTAGAAGCAACAATCACTGGGAAGAATCAAAGGTAGGGAGGAGATAATTACATATGTTTCTGGGAAGGGGTGTTACCCTCTGTGCTCAGGGTTTTTGGCAACCCTCAAAATGTCAACATTAATTTGGGGAATTAATGTACTCAGCTTGGCTATACGAGAGGGGGGCAACAGAGCAGGATCTTTTGACTTTTGTTTACCAGTACTCAGGAGGAGACACAAGCTATATAGTACAATAATGATCTTTATTTAGTAAGCAAGAATAACAGCATTCATGCACACATTCAGGCATAAAGCATTCATGCAAGGCTAGTGAATAAAGTAGGAAATATTGGGACAGAGGAATAGAGAAGGGAGTTGTTTGTGGGAAATACCACACCTGTCCTGTATTTTTTATTTTTATTTAGTTAGTTATTTATACCCCGCTCTTCAGCCACAAGGCTATCAGAATGGCTTACAAATTGTTTTAAGCAATAGCTATTTACACATCTACACTGCATTAAACAGTTTCCAATGTGTGTTAGCTAATTGCCCCCCACAAGCTGGGTACTCAGTTTACCGACCTACGAAAGGATGGAAGGCTGAGTGAACCTTGGAGCCCACTGTAGAGATGAGGTTGTTGAAGAAACCAGCAGAGTCCCAATCAGGAACAGCTACACAGTTTGAATGAAGATGAGAAGAAGATGTATTGTATGCTTGGCTACACAGATGGACACAGTGTCCAAAGGAAGTAGATCTGTGCACACTTGAGTGGGATTTTGGAAGGGTTTTTATAGTCAATAATTGTCTCCAGGGGGTGGAATCTATGGTAGGAGAGAAAGATAATTGGAGGTGCTCAAGATGAGACAATGGCATTCCAGATATGTTAATGACATTTTAATGTGTAAAGACTTTGTGATTGAATTGGAGGAAGCAACTTCCTTTGTTTGGGAAAGGGTGAAGGAATGAGGATCATTTACAGGTTTGAGTCTCCCAGCCTTAGCTGATAGGATTAGCCAGGTGTTCGGACCTTCAGTTGCTTTGCAAATTAACATTTCTTTAGAATGTAGGTGGCCCCTCCTTAAGTGCATACCTGACTGAGTCTGAACACTAGTCCTTGTAATTTGTTGGAATTTTCCAGCTTTAGTGGCCACTCTGCATGGAAGGCCACATTTGACCCAATTATTAAATAATGCCAATTATTAATATAGACATGGGGCTGGTGGTGTCAGGGTAGGTAACAGGGAGGTAGTACACTCATACAATACACAGTATTGGGAGGGGATTTCTGGAGGGGAGGAAGACAGAGGGCAGAAATGGTTGGAGGAGTAACTATGTACAAGTGGTGAGGGGTAGCTCCCCTATAGAGGGAGCCTTGGGCCCTCAAGCCGTTGGAGGTGCTTCTCCAATGATGACAACCTTGTGTCCATATGCTCAACCGCAAGGAAGACAAAATAATGGTTGGGATTAGCAACACTATCTAAATGCAACACCTAAGGCACACCAACACCTTTAAAGTTTGCAGTGAAGTTCAAGGTTCACCTTTCCTTGCACCCTAATAATACTTATAGAGGTCCTCCAGTCTGGCCTTCCTGTCCCTCCTCCAAGCTGGGGGAACTTCTCTTCTACCACCTTCTCCTACAAAAGTGAGGGGGGTCAGGTTAAAAGACCGTGTTCTAGCCAGTCCTGAATCCCATCTGAATTCCAGCTAGCCCCACATCTAAAATCCAGCAGTATTATCCAAAAGTGATGTACTCACCAGGGATAAGTGCTGGTCCTGTCTCCTCCTCCTCCTGGATGGAGAGCTCCTCTGAAGAGGAGCCCCCAGTCTTGCCCTCTCTCCTCACCCTCCTATGCACCTAAAGAATGGCCATCTTACAAAAATACATTATCTAAGGGTCGTGAACATGCAAACATGTTTTAAAATCCTGGTCACTATTGTAGTTGTTGTTTTTAAATAGGAAAGCAGCTTTCAGAGGACGCAATTTTAAATGAAGAAAAGTTGGCAAGAGAAAATTTAAACTTTCTCCACCCACCAGTAGTTCTTTAAAAGATAGCTGTGATACTCTGTTATAGCATAAAATGGAAAAGGGGAGGATGGGTGGATGAAGGAATCAAGCAGCACCTTTCAGATTGAGCTTTTGCCAGAGGCATATTTGTGATGAAAACACATCTGGAATCTAGGGGGAAATTTCTGTGGAGAGAGGGACTAAAAACAAACCCTCTCCCCTTTAATATGTACATACTACTTCTCTGAATTGCCCCCTCCCAAAGCTATTTTTGATAAGCAAACAAGATTTTAAAACACATTACATATAAACATCTCTAGCTTAGTCCTTGAACACTTGCTTTTATTATAAAGAACACCTCCAGCAATCAGTGTTCCTCCTCATGACATACAGTGTGATTTTAATCCTATTCATTGTAATCCTGACTACATCATCAAAACCATTTCCTGCAGCACATTTACCTGAAACTCTTCCGTTCAGGTCTACTGACCAAGCCCAATCCTGCTTAGCTATAAGAAACAATAGCCGGAGGTGGTGCGGCTGCAGTGTCAACACTGCACATCTGTTAACTGTTCTACTCTCTAGCTTCTTCTAGGTTTGTTTCCATTCTCTCAATCATTTGCAAAGTACAGCCTTAATTGTATGCTACGTTAATATTTGCATTTCAACACAAATGATTTAATTAGCCTTTTTCTTTTTTTCTGCCTGGAAATTCTGCTAAGTTAATGGAATGATGGCCAAATGATCCAAGTTTAGTTGAGCATGTGATTTAGTATGTTCCAGCCACTAATAATTTGGCAAAGATAATTAAAATTTTGACACTAAATCTAGAAATGCGAGCTTCAATACAAGCAATTAATGCAATGTTTACCTATTTGTCACTTTTTCTTCAGGTGTGTTTGAACAAAAAATTTGCAGTCCATAATACCTAGTACATTTGAAGATCCTCTATCATTATTTTATAAGCTAATTTCAGCTGTCCAGCTGGGTTTTTTTTTCCTTACGTATATGAGCATCTTCATCTGTAATATAAGCTTCAAAGGGAAACTCACATGACATTCCACTGAGCACCATGTATGTAATCTGTTCTCCCACGTCATAGATGCAGTCTAGTTTTGGAGATAGGGAGCACGTGTCTTTCAGAGAATATGTAAAATCAAGTACAGTAAGATCTAAAGGCTTCACCCAAAGATGGAACAGGCTATAGTCTTGCCTCCACCAATGGCACGACCTTTCTATGGTAGTGAGACTGCATGTTCCTGTGAGGCAAAAGGCTATGCTGAAGGCAGCAGTGTTGCTGGTAGGGTCTTCCATATTGGACAGGCCTTGCCTAAGAAGCCAGACTAAATGTCCAAACAGCTTCTGGGCAGCAGCAGTAGTAGAGGGTAACACTGGCAGAGGATCTCTCAGAGACAATGGCAGTAGCACCACAGCTAACCTTAATAGTGGGCAGAGGGAAGCATGGTAAGCCTCCTTTTTTACCACAAAAATCTTATGATGAGACAATCAAAAATGAAACAAGAGATAGTGCCAGAAGATGAAACTCCCAGGTCGGATTGCAATCAATGAGCTACTGGAATACAGCAGAGGACAAAGTAGAGCTGTGACTAATGACAGAACTGGAGAACATTCAACTGTTCACATGCTCAGAGGAGAAAGTCAAGTCAGAAATTTCACAACACATATTATAGGAACATGGATTGTGAGAAGCATAAATCAGGGGAAGCTAGACATAGTAAAACAAGAATGTGAATGTATAAATATTGCAATACTTGGAGTGAGCAAACTAAAGTGGACAGAAACGGGACATTTTGAGTCAGATAATTACACAGTGATTTATTCAGGAAATGAAAATCTAAGAAGAAATAGGGTGGCATTAACAAAGAGCAGAGATGCAAAAGCAGTCAAAGGATATAATGCATAGTCTGACTGAATCATGTCAATAAGATGTCAGTGAAAACCCATCACTATGACCTTAATCAAAGTTTATGCTCCATCCAGAGAGGAAGAAGCAGAAGAAACTGAAAAATTCAATGCTGGAGCCCAGAAGGAATTGCTCACACACCAAAACAGGACTTCTTGTTAATCCTAATGCAATTGCGTTCTGGAAGCAAACGGGAACATATCAGTTTGAAAACAATCACTATCACACTTCTCTGAGATCCATGGTCCCATGCTCAATCTTCCTCACCACCTCTCTAACCCTGCCTTCCTACCCAGTGCACATGTGCCTTTCCATTTTTTAAAATTTTGCCGCAATTGCTCAATTATGGCAAAATTATTTTAAAAATTAAAATTAAACAAATAGAAAATAAAAGGAAAATGGAGTAAAACCAACATCAGTGTGCTTGCAGTAACAAGAGGGAGAGGAGGAAAACCATGCCCACTCACACCATGTGACTGCAAGGATATCAGAACTACAGCAGAATGGATCTATCACACCAGGGGCAGTAATGGAAAAGCAGCAATGTTGGGAGCCACTGATGGGTTTTCCCCATCAGTGAAAATGTGTGCTCCACCAACGACTGACATGCAAAGCAGCAACAGTAGAGACACAATGTCATGTGATAAGCACCAGTCAAAGACACTATTATCTGGCTGTAATTGTGATTTACTAGCCTTGTGTGATTAAAGTCCCTCAGCGATTGTAATGCAAAAATGGGAAACAAAGTAGAGTCAAAGAAAATTTAGCCTAGGATCAAGAAATTAAGCAGGAGACCAACTGACTGAATTTTGCAAGGCCAACAGTTTGTTCATCACAAACTGTACAAGTATCCTAAGAAGCTACTGTATACATGGACATCACCTAACAGCCAATATAGAAATCAAATAGACTACATAATTGAAGCAGAAGATGGAGAATCTCCATTCTCTCTGCAAAAACAAGACCAGGAGCCACAGACCATGAACTACTGATAGCAAAAATTAGAGTAAAGCTAAAGAAGATTAAACCAACCATCATGCCAAAATACAACCTGAAGAACATCCCCATAGTACTTAAAGAGAATGTGAAAAATAAATTTGCATTATTAATAATAATAATAAATAATAAAATTTTATTTCTATCCCGCCCCTCTGCAACGCAATCGGGGCGGTTTACAATATAAAACCTCCATAATTACAATACCCTAGCCCACCCACCCCTTAAAATAATATTAAATTATAAAGGATTAAAAACATACAATAATAAAAAATATATTACATTAGGAAAAAATTAAAACATACAATAATTTTTAAAAATCCAATTACAGCTCAGAGGGAAAGGACAGCCGAGTCTTGGGCCGGGATAGTAATTCAGGAAAAGATCCATCTTGACAGCTTTTTTGAAGCTGTCTAAGGTGGTAATAAGACGGATCTCATCTGGCAGGCCATTCCATAATCTGGGAGCGGCAGCAGAGAAGGCCCTCTGGGAGGTCACCAACAGCCTTGTTTTCATAGGTTGTAACAGATTCCTCCCAGAGGACCGAAGTGCACAGGGAGGGTCATACGGAAGGAGGCGGTCCTGGAGATTAGTTGGACCCAAGCCATGTAAGGCTTTAAAGGTCATAACCAACACCTTGTCCTGTGCCCGTAAACTAATAGGCAGCCAGTGGAGAGCTTTTAGCACAGGTGTTATATGCTCTCTTCTGGAAACACCAGAAATCAACCTGGCTGCCATGTTCTGAACTAGTTGAAGTTTCCAAGTCAAGCACAAGGGTAGCCCCATGCAGAGCACATTACAGAAATCAAGACGGGATGTTACCAGAGCATGTACCAGTTTCGAGGTCCCTGGTTTCCAGGAAAGGGCGCAGCTGGCGTATCAGCCGAAGTTGATAACAGGCACTCCTGACTGTCGCATTTACCCGATTAGACATCTGGGGCGACGGGTCCAGGAGCACCCCCAGACTGCGAACACAGTCCTTGAAGGAGAGTGTAGTTCCATCCAGGATTGGAAGTTGTATTCCCAAACCTGGTTTCGGGCCCGTAACTGTTAGTATCTCCGTTTTGTCTGGATTCAGTTTCAATTTGTTTTTCCTCATCCAGTCCATTACTGCTTTAAGACGATCATTGAGAGGAGAGACACCATCTGAAGTCAAAGCTGACGACCGAGACGTGGAGAAATATATCTGGGTGTCATCAGCATGCCTCTGAATGATCTCTCCCAGCGGCTTCATATAGATGTTAAATAGCATCGGGGACAGAATGGCACCCTGAGGAATGCCACAGTTAAGCTCTATTCTGGTAGAGCAACTGTCCCCGAGCCTCACCCTCTGGGATCTGCCTGAGAGGAAGGAACAGAACCACTGCAAGGCAGTGTCTCCACTGCCTAATTCCCTAAGGCGATCCAAGAGGATGGAATGATCTATTGTATCAAAGGCCACTGAGAGGTCCAAGAGCACCAACAGGGTCACACTACCCCTGTCAATACCCAAGAGGAGGTTGTCAGCCAGAGCAACCATGGCAGTCTCCACTCCATATCCCATCTTAAAGCCAGTTTGAAATGGATCTAGATAATCGGTTTCACACAAGACAGCTTGGAGTTGGGAAGCGACCGCCCTCTCGATCACCTTGCTTTAAAAAGGCAGCAAGGAGACTGGCCTATAGTTGTTCCTGTCCAAGGGGTCCAGGGAAGGCTTTTTCAGGAGCAGCTTAACCGCTGCTTCCTTCAGACAAGGTGGAACGGACCCCTCCCTGAAAGACGCATTGATAATATCCTTAAGGAGTACTCTCGATGCGTCACCCCCTTGGGTGGCCAGCCAAGATGGACAGGGATTGAGGGGACAGGTCGTCTTCCTCACTCTACCAAGGAGCTTGTCCACAACATCGGTACTCACAGATTGAAGCTGATCCAATACAATTTCATCAACAGAGTTGCTGGACACCTCGTCTATAGATTCTGTCATAACACTGGCATCTAAGTTGGCTCTTATCCGAGAGATTTTATCTGCAAAGTGGATGTTAAACGCATCACAGCAGGCCATTGTCAGGTTGAGTAAGGGGTTCTGCGCAGGTGGCATCTGTGTCAGCTCCCCCACCACCCTAAACAGTTCTGCTGGATGGGACTCTGCAGACGCAATACGTGCAGAGGAGAAAGACTTCTGCGCTGTACTTATCGCCTCTCAATAAGAATCAAGGAAATTCCTATGACAAGTCTTGTCGGATAAGAGTTGAGTCTTCCGCCAGGTGCGCTCTAGTTGTTGTCCAGCCCACTTCATCTTCCTAAGCTCCTCTGAATACCAGGGCTTACGGTTAGGAGCAGGCTGGAAAGGACGTTTGGGAGCGATTGTGTCGATAGCTTTGGTGAGGTCAGTGTTCAAAATATTAACCGAAGCTTCAACAGAATCACCAGTGTTACCAACCAATAAACCTTCCAAGGCTTTCTGGAATCCAATTGGTTCCATTAGCCTTTGAGGGCAGACCATTCTAATAGGTCCACCACCCCCGGTGGGACAGACAGTGGCTTTTAGCTCCATCTTGACCAGGAAATGATCTGTCCATGACAATGTGGAGGTTTTAATAACCTCCGCTCACGGATATTCCTGTTCTGTACTAAAGGCCGCATCGAGGGTATGACCTGCACAGTGAGTAGGCCTGACAACCAATCGGGATAGGCCCATGTTTGTCATGGATTCCATGAACTCCCGAGCTGCACCAATTAGATTTAGCAAGCTGGTCTCGAGTGGGATGTTGAAGTCGCCAAGAACTAGATGTCTGGGCGACTCCAGCAGCAACTCTGAGACCAGCTGCGTTAGCTCGGTTAGGGAGTGTGTTAGACCACGGGGTGGCCGGTATACTAACAGAATCCCTAAGCTATCCCTGGACCTCAGATTTAGGTACATACCAAGCCTAACTAAACAGGAACCTGAAGAACTCTGGACTGAAGCCAGGGACATAATTGTCAGGGAGGGATGCAAGTCTTCAGCCAAAAAGAAAGAGAAACATCAATGGAAACAGATGAAAATTCTTCAGGCAGTTAACAACAGATGAGAAGCAAAAGTAAAAGGTGATAGAAAAAGAGTCAGACCCTGAATGCAGCTGTTCAGCAACTTCTGTTGTGCAGGGACAAGGAGAAATGCTGTAAGAATCAATGCAAAGAAATAGAAGGTGACGACAAAAAGGAAGAACAAGAAACCTCTTCCACAAGATCCAAGAAATCAAAGGGAAATTTAAACAAAGAGTGAGGATGTCTACAACCAGCAGAGGTACATCTTACATGATCAAGAAGAAATAAAAAGTCAATGGAAACAATACATGAAAGAACTATATAAAAGAGATGAAAGGGTAATGGTTTGAGAAAGAATCATATGAAGAAAAAAAACCTCCAGTTTTAGAAGTGAAGTGAAGGCTGCATTCACTTGGGGGAAATGCAAACCACTTGGGGAAAGTAAATCACCAGGGACAGATAGTATACTATAGATATGCTTCAGTCTACAGAGACAGAATCTACTCTAGTTCGAACTAAAATCTGTCAACAAATATGGAAAATAAAAGAATGGCCTGTAGATTGAAAACACTCAATATACATTCCAGTCCCCAAGAAAAGGGACACCAGGGATTTCCATACAGTAGCACCCCTGCATCCATTGATTTGCCAACCGCGGATTCAATTATCCACAGTTGACGATGACAGGGGAAGGGAGGGGGAGGAGGATCTCACCTCCCCCGTCCCTTCCCCTGGGAGGGCTCCTGTCACTGTGGTAGTGATCGTGGGGGTGAAGATGGAAGGGGAGGAGGCGAGATGACCTTCCCCCTTCCCCCCTGAAATTGCCACCATGGCGGGACCATGGCAGGGGAAGGGGATGGAGGAGTGAACTTGCCCCCCTTCACCCCCTTCACCCCTGTGATCGCCACCGCAGTGGGGCCATGGCAGCACAAAGGGGGAACGGGGCAAAGAGCGATCTTGCCCCCCTTCCCCCTTTGCCCCGCCATGGCCCTGCTACAGCAGCAATTGTGGGAGGAAAGGGGGCTGAGTTTGCTCCTCTGTCCCCTTCACCCCTGCCATGGCCCTGCTTCAGTGGTGACTGGGGGGGGAGGAAGGGGGTGAGACTGCTTCTCTGCCCCTGCCATGGCTCCACTGCAGTGGCAATCACAAGGGTGAAGGGGAAGGGGAGGAGGTGAGATTGCCCTTTTCCCCTTCCCCCTTCCCCCCTGTGATCACCGCTGTGGTGACAGGAGCCCTCCCAGGGGAAGGGGAAGAGTTATCTCACCCCCACGATCGCCGCTGTGGAGGGGTCATGGCAGGAGCAAAAGAGGAAGGGAGAGGGAGGAGTGAACTCAACCCCCCCTTTCCCCAGGATGGCCTCCTGGGATGGCATTCACTATTATCCATGGAATTCACCATCCACAGTAGGCTTTGGAACCAATCCCCCATGGATACGGGGGTGCTACTGTAATCACAGGACAATTGCATTAATTTCCCATGCAAGCAAAGTGTTGCTCAAAATTCTACAACAAATACTTTTACCATCTACGGAGTGAGAAATGCCAGATGTCCAAGCTGGTTGAGGAAAGGAAGAGGCACTAGGGATCATATTGCAAACCTTCATTGGATACTGGATTGCACCAAAGAATTGTCAGGGATTGTAAAAACTATGTGTGGAAATTTTACAGTAAAATTGTGTTGTCTGTGGCCAATAAGGACCAGTAAAGAGGGCCATGAGCACAGCTGGTGTTTACTGTTATTTACTGCTCAGAGCCAGATGCGTGGTAGTTGCTGCAGTACTGAACTCTCCCTGGAAGCCAAAATGACTAAATGAGGCTGTTGTACTTTTGACATATCGTAAGAAGACATGATTCACTAGAAAAGACAATAATGTTTAGGAAAGTAGAAGGCAGTAGGGAAAGAAAAAGAACACATTACAGATTGATAGACTAAATCAAGGAAGGCACACAGCCCTGAGTCTGCAAGATCTGAGCAGGGCTATTGATGATAGGGTGACTTGGAGGTCTGTTATTTATGGGGTTGCCATAACTCAAAGTCAGCTTGAAGGCAGTTAACAACAATAGTCTTGTCACTCTGTTTTGTCACTTTCTGTTCCCTTTAAATGGTACAACAAGAAAAGACTCATTTTCAAATACTGTATAGTAAAATAATGTTAGGACCGATGAAAAATTGCTTTGGGGCAGAATGTTTTCCTCTCCCTCTATGTTGCCCCCTCCCATACATTTTCCCTCTTCTTCTACTGTGGACTTTTTCGGACATCTCAAATACACCGCAAGCAGCCTCGTTGCGTTGTGAGGCTGCTGCGCTGCAGGGCGTCACTTTCGGACAACGCTCTCCCCTGCTGGTACTGTTGCGGTAACACGGGGTCATTTGAGCGTTATATTTCGCCGGTTTTTAAGCACAAAAGTTGGTCGTGATTAAAAACCGGCGAAATATAACGCTCAAATGTCCCCATGGTACCGCAACAGTACCAGCAGGGGAGAGCGTCATCCGAAAGCGACGCCCTGCAGAGCAGCAGCCTCGCAACGCAACGAGGCTGCTTGCGGTGTATTTGAGACATCTGAAAAAGTCCTGTGTCTCTCACTTTTATTTTGCTTCCCTGTTTTCTCTCTACTACTTTTGCCTCTTCCTTTTGTTCATTGCTGTGATGGTATAGGAAATGTCTTAAAGAAGGACCTTGGCAGGCTTCCTGGATGGCACTAATTGAAAGCAGCTTTTCTACCAAGCTGATCATCCATAAAAGGTCTATAAAGAAAACTGGTAAAATGCCCTGGGTCACTGAAAATCATGCTGCCACTGAACAATTCTGATCTTACAGGTAAATGAGAAAACAGGATTTCATTAGAAACTGAATCTCTACCTAAAATGAAAGTTACAGGGGATTTCTGTAAGGCTATAAACAATGAATGCTTGTAAAACCTAAATAGGCTGTAATCTGCTGGAAATTAGGGATATCTTGCTGTTAGCACATGGCAATGTTTCAACAGGTTTTGCTATTTAGTTTAACATGTATCAACACACATCTCTTCTGACCTGCCACTCCTGCACAAACTTCCCATAATAAACCAAATGATATTGAACATAGCTCCAAAAACTGCAGCATTTTTGTGCTGCCTGCACTTTAATCGTATGTGTAACAGAATAATTCTTCTTCCATTAGTTATTGGACTCTTCACTACCTACATCTAAAAATAGTGGTTCAGGATTGGATCCCAGGTTTTGTTTTCACGGTTTGTAATAACTGAAATGTGGTTTAACTGAAGTATCCTTTTCTGATTTGTTTCGTAGTATTTGCTTCATATCTTTGGATTAACTAATTAAAGGCTTATCTATCAGCCACTCCATCAAGATATGTAATAAAGGAGATTTGCAACAATAGGATGTTGCTGTATTTGATATGTTAAGGATACAGCACTCCCCAACCCTCTGGTAAATTGTTTTGCTGGAGGCTACAACATTCTATGTTGGGAGTTGTTGGAGGCGTGAATAATTTACCACTTATGAAGCTTCAGAGCTGAGTTGAGCCACAGCATGTTGAGCTGCCCTTTGATGCAGACTGGTTGAACAGGTTTTTGTTCTACCCGGGAACCAGTCTGACAGGACTGTTATGCCAACAAATTCTGGTATGATTCCATGTTACAGAGAATGCAGAAACCTGCCCAGCCAGTTAAATGAAAGACATATTAGGTTATCCATTGCACATTGTATATATCCTAGGTGCAGCAGAACTCCTCTCAGCATTCTCTAGTGTGGTCCAGAAGTGATTTTATGATCCTACATATGCTGGAGGTTTATAAGATCAGGGAAAGGCAACAATAAATAATCACCACTGCTGATCAAGAGCAGAGTCATATTGAACTTTTATAATCACAACAAAAAGGTGAGTTGATAAAGTATCTCTTAATGTTGTATAGTCCATATTAAGATTTCTATCTCAGAAATTATGCCATGAAGTTTAGATATACTGTGGACTGCTTCAGTGTTTAGTTGGGTATTGATATTGTGCTTTATCATTTATGGCTCCTGGTAACATCATTTTGTGATTCTCTTATGGCACTGTTCATCAAGTTAGTGGGAATGGAGGTCACTACATCAAACAAGTTGTAGGACATGCAGGGGTTAGTGGCCTGAATTTTATCCTAAATGTTGCCACTGACTGACTGAACAAATTTTGTCAAGCCCCTTGATTTTCCTTGTCATATAGTGCCATCCCTACACCAGTTCAATGAGGATAATGCCAAGGTGAGTACCAGATTGTAGTACCAATTGAACTCATAACACCTTAACAAATAAAATAGATCCAATTTACAAATTGAATCTATTTTATTGAATCTATTTTATTTGTTAAGGTGTTATGAGTTCATTTTCTAAGGAAAACACCATTTTAAAAATCATATATTAAACATTTTCCTTTATCACATTGCTATTGTTAGACCAGTGTACTTACTACATATTCCATACACAGAAGCTAAGACTACAGTCTGGTACTCACCTTGGCATTACACACACATGTTGCATGTTAAAGGCTCAGTTCCTCTTTTCCTTTAATATATAGAGATTATACTGACACAGTATCCAAAACCAAATAGATTTCACAACTGTCACCCCAAAATAATGAGTTTAAATTGAGGAATTTGAGTAATTTTCCAAGTTCAGTCTCAAATCAGAATTATGACAATTTTAAAAACAAAGGCTGATAACCAATTAACCAGTTTCCTGGGAGCAAGTTCCACTGAATCCACTGGGACTTACTTTTGAGTAGACATCTATAGGATTGTGCTGTGAAGCTAAGACGTGTGCTAGCTGAGCTGAACCGAAAGGAATGAAGACAGGTTTTGTCATGCCTGTTTGTACAAAATAACTTTTGTTTAAAGTAAATGTGACTCTTCCTATCTCCTCTTTAAAGCAGATTTTTTAAAAGGAAAAAAAATACTGTAGTGTGTTCCCTTCCCAAGGAAGCTGGTGGATTTCAAACAAACTAAATAGAAGTGTTTTTTAATAATGAGGTAAGTAAAATATTGGTAGTTAGTAAGTTATGTTTCAAAGTTCTTTAATAGCACAGTACATTATTAGATCTTAGCATAATCTCACAGAGGAAGTGTCAGCTTGGTATGTGGCTATCCACAGATGAAGAGTTATCTTTATTATTCCTTGGGAGAATGAAAATGTCTATAACAACTGATATATCACTAAGTGGCATATCGAACAGGTCTTTGAGTGTACAAGGTAAAGCTACCTATTTTTTTTTTAATGTGTGGGAGAATATATCTTCACCAGTCTAACCTAAGGTTATTCAAAATGAATTGCTTAATTTTAAACATTAATAGCCCCGTCCTATTTTGTTAATATAGAAGTAAGTATTCACTAGAGCTCATTACAATTTAAGGATGAATAAGATTGCAGCTTGTTGCCTTGTGCAGCAAAACGGTATCTATGCTTACTTAGTTGGGAGTAAGCCACATTGAATTTAGTGGTACTTACTTATGACATAACAGTATTGCATCTCTAATCACAGCTACTACATGCAGGACCAGTTTAAGGAATTTTGGGGGCCCTTGCAACACTTTATTTTGGGGGGCCCATATGTTTATCTCAGGTCAATGTAATCTAACTCAACCTAAGCTATTTACAGTACAGGATATTCAGATTATTACTAATGTTTTTGCAGGAGGAAGGTTATGACAGGGCCCCCCACAATGATGGGGCCCCCTGTGGATGCTGATGCAACGGGTGCCTTAAACCAGCCCTGACTACATGTCATATTAAATATCATAATCAACTACTTATGTTTGGCCTCTATAGGACTTGCTCATGACTAACTTTGGGACTTAAAATTGCATTATATTTTACTAATGGGGGCAGGAAGGTGAATGAAAATCCAAGTACAGTACTGCTTATGAAAAAATCAAAAATCCTATGCCAAGCTGACTCTTCTCTTGCACTGTTCTGTAGTACTGGCAAGCCATTTAGTATGTAAACCAGGGGTGGGCAACTGTGAAAGGCTAGGGAGGTGCATTAGCCATCCAGGAGACCTTGGAGGGCCATATCCCTGCCACACCTTCTCCCACAAAAAAAATACAAAAAGCCACATGTTTTTGCCCCCAGAGCCCTGAAGGATACATAGGAACATTTTTTGTTTGTTTGTTTGTTTGTTTACTTTTATGGGTCCTAGAGGGAATTTTCAGGGATTATGAGGCCAAAAAAATGTTTTTGAAAAATTTTGCAAAAATTCATTTTGACCCCAGGGGGGTCCAGTGGGGCTCCAGACATGGTCTCAACACCCCCTATAGATCATTTTGGAACAAAAACAAATTGTAAAAAATGGGGGGGGGGTTGGACCCCACAAAAACAAACCAAAGGGGGTGCATGCAGCCAGTGGGCCACACTTTGCCCACCCCAGTGCCATACACACAGTGCCATACACACAGTCATACACAGTACGTCATACACAGTGTTCAAAGAAATTTTTGTGTCAACCTGAATGGGTTTAAATTGCATTATAGTACTGTCCATTATCTAAAATTCACAGCATGACCCTATATATATATCAACTCAGAAGTAAGGCCCAATGAGGTAAAAAATGGCTCACTTTATGGTAAGTTAGCATAGGATCCCAACCAGGCAGTGAAATCCTATGGAGGAGGAGATTTGATTGTGTGTCTGTCACACCAAAAATCCATCAAGCATGATATAGTCAGGAAAGGAAAGTCTTCTTTTGCCCTCTCCCCATTTCCACCAGTTGACTATAATGGGAAGAATTTAACCAAGCCAACTCCAGAAATAGTTTGGTTGTGGCTGACCAGGTTTATGGATGCTTTTAGAGCTTTGGGTCCTGTGGATTCATGGCCTACTCTGAATGCTTTGTGTTGATCTCTGCTACTGACAAACATTTGCATCAGTTTACTCAGCAGGATGGAGGGGTGGGGTTCAGTGTGCTGGCAGACCTTCTCCTCCACCACAGAAGTAGCAGTATGACAGATGCTATGGTCCCTCAGGGAGAGCTTGCCATTGCTCTGTAGTCTCTCTTCCTATAATATTGACAAAGCAATTAAACTTTTAATGTAAAAATCAGCATCAATGAGTGCCAATTTGATGCTAATTCAAAGGGAATGCTAATTCAGTGAGGTCAACTCTCTGATAAGGCAGGATGAAATGGTGGCCCGAGGCAGCAGATTTTGGGTGCTATTAAAAGGCAGCAAATTATAAGTTGTCTAATTTATTATATCTTTTACAGCTATGTCTTTAAAATGATCATATGTATGTGCCCTTACATGCTTTTATAAAAAATGTAGAACCTAAAAATATCATTTTATTCAGGCAACACACAAACAAGAATAGTAAAGAGTATACTAGGAAAAAATCATTATTCTCTTAGAGAAAGGAGAATGTGCACCTGGCAGATGTTGTTAGACTGCAACTTCCTTCTTCCCTCACCATGGGCTATGCTGACTAGGGTTGGTGGGAGCTGAAGTCCAACAATATCTGGAAAGCCACATTTCCCCCACCTGTCTTAGGCAATAAACAGTGCAAATTCATGAGTTGCATATGTGATGTATGCTAAGGGATCTTGCAGCACCTTTGAGACTAACTCAGAGAAAAAAGTTGGTTGCATAAGGTTTTGTAAACTTAAGTCTAGTTCATCAGATGTAATGTTTTAGTATCCATTTACTCTACAGACATGATGCATCTGTGCCTTCCCACATAAGCAAGGTCAGCTTACATGCCATTTTAGCCCACTATTGGCTACTCTGATTGAAAGTGCCTTCAAATTCTCCCACAAAGAACTTTAAAATAGTCTCCCCTAAACTGGGAAATGTAGAGACAGAAGAGAGGGTGGTACATACAGTATAGCACTGATCCAGGTTACTTCTATTCTAAACATTTCTATGTTTCCTTTAATGTTTCTGGTTTTAAAATTATAAGCAGAATCAGGGTTAATAAGCATTCCTGGGAACACAGCCTGGTTCAAATGGCACTTGCATAATTCCTGTTGCAGTTCCAAAGAGTGTTGTCTGCTAATATTGCAAAAGCAGATCAACACCATTGCTTAGGGGCCAGCAGCCCAGGATAAGTAGAAACATCTCTGTCATGCCCCCCACTGCTGCCACTGCCCCACTGCTGCCACTCTTCTTTAAAAAAATAAAAATAAAAAAGCAGCTGATATGGTCACTTTGTGGTGGTGGGAATAAAAGGAAACAGTAGCATCAAGTACACACAATATTCCCAGTACTTCTCCAGTTCCTGTGCATTAGCAAGCATTAAAAAGTAGCCGAGCTCCATGCTGCTCCTTTGTCCTTCTCTCTTGATTTGAGAAAGCTGCTAAAACTGTTACCATGTTACTCATTCTCCTCCACCCAGATTTTCTTCTATGAACTGGGATGGGTAGGGGGAGACAGATGCAGTGGCCCTGTTTAGCTAGTGACCCAGCGATTTGCCTCTCCCTCCAGCATGACCTACCTACACCTCAGGAGCAGATTTGTGTTAACTACTGCCTAGTGTTCTAACCCTGTTTGTAACACAAACTTTTACGGTTCACATTTCATGGATACATAGTTCATAAAAATGACACATCACTATTGATAACTGACACACTAAGGAGGAAGAAATGGAAGCTCTATTTCCAAACCTATTGTATTTACACCCTGGCCAAGAACTACTGCTATATACAGCATGTATCTCAGGGTGCCCAGATAGATATGTGAACCTCCTCCCAGGAAAGCACTGTGACACAAGAAAAGGCTCATCCATGCAATAGATATGTTTGTATGCAACTCACACAACTTACTTTTTTGTTTGTGTGCATTCATGAAAAAGTATCACTTATGAAACTACTCAGTGCTGTTGCATCTGCCATTTGTACAAATCATTTACAGGTCTCAGTTTACTGAAGCCCTCTTTGATATGCCAAGCCTTTTGAGTTATATTATCATGATACTTGATATACAATAATCCTGGTTCACATTGTATAATAAGTTTCACTCTTTTTTTTCAAATTAAGAGTGGCAAGCATCAAGTCTGTCTGTAATAGATTTTATGAAAGATTTAGGCCCAAATCTAATTGTTACAAGAGAACCATTGAATCAATGGCACCTACATAAGTGCTGACTGGAATCAATGGGTCTACTGTAGTTGGGACTGGCAACTAGGTTTGGGCCTCACCCATACATTTTAAAAGATTTTCCCACCCAAAATATAAGTAAGTTTATCAGTTCTTAACATAACTCAACATTCAAGTGACAACACTTGAGTTTAAGAAAACTTCTTAAACAGCAGCATGCTTCCAGGATTCATTATACTTGCAGTCCAATAGTTAGTTTGGTAATTCACTTAGCAAATAGATTTATCTGCATGGTAACAAGGATAATAGGAACTGTAACATGTATGTTATAGTTTCACAACAACAAATATAAACATGCAAATAAGTAATATATCTATTAATTAGGTGTTCTACTGCCACAAGTAAAATATGTCAAGGGCTGTATCAAAAATTGGTTGTGAGTTCATGAACATGTTTCAAGTGTGACACTAGTTCTTTTCCCATAGTTTTATTATCTAGGTGTGGATGTTTACTCCTTCTAGACAAATGACATACACTACAGTAAACTTCAACATCTACTTTTAATGCATTGAGAACATTATTTTCAGTAGTTTTCATCACCTCCAAAGAACTAAATGTACTTATCAATATTTTGTAGCCAAATGGGTATTAATGTGTCACTTCATATATCAAATGAATGACTCCTTAGCAATATGCTGTCATGGGAATAAGGGCAACCATCTAAGAGAAGGAAACTCTAATCAAACCTACGGCCCGAGGACCTCACTGCCACGTCCATGCTTGCAAGGCCACGGCAGATGAATCTCTGGTTTAAAGGGTGAGGCCAGTTCTGTGCACGCTGCGCTCCACCAGAAAAATCCATTGCACAGGCTCGAAGTACAGTATAAGTTGAAGAAAACTCTTACTTGTCCATATATAGTGCAATGCAGTACATAAAAGAACTAGGAAGGTCATCTGAGAGAGAACAGGGGATAGCAATGAGGTAGAGGATAGAAAGCTAAGAAAGTCAATGGAGACTAAACCATATGCAATGGTGGTGAGAGAGAGGTATATGCACATTGTGTGATGCATGAATAGACTAAATAGTGTGTTTGTTTTGTGTGTGCTGGCAGTGCTTGGGTTTTATGTATTTGGAGGGTTTTTTCCCTATTTGGAGGAAATTAACTTTAGAATTATTTATTTAAAGGTGATCTGGGGAAATTGGCTTCTCTGTGTGTATAGCAACTTGGATCAGAAAACTACAGGTTCAACTGTGTGCATTTGTCTTTTAGATTCATCACTGTGTCTCTTATGAACCAGATGTTCTGTTGAAAAAAATGTTGTGATTGTCCACACCCTGTTGGAAGCCATTTTGTGACTCTCATCATCTCCAGCTGTCATTTTTTTCCAGTGTTCAAAATACTTTCTCAAAAATCACAATGCACCTACAGGGTCAAAAATGTTGGAGATCCCATATACTTCTTCCAAATGCTCTTTAGTCATGCCCTGAGCAACCACATCCAAGCCTTCTAAGCAACTTTATAAAGTATGTATCACACTACAGTTGCCGTAATTCAGAAACAACTTGAAGGCACACAACAACAGCAAATCACACTACTAGTATTTTTAAATAGCTTCTAGGCAAGTAACCTATGGCAGGGAACAAGGAGCCTGTGCCAGGCAAATATGAGCACTCTTGAGGATCTGAAATTTGGACTGGCTTCCTTTGCCATTCCCACATCCTTTTCTTCCTTAATTTCAATGTTACTAAAGTATCTGGAGCATTTCACTTTATTACAAGCCTCAAAAATTTTTGTTGAACGTCATACTGATTTTAAAATAAATATATCAGAGAAAATAGTGATATGAAATCTCACAGGTTAACAAAAGGACTTTATTGGCTCAAGGTTTCAAAATGTAATTCTTCAGAGGCACATAAAAACACACAATTATGGCCTTCAAGTAAAAGATTAGGCCAACAAAATTAATTTTTGTGCACTTTTTGGACTATTATGTTCCTCTCTTCCTTGTTTTTACTGCCTTCCTTCCTCTGCATATGCCTGGGCATATAAGCAGGCTCCTAGTTTATTTTTGTGGCTATTTTGTGGCTAGATTAGGAAGCCATTTAAAACATGCTTTGTACCTATCTGGGGGAGCAAAATTCCAAACGTGAATCCCTTAACTCTGAAAGAAACAAAGACACAGCTATGAATTTGTAACTTTCAGACCTCCGCTCAAGTCCCTCCGTCCATCTTTTATCACAAAGGTGAGAGGTGAATGACTGCACTTATTTCCTCAATGGGGAGGAAGGAAGAAAGAAAACTTTGCACATGCTCTGTGGTAATCTTTATTTATAGTTCGCATGGCTATACTGTACTGTGGCTGATAAGCCTTGTCAATAGATAACAAACCAACCAGGAAGAGAGAAAGAAGGAAAAATAAGGAGTCCTTCCTCTCAGCGCTGAGAGTAATCGTCGCCAAGAGCGTCTCTGGCCACCAGGGGCGGATCCGTCCCGCCAAAAAACTTCGCCTCAAAGCCGTTTTTGCTCTGGTCACAAGCAGCCGGGGAGGGGAGGGAGACTCTTTACTTTTTGGTCGGAAGAGAAGGGGAAAAAAAATAAGACTCTCCCCCCCTCCCCCAAAAAGCTGCCTTTGCACTTTTTTGCACTTTCTGTTTCTCTTTTCTCCTGCTCGTCTTGAACAAAGCTAGTCGAGAGAACATGCAAATGACTCAGCCAGCTACAGGCAAGTAATAACGCGCCCTTTCCTTCTTTTCTTTTCTTTCTTGTGCCTTCCTTCCTTCCTTCCTTCCTTCCTCAAGTGCTTTTTTACCCGCGAATGAGTAGGGCCACACACACGCCTCTAGTTGTGAAGGGTGGCCTTTCCTCCACCCCTGAGGAACCGACGTGGTTTGATATCCTTCTTGGTTTGCTTGACTCCAAAATAATCCCCGTAGAGTCATTTCCTCCTCCCCATACCCCTCGCTTAGAGAACCAAAATAATGGCATATACTCCAAACTCTACCCCCAAAAAAGGGCTGGCTTGGGGGGAGGGAGTGTTCCCGTTATGCTTTTTTGGCCCCTGGACCCACAATCTGAGGGCTCAATAAGGGCAGGGAGAAGGCGCCCTGTTGTGCCTGAGTAAAAAGCCGGATACTCCTCCTCCTCCTTTTAGGCTTTTGAAAATGCCGCCCTTTTCCTGTTCTTTTTTCCCCCCTCAGTGTTTTCTAAAGCTATGCCAACATCCTGTCACACCGAGGTTTTCTGTCTTCTCCAACAGGCTCTGTGATTTTAACAGCTGCATGACTGGCCAGACAGTGAAGAGAAACGTGGGGAATGTGCTGCATGTGACTGCCATCCCTTAAGGCAGTGACTCTTAACCTTTTATTTTCCAGGGACCCGCTTTAAATATCTTTTGTTGTCACGGACCCCCAAGACTTAACTCAAGATTTAAAACCCTAATAATAATACCTAATAATAATAATAATAATATCCGATGATAATAATAATAACAAGAACAATAATAATACAATTACATAATCCATTAAACCTTCCCTAAGTAGCACTGGAGGGAGAGGGAATACTTTTCTTCTGCTTCTGGAGTGGATTGAATGGCAATGCGCAGGCCAAACCAGCTAACCTTTGCCTTGGCTCCTCTCACGTGGCTGCTCCACCACAGGCAAGAGGTGGGCCAAGCAGCCTTCAAGGCTTTGCGGACCCCCTGTGAGGACATCATGGACCCCTGGGGGTCTCCTGACCATAGGGTTAAGAACCATTGCCTTAAGGCAATAAGGTTGGGATGATGGGACCTGCTGGCCAATAATGTCTGTGGGGAGGGGGCACATTAGCCAACTCTAATTTTAAATGAATTCCTTATTATTCGGGGGAAACATCCATGGTTGAGTCTCTGCCTGTTACAGGGAGGCTGATGGTGCAAAACCAAAGAGAAGTGTTGTGGCACCATACACACACAAAAGAAAGTCCCATCAAGCTCAGTGGAACTTACTTCAAAGCAGCCTGTTTAGGCTTGTGATCGCTGGCATTTGTTAAAGACACAAGGGTTCAGTGAGATGGGAATCACTAAAAATATTTGGTAGATGACTAGCGTAAATTATACCAACAGGCTTTGGGGCATTGACTGCAATGGGCTTTTAATAGTGTGTTTTGTTGTTGTTTTATATCCTGTCTTTGAAAAAAAATATTTTAATTCTATAGATTATTTCCTTTCTGAAATAGCACACAAACACACACATACACACACACACATATTTGTTGCTGCTGTGTGCCATCAAATTGTTTCTAATTTACAGCAACCCTAAGGTGAACCTATGACAGGGTTTTCTTGGCAAGATTTCTTCAAAGGGGGCTTGTGCTTTGCCTTCCTCTGAGGTTGAGAGAGTGTGACTTGCCCAAGGTCACCCAGTGGGTTTCCATGGCCAAGTAGGAATTCAAATTCTGGTCTGCAGTCATAATCCAATGCACAAACCACTACACCATGCTGGCTCTCATCTATATAACTGATGTTTTTGTATGCTTTTAATCTGTTTTGGTTTTAATGCTCTGTAAGTTTCTTTGAGTCCCAATGTTGGGGAAAGTTAGGATATGAATGAGTAAAGTTGTTTGTTTGTTTGTTTGTTTAAAACTTTCAGGAAGAGAATTACAGTGAGCTGTGATATTTTGGCTGAGATCCAAAAATAACAAGAAAAGGGCCTGTGATCTATTTCTCCCTGTTTCAAATCATCTTTTAATTTACTTCAACTTTCTATGTTTGTCATTGCAGGATTTCAGCTATTTAGAAGAAAAACTGTCATAACTGCAATGTAAGCCTAAAAGAGTGGCAAACAGGAACAGCTACAGAAAATCAAGTGAATAATTTGAAACAGAAAAACAAAATGAATGCTTCTGGAGGAAGCTGTGAAAGTCCCAACTCTGCAGAACCTACTGCTGACTGCTTCAAGGATGTGTGGTCCAAGCTGAAGGAATGTCATGATACAGAAGTAAAAGGTACTGTTGTGAACATTGACCTGTGTATTATGAAACAATGTTAAGAATACTGGATAATTTATGAGTTATTACTGAATTAGTTGCCTTGGGAGTTGCACATACATGCCAACGAAGAAGTTGTACTGGTTTGTTCATTTTAACAGTGCCTTCTGCATTTTGGAGTTGTTTATGTTACTGAGGCTGAAGGTATTAATATTGTGTGTTTACCAAACAAATGCAACGTTTTTAGCTCCTGATCAGCTGACTTTTGTGTCTTGTGTATTCAGCAAACATGTGATGAGAACATAACAAGATGGCATTATGTGGTGCATGGCTGAATATTGTAATTCTAAATGAATATAATTTGATATTGTTTGAATGCTTAGAACTTGTAAGTTTTAAAATGTCTTGGCGTATTCAACATTGCAGCAATTAGAAACTCTCTTTTCTGGTTTATCTAAATAACTCTGGCAGTGTTGTTGAAATTTTTACCACAAACTCTTGAGTAGATTGAATATTTTGTGTAAGTAGGTAGTTTCGAATCTAAATAAACACTGGTCTAAACCGTCACTGCACTCCAGTGATGGACACCTGCTGGCAAAACAGCAGAATCTCCAGAAGGGGAGAAGGGTCTTGTCTTCCCATTGCGTTTATGTGGGTGACCCAGAAACCTGCATCTGCAGATGAGTATGGGGGGGTGTAAGGGAGTGTTCCAAGGAAGAGAGGGGAAAGGAAGGAAATTCTGTCATGTTGGCTCCATGGTGTCAGCATGACATGGTATGGCCTAAATTTTGGCAAGAGATGAAGAAAGCAGATCTTACATAAACTTTACACCAGGTGGTTAATACTTGGAATGTAGAGATGGCAGCAGAACCACAGAAGACTCCTGTGTTGAAAACTCTGATGGAGCCATTCTCCCAGAACGTATGTATGCAGTTTAACTCAGAAGCAAGTTCCATTGTGCAGTATTCAGTTGGATTTGCTGCCAGCATAGTGTAGTGGTTTGAGTGTTGGACTACAGCTCTGGAGACCAGGGTTCAAATCCCTGCTCGGCCATGAAAAATCGCTGGGTGACCTTGGGCAAATCACATACTCTTCGCCTCAGAAAAACCCTTGATAGGGTTGCCTTAAGGTTTCCTTAAGTCAGAAACAATTTGAAGGCACACAACAACAACAGCAACAAGTGTGTTTAAGATTTCAGCCTCATTTCTCCATATTAAAGAGTTCATTGCAAAAACGGAGCTGTGTGATAGGCAGTATCAGTAGCAGAAGCAGTAGTTTGCAGTATATTCTGTATGCTGAGAGAAATTTGGTGCAGTTAATGCTGCTGCCAGCTGCAACAGTCACTGTCTCCTTGGAATATTGTTGACAACAACAGGGGTGCCAGTTACACGACAGAAATTGTCGCGTTGCCTACCGTGACAAAGTGATCACGAATCCGTCCCTCGCTGTTTATACGATTTATGTCTCTGATCTGGATATCCCGTGTGGTCCCGTGACTGATATTTACATGTCCATAGTTCCGGTTTTGTTTAGGTTTTAATTTTTATTTTATTTTTTGGCTGTCAATCAAAGATGCGATTACTCGTGTTTTCACAACCTCGGTGACACACTTCCTTTAGAGTTCCGCGCCAGGAGCGATGCTATTGGCTGGCTGGGGGGGGGGAGAGAGGGGGGGGCAGAGGTTTGTTATTCCCCCTTTGCTTCTTGAACATTTTAACCCCTTCAGAAGAGGCAGAAAGCATTTTTAAAGATCCAGACTGAGATCTTTCGCTCAGACGCAGGAACGAAAGAATGCTTTCCATTTGAAATCAAGCCGAGTGAGGGGGAGGGGAGGGGAGGGGAGGGGAGGCATCGTATTCCCCTTGCCTCTGTAAAATGTTAACCCTTACAACACAGATTAGCTGCAGAGTTCATGCTTCAAACCAGCTACAAACAGGCTGTTTTGAAACACACAGACATAGAGGGGAAATTTAAGGGATGTTCATTCGCTCAGAGGCTGGAATATTTTACTGTGCCTGTCCACCACGAGCTCTCTGTTCAGAACCAGGGAGGATCTGCCCACCACGATCTCTCTGTAGCATGCAGTGTAGAAATCCATTTAAAAAGGTGATTGAGTACATTCGCGCGCACGCACACACACACATCAACCTTCATGCAGCTGGAAGGGATGCCTTTGTTTTCGGCTGGTGAGGCTGGATCTGTTGAACGGGTGACTGACCCCTCCTTTTCTGGTCTCTGAGCTCTAAGCCCGCCCCCAGTCACCATTTCCGGTCATCCCAGTAACGAGACTTTTTGTCCCACGCTGTTTACATTTCCGATTTTCCGAATCCTCCAGTGACTTTTTTAAAAACCGGCACAACCTGCGGGACTGGAAGTCCCGCAGGTTGAGGGATAAAAGGTGGCCCCCCCTTCCGAAAATCACGTACCCGACCCGATGTACGTGTAAACTGCCAGGGATCGACACGAATTCTTCCCAGGACATTTTCATCGTGTAAACGGCCCCAGGGTGTAGTTTGGTTCTAAGAGACAAAATTATGTGCAGGAGCATGTAATCCTACCTCAAGGAATAATTAATGCAGCTCCTGGATAACATATGCTGTCACACAGCATGGGTGGACTGTTGTTTGATGGGTATGACCCTATCACTAGAAGCTAAAAAGGGATCCTAGTATAAGATGGTAAGGACAAAGTATGGACAATTACTCTGGTTTGCTTTAGAAGAGCATAAGGACTTATGCCCAAAAAATATTTTATATTCCGTAGGCTATAAGCTAAGTTTATTACATTTCTTAGGTTTATCAGTACTATTAGTTTAAAAAGGAAACAAACATAACCTTTATGCCTCTTGGCTCAGTTTGTTTCTTAGCTGACTTTTTACAGTGGGTGGTATGTCATCAGCAGGGCACATGCTGTGGCACTGTCAACACAAAAATTTGGCAATCTAAGAAGTGCCTATTTGTCACAGAGCCATATAACAGAAAATTGAATTTTCAAATAATAAGATGTCTAGTGAGTTTTTGTAATGCCCCAAATTCAAAATTTTGAACTTTGAACAAATAGAAATGTACAGGTGTCCTTTCAAAACACATTAGGGTGATACGCCTAAATATATGATACTTCGAAATAAGCCCCATTGAAATAAATGTCATGCTTCTGAATAAGCCTAGTAAAGATTGGCTGTAGGTGTGTCAGTGCAGTCTTGCCATAAGGCAGATTTTTTTCATGCCTCAACCTTTGTTACTGTCTGTTCCACACAATGCTTGGTGAAGTTAGATCCTGTGTGATTACATCAAAGACATGCCTGAAGGATAGTTAATTTCTGCATAAGGTGGGGATCTTCCAGTAGAACCAGGTATGGTGATATTTAAGATACATCAAACGCAGACTTGCCTGGACGTTGCTTGTTTCTGAAGTCTATAAATAAGAATTAAAATTGACTCATGAATTTTAATTCTAAATGTCAGCAAAATGTGTCTTATATGAGACTATAATCAGGGTCATAAGTGCCCAAAACTTACTTCTAATTGTTGTTCTGTATCTTCTGGTGTGTGTGGTCTTTGCAATCCTTACTTTGTAGTGTGCAAAAAGGCCAATTTAGATCTTTTAATATTTTCATACTTTTAATAGAAGATGGCTCAGGAAAATATGCTCTAAGAGTGAGCATGCTGCAGTTGGCTCTGACTCTCTTGCCAAAATGCAAGCTTCACTTTGTGTTTGAAGAAAGACACCGTTTTCCTTCTGTTTTTAAAAATCATTATTCTGTGCAGATGAAATAAGAAGCTTGATGATGAATAAAAGGGACAGGATATTAAAACAACTATGAAAAACATCCCTAAGAGTTATGCTTGAGTTGGAACCACACATTTATATTTACCTGTAATGATAATGTAGTAGGAGATTTTTTAGAGTACAGTCAGCCCTCAACTTTTGCTGGGGTTAGTGGTGGAGGACCCGCATAAAAGTGGAAAAACCATGAATATGGGCCTGCTGTTGTTGGGTTTTTTTACCTGGAAGAACACTTCTCTAGGCATTTGTAGGTCCTCCAGCCCAATTCTGTGGTCTGTTTCTGCTGGAAGTTGACCCTAGAATTGCACTGGAGGATCTACAGATACCTAGAGAAGTGTTCTCTCTAGGAATCTCTAGGTCCTCTAGCGTGACTCCTTGGTCAACTTCCAGTGGAAGCATGCCATAAAATCGCACTGGGGACCTAGAATATGCCTGGAGAGAACATATTTAGTAATCTGCCAAGAATCAAATGAATCTATGAATGCTTAACCTACAAATGTGGAGGGACGACTGTATAATCAGTGGGAGGAGTGTGCTTAACTTTTCCTCTATAACTTCTGCATTTGGCTGGTTTGTTCCAGTATTCTGAACTTACTATACCTCAGTCTGAGACCAAACTTGACAGAGAAAAAAGTATTAGAAAGGGAGGTCATGAAGGCAAATCAAAGAATGGGAAAGGCTCCTTTTCTCCCTTCATTTTCTTCAGCAAATGTTCCCAAGTTGCTGCTGACCAGCAAACACTCCATGAGACCTGAGTTAGTCTGGATGTATTATTTTTTTAAAAAAAAATCCCTAGACTACTTAGGTTTTCTTCAACCCACATTAAAGTGTGGGTATGGTGGGCTTAGATAAATACAACAGAGTAAATCATGTTTTACAGTGCTTTTAACTGTTTTTAATTTAATTATGAATTCTCATACATTTCTTTGAAGGGAAGCAGTTTAAGCAGTTCCACTTAAACCTTTCCCCTTCCATCTCCATTGAGGCCAATCTGATTTAAGCACAAACACATATTTGGTGAGTTATGAATCAGCCTGTTTTACTGAAGGATAAAGGACTAGTCCTCTGCAAAGCAGTTTTTATAATGGTAGTTATCTTAATGTTTTTGACTTTTTGGTTTTCTCATTTAATTGTTGATAATTTCTTCAGAAGGATCTTTGAAACATTCTGATAAATTTAATTCTTTCTGAATTCAGAAAAAGTAGCATTACTTAATTATAGTGTTGCCTTTTTAAACATTACTTCTTCAGTAGCCCCTTGTGTTGCTAGTGTTACAGTACCAAATACTGTGCCAAACAGATTGCCTGTTCTTACAGGAGCCTCGTTGTTCATTTTCATTCTTTCTGATGGGTGTGGAGAAGGATTAAATCAGTACTTTATAGGGGTCTTAGTTCCAGGTATCTAAGTAATTTGTCGAATAGCAGCCACATTTTTAGAAAAAAACTTTCTCTGCTGATCTGTATGATCAAGCATAATACATTTCTGCTACTGAGTGCTTGTAAGATAAACATCATCTTTGTCCTAGTCTCTTCCCCATTTTTAAGTACTGTAGTTTCATGTCTTTCTTTCTCTTATAATGGTATATGACAGTGGCTCTTCAATTTTTCTTTGCCAGGGACCCCCTTTAAATATCTTTTGTTGCCACAGACCCCCCAAGACTTAACTCAAGATTTAAAATAATAACAACAACAACAACAACACTAATAACAACACCCTAAATTTTGGCCAACCCAGAAATAATGTTTTAGCCTTGATAAGGAAGAGGGTGGAAGACTGCTCCTTCAGTCATGCCCCACAATTTTTCTCTTCCATGTAGAATCAGTCCTGGTTATCAATGAATGCTTGAGGTCAGTAATGGACAGAAGGAGGAGGATGAAACTTAAAAGTCAGTCCAGACAAGACAAAGTTACTTAGGCTGACTAATCTTTTGACAAGTAGCAAATTTGCCTGTTCAGTGGTATCCGTGGGGGTTTGGTTTCAGGACCCCACACAGATACCAAAAAACATGGATGATCAAGTCCCATAGTTGTAAAATGGCATAGAGCTACAGGCTGCAGAGAGACATGAAGATCTGTGAAGTGGCAGGAATCCAAGCATAGTGCTTGGTGTGAATCCATGCCTCCTGCCATCTCACAGATCCTCACATCTTTCTGCAGCCTCACCTGCGCTGCCAGCTAGAGTGAGAGAAGAACACAATGGGGTATACGATCATGGGCAGCTTTGGGTTCTTACCTATGCGAATCTGAGCCAGGACGCTCTCCAGACTGAGGCTGTACTTGCTGTTGTTGGTTCAGGGCTGGTGTTAGCTATGAGCTTTCTTGCTCTTCGCCAGGAGGGATGGTGCTGCTGAGCACAGGAATCGGTGGCTGCGGTAGTGGTGGAGGCTCTCTCTTCACACTTCTCATGGCTTCCTGTGGCAGCGAGTCCCAGCTGCCTTGGCTGGAGGAACATCTCCCACGAGAGAATCTCTTTAAACCCACCATCCCCATAGATACAGTAGGCCCACTGTACTACATGCCATATACTTCAAAGAAACAGGTTTACACTTCAGAGGCGTTTACATCTGGGCCCTATCCTGGATCCCCCCCCCCAGGAGACTGTAGCTAGACGAGTTCTTTTATTCAATTTTAGCCAATGTAACGACTGTATCAGTATCTGTATCTGGGATATCTGGGCAACGTACATTGAGTCTTAGTGAGAAAAATGTGTGTGTACAATAATGGTTTGGGATAAAATTCAGATTTACGGGTATCAGAGTTTTCAGTGGTTGCTCCCCACTTTTAGAAGTCTTTAATCCAAAGTATACCAGTTCTATCTGATTTCTAGAGAGCCATAATTCTAAATTATACCTAGACAAACATTTGGTCTATAGCTAAAATTGAAGAGTGTTCTGATTTTAGGGTTTTTTTAAAAGTATCTTGTAGATTTGTTTAACTTTTTAGAAAAAACATGTTTTGGACATTGAATAGTAATTAACTGGTTTTATCATCTTATGGTTAGCAGCCTCAAGAACTAAAATAACAGAAAGCTAAGTATACATTCTTAATTTTAATTTTAATTTTTTTTAGAAATGAAATCCAGCAGCAAAATTTTGGATAAATTTGATGGCAGTGCTAATTTCTACATATCTGAACAAACAAATTATTATCCTTCATTAATTTCTTAGTTAAACAAATTTTTAAACCTTGCTTTTTTTTGTCCTTGTATTTCAGCTTTACAGTTGAAGATCTCCAAACTAAAAACTGAAAGGCATAGGTAAGTATTCAATTATAAATATGTAGATTAGATGGAAATCATTGCATTTACTAATTTCTAGATGTACATGTATTTTTATATGTTTATACACACACACACACACACACACACACAGTATATACATACAGTATATTCACCTGTATCGTATTTGTATGTACACATTTATGAATATGCATTCACACACACCATTAACTAAGTTTATATGCTAGCACTAAGGCATCTGTGGTCCTCCAAATGTTAGTGAACAACTGCTATCATGATTGTTCAACAGTGGCCACACTGAACAAGGCTGAGGAGTTGTAGAGTCCAGAAACCTCTGGAGGGAAACATATCCCCCAGTCTTGCACTTCAATCATGTTTGTATTGACATAATTATAGGAAGTTTATTTTCTTGCATATGCTTTGTATGCTTTTGGCTCCTAGGAATTCTTAAGTAGCTTGGTGTATACTGCACTAAAATCTAAATAAATTACAATAGCCAGTTGCATTTCAGAATTCTGAAGCTATATTATGGCAGGGGTTAGGTTGTATCAGAGCTTACCCAGGCTTAGCCCTAAGATCATTTTTTCAATGCCAAGGCTTAAGTTGAAGAAAACTTAGTGCCCCTGAGAAGAGTATATTTTCCTCACCATTATATCACCACAGGGAGTTACCACAAGCAGGGAAGGTGAGGGTATAAAGTCTTCAAGATCAGAGTATGGTTTTCCAGACAGAGCCCTGGTATCCCCCCGCCCTTTAAAAACTAAGAAATCTATTGTGGGCAATGACTGAATCTTTTAGAATCCTTCAAAATGCAAGGTTTGTTCAAAAGCAGTTCTCGGGCAATATTTCTTGTCACATACACCAGTCAGTTACACTAAAGCTGCAATGGTATGCATGCTGTTTTTGTGTATAAATTTCATTGAACTCAGTTGTAACTATTTCTAAGAAAAAATGCATAGATTCAGTCTGTTTGTTAAAAAAAATTGACATCTGCTGTGCCCATTTCTTTATGTATATCAATTATCAAAAACATTTATACTAGAATTTAATATTCTCGGATAATCCTTGTAATAACATTGCAACATAGTCTGGCTTGTTTATATGGCCATGTTAAAAAAGCTTCTATCCTGAGCAGAGTTGGTGGGAAAGTGGTACAACTGATGATTTTCTGTTGTGAGTTTATACATACCAAGCTAAAAGGTTTAATTATTATTTGCTGGAATCATCCTAGAAGTATTGCATTGTAGATACAATAGTCTTCTATAGGAGTTCTTGTTTCCCCCAACTCTTCCTGAATACCTGAGGTTTAATATTTCAGAGCTGATAACCAGCCAGACAATGGGCCCCTTATACTACACCCTGGTTCAGCAGTGAAGGTAATGGTCCTGTAAACGCAGGGTCAAGGACCATTTATTAGAAGACAGTTTTCATATCCAAAGAGCCAGCCAGTTTTGTCAAGTAGTATCAAGACCTCATAAATTACATTCTCCTTTTGCTCTATTCTTAGCATGTGAATGTGTTTTTAGCCAACTGATCCTAATCATGTTTCCTTGGTTGTAAATCCTATTATGTTCATTGGGAAGTACTTCCCAGTAAGTATGCTTAAGTTTTGCAGTATGCAGCCTGACTGTCGGCATGTTAACTGAGGAAAATACTCCCATGAGTTTAGTGGGATTTACTCCCAGGCAAGTATGAACATGATTTCTCCCTTGATTTGGTACATTTTCGCTGTTCCTTAGCTTTAGAAGAAAGTATTTGAGCTATCTTTTTCTTAGCTTCCATACTTATACTAACATTCAGAGACCCAGAAATTTAGCAGGAGCTTTATCTTCCTAATTTATGTATGTTAGAAATTAAATGTGTTAATTCTGTTTGCATTTATGGAGGACATTTAAGTTGCAATCCTCTGCACACTTGACTTAAGAGTAAGTTCCTCTTGAAAAGAATGGGATTTTTTTCTTACCAAACACACACATAAGATAACACTGCTATATAATATGCTCACATGACAAAACCCTTGTAAAGTGGGGCAGTATCTGCCCTTTATTATTAATTAAGGATGATGAATAAAGGTTTTCATAATCCAGTGATTTTATAGATAAACTGGAAGATCAATCCTCAGAGCTACAGCCACTTCTGAAAGAAGACTGGAAAATTACAACATATTCAAGTTTATTTGGACAAAATATTGCTACTGCTTTGTTGTTTCATTATTATCTTCCCGTATTTGCAGTTATTAATATAATCCTTTCTTGCATTAATTAATTTCTGTCAGCTATACCCATTGACAAGAAACCTTGAACAATTTGGAGTAGAAAGATAAACGGCATGTACAAGAGGATTCTACATTCCTCAACTGCATACCTTCTGTTGTTGAATTAAATACACCATCCCATTTAAACCTTTTCCCCATGCCTTTGCCAGCACCACACTTAAACATATCCCATTTAGTTTGGCTCATGTTGTATTGTGATATTTTCAGTCTGCTCTGTAATGCCTATCTTATTGCCCATGCATCTCAGGAAGTAGACCAAGTCTACAAAAGCTCATGCTACAACTTCTTTTTCTCAGTAAGTCTCAAAGGCGCTACAAGATACCTTTGCATCTTATTTTGGTTTCCTTACTTCCTCTCAATCAGCACTGTTCCTAGAACAACATCAGTTCTGCTTTATTAAATCACCATGCCCATGCACCGTTACCTAAAAGTGAGACCAATTGAACGTAGTGGGATTCACTTCTGTGTAAACATATATAGGAGTGCATTGTAGACTACCCACATTTAAATGTCATGAAAATCCTTTCCAGTGCAGTCATCCTTGGCAGACATACATCACATAACATATTTATTTGTTGTGTTCTATGCTGCTGTTTCACTCTTTCCAACTCCATAAAGAATTGTTGGTTCCATTTTTCAAATTCATGTTCCTTACAGTGAAAGCCGCCAAAACTTAAAAATGACACCTCTTATTTATTAGTAGCAGTAGTAATCTGTTTCCAAGGGCGTAGAACTTTTACACAGCATTTAAAATAAGAACACACAGCTATTTGTTAATGTTGAGCTAATATGGTTACTGGTTAATCAAAAAATATTTCACATGTCAAACTGTTAAGTAATGAACTTCTACTTGTGCTTAGGGATGCAGAGAGGCTTGATGAGTATTACACCAAAAACCAACAGCTTAGAGAGCAACAAAAAACATTGCATGACACTATTACAGTTTTAGAAGATAGGTAAGTAGAAATTATCCCTTTCTGCATGTAACATTTAGCCAACATTTTTCTTTACTCTCAACCTATGATATTTAAGGAGATGACATAAACTATATGTTGTTGCCAGGATCTTAGTGTGTCCAGCTGCTCACACAACAGAGTGTTATACAAGCAGCTTGACATCTAGGTGCTTCAGGACCTCAGTGTGTAAAAAAAAGTTACATTTTTGCTATAGCTATCACTGCTTATGCTATAGCTGCAACAGGTGATCTCACGTAACTACTCCAGTGTGGCTTTCTGCTCTGCTGGTGTTGAATAGGATCTTGGTGGTGTTTTTAATTTAAAGTTTATGTAGTATAGTTGATTTTAAAAACTGGTTTTCAATATGTTTGATACATAAGATAGAAAAGCAAGGTGGTTTAAATGAAAATAAACCAATAAAAATCCAAAGCTCTTGGGAATAAGAGGCAAAAGTAGTTACATACAGTAAGTAGTAGCACATAATGCCTTCCTGGAAAGATCTAATTCTAAATTATTCCTTTCATTTCTGGCCAAGGCAGCTTCTGGGATAAGATAGGAGCTTGAAAAAAACTTACTTTTTTGGACTACTACTCTCAGAATCCCCCAGCCAATCACATTCTTTGTAATAAAAAAATAACAACCAACCTTTTCCCATTCTTTGGATATGTCAGGCACTTCTCTCAGGGGTGCTTATGAGATGAATTTTTTTAGGGGCTCATCTAAACCAGCTCCCCACTGGCATATCTTGGCTGCGAAAGTGGTTATTCTTCCCCCTTTACCTGAAGAAAACGGGCCAGTATCAACACAGGAATGGTGGCCTGTTGCTGCAGTCTCCTCTGCTGCCATTTTCCCTGCTCTGTTGGGTCTGGACCGCTAGCTAGACCATGTGACAATCCCCCTGCATGTGATCAGCCTTGGTTATATGCTGCAGGCCTGCTGCCTGGACCCAGCAGAGTAAGGGCAACCGGCAGTGAGGGCTGGCCTGCCAAGATGAGTTTCTGCAGACACATGGGGCCCAGTCCATCCTGTTCTGGCAGGAATGCATTAAACTGGTGTTTTTTTTAATGCAGTAAAAGGCCCTATTCCAGCTTGTCCCCACTCCAGCCCCATATGTGCCCCAGGGGTGGTGAGGACTGCCCAGGGATAGAATGGGACAAAAGCCCTGTGTCATCTGGACTGCAGGGCTCTGGAACAGGGGCAAGCCAGGGTAGACAAGCCCTTTGTTCTAAGAAGTTGTGGGGCTCTCCCACATTCTAGATTTTGGCATATGTAGAAAATGGTTATGTGTTTTTTAATAGGAAACTTTTAAAAGGAGCATCTTTGGGTTGCCTTCTGTTTTTGTTCTCCCAGAGAATTCAAGGAAATGAAGGTAGGAACTGTCACCAATACAAAGAGTGAAAATGCATCAGATCCAATTCTAATAGTCTTCTTGCCCTGTTGTAACGTCAAAGGCTCTGCTCATCGTGACTGTTTATTGTATACGAAATTCAGTGGCAAATAGCTCAGCAAATAAAAAAGGTGATAATTGACCCTGCCTACTACCAGTTTGAGTTTCATGACAAGAAAGGGGCCTTTTGATTTGTTTTCGGCATCTTTTTGGCAAGGACATACAAGTAAATTCAGACAGTGGTATGTAATCTTGAATGGAGAAAGTGTATGTATTTTCTAGCTTGTATTTCAAATATTTTTTATTTTCTAATTCGATTGTCTGGAACAAATTTCTTGTTCTGCAGGGTAAGGATGATCTAATATTGTTTGATCACCAGTGGCTTTGATATTAAAAACTACTATTCTGCTTCTGTTTGTTTTGTACCAAAAAACAGTCTTGCTCATAAATATTACAGCTTAAATGTAATTGTTAGGCCTAACTAATGCAAACCCTTTGAACCAATAGGAACTTGGTATTGTCATAACTATTTCCCCATGTACCCCAAAGTCTGGAACGTATTGATTCAGTGGATGTACTCTTGAGGCGGCTAATAATTGGATAAGGTCTAGGTAATGAAGAATGATTATTAGGCAACATTTTAAAATTAGCTATGTACTAAAACATCAAGCTGCATTTCTAAACAAACTGGGAATTGAGGCCTGCTGGATATAGTGAAACTTACTTCCTGGAAAAATTAACATGCTAGTGTTTTATTTAGCTTGTAAATAATCTTTCGTACATTGATCTTTGTACTAAAAATAATGCTGTTAAGTAACTTTGGAAGTATATATGTGTCTATGGTGGCTTCAGCAGATTGAATTTTGATGTTTAAACCATACTTTGAAACAATGGTTAATTAAATTTATGATTTAATTTCTGCTCGCCCAAGGTGAGGTTCTGATGTAAATTCCCACTGCTACTACAAATGGCCTGAGGCTCTAGCTATGGATGCAGGAGCTGCCATTATTGGAAATCTGCCAGTGCTTCCTCTTAAACACCAGCAGTGGTTCCTTGAACAACACTATATAATCTAGATCATTTGGTCTTCCAGAACCCCAGTATCAGCATAGTTCTGCAGCTGGTCTTTTTATTGGAGGCCTTTTTAGCCTCTAATAAAGGTTTGGAGGCCAGCGTGATATAGTGGTTTGAGGTTGGACTATGACTCTGGAGAACAGGGTTCAAATCCTCACTCAGCCACGGAAACCTACTGGGTGACCTTGGGCAAATCACATTCTCTCATCCTCAGGAGGGCAAAGGCAACCCCTATCTGTACAAATCTTGCTAAGAAAACTCCATGATAGGTTTTCCTTAGAATCGCAATATGCTGGAAATGACTTGAAAGCACACAACAGCAACAAAAGATTTGGGTTTTTATATATATATAATAGCTTAAATGGAAAGTGAACAAGAACTACATGTTTCTCACTTGTTTTTTACATGTGAAGTTGTGTTCTTGCTGCAGTAGAGTATAAGGAACAATACTGCTTGTGGATGTTTTACATTAGTTCTCTCACAAGAGGAAATCCCTCACAAGAGGAAAGTATTAAAGACCATATCTTAAGAACAGAAGATGCATAGTAGATAAGACAATGGTTGGGTTTACAAAGAAGCCTTTTCAAATGGTAGCTTACTATGAATTCTTCAGGGGATAAAGCAAGAATACCTGAAATAAGGATACATATGAGAATGAATGTTTCCCTTCCACAGAATATGGTGTATTTTTTTGCCTTGTAATAAAAAACTGAAATTATCCCAGAATCGCATTTTATTATCTATAATTATTCCAGTTACCATTTACAGAACAATCCTATGTACAATTGCTTGGAGGTAAGTTTTATAAGACTTACTTTCATCTGTATGTTTAGTTGGTTTTATTATATTTAACAGTCTGAGAAGCTTGTCAGAAATCCATCTGTGGAGTTAGCTAGAACCTTTAAAATTTATTATCCTAATTCAACAAGAGATGGAAAATGCACCTTCTAATTTGTATAGGTTAAGAGCAGGATTATGTGATCGTTGTGCAGTAACTGAAGAGCATATGAAGAAGAAACAGCAGGAATTTGAAAATATCCGGCAACAGAACCTTAAGCTCATCACTGAACTGAGTGAGTTATCTGCTAGAAATATGACATCATTTCTCACATCTTTGTGCTTTGTAGTTCTTCTTTCTTTGAAGTTACTGGCAGACCATTAATTCCCCAAAGAAAACAGACTACAATCCTATATCCACCTGCATGACATTTTGCCCAACTTAATGGGCTTTATTTCTATGTGGACATCTGTAGAAATATGCTTGTTAGTCTCTTAGATTAACAGATTAATTTAGATTTTTAAACAGATAAAACACTACTTGATTTCAGAATTGTTTATATTATAACAATGTTTGGTTGTTTGAAATGCCAAAGACTGCCAAAAACAGGTGTGATTAAACTGTACATCAAAAGTTTTTCCTTGGGCTTGACATTGTCAATAGGTTTTGCTTGCATACAGAGGTTACATTCAGATACCACACCAAACTATGATGTTCAAAGCCATACTATGACTTATTTTCATATCTAAACCCTTCCATTCAAATTAGGATATCAAACAATGGTTTGAAGCTGATTGTGAATGACAATTTATGGTCTGCTGTCATATCTGAATTCTGACAAACCCAATATTACAGCTGTTGCTCCACCTCAAGAGGCAATATGTGCCCTGGAGACCAGAGTGAACCTATAAAGATAGTTCTGAGCTGATGGAAAGAAAGATCATTATGACCAACACATTTTTGATGTCATTGGAACCATATTTATTCTATGAAAAAAATATTCTCACATGATACAAGAGTAAATTAGTTTTATTTGTTACTGAATATACAGTTGATCAGTCTCACTAAGTTATGGATTGCTTCATGAAGTCCTCCTATAAGTGTCTGACTAGACTGCTTTGTTTAAAATGAAAACAAAACAGATTGGAGTGCAAGTTCATGCATGTTTATGATACTTATTATCTGATGGGCTTGTTAAAAGGAATGAATAAGACATAAAACACTTCTGGTGTACATAAGTTATTGTGTGCGTGTTTTTTTTTTTTTTAACCACATATTTCAGTGAATGAAAAAAACAACTTACAGGATGAAAATAAAAAGTTTTCCGAACAGCTTCAGAAGATGCAGCAAAAGATAGAGTAAGTGGGGAGAGGGGTGTTCACCTGTTTTCTGTGTATGCTAATAGATGTAGGTAAATCATTGAGGTAGAAGTAATTGATGATAATTATTATGACAACCAAGCCTCTATAAATCTTCTAGGGCAGGGTTCCCTCCTCAGAGCCACAGGAGAGATTGCTTTTCTTGAGAGAAGAGAGGATCCTTATAAAGTAATGCTAAGATTGGGATTCAGGAGAAGATTTTCCTTGTGTTTTTTCCGGGCTGTGAGGCCGTGTTCTGGAACACTGCCTCACAGCCTGGAAAAAACCCAAGGAAAATCTATCAATGGCAACCGTGAAAGCCTTTGACTTCACATTCAGGAGAAGCTCCATATCCTAGGATTTTTTTAAAAAAAAAACACCTCCACCTTTCTCCCAGTCATGGTTGGTCATGAAAGCTTTCTCTCATGCTATGCTGATAAGTTTGGGAGAAGACAGAGGCAATGAGAGAGAACTGTGGTTTCAGCTTACTTCAAAGTACAAGCAGACATAAGAAACATTCCTCCCCGTCCCCAACACCTGTGTTCCCTGGAATCTGTAGGGGACTAAGAGGACAAGAATAGTGGAAGGAGCGATCAGTGGCCATCACAAGTTATGTTTGACTAGTGACCTATGGCAAAACATGTGGTATACACATAAGGACTGAATAAATGATCTAGTTATCATTTCCAGTAGCATCTTTACTGACGGATTAATTCCCAGTCTTTTGCTAATCATTTGGTTCTGCTTCCAATATCTCAGCTATCCACTGTCGTTCCCACTATTCTGACCCCTTCTGCCAAGTTTCCTCAGTTTTTGAATTCCCTTCATGTCTTTCCAAATCACTCCTTATCCTCTTTCCTGAGTTTGGAAAAGTTTTTTTTTTTTTACCCTTGTTCTAGCGCTACTGTTATTTACCTCTAGTGCCACTGTTATTGTAATGCCCCTCTCTCTACCTGACCCACAAAAGGAGCTTCATGGAGTAAACCAGAAAAGCTTTATTGAGAATAAGTTCAGCACAATGGCAAAGTGGTGCCAGATCTAAATCTACAACATAGGTTTCAGTTTTAAAAGCTTCTTTCTCCCCACTCCCTGAGGTTCACCCATGCATTCTTTCCCATACCATACCAAGCAGTACAAAGCGGCTGGATGACTGGTTCCCATCGAACTGGAGTCTGCTCATGACTACTCCTCCCAACACACAGACCTCATTTCAACATGGCTACAGAACAGCTAAGCAAACCAGCTGATGTGGCAGGGAAGCTTAACCTGTGTGCTCGCCTGATGGTTATTTACCTTAGCTGGCCCCCATAAGATATCCTGACTGCTCTTTCTAGTTTTTGTTTTTCTTATTTGTATTAACTTTACCTTTCACAAATACTTATTCATCCCTGCTCTTTACTTGAAACCATATCAGGTGTAGGAAAGTTCCTTCCACTTTAGTTTCTGTCCTTCTGTTCTGTCACTTCCCTGCATCCCTCATCACAGGGAAAAGGAAGCAAATGAGTTAGGGGATAACCAACTGGACTGCTTTTGGTGCACTATGCCTTCCATAATGGAATATTATGATAATGTAGAGGTGGAGAAAGTATGGCCTGCACCTTGCTTGATGCCCCTGGACTCCACTTTTACAGCTCCTGAAGCCAATCATCAGTCCCTCAAAGTGTCCCAATTTTTTTTAAAGTAAGATTTATGTGTGATTTTTTAAATATAAAAATGCACAGAAAACCCTGCAGATGCATGAAAGCACCTAAATACCACCCCAACCCCCTAAAAACATCTTTGTTTGCATTGGATTCCTTCTCAAAATGGTGACAGGAAGTGACACATTGTCCCTTCCATTCGCTATTTTGAGAGGTACTCTGAAGAGATTCCAGTATTTTGGCTCTGGGCAGGGATTAGTTCTTCAGGGAGTTCTGGGAGGAAATTGGCCCGATCCCCTGCAGAGTTGCATACCCATGCTGGTAGCTGCATCTTTTGGAAGACCAAACAGTGGCTGTGAAGGAAGTCAGGCAGAGTTGCTGTTGTTGGCAGAAGAAGGCAGACAGTTCCAAACAGCTTCTTTCTCCAGTACCTGACTTCTAGGTGGGTTCTTGGAGCCAGGCATTCTGAGGAAGTCATCTTAGAAGTTGCATCACACCACCCTTCCTGGAAAACCCTGGCTCCAAAGACAAACCCAGAAGCCAAGAAGAGCCTGTAGTTTCTTCTAATAACAGCAGGGATGGTGACTTCATCTGCTTCTTGTGCCACTTCTGACGTTTTCCTTCCTGTTGCTTAATAAACTAAGCATCAAGAAGATTGCAGCTGCTATGTTTATTTGCTAACAAGCTTTCCCTGAACTTGTGTGTATATGTGTCTTCAGATCACCTGTTGTCTTATGGCAACCCCATGAATTTCATAGGGTTTTCTTAGGCAAGGAATACTCAGAGGTGGTTTTGCCACTTCCTCCCTCTGAAATAAAGCCTACGAGAGCCTGGTATTCATTGGTGATCTCCCATCCAAGTACTAACTGGGGTGACCCTGCTTAGCTTCCATGATCAGACAGAATCTGGTGCCTTTAGGGTATTTAGGCCTTCTCTGAACATATGGGACCAAAAGATATTGTAGAAAGTTGAATAGTTACAGAATTTGAATTTCTTATTAGTTTTGTTTGTTTTTCTTAGAGAGCAAGAGCAATATATGGAAGGTTGTATTCCAGGTTCACCTGTTCAGTCCCTTTCACTTTCAATGGTTAACCGAATGCGTCGAAAACGAGAAAATAAGCATGTTCGATTCACAGAACAAAAGTGTACAGACTTGGAACAGACCAGAAGACTTCATGGTATTATCTTTTAGCATCTTTCTTTTTCCCCTAAAATTGTTGGGAATGTTTATGTCAAGAATGATAGAGAGTATCCCCTTTAACAGCTTAATCATCTTAAAGAGGTGAGACCGAAAATGTTCATTTTTGGAAAGAGCCAAATTTAAAATTATTTGTATTGCTTGGTTCTCTTTTATTTTGTTTTGTTTTGTTTTTCTTTCCTTTCCTTTTATGGTTTTATTGCTTGGTTTATATTGTTTATTATCATAAATAATAACAATTTTTTAAAAATGACTAGTAGACAATTTTAGTGAGGGGTTTTTTAAAAAGTAGTTTAACATTTTCTTCTGAACTATAATGTCAGTGCCAGGAAACAGACCATGTTAAATGTCTACATGTTAATGAAAAGCAGCGGCCAGGTTGTATTTTCAACAGATTTCTATATATTACATGAAAATGTGCATTCCAAAATTCTTTCTACTGGCAGAATAGATTTCTGTAGCTGTATTATACCACCACCTAATGGCCCCTAGAAGGATTTCAATCGTGACATATCCATATAGCTAAAGCAAGTTAAACAAGAAATGTAATTATAAATTAGTATCTTAAAATAACTTCAGTCATTCTTTTATTGTGTATAGTGATAAAATGGCTGCTGCTTCTTAAAATTATTAAGGTGTGAAATGTCACTTTAAGGAAAAATATATTTTAAAAATTCAAATGCATTTAAAATAGACCTATTTTATATACAGTATGTACAACCTACACAAATTTCTGCTATTTAATGGAGAAAAGTTAAGAACTCACATGCACAAATACCAGCTAGAAAGCTACTATATAGGGGAACACTTTCATCGTCTCAGTAAGCATATTTTTAACAATTGGATAGGATTTTGGAGAGGGTACTATAGGTGTGATCCAAACTCAGTGGCACAGCTACAGCCATTAAAGGTGATTAGTATAGAACTTAATGTGCTCTCTTTATTCACTTTGGTATTCCTTTCATGGAGGTCCATGTGCAATAACAGGAGATTCAGAAAGACTTCTTATGTGTAGCTGTCCTATTTCATTCCATACAGGAGACAAGTTATTCATTTTTCTCATTTCTCATTTTTCTCATCCTTCACAAGATACTTTGCTCTCACAGTCAAGTTTCTCTCCTTGGCGGATGAGGAACCTATCCAGGAAGTGAGCTAAACAGGTGGACTGATGGCACACGTGAGCTGTCCATAGCAGATATACTGAGCTGCACCTCCATCCATCCAAGGGCTGACAGGGGGAAAGAATTAAATCTTGTTCTGATTCCCTTCCACAAATGCATTTGGGGCATACTTGATCCTGATTGTCCTGTATTTTTATTGTGCCTCACTGTTTATCATTACCATTGCTCAGAGTATAGTCATGGTGTTTCATGAAATTTATCAAAATTGTGCAAACAAAAAAAAACACAAACAAAAAGTGTGTGCCAATTATTTGGAGCCAGGACGTAGTATATTAGAACAAGGGTGGGCAACTGGGAAGTTAGGGAGGCACATTACCCCCCTAGGAAACCTTGGGGACTACGCCCCACTACCACACACACCCCTACTGCAAAAACAATTGCCCCCAAGTGTCCTCCAATGCCTTCTAGGGGTGGTGGGAGGCATTTTTGCCATATTTTTAGGCTGTTTTGGGCCATTTTAAGCCCAGAAGAAGCCCTTTTTTCAAAGCAGGAAGTGACCAGAAGTAACTTCCAGTTTACTTCCAGGCTGCTGTCGCACTGCAGAAATAATCCAGTTTGGCAATGCTTTAACTGCCTTGGCTCCATGCTATGGAATTCTGAGATCAGTAGTTTTGTGAGATATTTAGCCTTCTCAGTCAGAGAGCTCTGGTACCACAACAAAGTATAAATCCGAGGATTCTGTAGGATGTAGCCATGATAGCAGGTAGGAGAAGGGGGGAGGAAAAGCAGTAGCAAATTGGAAAGGCTTTGATACAGAGGCTGGCTCCCCCCCCCCAACACACATACTTTTACTCATCCAAAGATAAAGGATGCTAATATTGATGTACAGATTCACAGCAGTCCCTGGAAGGACTTACTAGGAAGACTTCATGGAAGAAATAGATGTATAATAATTGTCATCTGTAAAGAAATGATAGTCAGATGCTTAAATTAAAAAGGGAGGTGGGAGGGAAGTGATATAAACTGTACCTTGCCAGAATATTTGATATGTTTTTTATTGGTTTGTTACTTTGTATTTTCTTAAATCAATACAAATCTGTTTACAAAAAAAAAATCAGTAGTTTGCACACTTTTAACAAACATAGACACATTGATCCAGAGCTTTCTCTTAATATCCTACACAAGGAGACCACATAGGTTGGCTTCCACCCCTCTTGTCTTTCAGCTGACTGGCAAATATTTCTTTGTTTAGGTGGGCCTTTGGCAACTGACCTCACTTGTAACAAAATGGGCTTTTAACTAGATGGCTACTGTATATTTCTTTTATTGGTGTGTTCTTAAATTGTGTTTTAATTATTAATGTTTTATGAATTTTATGTTTGAATTGGATTTGTACTATTTAATTCTAAAAAAAACTTTAATCTCAGTCATGGAAAGATGGCAGAATATAAATTGAGTAAAAATAAAGTGAATAAATGAATTGTTTTTTGATAACTCAGTTCAGCTTTGTGCCAACACCTTTCATGTTCATACATAAGCCTTAAAGTACACTGTTTATATATGCATAAAGAATAATCAGATTCCACCAAAGCAGAAAAGAATCTAGATATACAAAAGGAAAATTAATTCCTTGGGATGAAAACATCTGATATTGAAAAAGGGTAAATCAAAGATTGGTAGAGTCAGCATGGTGTAGTGGCTTGAGCTACGACTCTGGTGCTCAAGGTTTGAATTCCTTCTTGGGCATGGAAACCTACTGGGTGACCTTGGGCAAGTTACATTCTCTTAGTCTCCGAGGAAGGCAAAGGCAAACCCCCTCTGAACAAATCTTGCCATGAAATCCTGCAATAGGGTCACCTTAGGTCATCATAAGTTGGAAATGACTTGAAGTTACACCAGCACAACAACAAATCAAAGATTGTCATATGCATCTAAATATTACTATATGGAGGTAGTGACCATTATTTTTTTCTCTTTCTAGAGCTTGGGAAGATCACACTGTCATCCACTCAAAGACATGTTCATCCTGGAGAAGAAATACTAGTAGCAGATACCTGTGATCCACAGTTGTCCCCAGTATCAAGTAAATATAATAAATGTTGGCACCCTATATTTCAGTTTAATAATAATGGAAAGGAATACAATGAATTGTGTTTAGATACTTTTCTCTGGAGTGATTTTTCCTGTTTGAATTTGTAGGCCATAGAAAAACAATAATTCATTGCCTAACTACTTATGTGGTGATAGGAGGAAACTGAAGCCGTTACACTCAACAGGTTTTTTTTAATCTAGATTTTCCATTTGATAATGAACTCTAATTTTTAATGAAGTGTTACTGCTTTTTAATATTGGAATTATGTTATTTCCCTACACAACTTATCAGTTTTTCTTTTTATAGAAATATCCATCATCCATCACCAAATAGTTAGAATCAAGCAGATGGTTCAAAGCAATTTATTAGTCTTCTTTGGGTATTTACTTCCAAATGCCTGACTGGCCTCCAGAAATGTGTGAAGCTACCCCCTACTCCTTGATGACAGTGCACACACCAACAGTATTTCTGTCTCCATTTTGGAAATCATGCACACACAATTAAGTTATCCCCTTCAGACTCAGTCGATGATGCTTCAGTCTGGGAGCACACCTGACAAGTATAGCATTGTGGAAGGAGAGACTAGGGCTTGTCTCACATATTTCTGGATGCTTCTTCCTGCATTTAACTCCAAAGAGGGCTATTGAATTAAATGTGAACAGCACTGAACTAGAAATTCATTGATGTATTAGGTACATTTAGTGAACAATGAAATCATATGACACTGCAAAATCCAAATTCCAGGTACTCATTTTGACGTTTAAAGCCATTCATAGCTTGGGAACCAGTATATTTAAAGAACTATCTTTGTCCACACTGTAACTATCCAGGCCTTTGGAGGAGTATAGTGTCTAGATCAAGAGAAGTAATAGTGCCACTCTATTCTGCTTTAGTCAGACCTCACCTGGAATACTGTGCCCTGTTCTGGGCACCACAATTCCAGAAGGATATGGACAAGCCGGGACGTGTCCAGAGGAGGGCAACCAAAATGGTTAAAGGTCTGGAAGCCATCCCTATGAGGAGCAGCTTAGGGAGCTGGGTATGTTTAGCCTGGGGAAGAGAAGGTTAAGAGGGGACATGATAGCCATGTTTAAATATTTGAAGAGATGTCATACTGAGGATGGAGCAAACTTGTTTTTTGTGGCTCCAAAGATTAGGGCATAGAGCAGTGACTCAGACTACAGGAAAAGAGCTTCTACCTAAACATTAGGAGGAACTTCCTGACAGTAAGAGCTGTTCTGCAGTGGAATGCACTGCTTTCAAGTGCGGTAGAGTCTCCTTCTTTGGAGGTTTTTAAACAGAGGCTGGATGGCTTCAGTTGTTCATTCATTCCTGCATGGCAGGGGGTTAGACTGGATGGCCCTTGTGGTCTCTTCCAACTTTGTGATTCTTTGTATCTGCCAATTGAAGCAGAAATGGTGGTGCCCTGGTTGTAGGATGTTTTCCCCAGAGATGCTTGCTTGGTACCTGCTTGGTATCATTTTGGCACTAGATAAATACTTTATTCTCAATCCTTTTTAATCTGTTTTATCTTTCATGTAGCTGTTGTTTTTGTTTTTATTGAAAAGAAAGTTGAGGGCCACTCTGCTCAGATGTGTCCTGTAGAGGAGTGTGTTTGTAGAAAGGGTAAACATATACCTTGCTCTGTTATCAACGATTTAAAAATGCTCTCTTGAAAATAGTCTCAAAGGGGAAATAATTCTTCCCTTATTTCATGGTTGTCAACTTTATGAACTTCTTTTGGATCTCTTCCACTATGTAAGTCTAGTAGCAAGAGTGGAATACATTTTATCACACATGGCGTGATTTGCTGATTTCTTTTTCCATTGGTACAGATGAAGAAGTGAAAGGAGAGGGTCCTGACAAAAATGCACCTTTTAATTTGGCTACAGTTGTTGCAGAAACACTTGGGCTTGATGAGATTGTGAGTACTATTTTTATGACCTGTCACAAGTTGATAGATTAATCCTCCTAGGGGGTAAAATCCTTCATTCTGCTTATTTCACCAAATGATTCAGCAAAAAATACCACTGTTAATGGCAGCAATTAAAGCAATTGACTGTGTATAATTCACAGTGTAATGCACAGTGTCTGAATCCTTGTCTCAATAACTGGGGGAAATTATATGCTAAAAAAAATGGAGTCCCCTTGTAATATTTTATTGTTAGGGAAACCATAGTTAAAAATTTTATACCATACTTGCCTGGTTATCTTGTCTTAGAAAAATGAATTAGAAGGGATAGGATTGGCGTGGTTCACTAGAAAACAAATTGCTAAGAGTTGGGATGAACATGTGGCCATCAAAACTCAAGCAGCTTGTTTGATTTAAAAAAAACACATTGCAACACACATTTTTTGTGTGTGGAAGAACTATAAATTTTCTATTAATTTCAGTGATGTAAATGAAATGGGATCCATTGGTTATAGGTTCAAAACATAGTACATTTCTTATTATTTCTATTGAAGGAACAATCACATATGCACACTTCACACAACCAGTTAGCGGCTTTGTGCTCAGAAACAAAAGCCTACAGTCATCTTACTAGCTGGATGGAAAATTGCATGAACAACTGGGTATTCTGTGTATTCTAGTCAGCAACTGTGGTATGAATACAGATCCAAATGCAGCATGTGATTGCTGAGATTTTAATTTTTAAAAAAAGAAAGAATTTGGTTTATTCCATTGGAACTGAATGGATTATGCATTTTATTTTTTAAAATGTGCATAGTAGAACCCACAAAACTTAGAATTCTTTATAAAATTGCATTGTTTTCCATAGGTGCCTCAGAAGAAACCACAGGGAGATTCCAGAAAAAATGTGCTTCACAACTGTCCCAAAAGTAGTATTGACAACTTGGGGTGAGTTGTAGAATTTAAAAAAACTGAGAAGCCCTTCCATAGGTTCCCCTGCCAAATGGGATGAGATTTGAGAGCTACCAGAGACAGGACCTTCACAATCAAGATGCTGATCATGGTTGTAAAATGACCTCCATAGAGCTTGATACAACGTTGTCGTCTTTTCTGCTATGGCTTTGGTGGTGCTTTTGGTCATTTAGGGGACAAAACAAACATTGTTATAGATTTTCATTGTTATCTCTAAAATTGGGAGGAGTAGAGTCTTAGGGTTTGCAAAAACAGCCCTGCAAGGCTGTTTCCTCTCGGGTGCAATTTCTCCACCCCTTCTATAGTATGCCATATTACATTTATATCCTAATTTAAAGTGTTTTTCAGTCTGTTTAGATATTATGCTATACAAATTCACACACATCACTAAACATGATGCATTATCTGATGTGGACATTTAAGGGGCGATATGATAGCCCTGTTTAAGTATTTGAAGGGGTGTCACATTGAGGATGGAGCAAGCTTGTTTTCTGCTTCTCCAGAGACTAGAACATGGAGCAATGGATGCAAGCTCCAGGAACAGAGATTCCACCTCAACATTAGGGGGAACATTCTGACAGTAAGAGCTATTTGGCAGTGGAACACACTCCCTCGGAGCATGGTGGGGTCTCCTTCCTTGGAGGTCTTTAAACAGAAGCTGGATGGCCATCTGTCAGGGATCATAGAATCAGTCATAGAATCATAGAATTGCAGGGTTGGAAGAGACCACGAGGGCCATCCAGTCCAACCCCTTGCACGCAGGAAATCACAATCAAAGCACCCCTGACAGATGGCCAGGGATGCTTTGATCGTGATTCCTGCGTGGCAGGGGGTTGGACTGGATGGCCCTCATGGTCTCTTCCAACTCTACAATTCTATGATTCTATGACCATAAGGTTTCGAATTCAGAATAAGGTTCTGGACCTCAACTGCTTTCAGTACTTCCTGAACAAATATTTTGGTTTTCCATGCTTTTTGCTCTAGAATGCACATTTATGAACTGTTTTTGACAACCTGATCAAATTTAGGTTCACATCCCAAATACTGTTGCACATCCCAAATACTGTTTAGGTTCACATCCCAAATACTGTTGCACAAGTTTTGTAGTGATGGGCCAACATCAGTCTGGTCTTCTATTGGCTCATATTGCACTTCCTTTCAAAATCAGAGGGGATGAGTTCTGAGGGTGGTTTGTGTCCTTCTCTGCTTATATTAATATTCTGGTTGGTAAATTCAGCACTTCTGAAAGTGTTCCACATTTAATTTCCACCATTTAAATAGCAGTATCTTATGCTGGATGTTACTCATCTCAGTAGACTGACTTTTTGTAATATTTTCCATTAAGCAAAAGAAAAGTTGTAACCTTTTAAGTGTGCTCAGATTTTCAGATCCACATGAGGATGCCTCTCCACCTGTAGACTGGGATTCTAAGGTACCTTCTCCTGTTTTTGGATCATCCACCAGTGTGAAGAACAACTTGGGCTTGAACACAAGTCTTTCCCCTTCTGTGTTAACAGCAGGACGTAAGTCAAATCTGAAAATCAACCCAGTGAACAATTCTTCCCTTTTTAGATCTGAGAAAGTGAGATCAAAATCTGAAGATGTTACTTTTATTGCACCACTTAACCCTGGGACTGAAATAACTTCAGTTATCAGTCAGGCTCCATCTAGTAGACAAGTGATTCTGAAACAGAATGCAGATGAGCCCATAACCTGTGTGACCAACACACTTTTAGATAAAGATGAGAGAGTTAAGAATGACTACCTTCCTGCATCACAGAAACTATTAGGAAGCAGATGTCCTAAAAGAAAGAAAGGTGGTGAGAGAAGCGGGCATGTGATTAGCTGTGAAAAAGAGAATGCCTTCCCCTCTCATGCAAACATTCCTCCTGCTGTCAATAGAGATAATACAAGTGATAAGCCTTTAGATCTGTCTAATCGCTTTTCTGGTTTTCGCTGTCAAGAAAAAACCCACATAAGTGCTGAGACCTCCAAAACCAAGCTGAAGCAGTCAACTCTCCATGATGTTTTCCAACCACAAGCAAAAGATTCTTCATCTAAAATAATCAATAGTAACTGTTTAATGAGCAATGATTCACAAGAGGATCCCTGTGTACAGGAAGCCATCCTGAAATCTTTCAACAAACCGTCCCCAGAGAAAGAGCATGAAGTACAAATAAAGGAGGGAATTACTGCCTTTCGTAAGCCACCTTTGCCAAATGATGCCTTAGAATCAGACATCTCTGGAGATATGAAGGTAAGGTTGTGCTTTTGTCAAGAGTAAATAATCACCTGCAGTTGCCAGGAAGGAATTTTCTTTTTCTTGCTTCTTTGCCATGCTAAAATAGTTTGTCCTATATAAAGATCACACAGTATTTGCAGGAGGGATTTTACTGTGTCTTATTTGTGTATCTAGAATACAGTTCAGAAGATTAAAGCAATTTGCTAATGAGAATGATGAACAAGTTAGACAACTTTGACAATTAGTGCTGAAGTTGTTTGCATTTTAATTGCATTGACAGGTAGCTGGTGACCATAAACCAAAAAGTAAGAGACTAAAGCCAGGACTTGGAATAGGTGAGCCAGCTTCTGTGCTTCAGCCAAATCCTTGCAGAGTGACAAAAACTACACAGTCCCACAGTGAGCAAGGTATCTTTTTACTAATTAAATTACTAAAAGTGTAAGAATGTTGGGTGTTTGTATTTGATCCTTTTATTGATGTTACCATAATCTGAAAACAGTTCCTTTGATATATTATTTCCTTTGAGATCATATCTTAATTTACTTCTTTCCTAGTCTTTTTTTAAATCCCCTTATTTAACTTAGCTCAGGTCTGTATTAGTCACTGTGTACTATTTATGTTGTGTTGTGTTCTCTGAAGATGCCAGTCACAGATGCAAGCAAAACATCAGAAGTAAATTCTTCCAGAACACAGCCTCACAGCCCGGAAAAAAACCAAGGAAAATCTATGAATGCCGGCCATGAAAGCCTTTGACTTCACATTTGTGTTGTTCTTTGTCCATATATCATAGATGGGCAATTTCTGTCATTTCCCCTACCTGAACTTAACATTCACTACATCCTTATGTTTTTCCTTGGTTTTTGTCCAGGCCGTGAGGCCGTGTTGGAAGAGTTTATTTCTGACATTTCTCCTGCATCTGTGGCTAGCATCTTCAGAGAATGGTTGGGTAGGAGTGGGGGGGGGTTATATACTGTGCACCACTGTTGGGGAGGATATGTAAATTTGTGTAGTTGAATGAATGGCTAGTTTCTGGGTGGAGATATGCAAGGAGGATTAGTGTCTGTTTGGCTAATGGTTGGTTGACAGTCTATTATCTGCTGGAAATCCCCCTGTCCCTGGGTGGAGTTCATTTGCAAATGTTGAGTTTTGATTTTAGTGTTTTTCAGGACTGGAAGCCAGATTTTGTTTACTTTTAGGGTTTCTTCTTTCCTGTTGAAGTTGTCCAGGTGTCTGTGGATTTCAATAACTTATCTGTGCATTCTGACACGATAGTTGTTGGCCTGGTCCAGAATTTTGGTGTTTTTAAATAACATTTTGTGTCCAGGTTGGTTTATAACATGTTCTGCTACTGCTGATTTTTCTGGCTGGCCCAGTCTGCAGTATATCGCATGTTCCTTGATTTGTGTTTGCACACTGCATTTAGTGGTCCCTATGTAAACTTGTCCACAGCTGCATGATAATGGACCATCAACCAACCATTAGCCAGACACTAATCCTCCTGGCATATCTCCACCCAGAAACCAGCCATTCAAATACACAAATTTACATATCCTTCCCAACAGAGGTTCACAGTATATAAACCCCACACACACTCCTACCCAACCATTATCTGAAGATGGCAGTCACAGATGCAGGCTAAACGTAAGAAATAAACTCTTCCAGAACACTGGATGGCCCTTGTGGTCTCTTCCAACTCTACAATTCTATGATTCTAAGGCCTCACAGCCAGGGGGAAAAAACAAGGAAAATCTATGGATACTGGCTGTGAAAGCCTTCGATTTCACATCCTTATGTTTGCCACATTAAAATTCAGTAGCAGACCAAAAATACTCATTTAAAAGAAGGAAATACTTTTTTTAAGAGGGTTTTCTTAATTTGAATTCCTGGTTTTCTGCTGGAATTTAGGAGTGCATGTAGGGGGGGCATTTAAAACAGCCTTGGGGATCACGTTCATCCTGTAAGCCACATGTTGCTCACCCCTACCATATTCATTCACATATCTTCTTTGACTTGTACATACTTGTTATATGCATTCTCTTTTCTTTGAAGATAAAACATCCTTGGAAAGTGTGCAGTGGAGTATAGATCCAGGAGCTGACCTTTCCCAATACAAAATGGATGTCACACTGATAGATACAAATGTAAGCTGTTTTAAAATGTGACCTATTAAGTTGACAGAACAAACTAAACTGTAGGATGGTTTTGCGTGTTAATCTCAACCCAACATAAAGCAGAAGTATAACATTTCCTTTCTCAAACTGTAATTACTATAGTTTACTATAATATATTATGCTTTAGTGCGACTATATCAGCTTCTCTGCTTATACAAAAATAATGTATCAGAAAAGAACTCACACTTTTTTGTCTTTTACCCAGAAAAGTCACCCTGTGCATCATTTTGAGTGTTTGTTTTCTCAAAGAATATTATAATAATTAGTTGAAATATAAGAGGCTTACTCAATTTTTTATTTTGTAAATTTGGTATTTGTGTTGGTTTGCCTTCCTCAGATGTATTATTTCATTTGTTAGTATGAAACTGAGTGTGTACATGTCCTAGTGACATTTATTTGATAGATTCTGTAATATTCAGAACAAGGCTTCATAGTTTTGGAGAATTATTTGAAGCCTACGACGTCACTAAGGCTGGTGTCACCCCTTCCCCCCATGGTGCAGGTCAGTACATGAAACAAGTTGTAGGACATGCAGGGGTTAGTGGCCTGAATTTTATCCTAAATGTTGCCACTGACTGACTGAACAAATTTTGTCAAGCCCCTTAACTTTCCTTGTCATATAGTGCCATCCCTACACTGTTTCAGACAAGAGCCACAAACCTTGTTGGCTGCAACTTTTTAAGTAGGGAAGATATATTTCTAGTCCTTGGGAATTGTGGGAGGTGCTGAGGCTTTAATCTGAGACCTTGTGCATTATGTCATTCACAAGAAAAGACAGCTACTAAACAAATATGCTTGAGCAACCCCTGAAGGGCTTACTATTCTTCAGAATGCTAAAAAGCTCAACAGTCTACACATTTCTTATTTCTGATATAGGTACATTGGGTACCTTGTGTAGAAGTTAAAATTACATAATAAATTGCAATATCATAAAATGTGTTTACCATAATTATTTTGTAACTATGTTGCCCAAAAGGAAGGTAGCCAAACAAGAAATGGAACAGAGACCATGGACATCGACTATACATATGTCAGTGATAGCATTCTATTAAGAATAAAAAATCAAGAACAGAAAGAAGGAGACAGTCCAAGTAAGTTTATTTTTGTCTGATTCTTTGAATAATGAAAGTGTATAACAGAATGTGATCCTAGCTTTTGATAAAAACAAGCCAATAATTCCTGTGCAGATAGGCTGAAGATACATCAAGGTGTCTATATCAGTGCCTGTTATCAAAACATAATTGAGTGATAGGAATATCTGAGCAGGCTAGCAGCTGCCTAAGAGGATAAAAGGAATTATTGCAGAAGTTACTGAGAGAAAGAAGAGTTATATATCTGTGGTTTTTTTCCTTCCTTCAACTTTGACTGCCATAGCAACATCTTGTGGGATCCTTTGTAGTTTGGTGAGACACTACAGCTCTCTGGCTGACAAGTCTAAGAACCCTTCCTTGAACTGCAAATCCCAGGAATTCGTTGGATGTTGCCATGGCAATTAAAGTGGAATCACAGTGTTATAACTGTGTGATGTGATGGGCCCTAAGTCATTTCCAGGACAGGTTGGAAGAAAACCCCAAGCTCAGAGCCCAGTGTGGGAAGTAGGAGGCACAAGGCATCAAAACGTTTTGGTGGTTGACCTGAAAGTAGGCCTTTCTGCTTTGTGGCCTTTGAGTAGGGTTACTTTATCTTAGATGCAGCAGTGTTAAAGGCTCCTGCATTCATCATTTAAATTGCCACCTGAAAACCAAGAATATGGGAAGGAGTTTTTGTGCTTCATTTCTGAAGATTAAGGATTTGACTAGTGTCATGTATACTCTTAGTAATTTCCTAACTAGACTATGGTAATAGAAGCCAGTGTGGTGTAGTGGTTTGAGTGTTGGACTACAACTCTGGAGACCAGGGTACAAATCCCCACTCAGCCATGGAAACCCACTGGGTAACTTTAGGCAAGTCACACTCCCTCAGCCTCAAAGGAAGGCAAAGGCAACCCCCCTCTAAACAAATCTTGCAAGAAAACCCCGTGAGATCACCAGAAGTCAGAAAGAATCTGAAGGCACACAACAAGAACACTATGGTTTTGAGCTGCATGTAGGGATATTCTTGAAGTTCAGAAACTCAGTTCAGAAACTTCCAACTAGTCCAGAATATTGTAACTAGTTTCTTTCTGTGGGCAATCACATATAACTCTGATTCTTTATAAACTTCTCTTGGTAGGAATAAAATTTCTGGCCCTGGCCTATAAAAGCCTACATCTGGTATACCTGAGGGAATGCTTACTACCCACTTATGCTGCCCTGGGATTTGAGATTTGGGGGGAAGAAAAATATTCAGGAAACACTGCTATCATTGATTAGTAAAGCAGGGGCAATTACTGTCCCTTTGCTGGACCCCTCTAAGTAATCATTACTAGTCAGCAGGTGGGAGGGAGAAGACCACCACCCCAGGAAAAGGTCTGCTGCTTGCTGCTGCCTCTTACCTCTCCTGAGGGACTGCTGTCTGCTGTTGCTTCTAGACTGCTCCCTCCAGAAGCAGGCCCCAGGTACTAGCTGATTCAACCAGAGAGAACTACCTGTCCCCTTGCAGGGGAAGAAAACTGGGTGCCTGCTATGGTGGGCCTATCCCTGGTGGGGTCACCACTGAAGGGGGTGACACCAAAGGGAGGGGTCGCCCCTTTAGGGGAGATACTTCAGGGGATCCGCTTCAGTGGAGCTGCTTCGGGGATGGAGCAAGGGCGAGGGCCAGTCATATTGATTGGAAGGGGAAGAGTGTGTTAGATTTTTTTTAACGTTTTAAGCAACCTGCTTGCTGGCAAGAGAAGATAAATTACATAGAAGGTATGGGAGGGGAAGCAGGCCAGGGAGCAGCCATAGCAACAATTATGGGCAGAGGGAGATAAGGTGTGGGGAGACAGCCCAATCACTATGGTAGGAGGGAGAGCCAGAGGATGCTGGTTACCCCTAAGCAGAGGATGCTGGTTACCCACTTCAAATAATTTGGATAACCTTGGCAACAAACCTCCTGGGTTGAATATGCTGCTGCTCAATGCCAGCTTGGTGAATGGAAAAACGTCTCTCATCCAGGATTTGGTTCAGGATGAGCATGCTGACTTGGCCTGTGTCACAGAGACCTGGCTGAATGGAGCTGGAGGGGTTAATCTCTTACAGCTTTGTCTGGCTGGGTTCTCTGTACAGCAACAAGCAAAGCCTGGGGGGCGGGGAGGCGGAGTGGCAGTGGTCTATTGTGATTCCATCTCCCTTACCAGGTGCCCTGTCCCACAGTCTTCTGGGTTTGAATGTATGTTTCTGAAGGCGGGTGGCCAGGACAGACAGGGATTCTGTTGGTATACCGCCCACCCCGCTGCTCAACAGTCTCCCTGTCTGTGCTGGCTGAGTTGGTCTTGGCAGTGGTGCTGGAGACCCCTCACTAGTTGTGCTGGGGGACTTCAATATCCATGCAGAGACCTCTTTGTCAGGAGCAACTCAGGAATTCATGTCTGCCATGACAACCAAGGGGCTGTTCCAAGTAGAATCTGGTGCCACTCATGCTGCAGGACACACTCTGGACCTGGTTTTCTGTTCAGGGCAGGATGATGGTGATCTGGGTGTGGAGCAACTTTCTGTAGTTCCGTTGTCATTGGCTGATGACTACCTAGTGGGGTTGAGACTTAATGGGAATCAGAGCCTCTGCAGGAGTGGGGAACCGATTAAGATGGTCCTCCCCAGGAGACTTATGGATCCGGATGGATTTCTGATGGCTTTTGGGGAGTTTCCTGTTGCCTTGGCAGGTGATCCTGTCAAAGCTCTGGCTGATCTCTGGAAAAAGGAAGTGGCTAGAGCAGTAGACACAATTGCCCCTTAGTGTCCCTTCCCACAAAGTGGAGCCAAGTGAGCCCCTGGTTTACTAGGGAGCTGGCGGTCATGAAACATGTGGGACAGAGACTAGAGCGCTGATGGCAGAAGACTCAGAATGAGTCCGACTGAACATGGGCAAGAACTCATTGGAAGGGCTATGCTTTGGCAATGGTGGCAGCAAAGAAATTAGCTTTTCTTCCACCATTGCATCTGCACAGTGTCATCCAGCGGCATTGTCTCAAGTGATTAGGGGGCTTTTACATTCCGGCTTACAAGAAGATAATAAAGACCACTCAGCAGTCCACTGTGAAGAATTTGCAAGACACTTTGCAGATAAAATTGCTTGGATTCGTTCTGACATGGACACAGCATTTGATGTAACCTTGATGCCTGCTTGTCCTGTAATATTGGATGTTTTTCAGTTTGTGCAGCCTGAGGATGTGGACAGGATCCTCTGAGAGGTGAGAGCCACCACATGCATACTGGACCCTTGCCCTTCCTGGCTTTTGAAAGCAGCCAGAAGTGGACTGGCCAAGTGGCCTCCCTGGACCCCATCACTCTGAATAACTATCGGCCCGTCTCCAACATTTCCATTTTTGAGCAAAGTTCTGGAGCGGGTGGTGGCCTCCCAGCTCCAGGGGGTTTCTGGATGAAACAGATTATCTAGATCCATATCAATCTGGCTTCAGGCCTGGCTATGGGATGGAGATAGCTTTGGTTGCCTTGGTAGATGACCTACGCAGAGAACTGGACAGGGGGAGTGTGTCCCTGTTGATTCTGCTGGACCTCTTAGCGGCTTTCAATACCATCCACCCTGGTATTCTTCTGAGCCGCCTCTCTGGGATGAGTCTTGGTGGCACTGTTATGCAGTGGTTCCAGTCCTTCTTGGAGGGGAGAACTCAAAAGGTGGTGCTTGGGGACTCCTGTTTGATGCTCTGGCCATTGGCCTATGGGGTCCCTTAGGGTTCTGTTTTATCCCCTATGCTGTTCAATATCTACATGAAACCGCTGGGAGAGGTCATCCGGAGTTTTGGGGTGCAGCGTCACCAGTATGCTGATGACACCCAACTCTATCTCTCCTTTCTATCTGATTCCAAGGAAGCTGTCTTGGTACTTAACCAATGTCAGTTGTCAGGAATGGACTGGATAAGAGCAAATAAATTGAAACTTAATCCAGACAAGACAGAGGTGCTCCTGGTCAGTTGAAAGGCTGATCAGGGACTAGGGATGCAGGTTGTGCTGGATGGGGTTACATTCCCCCTGAAATCTTAGGCTCGCAGCTTGGGTGTGCTCCTCGACTCAACTCTGAGCCTGGATGCCCAGGTCTCAGGAGTGCATTTGCACTGTTAAAACTAGTGCGCCAGCTGCGCATGTTCCTTGAGATGTCAGATCTGCCCATGGTGATACATGCCTTGATTACATCCCATTTGGACTACTGTAATGCACTGTTTGTGGGGCTGCCTTTGGAAGCAGTTCAGAAACTTCGGTGGGTCCAGAATGCTGCAGCCAAAATGCTGACCAGGGCTAGCTATGTGGATCATAAACCCCTGTGTTAAAACAGCTTCACTGGCTACCGGTTCGTTTCCAAGCACAATTCAAAGTGCTGGTCATGACCTATAAATCTCTTTACGGCTTGGGTCCAAACTATTTGAAGGACTGTATTTCCCAAATTTTAAGATCCTCAGGGGAAAGCTTTCTCTCAATCCCACCATTATCCCAGACTCGCTTGGTAAGGACATGAGAGAGAGCCTTCTCAGTGGCTGCTCCCAACCTTTGGAACACCCTTCCTCAGGAGGCTAGGCTGGCCCTCTCCCTGCTTTCCTTTTGCCAGCAGGCAAAAACATTTTTATTTCAGCAAGCTTTTAATTTGTAGTTGCAGATATAGAGGCTTTATTGGGGTGTGCTTTTATATGTTTTTATTGTTTTAACTTGTATATGTTTTTAAAAATAATTTTAATTGTTATTTTTAATTATTTTTAATTGTCTTATTTTTTTACTTGTTTTTACATTGTAAACTGCCTAGGGAGTGCTTTGGCACTGACAGGTGGTATAGAAATTCAATAAATAAATAAATACTACTTAATTTTTGTAGAAAGAGAGAAAAGAGAGAATGATACCTTATCTGAAATGTTTGATCGGACATCGTATGAAGAATATGAATCCTATTTAGAAGATGGCAAGCTTCCAGGATGTAACAATAAGGAGTCTTTTGAGGAGGAAGAGGAAGAAAATAAGGGAATGTCAACAGTCAAGAAAAACCTGCAGAGTATTTATTTGTTTTTATACTTTTTTATGTTATGCATTGTTTGCTTGGGCTGAGGGCATTGCATGTTGGAGAGGGGTCCTTTATCTTTTTCCTCTCCTCCCCCAACAACCTGGATTTGGTATTCAAGGAAGAATTATTTATTGTTTTCAAGAAGTGATAAATTTTTATTTTTATTTTTTTATTTTATTTATTTAGGTATTTATACCCCGCTCTTCAGCCACAAAGGCTATCAGAGCGGCTTACAATTTTTGTTTTAAGCAATAGCAATTTACACATCTACACGGCATTAAGCAGTTTCCAATGTGTATTAGCTAATCTATATTAATTATATTAATCTATATTAATTAATCTATATTAATTAGCTAATCTATTAATTAATTGTTGGATTAATTATTAATTAATTACTTATTAGTTAATTAATTAATCTATATTAATTAGCTAATAATAAATAATTAGCTAAATCTATAAATGGTCACAGCCAAGTTTCTTCTGTTGGGTTGATTGTGCCATTGGGCTTTTCTAGCAGTATTTAAATGAACTGGCATGTTATTTATGTATTTTAGGGCAAGGAGACAAACAAGATAAAACCAAACAGAAGGCTTTTGTGGAACCATATTTTAAAAGTGATGAAAGGTACCTGCAAGATATTTGTAAAAATTATCTTTTATACAATCAGATTTTTACAGCGTGACAAATTGTTCACATTTTTTCTGTGCAAGTGGAGACATGACAAAATTGGAATTATGTCATTTAAAGAAAAAAAGAAATTTCAGAAAGATTTCTAGCTAATTTAAATTGAGTGGAAGAATACAAAGTATAAGGATGCAATACTTGACAATTTTGCATGAGAAAAACAATGTGTTATTTCATATTTTCTCTGTAAACGCATATTCCCAAGATGTTTTCTTTATAGAAGTATAAGCTTTGTCATTTCAGTTTCAGTTGTCAGATAAGATAAATCAATATTAGCTGTTTGTTATAGTGCCTTTTCTTTTTTTAAAAAAATCAAACATTGGTTTGGTTGCATTATGGTGTTTCTTTGCTCTTGTTTTTACTGAGCTTAAACAGTAGGAATATTTATTGTGTTGCACTTATAACAGGTCCTGCCTTTGCCCAGTAGATCCATTGGATAATTGTGGTCAAGTGTGTTTTTGTTTTTGTTTTTTTGAATGATAATTTTATTCTTCTGTTCCATTAGTTCTATAATAGTGATACATGTAAAGTAGAAAATAATCAGAAATATAGTGGCAGACTAACTGGTGAAATGATCTTGGTTTGGTTTGGGTTTGGTTTATTTATAGCTAATCACAAACCATATGCAAAATGATATGCTTTGATGAAATTTAAACTAACACACAGTTGTCCCTCCATATCCACAGATTTAAGTATTCACGGCTTGGAAATATTCTTAAAAAGTTAATAATCCAAAAAGTAAACCTCGATTTTGCCATCTTATCTAAGGGACACCATTTTGCTATGCCGTTGCAGATAATAGGACTTGAGTATTCACAGATTTTGGTATCCACAGGGGGGTCCTGGAACCAAACCCCAGCGAATATGAAGGGACAACTGTATTTCCCTTCTGCAAAAAACAGTATTTAAAACACCAACTTTAGATTCTTGCAATTTCTGTGTCTTTACAGAAGGAATGCTCTAGATTTTCCTCACATTGAGATTGTGCGGAAGAAAGAAGAACGGAGAAAGTTACCAGGTCATACTTGTAAGGAATGTGAAATAGTAAGTAAACTATTTCCCTTATTACAATGGACTTCGTATTTCATTTTTCAGTAGAATGAATATGTGCTAAATTTCAGGTGTGAAGAAACCTATCTGGAACTCCTATGAGCCCAGGAAATTGTGTGATGTAAACATAACCAAATTATGCTTTAAAACCTACCCATTCATCTGTGAAATCTCTTGCATATAGTCATGCTGCATGTGCAGTACTATGTCCAGTTCTGAGTAACGTATTTTTAAGAAGCACGTAGAAAACTGTAGCATGTATAAAAGAGGGTGATCAGGCTGGTGGATAGCCTGGAAAGAAAGCTATATATGGAGTGGTTGAAAGAACTGGGTACACTTATTTAGAAGAAGGAGGAGATAGCATAATGGGCATTGAAGAGCTGCCAGGCAGAAGATGCAACAGACTTGTTCTCTCTTGACTAGAATGGATGTGTGGGAATCACAAGGAAAGAGATTTTAGCTGAACCTTTCTATGGTGGAAACTGTTCGGAAGTAGTAAGTACAGTCGTCCCTCCACATTCGCGGGGGTTAGGGTCTTGAGAACCCCCGCGAATGTGGATAAAACCATGAATAAAAAAGTGACAACCCCCGCGCGAGGGAGGCAGCCTGGCCAGCCTCTCTGCGGCCTTCCTGAGGGGACTCTGGGGCTTAGAAGCCCCAGAGCCCTCTTAGGAAGGCTGGGGAAGGCAGCGGGAGGGAGGGAGGGAGGCTGCCCGGCCTCTCCCCGGCCTTCCTGAGGGAAGCAGCGGGTGAAAGCGAGGGAAGCTGCCCTGCCTCTCGCCGGCCTTCCCGAGGGGACTCTGGGCTAAACTGCAAATGAGCAAAACCACGAGTGTGAAAGCCGCAAATGTGGAGTGGCAACTGTACTACCTTGCAACATTGTAAGCTACCTTTGCTGTAAGTGTTTCAGGCAGAAGCTGGAAGGCCATCTGACAGAGATACTACAGTTGCATGCTTCATTGTAAATCTTTGCCAGGAAGGGGGGAGTATGAATCAACTAAATGACCTGCAAGATCACTTCCAGCTCTGAAATTTTATGGGTTTGATCCAGATGAATTCAGGCCTAAGGGAAATGGTGGAAGCAGACTCCACTTGCATCCTCCCCCCTTTCATCAGTCCCACCTAAAAACTCCTTTGACAATTAGAAGGTTCTGAGGCATAGTGTGGATTGTGACACAGAGGACTGATGTGGAAGGGGGAAATTTCTAGTTACAGGCAACCTTGAAAGGTGTAGCTCTTTCACAGAAGATGCCTCCACCCCATTTTCAGGGATTTACTCCCTTCTCCCATCTGTTCCCAGCACCACAGCCTAAATCATAGCCATCTGACCCCTGGAGGCGTTTTGAGCAGGCAGGTTGCCGAGGGAAGGAGGAGATGGAGAACAACTTCCATGAGCTGTCTCTTATATACAGATCTAATCCATTGGATTTTCTTTAATCATGCATACAAGTCCTCGGTTCTTTAATCATGCATAAAGTCCTGGGTATTCCTGTGGAATAATAGATTATACAAATTCTGACAGATTTATGTGAATTCTTCCAGGCATTTCTCCTGGACACACTGAGTAAGGTTGAGGAGTCCACAACATCCTCTTTTGATTTGCAGTTCCTATCATTGCTGCTGCTGTATAACTGGGGTGGGGGGGAGGTAGGGGCAGGGGGCTTCCCTGACTTCAAGAATTGCTGTTTAGATAGTGTGGGGGCTGAAATAGGAAGAGAGCCTCTGAATTTCTTTGCATGGTTCTTGAGATTGCTGAACACTTTCTTGCTTTATTTGAATCAGGAGCAGGGATGCAGCCACCCTCCACATACAGTCGTCCCCCCCCCCCCGGCCAACCTTCAAATATTTTTGCCCCACTTTTGGAATGTTTTAGTCTTCCCCTGGGTAGTTTTAGGCCAGGGAGACGCCTTATTTCCTACAGGAAGTGACTTGAAATTGAAATGGCCCAGAGAGGGCCCCAAACATGGCAAATTTGCACATCCCTCATGTCCCCTAGGATGAGTGGGGGACATTGGGGACAAAAAAATGGGTGTAACAGGGAGATGCAGCCCTGTACTAGAGAGGCCAATATGACCTAACAGTTGTCCACTCCAAATAACAGCAACCATTTGTTCTATTTCATTATTATTATAATGATAGATGCAAATAACTTTACAATCTGCTTTTCAAATTTAAACACTTATGTTTCCATCTGAGGTTACTAGTCTGCAGGAAACACCTTGATACAAATTGCATCTAGTTATGTTGAAGGACCACATGTAAAAAAAAACCCTATGCCATTTTGGGGAAGCATAAATCAATCTTATACTGTTGAATACCTCTGACAGATAAAATGATTAGTGTTTTAATTTTCATTTTGAACCATTTTTCTTACCTGGTTTATTCCATTAAAAAAAAACACATCAGTATGTTTTTCAAACAATCTTGTTTTTAACAAGGAGATTAAGAAAAGCTTTGTTACACTTTTCCGAATTACACACAACTTTATTTATAGCTCACTGTGAGACACAATTCTCTCTTCCAAAAATATGTGAAATCTAGAAGCTTTGAATAAAAAACCCAGGACATAAAGCAGCTCTGTGTCTTGGGCCAAGAGTTGTGTGTGAACAATTTTAATTTCCTGTCGCTGCACAGTGCTGGGCTTTTCCTCTCCAGGAACTTGGTTCTTGTTACATTTTGGCAAATTACTTGTAGTAGTAACTATAAGATTGGAAACACTTGGGAGACCTTTTTCTGTAGTAAAGAAATTGTAAGATTTAAGGACAGAACTGTTAAACATTTATAGGAAGGAACCTTCAGTATAAACAATCTAAGATTAATGTTTTCACAAAAGCATGTCGAATGTTAGAAACGGCATTGAAAGAAAATGATGGAATGAGGGGTAGAAGACTTATGAATCCGGGTAAAACTAAAGCATTATACTTTGATGTATTTCAGTATGAGTATTGTGTTAGTACTTGTGATTTTTGAATGCACTTTTGACAACATAAGGAAGTGTCTGGGGACCGACCACACAGAAGGGATATTATACGACACCATTATGAATACAGTTGCTATTTAGGCTAAAGCCCCTTTCTTTTTGGAAGGGAATCAGACAGATATCTTTGGAAACACATAAGAAAGATAGAAAGGTAATGTGACTCTTCTGTTGCTTTTCTCACATATCAGAAGTAAATTGTGTCTGTATATAGAGGTTCTATTTAGCTATAAAGGTTAATAGATTGATAGATATATCCTTTTTTAAAAAAAGCCCCCTTACCATATCTTGTGGAAATAAATTCATGTAAGCTATGAAGGAGTACTTTTATTCTGCCCTGAATCCACGATCAATTAGATGACTTGTTTTTAAAAAGTTGTGTGAATAAGTGTTTTTATTTGTTCCTGCCATGTTCTTGCCTTGTTCTCCGCTAGTAATATCTGTTATGGCATGATGACTGTTCACATCATCTTCAGTTCATGTTCTGTAACTTTTATGTGCTTTTTTACCTGTTTTACATATTACGAGCATTTTTACCAGGAATACAGAGGTCCGTTTCTCCATCCAGGTTGACATCTTTTCCTGATGGAAAGACAGGATCAGTCTTTGATCTCACTAGGGGGATACACTACAGTTTCAAAGACTAGAAACACCGCCACTATTCAGTTGATGCTACTACACATGCTCCACTGAATAGCACCAGTGCATTTGCTGCCGCTGAGTATTCTCCATTGTGCAGGCTCGGTAGCACCTTTGTATATTGAAAAAGCTGATGCATGGTCCTCTTTTGGACTAGAAGTAGGGTTTTACAGCAGAATTCCATACAGCCCTGCATTCATTTTCTTGGGATCTCTTTTTTATTTGTTTTAGAGATTTTAGCTTCTTGCTTTCCTCTACTCCAGGAAAGGATTGGAAACAGTATACTGGGAAAGTTTTTCAGGGAATAGTCTCCCCCCACCCCCTATCAGTTCCAAGCAGACCCCCCCCAAAAAAACCCTAATAGCTACGAAAAGGTTTAAAGTTGAATATGTGAATTGCTTCTACTGAAAAAAGTTATGTAGAAGGCAGTATAAGAAAGCTATGTGGTACTGTTTTGTTTTAGCTGTGTGGTTCATTTTTTTTTTGTACTGCAGTTGTCAAATGAAGAATTTACATGCGTAAATAAGTCTTTAAAATTTTAGTCTGTTCAACTATTGCTGTTCATTTTTTTCCAAACATACTAGAAGAAGAATTTCCTCCCTCCTTGATAATTACTATTTGACATGATTTCTTGGTCATTTTTTTTTATCCAGGAGTTTGCAAGGCTGTCACATTTCTAGTTAAATTGAAACATGAATTTACCACTGAGATAGAGACTTCTAGATGCATAAACAGAGTGATACTGTGTAATGTCTGTATCACATAGTTCTGCCAGGGACTGTGGCTTGAAGGGCAACACATTATCCTACATAGATCAGCAATGAGGATTAAAATTCTTGCCTTGCTTAATGCACTCTGAAGCCTCTATAGAGAGTCTTTGTGTGCACGCCTCTGTGTTTTTAGCTGTTTTTCAGGTCAGTGAGGAGATACTGCACATTATTTTCAGAACCTTATGACTATCAAGCTGCCAAACAAAACAAAACAAAACTGAAGGTCATCTAGACTCATGACCTAAACACTTTGCATTGGAACATTTTGAAGAGACAGCTAGAAAATACTTTGGGTGCTAAATGAATTTAAGTGTTAAATAAATAATTAGTGAATGATAATAAAAATTGGGGAATAGGTATTAGTTCATAGAATCATAGAATTGTACAGTTAGAAGAGACCACAAGGGCCATCCAGTCCAACCCCCTGCCACACAGGAAATCATAGAATCATAGAGTTGGAAGAGACCTCAAGGGCCATCCAGTCCAACCCCCTGCCGTTCATGATCAAAGCATCCCCAACAGATGGCCATCCAGCCTTTGTTTAAAGACTTCCAAGGAAGGAGACCCCACCACACTCCGAGGGAGTGTGTTCCACTGCCGAACAGCTCTGACTGTCAAAAAGTTCCTCCTAATGTTGAGGTGGAATCTCTGTTCCTGGAGCTTGCATCCATTGCTCTGTGTTCTAGTCTCTGGAGCAGCAGAAAACAAGCTTGCTCCATCCTCAATGTGACACCCCTTCAAATACTTAAACAGGGCTATCATCTCGCCCCTTAACCATCTTTTTTCCAGGCTAAACATACCCAGCTCCCTAAGTCTTTCCTCATAAAGCATGGTTTCCAGACCTTTCACCATTTTAGTCGCCCTCCTCTGGACACGCTTCAATTTGTCAATATCCTTTTTGAATTGTGGTGCCCAGAACTGGACACAGTATTCTAGGTGAGGCCTGACCAAGGCAGAATAGAGTGGCACTATGACTTCCCTTGATCTAGACACTATACTTCTATTGATGCAGCACAAAATTGCATTAGCCTTTTTAGCTGCCGCATCACATTGTTGACTCAAGGGATGGTTCATATATTAGCATGCTTTTATTTAATTTAATTATTTTATTGTTTTAAATTGTGTCAGTTGTTTTAATGCTTTTTGTAAACCACCCTGGGATCTCTGAAATAGGACGGGGTATAAATATTTTAATTAATGAATAAATAATTAATACATCACAATGCAGGACCAATCCATGTGTGGGGATAAGGAGGTAAGATGGTGCTTTCTTATAGGACTATTCTTCTTAAGAAAGTAAAATATAAGTCTGCTCTGTGTGAACCTGAAATTCACTTTTGATATGACACAATAGTTTTATTATGATCATAGACCAGCCTCTACAAGGAGAAAATAAAAAAGAATAAAACGAATGGGTACAAATGCCTAGGAAAATCCCAACATATATGCAAACAGTGAAAAAAAACAATAAGGAAACTAGTGGGTCCTGATACTTTTCATATAATTACAGTACTAAAAAAGTTTGACCACTTGATTCCTAGTAGAAGAGTCTAGAACACAAAAATTTTCCACCTTAAGAGTAATTTAATTAGACTTTTCCCTTTTACCTCAATAGACAGGTGCAATTCTATATAAAAAATATAAGAACTTTGCTGGATCACACCAAAAGTTAGAATTCTGTTCCCACAATAGCCAAACAGAGGCCATGGGTTCCCCAGCAACTGGCATTGAGAGGCATACTGTCTTTCATACTGGAAGGAATATATAATCCATCATGACTTCTAGAAATTGAAGGACTTTTCCTCTATGAATCTAACTGCCTTTTTAAGCTGTTCAAGTTGGTATCCGCTACTACATCTTATGATAGTGGATTCTGCAGTTTAGCTGTGTTGTCCAAGTAAGCATCCAGATGCCGGCAAAGTACAGTTGACCCTCCACATTCGTGGAGGTTAGGGCCATCAGACCTCCGCGAATGTGAAAAAAACACAAATAAAAGCTAGGTCACGCCACCACCCTCCCGCCCCTCCAGGAGCACCGACGGGGCTTGGCAAGCCTGGTCGCTGCTTCCTCCCACCCCCCCCAGGAGCACTGACGGGGCTTGGCAAACCTCATCGCTGCTTCCTCCCACCCTCTCCAGCCCCCCCAGGAATAGCGGCAGGGCTTGGCAAGCCTCATCGCTGCTTCCTCCCACCCTCTCCCGCCGCCCCCCCAGGAGCAGCGATGGGGCTTGGCAAGCCTTGTCGCTGCTTCTTTCTACCCTCTCCCGCCCCCCTAGGAGCAGCGACGGGGCTTGGCAAGCCTCGTCGCTGCTTCTTTCCATCCTCTCCTGCCCCCCTAGGAGCAGCGACGGGGCTTGGCAAGCTTCGTCGCTGCTTCCTCCCACCCTCTCCCGCCCACCACAGGAGCAGCAACGGGGCTTGGCAACCCTCGTCGCTGCTTCCTCCCACCCTCTCCCGCCCCCCTAGGAACAGCGACGGGGCTTGACAAGCCTTGTCGCTGCTTCTTCCCACCCTCTCCCGACCCCCACAGGAGCAGCGACGGGGCTTGACAAGCCTCGTCGCTGCTTCCTCCCACCCTTTCCCGCCTCCCACAGGAGCAGTTTTTTGGATGGCAGGGGACCGCGAATAGTCAAAACCGTGAATCTTAAAGCCACGAATGTGGAGGGGCAACTGTATAAACAAACAGCAAGGTCTGGGAAGGTAGTCAACTGTTAATTAGCACAAAGCAGTGGAAATAAAGTTCTCGCAAAGAAGAGTCCAGTAAAACAGTCCAAAGAGTCAGGGGCTTACAGAATTCAGCGTAGGTCCAGAGCAAGTCCGTAGGTCACAGGATTAGGCAAACAGAGTAGTCAGAGTCAGTCCAAGGTCTAGGCAGGGATCAAGGAAACAGGAACACAAGAGTCAGAGATATCAGACATGAAGCTTTCTCCAAGAAGAGCAGTTGATCTCTGACAAAACCTCCATAGCTCCCCAAGACATGTATATAGCAATCAAGGCTTTGCCAGGTGCTTCTTGACAAGCCAGTGTTTCTGATAAAGCCCCAGCAACTTTCTTCGAGCTTCCTTTTGGGATCTCTTCTCACTTAATAATGGTGGAGGTAAGCCCATCTGCTCTTCCTCTTCCTCATCTGAATTGGCAGGGCTATCTGCTGGGACTGGTGCCACCCCACTAGGACCAGGCTCTTCTTCTGCTTGAGCCTCCAGGTTGGCAGGGTTCGCTGCTGGCACAGGTGTAGATAAACTGGTGCCAGGGTTCATAGGGCCGTTCCCTGCCATCTCTTCCTCCTTCTCTGATTCCATACCCTCATCAGACTCACGGGGCACAATGGGTGGAGAAGTACTTCCTTTCATCTCTCTTGAATCCCATCATTCAGTGCCAGTAGATAGCCCTGGTTCTAGTCCTATGAGAGAGAAAAGCTTCCCTGTATCCACTGTCTCCTAACTCTGTCTAATTATTTACACTTATATCATGTTCTCCCTTGTCTTGTCTTCTGTGTAAGCCAAAAAGTTCTGTTACAACAGTTCTTCACGGGAATTTCTCCAACCTGATAATATTTTTAGTTGCCCATTTCTGTATTTTTTCTAGCTATACAACATCCTTTTTGAGGTCTAATGACCAGAATTGTACACAGTATTCTAAGTATGAATTCATCACAAAAAAATGTATATAGCAGTGGTTCTTAACCTGTGGTCTGGGGAACCCAGGGGTCCACAATGTCCTCGCAGGGGGTCTGCAAAGGCTTGAAGACTGTTTGGCCCACCTCCTCCCTGCAGTGGAGTGTCCACATGACAGGAGCCAAGGCAAAGGCTGGCTGGCTGGCTTGGCTTGAGCATTGCCATTCAATCCGCTCCAGCCACAAACTTGCAGGAAGAAGCAGGAGAAAAGTCTTCCCTTCCAGTGCCTCTGAGGGAAAATTTAATGGATGGTGTAATAATAATATAGTTGTTGTTGTTGTTTTAAATTACGAGTTAAGTCTTGGGAGTCTGCAGCAACAAAAGATATTTAAAGGGGGTCTCTGGTAAAGAAAAGGTTAAGAGCCACTGGTATATAGTGTTACAGGCCAGGTTATTTAGTTGCCAGCTTTAAAGTACAAAAGATGATTTAGTATATCCTGTAGAGTAGAGCATGTATGGGAAAAGATATAATACAGAAAGCTAGATCTGTGAGCGTCTGTAAGAGATCCATGAGAGTCTGTGTATGTATCAGTGGAAAACTAGCTTCAGCCTAAGACTGGGAAATTTTTTACTGGAATGTAAACAATGCTTACTGAAATGTAAACAACATAAGAGGGGAGAATGCCAGTGCTTCTAGCTTCCTGAGCAGAGGTGACCTTTAATAACCTTTACCAATGTCCAGTAGATAGAATAACCCTCTTCACCAGTGCACAGGGTGATGTAATCAAGATGGCAAACAGCCAAAAGACTCAAAGTATCCAGGAGTTGGAATCAGAAAGACCTTTGTTTTCATTGGCTATATACAGTTGCCCCTCCACATTCGCAAACTTAGCATTCAAGGTTTTGATTATTCGCAGTTTTGGGAGGGTGGGGGGGCCCTCCCAAAACCGCGACAAGGGGCCTCTGGAGGCCCCGTGAAGGCCCTGGGTGGGAGGGGGAGGCCTTCACAGAGCCTTGGAAGGGAGGGCAGTCATTATTCGCGGAATTTTCACATTCGCGGGGGTCTGGGGAACCTAACTCCCGCAAATGTGAAGGGACGACTATATAAGCAACATGCAGTGAATACTTTTGCTTTGATTAGATTACTGCTAAGCTTGGCAAGGCTGAGGAAAGAATAAATGAGCTAAAGTAGAGCCCCAGATTGGACTGCCTTTATGGAATGCCTTCACCAAGGAAGATCACTGTCTCAGAAAGCCGTGCTGTTCCTGATAGACTAGTAGGGTGATAAACTGCCCCAGTATGCTGGGATATCTTGGAACTGACTATGTGGGTGATGTGATACAGGGGCCCTTCGAATCCCAACCAATGTCACCACTTTTGTGACACTGCCACCAAATCTGTGACAACTCACAACAACCAGGTGGTTGAAGGCAAACTTTCCAGCACCAGCCCCACTTTACCTCAGGGTTCAGCCTGGCCGCCTCTTTACCCTCTGTTCCTCCCACCTCAACACCTAAGGATCTTCTTCGTGGTCTCTGTGAATCACACATCTGGGTTACGCTTGCGCAGAGCATCAGAACTTTCTGGAATCGCTAGGCAGAATGTGCTTTCATACATTTTTGGCGGTAACTCCGCCCATCCTAACAGTCCCTTATAAGGCGCTCCCACCTAATTCCCCTCAGTTCCTTTCTTTCCGCCGCGTTAGCAGCTTGAAGGAACCTTCGTTTGCTAGTTTTTCTCTCTTTCACTTTCGATTTGACTTGAATTTGACTTGGCTTGAATTTTTGACTGACTTTCTCTCACTCCCTTGGATTTGGCTTTTTACCTCTGAATTTCGGTGTTGACCTGGACTGTTTTTGACTATCCGTGTTTCTCCCTTTGGATTTGGCGACTCTGTGAGTAAAATGTCTGGAAGAGGGGCCTTCAAGAGATGTGTGATCTGTCAGGCTAAACTTCCTAGTGCGGATGGCCATTCCCGCTGCTTAATTTGTCTGGGAGAGACCCATAATGTTGACTCCTGTATACACTGCAGGGCCTTTACCCCTCAGGCACGTAAGCACACGACGTCTTGTCTGAAGTCCTTCTTTGTATGAGAAGGCGTTAATTCCACCCCCTACTTCGACTCTGGCCTCTGCTTCGGCACCTGAACTGCAAAACATGGTCGTTCGACTTCTCCGAAGGCCAAGCCCCATAAGCGCCATCGGTCCCGTAGCCCGTCACGATGTCGTTCAACCGCCTCGGACCTGGAGGCTGTGCGTGCTTCACACAAACATACTTCTGAAGCAGCTTGGGATCGAGCTCGCTCAATGCCTTTGACATTGACACGGGACCAAGAGCCCTCCACCTCGAAGGCCATCTCTCGGGACCAGGCATCTTCTGAATCTACCAGCCAGGCTGATATCCCTGGTGAGGCCGTTATCTTCTTTGAAAAAGAAAAGGAAGGAGAAACACACCTCTCAGCATAATGATGACTCTAAATCGAAGTGCAAGCTGAAAGAGGTGTCTAAGAAGTCGAAATCGACGGCCGTATCATCTGCAGCTTCTACTGATAAAGCTGTGCGGCTGGTCAATACTGTTGAGTCGCAAACCCCTGCTGGACCCGAGGCCACGTTAGTCCGACCATCTCCAATGCCAACGGTGGAGACTGCTGCGTCCCGACGTGCTCCTACCCCTATGGGTTCGGTGGAGATCGTGGCAGTGGATGTGCCTTCTGGTGCCGAGATGGACGTATCCCCTCAATGGGTGGCCCAATCTCTTACCCTTGTCATCTCAAGAGCCCAGCTTCTTGAGCGTTCACCCTCGGATGTCGAAATCGAGGTCGTCAAACCCAAGGTCATGGCCTGAACCCAACTGTTTTCACTCGGCATCCATGCAGATATACCGGCTTATATCTGCGTGGATGCTACGATCTGGCAAAATCTATCTGTCGAGCGGGAATCATGTCACCGACGGGCTCTCAGATCCTGACTTCCCGGGGAGATGACTTCAGGGATATGCATACCGGCCGCTGTTTTGAAGAAACCTCGAACATTTCCGAGGAGGGATGCAGAGAGTCAAGTTTCTCCACGTCCTGAGCAATGCCCTCTGCCTCCAACTCCTCCAACATCACTTCCACGCACCACCTCTCTGCTCCAGGGCGATCGCAGTCCATCCCCTGCGGATTCAACATCTTTGTCGAGTTCGTGGGATCCATACAGACCCTACTTGCCATCGCCGCGACCGACCTAGTCGAGGAGGACTCTGCATTGCCAACAGATGACATCCGTGCTTTATCAGAGCAGATGGTCTGCATGTCTCACGGTCTGGACCTCAAGGTGGTGGAGAAAGTGGTTGAACCGGTGGACCCCATCTTCCATCAGATTCAATTGAAGGCTCCTCCTACAGCCACTCTCCTGATTTTGCCTTCCCTTCTGAAGCTTACACAAGGGTCGTGGGAGAACCCCTCTTTGATCCAATCTACTTCCAAGAAAATCGGCAGGCTGTATCGAGTCACGGGCAAACATATTGACTGGCTTCAATCTAATCCGAAGCCAAATTCAGTGGTGGTCGAGGCTTCCCAGAATAGGAAGCAACGCCGGCCTCAATCATCCCCGTCGGACCCAGAGGGTCGAAAGCTCGATATCATGGGCAATAACATTTATTCTGTGGCAGGTCTGAGTTTTTGTGTGGCTAACTACTCAGCCTGTACGGGGGCCTACCAGCAGGTATTGTGGGAAAGGGTGATGCCCCCCATCCAAGATCTTCCGGAGGAACGACGACGGATGGCTGAAGCAATTCAGTTGGAGGTGCTATTGCTGGCGGGGCAACAGATGGATTCGGCCCAACATGTTGCTGATTGCGCCGCTAAGACAATAGCAGTGGCTCCCTTCCTCGGGCCTCACCCCTCAGGCCTCGGCTACTATTTAAGATCTGCCCTTTGACGAATCAGGACTCTTCAATGGCTCCACGGACGAAAAACTGGAGTTCACCCAGAAGATGAGGACAACCGCCAGGAAATAAGGTACGGCCACCTCTTCATCTTCTCAGTACCATCCCAGGGGCCACACCAACTGGCAGACCTCTTCATCAGCCCAGCAGTTCCGTCAGGGCTCCTTTGGCCAATCGTATCGCCGATCTCGATACATACCCTCTCCCTCTCCAGCCTCATCAGTGAGAAGCCAAGGGTCAGCTTCACGATACCGACCTCCTGGATGGCAACAATCTAAGGATCTGGCCAGGAGAACATTTTGATCTTCCACCTCATACTGTCTTTTTCTTCCTTCTAGACCCCACTGTTTGGAACTTGGCTGTCGGACTTCCAAGAAGCCTGGTCCTCAATAACAACATATTGCTGGGTACTTCGAATCATCCAGAATGGCTATTGGATCAAATTCAATTCTACCTCCGACAGGCCGGGTTCGGTCAACACCGCCCTCCCCTCCCCTCCTCGAAGAGGTGCAGATGCTGCTGCAAAAGGGGGCCATCGAACCCGTGGACTCCAGTCTTTACCACCTCTGCTTCTTTTTGAGCTACTTCCTGATCATGAAGAAGGGCGGCAGCCTCTGTCCCATTCTCGACCTCCGCAGGGTGAACAAATACATAGAACCAAAGAAATTCAGGATAGTCACCTTAGCCTCCATCCTTCCACTCCTACAACAGTACAAATGGTTCACTTCCATAGACCTCAAAGATGCCTATTTCCACATTGGGATCCATCCGTCCCACAGACGATTCCTGGCATTCCAGATCGGGACCGAGGCATTCCAGTTCAGGGTCCTGCCGTTTGGACTTTCAACCGCTCCAAGAGTCTTCACAAAGTGTATGGCGGTGGTGGCGGCCTTTCCATGACAACGGGGAGTGGTGGTCTTCCCCTACATCAACGACTGGTTGATTGTGGTGAGTTCTCAACGTCAGCTTGAACTCAATATCGACCTCACCTTAGATGTCTTAGGTGCCCTGGGACTTGTTGTCAACATAGAGAAGTCACAGCTCGAACCGTCTTAGTCTATCCAGTTCATTGGGGCGCAACTGGACTCGTGTACGGCCGCGGCTTACTTACCTCGAGACCGATTCAGGACCCTTCAGTCTCTAATCCATACCTGCCGTCGGTCCTGGAGGCTCCCTGCCCATGCAGTCCAGATACTTCTGGGTCACATGGCATCTACTACCTATGTGACCCGCCTTGCCAGGCTCCGATTACATCCGCTCCAGCACTGGCTCCTACAAGTCTTTGACCCCCTATGCGACTCTCCAAAGAAACTGCTCACGATGCCTTGAGCGGTTCGTCGGTCGCTGGACTGGTGGTTGATTCCAGGCAATGTCCTAGCGGGAATGCCGTTCGACCCTCCTCAACCGGATGTTTCTCTAACGACAGACACCTCGATGTTGGGATCGGGAGCTCACCTCGAATCCTATGAAATCCGAGGCTCCTGGAATGCTGAGGAACGGACTCTCCATATCAACGTCCTAGAGCTTCTCGGCGTCCAGAAGGCACTTCGGGCCTTCAAGACCCTGGTGACGAACAAGACCGCTCTGGTGGTAACAGACAACACATCAGTCATGTACTACCTGAACAAGCAAGGAGGAACCAGATCCCCTCAGCTTCTCCAACTCATACTGGGGAGGAGAATACTCTTGCAGACGGACTCAGCCGTTCAAGCCTCTCCATCCACTAATGGGAGCTGCACAGGTCGGTAACCTCGAACCTGTTCCATCAATGGGGATCTCCTCAAATCAACCTCTTTGCGTCTCCGGAAAACACTCAGTGCCGCCAGCTCTGTTCCAGATGACGTGCCCCAGGATCGAGGGGCAACGCTTTCCTTTTCCATTGGACAGGTCCGCTTCTCTACCTCTTCCGTCTGTTCCCACTGCTGACACGGGTAATTGCCAAACTGCATTGGGACTGAGCAGATGCCATCCTCATCATTCCGTGGTGGCCCCGACAACCTTGGCTTGCAACCCTCCTGCGTTTAGCCAGGCACCGGTTCATCCGACTTCCATCCCGTCCCGACCTTCTCACCATTCAGAACAGGAAGGTCAGACACTCAGATGTGGAAGCTCTAGGCTAACGGCATGGAGGCTATGGCCCTGACTCCATCCTCCGTACAGAGGGCCACTGTACCTGCAGCCTCGGATTCGTCCTCGATCCCGACGGGCTGGCACCTTCCATCCTTTCCTCCAGAGGTCCAGGCTGTCATCAACGCTGCCCGAAGACCTGATACCTGTAGGTCATATCACTACAAGTGGAAGAAGTTTGAAGCCTTTCTATCTGACCGAGCGTCGGTCACGGAACCGTTCACCATCCCGACTGTCCTAGATTCCCTTCTCTACCTGTCTTCCACAGGACTGTTAATTTCGTCGATTCGGTGCTACTTGGCAGCTGTATCTGTCAAATTCCAGGTGAGAGGTTATCCGTCTCCTTTTACAGATCCAACCGTCAAGAAATTCTTGAGAGGCTACGTCAACCTGCATCCTCCAGTACTGGAGCCTACACCAGCGTGGAGCCTCGAATTGGTCCTCTCACAGCTGGTTCAATGCCCCTTCGAACCCTTGGCATCCACCGACTTGAGACTCCTGTCTTGGAAGACTGCCTTCCTTGTTGCCATTACTTCAGCGCATCGAGCTGGTGAACTCTGTGCCTTGCAATCAGACCCCCCGTACACTGCCTTCCACAAGCATAAGGTGGTACTCCGTCCCGACATCTCCTTCCTTCCGAAGGTGGTGTTGAGCTTCCATCTGAATCAGTCCATCACTCTCCCTGCTCTGATGCAGGATCCGAAGGACGAATTCGAGCGTACCCTTCATTCCATGGACGTCAGGAGGGCGCTCGCCTTTTACATCCAGAGGACTGCTCCTTTCAGAAAGTCACCTAGACTTTTTGTATCCTATGCCGACTCGAGACTTGGACACCCTATTTCTCCACAACATTTGTCGAAGTGGGTGACATCGACCATAACTCTCTGCTATGATCTGGCGAAGAAACCGCTATCGCCACAGATTCGAGGACACTCAATGAAGGCTGTCTCCACCTTGACAGCTTTCCTCTCTGGGGTGCCTCTAGAGGATGTTTGCAGAGCTGCAACTTGGTCATCACCTCTGACTTTTATTTCCCATTACAGACTTGACTCTCGTTCCAGGAACGAGGCTGCCTTTGGGAAAGCTGTACTTTTGTCTTCTATTCAATGAGTGAGTGTTAATGTTGCCAAGTCATGTTATGGTTTGATCATATAGCTTATTAGTGCTTGCCTAAGAATGTGCTGTCAAGACTAACTAAGGTTTGACTGTGCAACAGGGTACTAGTGGCAATATGTATAGGACATACCCTCCTCCTGGAGTGAAGCTTGCCAGTCTACCCAGCTGTGTGATTCACAGAGATCACGAAGAAGATGGACAGGTTGCTTACCTGTAACCATAGATCTTCAAATGGTCTTCTGTAAATTCACACAGACCCAACCATCCTCCCCTCTATGTTCTACTACATCATATAAACACACTTAATGTTCCTGAGGCTGCTGGTTGCGGCGTCATTCAAGGAACTGAGGGGAATTAGGCAGGAGCGCCTTATAAGGACCGTTAGGATGGGTGCAGTTACCGCCAAAAATGTATCAAAGCACATTTGCCTAGCGATTCCAGAAGGTTCCGATGCTCTGCGCAGCTGCAGGAGTAACCCAGCTGTGTGAATTCACAGAAGACCACTCGAAGATCTATGTTTACAGGTAAGCAACCTGTCCTTCCCTTAGTATCACTTTTGAACCAAAGTTATCACTTTTAATCAAATGGGTGGATAGTGTGTTATGGTCGCTTGCTTTGAATTATCCTTATGCAGTAGGAATGAGCTAGAGTCTGTATTTGCATTAACAGGTGACAAAGGACACCTTTATTGAAGGGAATAAACATACTTCAGGGTAGAATCTTTTGTTGGTCTGATATAAGGAATTTCAATAAGAAGTCCTAGTCCACACATATTTTTCATGAATTTATGATACATCAGGGCTCTTTAACTTGGATATTGGTTTGAGACTGCTTGTACTTGGATTAGTTCTTGGCTGTACATAAATTATATGGCAGAATTGTATATCAATTATCATAATCACAGTGTACAAGATCCATATATATATATATATATATATATACATACTAATTGTAATAGCATGTTATATAAATATCAGGTAGTTGATAACATATTACCCCTGGTTTTTTTGGTTTGGTAGTTATATGCTGGTACTGGTAAGATTATACCAGTATAGATATAGATAGATATAGATGCTTATGGATGCCTGTTAGTATGCTTATAATATAACAGATGTTGTTAAAATTTAACATTACTCAGGGAGATTAATCTTTGAATGTCTCTTTAAAGATGTCTAGTTCCTCAATGGAGGAAATAGTATTTTTAAAATAATAAATGGTTATGGATATTATACAAAGGACAGAATTCTGTATGTGTAAAATCCTTTATGAAATGTCTATATAATGCATTAATATACACTATGGTGAATATGAAAAAAAACTGATGATGGATAAATGGCTAAGTTATACAGTTTAGAAGGGTCATGTTCCTACATATGTGAGCTATTACAAAGCCTGTTAAAGCAATGCAGAGAGATAAAATTCTATTGGTATTGAATAGGAAATTTAATTTTTTATTCCTTTCCTAATGATCTCCAGTGTGGAATTTGCCTTTTTCATAATAGCTGCACACTGGGTGGATATTTTCTCAACTATCCACCACATTCCCAACATTCTTTCCTAGTCATTAATTGCTAGCTCAGATCCCATAAGTGAATATATGACATTGGGACTTTTTTTATCCTGATGTGCATAATTTAAACATGTTTTTACACTTAACAGCATTTGTCTTTTAAATGCCCTGTAGATCCTTTTTTGACCAGTTTATTGTCTCTTTTTGTTTTAAGCACCCTAAATAATTCACAAAATCTACTATAATTCTTTGTCATGAGCAATCGTCCTGTTAGAAAATGCCTTAGCAAGGAATGAGGTCTTATGTGTGCCTCTGTTCAGTTCACTGTGAATATCCCGAAGAGTGTAATTCCAAGCTAGTGGATCATTTATGAGAAGCCTTGGTAGCTGATAAGTTACACCGTAGTGTTACTTCATGTTTGTCTTAATGAACTATTGTTGTAAGTGTTCAGTTCACTCTTTGGAGAAAGAGGTGGCAAGTGGGTATATAGGTGACATATCTGAAAACTTCTTTTTAATCCTAGTTCATATCTGAGGTCTGATTTTTCAAAGACTTTCTCTCTTACTTATATTCATATATATACATCTGTTTTTGTCAATGAAAGTACTGTACTCATTATAACTGCTAACAACTGCAAGAATGCTTTTCTGTATAAGCCATAATGAAGTGCTGTAGCCCAGAAGTTTAGTACCTGAATGTTCCCATTAATGTTACTCTGCCTGAGCAGAAGAGATGAATCAGCCACCCCCAAGAGAAATAACTGAGAGATGGACTCTTAGGATATGGTATAAATTGCTTACTTAATGCATCAGATTGAAGTCTTAACTGCTTGCCAATAAAGGGGATGCATGAAGAAACAGCACACTCTTACTATAATAGCAAAAGATTAAATAAAGGATCCATTTCTCTGATCTGGTATGAACATAATGTTCATAGCCTTTCACCTCTGTTTTGGAGATTAAAGGCAGCTTCATCAACTTTCTCTGTTCCTGGATATGAATTCGTTTTTCCTTTAGTCAGGGAATTAGATAAGTGCACGGTTAGGTTCAAATAAAGAGTTTTAAGCAGGTTTGCCACTCAGTTATAGTTAACTGTAGTTAACATTGGCATCAGCATAGCAATGTACCATTGTTTGCTCCAGAAAAAAAAAAAAAGAGGAGAGGGGGAGTACATGCACAAGGAGAGGGGAATGTATGAGCTTGTCAATTTTTCTGATCCTGACCATGGTTAATAGAAAAATACTCAAGCGTCATGTTGTTACATTCTACAGGCACAAGTTAATTCACAAGAAAGTACTCTTTGAATCATATATACACATGTAAAGGGTGTTTCTAAATAAGACTTCAGTACTTTAAAAGCTGCTCTATAGTTCATACATATGGATTAGAGCCAGCTATCTGTCCTGCTCCTGGAGAAAACATGTTTGCAGAAACTAAAGTAATGCATGGATTTCATTCTGCATCTGAAAAAATAAAAAATGCAAACAGCTGTAGGCCACAGTATAGGGTAAAGAACCCAAAGACACAATATATAGTTCTTATGGCCAGTTGCAGTTTGGCATATGCTCTGAAGAGGATCTTTGCTACTTCTTTCCTTCCGAGGTTATTTTTTCTTACTAAGATTCTGAAATGTCTCTTAGTATTATGCAGATTTTCCTGAAGCAGAGAAAGAGAAGAAGATAGCTAGCTGTTCAAGGCATCGATCTCGTTATGTTCCTCCTGACACACCAGAAAACTTCTGGGAGGTTGGATTCCCTTCTACCCAAATGTGTCTTGAAAGAGGTAGGTTTATAAAATAATTGCATATATACAGTAAGTCAAAGAGTTCTGTCTGCTTATGTTAGATCTGTCTCTTTTATGTTAGATCTATAAACTGGGCAACCATGAGTAATGAATTTGCAGTACCAACCCACAGACTACTAAATGTGGCGGGGTGGGGGGAGGATCCTATTGATATTTCTACTTCTTTTAAGTTATAGCAGTTGAAAGTGTTTCCTGTGTTTTAAATACTTAACAAAGGCTACTTAGCTGTCCTTGTACCTGAGAATAGAACTATAGTTGTCTCTTCATATTCGCTGGGGTTTGGTTCCAGGACCCCCGTGGATACCAAAATCCGTTAATACTCAAGTTCCATTATATGCAGTGGCATAGCAAAATGGTGTCCCTTATATAAGATGGCAAAATCAAGGTTTGCTTTTAGGATTATTTTTTTTTAAAAGAATATTTTTAAGCCGTGAATACTTAACTCCATGGATACCAGATCCGTGGGTACGGAGGGACAAATGTAATGACTTATATTTTTAGGAACTTATTTTTAGGAAGAGGAACTGTGAGGTAGTTTGGTGGGGAAAAGAAAATGAATCCTAGCACATGAACAGCTGAGAGGAGAAACGATGTTTCAAGGTTATGAATATATAATATAGATATTCAGAACCCTTCTTGACTTTCTTAACTACATGCTGCAGTACATGCATGCGTAAAGTCTGACCTGTATGTGATCCAGGCATAGGATGAGTCCTCAGGAGATTCATACTCCAGAAACCATGCAAAATCCATAGCAATTCCATTCTCTTTTGAACTGTACCATGAGATCTTAAGTTTCCTTATAAATAACTTTTGTTAGCAGTAAAGTGCCAAATGAAGGAAAAGTAGTTATTAAGAGACAAACTGTTATTAACTAAATACTCATGCAGATATACAGGCATATACATATAAGAATAGTTATTAATGTTCATCACTTTGAACTTACTGATACAACTTTGCAATGAGGACCACTCCCTCGGACTACCTGTTGCAGCAATAGAGATGCAACATCAAGGAGCCATTTCCTGCCACTGCTGTCTGGAGCACAGATCATCACCTGTATTACATGCAGAAAGGATGGAGGAATTTCAGGGCTAATTTTGGGCAGATGTTTTTCCTTTCTTATTTATCCAGGGTCTGCCTGGCTGAAACACAATTGCTACATCCATACTTTGGGCTTATATTGTTGTCAGCCACTTCCCATCAAGCCACATGCCCTTCCAGGCCCTTCCCCATGTTTATTGCAGAAGGGCACAGTTATGTCAATTCATGTTTTGCTTGTGAAGGAAGTAAGTTCATTAGTTTAAGGGGTATGTATTAAAGTTTTATTAGTTGTGGCAGCGAAAACAGTATCACTGTGAAATATATTCCTGTTTAGAACCCAACATTACCCAATTTGGAAAATTCTTATTCAAAAGAAACATTTAAAAGAATCCTCCTTTGCGAATAAAAGAAACATTTTTTGCTTATTCATATAGCTGGCTTGATGGGAAACTATACTACATTTTCATTTACTGTGCAGTTTATATGCCGTACATACGTACCATATAATTTTCTTTGGGTATTATGGAAGCTGACAAAGAATACAAATCAGAGCAGCTAAAATGAATGGGTATTTAATCATTGATTTGTGTGGTGTGCACCATTAATGCCTTTTAAGTTCTCTTATTAGAGTAGATAATTATTTTAAAGGTATTAACTATACACATATCCAGGGTAGCCATGTTGGCCATATAGCAAAATAGAACAACATTAAAAATCCACAAAACAGTAGTGCCCTAATTGGGCCAACCAAAAATGTACAAAATGCATCAGTTAAAGTTTTTGAAGTTCCAGTGGTTTCTTCATCAAGCAAAGATATTAAAAAATCATACAGAAGAAGAAAATGACAGTGTTTGAGTCACAGGTCTACGTTTTGCCAAGATGTTGTTTTTGTTGTTGTCAGTTAAAATGGTCTAGAGAGAGATCAGTGCAGGCAGAGGTCACTCCTGTCTTTGGCCATGTGGGCACTGGGAGACAAAGAGTCGTAAAATCTAGGCAATAAGTTTTCAACTCCATTAGCAACAAAAAAGTAACTTCCCTTGATATCCAGGCTGTTTTTGTCCTGGATGAGGCTACCCGGCCCTTACTTAGACAAGGTAACATTGGTTTTTTTCAAGAAGCCTCTGCATCTGGAAAAATCTTTTAGGTGTTGTATAGGTAAAATCCGCCAAATGCAGTCCCAATGAAAAAGTTCTACTTGTGTTGGAGGCTGATGCCTCTGTTCAGCTCCTGGGGTCTTTGGGGGTAGAATGCATGGTTGAGGAATCACCCAAAGAGAAAATAAAATGGACATTTGTAAAAAGTGGCTATGAAACAAGCTCAATATATTTTCCCAAAGAGGAACAATGAATCATACTGTGTAACATGAATACTGTAAGATAGCCACAGTTCATGAAGAGAGAAGGTGAAAGGGCAAAATGGCACTATAGCTCACTTCTGGTCACCTGGCAAGATTGTGCTGTGGGTTGTAGCAAAATGTCACAGTTGTGCAATTCTGACATGTTTTTTTGTTTTTTTTTAAGGTAGGTGTCTGGAAGTGTTTCTAATATGGTAGAGGGGCTAGAGAAAAGGCACAGACATGGATTTGGAAACAGAATTCCAGGAATAAGTCAGACAGTGTGCATTCTAGGAGATTCCCCCATTGCATTAGTGTTTCACAGTCTTTCGGGATTGGAGGGGAAGTTTGAAATGTGCCATTATGCTTCCAGCTTTAATCCATGAACAGCAAACTCAGCTCTTTACTGGCAAAAGGGATCATATGAAAAAGCACTATGTAGTAATTGCCCAACATCTGACTTCCTGAATCAAGGAACTCTACAACCGTCTCTGAACATAAAAGTCAGTATAGGCCAGTATACTTTGAAGGAAGCTGGAATTCCTCCTTGTCCAATTTATGCTTTCTTTTATCAAAATTGTCTGATGACGTTATTAAGTCTTTGTTTTTGTTTTAAGGTTATATAAAAGAAGATCTTGCTCCTTGCCCCCGTCCGAAAAGAAGGCAGCCATATAATGTGATGTTTTCTCCAAAAAGCAAGGAACAAAAAACATAACTGCACAGTAATATGTTTCTAAAATGGAGACATAAACTCTTTGTTTCAATTCATATTTATAACTAGTGAAAAAGTAGATAATATGGAAGAAATGGGAATTCACTTTCCTCTTACCATTTGAAAATTATAGGCCTTCTCTGGAACTATTTAATGTATATATTTTTGATTTATATATATATAGATATATAGATATATTTTGTATCTTCTCCTAGTTTTGCACCTTGTAGTATGGAGGGCCTATTTCTGATTCTTTGGAGTCTGAAGTTCTGTTCTCTGCTGTCTACATTCAATCTTGGTATAAGTTGCATCTTTGTATATCAGATCTAGAAAATATAGGTGGAAACTTAGAGGATGCTTCAGTGTTGCACTGGATAACTTAAATAATTGACAGCATTTGGGGATTTTGTAATAACTTTTGGGAAAAAAATCTAATAAACATGGAATTTCTTAATCAGTGACTTTTCATCCCAGTTCTTTCTAAAGCACGCCTGCACACATGCACACACATGCAGTATTAGTGGATGTACTGCAAGGGCTTCCTTTCTTCACAAAGGCTTTAGCATTCACAATTGATATTCTTTGGGGGCCTTGGAACTGTTTTTGAGGGGGGGGGGCTCAACATTGACAGTCAGGTTGTTATTAATTTTGCCTGGTTGCAGGGAGAGGGCAAATGACTTTTGCCACCCGTTATCATTCAAGCATCCGTAAACATGAAGTCTATTTCAAGCATAACATATACTTAGAAGTGACCTCCCTATGTCCATTGTAGCTTACTGTCAAGTAAGTATGCATAGGATAGACTGCATGCAGCCTTTATTATTCACAGGAAGGTTCATAATGGCTATCTTAATATTTCTTAGTGTTTAATCATTTGGTATATTTCAGATTGATAATCCCTGAGGATAATGACTACATAGGAGTCTTGGTGGTCCTATTTTGTCAGATTTTGGGATGTGGTCAGCCTTCCTTGCCTAGTCTTGGGGGGTTGAGCCCCCCCCCTCCCCCACTCCAGGGTCCATGACTTTCTTATTACATAAACCTTTTGCCACTCCTGCAAAGCTCCTCTAACAAATCTATGTTCCAATGTTTGTGGGAGGTATATTGCTGTATTAAATATTTTACTTGATCCTTCTCTCTCATTTGTGGATTTTTGTAGTTTAAACTGCTTTACTTTTTGACATTTAAAATTATTTCCGATACAACAGAAGACTGAGACAAAAGAGAACCTGAAATATATGAGTAAAAGACTGACTTAAACATAATAAAAAAAGATTTGATAAAAACTACTTCCTAAAAACTACTGCCTGTCATATTTTCCATTGTCTCTCCATAGGCCAGGTGTACCATAGAGCCCAAATTTCAGCTTGTACTAGCCAGTACCAACCAGTAATTCCATGTAACTTTCTTCAGGGATTCAGTTTATCAAATTGAAGGCTGTTCTAACTTGTGTGAAACTTTTGCTAGACTGATAATAAAGAAGCAGCTCCCAGAATGTACTATATTATAGTGAACCTCCAAAGCACAGCTCCCAGAATGTACTATATTATAGTGAACCTCCAAAGCAATGGAATGCTTTGGCCTAATTGGATTTGTTGTTCTTGTATCCTTCAAGTCATTTTTTTCCCTTGAGCCAGTTTCCCTCTCTCCCTTTTCTTAAGTCTCCTTTTCTTGACCAACACCTATTATACCTATTCATATTATTTAAAGTATCTGGTTAAGATTTCTTGTCTTCAGCAGGATTCTAGACTCTAGAAGTCTAATGATTTTTTTTTATAATTAAGATTTTATATAATGTACATGTTGAGTACTACTTTTGATAGGTTGAAGATTTTGGAGTATTGCCTTTATGTAGTAAAGTGTAAGACTTGAAAAGCCTCGAAGGGGTTGAAATTTTGACGTTGGCTCTGTCATAACAGTATGTTGTATAGTGATCCACCAGTTATTCCATAAGTTACTCCAGTACTTATCTGTCATAGGGCTCATCTATACGAGTTGGGGAAAATGGATTGCTCCACAATATCATAGAATCATAGAGTTGGAAGAGACCACAAGGCCCATCCACTCCAACCCCCTGCTGTGCAGGAATAAGCAATCAAAGCATTCCTGACAGATGGCCATCCAGCCTCTGCTTAAAAACCTCCAAAGAAAGAGATTCTACCACACTCCATGGCAGTGTATTCCACTGCTGAACAGCTCTTACTATCAGGAAGTTCTTCCTAATGTTTAGGTAGAATCTCTTTTCCTGTAGTTTGAGTCCGTTGCTACATGTCTCTGGAGAGTAGTAGCACTTTGCAGCAGCTGAGAACTGTCTTAATGGTTTTACAGGCCCCCTAAACTTTGCATGCCCTCTGGCCAAGATGGTGACTGCGAGTGAATTACTCATGTTTTTAAACCCGCTGCCACCAAACATTTTAAAAAAAAAATTACCATGGTATGCACAAGCAATATTTCACATTTACAAAAGAAAAAAAAAGAGAAAAGGGAGGAAAATATCATTTTATCGCCTTACCAATTGCTCGCTAAGCCGAAAATCCAACATGGCGGCAGCAGGCACTTACCCTGTTCGTAAGCCCCGCCCCCGTGCTCGTCTGACCAATCAACTTGCACAGCCTCTCCTATGAAAAAGTGTGGCAATGTGAATGTGACAAGCAGACATACGCATCCCCTACAGAGTTTTTTTAAAAACTCAAAAGAAAAGCCTTGAAGGCTCTTTGAGTGCAGTTTATGGAGTTTTTAGCTGCCCTCCTTCTGAATATGACGCATCAATGCAGATTTTTGTTAAGACAGATTGATTTCTGAGCAAATTCTATGAGGATTATTTTGACCATTTAGACAACCCCATAGCATAAGTTTGTAGGATCAGATCTTGGTAAAAGATGCAGTTCCCCTAAAGTCTGTAAATTTCCTGTGTAAATTATTTAATTTGTTTTTATACATGGTATTCATACTTTTAATAATTTGCATTGTTCAGATAATACACTGGTGGTCAAGAATCTGGGATATATGGTTAATGGAAAAGCTATGCTCAGACATGGCTGGATCTAAAGGACATAAGACACATACAACGTTTCAAGAGGACTGGCTGATTTTTATTAATTACATAAATGATGTTCCACAACAAATACTGCGTCCACCAAAAGAACATGAGCCTCTCTGGAAAAATATTTTTTCTTTTGGTTGATCTTGTATAAATCCATTTCCCTGTGGTAAGGGGAAAATGCTTGTAATATGCTGGTTATCAACCTAATATTTACCATACCTGTCCCACAGTTATGTTTTATGAAAGCTGTACGTGTATTTATATTTTGTTGTGAAAATAATAAAAATTTTAAAATAATTTGCATTGTTTTTAACTTGGACAGTTTTAAACTCACTGTTAGCCACCTTGAGCCCCAATATTGGGAGAAAGGCGGGATAAAAATAAAATAAGTAAGTTACCATAGGCTTGCCTGAATAAAAAGGTCTTTGCCTGCCAGCCTAAGAACAACAATGAGGGGTCTCGTAGCCTGATCTCCTTGTGAAGGTTATTCCATAAGAGCAACCACCAAGAAGGCCCTCTGCTGTGTCCCCACAAAATATATCTCTGAAGGAACTGAAACTGAGAGAAGGGTCTATCTTGCATGCTTAAAACCAAGACAGATTCATACAGTCCTTAAGAAAACCTGGACTTGGACCATATAGGGCTTAATGGTTCATAACCAGCACTTTAAATGCTTCAAAGAGGACCAGAACTATTGTAACTATCAAGTTGTACGTTCCTATAATCAGTCCAGTCATCACTCTGGCTGCAGCATTCTGGAACAAGCTGACATTTCAAAACATTTTTCAAAGGCAATCCCATGCAGAGCACATTACAGTAACAAGCACTGCATGAGGCATTTCTGCATGTCATATATAGTGCCAAAATGCCGCATGTGCTTTAGATGCAGTGGGATAATGGAAATGATTCCAGGTATGCTTTGGAAATTCTCATCTGGATTTTTCTATATCATTAGTTCCTGTCTGACTACTCAGCTCCAGTGGGTGCTAAACAAGGTATTTCCATAGACATAATTAAACCCATATGTATGTATGAATAAGAATCATAGTGTAGTACATAGAGTTACAGTATGGCCTGCTCATGTAGCTGCTTTGAGTACTAGCTAGCTGCCTTGAGTCTCAGCTTTGAGGAAAACACAAGGTATAAATGAAGTGAGAGCCAGTGGTTTGTTTGTGTGTTGGTATGGGACTCCAGGAGACCAGGGTTTGAATCCCCACTCAGTCATTCAAACCCACTGGGTGAACTTGGGCTAGTCACATTCTCTCAGCCTAAGAACCTCCTCTGAAGAAGTCTTGCCAAGAAACCCTAAAGAAGGATCGTTATAAGCCAGAGTGGACATGAAGGCACACAACAACAAATGAAGTAATACAATATGATACAGTGTATTTGAAGTTGGAAATAAGAGAGGAAAGATGAAAACATGGACCAATGCAAAGTAATGAGATGGGGAAAATCCTTAGATGACCCATGTGTTTTGGAATTAGGATATATTTAGTAGTGTTACACAATAGAAGAAAGTTCCTACATTAGGGGGAAATACTTCCTGCAGCTAACACAGATGAGAAGTTGCTCAATTGGAACCCCAACATTCATTACCATTGGCTATGCTGGTTAGGGCTGATGGAGGTTGCAGGTCAACAACATCTGGAGAGCCACATTTTTGCCACCCATCTCAAGCTACAGCAGTTCAGAGTGAACCTCGTCAATTCCAATATATGAAATGGCAGGCCATCCACTACATGTTTTTTTTTTAATGTATATTGTCAGAAACACTGACACAACTATAATTAAAACTGAGACACCCTGCAATCTAATAACAAGCTGACCAGAGGGTTGACAATATCCTATTTCTGCAAATATTGTACCAGTTATGCAACTCTTAAGAGTTCATCAGATAGAGTATGCTGATACCATGTACTCAGCTATAGGAAACTTCTCAGTCTCCTGTAGAAGAACAAGTCTGTAACAAAAGCTGCTCTAAGTACAGTATTACTTAACCCTCTGTCCTGATCCAGCCAGCCTACTAAATGATTTACAGAAATGTACAAGTAACCTGAACTAGAGAACTGACACTGGGGATTATATTAGGGTTCTAAGTATGGCAACTCTAGAAAGAAAGGCACAAATTGAATTATGGCAGCTGATCTTGAAAGACTCCATTGCAAGAAAAGAGGCTTAATTTGAATGTTTGACCCAGGATATAATGGAGAAAGTGTTTGTGCATATTAACCATCCTTTTCCTACTAAGCATCTGCATGTAGGATTGGCACTATAATGGTGACAGCTTCTTATAAATTTAATTGGCTTATAGCAAGAAGAAATTAAAGCAAAGTTTGGAAATGTCTGTGTTTTATTTTACTTTAAAAAGGTATAACATGTCAATGTAAGGCATTATTTAGTAGAGATGTATGTTTCTGATTTTTTAAATTAACATTAAAATAGGGAGGAAGGACATTAATTATGTCCTCATTATCACAAAAAGTAATGTGTGAGAACTAGCATCATTACTTGTAAGGTATTACTTTCAAGGATTGTCATGAGTTTGGGGGTTGGGGAGATGTCTTTAAGTGCTTTATGGCCTTCACAATGCCTTTAATGGTTTTATGGTGATCACAATTGGAAGGTTGAAGCTTTTCCTTCCAACTGGGAGTGCTCTACTGATTCACCACTTTCCTGTTCTGCAGCAGTTAAGGCCCAAAAGACCTATTAAGAGCAAGGGAAAAGGAAGACCTCCAATTATTGTTGTTGTTATTTTCATTTATATTCTACCTTTCTCCCAATAATGACTCAAGGCAGCTAGCAACATATTTAAAACAATACAAGATAAAAACTATACAAACACATTAATAAAAGTATAAATATACAATTTGAAAACAAAACAATTTATAATGTTAAAACATTAGACATTAAAAATATCAAAATTCATTAAAAGACTATACACAGCACTGCAGAGCATTAAAATCCCAACCATAGCTAGTTTGTAAAAGCCTGACAGCACAAAAATGCTTCAACCTGCTGATGGAAGGAAAGCATGGGCCTCCCTCGGGAAGGGGTTTCAAAGTCTGGGAGCTGCCACTGAGAAGGCCCTCTCCCTTGTTCCCACCAAAACAGCCTAAGAAGGTGGTGGGACAGAGAGAAGTGCTTCTCCAAACAATCTTAGAGGTCTAATGGGTTCATAATGGGAGATACAGCCCTTCAAATAACCTTGACCCAAGCTGTATAGGGCTTTATAGGTCAAAACCAGGACTTTGGATTGTGCCTGGAAACAGACCGGCAGCCAGTGGAGCTGTTGCAACAGTGGAGATGTCTGTTCCCTGTATCCAGCCCCAATTAACAACCTGGCTGCTGCTCTTTAGGCCAACTGAAGTTTCTGAGCACTTTTCAAAGGCAGCCCCACATAGACCACATTGCAGTAATCCAAATGGGATGTAAACAAGGCACGTACCACCATGGCCAAATCAAACTTCTTAAGGAATAGGCACAGTTGGCACACTAGTTTTAACTGTGCAGATACACTCCTGGTCACTGCTGAAACCTGGACCTCCAGGCTCGAGTTGAATCCAGGAGTACCCCAAAACTGCATTCCCAGAAGGAATCTAACTTCATCTAACACAGGCTGGATCCGTATTGCCAGATCCGTCTTTAGACTCACCAGGAGCACCTCTGCCTTGCTTAGATTAAGCTTCAATTTGTTTGCCATCATCCAGTTCATTACAGCTGCCAGGAACCAATTTAGCCCTGGAACCCTTGGAAATTGAGTGGAAAGGAGTAGTAGAGCTGGGTATCTCCAGCATACTGGTGATCCCGGACTTTCCCAGCGGTTTCATGTGGTCGTTATATAGCATAGGGGATAAGACTGAACCCTGAGGGACCCCACAGGCCAGTGACCAAGAAGCCGAGCAAGAATTCCCCAGTACTACCCTCTGAGAGTGCCCCTCCAGAAAAGAATGGGGCCCCAGTAGAATGGTACTTCCAAGCCCCATCCCAGAGAGGTGACTCAGAAGGATACTATGGTTGATGGTATCGAAAGCCACTGAGAGGTCCAGCTGAACCAACAGGGACACACTTCCCCCCTGTATAGTTCCCCGTGTAGATCATCCACCAAAGTTACCATAGTGCATCCATCCCATAACCTGGCCTGAAACCAGAAGGAAATAGATCTAGATAATCTGCCTCATCCAGGAACCCCTGGAGTTGAGAAATCACCACACGCACTAATACTCTGCCCAAAAATGGAATGTTGGAGACTGGCCTATAGTTATCCAGGATGGTAGGCTCTAGGGAAGTTTTTTTTCCCAGAATAGGTCTTACCACTGCCTCTTTTAGGTGTGTTGGGACCCTGCCTTGTTGGGAAGAGGCATTAATCTCTTCCCTTACCCACTCAGCATGTCCTCCTCCAGCCTGTTTAATTAGGCAGGAAGGCAAAGGTCTAGTACACATGTGGTGGCTCTCACCTCTCCAAGGATCCTGTTCACATCCTCAGGCTGCTCTCTAGTTTCACTGTGAAGTGAAAAGGGGAACACACAAAGATGGGAGGAAAGTCATTTCAAGCAAGGTATAGAGTTTGCAAAAAAATATCTCCAAAACATGACCAAATCAAGCAACGCAAATCACCAGTTGTTGTCGTTATTGTTGTTGTGTGCCTTCAAGTCATTTCTGACTTATGATTATTCGAAGGCAAATCTATCATAGGGTTTTCTTGGCAAGATTTATTCAGAGGGGAGTTTGCCATTGACTTCCTTCCTCAGGCTGAGAGTGTGTGGTTTGTCCAATATCATTCAGGTGGTTTCCTTGGTCCAGCGGGGATTCAAACCCTGGTGTTCTGGAGTCCTAGTTGCTAACTATTTTCAAAAATTATGAGCTCACATTTTATGAGCTGACAATATTTTTATCAGTTGATATGCAATTCTTTTATCAATTAAAAAAAAGAACAGAAAGTAATGGAAAACTAATGAGCACACAGACTGTCTGGCTCCTGCTTTCATGTGGAATGGTAAGCAAATAACAAGCAACATAATGAGGTAACAGTTTCAGTCATCATCATGAATAATGAGAACACTCTTTTAAACTCTGTAATGAGTAATGGAATGGATTACTTACTTTTGAAAAGAAACTTTTCAAACCCTGGTTTTAAATCCCAGTTGTTTCCATGGAAAATTAAAAATGTTCTTAACCCACTAATATTAGTGAAACTGCTTGCTTTGGCTCGAACGTGTACTATTTTAGGTACTTTCTACAATTTTGTCAACTTTATACCCTTCTCCCTGATAGTAGCTGAATATGATAACAAAATACAGATGAAAAACTTTGCGCTCTTGCAGTCATGCTTACAATGTACAACTTTCAGGCTGACTTGATCTAACATTTAATTTGACCCAATTATCTTTTGGCCTGTGCAAAACCAATCTGTCCTTTAGCATTTATTCTAAACTTGTACTGTGGTTATGTTTAAATAGCAGCACAATGAAATGAATTCTGGTTCCTTTGTTAATAAGCTGAATTATGAATAAACCCTTTGCACATGCATGGAGCCCCTTCACTCCACTCTTCAGGATACAGATAAAAAAACCAGGCAGCCTTTAATGAACCACTATTTCTTCTTTAATTCAAAATGGGAAACTATGGTTATCTGCTTCAGAACGAGTTGGGATATTTAACCATGGTCTGATGTGGTTGACATATGATTGTCCAAAGCTGGTCAACGAGCTAATCAGGCCTTTATGAGTAAATATCAGCACCTGGTGTTAACCCTCAGCACACCTGACAAGCATCCTTCATCACTCAAAGCACTCTCTGTAACAATAGCCAATTTTACAATACTTAGAACAATACAATAATTTAATCAGATAACTGTAGACCTGGAAGCAATCCCAAGGGTGGTTTATTCCAAACTCCTGCCAAGGTAGGAACCCAAACTAAAGCATCCCTCACAGATGCCCTTCCAACCTGTTTAAAACTTCCAACAAAGTAGAAATCACCACCTTCCAAGGCTGTTAGTTCTGCTGCTGAGAACCATTTGCAGTCAGTAACTCATTCTTTATATTTAATGTGAATCTCCTTTCTTATACAGGAAGCTCCCACCTTTTGACAGCTCATTATCTGACCACTTGCTCTTTTGACACTTGCAAATTAAGGATAAATTCCACTCATTTGACAAGGAATCTACTCTTTCTACAATTCTTGCCTATGGAGGCTTGCTGCAAAGCAAGCTGAGGGAGGGGCAAGCTGAAGGAGGGAAAAGTCACCAACCGACTGAGAGAGATGGTAAACAGTGTGTGAGTGCCCGCAGGTGTCCACAGGAGCACACAGGGAATCCTAAGTGAACCACCATAGTTCTCTCAAGTTGCCTACATAGGTTCTGCTTTTCGACCAATTCTGGTTTCTGACACTGCTGCAGTCCCTAACCTGTCAGATAAGTGGGAGTTTCCTATAATTTAAATCCATTGTTTTTCGACGTACTCTATGAAGAAGCAGAAAATATCTTCGATGCAGTATCTCTGCAAATATTTGAAGATGGCTATCATGTCACCTCTCAACATTCTCTTCTCCAGGCAAAATTTAAAAAGTTCCCTCAACTATTCTACAAAGGGCTTAATTTCCAGATCCTTTACCATCTTGGTGGCTGTCCTCTGGACATGTTCCAGCTTGTCAGTATCCTTCTTGAACTGTGGTGCCCAGGATTGGACACAGTACTACAAATGAGGTCTGATCACAACAGAACAGAACAGTTTCCTTAGTCTGGACATGAAGGACTTTATCAGACACCGTCCCCTCAAACCCTGTTCTTTTGCTGGCATAATTTTGCAATTTTTATGCCAGCAAAAGAACTCTCCATGCCACACTTACCTCCGATGTCGGCAAATGGTATCCCGGCAAAGAACGGTGCTCCATTCACTTCCTCGTTTGAAATCTCGCATATTCTCATGAGAATACGTAGCGCAGGAAATTTTTAAAAACCAAAAATAACAGAGAAAAAAGTTACACAAAGCACCTAAACACACTAAGAAAAGTCCCAAGTAAACTGGGGAGGGTCATAACAAGTGTGTCACCTACCTGGATGTCGTGATCTCACCTGGAAGTGTTCTCACCATACTGGCCATTGATGCTGCATTCACATAAGTACAATGGCACAGAGTTTCAAACATTGGCAATGCTGGCACAAAAGTACCACAGGGATGAATTGATGGCTTGAGCCGTCAATAAAAAAGTACTTTTTTTTCACAGGGCATTATTGTGAAAGGGTGACATCAAGTGGTACGCGTGCCCTTTCACAATCATTAGGCATCCTTATGATACCTAATTTGCCTTGTCTGAGAACGTCCTATATTTCTGGCACTGCAACATTGGATTGTGTTAGCTTTTTTGCCACCAAATCACATTGTTGACCAGTGGTCAACTAGTGGTCAAGTATGACCCATGTTTAAAATTTTAAAGAACTGAGACCATTCAGAAAATCATAAAAGTCTTTACTATTGTCTAATACTATAACAATATTAGGGGGGGGGGGAACCCAGCAATCTTGCTTTCCCTTAAAAAGAGAGTGTCCATGCATTCCATTTTAATTTTAAAGCTAGATCAAGATGGTATTAGAGGTAATACTCTTTATTCACTTTGTTTGCCTGGTCTAGCCAAATATCTGGAAGCTAAATGCAATCCATCTAACGTACCATCAGCCCCCAGCTTTCACAGGATTAGGGGCATGGAATCTCTGCAAGACTGGAAAAACATGAATATAGGACGCTATGTTTTTATTTTATTTTTTTTTACCTGAAAGAACACTTCTCGAGGCGTTTCTAGTTTTTCCAGCACAGTTCTATGGTCAACTTCTGACCATAGACTTGTGCTAGAGGATCCAGAAAGGCCTAGAGAAAACATATTTTTCCCATCACATATAGGGCAGTGGTGGAAGTGTCAGCAAATACAGTAATCTGCAAATAAGTAAATCTGCAAATGCTTAACCCACAAATGTGGAGGACAACTGTAATAGAATCTGCATTTTGTTTCTTAAGATCTCCAGCTTCTAGTATAACCAAGTAAGCACTAAAGACATCTGTTATTTGACATTGCAGCTTGAATGTGGCGGGAAGGATGAAAGAGATAAAGAAGAAAGAAATATAGGCCTCTAAAATATCAGTACCTTTTGTTTCTTTCACAGTGGGAATCAGTGCAACTATAGCTCCAGTCAGACAATCAAGAAAGCTGTGGTGACTACAAATGAACTGTAGTCAAGCTGACCTTCAATTTGACTCCAATTTATGGCAATTTGTAAACCTATTATGGCAATCTGTAAATCTGTAAACCTATCACAGAACTTTCTTAGTAAGGTTTATTCAGACAAGGTTTGCTGTTGCCTTCCTCTTCAGCTGAGAGTGTGACTTGCCTAAGGTCACACAGTGGGTTTCCATGGCTGAGCAGGGATTTGAATCCTGGTCTCCCAGAATCCTAGTCCAACACTTAAACCACCTCACCACACTGGCTTAATCTTAAACCTACCATGTTGATAATACAGTATGTTCATTTTTTCTGGCACAAAATCAGAGGTGTATAGACACCATGTGCTTCCTGCAGGGGGCAGGCTAAACTTGTGAAGTTCCTTCAGCCTCTCACCTCATTTGTGTGTGTGCATGCACACACCTTCAAATTGTCTGTCAATTTATGGCAACCCAATGAATTTCATAGGGTTTCCTTAGGCAGGAATTCACAGAGGTGGCTTTGCCACTTCCTTTGTCTGAAATATAGCCTACAGCACCTGGTATTCATTGGCAGTCTCCCATCCTAGTACTAACTAGAGCTGACTCTGCTTAACTTCCAAGGTCAGACAGGATCTTTAGGGTATTTAAGCCTAGCTTCCCCCACCCCCACCCCTTAAGATGTTCCTAATTATTAGGACATTAGAAGGGGGGAAGTTCCCAATACAGTACCTAAGCCATTGAACAACTTACCTCTGAATGCTGTGAGTTTTTCAGAATTAGGTTTAGCAAACTCATATTAAGGAGGGTATTGAAATAGGCTACCCTTTGGTGGGAATGGATTAGACTGACTACAAGTGGCCAAATGGTTTAGCACCAAATGTTAAGCCCCTTCTACTCTCTGCCCTACCAGGCTGAAAGTATGGCCCACTAGTTTTCTTTGCCTAAAGAGGTGTACTTCCTAGTGGGAAATAAAATGGAAAATAACTAGAGAAGAGCCTGGACATTCTTGCCTCCTAGTTTTTTTCATCCCTGGATGCTAATTATCTCCATTTAATCAGAGGTGTGGGTGATACAGTATTTCCAGGAAATTTCTGGGCTTACAGCCTGTGTGAGACACAATTCATTGGGACCCTTCTTTCCCTTGGATACTATAGTTCTACAGAGTTGAAGAGATTTACATTATATGTGGCTAGTATTATCATATTTTTATGTTGGTGATTTCTATTGTTGCTAATTATCTTTATAATTGATTGATTGCATTTGTATGCTGCCTTTCGCTCAGAATGACACGCAGAGGGGCTCCAGAGACAATCAGTCCAACAAATTATTCACAATAAAACTATAATGAATAAAACCATATAAAACAGTATAAAAACATTTTTAAAACAAACACAAGTTTTTAGATAGAGATTTGTAGTATTTGGAAGGGGAGCGGGGGAAAACTCCATCTACTGCATTAGAAAAGCTTACGTGGATTTCCCCAAGGTTTTTTTAATAATGGGTGGGCTTGAGCATTATCGCACTTCTGGACATCCAATTTGTATTCTCGGTGCATTTCTGCATTCTTGGTGCAGAAATGGAGAGTGGATTGGTCGGACGTGCGCGGGGGGAGGGGGATCTTGCTGGCAAGGAAGTGGCCAGAAGCACCATTTTGAAGTTTAGTGTTATGGATTGTGCACTTTTTTGCTGTGCTGAGGCAACCAAACAGCTTTTTTAAGCAGAAAGTCACACTTGCACACCTTTGATTTGCAGTTTAAAGAAAAATACTGTGCAGTGGCAACAACATGTGGAGAATAATAACCCACTGTAATTTACTCAGCCATCATCTTGATTTGCAGGTATGGCTGTGTGTGCACGTCAAACGCAGATAGCTTCTTATACAATTGATTTTGCCAAAGGACCGTGGAGACAAATGAACGTGCTGCAAATTTGCATTAATGTACAGCAACCAGCATTTTATCTTCTCATCTAGACAATCCCATACTCTCAAACCACTACACCACACTCTCCTGTCTACAAAAATATGTGGATTTTCTTCCTGCTCCCCCAGCCTCCAATGCCTGGCATTTGGCAAGACAGTAGCCACTGGTAACTTCCATGTCACTACAGTAGTGAATCTCTTCAGGGCTTCTCTCTGAACTTTAAAGGCACCATCCAAGGAACTAAACCTATAGGGTTCAGCAACTTGCATGAATGGATTTGCTGAAAAATTATTCAAGTACTTTAGAATTTATTTTCTTTAAATATTTGTTAGTTAAGCAAGTTTTAATGAAATATAAAACAACAAGCAGCGTTCTTGTTCAAGTATGAATTGATTAGTACAGTAAAAGATATCACACATCATTGCTGAAATCATTCTCCTTATTTATTTATTGCACTTGTATGCCATCTTTCTCTGAAAATGAGACCCAAGGCAGCTCCCAAAGACAATAATAAAAACAGTAAAACCAGATAAAACAGTATAAAAACAGACACTGTAGGGTTGTCCACATGGTGAAAATAACCTTCACAGAATTTGCTCAGAAAACGAGCTGTCTTAATGGGATCCCACATAGACTCATCCTATTGTGAAAGAGGGGAGCCAAAAAGAGGGAAAACTATGCGATAAAAGCCTTCACGGCTTTTCCCAATTCAAAAAACAGAGATATGCGCATTTTCGCTCGTTAAAACAAGTGATTTGACATGAATTGCTTCCCCATGCAGGACACAGTGCAAACATGATTGGCTGGATGAGCACAGCGGGCGAGGCTGGGTTACAGGGAAAGTGCCCGCTGCCGTTATGTTGGATTTTCGCTTTAGCGAATGATAATCACTAAGTTGATAAAACTGAGGTTTGTGCTATCTTTTTTTTCTCTTTCTTTTTGGGGAAAGGTAAAATATCACTTGTGTGCACCATAGAAATAGGCTTAAAAATAGGTGAGGGGCAGCAGCAGATTTTAAAATGCGAGTAATCTACTCACCGCAGCGATCTCAGCTACAGGCATGCAAAGTTTATGGTGGCTGTAAAGCCATTAAGACAGGTCACAGCTGCTGCGGCCTGCTATTACTGCGCAGCAGTCCAGGTTTTTTTTCCTTCGTGTAGACAAGCCCAGGTACCAGCTCTTAGCAGGGTCATCTTTTTTCAGTGGTTCATAAATGCTGCCATAAAATTAAGACTACCTTAGTTACATAGCTAAGTATAATCTACCGGCCCAATACCCCCAATCTGACTTGCTGGGCAGCTACAAGCAATGAGGATCTGTTCTCCTGTTGACTGGAATTCTAAAAACATCTTTGCCTGCTGGCAAAAGGAAAGCAGGGAAGGGGCCAGTCTAGCATCCTGAGGAAGGCAGTTCCAGAAGGTGGGAGCAGCCACTGAAAAGGCTCTCTCTTGTGTCCTCACCAAGCGAGCCTGTGATGGTGGTGGGACTGAAATAAAGCCTTCCCTTGATGATCTTAAAGTTCTGGCAGGTTCATATCAGGAGATACGGTCTTTCAAATAGTCTGGACACAAGACGTATAGGGCTTTATAGGTCAGCAAACTGATACCTCTACCACCCTCCCACAAGCAGGATCCATGTCATAATTCCTACTCACACCAGATATCACTCAAGAGAGGAGGGGTGGAAAACATCAGTCTGCTGTGTCCTGATTGACAGAAGAACAGACCCCCATCACTTGCAAGGGCTGCTACCCAGTAAGTCAGGGTTGGGGGACTTTTACAATCCCTATGTATTCCCTACTCTGTTGAAGATGTAGGGATCATGAATATGAACCAGTCATTGAATGCATAACTCTAAGTTACTCTAAAGTGATCGTGAATTCCAACCATTTTAAAAATAAATTTGAAGTGTTCACACACACACTCACACTTAAAAATAATTTTACAGATCATAACAAACAGCATTTAACAAATAGGCTCATTATAATAATTCATTATTTTGTAGCGCATATTTGTGGGACCCAGACTGGTATAGTAGCTTGAGAGTTAGACTAAGGCTCTGGAGACCAGGGTTTGAATCCCCACTTGGCCATGGAACCCTACTGGGTGACCTTGGGCAAGTCACATTCTTTCAGCCTCACAAGAAGGCAAGGGCAAATCCCCTCTGAGCAAGTCTTGCCAAGAAAACCCCATAATAGGTTTGCTTTTGTGTCACCATAAGTTGGAAACAACTTGAAAGCACACAACAACAAAGCTCATATCTAGTCTGAAGGAGAGGGAAGAAATCTTGTATGTGGGCTCAAGTATGAGCAGGAATACACATGATATCCCTCTTAATAAATTGCCCTCTTAACAAAAGCTGCTCTTGTTTATGGAATTAATGACATGTTACTCTTCTCTGCAAACAGCTTTTCTTGTTTTGTATTAGTAATGGGATATAGTCATTCATACAAAAGGATGACAATCGTAACTCATTCCTTAACTGCAACCTCTTTGCAAAAGATACAAACTGTACCACAATGGGTGTATCAGCCATCTGACTAAGGTGCTTGTGTTATGTCATGCATACAGATTCATGTGACTGCTTTTCCTGAGTGCACGATGCAGAGGAAAGCATCCCCCAGTGTTCATGCAGAACTTCACCATTAGAAATGACAAGTTGCTTATCGTTATTATTACAACTCAACCTTGTTCTGCCAATTTTCAGGGAAATGAAATTGCATTTGATGACCATTTTGGAAAATGGCTACTTTGGCCTTTAAAAGGTAAATCAACTGTGTTCCAGTTCCATCTTTTAGCAACAGAAATAGCTAAACCTCATGCTTCTATTTCAAATATGCAATAGACTGGCTCATCTACCCTACTATAACAGATATATCTGCTCTCCTAGCTAGCAAACTCATGATGTATGAGCATTGACCTGAACAATCTCACAGTCACTGATCTTTTTTCTTTAAATGATGTACAGAAGTATAAATAACTCAGCTGAGAGTAACTAAAAGGTACATGTAATACTTAATTAATTGATTAGAATGTCTAGTTAACAAAATAGAGGTGGCCAGATGTTGCTGCTCACAGCTTGAAATAAATGTAAACCCACAAAGCACTGAAGAATAGTGGGAGAAATCTTTCAGTGTTGATTCAGAATACTGATGTAATTAGAACACTCATTTTCCCACTCATTTCTTCACACCTCACTTCATCAGGGATCACATTAAAGTCTGACTGACCTCTGAAATGGAGAAATGGCCAGGGTAGTGGATATGATTGCCCCTGAGCTTCCAATCTCATGGAGTGGAGCCAAGTGAGCCCCCTGGTGGTGATGAAACAAGTGGGATGGAGACTAGAGAAATTATGATGGAAGATTTGGAGTGAGTCCAACCAAACACAGGCTACAGCTCATTGGAAAACCTAGGCCATGGCAGTGGGGGCAGCAAAGAAATCTTTCTTCTCTGACACCATTACATCTGCACAGTGTCACCCAGCAGAGTTGTCTCAAGTGGTCAGGAGCCTTCTACATTCTACCCCACAAAAGCAACATGCAGGCTACTCAACAGCCTGCTGTGAATGATTTGCACAACAATTTGGACTCTGTAGCTGATATGGATTCAGTGCATGTAAACTTGGCTTCTGCTTGTCCCATGTTATTGGAAACATTTCAATCTGTGCAACCAAAGGATGTAGACAAGATCCTTGGAGACATGACAGCCACCATATGTATACTGTATCTGTGCCTTTCTTGGCTCTTAAAAGCAGCTAGAGGTGAACTGTTCAGATGGGTAAGCAGAGTGGTTAATGGCTCACTGCAGCAAGGCAAGTTTCCATCCTGCCTAAAAGAGGCTGTAGTGAGGCCATGACTGAAAAAAACCTCCCTAAATCCCACCATACTGGACAACTATTGGCCAGTCTCCAGTATCTCATTCTTGGCCAAGGTTCTAGAGCATATGGTGGTCTCCTAGTTCCAGGGATTCCTGGATGAAATGGATTATCTAAATCCATTTCAGTCTAGCTTCATACTTGGTTATGGAACAGAGACAGCTTTTGTCACCTTGGCAGATGACCAATGCAGGGAACTAGATGAGTGCATCCCTGTTAGTCCCTCTGTTTTTCAGTGGATTTCAATACCATTGACCTTTTCAGCCATCTTTTTGGGATGGGACTTGAGGGCATTGTTTTACAGTGGTTCCGGTCCTTCTTGGAGGGGAAGAAGGTGGTGCTGGAGGATGCCTGCTTGACTCCTTGACCATTGGCCTGTGAGCTCAGTGCTTTCCCCCATGCTGTTTAATGTCTACATGAAATGCTGGGAGTTTTGGGGTTAGGAGTTTTTGGGCCCTTCTCCTTCCAAATACAGCTGATTCATCTGGGATCTCATTTTGACAATCGTTTTCTCCTCGAATTCTATGCGTATTTTCGCCTTATAGACAAGCCCCTGGATTCAGACCTCAGCCTGGATGCACAGGTTTCAGCAGTGGCCAAGAATGCATTTGCACAGTTAAAACTTCTGCACCAACTGAATATCCTTGAGAGGTCAGATCCGGCTACAGTTACCTACATCTTCATTGCATTCCATTTGGATTACTGTAACACATTCTACATGGGACTGCCTTTGGAAACTATTTGGAAACTTCAGCAGGTTCAAAATGCTGAGTTCAGGTTCCTGACTAGGTCAAGTTTTAGGGAGTATATAATTCCTTGCTGAAACAGCTCCACTGGCTGCCAATCCATTTCCAGGTAGAATTCAGAGTGCTGGTTATGACTTTTAAAGCCCTACACGGTTTGGGTCCAGACTATTTACAATACCATATCTACCAGTACGAGCCAGCTCAAGTTCTAAGATCCATGGGAAGAGCTTTTTCTCAGTCCTTACCAGTATCACACATTCATTTGGTGAGGACACAGGAGAGAGCCTTCTCAGTGGCTTCTCCCAGGCTGTGGAACTCCTTTCCCCAGAAGGTCTGGTTGTTCCCCTCTGCTGCCTTTCCATTGGCAGGTTAAGACTTTCTTTTTTAGGCAGGCATTTGATTTTTAAGGCTGCGGCCACACTGCAGAAATAATGCAGTGTGACACTGCTTCAACTGCCATGGCTCAATGCTACGGAATTCTGGGATTTGTAGTTTAGTGAGATATTTGGCCTTCTCTGTCAGAAAGCTCTGGTGCCACAACAAACTACAAATTCCAAGATTCTATAGGATGGGGCCATGGTAGTAAAAGCAGCATCAAACTGCATTTTTTCTACAGTGTGGCAGCAGCCTAAATCATATGGTGGAATAGTGCTGATAGTAGTGTGATGTGTTTTTATGCTGTGTGTTTTTAATTATGTTTTAAACAATTTTAAAAACTGTTTTTAACTATCTACTGTATTATTAATATTGTTTAATTTTTTAAAAAGTTTTGTCATGTACATTTTAGCTAACTTCTATTCTAAATTTGGAGGCCACCTTTGGTTCCCTGGTGGGAGCAAAAGGGGTATAAATTGAATGAATGAACAAGGGCCAACCCAAGATCATTAGGTCCCTGAGGCAATGGACAAGATATGGAACTAGGAGATGTTACTCTTCTGGAGTGCAGGTCTCTGAATCCACTGGCTGTGGAATTCTGGGAATTGTAGACACTTTAACACTGGTGATGTAACAGCACTCTCTACCCCAGCTAGGGGAACAGTAGGCCCCGATATCTGTGAGGGATTAGTTCTGGGACCCCCCACGAATATCAAAAACCACAGATAACAGCGAACGCCATTGAAAATAATGGGACCTCCGGTTTAAAATACCATAGAGTTGTCTTGGAGGACTAGAAAACGTCTAGAGAGGATGCCTCCCTAGGCACCTTCTAGGAAGACTCTATGGTAGGTGTGTTGTCTTGTGTCCCACGGATAACAGAAACCACGGATATTGGTTCCGTGGATACGGGGTCCTACTGTATTACGGTATCTTAAGGCCATGCAGGACACTGAGGGCAAGCTGCTTAGCATTCATTTGTCTGTCATCCAACATCCATTTACCAGTATATGCTTCCGGAGGTAACCACCCGTTTCTGTTGGTAGGCTAGTTCTCCCTGCAGCACATGAAATCATTCTGTTCACTAGAGGCAATGGGTAGAAGGAGTCAAGAAGATTCACTGTACAAACTGAGTGTTCTTGAAAGAAAACAATGCTTAATTTTTTTAAATGGTCATTTTTATATATACTGATCTTACGTAATCAGAATATAGCCCTGAGAACTGAACTGTAGTTTCAGCTAAGCAGGCAGGATGACATGCTTTGCTCCAATGCAGCAGTCATGCTTCTCTCCTTTGCAGGATAAGTGGAGAAAGAAGCACTACCCATTAGGGATGGCCCAAGATATTGTACTGTCTCAAGCAAAGGATAAGATGGCATTCTCCTCCATTCCATGTACAGAAGACAACCAGATGGGCAGCTGAATCTTACCCCAACGTTGACAATGGGAAAAGAGCACTGGTGGCCCATGGCCTCAAGTGAAGAATCCTTATCCTGCAGTAGCCCCACATATACTCAGACCATGGGCCCTGATGGTTTAGAGTCCTCCATTGCACCTGAGGGCAGCAGCTAGTTTAGGGAGTGTAGGACGGGCCACATGACACACACATTTCTGTTTTCCAACAGAGTGAAATGGCTAGAGGGTTCAGGAAGATTGGCACCATCATCTGCCAGCTGAGGCATTTGCCTCACTCTGCCTAACAATGGGGTCAGCCCTACCCATCACCCATGCTTTTTCTTTCCCCATTGTGAATTACCCCTAAGAGGTAGGATAAAAAATGGATAGAAGCACACACAGAGCTAGATAGTCCCTGTTCAGATCTCACCCCAGCCATAAATTTGCTAGGTAAATTTTCACAGGTCACTGCATTTTAACCTCAGGTTCTTCTATACCACAGCAGATGACAATTGAGGCCTGACTTAACAAGGTTGTCAGCATTAGTGAGATAAAGTAGCTGAAATGCTCAGAATGCTTGCAATCCAGCTACAGCTAGGCTAATGCCATTGCAACATCTCTGGAACCGTAAACAACTTCAAAGGACTAAGCAAAATGATGCTGGCAGAAACAAAAGAGACAGCATAGCAACCATGAACAGACAGTCCCACAGCATCCCTGGCAACATCACTGTCACTGACCAACACCTGTTGTGTTACAGTGAGCCCCCCCCCCCCGCCACATTCTGCCAATATAACCTTCAGGATTCTATTACTTACAAAAATGATATCTGTTAAGCTAATACCATGAAAGGTTATATTCACAATCTACTTGATGAGGTGTCCAAAATGTGTAGAATTTCAAACCAATGCATGGTGTCACAGATTAGTAATTTTTACTCCAGTCTTTGGAAAGGTATATCATCCCCCCACCCCCACCATACATTAGCAAAAGGTTCTGATGTACTTCTACCTTGTTGAAGAACGGTACCATCCAGTGGCAGCACTAGAGTGGTGCGGAGAGGCCAAACGGCACCGGTGACACTGTCTGGGGGGTGACACCAGCCTTAGTGATGTCATAGGTACCAACCACTGATTTGGTGATTCTGTAAGTAACTATTCACAGTAAGGCTCAGCCCCTCCACCAAGCAATGTGGTATCAGGACAACACAGGCAGGGCCAGCTCTAACATTAGGCACAGTGGGGCAGTCAAGTCAGGAGGCAGATATAGGTGTCATAAAAAGCAACTGTTATTCAATTTATCCGTGCTGCATTTTTACTTCTAAAGGCAAGAAGAGGTAGTTAAGAGATTTTCTGTCACCTGGGACATTATAACTTGGCTAGTTGGGGGTAGTGGGTACCTTGATTTGGAAAAGACTTGGATTCACTGCTCTGCCCCAAGGAGCAAAATATATTGAACCATCCTTGAATGTGGGACATCTTTGCTAGTCTCAGGATTTTTAAAAATCTTCATATTTTCTCTTTTCTCTAAAATAGACAAAATGTGAACAGAAACATATGACTAAAAACCACACTAAAATAATATACATGTTAAAATTGTGGTACTATGTTATATATAGAGCAAATGTTTTTGTTCAGGATAACATCAATTATTTATGTAATATTTGGATGATGTAACTGGGTGTGTGGCATGTATGGCTACAATCTTTGAAAGGCTGAGAGCAAACCACCAGCACTATTTCAGGTGATATCGGTTATCATGATGTCATTCCTAATCTTATACTGAAGGTGAGGCATCTGTCCATTTGAAGAATTTCCACCCATGTCATTTTCAAGGACAATGTGCCCTTAGGGGGTTAGGTATCATTGTACAGCTCAGAAAAGTAGCTTGCCATTAAATTCTACATAGTTTTTAAGAAACAAAAGTTGGCAAAAACAGAGTGGTAGACACACCTCAGTTTCCGGCATGTCATTGAGAGCCCTTTCACACTACATAATTATAATGCTATGATTCTACTTTTAACTGCTATGTCAACATTGAAATACTGGAGTCCATAGTTTAGTGAGGCACCAGAGCTCTCTGACTGAGAATTATAAATGCCCTCCCCTAAACTGCAAATCCCAGGATTCCATATGATGGAACCATAGCAGTTAAAGTGGAATCATAATGCTATAACTATGTAGCGTGAAAGGGCTGTCAGTGTCTGCTAGTTGCTGAGATGGGAAAGAGGAGAGCAAAGAATGATGAAGGTGGTCTTGGTTCTGATACAGCTAAGTCCTTGCAATGTTTATATATTCATAAGCAAGGGTGCACAATCCAGAGCCACTGAGCCCATTATGGGCTCCACATGAGCCTATTATGGGCTCATCTATACAAATCAGGATACGCCAGCTCCCTGCTGGTATATGCTGGCTGCGGACCAGGCATGTTGTTCCCCCATTCCCTCCAAGAAACAGGAGGAAGTCCTGACAGCCATGTTGGTCCATTGCTGCAGCCACCACTACCACCATTTCCTTCACTGACTCAGAAGGCAGGAAGGGGGACCGCAACATGTGATCAAGGCCCCCTGCATGTGACTAGCCTTGGTCACATGCAGCAGGGCTCCTTCCTGCCTTCCAGGAGAGCCAGAAAGACCGCAACAGCAGCAGTGAGGCCCAACCTGCAGGGACGGGCTCCTGCAGACATGCGGTGCCGATCCATTTACCCCCGGCAGTAATGGGGTAAACTGGGTATTTTTAAAAAACTTTGTTTGGGGCCCTCTCCTGCTTTCCCCCTGTCTGAACCCCATAACTGTCATGGGTGTGGTGAGGACTGCCCTGGGGCAGAACAGGGCAAATGCCCTGCATCATCAGGACTGCAGGGCTCTAAGACGGGGGCATGATGGGGCGTATTGCACATGTAAACATGCCATGAGTCTTAATCCCAGAGGGATCCTGAAATTTTCAGTACACAACAAATAATCATTCATGATGATGATGATGATGATGATGATGATTCTGCTGGGGATGCTTTGATCACGATTTTCTACGTGGCAGAGGGTTGGACTGGATGGCCCTTGTGGTCTCTTCCGACTCTACAATTCTATGATTCTATGATTCACAATCATGTCTAATCAAGCCACTTTTTCCCACCTAAGAGTCTATAGCAGGGATAGGAACCTCTGGCCAGTGGATGCTGCTGCTCGCCTCATCCCTGTAAGCTTCCTCTGCTGTAATCTCCAATCAGAAAAAGAGGGTATTAATATTACTTTAACATTAAAATAACCTGCATATTGCTGAACTATTGTTTGCAGATAAGAAAAGTGTTGCAGAGCTTTTGGTGTCAGGAAAGCTGTTACCTGGAACCGAGCTGTGTTTTTGGATGCAACAAAACTGCTGCACTGGAGCTTACCCCTGAGTTAGAATTGGGCTGTGCTTTGTGTACTTGCTCGAAAAAAATATGCAAAATGGTTAAGAATGACATCTGGTCTTGCCCACTGCTGGTATATGGTCCCAAAGACCCTTCCAAAACTGAAATTTGGCTTCTGGACCAACAAATACATTACCTTGTATATGAAACTGTAACCTAAAGTGAGTTCATTCTTGTTCTGTTTCAACAGTAGCTGATCCAACAGTGGTCATTACCTTATCAAATTGACATCTTTTTTCTTTTATCTTCTCAGTTAATTCCAAAATCACTTTACGTAATGTTAAAATATCTTTTAACTACTCAATAAGGCATATTAGGGAATCCTAGCCTTTATCGTACATTATTATTGCCCCAGAAAAGCTAATTTTTAAGTTTGCTAAAACACTTCATATTCTTTATACAAAACAAGTTGGGTAATATTACATATTCTTCTCATTCTCTGGTTATGAGTATAAGTATCACAGAATAAGTGTGTGTGTGTGTGTGTGTCATTCTGCTGCACACATCTGCTTAAATTGTGAAAAGTGACAACAGGGTTACAACTTGTTGGTACAGGCAGCATATTTTACATAGACAATTCAGATCTTTCTAATTTTCTAGGACAATTACATGTCATGGCATTAAGAAAAAATAACCAGTCACCTGGCCATTTTACTTGAGAGTCATCTGCCTTTGCAGAATAGTTGCCTAATAAGAAAATAAATCCCCCCACCTACTTTTCATAGGCCACACAGGAAACTGTTATACATAGATTCTTAGTCCATATAGCAGCTAGATTCTAGCTACTTCCTGGGCTTGATCACTGAACTACAGCCATCAAAGTCTGACATCTATGGAGTTGTTCACGTGGTCAGCAGGTTCCATTTAAAGTTAAGCTGTTCTTTCCCAATCCAATTCAATCCCATTAGTAATCAAACTGCAGATTTTAGAAGCCAGCTCACTGAGTTACTTTACTTCGGATTCTGATGTTAAATTTTAATCAACGTTCTTTTTAAGCTTCTTACACATTCATGTAAGCAAACAATATTAAGCATGTCAGCTGGCCCAGAGAGAAGAATTCTTTTGCTGCTAAGACCATGAGTATAGTATTTATTTATTTAGTAAAGCTATAGTAGATTTTTTAAAAAATAACATAATTGTGAGAGTCAGGTTATGAGGACTTCTGGAAACCTGGTTGGTTCTAAAATAAATGGGTGTGCTGCAACATCTGACTGCCCTGATGCATAACCTGTACTCTGGACAAGAGACCACTGTCAAGACATATTCTAGAGAAACAGATCATTTCCCACTGGCAAGTGGGTTTGACAAGGCTGCATTTTATCATCCAATCTGTTTAATTGATATGCAGAACATATCATACAGAAAGCAGGATTAGACTTATTCCCAATTTCTATGTATATTTGTAAAAGCTGGGCAGTGGATAAAAAATGACAGAAAAGAATGCCAATTTGATTAGACTCAGAAGAAGAAGGCTTGAAAATTGGTAGAAGGAACACCAACAATTTAAGATATATAGATGACCCCATACTAAGTGCATAAGATAGCAAAGACTTGGGAGCACTATTGATGAAAGTTAAGGAAGGAAGTGCAAAAGCAGGACTCCGTTTGAATATCAAGAAAACAAAAATAATCACCATAGATGATTTACATATATTTAAATTGGGTAATGAAGATAGCAAAGTATTCAAAAGATTTTCTGGATCTTGTTTCAGTCATTAATCAAAATGGAAACTGTAGTCAAGAAATCAGAAGATTAAGAGCCAGGGTGGTGCAGTGGTTTCAGCATTGGACTACGGCTGTGGAGACCAGGGTTCAAATTCCTGCTCAACCACGAAAACTCACTGGGTGATCTTGGGCAAGTCATACTCTCTCAGCCTCAGAGGGATTCAAAGGTAAACCCCCATGAACAAATCTTGCCAAGAAAACCTTAAGGTTGTCTTAAGTTGGAAATGACTTGAAAGTGCACAACAACAACAACAACAAGACCTGAAAGGCCAGCTATGGAGTAACTAGTTAAGTTCCTCAAGTGTAAAGATATATTTTTAAAGTCAGAATAATTCAGGCCACTGTATTCCTGATTTCTATGTATATTTGTGAAAGCTGGACAGTGAATAAAGCTGACAGGAAAGAAAGTTCATTTGAAATGTGGTGCTGAAATGCAATGCAATGCTAAAAAAAAAAAAAAAAGAATGAATCCTAAAGCAACTTAGGTTTGAACTCTCACTTAGAAATCAAGATCACTAAAGTTAGGCTGTCATACTTTGTACAAACCATTAGACGATGTGGCTCATTGGAAAAGATGATAAAGATTGGCAAAGTGAAAAACAGTAAGAAAAGGAGACCACACCACAGGTGGGCTGATTCAGTCAAGGAAGCCATGGTTGCCCTGAGTTTGCAAGACTTGAGGGGGACTTTTGAAGGTCTCTCATTCATAGGATTGTCATAAGTTGAAGTCAGCTTGATGGCAAATAACAACAAGGAATGCTGAATAAATGAAATCTATTGATTTAAGAGAACAGTATCATTAAAAGGCTTAAAGTTGCAATAAAATGAGAGTTTGGAACTCTGACTCTTTTGGACACAACTTTCAAAATCACCCCATGCTGTCTGTAGGATTCTGAGAGTTGTAGTTCAAAAGTACTATTTCCCAGAATCTAGACTGCAAAGATTTAGCTGGGTATTCATAAAGTGTCACAGATTTCCATAAATAGCTGTCCAAACTCAGAAATCAACATTTACAGCTGTGAATTGTTGGGATGGCAACAGAAAAATGTTGAAGAAGTGAACAGGTGACAATCACTAGGCTCTGGAGAGTGTGGTAATAGTAACATAGGTGGAAAAAATGCAGTATTTTTCAAACTGGCAGTGGTTAAGCAGAGGGGGTAAGAATGAGAGATGGAGGCAATGAAAAAAAATTATTACAGCAGACCAGAGAACATCTTTTTTTACACTACCTGTCTTCTTTTCCCATGAACGGAATCTGTTCTACGGTTTTGACATCACTAATTGTAGATAGAAAATAAGACTGGAAGTCAAAACAGTGTAAGGTATTGGACCACCTTCAGTATACAGTTCGTCTTCAAAGCTTTATACTAAAATATCAAAGAGTTTAACAAACTAATTGCCAAACTAACATGGATTATAAAAGATAAATCAATTGAAGTTTTTTTTTAAAGTATGGAAACCATTTATGGACTATTTAGGTAATAAGAAATCTAACCATGTAATAATCTGTGATTATGCTTACTAGTAACTCAACTAACCCTAGTAAGTTTAACATAGGCTGCTGCCACATTGCAGAAATAATGCAGTGTGACACTGCTTCAACTGCCATGGCTCAATGCTATGGAATTCTGGGATCTGTAGTTTAGTGAGAGATTTAGTCTTCTCTGTCAGTGCTCTGGTGCCACAACAAAACTACAAATCCCAGGATTCCATAGGATAGAGCCATGATAGTTAAAACGGTGTCAAACTGCATTATTTCTGTAGTGTGGTAGCTAGGGCCAAATCCACATTATGCAAATAGTCCTGTTTGAAACGGGATTATTTGCCCTGGCTCCTTCCTATGGAATCCTGGGATTTGTAGTTTTACAAGCTCTTTAGCCTTCTTTGTCAAAGAGTGCTGGTGCCTCACCAAACTACAAATTGCAGGATTCCACAGGAAGAAGCCATGTAGTATGGATTTGGCTTTGATCTGTAAAGGTAGAATAATTCTTTTCTTTTCTTTTTTTCTTTTTGCATTACAGTTTGGATTGGGGAGTCAGAGTTCCTTTGTTTTTTAGTTAGTGTTTAGCGTATTAGTTAGTTAGTTAGTATTTATAATTTTAGTTTTAGTTTCTAGTTTTAGTTTAGTTTTAGTGTTGTGTTTGAACTGTACCTTAGTTTAGTCGTAGTCTTAGTTATATATACATGTGTATCATATATGCTTAGTTTTTTCTTCCTTTGCTTCTGTTTTCCCTTTTTCTTTTGAATTAGATTGTCTGTATTAAAATTAATAAATAATTATTTTAAATAAAGAGTCTAGCAAACTCAACAGGTGTTTTCATCATTGAATGTTCTTTATCATAGATACTTGGGATATGTGATAATAGCACATTATTTTTATACTTTGGAAAAATGAAGTTAATCCATTAAAGTATATACTGTAGTTTAAAAAAGCTGACTGTTGGAAGGGTGTGGGAGGCTACAGAGAGGCAAGGAGGAATGTTTGAAATACACAGTAAGTTACCACACACATGGCGGTTTGCCTGGAGTTCTCAGCAACCTCCCTCATACTGCAAGAGAGAAGAACATGGCTGGTTTCTATGTGAGACAAGGGAAACCAAGGTTGTATTTTTATGATAAGAGGCCCAATTTATTCTATAAAATACTTCTTATTCTACCCTACAGCCAAAAATCTCAGGACAGGCTGTAATCAACAATTCAGTGTAATCAAAATCCAATAGACCAGATCTCTTATAAGGGGATTAATAGGTATTACATCATTTATTATTGCCATAGACTGTATGATAACTTACTGTATATTACACAGACCCTCATGTACTAAGGCAGTGGCTCTTAACTTTTTCCTTACCAGGGACCCACTTTAAATATCTTTTGTTGCTGCAGACCCCCAAGACTTAACTCAAGGTTTAAAATAACAACAACAACAACAACAGAATTACACCACTCATTAAACCTTCCCTCAGAAGCACTGGAGGGTGAGGGAAGAATTTTCTCCTGCTTCTTCCTACACTTTGTGGGTGGAATGGATTGAATGGCAATGCACAGGCCAAGCCAGTCAGACTTTGCCTTGGCTCCTGTCATGTGGCCACTCCACTGCAGGGAGGAGGTGGGCTAAGCAGCCTTCAAGCCTTACGGACCCCTATGAGGACATTGCGCCTCCTGGGGTTCCTTGGATCACAGGTTAAGAACCACTGTACTAAGGTATTAAGAGACCTCAACACAATGTGTCAACAAGCCCCATAGTTAAGGGACAAGCATTAAACACTCTAAGGAACATGAGTGCTTTGATTGGCAATGCTTTGATTGTGTATTCCTGCAGGGCAGGGGTTGGACTAGATGGCCCTTGTGGTCTCTTCCAGCTCTATGAATCTAAGTCTTTCTGGCTTTTGAAAACATGGGAATAACAAGTGCATGATGATTTGTTATGCTTAGTGAGGCAGAAAATTGGCCCATGTTAATACATGTGCTGTATTACTCTACTACTACCCAGATCATAAGTAGATCTAGGAAGGATTCTGTTTAAGAATGGGTAAGAATTTTATTTCAGTGTATTTTTGCAAAAAAATTGCCAGAACTTGCTAGTTTCTTCATATTCAGGTTGGGAAGAATGTGAGGGTTTGTTGCTAAAAAAACATATCCCTTATGTAAACTGAACAAGACATCAAAAATTCCATATTCTGTGGTATAGAAGTGATGAAAGGGGCAGATTTCTGTAAATCAAACCAACTTTTAGATACAAGTTACACTGAATTTTAATTAGAGGTGCCAAAACATTTTTTTATATGATTAAAATGGATTTAGGATTGCTGAAACATGCCAAAAAATAAATCAAATAGGGATTTCCATAAAGCATAGCACAAAGCAACCTATGTTTGGAGAATGTAAGCAATGTTAATTTTACCAAGGAACATATGGCTAAGCTAACTGAAATCACCACTTTTATTTGGTGTTTAAGCAGAACACACTCGTGTTAATAGCCACTTCCTGACTGTCAACCTTGTGTGTCACAAGTGTCAACTGTCCCTTACTGCTGGTTTGAAAACCAGGCAATGCTAATCCTCACTATGCACTCATAGCAGTTGGGTTCAACTTTAACGGTCACAGTTCCTTCTTATGGAATTCTGGGATTTGTAGTTTGGAGAGGTGCTTTAAAGAGTTTTCTGCTAGAAAACTCTACTGCTATGGTTCAGGGGGATGCAACAGAAAATTCTAAGTCCCTCCTCTGACCAAGATTCACTAGGATGCAGCCATGACAGTTAAAGTGGGATAAAACTGGTACAACTGTGCAGTATCAATGCACTCTAAAGAGATGTTTCCATCTCAAATTATGGCAGTAGCATGTCTCAAGGAGTTTGGAGAAAACAACCAAAGACATATACCATATTATTTCTAGTAGCAGATACGTAAGTTAAATCTCCTACATATTACAGAACAAAACAACACATGCTTTACAGTGGTCTGCACATTTTATATTTCAGAACTGTGTCTGACTTCTTTTATTACAAAAGTTTTGCATTTTCATCCATTTTGTTCCTTCTCTCCCACATATATCTCACTGAAGTGAGCAGAGAAGTCCCTCCAAAATTACACCTGAGCAAATGCAAGAAAGCCAGATGATCACTCAGAAGTCCTTATTTAATGTAATTGCAAGTATTCCTTCAGAATAGAGCCAGCATGATGTAGAGTGCTAGACTAGGACTCTGGGAAATCAGGGGCTTTTTCACATTACACAGTTGCAGCACTATGATTCCACTTTAACTGCCATGGAATCCTGGGATTTGCAGTTTAGGGAGCCATGCTTAGAATTCTCAGCCAGTTAAAATAAAAGTGGAATCCTGGCACTACAACTTGTTGAGAGTAACAGGGTGCAAGGTTTGAATCTCTGCTCAGTCTTGGAAACCCACTGGATGACCTAGGGCAAGTCACACAGTCTCAGCCTCAGAGGAAGGCAATGCAAACCTGGCAAAAAACCTTGCAAAAAATTTTTTAGGATAGGGTGGGCATAAATCAGAGTCACTTAAAGGCACATAACTAATAAATTTCTTCAGAAAAACACAAACGTACTTCCAGGCATGGAAGTAACTCTTAATCTTCCTGAACCCTTGCATACGGAGATCACCCTTACACGTTGAGATGGAGCAAGGTTTGTCAATCCATACTCTCTGAAATAAAAAGTTTTGATGAAACCCATCAAGTTCTGGACGGGACAGCGATTAAGCTGTAGGACTTTGTGCAATCTGAACTAGTTACCAGCCAAATGGGGAGCTGAACTTGGGAGTCCAACAAGTTCCAACAGGAAAATCTACCTCTCCTGTACAGCAGGGTGCAAAACGATTTAAGCACATTGTTATGAAGGGATCAAAAGGGCCTGTTAGGAATCCCTGAGCTTGTTACACCCCATTAATTTCCAGGAGCTTGCCTGGGGCTGCTTTTTTGTTTGTTGAAATGTAACCTTCTCAAGACCATGTGCTGTGCAGAAACACAACACAGACTCCACCTTCCCCAGATCCCCTCCCTCTTCAACCCACAGGAAAAAAGAAGCGGTGTGTGTGTATGTGTGTGTGTGTGAGAGAGAGAGAAACTGAAGCAACTTCCTTAAACCGATCTTCCTCCTCTCTTCTTCTTCCTCCTCCTCCTCCTCTTTTATCCCCCTCCTCCTCTTCCTTCTGTTTCTTCTTTCCCCCCACTTTTATCCTCCTCCTCCTCCTCTTTCTCCTTCCTCCTTCCCTTTTATCCTCCTCCTCTTTCTTCTTCCCCCACTTTTATCCTCCTCTTCCTCCTCTTTTCCCCTTCTTCTCCTCCTTCTCCTTCCTCCTCCCCTTTTATCTTCCTCCTCCTCCTTCTCTTTCTTCTTTCCCCCCACTTTTATCCTCCTCCTCCTCTTTCTCCCTTCTTCTTCTTCTTCTCCTTCCTCCTCCCCTTTTATCCTCCTCCTCCTCCTTCTCTTTCTTCTTTCCCCCCACTTTTATCCTCCTCCTCCTCTTTCTCCCTTCTTCTTCTTCTCCTTCCTCCTCCCCTTTTATCCTCCTCCTCCTCCTGGCGGGGAGCTTTTGTTTTCCCTCCCAGCGCTCTCTCCTTCCCCACACGTGACGACGGCTGTGTTGTTTGCACCCAGCGCGGGGCCGGGGCCAGCGCACCTACCCATGCGAACAACTTTGCCCAAGGAGAGCGAGAAGGAGAAGCAGAAGAAGCAGAAAGCGGGAACAGCAGAGCGGTAGAAAAAGAGAGCCCAGGGAAGGGCAGGGAAGGCAGGGCAGGGGGCTGGCTCCCCATGCGGGCAGCCCTGAGGGAAGAAGGGGCAAACATGCCTCTGGGCCAGCCGCCCCGGGTCGCCCTTTTCCTGGCCGGGTGGCCGCTCCCTGGCCTGGCCGCCGGCTGCTAACCCTGGGCCGGGGAGGCTGGCTCGGTGCCTTGCCGCGGGCGCTGGCATTCCTGCTGCCCACTCCTCAGGCAGACAATGGCGGCAGCAGCAGCAGCAGCAGCAGGGGCGGCCGCTCCTCCCGCCCGTAGCAGGAGCACCAGCAGCAGCAGCTCAAGCAGCAGCTCAAGCAGCAGCCCGGGGAGTGCGCACAGCGGCGGCGGCGGCGGCGGCAACACATTCCACCAGCAGCTGGAGCCCCGCCTGAGGAAACAGCCGCCGCCGCCGCGCATGGACCCCCGTCGCAGGCAGGCAGCGCTCTCGTTCCTCTCCAACATCTCCCTGGACGGGCGGCCGGTGCTGCAGGAGGACGAGGCCCGCGGGGAAGAAGAGAGCGGGGCCGGGGCGGCCAGGGCTCCTTCTTCTTCGGCCGCCGCCTGCCATAACAGCAGCGCCAGGACGCGCCACGGCTTCAGCGTTTTCCAGTCGCCCGCCCCGCCGCACCAGCACCAGCACCAGGGGGCTTATGGCACCCCCAGCGCTGGCAGCAGCTACAGGCTTCTCAGCCCCTTGGGAGCGGCCGGGCAGCAGCAAGAGGAAGAGGAGGAGGGGGAGGAGGATGAAGACGACGCCTTTGCTGCCAGCGTGCAGGTGCCCTTCTCGGCCAGCGCCTTCCCGGGCTCTTCGGGCACCCCGTGTGCCAGCGGGGCGAGGGGCCGCCTCAACTCGTTCACTCAGGGCATCCTCCCCGCCTCCTTCGCCCGGGCCGCCCCGCAGAGCTACGGCTGCCTGGAGCAAGGCCAGGCGGGCAGCGGAGCCTTCGAGCTGCAGAGGTCCCGGTGAGTGTCTGGCTGCCCCGGAGAGGAGGAGGAGGAGGAAGGGCCTCGGGGTGTTATGCAGAACCAAACCTGTTTTGTTTGTTTTTTTGGTCTACAACTCCCAGACTCCAGCATGGGTAGTGCTCCAGCCATACTGATATGCTGAGCCTGTAACTATTCCAGGCTCTGAACCAAAGAAGAGGTGACAGAGGCAGTCCCTTAACATTTACATATTACATGCTGCTCAGTCTTGGAAACCAACCCACTGGATGACCTAAGGCAAGTCACACAGTCTCAGCCTCAGAGGAAGGCAATGCAAACCTGGCAATAAATCTTGCAAAAAAAATAAATAAATAGGATAAGGTGGGCATAAGTCAGAGTCACTTGAAGGCCTTTGGGGCAGCAGGAGGGAGAGGGCTCCTGTGGTTTAGACAGGACCTCTTCTCAGGTGGAGAGGCTCCAGGTCTTCTGAAAGCCCTGCCAACCTGGGAGCTTCTTGAGTCATACATCCTGCACATGTTTGTGGAATTGTAACATCTGCCAGGGGGGCCCAGGAGTACTTGTGGAAGTTTTCGCCAAAGCTCAGGTATGACTGTATTGGTGTGGTGAGGGGAGGGCACTCTGCACATGCACTGTTACTTCCTTCTGTTATTTAAGAAGCACTGATATTTAGCAGAGGGTTCCACATCTGAACTCTGGTCAAAAATTATGCCTAAAGAGATGAGGAGAGCAAATGCGCAAAATAACATAGCAGGGTTTAGTCAAGTATTCATTAACACCCTTTAATAATAGGGCAGTATTTACAGTTGCAGGGTTGATTTTCTGCCCCCTTCTCTCAGTGCATATCTTTGCCCATAGACTTGGCACACCTATATCTATATAGGTTCAGGCTGCTAACTTACTCGGTCTCTCTGGCTTTTCTTCGCAAACGAAGATTCAGGAAGGACTCATCCCGTGCTTACTGCAAGCGCACTGATGACTAAAAAGGCCAATCCGAGATAAACAAGTCCGGTTGCAGAAAGCACAACAGAAGGTCTCCTTGGGTGATGTTTTTGGGTTGTGATTCTTTCTGTATTGTTGTTTCTCTTCAAGACTTGTTCGGCGTGAATTCTCAAATAAGGCTGCAGCATTGTGGATAGTGCGTCTCCATGCCTCCCGATGTGAGGCCTGGGCGAACCATTGTTGGTGGTCAATTTGGCTGAGCCTGAGATGTTGTTTCAGGGAGTCCTTGTTTAATTACGGTACTGAATTAAGCGAAAGGTACTTAGATCTATGGAACTCAGCTAAGGAACAAATCTGAAGTGAGATATTTTGTGAGATATGATTATTGTTTCCTGGCATGTACAAAGCGTAGTACAATGTGTACTACTTGCTGGAACCTCCGTAACTTGTAGATTTTAAGGGACTACCTCTGTCACCTCTTCTTTTGTTCAGAGCCTGGAATAGTTACTTTATTGGACTACAACACTCAGGCTCAGCTAATCAGTATGGCTGGAGCACTACCCATGTTGGATTCTGGGAGTTATAGACCAAAAAAAAGGGTTGGTTCTGCATAACACCCAGTGTGTTGCTGGCAGCAGTATATAAACGTTAAACAGTAGGTTTAATTATTAAATTTAGAGTTAAATCTGGAATTTACCTGCTTAATTAAGTGCCTCGGCCTGGCACAATTGACTTTACTTGGGAACCAGATTGTTTTCATTGATATTGTATTTGGGGTGTTTATTTATCTTTAAATGTATGCCCTGCCTTTTTGTAAAGAATGGCCACTTATCTGAGAAGTTAACCAATGTGTTTGGAAATTCCTTCACATTTTTTAACTTCTGGAAATGAAAATATCTTTAATATTTTAGAACCTTGTGTAGCAAGAAGCAGTGTGAAAAAATGACACCCATACCAGCCTCACAGTGTGCTCAGCCACAGGGAAAGTTGCTGCTCCTTATTTTCACACAGGTTCTTGTGAGATGTAAGCAAACAGAGTTCAGTGAATTCTTTTGGTTATTTGAGGACAGCTTCATAGACTTGGGACTTGGTCCTCCCCCTTGAATGTTTGTACCTGTTACCTCTCTGGAAATCATGCATTTGTGTATTTCCTAGAGTTAATGGAGAGTATATATTTTAACAGTAGCATCTATGTTCCAACCTTGAATCACACTGTGAAGTGTGCTGGGGGTGATGTATACTGTATATTTATTTCTTTTTTTATAGCCCAGCTTTCTTCCCCAAAGACAACTAACAATACGAAAAGTCAGATATGTTAATTACAAATGGATTGTGTTATATGGATTAAAAATGTAACATTAAAACAATTAAATTTAAAAAATATAGTAAGAAAAGACAACCAGCACACTATCAGTCAGTCCGTTTAAGACCAGACCACCTCACTTGTGGCCTGTCTGAATAAAACTGTTGGCCTGCAGATGGAAAGACAGCAGAGAGGAATGAGTCCTTTCTCATGAGTACTGGCTCTACATAGTGACTTAAGTTACAAAACTTGAGCCATAACATTTCTTAGAAGCATAATAATACTTTACTTTCGGGGCAAGCTTTTGGAGGCTGATAGAGACTTGGACATTTGGGTACTTTTGATGTCTTAATCTGAATTTTAGTGGGATATTTCCTATTTCCACCATTTTAGTCTATTGGTTCCTATTCTAAATCATTTTTAAATGAATGCTACTTGAGGTTTGTACTCATTTTACTGACTACAAGTGCTGTTGAACACAGTGGGTACAGGTTGAATATCCCTTATCCAGAATGCTTGGGACCAGAAATGTCTCATATTTTGGAGTTAGTTTGTGTGTGTTTTTGGATTTTGGAATACTTTCATATACGAAATGAGATATCTTGAGATTCATTTATGTTTCATATACACTTTATAAATATAGCCTGAAGGTAATTTTAAACACAATATTTTTAATAATTTTGTGCATGAAACAAAGTTTGTATACATTGAACCATATGAAAGCAAAGGTGTCATTATCTCAGCCACCCCAGTGGATAATTTTGGTATTTGGAGTATTTTGGATTTCAGAATTCTGGATAAGGGATACTCAACGTGTACTTAATTCTGAGAAGGGATAGGTAGCATTGCAGTGTAAGTCAAACCAAAAACTGCTGAAAGTATTGGGGAGGGAGCGTATTGATTACTTCTTTTTGGGGGGGAAATTAAGACCTGTTTAGAACAAGGAGCCTCCACAAAAACTGCTTGGATTGAGTGTTCCTGTTGGGAATACAAAACTTTTGTTTGGTTTAGTTTTGTTTTTGTTTTCAGGCATAAATATGCATTCATGTTTAAATAAATAATTTGGGAAATGCTTGTTCTTCAACTAGGATGCTCTTAATCCTAGAAGTAGATGCCCAAGATAATCAGCATGGTGTAGTGGTACGAATATTGGGTTAGGACTCCTGGAAACCAGAATTCTAATCTTCCACCGCTCAGCCATGGAAACCCACTGGGTGTCCTTGGGCAAGTCACACTCTCTCAGCCTTAGACAAAGGCAGTGACAAACCTCCTCTGAATAAATCTTGCCAAGTAAACCGGAGGATATATTTGCCATAAGTCAGAGTTGTCTTGAAAGCTCGTAACAACAACAAAGATGTCCAAAGGCTAGTACCATTTGCTATCACTGCTTCTTGTGAGTTGTCTCTCTGAGTATCATACAAAGAAACAACAAGCTGTTTCTGGGTCTCAGGGCTTGTCTAGATAAATAAAATAAAATAAATAAATAAAATGTATTTATATACCGCCCATTGGTAACCCAATCAGGGTGGTTAACAACATTAAAACACCATACAGATTAAAACAGTATACTCCCTTCTCCCCCTTAAAAAGTTATTAAATAAAATTACAAATTAAAACAACAATTAAAACACTTAATAAAACACATACATACATTTAACAATAGCAGTAGATCCCCAGCGATATTCAGTTCTGTTAACAAAGGAGGCTGTGGGGACTCTCCTGAAGGAGGGGGGGGGTTCCCGAGGCCGGGATAATATATTCTGGAAAGGCCTGCTGGAAGAGACCCATCTTGACAGCCTTTTTGAAGCTGTCCAAAGATGTCAATTGACGGATCTCATCCGGCAGGCCGTTCCATAGTCTGGGGGCGACAACAGAAAAAGTCCTCTGGGAGGTAGCCGAAAGCCTCACCTTTTGAGGCTGCAGCAAATTCCTCCCAGAGGACCGGAGTGGGTGGGGAGGATTATAGGGGAGGAGGTGGTCCCTGAGATAGCTTGGACTCAAGCCATTTAGGGCTTTAAAGGTGATAACCGACACTTTGTACTGGGCCCAGAAACCAATAGGCAGCCAGTGGAGGGACCTCAAAACCAGAGTGATGTGGTCCCTCCTAGATGTTCCTGAAACAAGCCTGGCCGCCATATTTTGTACTAACTGTAGTTTCTGAACCAAGCGCAAGGGTAGCCCCATGTAAAGTGCATTACAGGAGTCTAGGTGTGAGGTTACCAGCACGTGAACGATGGTCTTAAGGTCCCTTGCTTCCAGAAAAGGGGGCAGCTGACGTATCAGCCGAAGCTGATAACAAGCGCTCCTGACTGTCGTATTTACCTGATTTATCATCAGGAGCGACGAATCAAGGAGCACCCCCAGACTGCGAACACAGTCACTGGAGGAGAGTGTAACCCCATCCAGGACTGGAGGTTGCAACCCAATTCTTGGTTTCGGGGCCACTACCGTGAGCACCTCCGTCTTGTCTGGATTCAGTTTCAATCTGTTTTTCCTCATCCAGCCCATTACCACCTGAAGACATTCATTGAGAGAAGAGATGTCATTAGAATTTGAGGCCGAAGAATGAGATACGGAGAAATAAATCTGAGTGTCATCAGCATACTGATAACACCCAGTTCCATTACTCCGAATAATCTCACCCAGTGGCTTCATATAGATGTTAAATAACATCGGGGACAGGATAGCTCCCTGCCTGCTGGGATGGGCAATATACCCTGTCTTTCCCCTGTCCTAGAGCCCTGCAGGTCTGATGATGCAGGGCATTTGCCCCGTTCTACCCCCAGGCAGTCCTCATCGCCCCTGGAGCAGATACTGGGATCAGATAGGGCTGAGATGGGGTAGGGCCCAATACAGTGTCTTCAAACAATACCTCTTTTAATCTGTTCCCACTGGGAAGGAATGGATCATACCCTGCAAGACTTCAGGAGCTTAACCCAGCAGGCAGGCCCTCGCTGCTGCCACCAGTCAGCCTCACTCTTCCAGAAGGCAGAAAGAAGTCCCAGAGCATGTGACCAAGGTTGGTTACATGCAGGGGGCCTTGGTCACATGTTGAAGGCGGGCTTTCTGCCTTCCGAGACAGTGAGGGAGATGGCGGCAGCTGCAGTAACAGGCCAGCTTACCTGTCTGGACCCTGGCCCATTTGGAGGCGGTAACGGAGAAACAAAGGGTCTGGTCAGTGACCAGAATATGACAGCTTATGGCTCATATAGATGAGCCTTTAGTTAGTTTCTACCTTTCTTTTGTGGTTAAGAACATGGCTGTTGATGACAGGTATGGTAGGTCACCTTCCATGGGACAAGACAAGAGACCATACTGTTTAGACCTTGTGTGTTCAAAGAGAATGCCAAGAATGTCATTCTGTTCTCCCCTCTTTCCCTTTCTAATGGCAAGTTCTGTAAATTCCTGTTCTTTGAATGTGCCTCTCATTCCAGAAGATTATAGCAAGAATAATTAGGAGCATCCCTACAGTGTCCAGGTGTTAAAACTAGCAGACTACCTGTTCTGAAGTAACCTGTATAGTATTTTCTTTTCACTGTGATCTGCATCAGCATTTCAGATCTTAATCCCTTCATTTATTATCTGGCGTTGTCATGCATTACTCATGAGCAAAGGTACCACCCCATCACTCCTGTTCAACACTGATCTCTGTTTAATGGGAAACTGCTGCAGCCTGTTTGTTTAAAGGGTAAACATTCTGTTTAACCATTTAAAAGATCAAAAATGCTGTTTTGTAGCTGAGAAATTAATGAATAAATAACAGGCATTAAGTGACAATCCTGCACAGAAAGCTGGTTATTCAAGGAAACTTCTCCCCTTAAATGCTTTGAATGTCATTAGACCTTCACAAAAATAATTAACAGAAGAGTGAGCATTTGGCAGCTGCAGGGCTATTTAGTCATTATGGTTGACTAAATGATTCTTTCAATGCCTATGATAATAGTCTAGTTGATTTGAGAGTATTAAAAGGCAACCCAACTTTAGTTGGCTCCAGTTTGTTTTGAACATACATTTATTGATGTGGAGCAGGAGTGGGAATCATGTGGCCCTTAATATATTATTGGACTGCAACTCCCATCATTCCTCACCACATTGACTATGCTGGCTAGGGCTGCTGGGACTTGCAATCCAACAACACCTGGGGAGGAGCATATGATTCCCAGCTCAGAACTACAGGCACACAAAGACAAGTTAACATTGTCTTCCTCTGTGGTATGATTGAACACTTGTATAGTAATGTATTTATACACAGATACATTTTTGTGGATTCTGTTTTTCATATATTTTTCTGATGCTGAGAATGTGTGACTTGCCTAGGGTCATTCAGAGTGTTTCCATGGCCAAGTGGGAATTTGAACCTGGTCTCCAGAGTTGTAGCCCGATGCTTAAACCCCTATACCATGTGGTTCTCCTTCGATTGGTAGATCATGAGAAATTATGGTTTGCTTTAAAATAAATGAATGTGCCACAACTTCTCATTGTCCTGATGCATAATACTGTACTCTGGAGAAGAGGCGACTGTTGGGACACATTACTGAGAAACAGAATGCTTTCCCATTTGCAAGTGGATCAGACAAGTATGTAGTTTATCACACTACATGTTTAATTTATATGCAGAACATATCACATGGAAAGCAGGATTAGACTTAGAGGAAGACGCTGTGATCATTAGGGGAACAGCAGGAGTTTAAGCTGTTCAGATGACCTCGTGTTACTAGAAGAAAAACACTTGGAACAAATACAGATGAAAGTTAAGGAAGAAAGTGCAAATATACTAAGAAAACAAGAATGACCTCTACAAAAGTAGAGGTTAGTGAATAGAGAATTTGAGGAGTTGGAGTAGATCTAAACAAGAAAGGGAGTTTCAATATAAAAGCATGGGATCTTAATTTTTGATGAACTGAACTGACACTTGAAAATAATTGCTTAGTGTACAGAGACCATTGAATGGGAGTATGTCAACACCCCCCCCCCAACTAGGCCAAGGGTGGCACCCCGACTTTTAATGATCTGGCAAAATTGGACCACCAAGACTTTTATGTGGATGGACCACTTCAAGAGTTATTAGAAATGCACTTATACGATCAAGCACAAAAATTTATTAAGACTGCCGTAGTTGAGTTCTCCCAGGAATAACAAAGACTGCATGCAATCTATCCTATGCACGCTTACTTGGGAGTAAGCTATGAAGGGCACTTCCAAAAATCAATCCTGGCTATGGAAGCTCAGAACAATACATGTCAAGTGTTATGATCCATTTTGGCACAAATGTTAAAGCGAGTCATGGCTTACTCCCAAGAGACATAGATTAGTTAGGCTGTTGCCACACTGCAGAAATAATGCAGTTTGTCACCACTTTAACTGCCATGGCTCAATGCTGTGGAATTTTGGGATTTGTAGTTTTGTGAGAGATTCTCTGACAGAGAGCTCTGGTGCCACAGCAAACTGCAAATCCCAGGAGTCCCTAGGATGGAGCCTTGATACAGTATCACCCCGTATCTGCTGATTCACCAACTGCAGATTCAATTATCCGCAGTTGGTGATGGTGGGGGGAGGAGGGATCTCACCTCCCCATCCCTTCCCCTGGGAGGCCTCTTGTCGCCATGGTGGCAATCATGGGGGCTAAGGGGCGGAGGCGAGGTCACTCCTCCACCCCCTTCGCCCCCCACCATGGCTCCGCCAAGGTGGTGATTGCAGGGGAAAAGGGGGGAGTGATCTCGCCTTCTCCCCTGCCCCCTTTGCCCCTGTGATCACCACTGTGGCGGGGCCATGGCACTGGGGAAGGGTGCACAGGAGTGACCTCACCTCCTCCCCTTCGCCCCCGCAATTGTTTCAGCCCCATGGCAAGGGGGAAGGGAGGGGAAGGAGCAATCTCACCTCCCCCCCTTACCCCAGGATGGCCCCTGGGATGGTGTTCGCTATTATTTGCAGAATTCATGTTCCGCGGGGGGACCCTGGAACCAGGGGTGCTACTATAGTTTTTTTAAATAAAGATTTTATTAATATACAAGAAAACAAAGTCTCATGTCTATGTTGTATAGTACAGTGATATTGTCATAAGCATGAAAAATAAACAACAGCATGATTAACACATAAAGAAATTACAAAGTCAACCTACAAAACAAGCACTGAGAGCTACTGGAGAAACAAGATGATCGTAGGTGTCAGAGGGGATGAGACGCTTTGGCTTGGGTAGAAGGACCAGGGAAATGTCTGGGAAAGAATCTGGGAGGATATCGCACCACATTCTACTGTGGTGTGAAGGGGGAGAACAGCCCTGTTCACTTTGGACAAGTAATCAATTAGTGGAAACCAGCTCTCAACAAATTCAGCAGAGCCGGTGTGACCCGCTGATTTCCACATTACGTCTGCCAACTTTTCCATTAGCCACAGCTTTCATACTTTGTGCCACCAGGCGTTAATGTTGGGCATGTCTGTTTTCCAGTTCCTAGCTATCACAATTTGAGAGACTGAGAGAAGGAAAGCTACAATTTTCTTATATTTGAGATTTTTGTTGGAACCGAGAAATAATGACAGTAAAAGTAATTCTGGGGATGGGGCGATTTGTTGTTTGGTGATCTTACTGATAATGTCTGGGTGCTACTATAGTTAAAGCAGTGTCAAAACTGTATTATTTCTGCAGTGTGGCTGCAGCCTTATTTACAGTTCTAACTATTTCTTGTGGGACATAGATAATGTTAGCTGGATTACGCACATCGATTTAACAAGAGTAGAAATTCTGTGGAAATCTGTTCTTATAGATTCTATAATATGGCATTTGTATATAGTAAAAGTGATCATTCTTATTACAGCTATAGAATGGGGTGGGAAACATGTGGGCTGTTTCTATGGGTTTTATGCACCCCACTGCTTAATTTTCTGCAGTGGTGGCAGTAAAAATCGACATTTTCCTTTAGATGTGTAGCCACACTGCCAAAATGTTGTGGCAGAAGCATGACATTTTTGCCTTAAAACAAGTCATGCAGAAACAGTTTTGGAACCCAGTTTGGCTTTTAAAAAGGTGCATCTTCCACATATACTTTATTTTGAAGGGATAAGTACGGTAGATTTTTAGCTGTTGCCAACGCATTACCAAGTTTCTTTGGGAGAATGACACTGGGATACAGGTCTGGTGGGTTCAGAGGGGGCTGGTATATCCCCCTACTCTCTTGATATATAGCCTTGTTCTACAGTCTTTCATTATGTGGTGTATGTTGCCATTTTGCCTGTCTGCTTGTGTGTGTAATTTTCTTGAGTGGTGTTTACTTCAGAGGTTGAGAACCTTCTTAAACCCCATGGGCTGAATTCCAGTTAGGGAACAGTTTCACATTCCAGCAGTGTGTAGAGTTAAGAGACAGAAGGCTAAGAACAGAATAGGTAGGGCCAAAGCAAATCTGACAAGGACAGATATAATTTTTGCCAGTTTGCATGTTTTCTCACCAAGCATACAAACCACAGTTCAGGTTACTCAAGAGTAAGGCCAAGTGGAACAGTTTCATACTTGTAGAATTCAGCTCAGTTCTATGCAGGATGTGCAATGTTTATGTTACTTTACATCTCTGATCTCTTGTTGGAGATTGTAGGAGAAAGATCTTGGCTGTTGAATGGAGAGCCCCCACACCGGCTTTTACCATGTGAGCCAGTGGGGTTACCATCCTTAGTTTACTTATATCCTTATCAGCGTGCCTTAGAAATGTGTGTTATAGTTATTATGCTGGAGGTAATATTGCCTGTTTCTGTTCTTTTGCCTTCATGAACACATGGTATCTGCTGTCTTTTTTTCCCTAGACAAATGGCACGTAAAATACCACTACACATTCCAGCCCAAATGCTATCTGGAATCAGTGAGAGTGTTTAGTTAACAGCAGAGGCGCCTCGCAAGAGATGTTTGTGAGGTCACACTTTGAAAAGCCCATCTTGAACCAGTTGTAATTAACATGCAGGTGTAAATATACATTTCCTTGAACAAAGCTGCTCAAGCGGGTGGTTGCTGTGCAACTCCAGACATTCTTGGATAATACCAATTATTCTGGACCCCTTTCAAACTGGCTCTGTGGCTGAGTTTGGCACTACTTTTCAGATTAACTCTGTCTGGTTTTTTTCATTTGATAATGCTTACTGGTTTTCTGTTTTCCTCATTAATTTTTCTCATGACCTGTTGTTATTGTTATCATTCTCTCATGACCAGTTATTACTGATTGAAATCAATAATGAGTTGAATATAACTTTATCATAAATATTCATGCTGACTGTGGCTGATGGGAGCTGTGATCCATATTATTTAGAGAGCACCAGATTTGGATTGCATCTGACACCAAAGGTTGGATTACATCTGACACCAAAGGCAAAAGTGAAGGCTTCTGGTACACCCAACCCAAAAATGTGGGTTTATGTTCACCTGTGGATGTACAGTATGCATGAGCACATACACACATGCTTCATTTAGGATAAGAATTCCTTGTTCTTTGAGCCAAGTAAAAACAAAACCCCAAGTAAATTGTCTTACCTCTGCGTGGCTTATTTTCTTAATTAAATTGTAAAGAAACCAGACATGTGACACAATAAAAAAAAATGGGAAAGATTACATAATAAAAATGCAGGAGGGATTAAGAGAGGAAGGAATCAATGTTCATTAGTTCCTATATAGGCAGTTGCAGGAGAAATTTAAGCAAGACTAATCATTGGAAGGAATTGAATCAGAAAAAGGAGAATTCGATAGATTGTTGTGTGAAGAGAAGAAGAAATTGGTTTCGAAAATATATAATTTATTACTGAAACTTAGACTAGAACCTGGGCAGGTTAAAACATATATGGTAAAGTGGGCCCAACAAATAGGTCAGGTTATTCAAGTAGAAGAGTGGGAGTAGGCATTGAATGAAAATATAAAATTTATTAGAAGTTATAATCTGAAAGAAATTTTTTATAAAATGGTAAACATGTGGCACATTACCCCAGCGAAAATGGCTAGAATCTATAAGCATATATCTAGCAATTGTTGAACATGTGGGAAGGCTAAAGGGACATACATACACATATGGTGGAATTGTAAAAACACAAAATGGTTCTGGAGGAAGATACATAACTTGTTAACAAGAACGTTGCGAATAAACTTCCCTTTAGACCCAAAGATTTATCTCTTAAATATGACGCATAGTGTACACCCTAAAATACAGGAAAAATAAAAGAAATTTTGCTATATGCTGTAACAGCAGCCAGGCTATTATTTGCACAGAATTGGAAAGGAGACTATATTCACTCAATAAAAGAATGGACTGAGAAAATGCAAGACATGTACAAAATGGAAAGGCTGTCTATACTGTTAGACAAGAAAAGAACATGGAAAGATCTGGAAAACTGGCAAGAGATTAAGATATTATGGAAGAATTAAAAGAAGGAGTAAAAATTTCAGGTAATAGGTTTGATTGATAAGAAAGAAAGAAGTCAGGGTTATTGGGATCAACAGACAAAAAAACCTGATTGGTGGGTTAGGTTAATTGTGGAACTTGAGAAAAAGAAAGAAGTTGTTGTATCTATATATGTTTTGCATATTTTAAGTGTTTTTAGTCATTTAGAGAAAATAGATGTGTGTTGGTATGTAAGTTTGTGATATATGTTATATGTAGTGTTGTATTGTGTTATATCATTAAGTTAACAATAAAGATAATATTAAAAATTTTTTTTTTAGAAAAATAACCTTTCCAGCCCCATCTTGTTATGAAATAATTTGAGCAACAGACCATACTGTCACTTTAGGGAAACAAAACATATTTAGTCTATCTGTAGCCTCTAATTTATGTTAGGTGTTGTGCCTGTGAAATCACTGGAATTCCTTTTGTGTTTTTCAGTACATTCACAGCCACAACAGGTTATTTATTACCTTTCTTCTCTTGCTGTCTCAGCCAGTGATCAGAAAGGGAAAAAAATACATCAGTTATGAACTAGACTCCTACTGTTCATGAGAGCATTTCAGTTTCATGCCTACTTATCTGTCATCTGTGTCTGAGATGAAAATGCAATTTTTTATTTTTTGAGAAATTTATTGATGTAAAATTACTAACGCTTGTTAGCACTGTACAGAAGGAGGCAATGGTAAACCCCCTCTTGAAAGTTCTTTCACCATGGAAACCCTATGATGAGACAAACCAAAATGAAACAAGAGTTAGTGACAGGATGCACACAGCGCAATAATAAGGCAGAGCAGACGGCAATTATGAGTAGCGATGTGGCTAACAACACAACCAGTCTCAACCTGAAAGCAAGTCAAGTTGTGGACATACTCAGATGTGAAAGGAAAGTCAGAAGCTGCACAACACAAATTATAGAACATGGAATGTAAGAAGCATGAACCAAGGTAACTAGACATAGTAAAACGAGAAATGGAATGCATAAACATTGCAGTAGTTGGGGTGAGTGAGCTAAAATGGACAGGAATGGGACATTTGAATCAGATAATTACACTGTTTTACTCAAGAAATGCAAAGGTAAGAAGAAATGGGGAGGCATTTATAGTGAGGAAAGATCTAGCAAAACAAGTCAAAGGACATAAGGCAAAGGCTGCTGACACACTGCAGAAATATTCCATTCTCAGATTTCCCTCACAAATGCAAAATATCCTTCTTAGAGTTTCCTATGGCAGCTCCTTAGGAACAAAAAGATTGTTCTCCATGCAAGGTGTAGGAGGCTGTATTTATAGCACTCACATGTGTTCATCAGTGCTGTCAAACATACATGTGTTCATTCTACTCAGGTACAACTGTATATTTGTTCTGTACTTTGGATTTAAGAGGATTTTTGTATCTGGCCACAAATCAGGAATGAGCATGGGAACAGAGATTCTCACAGACATTTGTACATGTGTATGACAGTGTTCACACATGTACAATATAATGTGTGAAAACCTTTTTTGTCATATACAGCACATTTTTGTTTGGAACCTGCCTACTAAGTACAGTTGTCCCTCCGTATCCATGGATTTGGTATCCACGGATATTCACGGTTTGAAAATATTCCTTAAAAAATAATAATCCAAAAAGTAAACCTTGATTTTGCCATTTTATATAAGGGACACCATTTTGCTATGCCATTGCATAAAATGGGACTTGAGTAGTCACAGATTTTGGTATCCATGGGAGGTCCTGGAACCAAATCCCAGCAAATATGAAGGGACAACTGTACTACCTATAGTCATGAATAGCACTTTCTTTACCTTGGGGGCGTGGTCAACATGCATCCCACATGTGGCACATGAACCCCATTTTTGCATCTTTCACATGTGCCAAATTAACTAACACCACATCACCAGATTTGAGGGCAAGGCACTGCTGGCCCCCCCCCCGCCTGGCGTGCTGCTTTTGGTTACCAGTACTTCTTCTCTTGCGCTATAGAGTCACTGCAGTTGCGACCAAATTTTAGTAGCAGTAGCATTGACTTGAGTGTATCTCCCATTGGTTTGTTGTGTGTGAGGGGCAACATTGCTCCCTTCTCTCAGCACTGCAGAGTTTTCTACCCCTCCAGTATGTGCTGCTTTGTTTAAGTTTAGAATTGCTCTGTGAGCAAGGCCTTATTTATTTTGGTAGTAGTGTCGTGATGTATTTAACTTGCTAGTGATTCAATCCCATGGAACCCAGTAGGAAAGACTTCTGATTAAATTTACCTACGATTGCACTGCATGTGAAGCTTATACAATTGTTATTTTTCTATGAAATGTATAATGTAAATTAATCCTTAGCCTACAGGAATCTTCACTTTTCGAGTTGTGCATAGAGGGGATAGACTGAAAACAGAACAGCTTCTGCTCACAGAAAAATCTGACAAAACCAGCTGTGCTAGTGGAATATACTAGTGATATATTCATTTATTTTGGCTTCTGCATGTTCTCATGTGTTGCTGGCAGGACTTCAGAGGGAAGAGGGAAACACATTCTAAATTACTCTCAAACCTTGGTTTTCTTGTAGAGTTTCTTCTATTGGGCCAAATTCAAATATATGTGGACATAGCTACATAAAAATGCATAATATTGTCAGACTTTAAGTTGTGATTTCTTGACATGATTTGTTTATTCTTTCATACTGAGATCTATTTATTTTTTGTTAAAATGTGTACCTCATAATCAGAAACAACAGAAATGATTACTTTGTATATAAATTTAATATCTAAAACTCCACCAAATCCTAAGAAGATCCTAACTAAAATTATCTGCATTTCTCATCCTTGTTTCCTTAACTACGTATTTCAGTTGCACACTACAGAACAGGATGTAATCTAGGGCAGGGATTGTCTCTTGGTGACTATGAAATATTTATTTCTTTTAAAGCCATGAGATAAATATAATATGGCAGTAGGGAGCAAAGACAGTATCATTTCAGCTTCTGTGAAAGTTTATAATGTACACTAGGGGTGGGAAACATACAGCTTTCTAGCTATTTTTGGACTGTAAGTCCCAGCAGCCGTAGCCAGCATAGGCAATGGCAAGGAATATTGAGAGCTGTGATCCAACCACAGTTGGAAGAACATGTAATTCAACTAATTGCACTGCACATTAAGCCTTGTCATCTGGTTTTGTGAAAAATCATAGCAGATTATTTGCATGACTATGAACCATTGAATCGTGGTGGTCCACAGATTTGGTAAAAAAAGAAGGCAATAATATTATTTCTTTTATTTGATGTTATTACTTATTTTATAGCCACCTTTCTCCTTGTATGGGACCCAAGGTGGCTTACATGTTAAGTTAAAACAAAATAAAGTTAAAACAATGCAGGTCGGACCCTGTTCACATGGGGTATACATTCCTGGACTTACCACAGATAGGTGAAACCATGTATATTAGCAGACTGCCATAGAACCACGCTGGAGGACCTAGAGAATGTCTAGAGAGGACACCTCTCTAGGCATCTGGTGTGACTCTGTGGTTCACTTCCAGCGGAAGTTGACCATAGAGTCATGTTGGAGGACCTTCCAGTGTGCAGAGACCTCCAGTCCAACTCTGTGGTTCTCTATATCCCTAGAGAGACCTCCTCCCCAGATCACGGGTAAGTGAAACCACGGGTACTGATCATGTGTAAACAGGGGGTGACCTGTATATAATACTGAAGGTTTAAAAACTGTTAAATAATCCAATTAAAACAGTAAAAAAAAATACAGCACACCCTATTGAAAATGTCCTGTTAAAAGCTGAAGACTGTTTAAATCAAAATGTCTTTGCTTGCTGGGGAAAAAAGAGCAGAGAGGGGAGCAACTGAGGCTCCTTTGGGAGGGACTTTCACAGCCTAGGAACAGCCACCAAAAAAACTCCCCTGTGTCTGCACCAGACTTTCGTTGGAGGGTGATGGCACCAAGAGAAAGTTCAACCCCAAAAGACTTGAGAGACTTATATGGGAGGTAGAGTCTCAGATGCCTTGACCTACTAAACTAATGGCTCTTAACCTTTTCTTGATCAAGGACTCCCTTTAAATTATTTTGTTGACGCAGACCCCCAAGACTTAACTCAAGATTTTAAAACCTAACAACAACAATACCTGATGATGATGATGAGGATGAGGATGATACAATTACACCATCCATTAACCCTTCCCTCAGAGGCACTGGAGGGAAGGAAAGACCTTTCTCCTGCTTCCTCCTGCAAATTTGTGGCTGGAGCAGATTAAAGAGCAATGCACAGGCCAAGTCAGCCAGCCTTTGCCTTGGCTCCCATCTCATGGGCTGAGCAGCCTTCAATCCTTCGTGGACCCCCTGTGAGGACATTGTGGTCCCTTGGGGGCCCAAGGGCTAGAGGTTAAGAACCACTGACCTAAACCATATAGGGTTTTGTATTGAAGTGAGTGCCATGTTAAAAGAAGTATTTGATGCGTGTGAGAGAAAGGGTAGAATGCTCATTCTAAGATGGCATCTCCCACTTAGATTTTTTTTTATCAGTACTTGTATTTACCCTAAGGGCACCAGTTCCTGTCAGATCTTCGAAGCTAAGCAGAGTCAGCTTTGATTAGTAATTGGATGGGAGACTGCCAACAAATACCAGGTGCTGTAAGGCTCTATTTCAGAGGAAGGAACTGGCAAAACCACCTCTGAGTACTGTATTCCTTGCCTAAGAAAACCCTATGAAATTCATGGGGTTACCATAAGTCAGCAGGAGACTTGAAGGCACATACACACATACACTTGTATTTTAAAAGATGTAATTGTCATATATTTTTAAACAATCAGATGCTCAATTAATTGTGGTTTGTGCCAAACCTTTTTATCCCTTTAACTGCAAACTATATTTCAAAACTTGTAATTTAATGCCAACAGATATTGAACCAAAATGAAGCTGCTGCAGAAATAAAGGGAAGTATCAGCTGAAGTACACCATATGTATGTGCACATATTAAAAACAACTAGTTTGGGCAATCCCTACTCCTAAACAATCCAAGGAAAACAGGGGAAGTTTAGTTGCCACAAAATGTTATTAGCCAGGAAGGAAAAGCAGAAAACGTGGAGGGTGGAATGAAGTACAGTAGGACCCCCGTATCCGCTGGGGCTTGGTTCTGGGGGAGGCGTGGATACCGAAAACTGGATAATAGCGAATGCCATTGAAAATAATGAGACTTCCAGTTTAAAATACCATAGAATTGCTTGGAGGACCAAGAGAATGGCTAGAGAGGATAAATTTTCTAGGAAGACTCTATGGTAGGTGTGCTGTTTTATGTCATGTGGATAATTGAATCAGTGTATAATGACTCAGTGGGTATGGTGTCCTAGTGTATACTAAAATAGGGCAGGGTTGGCTGGATTATTGAGGACACTTTGCAACATTTTGTTGCAGGTCTCAGTTGTCAAATTGAACATAATGAATCATACAAGCTCTTGGGAGTTCATCTAACTCCTCCAGATAAAACAGGACATTATCAGAAACTTCCTTCTGGCCTCAAAACAACAGCAAAATACTTCCAGTTTTAAAAAAAACCCTATTTTTTTTAAAAAAACTAAACAAAATATGAGGGAAAACTTGTTTTAAAGGAGAAACATGTTCCTGAAAATCATAATTCTCTTGGGTGGAAGACATCCCTCACAGGAGTTCCAGGGGCTTCGAAATGGCCTTGAGGTGTGTGATCCATGGGTACATAGTCATTAGACTATTCATGCTGTAAAGTTATGATTGCTGAGGTTCAGTTTACTGAGGTTAAGTTAGATGTAAAAAAAAATACTGCATATTCTTGGCAGAACTACTAATTCTGGTCTGACCTTCTGCCCCCTGTAAATGTGGTAGCAGTGACTAAATTCCTCATAGGTAGATATGCCTTATCAACAGAATGAGTAGGTGCAGCACAGAAATTGCTTGATGAAAGACATTAGCTCATCTCAAGGGCACTTATTAGATAGACACTGTTAAAGAGGAGCCATGTGAGGATTAGAAGAATTAAAAGAAAGACAGTTCCCCCCCCCTTTAGTTATGCATTAATGTTGTGCACTTTGGCTTTCTAATATTCCGCAGTTTGAACTCCCAGTTGGAAGAACAACCATTTTTGGTTGGATCTGTGCCATCCATTACAAATGACGTAACATAGTCACTTTCTGTTACTTCATCATGTTAGATATATCATGCTGCACATTTTTGTTTTCATAAAGCTTTCTGAAACTGCTGTGAACCTATAATCAATTAGACTTGCTTTTCTGTTTGTGTTAGCAGTTTAGGTAATTACATACTAGATTATATTTAATGAAGTTATCATTAATATGGTTTGGATTGTGCATGCATTCACAACAAATAAATTGTACCAAATTGCACACCGTGAGGCTGCTAGCTGTTTCAATTATGATGCATCATTTTGTGTCTTAAGGAAAGAAATACAATTTTTTACAAAGACATCAGGATGTTTCTAGTCTACACCAGAGCAACACATGTCCCTACAAATGTTGGACTGCAATGCCTGTCAGTCCTTGCCACTTGCTGTGCTGGCTAGGGCTGATTGGGGTTTCAGTCAACAACTTGGAGAGTTACCAGTTGCTCATCTCTGTTTAAGAGGGCTGGAAATGTGCAGATCAGAATTTCACTCCTTCCAATACTTATTTAGGGGCTAGAGATCAGTTCTGAACCTGTATTCAATTCTGGGGCTCTTGTGTCTAGAACCTGGCTCAGACCTACAGTGTTTGCTCTTAAAATGAAGGCAATAGAATATCTAGCTTTAACCACACAGGGCTTTCCCCTGATTACTGAGAAGCCGTGACTGTGAATCCTAGGGTTTATTAAGAAACGTTTTTAGGGCAATGGTTATGTCTTCCAGGCAGTCTCTCGCTGATGGAGATAAATGGGGTTGTCTATATGGCGAAAATACTCCTTGTAAAATTTAAGGGTAATACAATTTGTCTTAATGAGATCCTGCATCAATCTGCCCTATTCGGAAGGAGGGGGGCAAAAATGCCAAATACTCCATGGGAAAAACCTTTGCAGCTTTTCCTGTATTTTTTTTAACTCTGAAGAAAATGCGCATTTATACTCATTGGGACACTGATTTGCTTTGCTGTTCATTCTTGATAAGAGTGGAAGTGGAAAGCTGATTTGGTCAGACATGTGCAGGTATGTATGGAGCTTGCCAAGAAGGCAAGCACCTGAAACCACCATGTTGGATTTTCACCATAGCAATCATGCGGTGAGGCCACAAAACAGCACCCCTTTTTTCTATTTATTTAAGCGGAATACCACACTTTTGCACCTTGGATATGCTTTTTTTTTTTTTTAACAACTGTTCGGCAGTGGTAACTGGTGGGAATAAAAATGCAAGTAATTCACTTGTGCCTGCCATCCTAATTCGCAGGCATGCCCATTTGAACAACAAACGCTGATAGCTTTGCATGCCTGCAGTCTTGCCAAAAAAATCATTGGGACAAATGCAAGCTGCTGCAAATTGGCATTAGTGTGCATCAAGCCACATTTTATAGCCTCATGTAGACAACCCCAGCAAAACCTCTTATGTTTGTGCACAGGTTTGCATACACAAACATAAGATTTTTAAGACCTCTATTGATATTTGAACTGAAGCTGAATACTTTTCCTAAACTGATTGGGTTTTTTTGTCAGAGCAGGAGACAGGTTGCAGAGTTTCTAGAAGTGACAGTTTTCTCTGTCATTTAGGAAAGAAGTGTTTTTCATGTTGAGGCAAGTAGTTCAAATTCCTCAAGTCTTTCATATATTTACTGTATGCAATTTAAGAAATTCTTGGTTTTTAATTTACGTTTTCTAACCTTTTCCTTGGCATTCCTGTGAGAGCTTTGATGTCCGAAATGGAGGCCCTTCCTATATGCTTCTGTTTTTTCACCTGTAAGAGACTTCCTTCCTGCCAGGCATTATTATTTCTCTCATACTGTAAGTGACATGTATCTAAATAAAGGTTAAACAATTTAATTCAGTTTTTATGACTTTCCATACTTTTTTAAAATAAAAAATGTCCTGATATTTAATCAGGCACCATTTTAGACAAGTTACTATTTTCCTTTACTGTATTATTAAAGTAAACGTGGTCAAGCAAGTCATTATGGGCTTGTCTCCACTGGCCACTTAATCTGGGGTGAGTCTGGAGCATTATGCTCCAGGCTGGCCCTGGATCAACCATGTTGGGATCCACACACACTGGGCCAAATCCACATTGTCCATATGGGCCAGCTGGGCCTATACAGCATTGGCCCTGTTGGCTTGTCCCCTATTGTTGGAGCTGCTGAGGAGCTCCATGGAAAATCTATCTGGCACACAATCGCTTCTGCTGAGGTCAGAATGGATGCACGGGCATGTGATCAACAAGGAGGGGGTCACTCTACCCTGTCACTGATTGTACGAACGCAAATTCATATTATGCGCCAAAAACTATGCATCCCTCATGTAAGTAGCCACAGGCCATCTGGACTGCCAGCAGCAGATTCAGGGTGAATACGGCATTTAGGGCCTGTGTTGACAATCCCTACATCTCTAGTAAATCCTAGCATACTCTTATTATAGAAGTCAAAGGCCTATGCATTCTGACTAAGGTAGTAAATCTTTTTCTGGACTGTTCCACTTCATACTGTAGCTAGGAACTTGCATCTCTGAAGGCTCCTCCATGCAAAACAAAACTTGCAATTAAAAATCTAGCTAAGTTTTTTGAGGGGTGGGGAGGTTTAACTTGTTACGATGTGCAAATGACTCTTTTTGTTGTAGAGGAGTATTAATTTTGTGAACCCCCTTGCCTACTGTCTAAAAGTGGTATGTCCTAGAGACATGTTTATCAACACAGTCACAACTAGGATGCAGTTAGTGTAGGTGGTTAAATAGGAAGCATTTGTAGCATGAACGTGGGACAACATATGATTGAAGTCAAGAGTTGAGGCTGGATTTTCGAGGCCCTTTGTGGGCCAAATGACACTATGGTGGATGCATGACCACACCTCTGGCATCATGGGTTTCCTTGCTGAAGTGCTGGGTGGAGCTTATCCTCATGGTGCTGCTCTTGGGAATCAGGCTTCTTCCTTTGTTCTTCTCCCTGAATGGGGAAGGGATAAGGGAGCAAAAACCATTAACGGGTGCTTCCAGAGATGTCTGGAAGCAGTGACTGAGAGCACTCATTTTTGCTTTCCTGTTTGATTCCCCACCTAAGGCAGGAAAGTGATCTGGTGCTTACAGGAAGTGGCTGAGTCCTGAGATGTGTTAGACTATAATTCCTATCATCCCTTGCTCGCACAGGCATTATAGTTTGAAGGAAAGCATGCTGGGGAGAATTGATTGAGTCTGCTAAAATATGCATAGAATTCTATATCCATTTAAGTCAGAGAGTGTCTCTGAGACTAATCTCACATTATTCATTCCATATTATGACAGAGTGAAGTTACCAAATATAGATTTCTTCCTTAGTGGTGAGCTTCAGGGCTGATAATACTCTGAGTCAATGCAATTCACCATTTGCTGCCTGAGGAAAGCAAGTTGCCTTGTAAAGAAATTAAGAAGGAGGAAAGAACTAAAACTTGATTTGTATCTTATGTTTTAGAAAGATAACAGTTTATGAATCCAGTTTTTAAAAAACATATTAATAGGTGGACAATGGAAAGAATCTCATATTAAATACTGAATGAATAAAGAATATATAGCTCAAATGTTCATCTCAGTAGAAGGTTAAAGAGTCATGGCTTTAGTTGGCTGGAAAGCTCTACCCCCATCCCCCTAAACCACAAAGACTAGATGTTCCTCCATGGGCAAGAGGAAGGCTAATCAACAGAAAGAGAAGTTGACATTGCCAAGGCATGATGGTCAACCAGAATAGTCCACCGAGATAGAACACTCCAGGATTTCTTGGCTGTGAAGGCAGGGCTGCGATCAACGTTGAGATGATAACCTCTGCTTCTTGTGATAAATTATCACATAGTAGAAAGTATTTGAAGCTGTGCAAAATAGATATGAAAATCATATTGCAACATGTGGAAGAAGGAAACTGAGTTTAATTAGAGACTAAAATTGCCACTGTTGGGCCTCGGGAAGCTTGATACCAAAACGAGCCTTGGATATCATGAAGACAGAACCATTTAAGCTGTGTTCCTTTCCAATTTACTTGTTCAAATACTTCAAATCTTCTTGCACAAGCAGGATGATAGAGCTCACAGGACATTCTGTGACAGTTTCCAAAAACACAAGGAAATCCTTGCTCACGGAAAGTGCCATAGCAGCAACTGTTTTTATTTTGTATAACTTTGTATAACCGCAAATGTCACATCTGCAAATGTTAAGGGACAACTGTATTTTGTGACCCATGGATAACTGAAACTGGGTATTGGTTCCATAGATATGGGGGTCCAACTGTATTTATAATTTGTAAAACACATACCCACACACCACAAAAATGTTACAGTGTCATACTCGGAACAGAAATTCTCTTTCCCAATGTGCTCTGGACGTTGCCAGTACTACTTCTGTGAAACATGATTACATCTTACCTTGCTTAGACAAGTTGTTTGCCCACAAAATAAATAGGCACATAGATCATCCAAACCATTTCTGAATTTGCTGGCAAGAGGTCATAATACCATGGTTCAAATGTCTAGCCAGAAATTGCATTGAAATAATTTGGTAGAAGAGTGTGGTATGACCTCTTCCATCACACAAATCGCTTTCACCAATAAGCAAGCTTTTGTGAGAATCCAACTGTATGGAGTATAGCTCACTTTCTCCTCCTCCAAAAAGGTAGTGAGAGGAAGAATAATGCAAATCTAGCCTTTGTGTGATCAAATGTTCATATGGAAGATGCTGGAGGCTATCTGTGTGGTCTAGGGCAGAGCATGAGCCATTTATAAACTGTGCCATCTTATTGTCACTGGGCTGATGTTTCCTCTGTGGACTGTTTATGTACTTGGCATAATGTTGTTTTTTTGATGATTTTCAAAGGTGTTCAAGTGGGCTGCATAAAACACAGAATTGTGCCACCTGTTAGCCTCATTTAGCCTTCGACCTTGTCTTTATGCTCACATGATGCACTGGTTCAGGGCTTGTACTGTATAAATATGGAGAGGGCAGAGTTGTTCCTGTGGATCTCTCTGGCAATGCTGGTGGTGTTTGAGGTGGCTGAATAGTGTTGACTAGGCCCTTTTCTCCGTAGTATCACTTTCGGTTCTACTGTTGTGGACACCTGCTTAGGACAAGATGATGGGACACAGTAATTAAGGAGACAAAGTAATAGAAGCAATCAAACAAAAAGCACCAGATGAGACACGTCTATCTCTTCCCCCGAGAGGCACTTCAGAGTAAGAAGCCAAAAGGCAACCCTAATTCATCCATTATCTAAAATGGTTCTAAGTGATGCTCGGGAAGGTTATGCGGTGGGTGTGTCCTGAAGGTCCAGAAGGAAGTTGGGGAGATTATAAATTAGCCTTTAACACTGAACCCTAACAGAGCTTTGCTAAATATCTTCTCAAAATCCAAACCTTAATATCCTATACTGTGGTATATGCTAGTAACTTTCCACTCTCTTTCAGCAAGATTGGAAATTGCTAAAAGGAGGGTTCTGATTTGTATCTACAGCAGTGGTTCTTAATCAGGGATCCATGAACCCCCAGGGGTCTGTGATGTCCTCACATGGGGTCTGCAGAGGCTTGAAAGTTGCTTGGCCCACCTCCTCCCTGCAGTGAAGTGACAGGAGCTTAGGCAAAGGCTGACTGGCTTGGTCTGTGCATAGCCATTCAATCCACTCCAGCCACAAACTTGCAGGAAGAAGCAGAAGAAAAGTCTTCCCTCCCCCTCCAGTGCCTCTGAGGGAAGGTTTAATGAATGATGTAATTGTATCATCACCGTTGTTGTTGTTGTTGTTACTACTACTACTACTACTACTACTAGCTATACCTGGTGTAGCATACACTGTTCCCCCCATGCGCTGTACACACACACACACACACAATGGTATACATGCCATTCCCCTCGCCAACGCCCCGCCGCCTCCCTCCCCACCCCAGCCCACAGCATCTCACCCCCCACTGTGCCACCGTGGCCCTCGCTGCTGCCGCTCTCCCGTGGCACTTTGCCCACCCCTGCCGTGCCATTGCGGCCCTCATCGCTGCCTCCCTCCCCCCTGCAGCACCTCACCTCCCTGCCATGCCACCGCAGCCCTCACTGCCCTCGCCACCACCTCCTTCCCCCCCACGGCACCTCGCCCCCCCACCATGCCACTGCAGCCCTCGCCACCCTCTCCATGCTCCCCGCACCCTCACCTCCCTCCACCTCCCCTGCGCCCCTCGCTGCCCCCTGCCACCCTCCCCGCCCCCCTTCCGCGCGCACACACCATGCCACATCCCCCCCATGCTACTCACACCTCCTTGCTGGTGGCCATGTTTACAAAGGACTTAAAAGTCCACATGTTCCCGCCCCCAGTGTGCTGATTGGCTGCCCAACCAAGCTTTGATTGGTTGATCAGTTTCCTAAGCAGCCAATCAGCACACTGGAAACGGCAACATACCCAAGAGAATTATATATATATAGATCATCATCATCATCATCATTATCATTGGTTGTTGTTGTTGTTGTTTTAAATCTTAAGTCTTGCGGGGTCCGCCACAACAAAAGATATTTAAAGTGGGTCCCTGGTAAAGAAAAAGTTAAGAACCAATGAGCTAGAGAACTGGGATAAATGAATTTGGGACCTAGTATTGTGTGAAAATGTACTCAGGAGCTTAGATGCTTGAAAGTACAAACAGATACAGACAATATTAGTGGTATCTGGTATCCTTTTATTTATTTTGCTAATGGCAAGGACAAGGAAAGGAGACAGGCACCTGCTTCCCAGAGGAACCCCTTAGGTTAATGCTTATTTCTCTTGTATGTTATGACATGTTTATGATGATGGTTTGCTTCTATTGTACTTGGGGTTTAAAATGCTATTGTAATGGCTATTTGTTTTAACTTGTTGTTTGCATTTGTCCTCTTATTTTAGAAATGTAAATTTGGAGGTTTAAGTTGTTAATAATTTTTCAAAAGTTCAAAAGGTGATTGATGTCTGTCTTAGTGCTCTTGCTTTCTCCCTCCTACTCCCAAGTAGCGCTTCCTCTGATGCTGCTGAAGTCTTAGGGTTACCCTCTGGTTATGTATACAAACCCAGTCCTGAAGTAAAACTAGAGACTGTTAATCTCAAAATAAAGCATGCTGCTATGTAGTTTTAAACGATACACACACACACACACACACATATATTGCTTTTAGAGACTGGCAGCTAAGCTTCTGTGTGCCAATGTATTTACGTTGGTTGAATCTAATATCCAGATCTTTCAGTTCCATCATGCAGCCAGTTTTGTTTTAGCATGCACATAACTGGATGTAGGGTTGTTTTTCAGACTCTCTGCTTCCAATTTAGAAACACAAGCACATCCAGACAATGATGTATTATGAACTCTGTCATTACAAGATCAGTATAAAAATTTAGGGTGTAATAAAATGATGTTTCCACTCTCCAGCTTTTGAACATATGGTCCAAATCCCTACTGCAGTAATGCATATAAATTAAATTATAATGAGTAGAATTAGTCCTGAGACATGACTACGGGGATTACATCACTCTTTCTCGTGAAATTACATTCCTGTATCTGTTTTTGTATTCACTTATATTTGCCTTAGGGTCACCATAAGATGGAAACAAGTTACTCAAAAGAAGTATTGACCCTGTATGAAGAACCAAATATTTATGTAATTAAACGCCACAGTATGCATTATATATGATGATGTAAACACAGTAATGTTTTATTGATTACTATTGATAGTAATCAATAAAGCAAGCCAGAAGTTCTCCAAGCCTGCAGCAGCCTTTCTCCCCACTCCATCAGGCCAGAAGGCTGTAGTGGGCCCTGAGGACCTTGGCAGCAGGGCAGCAGTGAGAGGGGGCGTGGCCAGGAGTGGCTGGCGGTTTAAGCCACTCCCACACCCCTCAGGAACATCAGCCAGCCATCCAGAAGGACTCTAAGCCTGCAATTGGAGTCAGCTGAGGCCAGGAATGGAGTGGGGGTGAAAATTGGAGTTGTGCTGGGGAGAGGGAGGTATGGTCGGAACAGAGTGAACAGATGTTACAAAAGAAGGTGGGATCGCTGTTTGTTAGCTATCCCACCTTCAGTTCACCCTTTTTCCCGGAATGGATTGGAGAGCGTACCAACCATTCAACAGAACCTTACTTTGCTTCCCTGCAATGCCAGGTCGGTTAAGAATAAAACTCACATTATTTACGATCTTCTTTTGGATGAGGATGCCGATCTTGCTTGCTTCACAGAAACCTGGCTGGGAGAGGATAGCGCTGTCACATGGACGCAGGCCCTCCCAGCTGGCTATTCTGTCAGTAAGCAGGTGAGGGGAAGTGGGCGGGGGGGGCAGAGTGGCTCTGGTTTATAAGAACAATCTGACCTTGACCAGCATACCTGTCTGAATCACAGTCCACTTTGAGTGTATGTACCTTAGCCTGAGGACCAGGGATAGTTTGGGGATTCTGCTAGTATACCGACCACCCCATTGTCTAGCAGACTCCCTAACCGCGCTGACACAGCTGGTCTCAGAGTTGCTGTTGGAGTCGCCCAGACTTTTAGTTCTGGGCGACTTCAACATTCCACTCGAGACCAGCTTGACAAATCTGACTGGTGCGGCTCGGGAGTTCATGGAAACCATGACAAACATGGGCCTATCCCAATAGGTCATTGGGCCCACACATTGTGCAGGTCATACTCTTGATGTGGTCTTCAGTACGGAACAGGAATATCCGTGGGCGGCGGTTATTAAAATCACCGCATTGTCATGGACGGATCATTTCCTGGTTAAGACTGAAGTAAGAGTCTCTTCCTGCCCCACCAGGGGTGGTGGACCCATTAGAATGGTCAAAGGCTAATGGAACCAATAGGATTCCAGAAAGCCTTGGAGGGTTTTATGGTTGGTAATGCCAGTGACCCTGTCGAAGCTTTGGTTAATACTTGGAACACCGATCTTACCAAGGCTATCGACACAATCACTCCCAAGTGTCCTTTCCAACCCGCTTCTAACCGTAAGCCATGGTATACTTCAGAGCTTAGGAAAATGAAGCGGGTTGGACAACGACTAGAGCGCAACTGGCGGAAAACTCAACTCTTATCCGACAGGACTCGACATGGGAACTTGCTTCGGTCCTATTGAGAGGCAAGGTGTGCAGCGCAGAGATCCTTCCCCTCTGCACATATTGTGTCTGCAGAGTCCCGTCCAGCAGAGCTGTTTAGGGTGGTAAGGGAGATGACACAGGTTATACCTGCGCAGAACCCATTGCTTAACCTAACAACGGCCTGCTGTGACGCATTTAACAACTACTTCGCAGATAAAATCTCTCGGATAAGAGCCGACTTAGATGCCAGTATTTTGACAGAAACAATTGACGAGGTGTCCAGCAACTCCATTGATGTAAGTTTACTGGATCAATTTCAGTCTGTGAGTACCGAGGATGTGGACAAGCTACTTGGTAGAGTGAGGAAGATGACCTGCCCTCTTGATCCTTGCCCTTCATGGCTGGCCATCGGGGTGTGTGTGCCTTGATGGTGTTCCTTAAGGACATCATCAATGCATCCCTCAGGGAAGGGTATGTTCCATCCTGTTTAAAGGAAGCTGCGGTTAGGCCGCTCCTGGAAAAACCTTCCCTAGACCGCCTGGACATGAACAACTATAGGCTGGTTTCTATGTTACCATTCTTAAGCAAAGTGATCGAGAGGGCAGTTGCTCTTCATCTCCAAGTGGTCTTGGATGAAACTGATTATCTAGACTCATTTCAAACTGGCTTCAGGACGGGATTTGGAGTTGAGACTGCCATGGTTGCCTTGACTGATGATCTGCGTCTAAGTATCGACAGGGGTAATGTGTCCCTGTTGGTGCTTCTGGACCTCTCGATTTGCGGCTTTCGATACAATAGATTATGGTATTCTCCTGGATCGCCTGAGTGGGTTAGGAATCGGAGGCACTGCGCTCCAGTGGTTCCGGTCCTTCCTCTCGGGCAGGTCCCAGAGGGTGCGGCTCAGGGACAGCTGCTCCAGCAGAAAGGAGCTTACTTGTGGTGTTCTGCAGGGCGCCATCCTATCCCCGATGCTGTTTAACATCTATGTGAAGCCGCTGGGTGAGATTATTCGGAGTTACGGGGCTGGGTGTTATCAGTACGCTGATGACACCCAGATCTATTTCTCCTTGTCCCGATCATCGGCCTCGAATTCCAATGGCATCTCTCCTCTTAATGACTGTCTTAAAGCAGTAATGGGCTGGATGAGGAAAAATAGATTGAGATAAAATCCGGACAAAATGGAGGTGCTCACGGTAGTGGCCCCAAAACCAGGAGTTGGGTTGTAACCTCCAGTCCTGAATGGCGTCACGCTCTCCATTAAGGACTGTGTTTGCAGTCTGGGGGTGCTCCTTGATTCATCGCTTCAGATGACGAGTCAAGTGAATGCGACGGTCAGGAGCACCTGTTATCAGCTTCGGCTGATACGCCAGCTGCGCCCTTTCCTGGAAGTAAGGGACCTTGAGACTGTGGTGCACGTGCTGGTAACCTCTCGTCTAGATTTCTGCAATGTGCTCTACATGGGGCTATCCTCGTGCTTGGTCCGGAAACTTCAGTTGGTACAAAATATGGCAGCCAGAGTGGTCTCGGGAACATCTCGGAGAGACCATATAACTCCAGTTTTGAAATCTCTCCACTGGCTGCCTATCAGTTTCTGGGCCCAGTATAAGGTGTTGGTTATTACCTTTAAAGCCCTAATTGGCTTGGGTCCAACTTATCTCCGGAACCGCCTCCTCCCATACAATCCTCCCCACGCACTCTGGTCCTCTGGGAGGAATTTGCTTCAGCCACAAAAATCTAGGCTGTCTGCAACCTCCCAGAGGGCCTTTTTGGTAATCGCCCCCAATTTATGGAATGGCCTGCCAAACGAGATCCGTCAGCTGACGAGCTTGAGTAGCTTTAAAAAAGCACTAAAGACGGATCTCTTTCGGCAGGCCTTTCCTGATTAGATCCTGGCCTCAGGAGCTGCGTCTCTTGGCTTTTTTAAAATCATGTATATATTTGTTTTTAATGTGTTTTTAGTTAGATGGTTTTAATTTTATTGTGTTTAATGTCTTTTTATGGGGGAGGGTGGGGTTGGGTGGTGTTTTTAGTCATTATTATAATGTTTTAATTGTTGGAAGCCGCCCTGATTGTTTTTAGCAGAGGGGCAGGGTATAAATAAATTTTATTATTATTATTATTATTATTATTATTAAGTGGGAAGTTGAGGAATAACCATTGTCTGATATCACCTCTGTGTTCTGCACTGTATTCAGCACTACAGATATTTACTCAAAAGTAAGGCCCCTTTACCTCAACAGAACTTATTCCTAGGACTGTACCTAGGATGCAAAAGGAAAGCACATTGATAAACACAGGAAAGGTGTAAATACCCATTCTTCTGTAAAATTCCCATTGTTACCAGTATCTCCTATATACATTTTAGAGGATTTGGGACTCTTGAGTAGGGGAATACTGGGAAATACTTCCATTTTGTAGCCACGTGTTCTTTTCTATATTTTTAACAGTTGTACAATAGTCTGCTTCCCTTTCACAGTACTCTGTACCCTACCATCACCATGATCACCACAGGAAAGTGGCTACATTTTATCAGTGTGTTAAATATATATGAAGCACTGTATACCTGTAGGATATGAAACCATATACATTTCAGAAATAGCAACACAGATTAATTTTTTAATGACATGCATTGGATTTACAAAATCCAGTTGATTAAATAAATAAATATCCAGCGATGATTATAGCATCACGTGACTTACACAGTCATCTTAAACCAATAAAGAGGTTAAACAAAAACACCTTTCAAGTAATAAGAGAAAAATAGTTAACTGAAACTCTGCTATCAGTCATTGGTCCTCTAGATATTTTGGATTTCATAATGTGTCTAGATACCAGTGGTGGCCAGGAGTGCACTTGCATAGTTGTAACTGTTCCTAGAAATGTCAGATCTGGCCATGGCAATACACGTAGTGCACTCTACTTGTTTCTGCCTTTGAAGAGTATTAGAAGACTTCCATTGGGACAAAGAGCTGGAGCCAGATAGTTAATGGAGGCTGATGGTAGGGAACATATGACTTCCTTGTTAGAATAGCTCCATTGGCTACCAGTCTTGTTCTGGAGACAATTCAAACTGCTAGTTTTGCATTATCAGATAGGTCTATGCTATTTGTATGACAGTCATATTCTCTCATACAAATCTACCCAAGCCGTATGATCTTTGGGAATGGCCCATCTGACCCTCCTACCACCCTTGCAGGCATGTCTGATGGAGACTCGATAGGGACTTCTTAGGCTGCATCTACACTGCATAAATAATCCAGTTTGACTTTAACTGCTCCAGCTCAATGTTATGGAATTCTGGGATTTGTAGTTTTATGAGATATTTAGCCTTCTCTGTCAGAGAGCTTTGGTGCCACAACAGACTACAAATGCCAGGATTCCATAGCATTGAGACATGGTAGTTACAACAGTGTCAAACTGGGTTATTTTTGCCGTGCAGATGCAGGCATAGTGGCTGCTCCTTGGCTCTGGAGCACTTTTCCAAAGGACGCTAGAGTGAACCTCCTTGTTGTCCTTCATTTGGCACCCAAGACTTTCATGTTATGATAGCCTTTCAGAAACTGACTGTTTTTAAAAGAGATTTTAATAAGTTGCTGTACTCTTTTTAAAAATCTGATTTTTAATGTGTGTTTTTATCTATATTGCATATGTTTTTAATTGTGAGTCCCTGTTCTGGGAGACCAAACATCTTGAGTTCTGATTCTGGAAAATATGTACGTGTGATATAAATAAAGTGAATGAATGAGTGAATGTACTCCCAGAATCCTTTACCATTGGTTATACTGGCTGCGGCTTCTGGGAATTGAAATCCAAAACATCTGGAAGCCCAACAGTTGAGAACTATAATTAGCTAAGAGCAGCTTTGCTTCAAAGGACAGAAACAAACTGATAATTCTCAAAAGTGACATTTTCCTCTTCTTTTCTACAGAGATCTTTCTAAACAGTTCACCTTTCTTTCTGGATTATCTTTATTGAAAATTGCTTTAGTGTTGACAAGGAAAGCCACTGGCAGCATCCTTATAAGCAGCTCTACAACAATGAAAAAGCACTTTCAGAATATATAGTAGGAGAGTTTTTCTTTATGTTTTTCAGGATTAAAAGTGTACTGCAGTAATTGAACGGCATATGGGCCATTACCTTCCTTTTAATAGGCCAAACTATATTTTCCAGATTGGAAAGTTAACTTTTTTAAAGTAATTCAGCCCCATTGCTTTTTGTACTTTTAAAAAAGTATTCACTGTTGTGACTTGTTACAGTTTTTGAAAAGTAACTAAGTGCATTACTTGTGCCATTGCTCTTTATTTGTTTTTTGTTTTTGTTTTTAGTTTTTGTTGCTTTTTTTTAAAAAAAGGTTAGGACTGATAAGATGGTGAGGAATTCTTCTTAGAATCTCTCTTTAAACATTTCCTTTAACATGTAAGTAGAACTTATTCCTAGGATTGTATTTATTATGCCAATAAAGTAACTTTCCCCAACTCATTATATTTCTTTTAAAATTAACTTCATTTTGCCCTGTATGGAATGAATCTATATTGAAGAAAAGTTTTTGAAGTATTTTGTTGGGGCATTGTGACTCTCCTCAATAAATTCTCCTGTCTGTTCATTATGTTCAGGACAGTTTTCTATTGTACATTATTGTATAATATTATTGAGGTTGAGCTGCAATGAATCAGCCCCTTTTGCAGTACTTTAGTTTATTAACTCATGCAGTGCTAGGCTCTTGGGTAATTAAATGAAAAGTTTTCCAAAGCCATCCCCCATTTCTTTCTCTCTTGTGTCCCCCTTTCTTCCTCTCCTTCTTCCTTTCTCATTCTGCTTTTAACCCTCTGTTCCTTCTTACTGTCCCACCCTCCTTTTAATTATTCAATTATGATAAAGCAGGTGCAGAGAAGAATAGGTTTATTAGGTGGTGATGGTTGTATGCCTTCAAGTTGTTTCCAGCTTCTGCCAACCCTAAGGCAAACCTAAGTTTTCTTGGCAAGATTTGTTCAGAGGGGATTTGCTATTGCCATCCTCTAAGGCTGAGAGAGTGTTACTTGCCCATGGTAATCCAGTGGATTTCCATGGCCAAGCAGGAATTTGAACCCTCACCTCTTGGAGGTTCCTTGTCAAACACTCAGACCACTGCACCATGCTGGCTCGCTGGTTATTAAATACCTGATCATTAAAATGTAGATGGCACAGATTGTATTTGGGATCCCAGGCTCCTGAATGCAAAATCTGTACTCTGCCACCAATCTTTGCAAAACACACTTCTTGACAGAGTGTGGCAACACAGAAAGGATGCAGTGATTCAGTTGTACAGAAAAAAATGTTCTACATACGCTCAGAGAAATGCAAACATTTCAAGCTAAGACTTCTCTACTCTTGACTGTGTGTGTTGTGTGTCTTCAAGTAATTTCTGACTTATGGCAACCCTAAGGTGAACCTGTTACAAGGTTTTCTGAAGGCTGAGAGTGTGTGACTTGCCTAAAGTCGCCCAGTGGGTTTTTATGGCAGAGTGGGAATTCAAACCCTTGGTCTCCAGAGTCATAGCCCAACACTCAAACCATTATACTGGTACCTGAGGTGAATCAGGGCCCTCTAACTGAAGTAAAACACTATTTCTTAACCTTTAACAAACAAGGCACATTTTATGTTTGTGTTGGTGGGGGTGGGAAGAAGAGATGTAAATGAGCGACAAACTGAATTGAACAGGTAGTGAGATCTCATGGTTTGAGACAGCCTTCCCCAATTGACAGCTCCCAAAGATGCTGGACTCCCACCATTCCTAGGCAAATCTTTGTAGTCCATGTGAGGAAAAATTCCAGTTTGGAGGCAGGCAACTTTAAAAGGACAAAATGAGAAATTTTGAAGGCATCAGTAACAAACTGTGCTTCTTTCTAGTCAGCACTGACAACTTCCATGACATTCTAAGTGTGGTCCTGTTACACTGCTTTAGGACAAAGTAACTTGATTCATGATTCCTTTTGTGTGGAAAATCCTGTTCTTTGTATACCAGGATTCAGTTGGGAGCCCTGGTGGCACAGTGGTTAAATGCTTCCAGAGGGCTCCAAGGTTCACTCAGCCTTCCATCCTTTCGTAGGTCGGTAAAATGAGTACCCGGCTTGTGGGGGCAATTGGCTAACACACATTAGAAACTGCTTAATGCAGTGTAGATGTGTAAATTGCTATTGCTTAAAACAAATTGTAAACCACTTTGATAGCCTCTGTGGCTGAAGAGGGGGGTATAAATACCTAAATAAAAATTTAAAAATATGTACAACATGTGATTAGAAACAAAATGGAGATCAGTGTTCATATTCTTTGGCCATTTCTTCCTTTCCTTTATCTTCCTCCTTCATGTTGTAGCTTGTTCTCAGTAACATAGCCTAATTAGAGGCACATGACTGACTTGAAATCATTTTTCCCTGTTGACATTTCCTGATGCTTACTTAAGTAAGCTGCCTGAACAGTTCTGAAGCATTTATTAGATACTGCTTGCAGGACTAACAGTTTTGCTGTGAGCAATTTTTGAAGGGTCTAAACAATGCAGTATATTCATACACTTGGCTTTTTACAACAAAATGGGAGTATTTTAGTACTTGAAAAGGCTTACAAAGTGAAGTTCATGGAATCATAGAGTTGATCTCTTGGTAGACTTCATCATAAATCCTGCACAATCAGCTCTTCAAGAAAAACAACACATCATTTAATTTAGGATTTGAAATGTCTGATTGTATTAGACCTGTGTTGCTGTGGTACTGTTGCTGTTAGTAACACTTTTGAGACTTACCGTATTTGCTTGACCAGTCATGACAAGCATAATTCGTTGCAATGATACCTTAAGTGGAACTGCTGATCTATCTATCAGTGACCAAATATCAGTAGTGATGAAGCTGTCCAGCTGTCTATGTTCCCACAAACATCAGTCTTGTGCATTGCTTAATTATTAAGGAGAAATGACAAGATAGAATTTAGGACCCACTGGTAGATATTCAAACAAACAAATCAGGCTGAAAACTTAAAAAATATTGTTAGTGAAAATACTGCATCTTTCATGTCAGACTGTGATTTCATTGAACAGGATCATGTTGCCAGCAAATCAGCCATATGATATGGAAACACAGAGTTGAAACAATGCTTCTATAGGCACAGTTCTAGTAAACAGTGCTGCTGTTGTTGAATGAGTCTTTTTTCCCCTGTGAAACTCCCTTGAGCATGTAGTAAAACAGCCCTTGAAGTTTACACTTAATGGACCTTGTGCCCTTTTGTGCAGTTTGTGTATTGCATTTAATTTGGCAGCAGAACAACCTCTACCACCTTGCATTTCGTCAGTTTGAGAGGCAAGAGCAAGGGCTATGTTGTTAAGGAAAGATGGGTCAGATGATCTAAGTGCCTGTATGTAGCTAAAAAGATTACTTCACATGAAAAATTAATTACATTAAAGGTACAAGAAAATTTCGTGTGCAGCAGAATCCAGTGATCCTTGGTTTGATGCTGGGCTGACTAAAACAACATCGTCTTCTAGCAGAGCCATACAAATCTAACCAGAGCTTGGAAATTTTACTTTTTAGACTAAACTCCCAGAATTACCTGGTCAGGATTGCCACTGAGAATGCTAAATGAGTAACTCTGGGAGCTGTAGTTCAAAAATATAATGTTTCCATGTTCTGAAATGAATGTGGTTGTATTAAAAACCCTTATTACAGTGATTCAGCATCTCCATCGATGTCTCAGACTACTTACAAAGTATATGATTTGGGTGGAAGTCTGGCTTGGTAGAGCTTAGTGGTGACTTTGCACATGTGATTGGTAGCACAGGCAGATTTTGAATTCGCAAACCCTCCTTCTCCCATCTTAGGAACTACATTCATGCCCTGTTATCAGTCTACAGCATGAGGCTGGACAGCCAGAAGTTCCTCTTCCTCTCCCTTCCCTTAACCTTTTAACAGATTCGGTTTGGGATAAATTGAATATGGTTCATTTGTTACAAAATACACCTTGATCAGACAATCAACATTTAATTCTGTTCACATGAAATAACTTCTGTTTTTGTGGTGAACTGTAGGAGATTCCTAAAACATTCAGGATCTATTCAAAAGAGATACTTTGACTGAATGTGTGGAATATTGCACAGAAATATTGGCACAGTTTTCTACTCACCAATGTTGGCTGCCACAAAAATAACACACTTCTCACAACAGACGGTATAGCAATGAGATTAGAATCTGTGTGCTGTTCCCAAAAGGTATTAAAGGCATGACCATGGAAATTAGTATTCATGGGGACTTTTCTGGATTTCCTTGCCTTGTTGTTGTGTGCCTTCAAGTCATTTCTGATTTATAGCAAGCTTAAGGTGAACCTATCATAGGGTTTTCTAACGCTGAGGGTGTGTGACTTGCGCAAGATCACCCAGTGGGTTTTCATGACCAAGCGGAAATTCGAACCTTGGTCTCCAGAGTCGTAGTTGAACACTCAAACCACTACACTATGCTGGGTCCATCCATGCCTTACTTATTGTTGATATTATGTGTTAAATTTTACTTGCCACCTGTATTGATTAGACTTTTTTTTTTTTTGAAGGTTGTGAATAATCCCTTTTCCCAGTGGGGAGGGCTGCAGAGCATCCGTCATGCTTTGGTTGTCCCTCCCCACTTGCTCCTAGTAGGCAGGAAATAGGAGACCTTTGGCACTGCCCACTGGTGAGGTCATCTGCGAGGGATGACCCCCCCCAGCTGGTCAGTCTGTTTCCTGCCTACGCTCCTGGTAGGACATTTTTTCTTTGTCTTCTCTCCCTCCGTCCACATGACCGGAGCCCTCTTTGTCAAATACCCCCCTTTTAAAAAAAAAACTTTCCTTTTAAATTGGAGAATGGGGTCTACAGTCCAAGTGGAAGGAGGAAGCAATCTATCTGCCTTGGAGGAGGTGGGTGCAATCCTCACTGCCATAATTGTCGGTGAGAGGGCCAGAATAGCCCAAGCCAGCAGCAGCCTCAGCACTGCCCAGGAGTCCTCCAGAGGGAGGAACGGGTCCCAAGTGCCTGCTGCGTCCAGCAGCAGAAGGGGGAGCCCCATCGATGAGCAGCAGTGGCAGGAAGAGGCTGAAGAAGGGGGAGAAGACCCCCGCCTTGGCCGCTGCCAGCTGCGACCTGGTCCCGCTTCGCCCGGACAGGTGTGAAAACGGACCGGGAAACCAGCCAGCTGCACAGGCCCTCCAGATGGGGGAGAAGGATCGGACCTCCCCCGGGACCGGGAAGACGTCCGCAGCAGCGATGGCAGGCTCCGGCAACCCCAACCTCTCAGACTGCGACGGCGATGAGGATCTCCCTGAGCTGCAGGAGGCAGCTCCTGTGAGTGGGGAAAACTCAGGGCAGGGAGCGCCGGGAGGTGGGGAAGCCATGCTGACCATGCCGGGCTGGCTGAGAGGTGTGCTGGTGAAGGAGGTTGTGCGTTGGCTCGCATCCACGCTAACGCAGTCGGGTGGACAGGAGAGCCATAACCCCGTATGGGGTGGGGGAATCCAGACTTGCAGTCACAATGTGGCCACCTCTTTCCCCTCCGACACCAGGGCCCAGGCAAAACCCTTCCCCCCACCCATTAACACTAATTCCCAGCCTGTTCAGGGAGCCTGGCGCCCTCAGAGGGATGGCAAGAGCAATGGGGCAGGCAAAGGAAAGTGTAAGCACCCTTGGAACCGAGTGATCACTATGGCGGGGGGAAGGGACTGCGATGAGGTTTCAACATTGACCTCAAGCGCTGCATGGCACCCCATTCCCCAGACACAAGAGACCAGGCCCATCAGTGATGGGGAAGATGCCCAGTGGGCGTCAGATGCAGAGTCTGAGCCCCCCTGCAAGTGACATAGGTCGCAAGCAAGCAAGGAGGAGCAGCAAGATTATGAGGATGTTATTTCCCTATACTCCTCAACAGAGAACATCTCTGAGCCATTGGAACCCTCTGACTGAGAGGAAGGGGAATTGTCAGAAGAGGAGGAGGAGGCCGTAGTTCCTGCCGCCCCACGCCCCTCCTCACGGCATTTCGTTGCAGAGGACTTCTCAGTCCTCATCAAGAAAGCAGTCAGGACTCTGGGCCTGAAGCTATCAACTGCACAGCAGGCCCAGGTGGATCCAGAGTTGCCTGAAATATCAGGTGAATTTTTTCCCGATGCCCAACCAGCAGCGTTAGAGATGCTGGTTCCAGGTGCCTTGATGCGCTTGATTTGTGATGAATGGCAAACCCCAGCAGTGGCCAGACCACAATCCAGTCTAACCAAGAAGCTGTACTCTCTTCCCAGGAAGGTTATGGATAAACTGCAGGTGCCACTTATCGATGCTCCCGTTTCAGCTTTGATGTCTTCTGCTATTTTTTGTAAAGATGGGGAAGATACACTTAAGATCCCCGAGGACAGATGCATGGATGTAGCTCTTAAGAGAGCCCACGAGGCCATTTCATTAGCCATTAGGGCCTCAACAACTGCTACTATGATGGCGAGGGTCGTGATCCAGGGATGCCTTATCAGATGTGCTTAGGTCACAAGCCAGGATTAGACAGGATCTCAGCAAACTAACGAAGGTGTCCGCCTTCCTGGCCGACAGCACCCTGGACACAATCCAATTCTGTGCCAGGGCATAGAGCATGACCTTTGCTGCCAGAAGACAGGTGTGGGTGAAGTCGTGGAACACAGATTCAAATCCAAGCAGAACCTGGTGGTATCCCCCTTCCTGGGGGAGAAGTTATTCAGAGAATCCCTGGAGCCTGTCCTTGTAGAGGACAAGGACAAAAAGAAGAAAACCCTAGTGTCAGCCTGCAGAAGGGAAGAGAGGAAATTCACAAGAAGATAACGCCTTTTTCATGGCTCAGGAGGACAGCAGGGATCAACCTCAGCCGCATCGGGATCCAGGGAGTTCAGACCATCAAGGTCACAGTGGGGGAGAACAGATACCACCGCAGAAGTCAACAGGGGGCTTCGGGAATGAACCCTCAGTCCCAGCACCCCAAAAGCAACAATAAGAACCGGCAATGATGGGGTCCTTCCGGTGGGGGGAAGGCTTCAGGCCTTCGTGGGGGTATGGGAAAACTCTACCTCGGACAAGTGGGTCCTGCAGTCAACCCGGCAGGGCTACCAGACAGAGTTTTCTCGGAGACTCCCACATTGGTTCATCCCCACACCAACCCAAGGAGACCCAGAAAAGCGCCGCCTGATGGCGAGAACCATCCAGCTCCTATTACACTTGGGCACAATAGAGGAAGTACAGAGCCCCCAATGGAAAAAGGGCTGCTATTCTATCTTCTTCCTGGTCCCAAAGAAGAATGGAACCTGGAGGGCAGTACTGAACCTGAAGGGCATGAACAAATTTGTGCGGAAGCGCAAGTTCAGGATGGAGACGATACGCCACATTTTGGAAGCCATAAGACCTGGAGACTTCCTGTCATCTCTGGATTTGCAGGATGCCTATCTCCATATCCCAATCCATCAGGACCATCACCAGTTTCTTTGCTTCTGCTACGACAACAAGCATTACCAGTACAAGGCTCTCCCCTTTGGCCGCTTGTTGGCTCCGAGAGTTTTCACGAAAATCATGATGGCCTTGGTGGCTTACTGGCGGTGATCAGGCTTTCATGTTTATCCCTACTTGGATGACGTCCTGATCCGTTCAGTATCAGTACAGGGAGCGCAGAGGGAGGTCCAGTGGATCCTGGAGGACCTCGAGGGTCACGGTTTTCAGGTCAATTTTGAAAAGAGCATGCTAAGGCCCACACATCTGGGAGCAATGGTGGATTCAGCAAAGGGCCAGGTGTCACTTCCTGCAGACAGGACCGAAGGGATCCAGAGGGTGGTGTGCAGGACAGAGACAGGTTCCAGAGTGGACCTCATGCAGCTGGCCCATCTTCAGGGTCTGATGATAACGGCCATCGACTGTCTTCCATGGGCAAGGTTCCACGCCAGGAGGTTGCAGTGGCTCCTACTCCCCTTCCAGAAAGAGATCGCATAGAAGAGACACTGACTGGTGAGACTCACAAGGGAGGTAGTGACATCACTCCAATGGTGGTTGTCACCAGTCATTCACAGGGGACATCCACTATGGCGGCAGAACCGAATCCAGATTACCACAGATGCCAGCCTCAGGGGTTGGGTAGCCCACTGCGGCCCACACCTGGCGCAGGGACGTTGGACAGTGGCGGAAGCGGCACACAGCATCAACTGGCTGTAACTGCGAGCCATCCGACTAGTACTCATATCCTTCAGAGACCTGATCAAGAACAAGTCGTTTCTGATAAGAACAGACAATGTCACAGTGATGGTGCACATAAATCGCCAAGGAGGGACGAGATCATGGGCACTAATGATGGAGGCCACACGATTACTGAAGTGGGCCGAGGAGAATCTGATGTCCCTAGAAGCAGAGCACCTTCATGGCTCCCTCAATCTCAAGGCAGACTGGCTCAGTCGATCAGACGTCAACCAGGGAGAATGGAGTCTACATCCGGAGGTATTCGATGACATCATTCAAGAGCCGGGATGCCCTGCAGTCGTCCTGTTTGCGTCTCCAGCGAATGTGAAGCTCCCACATTTCTTCTCTCGGTATCTGACAGAGGGGGCAGAGGCCATGGACGCTCTGACGACACCTTGGCCTCAGGACCTCTTCTACGCTCCCCCCCCCCAGCAGCTCATACCCAGGGTCCTCAACAAGATCCGAAGCGAACAAGCAGAGGTGATCCTCATAGCTCCACAATGGCCCTGGAGGTCCTGGTTCTCGGACATTCTGGAGATGAGAACGACATCTATACCGCTCCCAGACCACCCCAATCTACTAGTGCAGGGGCAGGTTCACCACCCAGATCCAACTTGGCTACAGCTCCACGCATGGAAATTGAGAGGCGAATGCTAAGAGACAGAGGTTACTCCCAGACAGTAGTGGATACAATCCTGGCGTCCAGATGGGGGTCTTCACAACGAATATATGAATACACCTTCAGGGTGTTTCGAAGATGGTGCAGATGGAAGGACCTGGATTTCAGGGAAGTTAGGATACCCATGCTGCTTCAATCCTTCAGGATGGCATGGAAACAGGGCTATGGCCTAACACTGTCAAGAGATAGGTAGCAGCTATCACATTCTTCTTACCACCCGAACTTGCGTCGAGGATATCAACAGACCCTCACCTCTATCAATTTTTAAAAGGTCTAAGCAATGTAGCTCCTCCAACTGTCCATAGATTTCCTTCCTGGGACCTGCATACAGTTCTCAAGGCCCTAACCGTGTGCCCTAACCGTGAACCACTTAGGGAAGTACCCTTGAAGTTTTTGATGTGGAAGTTCCTGTTCCTGGTTGCGATAACTTCAGCACGCAGGGTCTCAGAACTCGCAGCCTTGTTGATTTGCAGGGACCTATGCATCTTTAGACCGGATTCGGTGGTCCTTAGACTCCACCTGAATTTTTAGCCAAAGTGAAATTGACTTTCCACAGGGCGCAAGAAGTAGTTCTACCGTAATTTTGCCCGCATCCTGAGAGGGAGCTAGAACGGATTTGGCATACCCTGGATGTGCGCAGGGCTCTATGCATCTACATCAAGAGAACCAGACCTTTTAGGGTATCAGAAGCTCTGTTTGTCTCCCTACACACAAAGTACCTGGGGAGAAAGGTATCTCTGTCCACTTTAGGCCGATGGATAAGAAACTGCATCGCTTCATGTTACGAATCATTGAACCCAGTGGTCCCGGAGGGGATCGCGGCGCATTCTACTAGGAGTGCCTCAACGTCGGCAGCCTGGGAAAAGGATGCACCATTGGAAGAGATTTGCAAGGCGGCAACATGGAAGTCGTCTTCAACCTTCATGAGACACTACAGATTGGATAAGATACAATCAGCAGAGGCGGCCTTTGGCAGAAGAGTACTGCAACACGTGACACAGATCTGAATTTTACGGACCTCGCCAGACCCACCCTGGATTTTTGGAGCTTTAGTACATCCCAAGCAGGATGGATGCTCTGGAGCCCTCCCCACTGGGAAAAGGAACATTGGTCTTACCTATGATATGTTCTTTTCCAGTGGTGAGGCAAAGAGCATCTGGACCCACCCGTGGGCAAGGTAACCTGAAGACGCTCCGGGTGAGGAACTATACTGCTACCTCAAGTTGGACATTGGGACCGGCTGAAGGAGACAATTGTGTTGCAAAGCTGTTATATAGACTGACCAGCCGGGTGGGTCATCCCTCTCAGATGACCTCATCGGTGGGCAGTGCCAAAGGTCTCCTATTTCCTGCTTACTAGGAGCAAGTGGGGAGGGACAACCCAAGCATGATGGATGCTCTTCGCCTCACCACTGGAAAAGAACGTATCACAGGTAAGATGAAAGTTCCTTTCAATTTCCTTTCAGATTTTTGCTTTTGGGCAGCCTACCTCAAAATGGGAGTTTTGAACTGGAGACATATGGCGTGTGTTATTGTAATTTGTATTGTGAAAGGACATAGAAACTTAAAGGTTCTAGCCACAACATCCCATAGGTCAAGATACATCAGCATAACTGTTTGTTTTTTTAAATTGTGAGCTCATTGAAGTGCTTTCAGTGGTGCCTGTGGAATGATGTTTAACTGATAAGATTGGATCCATGTGGCGGACTGGGACTAGGTACTGCCTAGGTGTACACAGCGTTTTCAAGGTTTTTTCTTTTGATGTATTTTGTTCTTCATCTGCCACATGCCCAGTGAACATGTAAATAGATACCAACCTCACAGTTTCTATGAGGTGAACCAACATCATTCTTTTTTAATGAAACAATGGATGAGGTAATGACATCCAAAATAACTTCATATATGTACCATTTAACTGGAATTTGACTTGTGGGCTGTCCATTCTAATGATGATTGATTCAGTGAATCGTGGTAGATTTCAAGCAAATAATCAGCTGTTTGTATAACATATGATCCCTACTGTGGCCTGTCAGTATGTTAGTCAGTTACATAATAAAGGCTGACATACCAACATTCTTTCAAATAAAGCACAGTCCTGATTTATAGAGAGGTGACAACTCATGATGTAAGAAAACAGGAATTTCTAGTGTGTGAGAAAAAGGACACTGGGAGTAATAAGGACAGTAAATGGATGTCAGGCTGAATTTCTCAGATCGTCAACAGCTGTCATACTAGCGGGTGAGGCTCAGACAGCATGTATTAAAAAATATGGTGAATAGGGTGAGTTGAAGGCCTTCATGGGTAACCTTTTGGGGGTTACAGACCAGCAGTGGGCAGGACCAAGGCCACATCTCTACCCCATGGACATGTATCTCTGCCATATTCATACAAAACTATGGGGTTGTCTAGATAAGAACATATAATGCTGATTTCTGCACATTAACGCAAAATCACAGCAGTGCTCATTTGTCTCCACAGTCCTTTGGCAAAATTGCTGGTACGTAAAGCTGTCTGTCTTTGAAGTTCACACACAGCCATGCCTGCGAATCGACATGGTAGCTGAGAGTGAACTACTTGCATTACTATTCTCAACAAGTTTTCGCTGTTGCGCAATATTTTTTTTTAAACTGCAAATCAAAGGTGCACAAGTGTACCTGTCTGCTTAAAAAAAACCGTTTGGTTGACTCAGTGCAGCGAAAAAGTGCCCAATTGGCAATGAGAAACTCCAAAATGGTTTCTTCCGGCCACTTCATTGCTGGCAAGCCTGCCCCCACGCATGTCCGACCAATCAGCTTTCAACTTCCGCCCTTGCCAAGAATGTGCTGTGATGCAAATTGGTTGTCCAAACAAGCAGTAATGCACATTTCCACGCATTATTTAATAAAACCTCAGTAAAAGCTGCAAAAGCTCCCCCCCCCAGTTTTTGGAGGTTTTGGCCCCCCTCCTGAATAAGACAAATCACTGTGGGATCTTGTTGGGACAAAAGGTATTCTCCTTGTGTTCTATGAGGAGTATTTTCACCAAATAGACAACCCCTATGCATCCATCACCACCCCTATTCACATGTATCCATACACTCTTCTCATTCACACCATGTTTTCTTTTCCCACCTTCATTCATCATCCAGTGATTATTCTAACTATGTAAATACATTTTCTTGGATTTTCATGACTTTCCTCCCTGCATACCCCAGTTTCAATTCATCTGTTATCTTCTGCACCGAGAAATCTGCTGCATTCACAATTCCTTTTGGTCATAAGCCAACACCATATTTTCTTGAACATGAGAGTAGGGGTTCGACCCCTTTGTTGCTTTCCTCATGTGATCAGTGATAAGTCTGAAGAAGAGAAGTTCCTGGAAAACCAGGCTTCATGCTCATATGGAAAGCCTTGCTGTAAACAGGAACTGCTCCTACATACCTATAAAGAACCATCAGGAAGTAGTTTTCTTGCATGGATATAGGGCTAAATCTAGGTTTTAGTCCCAACCTGGGTAGACCTATTGAATCAGTGAGACAGTTGTAAGGGTTGACAAGTCCTATTCAGTGAGTCTGCTCTGGCTTGGATTAACAATTGGATGTAGCTTATAGTGTTCTTTGATATTTTTGCAGAAACAATGGTGTATGTACATACATTTTTTGAGGGGAAGCGCAACATGAGTTCTGGGGAAGGATGTTTTCAGACTGATTCCTAAAGATAGCACAATTGTTTATATTGGTTTCAGGGCACTTTGGTTCACATCAGCTGTATGGGAACTCGGCATTTCTTGGTGTTCGTTCGTTTTTTTCTTGACCTATTTGTTCTAATGCTACTAATGCAAAAGATTAGTAGGGATTTTAGCCAGAAATCTTGCATCACAGTGAAGTTGGCAATAGATGAAGTTCTTAATATATATTTAAACCCTGAGCATAAAGTTAGTGCTGCAACAAAATAACAGAGAAGTCTACCTCAGAGGATTCCGTTGTATGTTCTTAAAATGCTGCATGCCTGATTCCAATTCACAACAATTGTATAGGATCTTAGAATTTCAGGTGTTTAAAAGATGGTTTATGTTTATTTCACAGGTGAATTGGCATTTGCAAGGACTGTGATGCATGTTTTAAGCTCTCAAATAGTGATTTGCTGTGGAAAGTACAATAGAGTTATGTGCAGCTTTGGGGTCTTTGTTCATTTTTATTCATTTTGCTATCATGAAAAGCTATGATACATTGTCAGTTAAGTGTAATGACAATAATGTCATGTTGTATTTTCAGCACACATTTATTCCCTGGCATCTTCATTACCTTGTTATTCTGGTGAATAGTGGAAAGCAAGCTGTGCTGATCCGAATTGTTTCTTTCTGCTTCAGAGGGTTTAGGATGGACACTGTGTTCAAACTACTGTACATCATTTGTTTTTTAATTAGAACAGCAATTATATAGAATTAGAATTTTTATTGTATGGCACAGTAGATCTTGTACATCTCGGGGAGAAAAGATTTCTGCAGTATATTTGATCCTCCATGGTGGGTTGCTTTCTGTTGGGACAAAGGTAATAAGAGTTAAACCTTCAGCTGAATGCCTCTGATCATGTATTGCCACACTGAAAAGACTGCACGTCAGCATCTTATTGGCAAGCATTATGCGTTAAAACGTGAATAGTAACTGTGTTATTAAACAGTACACTATGTGAACTAATAGCATAATTCTCCAAAGAATCCAAATTAGCTGTGAAAGAATCAAATCATTTGTAGAGTAATGGCATTGTACAGAAGCAGTTTATATCTAATAATTTATGTAATATTTTCTGCACAACCCTCTAATCAGGAAGTCTTTGTATATCAATGTAAGGTGTGGCGTGGTTGCTACTAGCTTGATGTGAGTCCACGTGTCCCCAATGCATGTCTTCAGTGTGTGTAGGAGGAGTGCTCCAAACACTTTTGAAATGTGAAAATTATCCCTGGGATAATTTCTCCATATAGTGATCTATTTTTATATATTTCCGTCCATCTGTTTCTCCTTCTAAATCACTTCATTGGGCAGAAACCTTACCTAGAGGGTGAAGAGACTAATACATTTGAATTACTGCTTATCTGAACCACACCCTTCAGTAATGGGAAGTATTGAGGAGAAAAGTCAGAAAAGTTATCTACCTTTGTAGGCTTCGGTGTCTTTGTTACATTGGCTGTCAAGGTAAATACATTGGGCACTTTTCTGTTCACATACCTATTTTCATGATTACAGCTTTAACTGGCAAGCAATTTTTCTCTTTTCTGTACTGCTAAATTTTATAGTTGCCTAACACCCTAATGGCCTTTGCCTTGATACAAATTGATACAGCATATGAGAAATTGCCCTCATATGCTGCAGCATTTGGCCATTTGTGGAACACTTAAGGAAAATTGGGTCCATAGAATTGTAGGTTTGAAATGCAGACATATACAGTTAAAGCATATCTAACAGCGACCCAAGTTTGTTTAAAACCTTTCTTGTAATTTGAAGCTATTGGTTCTGACCCTAACCTCTGGCGCAGCATAAAACAAGCTTGCTTCAATTTACATACATGCCTTCACATATTTGAAGATAGCTATCATATTGCCTCTGTCTTCCCTTCTCCAGGTGAAATACAACCAGCAACCTCAACCATTCCTGATAGGGCTTGATTTCCAGACTCTTTACCACTTTGGTTGCCCTGCCCTGAACACAGTCCAGCTTGTCAGTATCCTTCTTGAACTTTGGTGACCAGAAATGAACAAAATGCTCCAGATAAGACATGGGCAAAGCAAAAGAGAATGGAACTATTATTTCTATAGGTCTGGACAGAATACTTCTTCTGATGCAGCCTAGAGTTGCATTACATTTTTCCCCACTGATTCCAGTTCTTGACTGATGTTTACCTCTGTTCTTCCCCATTCAATATTGTCTATTTTATATTTGTGCATATGATTTTTCTTAACTAAATGCACAACCAGTGATAAATTTGTCACAGTTGAAATTCATTTTTCCAAGGGGCTTACTGCACTCCAAAGTAAAGCAGCAGTGGAGCGAGAAGGGTCCATCTTCCGTGCTGCTTTACCGCATGATGTTGTTCTTCTGGCGTTCTTTTTTTCAGGTCCCATGGGGGACTGAGGTAAAACTGCATCTTTTTGCTAACGGGTTTTTACGGTTAGCAAAAAGATGCAGTTTTCCCAATATGAAAGGATATTATGAAGCTAATCAATTGAGATACCTTATAGAAGGAATTGTAGGACAGGGAGATTTAGAATGGTTAGAAATAGATATAAGGAGAATAGAAAAGAGAATATGGAATATATTTTTTGGTGATTTTACAAAAAAGGAAATTAAAGGAATTGAGAACCCATTTCTGCAAAATATATGGGAAATGTGGTATAAATATAAGAGAGAATTTTTGCCTATTGATTCAGTATTAACACCGGTTATAATGGGGGGAAAATTCCCAAATAATTTGAAGGAAAAAATGGGAAAGGAATTAAAGAAAAGAGGACTAGACAAAATAAAGGGATGGATAGGATGGATGAGTGAGAAAGGGAGTATAAGAGAGAAATTATATGGAATGAAAATTTCATGGTTTAATTGCATACAGTTAGAACAATGGATTAAAAATTGGAAAAAGATTAAAAGAAACAAGGGAGTTCACAAAATTTGAAAATTCGGTGAAAAAAGGTGAAAAGATGGATGATAATGAAAGTTTCAAAGGTATTACAAGTGAATTATATAAAATATTGATAAAAATAAGGATAAAAAAGACAAATGAGAATATTTAAGGAGAATATGGGAGGAAGATTTGAAACAATAAATTAGAGATCATGAATGGGATAAGATTTGGAAACAAAGACAATTGCAAATATGTCAATACGGATAAAAGAAAATTACTATAAAATAATATGGAGATGGTATTTGACACTAGCAAGATTGCATAATATAGACAAGAACAACTCTAAATATTGTTGGAGAGGTTGTCAAGAAATAGGTACATATATGCATATGTGGTGGAATTGTAAATTTGTACAGCAGTTTTGGGAAATGGTTTTTATAGAAATAGAGAATATTTTGAATATAAATATAGAAAGGAAACCGAGTATAGCATTGATGTCAATTTATAATGGAGAGAATGGGAACCAAGCAGAAAAGCATTTAAATAACAAATGTATTAATGGTAGCAAGATTAATTCTAGCAAGACATTGGAAAATGCAAATAAATGTACAAGTGGAGGAGTGGTATAAAGAAGTTTGGAAAATGGCAGTAAATGATAAGTTAACATGTAGAATTAAAGTAAGAAGAGGAAGTTAGAAAGAAAGTGATTTTGATAAAATATGGAAAGTATTTGTTAAAAAAAGTATTACAGACAAAAGATGGGAGGTTACCTCCACGAGAAGAAATGAGGTTCTGGAAAGATTAGGTAAGGGATAATGGCTCCGGTGAAGGGGAGCACTGAGGTGGGGGGGTAGGGGAAGTAATAAAAAAATTATATATAAAAAAGAAGCAGTTTTATCTTGGTCCCCCACAGGACCAGAATGAAAGAATGATTATGTCATGCAGCAAGTCAGCACAAAAGAAGGATTGTCCTTGGTGCCCTGTTGCTTTTCTTTGGAGTATGGTAAACCCCTTAGTTTGGACCCAGTACTCCAGTCTGCTAAGGTAATCTTGGATACTTACTCTGTCTTCAGAGGTATCTGTTTGGTATTATCTGCAGTTTGATGAGCATCCCTTCTACTACTTCATCCAAGTCATGACAGTATTGAACAACACTAAGCCAAGGGCAGAACCTTGTGGCATTCCCTTGGCACATCTTTCCAGAATGATGATGACTCTTTGCATTTGGGCATCATTCAGTTACAAATCTACCCAACGATAGCATTGTCTGGCCCACATTTTACCAGCCTGTCTGCAATAATACAATGAGAGATCTTGTCAAAAGTTGCACTGAAATCAAGAAAAAGCCAGTGTATTTCTGTGATCTACCAAGCTTGCAGATCTCTGTATCTCACTTGGGTCTTGCATTAATAACATCTTGGGCACTGTTTACATGATGAAAATGTAGTGGGATGAATTCGTGTTGATCTCTGGTAGTTCACACATCCTGCGTGATGATCTTGAGCTTTTTGGAAGGGGGGCCACCTTTTATCCCTCAACCTGCGGGTCTTTCCATCCCGTGGTTTGTCCCGTGTTTTTAAAAAAGTCTCGGGAGGATGTGGGAAATCGGATATGTGAACAATTTGGGACAAATTATCTTGGGAGTAGGTGATGGCTGGAAATTGAGGTGGCCAGGGGTGGGCTCAGAGTTCTGAGAAAGAGGGCTCAGTCACCCTCCCCGTCCCCTGCATGGAGGCTTGTGTTTTAAAATGGATTCTCTTACTGCCAAGCTTGGATTTCCCTGTTCGCCTGTGCCATCAATCTTCCTTTTAAAGGGACATGTATTTTTTTAAATGGATTCTCTCATTGCGAACCACTCGGCTTCTTGTCCCCTCCTGATCTTCCCTCTAGACGCGCACAGGTGTGTGTGTGTGTGTGTGTCCCTCAGTAGATTGCAAACGACTCGCTTCCGTCTTGGCTGAAAACAAAGCAGTCGTATCTGTGTGTGTGTGTGCGCGCGCGCCTTCAAGCTGCCTAGGTGGCTTTAAAAGTTCATTCCTCTGAAATATAGCCTACAGCTCCTGGTTTTCAAGAGTGATTCTTGTGGGTTCTTAAAGACAAACAAGTTTTATTTTGCAGTAACCTATGTGGATTTACAGCCATTTAAACGGAGCTGGAGACCTTAAGGCAAGCCCATCAGGGGATTTTTTTTACAGGCATTTTTCAGAGGGGGTTGCATTTGCCTTCCTTCTCTGACCAATGCAGAAACCTGAGCAAATATTTGTGGCAGCCAGTAGCATCGCTCGTGGTGGGAAACTCCACGGGAAATACGTTACCGAGGTTGTTAAAAAACGAGTAATTGCATCCTTGACTGACAGCTAATAAATAAATAAATCCCGGAACCTTTCCCCATGTAAATAAATAAAAAAAAAACCATGGGATACTATGTCTCAGGATCTTGCTTCTGTCATGGAAATGGTTGTCAAATAAACAACAGTCCTGGGATATTGTTCATCTGGGGAAAAATCGTCTAAACAACAAGGGATGAACTCAGGATCAGGAAATCCCGTTTCTCCCCATGATAAAAACTGTCGTGTAACTGACACCCTGGTTAGGCTTTTAAGAAGAGTGCCAAAAAATTAAATTCAGTAGTAAGACATTACAGTATTTCTTTTCACTATTAAGGAGAGAAACATAAAAAGAAACAGCTATGCTTGAAATGGCCCTATGGTCTAGGATATTATTTTTGAATGTAGAAGAACGGTCAGGAATGAATGAGTGAGTAATAAGGCAAACAATAATCAGCACACTGGACATACAATGAAGTGATTGGTGATCTTTTGGGCAGCAAGAACATATTATCCAGGACTTGGGCCAAATAGATGGAAAACTTGTCCCAGATCATCTTTCACTCGTGTAGTCATCTCACTTCCATCTCACTGTTAAACTAATAATATCTAATTTCTATTACTAAGTGTCTCCTCAGAATACCTTTGTGTAGGAAAAATGTGGCGGTGGGGGCAGGGGTTTGTAGTCCTAAATTCAGTTGCCAATCCCAAATAGAGTAGACTAGTTGTATTAATGGGATTTACATAGATGTAGACTTATCACTCATCATTTGAGTCAGTTAAAGAATTTATGCTGGAATATTGGCCAACTGGCACAACATTTTGCTTTTGATAACTGGCAAATTTCAACTTAAATGTGCACTTCATACAGCAGCTTTTACAGTTTATAACTGTTATTTGACAAAGCACATGCTTCGACAAGAAGATGTGATAAGAATTGTTGGAAACAACTGCAAGGAAGTTGGAAAGGGATTAGATAGATTTTGTTTAAATTATGTTAATCCTCTTTAAAATAAACATTCGTTGGTAGTTGTAAAATTGAGCATAGCAACTTTAAAAAGAACAAAGAGTACTCATGTTCCACCTGGGACCATAGTTAAACAACTGTTGCATAGGCAACTGCGGGCCTGTCTAAATGGTGAAAATACCCCTCATGGAATTCACTGGGAATCCTACAATCTAAACAGGATCCAGTGTCAATCCACACTATTCAGAAGGAGGGGGGCCCAAAATGGCAAAAACAGGATAAAAGCCTTCGCAGATTTCCTGTACTTTTTGACAAACTGCAAGGCTGGTGCACATTTTTGCTCTTTTGGACTATTGAACAATAAAAAATGCAAAGGGAAGTACAAAGCTGATTAGCTGGGTGAGAGTAGGGGCAGGGCTTGCTAGGAGGGCAAATGCTACTGCTGCCATTTTGGATTTTCGCCTTAGTGATAATTCGCTAAGGCAATAAAAAAAAGGTCAATAATTTCTGTTTTGCTTTGGAGAATCGCTCTATCACAGCAGTGCACCTTGGGACAATTTTTTAAAAAAACACCCAGTGGCAGTGAAGAACTAAAGTGAGTAAATCACTCTCCATCCTTCAGCAGAGAGAGGTGCAGCCAGCTTCCCACCCTTGCCTCTTAACAAGAAAGGACTCTCATTCCTACTTTGGCAGAGAGGGATGCAGATGGCTTACTACCCCTTCTCACACTCACGACCCCTTCACCAACACGAGGTAGCACAAGCAGCACGATGTAGCGTGAGTAGCACAAGAGAGCGTCAGGCAGCAGCAAGCAACACAATAGGGTATTTGCTCATAACTGAATCCATGCAATATGAGTTCATGTAATATGCAGGTTTACACTCTCTCTCTCTCTCTCTCTCTCTCTCTCTCTCTCTCTCTCAGCATGGCATAGTGGTTTGAGTTTTGGATTTCAACTCTGGAGACCAGGGTCTGAATCTCTACTTGGCCATGAAAACACATTGAGTGACCTCGGGCAAGTCATGCACTCTTATCCTCAGAAAACATAAGTAGGAAACGACTTAAAGGCATACAAAAATAGAATATATAATAGAATTTACAAGAGTAAATAAAGAGTAAAGAAAAGTTTAAAGAATAATATACAGAAGTAGAACCTGGCAAGTGTTGATTCACAGGAAAAGCATAGTGGGGGAAATGGTGGAAGTGGCATGGTGTATGTTCATTTTACCAACCTGGGCAGGGAGTAGGGCTAGTTCTGTAATACAGGCATTCCCCACTTTTCAGTTGCCCACTTTTTGACAATCCACTCTTTTGACCCTTTTCAAGTATAACCAGAACCCATACATTTGATCCGTGGTCTGCTGTTTTGACCTATTTCATCATGTTTCCATGATCTTCCATGCGCTTTTGCAATCACATACTGCTTTTCCTCTCAACCAACTGTGTTATTTAGCTTTTGCATGCATTTGCAAATGATATATATACTGTGTTATTTCCCTTTTTTTGTGGCCAAAAAGCATTTGCAAGCTAAAAAGAAATCTGGGTTCCGCGTTTCAGTGATTTCTGGTTTTCGACAGTGCTTTGGTTCCTTACCTGTTGCTTAAGTGGGGGACACCTGTAGTATCATTACATAATTGTGCAATTTTGGCTTACTTTTAAAAATGAAACAAAACTCCACACCAATCATGGAGCAGGAGGAGGAACAAAAAAGGATGGTAAATAGTTTTGTATTTCAAGTGCAAGGAAGCAAACATGGAAACTAGCCCTATTGAAGTGCAGTGATGGTGTGTAAGCATACATTGCCATTCAGTACCTTTTCAAGTACAGAGAAGTGGTTTTCAAATAGAATGATCCAAAACAAGTCTCTGGTGTGATAAACATCCAAATCCCTTTTCCAACAAGGTACAGAGGATTGTTCTTTTGTCCTTGTATTATATCTAAAAACCTGACACATCAGATATGTCAAGCCCTAGGAAGGGCTGCTGCTGCTCCTTCTTACAAGAGGAAAGGGGAGGGTGGGGGAAGGTAATTTAGACCATGCTCTGAGCTCTTGGGGGTGGGTGGGAGAAGGTGGGTGCACTCCATTTGAAAGTGCTCCCTCATTTCTTGTCCCCTTGACAAAGTTGAGACCAGCTGCTTCACTGTGGTCTGAATTAGCATCCCCCTCCTTCCCTTCTCCACCAGCATGAGGGGGCCTTCCCGGAGCTTGATAGCTGCCAGGCAATGGAAGGACACAGAACTGTATGTGCAGAGCTACACACATAAGTATGTAATCCAGTACGACTCCTGTATCCATGGGGGATGTGTTCCTAGACTTATTACGGATAGCAAAAATCACAGACAGTAGAGAGCCATATATTTCCAATGGAAGCCTACCATAGAATCGTGCTAGAGGACCTAGAAAACGCCCAGAAAGAACATGTCTTTTCAGACACGTGTAAGTGAAACCACAGGTACCAGTCCCGTAGATACGGGGGCTGTACTGTGTTAGCAATAGTGGATTTTTTCCCCAGTCACTTTGTCGTTTTCTTGATAACTCAACAAAAATACTACTCATGCATTTTCAGCATTTGTTGAACAAGTATGGAGGAACAATAGAATATAAATTCTAATTCTATAATGGTTGCATTTTAGATATCCAATCTCTGATTCCCAAGCCTAAGCTATGGTTTGGTGTGTCAGAAATGACCTTGTGTGGTCCCTCTTCCTTTCTCTTCTCAAACAAATATGTTTGGCTTAATGGCTCTACTTGCACGTAACAGGAAGCCAAAAATCCTGTTTTAATAAGCCAGCACAAGAAGCATGCAGGTTATGCAGCACATTGGCTTTATGCTTCCTATCTCCTTCGTTGAAGGGGGAGAGCAAGGCATGATTCTGCACTTAAAACAGTTTTCAGTTTCATTGTAAAGCAAAGCTCTGTTAAGTGTTGAATTCTGCTTTGTTTTCCCACTCACATAAAAGGAGAAGCAAAGCTGCAATAAAGGGCTGCATGCAAGCATTTTCTAGTTTATTAAGCTAGAATTGTAATATACCCTGAGGTATGAACTGGGAATATGTCTTGGTTTAATCAAACAGGAAAACTGGTGGGAATGTACTTCCCTAAACAGAATTGCAAACCTAGGATCAAACCATGGGGGCTGTGATCCGCTGAACTGAACATTCAAGGACAGAGAAGAGGAGGGAGCGTGCAAGTACAGTATAGAGCTTATTCTTGGTTGATCAGAGAATTTCACATTTGAACGCGAGCAGCTTCTGAAACAATACTACATGTATTGTATGTGCTATTGTTATTCTGCATTTTACTAGCTTAAAGTCACACCTCTATCACTACTGCCTTAGCAAATTGATTTCAATGTGAAGTTGAAGGCATCCATAGGTTCTTTGTGGTTTTTTTCGGGCTGTGAGGTCGTGTTCTGGAAGAGTTCATTCCTGATGTTTCGTCTGCATCTGTGGCTGGCATCTTCAGAGAATGGTGGTGTAGGGGTGTGTGGGGTTTATATACTGTGAGTCCCTGTTGGAAAGGAACACAAATTTACATATCATTTCCAACAGGGACTCACAATATATAAACCCCACACACCCCTACACAACAATTATCTGAAGATGCCAGCCACAGATGCAGACGAAACGTCAGGAATAAACTCCTCCAGAACAAGGCCTCGCAGCCTGGAAAAAAATACTCAAAAATTGATTTCAGTTTTTTATTTTTTACCTCATCATCAGATTTACTGACTAGAGTTTTGGACCATCAATTATTCAGATTCTGTGCAAGAACCTAGGAAGAGTCAGGTATCATGGGATAACATGGCATATTCCAAGCATTGTCACTTTTTGTATTTGTGCTTTTGTGATCCTATCCATGGTGATTTCCTCCAGGTTTTTTGTCAAACCATTTGAAATTGCTCCCAGAACACCAGTCACCATCACCTATCACTACTAGAACCAGAGTTGTTTTCAGTTCCCAGAGATGCTAAATCTCAGTTGGTCAGTCTTGATATTTCATGATCTTTTCTCTCACTTTGTCTTTGAGTCTGCTTTCCCCCAGGATTGTCACATCTATAATTTATTATTAATTTGTCATCACCATTGTCGTTGTTGTTGTGTGCCTTCAAGTCAGGTTTCTGACTTAGGGCAAACATAATTTTTTTCAGAGGGGGTTTGCCATGGCCTTCCTCTGAGGCTGAGAGAGTGTGACTTGCCCAAAGTGCATTTCCATGCATGAGTGTGGATTCAAACCCTGGTCTCCTGGACTCCTAGTCCAATGTTCAAACCACTATACTATGCTGGCTCTTGTCATTGTTGTAGTCTCTTATTTATTATTATGTTTAATGGTATGATCTGTTATATATAGATTATTATATAGTCTACTACATACACTTTTGATACCCCCCCCCAATAATCTATTGTAGGTTCATTGTATCATAGATATTTTATCTATGGTGGATTTTATCTTGCTGTAAAGGTCTTCCTTTAATTATTACATTTTATATGGAAAAATGAGTATAGAAATATGTGAGTATAAATCTTGAGGAATTAGGAGCAGGAAACTGAGTTCCCAGTAAAAACGAGACTTCCTCTCATTCATGTCGTCAGATCGTCAGCATCACACCTTTCCCTTGCTTCTCTTTCTGTCTACTCTGTGACCTGGCTGCCCCCTCCATTTTCTTTCCTATTTCCTTTCTCTCTAGTTTTGCTTCATAGTTCAGAAAGCAGGAAAGCTTGGAGAGCAGAGGAAATAATAAGGTGTGCTGGAGATGAGTCCTAATGACTGTTGAGCCATATGGCAGCCTGCAAGGGGCCTGGTAATTGGTCCAGGGCAGGGCTGCAAGCTGTTGCTATTATAGACAAGAGTTAGTGCTGTCAAGGAGAACATTACTTTGGTGTATGGGAACCCTCATAGTAGCAGCAACATGAAATAACTGAAAAGGGGAGAACTGAGGGCTTGAAAGAAACAGAGGGCTTGAAAGACAACAACTTTGATTAGTTTCATGTTTGGTGATGCTTTATGAAGAAAGATGGATTGTATGTGATTATAACCAGCGTGTGACTGGGCCCTTTCACACTATACAGTGATAGCATTGCTTGTGTTAATATGATTGGATTTTTAAAGTTTTAAAGCAATGTAGGATACTCAAGATAGCAAATACTATTCTGGTTGGAAGCTGTGCCAGTCCACTGGCAGGACGGAATGCACCTTTTCCCCTCAGTTCTCTATCATGTCCTTGCTCATGGGATCTACATTCTCTCAATGGGCATTCTGATTCAGCCCTGACACAGTTCATCCCACTTTTAAGAGGAATCTTCTTTTATACTTTGCTGACTTGAGGGTATAACTCTTCCATCGATATATTACTCCTGAGGGGAATTTCCCTGCAGCTTCTCCTGCCCCTCAGGAACATGAGACTGAAGAAGAAGGCATTGGTCCTTTAAGAACTGTGGTCAACATCCAACAGGAGTAGAGCCACTGAAGGACTAGTCTTTGCCTGCCTCCTTAAAGCCTCTGTTGTCTGCAGTCATCTTCTAGAACATCAGCTCTTGATGGGAGAATACTCTAGCTTGTACACTTTGCAGTTGCTTGGCCAAGGTCATGTCAGCATCTGGCTTGCCTGATGTGACCCAACACAATCACTGAGCTCTGTGCTGCAATCGTTCCTCTGACTCCATGCCTAGCCAGGATAGCACCATATTCCCCATTAACAAGGGTCTCCCAGATCTCTGTGTAGCATTAAGAATGGGTGAGCTATAGGGATTGATAGAGGAAAGAAGAGATGGGAAAATTCACTTCGCCGAACTCCTGCAGATAGGATGGTGGGTGGAATTTATTTATTATTATTAGTTATTGGTTTACAGTCTGTAGATGTTAACCTATTAACAAAAAGTGACCAAGGTGACTCATACAATAAAAGACAGTAAAGAAAAATAAGTAAATAACAGACAACTAGTGTGGTGCCTGGTGAGCCTTCCTGAGGAGGGCATTCCATAAGTTGGGCACCACAACTGAGACACCCCTCTCTCTTGTAGCCACCTGCCTATGGTCATTTAGCAGGCACAGAGGAGATCCTGAAAAGGTGACCGGAAGATCTGTGAGGAAATATTCCTTTAGACCAGCAGTGGGAATTGGAGGGCCCTCCAGGTGTTGTTGGAGTGCAACTGCCAGCATCCCACACCATTGGCTGTACTGGGTAGGGCTCCACTGAGTAGCAGTCCAGCAAGATCTGGAGAGCCACATGATTCTCACCCCTCCTTTGGGTCCTTTGACCTCAAGTTGTTAAGGACTTTAAAAAGCAACACCAACACTTTTATCTGGTACTGAAAATTAGCCAGAAGCCAGTGCAACTGACAATGTGATAGCATCACAGCCCACCAGTCCCATCTAACAAGGTAACTGTTCCTGAAATTTCCAAACCGCCATGCCTGAGCTATTTTCAGTGATAGCTTCACCTGTAACACACTGCAGAAATTCAGACAGGAGGTTACCAGAGCACTAATAACTTTCACCAAGCTCTCTCTGTCTAGGGAGGGTTGTGGCCGGTATCACAGCCTAGTTTGATTAAAAGCTTTCCTAGAAAGTGAGGCCATCTGTGCTTCAAGTGATCACAATAGATCCAGGAGCATCCCTCCAGCTGATCCTTCAGAGAAAGTGTAAAGCCTCCAGAACCCTATGTTTTGTTTGTTGAAACTCTGTTTTGTTCTGTTTAAATTAAGCAGAATGTAATTTAATTTACTTTTTCTCCACAGACGTCGGTTGATTTCCCAGAGGTCCTCACTGGAGACTTTGGAAGACATTGAGGAAAATGCTCCCTTACGGAGGTAGCTATAAATAATGGTTGCATCATTTTTCTGGAATATTCATACAGTTCTGCCACTGATGCATCTGGGCAAGAGGAATTCAGTGATTATTTGTTTTAATTGAAGTCACTGTTTGTTTTGAGAAATTGGAGAATCGCTTTCTTTGGATGGTGATACTGCTGAGAACCCAGTCTTTTCTAACACATACAGTGGGCCCTTGGTATCCGCTGGGGTTTGGTTCCAGGATCCCCCATGAATACCAAAATCCATGGATGCTCAAATCCCATTATATACAATGGCTTAGTAAAACTGCATCCTTTGCTTTTTGGAATTATTTTTTTAATATTTTCAAACTGTGGTTGGTTGAATCCTTGGATGCAGAATCCGTGGATACGAAGGCGTGACATTGGCCTCACCAGACTGGCCCCTCAGTTCACAGATCTGGCTGCCTGTCACTGCCACCCTACTCTGGGTCCCCCTAAGAACAGTCTCCCTTTTTGGATTGAGGCCTGAGTCTCCAGGTGACCCTCTCAGTGGGTAGACTTATAGTGTGCATTCTTTTTGTTAATGTGACCTTCCCTTTATTATAAGGGAAATAATTCAAGATGAGTCACTGAAACAGTTAACAAAAGAACTTATTTGGTTTATTATATCAAGGTAGTAACAGATCCTAAAATTGTATAATACCTAATAACAACACTGGCTCTTTTATTAGTGACAGACATGTTACTCTCAGACATCTATTTTCTCTCTAGTCTCTCTCAACTGATTCACACCTTTCTCTCATAACAGTTCACTCCCAACGGCTCTCTCACGCCTGACTCATCCAACTGCTTCCTCTAACTGTCATTCTCTCAGCTCACTCTCACAGAGGCCCCTCCCATCACAGCTTCCTGTGCTGGGATTGGCTGATTCTCATGCATGTCTTCAAACATTGCTCTTTACAGGAGGGCTGACTGTGGATTCCATGAGTTAACGGGAGTTAATGAGTTAATGGGAGGCTTGTATATCTTGTCAGATGAGTTAGGAGCTACTCATTGTAGACAGCAAATGGATGTGTGAAGATCTGGGTTTAGATCCTAGCAGGAGGTTCATCATATAGGGGATTATATTTAAGCAGTCTGAATAGAAATAAAAAGTTGAAGGTAGGTAGTGTGTACACAGTAGACCATGTGGCATGACCAGCTGGACATACACATTTATTTGTTCTATTTATGTATCTCTCTCTGGCTTTTCTTCGCAAACGAAGATTCAGGAAGGACTCATCCCGTTCTTTTCTGCAAGCGCGCTGATGACTAAAAAGGCCAATCTGAGATAAACAAGTCCGGTTGCTGGAAGCACAGCAGAAGGTCTCCTTGGGTGATGTTTTTGGGTTGTGATTCTTTCTGCATTGTCGTTTTTCTTCAAGACTTGTTCGGCGTGAATTCTCAAATAAGGCTGCAGCATTGTGGATAGTTAATACCTAAATACCCTAAAGGACCACATCCTGTCTGGTCTTAGAATCTAAGCAGGGTCAGTTCCGGTCAGTACTTGGATGGGAGACTCCCAATGAATAGAAGGCGCTATAGGCTATAATTCAGAAGAAGGAACTAAAAAAACCATCTCGTGAGTATTCTTTGCCTAAGAAAACTGTATGAAATTCATGAGGGGCACCATAAATCAACAGGCCACTTGAAGGCAAACACAACCACACTCTTCAGACTTGGAGGACTCCCAGATTGCTAACAGTTTAAAAACAGTACATTGAAACAAACAGTAATCAATAGTAAAACACTAAAGCAGTAGAATATGAAGAAGAGAGATGTTGAAACCTGATAAATCCAAGGCCTGTAAAAGGCATGTATTTAAAAAAGGCCTGGGGTTCACCTGATCACTTAAAGGTGGCAAATCCAGTGCCAAGCAAGTCTCACTAGTGAGGGCATTCCAGAGACGAGGTGGCAGCACCAAGAAGGCCCATAACCACCAACTCTACTTTAGAAGGTAAGAAAATAAATAGGAGGGTTCATGCAAGTTCAAGTGTTCCTTGTATCAGATGGAACAGCAATTTAAAGAAAGTAACGTTTTAAGAAAATACTGTAGTTTGTGATGAAGTTCCATTGCTCTGCCAAATGCATTTTATGTACAGTAGTTCAAACCTGCAGAAGTTATTAAACTGTGATATTTCAGGATAACAAACCTTTAAATACATGTAACCTCAGAGGTGAACAAAGGCTCTTCATACAAAAGAAGTGGCCGTGATTCCATTGCTGATTCATTCTTCACAAATGATAAAAAGATATTATTTTCTTACTTTAAGTGCCACTTTTTTTTTAACTACAAGGTTTTGCAAATGAACATCTGTACCTTGTCTCCATGCCTTCCTTCAACTCCCCCACCCCCGGCTTTTGATTTGAAGCAGGGACCAGGATATTAGAATTTAGGTCTTAATAGTTAATTCTTAGTACCATGGGTCAGACCTAGAGAATATGAAGTAACAGATCATCACTATTAGTAAATTCCCTTCACTACGAATAGTCTTGTTTCCTACAGAAGATTTACTAGACTGTATTCTTTTAATAAAGCAGTTACAACCTCTGAAGCAAGTGCAAAGAGCTAATTAGAGTTCAGTTCATCCATATCCATGTGGTAACCTCAGGCAAAGCAAAAAAGTAAACAAAAGGAGATACATGGTCTTTCCAAAGGCCCCGTCTCTTGCATGTGTTCCATGTAAGGGTAGGATTAAGGTTATGCTTGTTTGTCACACCTCAACCCCTATTTGCTGTTCTCAAAAGCTTTGAAAGAATCTGTGCACAAACAAAATGTACACACAAGATCTGGCCAAACAGTTGGGATCCTGTTCATAAGCCTGCAGATTGGTTATGATGAATGCATAGTGAAAATGCAAACAGGCAGTGTATTCTCAGTGTAATGTTTAAACACTCCTGGTCACAAAATGTGTACAATCCGTGGATTCAGATTTATGATTACAGTTTACTGGATCTTGGTGCAAAAGTGATACAAAGAGCAGATCTCTTTCCAAGTACTCACTCAGTGTGGGTACAAAATAGCCACACTGAGCTATTTTGTACTACAACTGAGTTGCCTAAGGGGGCATTCACACTATTAAAAAATATCGACTACCCCTCCCCCCAAATCTGGCCTGATGGCACCACATGATGTGCAGTTTTCCCCAAAAAACTGGTGTGGAAAGGGCACATGACATACAGCCCTATTTGCACCAGACTTGGGAAACAGCTTAATCTGGCTTTTAGAAAACTGCAGTTCTCTCCGGAGTTTGCTTGAAATTCCAGAGAAAACTGCCATGTGATCAATCCATCTGCTCTGGATTCGGGGAGGCAGGAAGAAGAGGAAGGACAAGTGCTGCCTGGGTGCTGCCATTTCCCCTCTCCTTGGTGCCCACAATGATAACTGCTCTCTCTTAAAGCCAGAATGGGTGGCACATTCTCCCCCATCAGGAGGATAGCCACCCATTCTCCTGGAAGCTGCTGGGTTCAGCATATAACAAACTAAACAGCAAGCCCCACCAATAGCCACTTTCCAATGACAGCAAGCAAAAATCCAAATGCAGATTCAGGCTTTGGCCAGAGTTGTGGCGTTTAAATCCAGGCCAGAGCAGCTCCGGGACAAAGTAGTCCGAATTTCATCTGGATTTTTGCCCCCCCCCCCATGTGAATGACCACTAACACAACAGATTATACTTTATTTTACTTTTTGATTCTCTTTGTATGAATACAATATTTACAGCCAAAGTATAATGTTTAATTGTTTTTTTAACAGGCTGTTCTGTTGAATTGGAAGCTTAAAGTTAAGAACATTCATAGTATTAGAGATAAAAGTTTCTAACTTTGAAAACATATTCATATGTAATGATCAGTTTCAAGCTCTTCAGCGTAGTACATACTCTAATATTAACATTCCCTGTTAGAATCCAAAATTTGCATGAATGAAGATAATCTTTTTACCAGTTCAGAATAGCAGTGCTGTTTCGTTTTTTTTCTTTTATTTTAATACTTATTCTTTTATTGAGATTGAAATACACTTTACATTCCGTTCCATCTTACACAACTTTTAAGATTTCCATTACATAGATATAATAGAAACAGTTAAACATAGTACATCTAACATCAGAAATACATTATCTTTGACTTCCTATTAGTTAGGTCTTTCAGAGTAAAACTGATTTATTTCAACATCATTATCTAACTTCTATTAACTATCTAATATAGTTCTTTCCCAAATTTTCCCTGCTTATTTTTGCCTATCTCTCCTTATCTAATTTTTTCTTTATATCAATCGATTCCGTTTTTCTTATAATAAGTTTATTCATATTATTAACAGATCTTGTTCATCATATTTTAATCCCTATTTTTCCCATTGTTTCAACACAGGGGCCCATTTTTCTAGTGATTTCAACTCTGAAAGATTAATCATTCTTGTTGTTAAAATATCCATTTCCAACATGTCTTGCACTTTTATCATCCATTCAAATATTGTGGGCACATTTGATTTTTTTTCCAGTTCTGTGCTATCACCATTCTTGCCACAGAAATTAAGTATAACAAAATTTTCCAATTTTTTATTTCATCTTCTTTTTTTAGTGAAATGGTCATATTCAACAAAAACAGTTCTGGTCTGAGGTCTATTCAGATTTGCAAGATTTCCTGCAGCGCTCTTTCATCAAGGCATTTTTGTTAACTAGGGACAAAGGATTAACTGGAGCTAGAGTTTTTATAAAAACTCAACACAAGCATTACAACATGAAGCAATTTTGTTTACAGCCTTTTTATTTATAACCCTATCCTTTCTTTTTAAGCACGTCATTAATTTATTGTTATGAACAAATTAACAACATGCTAATCACACCGTTTTATAAGGTGGAAAGACTGCAAGTTGGAAATCTATAAAAGCTGTTCAGACTTTGAATACATAAAGTGGGAACATTATTGTAATTTGCGTTTGTCCTAGGTTTTGTGTGCCAAAATGCAATTAATAGAAATCATTAAACAGTCTGTTCCCTTGTCTCCCTTCCCTGTTGTGTTTGCTGTTTATTAACTTGGCTGTACTAGTATGTGCTGTCGTTTGGCTATTTGTTGAGTTAAAGAGGGAGCGATCAGTTTCTTCCTGTTGCAATTTTGTAGCCCTCAGTACTCTTTAAGCTAACCTAAATGTCAGCTTTTTTCCTACTTACTTTTTCTTAATCATACTGAAAAATTCTTACTATATTCAAAATGCACACCATAAGTTAAGGCTAGGGAACGTCTAGGTAGAACACAGACGTTCCCCACACCTGCCTTAACCAGTAATTCCCTTTGTTGTATGAAGACCATTAAGCTAAAAGGCTCTTTCTGAAATACACATCCAGCAGATAATGGCAGAAATTCTCTTGAGTCTTACAATATAGTAAGGAAAATTAAATCTAGTGGTGAGTATTTAAAAACTCTAGCATTATAAAACATAACTCATCCTGTGTATTTTACTTATGGTTTAGAGCCAGAACTGTATAGGCTGGAGCAATCCTAACCCTGACAAAGATTGGCACATGGAGGCAATGATGGGGCTGAAGTGCTACTCTGTCTCCAAGATGCTACATTCTCTCTGGTAGCTCTCCACCCCCCACCCACCCATGGCTTGGATCTGTTGGATGTAAAGTCCCTTGTTTCTTTGACACATACTAGGATGGTGGCCATTAACTCTACTAGGCTGAAGCTGGCATAGTTAATTGCTGTACTAGTGGTTTAAATTGGAAGCACATTACTGTTTTTTTTTAAGGAACCATTGGCTGGGGGGTAAATGAGAAAAGAGACTGCTCTACCACCCTTCCTCAGCACCAGTCCTGTCCATAGTGAGATGGTATGGTTTGAGAAGTAGTTGGGTCTCCAATTACATCATCATAACTGGTCCTGGATTACTCTGTCTGCTTATCAATATTTATTATTGAAATTCACAAGTTTACAGCTTGCTAAACTGAACAGAAATGTATCTGCCTTTCCCTACCTCCTAAAGGAGGTGGAGCACTGCATGACATTGTTTAACAACAGTTTTCCTAAAAGAGCATTCATGAGAACCATTATGAAGTGCCTTCTAAATTATTTAAATGCAACTATAATTGCCAAAAGAAATAAATAATGTTTAATATTTCAGATTGTTTACTTGGGGCTATCTTTCCAGTGGAGTTCTGTTCACAGTGGGGTTTCCTTTAATTGGAACCCAACATAGCTGGTGATAGGAATAGGAAGGTGTTAAAAGAGAGCATGGTGGAAGGAGCGGGGAAAGATGTACCTAGGAGATTACAATCTCCATGAAAGAGCTGCAGTTCTTAAACAGTTCTATGTAATTTGTAGTCAGTCATCTGACTTAACACATATGGGAGAGGACCAACCTTACAAGAAGCGATGTTTATCTTTTACCTGACATTTTCCCCCAAGCAATAAATAGAGAAATAGAGGTGGATCCTTAACTAACTTAAAACCAGAGTTTTTGTAAATTAAAATATTTTTAAAGTTTATTTCTTTCTTTAAACTATATTGCTTAAAATACAAGCATGTTAAATCTACATATACCACTTCTTAAAAGTCAATCAGTGGTTCCCATTGGATGTTTGAGATTAATAAGAATCATGTGAAACAAAGAATCATAAGGCAACATCCTGTTGAGCTCAGGCATTGTAAAGACAGGTTGCAAACCTGTAACCATAGATCTTCAAGTGGTCTTCTGTGAATTCACATAGTGGGTAATTCCTGCGCCTGCACAGAGCACTCGGAACCTTCTGGAATTGCTAGTCAGAATAGTTTTTGATAAATTTTGGCGGTAACTCCACCCACCCCAACAGTCTTTCTGAGGCACTCTCACCTAATTCCCTTCAGTTCCTTGAAGGACGCCGCAAGCATCAGCATCAGGAACATTAAGCATATGCCATAGCAGGACATAGAGGGGAGGATGGGCGGGTCTGTGTGAATTCACAGAAGACCACTTGAAGATCTATGGTTACAGGTAAGCAACCTGTCCATCTTCTTCGTGGTCTCTGTGAATACACACAGTGGGTAGATTAGCAAGCTTCACCCGTAGATGGAGGGTATGTCATGCTAGTAGGTTAGACGAGGACAATTGTTGACAAGTGATGTCCCATGAAACCATAATGATGAGCATAAACTGACATGAACATAGCAATAAATGTTAAGTACCATAAGCAACCACAATAACCACTCACTTATTGAATGGAGGACAGCAGAACTGCCCTCCCAAAAGCAGCCTCATTACGAGACCGAGTGTCTAGTTTGTAGTGCGAGATAAAAATTAGTGGCGTAGACGAAGTGGCTGCCCAGGACACATGCTCCAGGGGAACCCCTGAGAGGAAGCTAGCAGAAGCGGATACAGCTCTGACGGAGTGCCCTCGAACCCAAGGAGGCAGGGGCTTTCGAGCCAGTTCGTAACGGAGGGAGAAGGTTGATACCACCCACTTTGATAGGCACTCCAACTTAAAGTTTGCATAGGACACAAACAGATTAGGCGACTTTTGAAATGTTGCTATCTGCTGTACATAGAAGGTAAAGGCTCTCCGAGCATCCAGGGAGTGGAGAGTCCGTTCAAGTCATCCTTTGGATCCTGCATTAGAGCAGGGAGAACGAAGGATTGGTAGATGTGGAAACTGGACACCACCTTCGGGAGAAAGGACATTTCCGGTTTCAGAAACACTGTGTGCTCATGGAATGTCAAGTATGGAGCATTGGAACGCAAGGCACAAAGCCTACCAACCCCGACGGGCAAACATGATTGCTATGAAGAAGGCTGTTTTCCACAACAGGAGTCTCAGATCCATTGTCGCCAAGGGTTTGAAGGTGTGTCTCATGAGTTGAGAGAGGATTAGTTCGAGACTCCTAGCTGGGGTAGGCTCAACCACTGGTGGATGAAGGTTGACATAGCGCTTCAGGAATTTCCGAACTAATGGGTCTTGGAACGGAGAAGGTCGACCCCATGCTTGGGACTCAGCGGAGGGAGCTGCCAGGTATCACTTCGTGGACAAGAAGAATAGTCCTGAATCCAAAAGATGCAGTAAGAATTGGAGGACAGTGGTCACTGAGGAGGAAACAGCGGTGAGGCCACGGTCTAAGAAAAGGGATTCGAAGCGTTTCCACTTGTAGGAATAGGGTCAACATGTAGAAGGGCAGAGATAGGTGTCAGACACTACCTGTATGTTGGCCAGTACCAGTAGATGCACAGAACACCTTGGATCCGAAGACAGATTCAGGGCAGTACCTTCCAAGCTATCAGACAAAGCATCTCGACGTCCGGATGTTTGATGTTGCCATTCTGGATGGTCAATAGATGCAGATGGCTCGGAAGGTGCAGAAAGCACCGCAGATCCAGGCAAAGGAGAGGTGCGAACCACGGTTGCCAAGGTCACCATGGAGTGAGAAGGATCGCGTCCGATCGGTCCCGACGCAGCTTGCCCACCACTCGTGTTCGTAACGGGCCTGCGGAGTACCCCAGCACTGAAACAGTTCTTGTGCCACCTATTGATGTGACATCCATTCATGCATGGACAAATTTGGACGGCTCAGTCCATCAGCAAGACTGTTCTCTCCCGGAAGATGAATGGAGTGGAGAAGTATACCTTTCTGAATGCAGCAGTCCCAAATTTTGAGGGTAAGCGACAGAAGAAACAGAGACCTTGTCCCTCATTGCTTGTTGAGGTAGTACATCACGGATGTATTATCTGTGACAAGCAGAACCGTCTTGCCCGATACCAGCTTCTCAAAGGCCTGAGGCGCCTTTTGAACAGCCAGGAGATCGAGGATATCGATATGGATCTCCGTTTGTCAGCAGTCCACGAGCTCTGGACTGCGTATGTCTCGAGGTGGGCTCCCCATCCGAGTGAGGATGCATCCATGATGACTGAGACTTGCGGTTGGGGTTCGAACAGCATGCCTGACAGAATGTTGTTCAGGTCCAACCACCATTCCAGGGAATGTTGAATTGCTCGCAGCAAGTTGAGGAGTTTGTGAGGGCAGTCCTGTACTGGGTCGAAGATGCTCAGGAACCACGACTGAAGCGGTAGAAACCATAGCCTTGCAAATTGAATGACTGAAGTCGTGGCTGCCATGTTTCCCAGTAGGGTTTGAATCAAACGAGCGGAGATCTTCTGGGATCTGCAGCATTAGTAGATGAGGTTGCAGAGAGTATCGAAATAATCTGCAGGCAGGTAAGCCGCAGTGGTGTTCAGATTCAAGGAGGCTCCGATGAACTGGAGAGACTGGCTGTGTTTGAGATGCGATTTCTCCAGATTGACAATCAGGCCCGGGGCATCCAGTAAGTCCAACGTCAGCTCGATGTCATCTAAGAGTTGCCGACAGGACTCTGCCACCAGGAGCCAGTCGTCGATGTAGGGGAAGACGACCACCCCCACCCCCCGTTGACACAGGAAAGCTGCCCCAACCATCATGCATTTTGTAAATACCCTCGGTGCCGTGGATAGTCCAAAGGGCAGGATGCGAAACTGGAAGGCCTCGTCCGCGACCATGAAGGCGAGGAACCATCTGTGGGTCGAGTGGATTCCGATATGAAAGTACACGTCCTTGAGATCGATGGAGGCAAATCAGTCGCCTCGCTTAAGAAGAGGCAGGATCGAACTCAGGGTAACCATCCCGAATCTCTTTCAGATGATGAATTTGTTCAAACTCAATCCAGTAACCATCCTGGATGATGTGAAGCACCCATCGGTCCCATGTTATCTTGGGCCAGGTGTCTCGGAATGCAGACAGGCTGTTTCCGAACAGATAGTTCACGGGGAAAGGAATGAGCGGATTGAGAGGGCAGTATAAAATCTCCTTCTGCCCTGTTCTTTTAGCACTTTGCTTTGTTGGCAGCCGATACCAGGAGGTGGAGGCCTGGCTCTTCACCTAAAAGGCGGACAAAGTGGGTTGCTGGTACCGTGAGTGCCTGGAGGATTGCGAAGTGTATCCCCTTCAAAAGGACTGGGTGTAAGAGGAGGAGTGCCACCCAGATTAACCCCTTGATCAGTCTGCAGAAGACAAAGACAACGGCATACCGTACTTCTGTGTGGTGGTCCTCACCTTCTGCATGAATTCAAGTGTTTCATCAGTTGAGCTGTTGAAGAGGCTGGAATGGTCAAATGGCATATCCTCGATGGTCAAGGAAGCCCGTGGAGCCAGGCCAGACGAACAAAACCATGCATGCAGCAAAGTTCCACAGAACCGGCCACTGTTTTCACTGCAAGCCATTGCTGAGAAGCCTCTACCACCACTGAATTTGGGTGAGGGTATTCTCGGAGTCAGTCGATACCATCCCCCGACACACGATAGTGCCAATCTATCCTCTTTGAGGTCGATGGAATGGATGATGGGTTTTCCCACGAACCTTGAATGTGTTTCAGTAGTGAAGGTAGCACTGGTATGACAGCAGTGGGGGGAGCGTTTGAGTTGATCCTACAAATAGATTGGATCCACAGGCTCAGACTTCCTCTTGGTGATCTTCAAGTCCAAGGCGTGGGCCATCTGGACCATCTGCTCCAAAAATGCTCGAACGTCATTTGCTGTGGACGAGGACTCATCATCGATAAAATCCGGTGGTGGAGAGGGAGCTCTTGGTATGTATGATACAGAAGAGTACGACGATACCGAAGAGGACGATGAAGGCGAGGGGCTATAGCCCTGAGGCGAAGGGCTGTGCCAACCTTGCTGCAGAGAAGTCACATGCACAGGAGGCGGAGGAGGCAGCAAGGATCTTGACACCCAGGTGAGACTGACTGCCAGTGTCCCTCAGTATGGGTTCGGCCGATGGATCTCCTCGAGATGAGCCCGTTCCATTCCGTGGAGGGAAAGGTGAGGGGGAAAGTAATAACCCCCACGGCCAGCGCTGTCAGCAAAATGTAACTGAGGCCACTGTGCAAAAGTCAAACCGTGGCTCCAGGAGGAGAGAGGAAGGGAAGGTCGAAGGCCGATCGGGTCACATCATAAGCTCCATATGAATGCTCGACGTCCAAGACTCAATATGACAGAGTTGAAGAAGGAGCCTTCCCTGTTGTCTCCTGTGATGTAGTTTTGGCGTCGGCAATACCAGTGTCTGTACCAAGGAGCTTGTCTCCTGGGACCAGGAGCACAGGGGATCGAGCCTGAACCACAGGGGAGGACACCCTTACCCCTTCAGAGAGATCTCATTCTCCGGTTTGAACAATCATCAAGGAAGGAGTAGGAGTCACCTCACGCGATGGATTGCAGACAGTGGTGACATCTCCAGTTTCTGTAGGAGGAATCGGTACCAACGACTGGTTCAGATCCAAAACAGCCATAGTGGCAGTAGCCGGCTGTTGTTGCTCCTCAGGCTCCTGTGCCAAAGTAGCCACTGCAGTGGACAAAGGGTGCTCTGTGCCATAGTGGCAGTAGCCAGCTGTTGTTGCTCCTTGGGCTCCTGCGCCAAAGTAGCCACCGCAGTGGACAAAGGTGCTTTGTGCCGCAATGACAGTAGCCGGCTGGTGTTGCTCCTCGGACTCCTGCACCAAAGTTGCTACTGCAGTGGACAAGGGGCACACTGTTGGCCTCGGAGAAGAGTGTTTGGTCTTCTTTTTCCTCTTCTTAGTCCTGGCCCGGAGGAGGCAGAGGAATCGCAGTCTCAACTGGACCCACATGGTCGCGAGTCGAGGTTGAAGGTTTCGAAGAGCCATGGCCTTTCGGATCCAACGCCACTGATTGACGACGGGACGGACTCAAGGGCCCATGCCTTCTCTCCTCTGATGGACTGGCCAACAGAGAGCAACCTCTCTTCTGTGGCGGCAGAACCCTAACCTGAGTGCCTGGCATAGAAGCAAAGGATGGGAACAGCGCCTTCTTATAGAAAAGGGATTTCAGCCTCAAAGAGTAATGTTTACACGCCTGAGGGGTGAAGTTCCTACAGTGTATACAAGCATCCACATAGTGAGCTTCACCCAGACAGATGAGGCACTCTGAGCGCTCATCAGAGGCAGGAAGCTTCGTCTTACAAATGGAGCACCGTTTGAAGGTGGCAGAGTCGAGGCCATAATCACAGTAACAGGGAAAAGATGAAAGAAGATTCAAACCAGTCCAAAGTTGTACTGAGTTGGAGTCCGAAGCCGAATCCATCCAAAAGACGAAAGGCCAAAAATCACAACAAGAATTAAAAGGAAAGGCCAAAAAAACCGAAGGGTTCCTATGTGCTGCTCACGCAGTGGATACAAAGGAACTGAGGGGATTAGGTGAGAGTGTCTCGGAGAGACTGTTGGGGTAGGCAGAGTTACCGCCAAAATGTATCAAAAACTATTCTGCCTAGCGATTCCAAAAGGTTTCAAGTGCTTTGTGCAGGCGCAGGAATTACCCACTGTGTGTATTCACAGAGACCACAAAGAAGATACATATGGTACAAAAGGTCATATGCTACACGTTAGTATTATACTAGTCAAGAGATTGGCAAGGTACCAGTGGTGCTGAGTTCTATCCCTTGGCTACAGGAGATGTCATCCAGTATATTACAGTACTAACATAATCAGCTTTGCTCACCTTAGCCATTTTGTACGCCTCTTTATTCTTTAACTGCCTGATCTCTGTAATTTTCTTCATTCTTGAATTACAAACATCAGTTTCCCATAGATAAACAAAAGATACTGGCTGGAATCCTGTATGAGAGTTGCATCTTCTAAGTGTACAGGAATTCGAATTGCAAAGATGCACATCTATATCCAGTAGAGGTCTGCTGTTATGTAACTACATAGCAAAGCCAGGAAAGGGACTGATACACAATGAGACCAATACAAAACGCATTGATCCAAGTGCACTTCGGGCTCTCTTACTGATGCGCTGTTATGCATCTTTGCAATTCACTAACAGTGTTCCTTAGCACCTCTGCTGTGTAGTTAAGTGTACACAAATCTACGTTGAGTGAAAAGCTTTGCTATTTTTTTATTCTGTAAAAACAAATTGCTGTGCCCAGAATCAAAGTCCAGTGTCTTTAGTTTGTTTCTTAAAAAACAAAGGCCATTTGCAGTGTATAGTTTCAGATTCCTAGTTACGGTACCTGTTTAATAAGCACACAACATTTTACCATATAACATTTTCTACAACTGTATGTCTTGATTTTTTAAAACTAATTTTAGTAAATTAACTACAGTACATAAATTCTACATGGTCTTAAATGTCTCCTCTATGAAATACGGTAGCTCATATTTTAGATGTGTGGGGATCTTTGGCCTGATGTTCCTTATAGTTCCTTACAGGCTTACGGTTCCTGTCAGCACCTTTCAGCGTGGATGATAGTAATGCATTGTAGGAGTTGTAGTCTAAAACATCTGCAGATCAAATAGCTGTCTATCCTTTTAGATTAACTTGTTTGTATGTAATTTTGTTTAGGTAATATGTAGCATACTGGTGCACATGACACAAAAAGGGGACAGTTTGGAACTCTGACATGTGAATTAATATCTCCCAGTTATCCTACAAAATTATCAACCATCTTGGGTTTATGAGGGGTTCTGTGGCTTTCCAAGGTGTTTAGACAAAGAAGTTTGAGTTCCAGTTACAGTTGTCCCTCCATATCCACAGATTTGGTATCTACAGATTTAATTATTCATGGATTGAAAATATTCTTAAAAAAATAATAATCCAAAAAGCAAACCTTGATTTTGCCATCTTATATAAGGGACACCATTTTGCTATGCCATTGCATATAATGAGACTTGAGTATTCACAGATTTTGGTATCCATGGGGCGGGGGGGGGGTCCTGAAACCAAACCCCAGCGAATATGAAGGGGCAAGTATATTATCGTGCTTCTGGCAATAACTAGCTAGTTAAGAAACGACATCTTGCAAAGAACAGTGAATAGGGTACTACCAGCTACCTTTCCCACTGTTGTGTTCTTGTCTTCAACCACTCTGTTCTTTCAGTCCAAAATACCCCTATCTTCTCTGTCAAGCCTACTCCTCTCCTCTTCACAAAACCTTTTGTAGACTGTTAAATTAACTTCTTCACTTTTTTCACAATGTGTTGCCTATTCTTTCTTTGCTACCCTATCCTTTTCCTCTGTTAGGTGCCTTTCGCTTCTTCCTTCCCCTTGCCCCTGTGGAATAAGGGATGCAAATACTGTACTATTTTTTTGCCACACTTGCCACTTCTTTGGTACAGTTTTAAAGGCAGGGAGAGGAGAAAGAGCAGGCCCAACATTTAAAGAAAAATTCTCATTCCATACTCCAAATACCTTCTATGAGCAAGGAATTTGAGCCTTCCCTGAAGTGTTTTAAAATGTAGAAAACATTGCAATTGTTTCATAGTGAACTAATATGAAATATACTTGTGACAGGGAAATGGAACATAGTCGCTTTTTCTAATATGAGCTTTAATAAAATCCAGGAAGTTCTGTTTCAGGGAGGGGTTTTGGTATTTTTTTAAAGTCTCTTTGTTTCTAGACATTATTGTTTTTGTCATTGCTGCAGACTCCTAAATGGAGAGGGTTTACTTAAATAATTTGTCTGGTCTTTCCTTCCTGCCTTTGTGTTAAGGTATTTCAGCTCCCCAGTAGAGAACTTAATTGTTTGAACTTCTGTTATTTTTCAGATGCCGGACTCTGTCAGGCTCACCTAGACCAAAGAACTTTAAGAAGGTTCATTTCATCAAGAACATGCGACAGAATGATACAAGGAGTGGCAGGTATTTCACAGGCAATTACGTCTTGGTCAAGGGTAGAGAGGCAGTACAAGAAAAATATCAAGAGGAAAATCAACTTTTATGGGAGCTAGGGAGTCTTTTTTTTTTTTTTTTTGCATTAGAAATGAGATTCTATATGCAAAGCAATATATATATATTTCTCTCATGCAAGAAACATGTGCAAGGAAAACTTGACATAGCTGGAGAATCCATTTTGTATTCTGAAGCCTGACAGATGGGTTACATGGTTGAGGGGTGAAAAAAAATCTTGCCATGAAATTCACAGTGTTGTAGCAAATTTTCCATTACCCATCTGTAATGTATACAAACCATTGCCCTCTGAAACAACAAACAACCTCATTGATGGAGAATGGGGCACAGCTATTTGCCATGTGGCATTATAGATGCCTATATGAGTGTGTAAGCTTGACAGGTGATGGATGTTTCTCACATGGATGCTCTTCCTTATGTTGAGAAAAACATGTAACACCAATGTATTTCTCAAAGAAAATGGGCTTCATACAAGTCTGTCAATGCCTGCTGGTTATCAGAGCTCAGAAATAACTAGTTGCAAATAACTCATTATGTGTAATTAATTCCTTTTGACAGTAACAAAGATACAGCTACATTATGATTTAACTCGATGAGGGATAAAATTACTACTTTTGTGGCATTACTAACTTTTTAGTTGCTTTTAGACTTGGCGTGTGGCCTCTCTTACTGATGGAGTAGGAAAATTACATGGTTGAAGCTCTGACTCATGGTCCTTGTGCTTCTGCCCCATGCTCTGTTGTGGGATTTTCTATGTATGTATTGCATTTTTTTAAAGTATGATTACAAAGAGGGGGAAGAAAAGAATAAGAGAACAAAAGAAAGAGAAAAGGAAAAGGGAAGTACCTAGGATATGAACAAGACTCATACATCACTTTGAGCTGGCCATATTTCCAAAAATACATTTTCTTAAAGTTGATATCTCTAAAGACACATTCATGCAGTAGCTAAAGCTGTAAGTTCTTCTGACCCTTGAATAACAGGTTATGAATGTTTATCTTTCCAACCTTGGAGTATAAATCTTTTTGCAACAGTAAAAGCATGCAGAAGCCAACAACATTGACCCTCAGTTAAATTCCACTTACAGGAATGAATTTAAAAGAATACATAGCACCTACAAGATTTTTCTAATACAAAAATTAATACATTGTAACACATCCAACCAAAAGAAGAACAACCACTGAACACATCCACATCATATGCCACAAGGACGCATGATCTGCAGTTACCTCACCAACATTTAGATGAATCAGACAGTTTATTTCTACAAAAGTGTAATGGTGTCCAGAATGATGTCAGTTTTTGCACAACCAAACCTAGCGTTAAATCTGAAGAGGTTTAGAAACTGAAGCTAGGATAGTTTTCCATTCGGTAATGGGCACAGAACAATCTGACTTTTTGTTCCACTTTTTGTTGTCGTTGTTGTAGTTATTCATCCCATGTACACGATGAAAAATTACACGTATTTATTTGAAAAATCAGTGATCTGTACAGACCACCGTTTGAATAAATATGTGTCATTCAGAGGGAGGCCAGCAAAACTCACCCCAAAGTACGTGTCCTCTGGATCCGGGGTTTCCTCCGGATTGGCTAGATAAATCTGTGCAGCTTCCAAACAGGAGTGCATCTGATTGGCTGGCTGAGTAGAGGGGAAGAGGGAAATCAGCAGCGGCAGCCATTTTTAAAAAGGTATTGCGATGATGGCACCGCCGTTGTCCTCCTTCACCTCCTCCTCCTTGGTAGGACCCTGGCCCTGGCTCCAGGCCAGCCCCCCATGCACCGCCGCTGCCCTCCTTCACCTCCTCCTCCTTGGTAGGACCCTGGCCCTGGCTCCAGGCCAGCCCCCCATGCACCGCCGCTGCCCTCCTCCTCCTGCCCTGGCTCCAGACCTTCGCCGCTGCCCTCCTCCATCCTCCCTTCCCAGCCCCACCACCGCCACAGACTTTACCGGGGGGGGGGGGGTTAAAAAGTCATCTAGGCAGATTGTTCACATTCAAATGCCTGCCTTTTTTTTTATTTTTTTACCCCCTGTTTGTATTTTTTGCACCTCATGTAGACAGCACCATTGTTATTTTCCAAGCTTTGCTAGCAGTAGCTATATAAGATATATTTATTGCCTCCAGTATTGAAGGTCATGTGCTTCTCAGTACCAGTTGCTGGGGGGCATAATGGGGACAATCCTGTTGTGGACTTGTCTTGCTTGTATGCTTCCCGTAGGCATCTGTTTTGTCATTTTAAGAACAGGATGATGGACTTGACAGGCATTTGGTCTGATCCAACACAAATGGTCTTACGTATAAGAAAATTTTGGGGTAAATGTTCTGTTGATGATATGGGCATCTACATTTGGTCCTGCATCAGTAGTAGTTTTCTCACCTCTTTAATCGTCCAGATTTCATCCATAGAATCTTATCAGCAGGAATGAATTGCTGTATATAAATACACGGAGGGGAGATCAGTCCTTGTATGCATAGTTGCATAGCCTGAAGCATGTGCTTGGCAAAAGGTGCTGACAAAAGTAGCAAGCAATGGGTATCTTCCTGCCATTGACACTCTGATACAGGTACTACAGTAGCACCCCCGTATCTGCAGGAATTGGTTCCATCCCCCCGCAGATGGTGAATTCCGTGGAGAATAGCGAACGCCTTTGACCACCACTACCATCCTGGTGCCACCACAGAAGCCCTCCCAGGGGAAGGGGGGCAGGCACGATCACTGCTGCACTCCCCCTTCCCCCTTTGCCCTCCATGGCCCCGCTGTGAATGGAGCTCTCCCAGGGGGGGGAGGGGGTAGGCCTGATTGCTCCTGACCCCTCCATTCCCCCTTCACCCCACCATGGCCCCACTGCAATGGGTCTTTCACAAGGGAAGAGAGGGGAAGGCATGATCGCTCCTGCCCCCTCCCTTCCCCTGCCATGGCCCTGCCGCGAACTGAGCTCTCCCTGGGGGAGAGAGGGGGAGGTGCAATCACTCCTGCCCCCTCCCTTCCCTCTTTGCGCCCCACTGCGAACGAAGCCATCCCAGGGGAAGGAAGAGGGAGACGAGATCCCCCCTCCCTTCTCCCTGCCATCACCAACCACAGATAACTGAATCTGCAGTTGGCAAATCAGCAGATACAGGGGTGCTACTGTATTTCTCCCCTACAACACTTAAGTGTTGCAGAAATGAGGACAACCAACATGTTATAAGTAGACAAGGAAACACCACATAATACCTAAGCGTACTCAGCTGCAGTAGACAATAGTGAGCCCTTGTTTGAGTATCCACTGTAAACAGCAGTATCTGCTAAAACCCACTTTATGTACGGAAGGTACAGCAGGAAAACTGGAACTGCTGGACATGGCCCTGGAGAAATTTTGAGCATATTCCTGACAAACAAAAGAATCAAGTCAGAAGAAGGTAGAGATATATGTAGATATAGCAGGAATGAGTAATGTCTGTCCCACAGGTTGCGTGTGGCCTGTAAAGGCCCCAAGGACCCTCTTGACACCCCCCCTTATACCTGTGTGTGCATGTGTGTGTAAAAATGGTCAACTGCACACCCCCCCCCAAAAGCCTACAAGTGGAAGTGACTGGCGACCTAAAAGTTGTTTTGCTGGGCTGAGAATTCTCCTTTAGCATCAGGAGAGGAGAGACAACCAGTGTTAGAGACTGAGCCAATTTGGGGGAGAGGAAGCATTGCTTTAGGCTAAGGGGTTGTCTAAACAGTGAAAATAATCCTCGTAGAATTTGTGGAGAACACATGTTTGTCTTAATGGCAACCCGCATCATATTCAGAAAGAAAGGGGCAAAAACTGCCATATTCTGAGTGTTAGGAGACTTTGAGGTTTTCTGCAAAATTTTTTAAATACTGCATGGGGAATGCGCCTTCTCCCTTGTGGGTTGATATGAATCGCTTTCCCATAGGAGAGGAAGTGCAAAGCTGATTGGTTGGACGATGTGGGGGGGATAGGACTTGCTAACAGGCAAATGCCCGGCACCACCATGTTGGATTTTCATTTTAGCAAACAAGCACTAAGGCGAGAAAATGAGGTGTTAATAATAATAATAATAATAATAATATTTATTTATACCCCGCCCCTCTGCTAAAAACAATCGGGGCATCTTCCAACAATTAAAACATTATAATAAAGACTAAAAACACCACCCACCCCCACCCTCCCCCATAAAAAGACATTAAACACAATAAGATTAAAACCTTCTAACTAAAAAACACATTAAAAACAAATATATACATAATTTTTAAATTGGGTGTTGGTTTTTTTTTCTACAGGCAAAGTATCACGAGCACACAATGTAAAATAGTTTAAAAAAAAGTTCAACAGTGGCAAATTAAGGCAAGTAAAAACACAAGTAAATCACTCGCAGCTACCATTTGACCAGCAGGCATGCAAAGCTTTTGAGGACCAAAACTCCATTAAGACAAATCATAGCTGCTGCAATCTGCCATTGCTGCAGAGCAATCCATTCCCCTCTCCCCAGTATAGACAGCACCTAAGACTAAAGCACACTGCGCAACTTTGCATGATAGAATTATCTGAAGCTGCCTTAAACCATTTTCCTATACTTGTAGCCGAGTAGTGCCTGCCCTCACTGAAAGGAAATTTGTAGGGCCTCAAACAGTGAAGCCTTTTGCTTCACTCACTACCTTATCTTATTAACAGATTGGAGGTGGGACCTTCTACATACAAAGCAAGTGTTCTGCCACCGAGCAATGGTCCCTCCCTCTAACAATGACCAGCAGCTTTTTTCGGTGCCTTTCCCTCATTAACATAACTGAAAATGCCTTGAAATACCTTTGGGTATTAGCCTGCTGCTAATAACTGCAAGCTAATTAAACACTTAATTCCCCCCCCCAGCTTAAATGAAGCTTCTAATTTCCTCATGAGTAAGATTTTTTTTTTTTTATTAAAGAGAAATGACTGCCCAGTATCTCCATTCTGGTGCTGTGTTTTTGCTTTTGCTTTTTCTTCTTTTCCTCCTCCTCCTCTTGCGCTAGGATGATGCAGTTCTCTAATGTTAGAAGTATGTGCTAATAATGATTTATAATTCTAAACAAAAGGCTCAAGAGTTCAATCTAAATGCTTCTTGATGTTCAGTTCCTATGTATTACTAGCTGCACTAAAAGGGCATTCCCAGTAGCTTAATGTCTAATGCTGAAGCCATCTTACTTAGTATTTTGCCCCCAGTTCCACCTGCAGCTCCAGTTGGAAGACTTGCACATCTCATCGTGGCATACTGGAAAATTAGACTGCATGCTCTGACAAAACTGGCATGTCAGATGCTTTTGTAGATTTAATTACTGCTCCAGACTGTAGTAGTTAGTGTAATTTTTGTGTGAAAACACAATAGATTGAAGCCATCTGTTTGAAGTTAGATTCTGTTAGTGTATAAGTGGTTGTATTGTCATCTGTTCAGCAGGCATCAATTATTGTTGCATTTATGAACTCTGGCCTAGAGGACCTATTTATTTCTCAACCATCTCTGGCACAGCGCTCAGCTAAACAAAGGAGAAAAAGAAAATCATCTGTCTAGCCCATTAGTAATTTCCCTTGGGCTGCCTACTTAAAAATAATAAAAGAGACAAAAAATGACTATTTACTTTCTGGATCTTTATATCAGTAGGCAGAATAAAATGTGGAATAAAATGACAATAGTCATATAGTTTTTCTGTTAACTTTTCGCCTCTGCCATCATGTGCCATCTTTATTAAATGCGTTAGGACACTGACATTCAGACTAAATAACCTCATTAATAACTTCTGTTCCACTTGGCATTGGTTGTGTCTGACCACAAAATTGGTTGTGTCTAGAGATGTAACATTTCTGGAAATTTTGAAGCCATGGAAAACCCCAATTGTTCTTGTTTTCTTTTCAGAAAAAAATAGAAATTTTTGAAAAAATGAAAAAAATGCAACATTAGCACTTTTTACAGATTGAAAGTCACTCTATTATTTTAGGAACATAAAATATGACTATGTACAATTTTATTTGGCATAAAATTATCACAGTTGGTTTATTAAAGATTTTATTGTCTTAAAGATTTTATTCATCATACTAAAATAAAACATTCCATAATCAATTTTCCTCCTTTTTTCAATTTTTTTCAGTTCTTCAGGAAAAAAAAACCAAAAAAGGCTTCAGGAAAAACAGGGGAAAACACTTTTTTTCTGAATTTTTCTGTTTTTTTCCAGGCCTTCACATCTCTAGTTGTGTCTAAATGCAAAGAGCAGGATTACCAACTTGCTTTCTTCAGTCAGTGTCTTTGGCCAGATGTACAAAATTAATTTCCATTTTATGCTGGCTACTAATTTTTTTCTTGTTGTCAGTTTGCATATAGGGATGATGCAGTCTGTGCAAGGCAATTGGGACTCTGCGTTGGCCCAAGTCCAGAGCTCCTCGTGTGGCATGCACAGATGTGATTAGCACTGTGCTCTTTCAAAGCACTGGCCATCTGGTTGGAAAGCAGGTGTTCAGCAACCGCTGTACTATATAAGTTCTTAGTGTTTGATGTGTGGGTGCGTATGCACGCACATGTGCCGCCTTCTGAAATTTAGCTTACAGCAGCTGATATTCCCTGGCAGTCTCCCATTCCAGTACTAACCAGAGCTTACATGATCAGGTGGGATCAGGTCTTCAGGGTGCTTAGGGTATCTCAGTGCCTGGGCTTACTGTCAAATATGGATAAGTGCCCCTACACGATACAGTGTGGTTTGTACAAAGGAACAGACAAATTTTGACATTTGAAAAAAACCTGTAGTCTACAGCAGAACAGTAGGAAAATAGGGCAGTGGAAAGGAGATGAGTGGGGTTTTGGCCAATCAAGATTATGCTTTGAATTTAATTGTACCAATGGATGTCTTCCTTTATCATGTCCTTTATTTTGTTTTGTAGAATAGTCCTTATTAGTGGAAGAAGATCTTTTTGCGGCATATTTTCAGTGCTGCCATATCGGGACTGTAGCCATGTTGGGTATGTATGTTTATTTCTTTCACACCAATTAGTTTTTCTAGATATATATTATGGTTGAGATGCAGTTTGACACCATCTGAACACTCCCTCCCGCCACCTACCGGTAATTAGGATCCAGCTAGAGGGAGGGAGGAGACATCCAGCTACTGTAATGAGCAGTTCCACCAGGTGGCAGTCTGTGGGTGAGGGCACAACTGTCTGACCAGTATCACACCTTGTCTGTTGTGCCACCAGGCCTCTGCACCCAATATCACTGCAATAACTGGCAAGGAGGTCTGACATGTTTCCTTGTGAAAGTATGGGAAACGTACAGGGACTTGTGCTGCTGGCAGATGTGAAATTTTATGCCAGCAATGGATCCAACATTGGATGTTAGTACTAGTGTTTGTTTTTGTTTTGGTAGAATGAAACAAGTTTGAGCTCAGAGCAGATGGGTTACATCTGGTCAGTGTTGGTATGATATGTCTGGCCAGCATGTGTTCCACATGAAACTTACAGAAGAGGGTTATAACAGCCTGTGAGGTGACATAGTGTCAGGGTTGATTGGTGGGAATCGTGATTGACTAAAGTCAGCATAATAAAAAGAGAGTTCTTATTGGTCAAAGACATTTTAGGGCCAAATCTGCACATTAAATGCATCTTTGTGTTTTAATATCCAGGTTTTTAAAAATGTCAATAGTGTAAGCTTGGGGTAGGACAGTTAATTTTCAAGGCTGAAGTAAGTGTAGAGGACAAATTTAAAATCCTTTTTCTGAAGCTGGCATTTACTTTGGGGCGCAGGGTGGGAAATCCCTCATCAACACCAGGATTTTCTGCAAAGCAATAGTGGCTTTAGAGGAAGAAGTTTTTCTTGGGAGCAGAAAGAGTAAAATTATACTTCTACACCTGACTTGATCACAATAATTACCAGAACCTCACTGTGGTGATGTTATTTCCATTTTTAAAAGCAACAAACTTCATGTGACACCCAAGACTCCTGTAATGTCACATCTTGGTTGTTCCTTAGTTTATGACCCCATCTATTTGACTTAGGGAGCATTTTCAGATTAATCCTCTTTGTCTGCTTTCTATAAGCAGAGGATCCCCTAAAAATAAACACACCATACACTGGGTTGAATTTCCAAATAACATTGTATTTTCAAGCTTATGTTGTTTTAGCATATTTTCAGTGCTGCCATATCGGGACTGTAGCCATGTTGGGTATTGTAAAGCTGTGGCTTTTCTTTTTTAGGTTTCAAAAAATCTGGTTAATATTTAATTGCCTTATAAATTATTCACATCCCGAACTGTTCAGCTATTGTTGACACTTAAAGAGCAGATGCCCAGTAAAACTCCTTCATTGATTTTTATAGATTTCCATCTGTATTCAGATAATCCAATAAATGTTCTGCTTATTGAAACAACAGTATCCTTCTCCTTAAGGAAAACTCTCCTGATTATGTGTTTTATTCTCCATATTGCAGTAAAGGGCCTCTTTATGGAGCTGTAACTCTACATTATAAAATTTCATTTGTAAAACATTTAACAGAACAGCAACTAGGGAAGTCCCTGTTCCAGGAAAAACAAAATGTAACTACTTCTTCAAGTAAAAACCAACCAACATTTAATACTCCTTTGTGAAGAGCATGTTAGTTTCATACTGTACATGATGTGGGAGATCAGTAAATTTCTCTTCTAATATATGTTTGTTTGCTTAAAAACATCGATGGGGCATCCCAATTTGGATTGGAACTGCAGTGCTGTGGAAAGAGGGCTGATATTTTTCACCAGCACATTGATTTTAAATACTATCACCATCAAGCCGCTGTATTCTATGGACAGGGTTACAGGTTGAGTCTCCCTTATTCGAAATACTTGGGACCAGAGGTATTTTGGATTTTGGAATATTTTGGATTTTGGAATACTTGCATATACATAATGAGATATCTTGGAGATGGGGCCCAAGTCTAAACATGAAATTCATGTATGTTTCATATACATCTTATACACATAACCTGAAAGTAATTTTATACACAATATTTTAAATAATTTTGTACATGAAACAAAATTTGTGTACATTTGTACCATCAGAAAGCAAAAGTAGCACTATCTCAGCCACTCATGTGGACATTTTTGGATTTTGGCATTCTGGATAAGGGAGGCTCAACCTGTAAAAGCTGATCCAATCCACTTAGCTTTGGTCCCACCCATGACTGGAATGCTGCTTCCAATAATTTTTTTGGAAATGAATTTGGCTTAAATATAGTTTTTGTAAATATCCTTGAGAGAAGAAAATTAAAAATAAGTTGTTTGAAGTAACAGTGGTTGAGAAAACCAGTATCATTGAACTCACTGGAAGTGTTACTACTCATCTGATTAGAAAGAATGAACAACTCACTGTGTGTGATTAGAAGCTTCCGGTGATAATGCATCTTAGCCAGAGTGACAGATTGTTAGATAGGAAGTGAGACACACATGTGAATGAAGTACCATACAAGAAGGTAACTTCTACTCATTAATGTAACGACTTATTTCACATGTCTTGTCAAATTTAATTTATAAACTATCAGCAGAAGCCAGAACAAGGGCACAGCAAAGGGAGCTAAAATCCCAAGAGGATACATAAAACATAAAATGCCCTGTCATGTCAGTGCTCAAAAAAGTTATGGGTTTTGGAATATTTTGAAATTCCCGATAAGGGAGACTCAACCTGTATAGCTGTCAACAGCTCTGAGGAAACAGGAAGGAAAGACCATCAGGGAAAGGAGTAGCCCCTGCCCCAAACACCACAGCCTTGATCCAAGTGGACCTCACCAGCTGCTTCTAAGTGAGAAAAAAGAACCAAAGAACTCCTATCACATATGAGGGATAAGGAGATAAGGATTGACTTCTCAAAATCACTTAGACAAAAATGTATAGTTGATCAACCATCCACAGGCTTAAAAGGAGCTGGCATGATTACTTCTGAAAACCTTAAGTCCATTTAATGTGTATCTGCTTGATTTAATTGTAGGCTGCCTTGACTTCAACTATGGGGGAAAGACAGACAGCCTATAAATGGAATGGATGAGTCAAATAAAAAATGGAAATATATTCCAATGGAATTGGCAGGATGTGTTAGGTTTGGACTGCAGTTTTAGTTGCTTTCAGGCTAGTCCTGTGAGTTAGTGGCTAGGTCCTCTTACGTAGGAATATGCAAAGTACTCCAACCCACACAGCACAATGTACCTTTGCATAATGTACTCTAAGCCAGGGGCCATGAAGGTAAAGTGTCTGCTTATTTTTGGCATTTTGCAGAGTTGTACTGATCTTTACCATGCAGCCTCCAGATGTGTTCCGGGTCTGCCGTACAAGTTATAGCTCTGCTAGGCCCCTTTCCTAGCAGTCTGTGGGGCACTCAGTTGTGCAGTGTAATAGGCCAGAATCCTATATGGAATTTATAAATACATTTATAAATGCACCATAGTTAGGGTGCTACACAGTGAATCACAGCCTGCCCTCTGCCAGTCCCCACTTAACAGGAACCAGCTACTGTGATCAACTGCCATTTCCATCCCCACCCCACTGAGCAGTCTCTGGTGGTACAGTCCTTATTCATGAAGGGCTGTGAATACCTAACCGTCATGAGTGCATAACTCCAAGTTACCCATTCGTAACTGCCATAGGTTACACGTTCATAAGATGCCATTCGATGCCATTTGTAGCCCATGTCTTTCAGACTCATGGCATCTAACATGCTTCTTTGTTTTGTCACATTCAGTTTACTGCATTGTGAATATTTTTTTATTAGAGGATGAAATGATATTGATATTTTTATTAGGGGATGAAATGATATTGATGAAATCAGACAGGTTTGTAGAAAATAATTTTAGCTAGTGTACAGTTTGGAGGTGTGTCGTAAGTCTCTTTCAGTAATACCTTATGACCTAATCTCAGGGATAGATAAAAGCATCTTTATCCCCTAATTGTCATCCATGTAGAAAGTTTTCATGTCATGATACACACGTATATGTGTGCATGCATATAGGAGAGAGAGAGAATGGGGGGTTCTTTAGAACAAGTATAGGGAACGTGTGGCTCTCCAGAGATGAGTATGCTGGTTAGGGCTGATGGGAGTTATAGTTTAACAATATGTGGAGGACCACATCCCTCCCCATCCCCTGTCCTAGAGGTATATCTGAAGCATGCTCTTATTGTGCATATCCTGCTTGATCTGGAAGTTCACCTCTATTTCTCCCCACCCCACCCCTGTTTCAAAACTGTACTTCTGGGAGCAAATAATATGAAGTTAGCAAATCTTGCCCTTTGGTATCAAAAAACAAAAGACTAGGATTGATTGCTTCTAGAAAGTGCATATTATTACATAGTTTTCAGAAATGATGTTGGAGCAGAATAAATATGGACAGAGCCAGCATGGTATAGTGGTTTGAGCATTGGACTGCAACTCTGGAGACCAGGGTTCGAATCCCCACTTGGCCATGGAAACCCACTGGGTGACCTTGGGCAAGTCACATTCTCTCAGTCTCAGAAAAAGGCAAAGGCAACCCCCCTCTGAACAAATCTTGCCAATAAAACCCCCTGATAGGTTGTCCTTAGGGCTGCCATAAGTCAGAAATTACTTGAAGGCACACAACAACATATATGAACACCTTATCTTAAACGTTTTATTCATCATTCTAAAGAAAATACTGGATAATCCATTTTTTCCTTCAAATTTTTATTTATTTTTTCGGGGCCTTCATAACTCTAGTCACTCCTCATTTTTGCCAAGTAGTATAACCAATACCATTTATGTGTCTTTAAAATATATGTTTTTGTATGATAAGAAAACAGGACAGGGGAGAAGGCTGAAAGTTGGGGCCATTATTTACAACTCCTCAGGTGACAATGTCATGAAAGGTCTAACTTTTAGGCTTTGCACAATGTGAACTCTGTAATAAAATGTGACCCTGGGGCACTAAAATGTCTGATCTGCTTGGATGTTAATCACAGTTGCAACTTGATACTCAGTTGGTTATTGAGAAGAAGAAGAAACCTGACCATAAAGGGAGAGAGACAAAAATGAGGTGAAAAAAAATGGGGGTGAAACAGCTCTCTGAAGCTACAATAAGTGAAGTGATACTAAAGCCTTTTTAAAATAAGAGAGATACTAAAGGTGAGCAGTTGATTCCCTTGGTAGTTCCTAGAAAGGGAAGCAAGCATGTATTTCCTTGTTTAAAAAGGAATAAAGGAAAATGAAAACCTGAGAGCACACTTTGAATAGGTGCATATTTTGACCAAGATAAAAAATAAGAATGATACAATAGCTTTTCCCTTAGCTCCGCTGAAACAAAATTAAGTAGAACGTATGAAACCTTTTTGATAAGATTTGTGCAAACTGATGCTTACAATTTTTTACAGGCTCATTTTAAGTAGGATATAAACATCAAACTGTGTAAGCAGCAACTGGAATAAGCCATTTATAATTCTTCTACTGAATCAGTTTGTTTTCTAAAGGCCAGTCTTTGGAAAATAGATCTGGGAATAAACAAGTGCTTTTGGATGGGATGTTGTCCTATCTTCTGGTTTCTTTCTGTCATATTTCTAGATATTGACTGAACATTTGAACTTAACAATACCACTTCTTTTTGCAACTCACTTAAAACCCTTTCCATGTTTAAAACATAGGCCTTTTTAAAAGCATCAGTGGCCTGTTATTTGGAATTCCTAGTATCGATGAATAGCATCTAATCTTTGTGATTAAATCTAAATTGTTGCTTTCAATTTTCTTCTGAAGAAAAGAAGGGAAAAATTGATTAGCATTTCTCTAATTTTTTTTAAAGGTAGATAAGTTAAATAAGAATGAATTGCCGTGGCATGCGAAAAGGAGCTTCACTAGGGGCAAAGACACATTATTCACCACTTTGCATCAGAGAAGGGAAGGGAGCTACCCTTTACCATAGTTGGGAAATTACTGCTATTGCCTTGCATTTGTAAAGACTAGAACTTGTTGGTCATGAAAGTAGCTCAGGCATAAGTATCATGGGAGAAACAGTGGGGGGGGGGGAGAGGTAAACATCCCCTTCCCCCCATGCCTTCTCCAGTGTTCCTCCTAAGGCACTTCACAAGATTGGGCCTTGTTACATGTGGTTGCCGGTTAGCATAAGTTTTGACCTTCATTAATCTTATTTCTAAATTAAAAAGATTTCAAAACCAACATACTGAATTTAATTAACTTAAAATTGTCCTCTCCTAATTACCCAGAATCTCTGTAAATTTGTGCTCCTATGAAGACTGGAGTCCTCATTTTTTTCCAATTAAAGGGAATTATCCACATGCACAAACACATATTTAATTAGTGTTGATTGATCTTGTGCAGATGAAACAACTAGAAAACCCATGTGTGCATTAGTGTTTCTGCACCAAAAACATTTTGATCAGATTATGGTTATACAGTTGTCCCTTCATATTTGCTGGGGTTTGGTTCCAGACCCCCCTGTGGATACCAAAATCCGTGAATATTCAAGTCCCATTATATGCAGTGGCATAGCAAAATGGTGTCCCTTATATAAGATGGCAAAATCAAGGTTTGCTTTATGGATTATTATTTTTTAAAGAATATTTTCAAGCCGTGAATACTTAAATCAGTGGATGCCAAATCCGTGGATACAGAGGGACAACTGTAGATGATAGTGTTTGTTTACAAAACAGATTTTTCTTCTGTCTTCAAGAATAATGTTTCATTTAGAGAGTATTAAAAAATCAGTAATACTTTCCAATAAACTTATTATTTAAGTAATAGTGCAAAATTTGTAAAGAGATTATGTCAAAATTTGTAAAGAGATTATTATAGAAATCCAATGAATAAATAAATACATAAATACTGTTGTTTTATTCTTTTTTAACTTTTGTAAACTAATGTTTTAGCTTAATCTTTTAAAATTATTGTAATTTGTCTTGAATCCCATCTTGGGAGAAAGACAGGCTAAATTCAATAAATAAATAAATAAAAAGTCAGTTGTGTAGACTTACTGACTCTCTCAATAATTTAATTTTACCTAAATAACTTTCAAATAGTGCTGCATAACTTCAGCTTCCTGAGGTACAAATTTAAAGCACTTTATTCTGTCAGCAGACAGTGGCCAAGGTTCCACATGATCGAGCAAAGGGTAGGAATTCCACGTGCAAATCTCCACTATGGCTCCCCTGCCACCACCTGCAGGAATCATCATTGCACCATGACACCCTTTCTGTATGACCATTTTGTTGCTGGTGGGTGGAGGACCAGAGAAGCATCAGAGTATGTCCCATAGCCAGACACAGACTGAGGACATCTTTCATCAAGAACTGCCAAGGTCTTCCAGAGATCTCAACATATGTCATCAATCTATGTCTGCCTATGGGAAGATAGCCCTATGCTTCTCTAATCCCCTCTGCTCTCAACCAAAAATCAGTGTCAGTGGGGGCTATCAGTGGATGCAAAGGAGGGAGGAAGAGAGGGTTTGTCTCAATAACAACCAAAACATAACAACAACAACAGCAACAAATAATAATAATAATAATATCCCACCCGTTTACGAAACGCAGTTGGGGTGGTTTACAACAATTAAAATATATATCCAATTCCTCAATCCCACCCATCCCTTAAAATATAATTAAATAATTTAAGAATTAAAATATACTTAGAATACAAAAAATGAAAATAAAAATAGACAATGGACAGTGGCTGTGGCGAGAGCGGGACAAGCTAGATTTCCTTTTTTGATGGCCGGGTATCTATTCAGGAAAGGCCTGCTGGAAGAGATCCGTCTTAAGAGCTTTTTACATTTGTATATGTCACTAACAAGATGCCAACCTCTTTTTATGTTCATATGCTTTTCCTAAGCTAAGCCAAGATCCAGTAGTGGACTTTGGTATCCACTGCCAGTGGAATAAGGACTTCCTTTCCCTTTCCTTCCTGCTGTAGCCCTCTGTGATACCCCAACACAACTCCAGAGGGTTTAACAGTGTTCCAGAACAGCTTTTTATGTTGCAAGACTGAAGAGGAATTATCGATTCTGTCAGAAACTGTGGGGAGGATTTAAATCTTACTAACTGCTGCCTTCTACTCCTTAGAGACATGAAAACAGAAGGTGGGAGACAATGTCATTCTGCCACAGGTGTTTGCTTGAAAGACATAGTTGGCCTTGAAGGTGTGGAACTAGGAGCTAATGGGAAGGTAAGATTACTTATTAAAAAATTATAAAAGCTCCTAAGTTAAATTTCACATTGTATTATCTTCCTAATGGAAATGAAAAATCTGTGAGTATATTCTCCAGTTCTTTTAGAAAGCAGTGTCTTCTAAACAGTTAGTATAACTTCAGAGCGTTCAACTCATAAAGCGCATATTTAAGCGCAAATTCTAGCCAATTTGTCTTTTACTCACTTATTTGTACATAAGCCTGATAAAACTCAATGGAATTTGCTTCTGAGTGGACACATACATAAAGCAAACATTTCTGTAAATGGACTGTTTGCTGACTTCTACATGTTGGTGTGAAGCAGTCATACTAACCTTTATCTCTCTTTCACCCTTTTATTTCTGCATAGACTGTTTCTTATACCCAGTTTCTTTTTCCAACCAATGCCTTGGGAGCACGGAGAAACACCATAGACTCCACTTCATCCTTCTCACAATTTCGCAATGCAAGCCATCGTAGCCTATCATTGGGAAGGGCTAACAGCACCCAAGGGAGCATTGATACAGGTAACATTTTGGAATATCTGAACTCTTGGCCTGATTGGCAATTTGCAGAGTAGCGTGGCCAAAGACAACTAATGCTACTCTATGCTTCATCTTCCCAGGTCTAGCTGACACGCAGTGCATAAACCGTAAAGTAGCTGCTGATATTTGTAATACTGATGGAAGATTTTGCATGAGCAAGTTCACCCTGGAACTGTTACAAATATGTCTACCAGTAACAAGCAATAATTGTGATTGTTGTGTGACATATGGTGTGTCTTAGACCACAGGTGCTTTACATCATGGAGGGGAGCCTCCAGCCTGTGGGATTAACCTGATTTGCTAAGCCTACCCATTTTGCCTGCTGAAGTCTTTATGAAAGTTAGGATGGGAGTGGGTAGCTCTTGCTGTGGCCCTACTCTCTGCTTGAATGCACCTTGTGTTCTTCACTGGAGTGAATGGGATCTTTGAAGCTGAGAAAACTTCCCTACCCCCCTTTTTAATTAGTCAGGTGTAGCTGTTTGTACATCAGACCTTTTATTAACATTGTTCTGTCTCCATTGATATAAATTATAATCATCCCTTATAATAAACATAATGTGAAAAATGTTTTTCATACCATCTGCACTAATATCTATTAATCAAGGTACTGTACGAGCTCGCTTGGTTATTTCATGATAATTCAGATCAGAAGTGTTTCTTCTTCCTCATCTTCTAGCCAATTTGCTTAATTTAACAGGTTCCTTCTTATTTTGCTTTCAATGCAAGGTCATCTTGCCTAGCCCTCATTGGTCACTGGAGACCACATCAACAGTCATGTCCCAGCCCACTCTCACAATTTAAGCACATGCTTCAGATGCAAAAAGTACAGGCAAGAGTGTTACATATAATTTGACTGTAAGCTTGTGTTGTTTTTTTATCTCTCTTGCATGACCTTATGTGCAATTGCTTGCTTTCATTGATCTTCACAGGCAGTGAATTGGGAGATTATATTGAATACAACCCTAATCTTTTAGATGATCCTCAGTGGCCATGTGGAAAACACAAGCGTGTATTGATATTCCCTTCATATATGGTGAGTAATATTTGATAACAACAAAAGGGTTGGTCTTTGGACTTGATTATAACTTTGAAATCATATTGATCCTGCTTAAACTGAGTGGGTAAAATTAATCCTGATCCTACTTAGAGTCTGACCCACTAAAATGAATGATGCTTCATCGGAACCAACCCAATTCCCATTTGTTTCTGCAGACTGATGTTAGGCAGGGCTATGACTGGATTTAACCCAGTGCTTTTGTGTTTGCTGTGAGTCATGAATTGGAATCATTGAGCTGTTCAGAGTAGTGTTTGGTAAAGTTCTGTCCTAGAGGAAGCAGACATGGGAGTGATCTTCATGATCTTTCTTGTCTCCCTAACGTAGTTGCATTGGCTCCAGAAAATCTGCTTTGGAGAACTACAGGGCCCTCTAGAGCAATGTGAAAGGCAGGGCTAGAGAAAGGGGAAATTGCACAAGTCAACCTCCCCCCCCCCACCAATATATACACATAGTTCAGGGAAGCCATTCTTTAGTAGGAAGGCTCATCCTGTGCCTTTCATGAACATATGAAGCCCTTGCATTCATGGAATGGCTAATCTGCATCCAGGTCCTTACTTTAAAAGATTTATATTTTGGGACATGGGTTTTTTGTGTGCTTTATTTATTAATTTTTGGTCATTAATAACATGCAACTTATTTAATAAAACACTGCAAAATATATCCATATTGTAACATTTTGAGATATGTAACAGTAAACTGGCAAAGATGTGTGGAAGAGTAAATGCCTTTTTGCTGTTTTATTTCATTGACATAAAATGTGAAGTTTGTTGGTTAATACATTTATTATTTTTTAAATTTTACCACTGTTTCTTAGCACTTTTCCACCTGCAGCATGTTCTCTTTAACCCTCTGTACACAGCTACATATAAGAATTCTGTTCAAAAATCAGTTGTTAGGACAGCAGTTAAGACTTTGGAATGTTCTTTGGGCAGTTCTGTGTAGAATGTGGCCTCTTTGACTGTTGTTGTTCGCCTTCTGTGAAAGAGAGTAAGATAAAACCATCAATACAGGCCAGACTTGCTCTATTAATAAAAGTTGTAATAATTCAGGTGCATAATTTGACCAGGTAATTGTATCTTTTTGTCAGAATAGCAATGTAGGAAATTGGTTATACTGAACTGAAACCATTGGTCGTTTAGTCCAATATTGTCAACTTTGACTAACAGTAACTGTCATGGGTTTAGAGGAGATTTCTGGTAATCTCTGGTGGTATTGTGAGAAGACATGACTTGCTAAAAAAAACAATGATGCTTGGCAAAGTAAAAGACAGTAGGAAAAGAGGAAGACTGCCTTACAGATGGATAAACTTGATTAAGGAAGCCTTGGCCCTGATTTTGCAAGATGTGAGCAGGGCTGTTAATAACAGGGTGACTTAGAGGTGTCTCATTCATAGGGTCACCATAAGTTGGAGTTGACTTGACAGCAGTTAACTACAACAATTTTTGATGGTGTCTCATCCAACTCACATTAACCAGGCCCGACACTGGTTAGCTTCCAAAATCAGATGAGATTGGGTGCATCCAGGTGGTATGATAGTATGTCCATAATATGGTATGTTTCTTTCAGCATCTTAAATGCTAAAAAAAGTAAAATGTCTCAGCAATGTTTTACAGTTTTATCAAGCTTGTAGTGTATAGTGTTCCTGTTGGTTTTTTTTATTGGGATTCAGAGCAAGTGTATGCAAATGGTACAGTCAAAAAAGAGATTTAGGAAATCAAGATAAATACAGATAGATGAAATTATATATTTATATATAAAGAATAGATCAGCAACATTGATTAATCAACCTGTTGAATCACTTTAAAACCCCTGACTATAAAAAGTGGCTGTAATTAATCAGATACCTCTGCATTCATTCCACCTCAACATCAAACTAGTCTGTATAAAACTAGAAGGCTCATTAACACTCACTTACCTCCCCGCCCCCCCACCACAACCATTTGGTTCCACCAGTGAAGACAAGGTTAAAAGGAGCACAGTGATTATCCTTATGCCCTTCAGTGTTTCTGCTACCAGAAAAGGAATGATCATCCTAGAGGCTGCTGTGGGATCCCAGTAAGAAGGATATCTTACGGAAGACAGGGCAGGAGTGTGTATAAACAAAGATATCCTCATTTTCAGCACACCTTGCTCATGGAAGTTACTACTGTGTCTTAAAGCTCATACAAGTGAGTGGTTCAAAAGGCATCCCAGTTTGGCACCAAGAAGCCACATCTTGTAGATTAAAACCAAACAACCATCCATGTAGTTAGCAGTTTGTGTAGTGATCTGTTCTTTTCCACTCTGTGGTATTGTCAACAGTAACCATGTGGAAGGCAAAAAAACCCTAACCATACAGTTGAGCACCTATGTAATTTCCCTTCCCACAGACAACCAAGTTGACTAATGTATCAGTCGGCATGAAGTACCCATCTGTGCTAACGATTACTTTCCTTCATGGTTCTGGTTCTTATTGTTTACCTTATTTACCTCTGCTCCTCTTTTCCTTGTTAGTTTATGTATCTGACTGCTTTCACAAGAGACCACTTTAGGATGACTACAGATGTCATAGGTGAAAATGAATGCGGTAGGGGCACCTCATCATGTTTGTTTATTCATATCCAGCCCACTAAAATAAAAACAAGGAGGAAAAGCTCTAATTTAAAAAAAAAAATCAAAAGAGCTGTGGGGAGGGGGAGGCAAAACCTTCCCTGCTTAACCTTCCACAGTTAAATCACTCAGTCATTTTTATCCAACCCAATTAAGACCCATACTGGGAGAACAGTATCTGAAGCAATAAAGTGCAGGAAGATACAGTGGGGGGAAAGTTCAGGTGCTCCCCACATCACACAAATGTTCTTTTTATTGTCAGAACCTATCCCTATTTTGTCCATGCACACAGCAGACATGTGAATAAAAATGTGGCTCCCACCCTTAATCTGACTTTTAACACCACTGCATACAGTAGCAGAGAGAAAGAAGACTGCAGTCCTGAATGGAATACAGCTTTAATTACTGCATTTCAGAAGTGGGCATAGCTGAGACTAGCCGTTGTGTCAGCATGGAACATTTTGTTCTTTGGATGTTGAGCTCTGATTTGTAATTAAACTTTCAGTAGTTGCCAGGCTTTTGCCATTAGAGTTTGACAACCCCAGCTTTGTAGAAATTATTTTCCCTTATGGGTGTGGACAGAACTTTAGTGAGTGAGAGGAGAGAACGAGTTACAGTGTAAATCATCTTTTGACCAGCATATTCAACACCAAGGAACTGTCAGACATTGGTTTTGTTGTTACAGCTTTTCAAATAGAATCGTGATGGCAAACTGGGGACATAATCGAACAGTGACCTCAGAATTTGGCAGAAGATAAAAGAGACCAGAAATTTTTAAATTGGGTTTGGGCTTGTTTCTCCTCAATGAAATCTGTGCTTTTGGTTTGTTACTCCTTAATGGTACTGAGTACTTACAACTCTTTTGCCAGAACATGGTTTGGCATGAAATTGGCATAGTGTTTTCACTATGGTGCTAAAAATGTATTTTGCTGTGGAACGGTTGTTGTTTGCCTTCTGTAAGAGCAAACCATCAATGCAAACCAGACTTTCTTCATAATACCTAAAGCTCTAACAATTCAAGTGCATAATTCAACCAGTTAATTATCTCCTACTCCCAGTACTGGAAACTGCCTTATATTGAGCCAGGCTACTAGTCCAAATGGCTTAGTATTGTTACCTCTGATGGGCAGCAGCTCCATAAGGTTTTAAACAGGCTCCTTTGCTATCCCTACTTAATCTCTAGTATTTCTTGGTGGTATTCCACCCAAATTTTAAATAATCCAAACCTTGCTTAGCTTTTGGAATCAGTTGAGATTGGGTATGCTCAGGGCATGATACAATTTCCTTCTCTTAATATGATGGCTGGCATCCTGATAGCAATAGATGAAGAAATAAGTCCAACTTACATCTTGATATGTGTTTTGAAGGGTGGGAGTCATTGTGAAGATCAGAATTCTCTTCCTCTTTTACCTAATTACCAAAAGCCCCTGACAACCACCTACATTTTGTTCCCTCTCCCTTGACCATATAGTGGCTGCTGGGAAGCTGCTTGGCTGTGTGACTGTAGCCAGATGCAAATGATGAAGTTTACTGGAGATCTTCCAAAGATCCTAAACAATGGCACCATTGTTGTGCGTCAGACTGTTGTCATAATAGCCAGGTGCTCCTCAGTTGTCCTCTGCCCTCCACTGGGCACTATTAAGGCTGTAGACGGGGGGGGGGTGTGTGAAGGAGGAAGGTGAGTCCTATTGGAGAGCTGTTTTGTAGTTCTGTCATGGTGGAACTTTACAATGTACCCCCTGGTGTTGAAGGCCTCAGCTCTTATGTTAAAAGGAGATGGTACTGTAGGAGGAAAGAAAGAGAACCTGAAGAAAACAAATAAGCATTTGTCTGTAGTTCCTAAAATTTTAAGGAATAAGCATGGATATTGGATTATGGGGGAGACAAAACAGCTGTTCTTGCCTCTGCTGTTGCTGCTGCAAGAAAATCAGGAGGAAAAGTGAGAATAAGCTCTCCATCTTTTTATTATGTTGAGAGCTATGTTCTTTGGTTGGAGAGAGTATCACCCCAGTATTTTTAGCCCTCTCTATTTGTGACAAGTGCATATCTTTTGCAGATTGACATGGGAGTGAATCCAGTTAACTCCTACCTTTGATAAAATGGCTTCTCTCTATAGGAAAGGGAGGAGTGATCTCCCATGTGTGTAAGTGTGCCTTCAAGTCACCTGTCCATTTGTGGTGACCCCATAAATTTCATACAGTTTTCTTAGGCAAGGAATACTCGCTGGAGTTTTTTCCGCAGTGCCTTCCTCTGAAATATAGCCTACTCCAACTGGTATTTATTGGCAGTCTCCCATCCAAGTACTAAGCAGGGCCAACCCTAGACCAGATGGGATCTGGTGCCTTTACAGTATTTAGGCATACCTCCCCTCAAATTGTAGTGAGCAGATTTTGGGGAAAGGAGGGTGGTCTGTGCCATTGTGTGAGAGTGCATTGGTTTTCACCCAGAGTAAGTAATCTTCCATGAAGAAAGTACAAGACTAGCCTGGCTTTCATGGTTAGCAAAGTAGAGAACATAATGGGCTGCATCATGGAACAGCATTGCAATCTGGAAACTCAAAATCATACAAAACTCCTGGAGACTGATAGAAGCAAACAGACTCATCTTGAAAAGTATCTCTTTGTCAACTCAACGATTTTATTAAGAGAATGACATACTGCAGTATTCTGTTCATTTCAGTGTGATAATGGCAGAGGGACCATACATTAATTCCATGATTCATAATTAAGTAAAAAGAAATGTCCAAGGGCTTGATCCTTCCCAGAACTATCATACTGAATTAGGATTAGAGAGCTTTATCAACCAAATACATTACTTGTACACTTGTTTACACTGAACCCCATTTCTCAATGCAAAAACTGTTGTCTTAGTTTTATAATCCCTTTTCAAACTTCAGATTAGTCTTAAGTATCTGATTGAGGTTTTCTGCAATCACTATGAGAACAGAGCTGCAAGCACCAAAGTTTTCTGCAAACCTTCTACCTTGTACATAATTCGACTTGGTGCACTGTAAATTTTTCAAGAAATTATCTTCCTGGGATTTAGCTCCCTTTGCTGTGCCCTTGTTCTGGCTTCTGCTGATAGTTTATAAATTAAATTTGACAAGACATGTGAAATAAGTCATTAAATTAATGAGTAGAAGTTACCTTCTTGTATAGCACTTCATTCACATGTGTGTCTCACTTCCTATCTGACAATCTATCACTCTGGCTAAAATGCATTGTCACTGGAAGCTTCAAATTACACGTGAGTTGCTCACTCTTTCTAGTCAGATGAGTAGTACCACTTCCAGTGAGTTCAATGATACTGGTTTTCTCAACTAATGTTACTTAAAACAACATTTTTTAATTTTCTTCTCTCAAGAATATTTACAAAAATTATGTTTAAGCCAAATTCATTTCCAGAAAAATTATTGGAAGCAGCATTCCAGTCATGGGTGAGACCAAAGCTAACTGGATGGGATCAAAAATACCAACACATTTTAATATAAAGCTTTTACAGATTGACTTTCCCTTATCCAGGATTCTGAAATCCAAAATATTCCAAAATCCAAAATTGTCCACACGATAATGATACCTTAGCTTTCTGATGGTTCAGTGTACACAAACTTTGTTTCATGCACAACATTATTTAAAATATTGTGTATAAAATTACCTTCAGACTATGTGTATTTGCAACTTAAATGAATTTTGTGTTTAGACTTGGGTCCTATCTCCAAGATATCTCATTCCAAAATCTGAAATAATCCAAAATCCTGCTGGTCCCAAGCATTTCAGATAAGGTCTCAATCGTATTGCCAATAACACAGGCTTATGAGACTTTTCAACCTTTTAGAATGCAGAAGAACTCCACACAAAAATTGAAAGACCACCAAACAGTGATTTTATGGAGAAGGGATACAGGCTAGATTGGGACCCCTGAGGTCTTTAGTTCCCCAAGATCTTAAGTTTCCCACCTCTGATATAAACTATTCTTCCAAGGGATCCTCAAGACTGACCAAAAGCATTGGAATTTGGTGGTAGTTATAGCTGTAGTTACCAGGGTTTTTTTCTAGTAGTCTGTATAATTTTCTTCCTTGAGATATTCTATATTGGCAGCAACTTTTTAAAACTACTGCAGGGTGTGGGTTGGTTTGTTTTTTCTGTCATGGCCATTTCTAATACTGGCCATGTTAATGTCACATGTCTGGGTTCACTGTCTCAGTGCCTTCTGGTGTACTTCTGGAGGTCCCATGGACCTTCATTCCTTCATTATGTTTCTGGTTGCCAGACTGAATGTTTCTTTTTCTTTCTTTTTGTGCTAAAGAGATATATAATACTTGAGTGCTATGACAGTAACATTTTTTTTAAAGTAAATGTGTGAGACAGGGAATGTGGATACTAAGGGAGAAGCATGGTGGGTAGGTTTTGAATTTAGGGAGGGGAGAAACCAAGTGGGAGAGAAGAATGGTTGAAAAGAAATAAGCAGATCAGTTGTGGCATGAAACATCACTACAACCAGCAGCAAACTAGGCAAAAGCTCCAGTATATTTAGAGCGTAACTGGATGCAGGAGCAGAAACAACCGTCATGAAATCTTGAAACTGCCCTAACATTTACTAGCACTATTGGGCAGCTTGGAAGTACAGTTGTCCCTCTGTATCCACTGATTTGGTATCCATAGATTTAAGTATTCACAGCTTGAAAATATTCTTTAAAAAATAATAATCCAAAAAGCAAACCTTGATTTTGCCATCTTATATAAGGGACATAATTTTGCTATGCCATTGCATATAATGTGACTTGAGTAGTCACAGATCCCAGTATCCACAGGGGTACTGGAACCAAACCCCAGTGAATATGAAAGAACAACTGTATTCAGTTGATTTTATGTCTAACATATATTTTGTGTTCAGCTAACAGCAATAGTTGGAAAAGTCATAGCTAGACACAGAATCAATGGCGAACATAGTGGAATTGTTATACACTTATTTATAAGTGAAGAAAAATAAGGATTTCACTTGATATAGCAATGGCCACAACCCAGTTAGCATGGATTATATTGTATTTGCTTGATATAACAATGGCTATAACTAAATTAACATAGATTTTGTGTTCAAGCAGCAATGCATTTGGGAAGATTGGTGGTTCTCTGTACTTTTAACGCATCTGCACAGTAGGTAGAGTGAAACAGAATGGGAGCTGTTTTCTAATAAACAGCCTCTCAAACTAAAAAGTATGTTCTGTAGGGAGTCACCACAAGACCTCTGCTCCAGAAAATGTAGGCGCAACAGAATTGTTTTGAAAAATGTGTACAGTTTCCCTTTCCCCATTTTCTGCACTGTGCAAGTGATCAGTAGAAACAGAATGATATGCTGTTTTCAGTGCTACACCCCTTCTTAACACTGTAACTCTTCTATCTAGAGTAGCAAAAAGGAATGTAAATTATTAATATTGATTTATTGGGAGCAGTTTAAAAACAGATGTTGGTGATCATTTCATTAACAGATGGCACTCCTCTGCTTTTCATGTGGAGCCACTAAATGTTTCTTTATTCCTGTGGTATGGCACAGTATAAATTATTCAGGTTGCTTTTTATAGTGATCTTCTTCTGGTGGTGATAAAAGGAATCCCCAAGACTGTACTCAAAATTCTGTCACAGACCATAGGCACATAAACAATTCATTATTTCCATGAAACAGAAAGACATAATGTGTAGACAACTGGTCAGAGGAACAGGAAATTCCAACACTGGTGCATTGTATTACTTGAAAATTATATATACTGCAATACTTATCAGTTTGCTGCTTCCCTGCAGTGACTCTTACCTCTCCCGACGAACACAGAGTTGCAACCTGGAGATGCACTATATTGCCTGAGTATTATGCAGAACTGAACAGTGCTACTAGCTACCTAAACCTCATTCCTTTATCCAGTTTCAAAGGGCTACTATCACAACTTAGAAAAGTTACTTTGGGGGATAACAACTCCCAAAATCTTCCAGGCGCATAGCTGTGGGTATGCTGAGAGGGGAATTCTGACAACTGTAGTCCAATAAAGAAGCTCTGGTTACTACTAATGCAAAGTTTATGACATACTTAATAAGTTGGATTTAGAGGAAATCAATTTGTTCCGCTCTCATTAAAATCAGTTGGACTTGGGTTAATAATAATAATAATAATAATAATAATAAAATTTATTTATACCCCGCCCCTCTGTTAAAACAATCGGGGCGGCTTACAAAATTTAAAATACAATACAAATAAAATCCCTAAACACCCCCACTCCCACCCTCCCCCATAAAAAAACATTAAACAAATATAAATTAAAACAACTAATCTAAAATCACATTTAAAACTATAAATACAATAAATATAATAAATGGCCAGCAGCCTAGAAGAGGCCAGGATCCCCTGAGGCCGGGATCTAATTAGGAAAGGCCTGCCGAAAGAGATTACTAGCAACTAACCTTAAACGGGGATTTCAGTGAGACCTAAGCACATAGCTTGCTCTGTATTTAATCCTGTTGTATTTTGAAAAATGAAGGGAGATAACAATGTTAGCAAAGCCAATCAGCTTATTGGGAAGATAGATAGCTTAATAGTAAAGCATATACTATACATACAGAAGGTCCTAGATTCAATCCTCACCACCTCCCAGTTAGATTGGGAAAGGCCTCTGCCTGAAACAGAGAGCCACTGCCAGTATGTGTAGACCAGGAGTTGGCAACTGTGACCCTCTAGATGTTTTTGACCTGCAGTTCCCATCAGCCCTGCCCAGCATAGCAGTGGTAAAGGATTACAGAACGTGTAATCCAAAAACATCTGGAGGACCACACTTGTGTAGACAACACTAAGCTACATTATTGACCAGTGGTATGACCCAGCTTAATCTCGTCTGGATTTTGGCATGCTGTACAGTTTGTTTCCCCTTGCTTCTGCAATCCTAGAGCAAAAGTCCAGTACATGCTTCTGGGAATGTCTCACCCTTTTGTGAACATAAACATGCCATCTTCATTTCTTACCGACACCAGCATTTTAAGGTGTGATACTGTAGCAAACATTCAGTCTTTGTGAATCAAATTGCAGCATTTCATTATTCATTTCTTTCTTTTATTGTATTGTGGTAGTTTTAGTGTGTTTGTAAACTACAGAAGTCATCAGGAACATTTCAGTTCCAGGCACAATTCAAAGTGCTAGTTGTAACCTATAAAGCCCTGTGTAGCTTAGATCCAGACTATCTGAAAGACTATATCTCCCTATACAGACCTGCCAGAATCTTAAGATCTACAAGAGAGGGCTTGATCTCCATCCCATCACTGCCAGAGGCTTGCTTGGTGAGGACACGGGAAGAAGCCTTTCAATGGCTGCTCCTATCTTCTGGAATTCCCTGCCACTAGAGGCAAAGCTGGCCCCCTCTTTGCTCTCCTTTCGCCAGCAGGCAAAGATTTTGTTTGTTTATTTAAGCAGGCTATTAATATGTAATCACTCAGAGGGAGGCTTCTTATTTGGGTGTGTTCTGTATTTTTTCACTTTTGAATAGTTTTTAAAGAAAATGTGATGATTTTATTATATTTTTTAATTATTGTATTGTCAGGTTTTAACTGATTTCCCATTCTGGGAGAAAGGTGGCATATAAAAGAAATAAATAACTGTGGGGAATGGTCTCACTTAGTAAAAAGCAACTTCTTGTGTTAACACTAATTAGGTGTGTCATAGCTCATGAATTTGCACAGACCCTGGAAGAGTGACTGGACCAGAAATTGTGCCAGACTGTAGGGCATGCCCTGGATATTATGCACCAGATGCATTCGTGGCATTTCAGTTGTGATTTGCACTTTAGATTGGTGACACTCAAACTGAGATTGAAGTGTCAGTGTCTGTCCTAGTGAGGACACCAAGAGAAGTATTTGCAGCCAGATTCTACACAGCAAAGTGAGTTGGTGCAACCTAGGCTATGTTTGTCCCCACATTTGGCTACTGATGGGGTGGGGGTGGAGGTGAACAGCAGTTCAGACTCAGGAAAATCTGCATTGGTGAAGCTTACAATATGCAGAGGGAAGCGTGTTTGTACAGCAGTTACCTTTTCCCCAGAAGTTAATGATTTGAACTGCACGTTTCATCTTTTTCCAGAGCTTGGAAAAGATTGTTTTTTAAAAAAACGTAGGAATAGATTGCTGGTGCTTGGTTTTGTTCCAGACTGTTTCCAGTGTTGTTGCTTGTCAGAAAACGATGGCGGGGATAGTAAAATAAGTCTCCAGGGTAACTGGTCTTGCTGGTGGGCCTTGGCAAATGCTCAAAGTGGCTTACCTTGGTGCTGCAGGAGATCTCCTCGTGCTTTGTTGTCCATTGCACCAAAGGGGATGGCAGGTCATGACTTTGCTTGCTGTGTCTGGCTGAACAGTTGACTGTCAGCCAGGATAAATAACTCCCAGTTCTAGTGGACTGATGCCAGCTTTCCTCCAAGTTTAAGCCCTAACAACATATAACAACAACAATCATGTCCTCAAAAGTAAACAGTCTGCCTCATTCATCTATTCAACTGATTTTAGGGCCTTAATAGTGGGCGGGACATTGGGCCAATGTCTTCTGTACTCTCAGCTGGGATAAAAGTGGGGGAGGGAAAGTACACTTCAAACAAATAAACAAATCTTGCTCTTTTTATGCCTGATACATAGCCAGAAATCAAGGGAATAGATGGTCTTTCCTATCTAGTGCCAAATTCAAGCTAAACAATTATTTAGAAGTAACAAGTGATACAGTAGGGGAGACGGGATGTTCTGGGGTTAAGAGTGGAATACCTAGCTGTTCTCTGAACATGCTGTCAAAAGCCGGGATCCAACATTGCACCAATGTACATCTGATAACAAGACTTTCTCTTTTCTTTCTCTTTACAGCTCTCCATGCTTCTTAAAAATCTGCTCTGAAGTGTTCGCCAGCTCTCCAGGGCAGATTTTGATAGCAGAATTTGGTAGCAGATTCCCCCTACTAATTCCACTGACAATTATTTCAGTGGAAAAACAACATTGCATCCTACCTTTAGTATTTACTAGGGAGGTAGGCGCGCGCGTGTGTGTGTGTGTGTGTGTGTGTGTAAGTAAGAAAGAGAGAGGGGGGAGAGAGAATAATTGGTCAGCTTTCAAAAAGCGATCCCATTCCACTCATCTGTACATATTGAAGAGAGTATACAGTTGTCCCTTTACATTCGCGGCTTTGACTTTCCCAGTTTTATGTATTCCAGAAATTCCTTCCCCCCCCCCACTGCTCTCCCCAACACAGCCTCTGAGCATTTAAGGAGGAAAATTTCCTGCACACATACATACACAGGGAAGATCCCAGCAAGCAAGCAACCCCCACGCCAACCTCAGAGGGTCTAAGACGAAAGAAAAGCACAGCCCCATGCTGTGAGCACGCAAGCAAAGTCCCCCCCTTGCCACTCCCCTCTCTGTGTCTTAACAAACTGAATTGCTTCTTTAAAACTCACATGTCACCCCATGTCTCCTCATGGCCCAAAGAAAAGCACAGTTGCATGCTTGCCACCCCCTCTCTGTGTCTAAACAAACTGAATTGCTTCTTTAAAACTCACATTTCGAACCTTTCCTACACACATTCACACAGAGGGAAGGTGCGGGTGGCATTTAAGTCCTAGCAAGCAACCGACCCAGCCTCTGAGCATTTAAGGAGGAAAGCTTGTGTGCTCACAGTATGGGGCTGTGCTTTTCTTTCGGCCAGCGGGAAGCTTTCCTCCTTAAATGCTCAGAGGCTGGGTTGCTGGGAGATGCCACCCACGCCTTCTCTGTGTGTGAATGTGTGTAGGAAAGGTTCGGAATGTGAGTTTTAAAGAAGCTGAGTTTTAAATTCAGTTTATTGAGACACAGAGAGGGGTTGGCAAGTATGCAGCTGTGCTTTTCTTTGGGCCATGAGGAGACATGGGGCGAAATGTGAGTTTTAAAGAAGCAATTCAGTTTGTTAAGACACAGAGAGAGGAGTGGCAAGTGGGGGGACTTTGCTTGCATGCTCACAGCATGGGGCTGTGATTTTCTTTCCTCCTTAAATGCTCAGAGGCTGGGTCAGTTTCCGTGTGTGTGTGTGTGTGTGCGTGTGTGTGTTTAGGAAGGGCTCCTCGTTAAACCATCAGAGGCTGCTTTTATTCCACGTTTTTTTTTTCACTTTCATGGGGGTCTTGTTCCCGTAACCCCCGCGAATGTGAAGGGATGACTTCACATTCCTTGGACAGTTAATAAGCTGAATTGTTCCTTGGACAGTTAATAAGCTGTTTTGAAGTGTTTATGGATTTTCCAATAGCATTTCCATTGCAATTTGGTATAGCTGCGCTCTCTTTCTCTCGCTCTCTCTCCTTACTTAAAAGAATGCCGGATATCTAATAACACAACTAGATTTGTTGCCTTTAAACAGGCAAAGGGCTGAAGAGAACACTCAGTGATTTCTAAAAAAAATTGTACTTGTTGTTTGTAACTTTGTGCCTTTAGAAAAAAACAGAACTCTGTACTTGGACTTTGAGAGCACATAGAACAGGTCAGTAGGACTCAGAACAAACATTTATTGTCCCCCAAAGCATTACATCACCTGGTGTTTCTAATGTGTACTTTTCAAGCAAACAAGTTTAAATAGTTTCATAAAAGAGATTATAGAATAGTTTCACAGTTCTAACTGATAGAAAAGAAAGGATACTCTTGAAGAGGCCAAAGAAAAGTGGTCCAGAGCACTGGATACATTAAATTGTGGCTTAGAAGCCTGCATAGCAAAGGTTACGCAGAGCACAAAATGTAGTTCATGGAAGTCCCCCAAACACCTGCTGAGGGTAAAGCATATTTTGCACATTAATAATACTGAGATTATTTGTCCTCATTTTTTAAAGAAGAAGCCACCCAGCTTAAAACACTTGACGTGTCACCAATGATATGCAGCCCATGGCCTTGTCTGCACTATAAAAAGCCCTCTAAAACCCTGCATTCCCCCCAAATCTGTGGCAATAAGTCCACATAATGTGTGTCCTTTTCCCTGAATTTGGGGTGATAAGGCCACATGAAGCATGGCTCTATCCACCCCAGATTCGGGGCATTTTACCTTGATCCTGGGTTGTTGGTTTTTTTTTTTTTTTTTTTTTTTTTTGCTTCAGGGGGTTTCCGGAGTTTTGCCCGCTCCCCCCCACCACCACTGCAAGCCAGGTCAGATCCTGGCAGGCATGACATTTTAAGCTGTGAGTTTGAGCTACAGAGGCAAGTTCCATGCTGAAGGGAGAGGTTTTTCTTCTCCTCTTCCGTCAGTAGTGTTCTGCCTCCTCCCCTTCCCACCTGTCGCTTTGACTGATGAGGTAAACAGGAGGTGCTGAAGCAAGCAATGGGCGAGAGGGGGTGGGGAGGACGGGGGAAATCTCTCTCTTTGTCAGGGAACTTTCCTCCTGAGCTTAAGCACACAGCTTAAAATGTTGCGCCTGCCAGGATCTGACTTAGTTTGCAGTGGTGGCAGCGGGTGCAGGCAAAACTCCTCAGGGAGAGTCCAAGTAGTGAAGATAATATACCTGAAGTCTCTGCAGAGAATGTGGCTTTGGGGCAAGTGCAGGGGCAGAAGAGGCAGGATTCCTTTCGGACATCTGCCCCATGTGTAGACTAGCCCCATGTTGGAAAATGAGAACTTTTCTCTCAGAAGACATTATGGGTTGTCACAACCAACAGCAGACCATCTAACACACACAAACTGTACAACCACACCTTGCAACAAATCCATCACAAACCTGGTCTCAATATTTTCTCTTATTGTATTTCTGAAGTGTGAGCTGATGTTTTGGGACAAAATGGGAAGTGATGGGGCATGAAATCTTCCCCTGATGGCTTTTTTTCAATTTGGCAGCCACCAGAGGTGTGGGGTTGGAAAAATTTTCTGCCATATTTTTCCATGGAAATTTCCCCGCACCATATTTGTAATTATATAACTCAAATATTTACATTTATCCATAGCTATCTGGGCTGTTGTACTGAAATACCGCAGTCAGTCATTCGAATGGGCCAAATATAGGCTATGAACTTTTAGTTATTCTTCTGAGGAGACAAGTATTGACAAAAGCCTTGTGCTCAGAGGAATAGACTAACAAATACGTCTACTACTAAACTTGTTTCTATTTTGCAAAATCTCTTGCTTTTCAATGTAAAAAGTTGCTTGTGCCCACAGACTCATACTCGTCCTTGGTGAAACAAGAATGTTCAGCTAGCTGTACTGAATCAGATTTTTCTCTACTTGACATGGAAATGATACATACGGTACTCCAGAGAGTGAGTGAGTGAAGTGGAAGGTACTGCAGTTATACCTCAGTGAAAGAAAAGTAAACTGTTGATACTAGTTGTATCAAGAACAGCCCTTCAGAAATATGTCTTATAAAATATTAGTGTTCTTTCACCTGTAGTCGTTTTTTGTTAAATACAGTATCTGGTGTGGGGACTCGCAATTATTTTTTCCCAGTGTCCTGAGGACAGGCACTAAATTTGTGCCGATTGGGTATAATTGTTTCTTTTTTTCTTGGAAACTCACCAGGGACTAGCACTGCTTTAGGGACCACTATATTGAAGTAGCACTGATTTAAAACACTTGAAAAATGTCTAGTTCTGTGTTTTCTGCTGGCAATCACAGAAGAAAGAAGACTAGTACAGCAGTGTGGGGAGGGAGGAAAATGCCTTCGTGTTAGGTTGAATCACGAACTCTGTTTTTCCTCTCCATTCCATGGATGATCTTTGCTGATCTGAATACCACCCTCTTCCAAATATCTGTGGAATGGGGCTGCAGTTTAAGAACCCATATATGTTAGTACCTCACTTTTGGTGCACCCTTCTTCTCACGTAGTGACTTGTAGGTCCTGACTAAACACCCCTCCTCTTCAATACACTACAAAGGTAGTTAGCTGCCCTAAGACTCCTAAGGCTTGCTTTTTTTTTTTTTTTTTTTTTGTGGTGGTGGTGAAATATGAAAAGGGGCAACATTAATAGATGTAGGTAGCTTAGGGAAGAAAAATAAGGAGGAATATGTTTCCATCTTCCCTGGCTCTGCACTAATGTTTAGTTCTTAAGTTGTTGCTGAACATTTTAGAGTGTTGCTAGGCTAATTGCTAATGTTTTTATGCTACATGGTTGACAGTGCTTTTGGCCCAAGTGGATGCAGACTCATTTCATGGGAAAAGGCACTCTTTTTCAAAAAGATGCTTTTGAGATGGGATTTTTTTGGGGGGATTTTGGCCATTCAAGACCTGGACTCAGGGGGCCCATCTACACAAGGGGAAGGAACAGACTACCTCGTAGTAATGGCATTTCGCAGCAGCAGCAACATATCTTAACAGTGTTTTTGTCCTCAGAAGCCCCATAAGCCTCACATTTTAGATGGCGGCCACAAGTGATTTACTCATGTTAGTTCTTTGCTGCCGCTGATTTTTTTTTTAACGTTGTCTAAGGTGTGCTGGAGTGATATAGTGATTTTCTGATTTAACAGAAAGCAAAACACACACACACACCATTTTATCACGTTAGTGATCACTTGCTAAGGTGAAAATCCAACATGGTGACAGTGGACGCTTGCCCTGTTAGCAAGCCCCACCCCTGCTCTCGCCCAACCAATCAGCTTTGTGCTTCTCTTCAAATCGCTTCTCATTCAATTGTCCTAATAAGCAGGAATGTGAACCCCTTGCATTTTTAAAAAAGTATGGGAAAAGCCACAAAGGTTTTTCCTGCATTGTTTTTGCAATTTTGGGGCCCCCTTCTTCTGAATAGTGTGGATTGGTGCATGATCCCATTTAGACAGGTAGGACTCCCAGCAAATTCTATGAGGGTTTTTTTATTATTATTATTTTGACAGTTTAGACAACCACAGGGTTATTTTTTTAGAAATAGGTAATAAAAAATTAACTTGGAAGCTGGCCCTTACAATTGGGCTATTAATATTTTAAAAGCACAGGACAAGAGAGGCAAGGCATGTCAGGAGAGAATACTGGCCCCTAAAGGAGCATTTATGAAGTCAAAAGGATATGTATGCATTGTATTTAAGAGCAAAAGGAGTGTGAGAGCAGCTGAAGGCACCCTGGTTATTTCCTGGCATGTAACTAACCCAGACTGCTCTCATGGTAATCTTAGAACCAGTTTTGAATTCTATGGATAACTTGGATATCAAAATGTATCTGAAAAGGTTTCAGTGACTCCAACCTCCTCTTAGTTCTAACAAACTGTTGCGGGGATTAGTATTAGCCATGCCTTTAATTCACCTGCTAATTTTTCACTTAGCTACATCTTACCACCACCTGCCACCAAGTTCTTCTGCTAATTGCACAAGACAAACCCATCAGTCTGTACAGAAGGGAATAAATGGATATAAAGAGATTAGATGTTATGAATAACCTCATTCAGGAGCCAGTGGGAGAACACATCAGTCTACCATGATTTCTCACTCACTACAGCTATTAAGTTAGCATGGCATAGTTGTAAAGAAAGTATTCTCAGCAAGAAGCCTCTTGTAAATAAGATAAGAACAAAGTGACCCATGTGTGAACCTACTGGTGTTCCTTTCATTTTATGATGTTTTGGCCCTGCTAATTATAAATAAAATAAAATAAAGATTGTGTGTGCGTGTGCACATGCGTGCCAGATGTGAATAACATCACGCATCTGACGAGGAGAGCTCTGATCCACAAAACCTTAATCCAGTATATTATATATTTTAAAAATATTTTAATTGAATTGAATTTAATTATTATTCAAACATACAGGTTTCACTGAGACCATAAGCAGATAATTGATTGAGAATATTTATCTAATTGCCATTGAAATGATCTTTGAAGACACTGGGATTACAGTATAGTAAGTGTAGTTTGTGAATATATGTCTTTCCAGAACAAGTTTATATGGTGCTGGCAATGTCATGGCATTCACTTTGAAAATGCCATAAAAGGTTCTGTTATATTTTACTGCAGTGAGCTTACATTGCTAGCCCTCTGGAAGAAACTTCAAAATAGTCCTATCCCTGGTAGCAGTTGCCAAGGTGTATTTTAGATCATTTTGATAGTACAGCCATTGCTGTTTTCTAATTCAAGGTGAAAGGGATGCCACAAAAAAAAAATCACCTTGATGTTTTTCTTAATCTGTTACAGACAACAGTCATTGATTATGTGAAGCCATCAGACCTTAAGAAAGATATGAATGAGACTTTCAAGGAGAAGTTCCCTCACATCAAGCTGACACTTAGTAAAATAAGAAGGTAAAATGCCATGGATTTTCCCTATAATATATCTGGCACCTGACGATAAGACTTTTGTATTCATGATCACTACTTAATCACGATTTTGACACTATTGTCATGATTGTAACTCCCCTCCCCCAACCTACTTGGGGGCTGCATGGGATGCAGACATTTAGCCAATAACCCAAGCATGGTTAAATGATGTTTCCATCAGGTTTTGAGGGGGTTGGGCTAGGAGAAGTTACTTAGTTTAGGAATTAGTTTAAGTATTAGCTGATGCAGGATTCCAGCCCTTCTTTTTGCAAAGTCTTTTTATGCCTGCTCAGCATCCCCTTTCTTCCTCATCCTCAGCCTAGCTGAAAGGTTTTTTGTTTTTGTTTTTTAGTAACATTGACATTGGGAGGATGCTGAAGGGCAGCTGGGGAAACCCAGACTTTTGATGTTGGGTTGCAGCAGTGTGTCTGCAGTGAACTGTGCAATCAAGCTTGAGCTGGCAAAGAATGTTCTCCTCTGGCTGGTATAAGTGTACAAATGTGTGTGCCTCCCTACAATAGGCAAGGTAAAGAGCAGGTAGTCCCAGAACCGCTTGCTGACTGTGCTTGACCAGCAAAACAGAGAAAAGGGAAGGGCAAATTAGCCTTCTTCATCAGCTACTCCTAGTATGTTAAAAAACATAGATCTAGTGAGTTTGGCCACCAAAATGGAAATTTCTCCCATCTTTCTTTTCTAGGACCCTTTAATCTGTGTCACTTTCTCCAGCAGGCACCAACAATGTGGTCTCCAATTATTGATGGACTGCAACTTCCATCAGCCCTAAAAACATATCCAATTATCAGGCATGATGGGATTGCAGACCAAGAAAATCTGAAGGCCTACACTTTCCCCATTCCTGCTCTAGATGACAGGAATTGTAGGATAAGGAGTGAACAAGGGGAAGAGGGAAAGACCTATTGTTAGAGCAGAATTTTTCCTTGCTGAGAAGTCACTTGGACACTTCACTCCAGTTCTGTTTCTGTTCCCTTACATTCAACTCTTGTCTCTTCCAATAGAAGCTGGCAATAGAAAGAATGCAAAGTTAATTGTGCACAAAGCTGTGACTTTAAACATGAGTATTTCAATGTGCAGAAACAGAGGAGGCAGATAATTACATACTCTCAGAGTAACATAATACAGCATGGATGTTTCAGCTCATTAACTAGTGTGTGCTTTGTCTGGCTTTTAAAAATTCGCTGCATTAAAGGCATTGGCATTATAATCCCTGGTTTCCTTTGACACTGTATTTTTGCCCCCTTTCAGCCTGAAGCGAGAGATGCGCAAACTAGCCCAGGAAGAGTGTGGCTTCGAGGAACCCACCGTGGCCATGGCCTTTGTCTATTTTGAGAAGCTTGCTCTCAAGGGAAAACTCAACAAGCAGAACAGAAAGCTGTGTGCTGGAGCCTGTGTCCTACTAGCTGCCAAAATTGGCAGTGACCTCAAAAAGCATGATGTCAAACATCTTATAGACGTAAGTATCCCTAAACTGTCATGCTTTGACAGTAAAAGGTAAAGGTGAAGGAAGACAGTTTGGGCAATAGCTCTGATGAGAAGAATTGCTGAACAGTCATATTTTTACTGTATCATGGAAAATTTGTGGCTGTCCATATGTTGGACTCCCGTTCCCTCCAGAATCAGGCTATGGTGAAGGATTGGTAGTTCTACAGCATCTGGAAGGTCAAAAGTTCCCTACCTCTGCATTGTATCATGTAATAGGTTTTGTTTGAAAAGCAGTTGAAAAGGTGCAGGGAGACTTATTTTAACTTGTAAATAAGATTGGGAAATGTTATTTCATGTACCGGTGCACAATCAGTATCCAAATCAGTTTGGGCACACAACTAGTATCCAAATGGAATAAGATGCCCTTTTTCTATTTTAATTTTAATTTGTCTTTTCTTGATATGTTACAGAAACTGGAAGAGAAATTTCGGTTGAACAGGCGAGAACTGATTGCCTATGAATTTCCAGTATTAGTGGCCTTGGAATTTGCTCTCCATCTACCTGAACATGAAGTCATGCCACATTATAGACGTTTGATCCAAAATTCCTAGCACTGGCTACCCTTCCAAGAAGGGGGAGGGGTTTAAAAACTTACTTTCTGTTGAGCTCAGAAGAGCAGAAGTTACTACTGGAAATGCAAAAATGGGACACAAATGCCCCAAAACCCATTGTACTCTTTTCAGTGCAGCTTTTTGACAAGATATTAGGAATAAAGCAGTAAATTCCATTTTAAGACTCTCAGGCTACAGGAACTGTTTTAACTACTCAGCGCAAATAGCAAATGAGTTGCATGTGAATGAGCAGTGGATGGATCAGATTCCTACCACATGGACCAAATAAGAACTTCCATGAGTTGTGCTTACCTTTCCTGCAAGAATGAGGATCTACAGCAGCCTTCATTTCATCTTTCTGTTTAACTGTTCCATTCATTTATTTGGAACTTTGTCAGCTTTTCAACAAGTGGGTGGTTTTCAGCTTACTGAACAGTCCTTCAAGCAGTAGCAGGTTGTGGTGGATTTCTTCATTGTGTTAACAATGTGCCAATCTATTTTTGTATCTGATACTGAAAGTGCACTTTTGCTGATAGGTGGGTGGATTGTTCATTTGTGAGACGGTGAATGGGTTTGGAACCAGGTGGGAGCCTTGCATCATTGCTACAGTACTGTTTACTAAAGACTGGGATCATCTTTTTGGGACCATCTAGAGAAAACAAAACTACTGAAAGGGAGGAATATGGTTTCATTTAAGTAACTTCAGGTGGTATTTTGTAATCCATTGATGCTTTGATTTCTTCCCCTCTGTACTTCTATTTTTCTAAAGATTACACTACTAAGTACATATATATATATATACACACACACAAAATGACTCCACCTACAACTAGTCTTATGTTTTCACTTTTGTACATGATGCCATTCATATGCTGAGTATGTGAGAGAGATGTCATTTGGCAATCGTCTGTTTCAGCCACACACTAACCTCTGCAGTTTTCCCTCTGTGGAGATGGTTAGACTTGCACTCTGTAGTGTTTGTATTTTGTGCTCTATGTTAGAGTGCATTCCAAGGCACATTGATGGTGCTGTATGTTTAAACAGTGTTTTCTAAAACCAACTTGTCAAACCAAGTAGGAGAATTGGCAGCCCGGGGCCTTTACACTTGTTGTTGCATTATTGTTGTTTTTAAATAAAATAGGCTGTTCAACATCAAATTTGAAAAACAAGAGCACTAAAATTGCTACATGTTTTCATACTTCTCAGATGTTTTACTATTCTGGAATCTTGTAGTACTTAACTGTGTTTGTAAATTACCAAATCCAGGCTGGAAAATCTCAAAATCCAAATAGAACCCTCTCTGTGTATTGTTTTCTAAATACATGTATGTGTGTATAATTATTATGTATAAAAATGTATGAGAAGGTAATGGCAGCTGGATGTGCTTGGTAATATGTTAGAGGACATGCATCAAAGAATTAAACAACTATTTTTATATATAGTTAATGTACATGTCCCACTTTTTCCAGTAGTTATTCACTTGACAGAGTCCATGACTGGCACAACAATTTCAATAAAGTCAAGTAGTTTTCTGTTTTAAAGTGTAATACAAATTAATTGGACACCAGTAGCATCAGCCAACAACATTCACTACTCTCTTTTCCTCTCTGTACCAGTCAGTAGTGACATATTTGCAATAATAGAAGGTAGAAGTGGAAGTAGAAGAAAGAATACATATAAATACAAACAGCTTTTCTTGAAATGAATGGCAACTACAGTATTTTGCTGTAGCTATTCTTCCCCCTTTTCCCATTTCAAATATGTTTTCCCCCCAGAATCTTACCTCTTCATTGACACCAAGCAGCAGTTACCAGTGCTATACATTGCATTCCTCTTGGCTAATCCTCTATTAGCCATGTGTCTTCCAGTGTACAACCCAAGAAGCTACAGCCAATGTGAAAACTTTTGTAGCATTTGTCAGAACACGTCATCAAATATATACAGTCAGCCATCTGTTTCCATGGATTTGGCATCCACAGATTCACCCATCCATAGCTTGAAAAATATGCCAAAAAAAATTCCAAGAAGCAAACCTTGATTTTACCATTTTATGTAAGGGACACCATTTTACTGTGCTAGTGTATATAATGGGTCTTGAGCATCATGGATTTTGGTGTTCGGGGGGCGGGGGGGCTGGAACCAAACCCAAGCGGATACCAAGGGCTCGCTGTATTACATGATTTTATTTGTACAACACACTAAAAATGTAGTGAGTCTTTAGTAGAAGCAATAATAGAAGTGTTAAAAATAAATGTTGATCTATATACACATGTACGTTAAGCCATAGCCCAAGAAATACATATTCTGTGTAGCTTCAAGACTGAAAAGTGTCCTGCAGTGTCCAGTTTACCTAATACAGTCATGATTATTATTAAAGATGGTGGGCCTGAAAGCGAACTTTATGAGGAGAATCTGGGTTAGGCTGTAATATTAGAGAGAGGAAAGAACTGCATAGTTTGGGGGTTGCTTATGTGTAAAAATGCATAGGATTGGACTGCCCATAGTTATTTTTAATTTTATTTTCTCTGTTCTTCAGTTGCAAAATTAAGAGTGAAGAATGATAGTAACTGGTAGTCCAGAGGGGTGCTCTGCTCTGGGCACTTCTGACCCAATGACAGATTTCAGCAACTGAGGACAAGAGAGTCTCAACACTGGAGCTACCCTAGTTGGAAATAGCAATTGAACTGAGACTTCTGTTGCGTGTGTGCAGCCACAGTCCTCGCTTACCTGGACAGAGCTGGCTTTTGGCTTTTGCTCAGATGAACTGACAGAGTACTAGGAGTGGCAAAAACAGCTACCATTTCTTTGCCCCTACATTTTTAGCTTCATTCAGTATCTGTTTAGATCAGTTGTGGGGAATGTGTGGTCTCCAGATGTTGTCAGACTTCCACCACCAGCTCTAGCTAGCAGTTACAGGAATATGATAGTCCAACAACATCTGGAAGGCCACAAGATGCCCACCCCTGGTTTAAGTACTAATGTTAAATTAGAATTAACATGGGACAGGTTTATTTAAATTTATCATTTCTCTCCCCACCACAACTGACTGATATGATAAACTGGCTAAACAGAAAGTGAATGAGTGCAATGCCAGTAACTGCCTGTCTTGTGTAGTACACATTACTGTTTGAACCCTTTCAATATACACGTGCAAATGCATGTTGGGTCGTGACCTGGCAATTTAATCTTGCTCCTATCTCTAGTCTGTTGTATTTTATAATCCAGTCTTAATCTGTAGTTTGGGTCAGGATTTATGAATGATTTCTTGTTTGTTGGGAAATTCCTGATTTGATCTGGAGAAATATCCAATTGTTGTTGTTGCTGCTGTTGTTTTCATCTTTGTGTGTACGAAACCTATTTTAAAAATGAAAACACTCACTTTGGAGCATAAAGTGAAGCCATACAGATTGACATTACAGAGCCAAAGCAAACAACCTAATGAGATAAATTATAGCACCACTTCGTCCTTTGTCCCCAGTTCTATTAAAAGCAACAATGAAAAGGCAAACATAAGAAACTGGGGTTTTTTTACCATGGCCAAGAGATAAATTGTAAATAGTCCCATTTTTAATTCAGATATGGGGAACAATCATTCCATATCAATTTTGAAATGATATTGTTGATACTGTGTTATTAAGTTGTTTCTGATTTATGGTGACCCTAAGGCGAACCTATCACAGGGTTTTCAGAGGGCTGCGAGTGTGCGATTTGCCCAGAGTCACTCAGTGGGTTTTCATGGCCAAGCGGAGATTCGAACCCTGGTCTCCAGAGTCATAGTCTAACATTCAAACCATTATGACACACTGGCTCCTGAGATGATATACTTTGTACTATATTGTACAGATTATTATTTTGAGATTTATTCACCCCACTCGCACCCTAAGCAAGTAAAGCTGTTATAAAAGCTCAGTGTAGTGTTTTACAAACTGCATGGGGGTAGACATGGGGTAATGAGTGCCATTATTCAAACATGTCATTGCATTAGCATTTGTTACTTGGAATTTTACAGATTCTATAACCTAATTGTTTTTTGTAATTGTAAAAGAAAAATAGTTTCAATTAGCAAGAGAGCTAGGCATTATTTAATGCCTGTAAATCTACATAGGGAATATAATTTGCAGACATAATAGAAAATGCAACATAAATAATGACAATGGAGAGTTCTAGTATTGAAAACTGGCTTTGGCTGAAAACGGCTAGTCATAAGGATGGTTAGTTACTGGTAAGACAGCCCTATGGTTTTCAGTGCAGATAAACTGCATTTTATCATGTGTTGTTGTCATGTGCCTTCAAGTCATTTCCGACTTATGGAGACCCTAAGGTGAACCTATCACAGGGGGTTTTTTTTGGCAGAATTTGTTCAGAGAGAATTTGCCTTTGCCTTCCTAAAATAAAGATACCCAAAGAACTGAGATGTATGTTCTAACTGCCATACATTAACAATTTAACATTCCCCACAATAGAGTGACTGGGTGACTACAGATTACCATTGTATTGCCCATCTGCACCTGATATTTGATAATGTACTTAACCTGTTTTCAACATGATACAAACAAGTTACTGTAGGGGAGGGGGCATGAGCTTGTGATTTCATCCTGTTAATGATAAAGATCTACAAAGGGCTCCCCCACCTCCAGTGGCATTGCAGTAAACCTGGAGCTGCTAAGGTTATGTTCTACAAATGTATCACCTCAGTATTTCAACAGATCCTTTTTTCATAGCAACGTATTCAAGAAATAGTAAAACTGCAGCATGACAGCATTTGTTGAGTGATTAAATATACTACCAAGTGCTAAACCATTTATAGCTTATCCAAGATAATTATCTTTTCAACTATGAGGAGAGACAGAAAAAAAATACAACTGTAATTAAACAGATTCCTGTGTGTATTAATCTAGGACTGATCATCCTTCAATGGAATGGGGAATTTCCAAATTTGCAGAGATAATTGTAGCAAATTAAGTGAGTCAGAATTTATTTTTTATTTATTTATTGAATTTATATCCCACCTTTGTCCCAAGATAGGATTCAAGGCAGCTTACAATAATTTAAAAAGATCAAGCCAAAACATTAATTTACAAAAGTTTAAAAAGAATTAAACAACAATATTATCAAAAATGTGATTTAAAACACTTAAAACATATTTAAAACGAAATGTCCAATAAAAAATGTTTTTAAGTACAGCACACCACTTTACACACACATTACTGCTCCATAATTAAAATTCAAAGGCCTGCCTGAATAAAATGTCTTCACCTGCTGGCAGAAAGAAAGCAGGGAGGGAGCCAATCAGGCCCCCTGTGGAAGGGAGTTCCACAGCCTAGGAGCAGCCATAGAGAAGGCTCTCTCCTGAGTCCTCACCAACCACGCCTGCGAAAACCCTCTCTTGCAAATCGTAAAGCTTGCTCTGGTTTGTATAAGATATGGTCTTTCAGATAGTCTTGACCCAAGCTGTATAGGGCTTTAAAGGTCAAAACCAGCACTTTGAATTCTGCCCGGAAACAGATCAGTAGCCAATGGAGCTTTTTCAACAGGAGAGTCACATGATCCCAATAACCAGCTCCACTCAACAGCCTGGCCACAGCATTTTGAACCCACTGAAGTTTCCAGTTTCCAAAGGTAGCCCCACATAGAGCACATTACAACAGTCCAAATAGGATGTAATCAAGGCATGTGTCACTGTACCAAATCTGACTTCGCAAGGAACAGACACAGCTGGAACACTAGTTCTAACTTTGCAAATGCACTTGTGGCCACCTGTGCATCCAGACTCAGATCTGAGCCCAGGGATAGAATCTTAAAATCATAAGAATTAAAAGAGACCATGAAGGCCATCCAGTCCAACCTGCCGTGCAGGAATACACAAAGTACTCCAAACAGATGGCTATCGAGCCTCTGTTTTAAAAAAAACTCCACAAAGAAGGACACTCAGAGGTAGTGTATTCCATTGTTGAACAGCTCTTACCATCAGAAAGTTCTTCCTAATGTTTAGGTGGGATCTCTTTTCCTGTAGTTTGAATTCATTGCTCTGTGTCCTCTTTTCTGGACACCCAAGCAGTGAACCTGAGATTTCAGGGGGAGTATAATCCCATCCAGCACAGGCTGAATCCCTATTCCCTGATGTTAAAATAAGAATAAAAAGTTTATACCAATTGATGGTGGAGCTAGACATAGATACACTTAGCCAAGAACTGTTGAACTTGGATACATGAGTTAGGCCTAACTTGATTCCCATTTCAATGGTCCACTGAGCATAATGAAGCCTAGACCCAGGCTGTTTTTCTGAAACAGCTGCCTAGTTATGTGAAGTTAAGCTGTTTCAACTAGCTTTGTTCTATTGAAGCAAATGGTTCTAAACATACTTCATGTAAATACTAGAACTTCAGGTTAATTTATCTACATAGCTGGCTGACCTCTCTAGGTTGAGAATTTTCCAGTATCAGTAGACACAGTGAAATCAGGAACATTGTGAGATGACTAGATGCATGGTACAGTAATCTGTATAGTGGGTGCAGAGCATTACACCCACTTACTTGATTGCATTATGTCAAGAGGAAGATTGCAAGTACAGAAGTCCAAATTGGTTCTTTTTTCTCCCAGTAATAGATCATCTTTTTTAAAGTGTTCCACTCAATGAAAGGTTCCAGCTGCCAGCAAAAAGCTAAAACAGCACTTATGTATCCCAAGTCTACTGGTCAGTGATAATGATATAGAAGACAGGTATTCCATCACAGGACTTGTAAGCTATCATGAATTACATGCAACCTCTTGAAAAGCCATTTAAAGTAATTAAGAGGCATTCAAGCTGTTTTGAAGACCTTTCTGCAGTTCTTGAATTACAGCAGCCTTCCCCAACCTAGCTTCCTCCAAGATGTGTTGGAGCAACAATACCTAACATTCCTCAGAGATGGTGGAAATGTAGCCCTTACACATCTGGAGGGCACTAAGTTTGAGAAGGCTGCCTTTATAGGAAATGATCAAAATATTTCTGACTTGGCACACACACACATGTGGTTGTCAACCAATTTTTAAAATAATTAAGGACCAGCCTTTTAACAGCAAATTTGAATTTTTTGATTTGTAGTATGTTAAACCAAAGCCTCCATATAGGCACCCATTTGAGTGAAGGCAGTATAAGAAATACAGCATGGTTTAGCAAAATTTATTCTCCACCAATCATGTTTTTAAAGATGATAGGCTCAAAAGACCCATCAATAATGAAAGTCTAGAGTGAGCAATGTAAGTTAATGCTAGTGTTAACTTATAAAGAGGAAGAAAGAGTCTCATAATTTTAACAACCCCTCAAAAGAAAGTTGTAATAGGACTTTCACTGCAATCTTATTAGAAAAATCTATTCCCCTTTGAAGCCACCTGCAACATATATATAAATAGCATATATTATAGTGTAGTGGTTATAGGCACATAGTGCAGCGTTAGAATATGTTCCTTGCATGCTGCCACCACCCCTTAGGTTTAATTCCATGCATCTCCAGTTTTAAACCCTCCCATTGGGAAAAATCAGAGCTTGGGCTAGTTAAAATGTAGATTACATCTCACTTGATTGTCCAGGCCAAAATGGCCAATGGATACCAGGTAGGTTATCCAAGGCCTGCCTAAGACTCTAGAAAGCCCCTATGCTTTCTGAAATTACTGGGCTTGTTACTGGCAATCAAGTCAGCCTCTACTTATGGCAGCCCTATGAATGAGACCTCCAAGAGCTCCAGTCATAAGTAGCCCTGCTCAGGTGAGCAATGCAGATGGACAAAATGATGTGGTGCATTGTAAAACTGTTTTATGTGTATATAACCACACCAAATACTCCATGAGGGGATCGGAGGTATCTGCCTACCAGCCTCAAAATATGGCCATGCATGAGAAAAATTCCAACATATAGATGGCTGGATGTGTGCAGTTTCTCCATGTGAACAAGAGATGCTATTAATAAGGATCTAACCTTGTCTGGGAGAGCTGCCCACCCATACCCCTTCTCACATGCATAAAATGTGTGACTAACTGTAGCACTTTGAAGGATTGCAAAACCTGCATTTTACCCAATCACATGGCAGTCACAATGAAGATCATTTGGGAAGCAGAGCGCTAGAACAGAAAAGAGTCTGGATATATACTGGCGCAACTTCAAATTCTCAATCCATGCTGCCAACAAGATAGCTGACAGGTGTGAAACAAAAAGTGGGAGTGAAGACGATTTCCTCCCCCTGAAATGATACAGGGGGCACCATAAATTGGTGACTTCTGCTCTCCTTTTCAAATTGGCAGATTGTAAGCCAACTTGAAGGGTTGCATAACCAGTTTTCAATTAACACTTTCATAGTTTCTGCTCAATTATATGTCCTCTGAAGCTTAAGCTGTATAGCATTTTGTTTTTTGCTTTGCATGAGACTTGAGTAATAACTGAATAGAGCAGATGATTCACTCCTTTTGAGGGCATGGAGAATGGCAATGACATATCTGAGTGTGCTTTATCATACAGCTGCCCAAAGGCAAAATGGCAGGGGAGGGGGGTTAGAAGAAACTAAAAGGCCAATATATGCTATGTAAACATCCTGCATTGAGATGAAACTATTGCAGACAAGTTCAAAACCATAGACAGGGGCACTATTTTTGTAGTAACTATGTAGAGGTCAAGACTAAATATAACAGACATTGCACCTATTCCAATTCAAGATGTATGAATGTTTATATTTCTTCTAATAACCAGACTAAGAGAAATACAAATGCATACGAATACAATTTATTTGTTAATGATTTTACATTCAGTGTAGCTTTGATGTCACAAAAGGACTCTTAGCTAGGCTTTCCATAGGTCTCTGGACACACATAAGATTGTGGTTTCTTGTTCTCAGGTGTTCATTGTGAGAACAAATGTCTCAAGCTTGAACTAAGCAAGTCTGACCTCTGGCAACATAATGCAGAAAGAAGAACTGAAGATGGAAGTATGGGAAGACCACCAGTACCTCTATCTTACTGGAGAATAAACCAAATCCATGCCGGTTACTATTAGATTTACTTGAGATAGCAACAGTGTGTTCACAGTGTTTAAGGTCACTCAGCCCTTGGTCCCTACCACAACACCCCAAATACGTACACACATGTTCCATAATGAAGAAAACGTTTCTTGTGCGATGGAGCAGTGAAGGATATTTAGCTCCCTGGAAATCAATCTACAACTCGATGAAGGGAGCATCCCACGGAATTCGTACTTCTTTGCAAAATATCTCACAAATAATGTTGCTTGTGCTCATCAGTGCCAATCCTCGATGTGCTTATGCGAAAGAAAGATGGGAATTCCTTATAATCAGGTATGCATAGGTATGAAACGTAACCACTTGATCATCAAATGGCCATGACATCAAAGGTGATCTTAGCACATCACCTGTTTCTCTTCACCAGGCCTCAGGAACTTTTAACCCAGATTGCCCATTCTGTTCCATAAGGGAGAATATAGTAATATATTCCATCTTCTAGTAAAGGAGCAACAATCATATCCTGATTGTGGGTGACAGAGCAGGATAGGTGTGTTTTGTGCAGCAGGAAACATAATTTTAAGGAAGGAGAGACTCCTATCTAGTGGAGCTCCTACAGTGTAGTACAACTGACTGAACCATTATTCAAACCTCATCTTGATATTTACCACATTGTATGGTGCAGAAGAAAGAAACGTGGCATTAAGGCTGCAGTCTTACACACATACCTGGAAGTAAGTCTCAATGAGCTCAATGCGACTTACTTCTGAGTAGACATGTGTAGGACTGCACAGTACACAAATTGTCTGCCTGTACACCGTCACTGTAGCCACTTTTTTTTACATTTGTTTTCTCTTTTTATAAATGTTACTCCTGATAGGAATTATTTAGCTATTTTCTTCTTCAATTGTCTTCTTCATCGACATCCCTACCCTATGCTTGCATTCACGTGCCAGTCCTTTCAGGGTAGAGCAGCAAGACTTCTGCAAATCCACCAAGCAAAAGGCTGTGAACAAAACATAGGAGAAATTTTATTACCAACAATTCACTTAAATCTAGATGTTGCCACTATGTCTGGTACCAGCATTCCCAAACTCGTAGAGCACAAGCTTCAGGTTGCATCAGAAAGAAATCCTTTATTGCTAGAAATCCAGGAAGCATACAATACAAAGGGGTTGTCTAAAATACTCCTCGTAGAATTTGAGAATACCTTTTGTCCCAATGGGACTCTGCATTGTTTCGCTGTATTCAAAAGGAGGGGGACTAAATACTCCATATACTCTGCAGGAAAAACCTTTGTGGCTTTCCCGAAGTTTTTTAAAAACAGTACATGAAATGTGTATTCCTGCTCATTGAGACAAGTGACACAAATTGATGCGCTTTCCCAATATTGGTGGAAGTGGGAAGATTATTGGTTGGACATGGGGGGGGCGGAGCTTGCCAGCAAGGCAAGCACCCAGAACTGCCATTTTAAATTTTCACCATAGTGATTGTTGCTACAGTAAGAAAATAGCCCCCTTTTTTTGTTTGTTTCTTTGTTAAAGCGGAAGATCGCACTTCTGCACCTTGGATTTGATTTTTTTAAAAACTGCTTGGTGGCATCAACTTGAGGTAAATAAAAATGCAAGTAATTCACTCATGCCTGCCATCTTGATTCACAGGGATGCCTATTGGAACAGCAAAAGCGAATAGTTTCGCATGCCTGCAGTCTTAAAGAAAAAATGTTGACACAATTAGAAGCTGCTGCGAATTGGCATTACTGCACACCAATCCACGTTTTATTGCTTTGTATAGATAAGCCCAAAGTCATTGCTGAGAATGAGAGCCTAACAGTTACAGTCTAAGTTAAAAGCATTTTACAATCAACAAAATCTGGTGGGCTGCATAGCTATTGGTTCTTCATCATCCATTGATACAGGCATTCCTTAAACCAAAAGTTAACATTTTCCCAGAGTCTGTACCCTTGAGGCTAGAACCATTAATAGCAGATGCCTGGTTACCTGTTTCCCCAAGCTGTAGCCCAGACAGTTACGCATACCTCATTTCACCCCTACACAAACTGCTATGGATATTCTACATCAAAGCCCCAGGGAAACTAATGAATATGGCGGGAGCAGTAGTGAAGGGACTGATCCTGACACACTAAAAAGCAAGCAATTTTCATATGGAAGTATTTCCTCATCATTAAGTAATAAAAAGACAAATCTGGCTAATTTGCGGAGAACAGCATTCCAATTCCTGGAGGGTAAGGATGTTCAAGGCACCTGTGTCAAAGACATCTTGAGGTCACCTACAAAAATGCCAGCAATGAAAGGAGTAAAGGAGAACTTCAGAAGCCAATGATATTGTGGCACGTAGAAAACTAGAATAATTTGTGGCAGCTGGAGAGTTTTGCAACACATTCCAAGCGCTGGCCCCAGAAGCCTTAGGTTCCAGTTTTCTTCCTGCCCTTCCTGATGACAACATTATCAGCGTTCTACAGAACATGAGAACCATAAAGGAAACCTGGTGCTGTGAACTACAATTGCCATCTTTCCTGATCATCGGCCATAGTACTTGGGGATGACGGTAATTGTAAACAAAGCATCTGGAGTGCACAAGGTCAACTATTTCCTCACCACCACCACCACCACCACCAAACCCACCACCAAACAAGTCCCACATATTTTGGAAAAGGGAAAAGGTGGTCTTTGTAGCAACCAGTAGATATAGGAGTTTTAGAAATAAGAATCCAGGTTAGGAATGAGTTTGACAGTTGAAGACTTGAATGTTTAGGTTCCTACAGGGAACCAAGAGCAAGTTTCTGTTCTTTCTCCTAGAATTTCCCCTTGTTGTCACTATCCAGAATAGGTCCCAGAACACAGAAGTAATATGCAACAAGAAATACTATTACCTCTGATGCAGGAGGACATGGGCATGACACACCTTCTTTTGCAATGTAACACAATTGCTGTTAAAGGTGCCTCTTTGTAGGGAAGGAGGGCAAGCAGTAACACTTTCTGTAACTCATTGGGGAGGACAGGCGGAAGTGTTACTACTTACCTTAAACTACTGTACAGTATATGAGGTGACTAGACATGTTCCCCCCCCCCATTTTCCCCTTAAAACAAGGGCCCTGCACCACTCAGAACAGCACAGGAAAAGTGCCTGCTGCTGGCTGTATCATTCAGGACAAACAAGACCTGGTTTTCCAGTGCTTAAGATTACACAGAGACCCTCCATACATAGAGAAGATCTCCAGAAAACTGTTCTCCAAGTGAGAAAGATAGAAACACATAAGGAAGGGGTGAGGTAGCGTGCTCCCTCTCCTTGCATGTTTAGTCTATAACGCTTTATACCTAAGCAGGGATTTGAACCCATGTCACTCCTGCTTAAGCTCAATGTTCCAGCTAATACACCATGATGTTGCTTTTGGCAATTTTTCCCCTGTGTCAAAACTGGAGCTATTTGGCATTTTAATTTTTAGTCAAAACAGAATTGTGCAAAGAATAGAAGCTTTGCATTCCTTGTGGAACAAGCTCACCAAAGACTCGGGAAGGAGCCTTCACAATGGATTGGGTGGATTTCCTATTATCCCTTTATATAACAATCTGTCAGACTGGTATATCAAACAACGATAGCCATGCACTCACCAACGGCACACCCTTAGGTCCTGGCATCGTTCTCACATCATCATTCTAGTACTGACATTTCCTGCAGCCCTGTACTAATCTGTGAGTGACACAGTCTGAACAAAGGAATCCAGAGGTAGCTTGAGTTCAGTGGCACCACCTTTTCTTTCTAAATATTTCAGCCCATAGTTCATATATTTCAAGCAAGGGCAAATCATGTCTTCTAGTCCTTTCTAATGTTACATTCAAAAAGAATCAGCAAAATGCTGGCTCAGTTCCACTTCCTCCACAACAATTAAATGTTATGACCTTGCATTTTAGCCCCAAGGCTTAGTTTATGAAACAGCAAAGCTTCTTACAAAACTTTATAAATAAAACAAAGTTTTGCACCATTTATTATTAAGTCAGCCTTCCCCTCCCCATTCCACCCCAACATGGCAAGTATGCAAAGCTGTCTGGATTTTAATAGCATTATGCTCACTTAAATTCTTAGCTTCCCTGGACTGTTTGTAAATCCCAAAGTGCCATTGTTCCTGAAAAGGCAGTTTTTTATATAACCGTGGTAGAGTATAACCATCTTATAATTACACCATTATTTATTATAAGTTCAAAACAAGGAGCCAAGAGCTCAGAAATATTGACACCATTTTGCTTTATGGGAAAGGTGATAGGGACACAGCCAATGGGAAGCAACTCTGGTGCACTTTCTTGGGACTTACTTCTGAATAAACAAGCATAGCATCAAACTGCTGTGACAATGACTTTCCACAAGGATTTTAAACTAATAGTCCATTTACTTGGATTTAAACAACAATAACAACAACAAAACCCTCACGTCCTTTTCCTCAGATGGCTATTATGGAGGTTCCACAAATTTCAGTTCCTACTACTATTGCTCCACCTGAACCTAAGATGAGCCCTGCTAGATCAGCCCAAAGGTCCTTCTAATCTCAGCATCATGTTTCTTGCAGTGGCCAAGCAGATATCTCTGGACAGCCAGAGCAAGGTAACAAGCACCTGTGCTGCACCTTACTACCTCTTAAATAACGGTTCCATAGACACACAGTGAGTAGCACCTACTGAAATCCTTCTTCCCCTAGAATTTACCTAAAACCCCTGGAAAAGCCATCTAAGCCAGTGGCCATGATCACATCTTGTGGGAGTAAATTCCACAAACCAATGTTGTATTGGGGAAAGAGAGACTTATGTTGCGACTCTACTGTCACCATCCAGTTCATTGGATGACACTGAGTTGCAGTACAGTAGGACCCCTGTATCCACAGGGGATTGGTTCCGAGGACCCCCACAGATACCAAAAACTGCTGATAACAGCGAACACTATTGAAAATAATGGGACTTTGGTTAAAAATATCATAAAGTTGTCTTGAAGGATCTAGAAAATGTCTAGAGAGGATGCCTCTCTAGGCACTTTCTAGGAAGACTCTATGGTAGGTGTGATGTTTTGTGTCCTGCAGATAACTGAATCAGTGGATATGGGGGTCCGACTATACTATCAAAGAGAGAAGTGAAGGTCTCTCCTTCTACTCTCTCCACACCATATCCACACCTCTATCATGTCAATATGCATGTGCATGATGGATTGCTTGCCTGCTGGCCATTGTCCTTCTCCAGCAAAGGACCAAGGACAGCAGGAGGAAGAAGGTGCAGGAGGCAAGAAGGGAAGCACAGAAGCTTTGCATGCAGCCTATGAGTGATGGCGTGCCCATTTGATGCACAGGACTGTGAGTGCATTCAATTCATCCAATGGCCTTTCTATGTGCTTTTTCCCTACCCACTGAAGGCGTACAGTTACTTGGTACTCAGTTGCTATGCACAATCCATGCATAGGCCGCAATCCTGGATTGAGAGATGTATTACACATGTTTAACTATGTCTCCCATCCAAACCCCATCTTTTCCTTGCTGCAGCCTTGCCTCAACACCACCATTTCCTGGTTGGTGGAGAAAAGGGTTGCCAGATTGAAAACTGGAGATGGTTCCTGTACCTTTTTTGGTTGTGTAGAAAAGATAATTTCAGCAGATGTTGCTGGTCACAAAACCAGGTAACAAGGAACACCTGTTGAAATTGCCTCTTCTACACAACCATTAAGGGTTGGGGGTTGTCTCCAGTTTTCAATCTGCAACCCTAGTGGAAAATGGCAGAGTGGCAGAGAAGCATCCAGCTATTTTCCTATAACTGGACACATAGCAACAGACATACTTTGGGATCTCCAAGGGGCCCTGTGGAGCTCCATGAGGACTGTTTGTTTGTTTGTTTGTTTATTACCCTAATTTATATCCTAGCAATGACAATGTTGTTGCTGTGTTTCCAACTACAAGGAGATAGTTGAACACTTCTCTGCCTCTCCTCTCATTCTGCGCCAGCCAGGAAATGGCCATGCTGAGTGGGGAGGCTAGAACAGAAAAAAAATACTAGATTTGAAGGGGATCATCACTGCATAGTTGGTACAGAATTCGGACCTCCACGATAAACAAAAAGTGAGCTAGGATGGCGTAAACTGGACTTACATCATCGTAACTCACTAATAGGATGCCCACCATAGTCTCTCTGGGAAGAGTTCTAAGTTGCCCCCCCCCATGCTTCGGTCCCTCAGTTAACTGCATCCTTCTCCTCAAGTCCCACATGTTACTGCTAGCAGGGCAGGCTCTGCCATTAGGCAGAATGAATTAGCTACTTTTGGCAGATAATTTGAGGCATTAATTTTTTAGTTGTATTAATACATGGTATTTCTATCACGAAGGTTGGAAATGGGTTGAGATTTTCTGCCTTGGGGCCAACCCACCCCCTGATTAGGCTTTAGCATTATGTGCCCTTTAACAGGGGTTGAGTAGCCATATTCTGCTTTGCCCCAGACAGCAAAATACCCAGGGCTGGCTCCGACTGCTAGGAAACTCAACAATTGTGGTTTAATGTTTTAGAAATGAAAAAAACAAAGGAACATATTGTAGTCTGGAAAGCCAAAGGAAATGTACATTAAATAAATTTTTGTGCGTGAGATACTTACCAACAGGCTGTGGGTACATTCACTGCAATTTCAAAGAAGATTGGGGATAGGCCTGCTGTGATAACCTACGAAAGTAATAAGATGGCAGTTTGTTACATCAATTTTTTCCATGTCAGTTCACAAGAAATTAAGCTTTATAAAAGGCTGCTAAGGGAGGATAATGAGTAAAGATAAAATAAATTAAAAAAACTCCTTAGGCAGGGACAATGAGTAAAGATGAACACTTTTAAAGTACAGGCTTCCAGGTTTAACTGATTTATGATGCAAAGTGATCATCCCAGGATCCACAGGATAATGTGAACCTTCTGCTCTGTGAGTGCAGAGGAAATTTGTCCATGGTTCTTGCATATGAAAATTTCTAGTGAACTAAAAGTTGTTTTCATATTGATGTATTGCATTTTATTGCCATTTAAAAACCAATGCACACTTATTTATTCTCAAGGGTTTTTTTCTTCTTCTTTCTCTTTGTCAAATTATTTATGTGATTATTATATTCAGGATTATAATTCACACAAAAATAACTTACATCTGAGAATTCCGACACAAAGGAACACACAAGTTAAAGAGATCCATGTAGACCACATACATGTTGACTCTGTCATAGTAACAAGAATTAGGCTAAAGCATCTCGCAAACCCCGCCCCCTGCAAAAAAAGTACATATTCTTGTTTTCAGCCACTCAAAACATTTAGGGAATTGCCACTCTAGCTGATTGTTTAATTGTGTTGCTTGTGTGCAGTCTTTTAGCAATAAATGCTAAACATGCCAGGACCACAGCTGTAAGGACAATTAGGCCTCAATCTTATACAATAAGGCTGCTATCAGTACTCCCACCCCTTTTTGCCACCCCACCCCAAAGTTGTCACTATACCACCAAAACATGCCAGTACAGAGGCACTGGTGTCAAACTTAGCCATTTCCTCTTCTCATTAAGGGGAGGGGGGATACAGTTGCCAGAATGAAAACTGAAGACTGTACCATTACATGTGTAGAAGAGAGAATTTCAGCAGGTGTTGCTTGTTATCTGGTTATGTCAAAGCAACTTCTTCTGAAATTCCCTCTAGTACACACTCATTAAAAGATACAGGAGAAGTGGGGGATCAAGCACCCCAATATCAGCCAAATTGGTCTTCCAGAAGCATGATCAAAATTCAAAACAAGGCTATATGCCCTGCACATGCTCTACAACAGGGGTGAGCCAAGTACAACCCATGGGCCACATGATTCCTCCCAGAACCATTTTTGTGGTCCCCAGGAACAGCCATAAAAAAATGACTAAAAATGTGCCCCAAATTTTAAAAAAATGTTTGCTCCTAAACCTTGGATAGCCAGGTTTTACCCAGCTGACTATGTGGACCATAATTTGGTCCAGAGCCCATGCTTTCATTTTTTTAAAAAAAGGTCTCTAACCTTTGTAGATGTCAAGGTATATGGCAAAATGTGGAGACAGTCTTCTATTAAATTCCTGTTCAAGAAACAAGTCCACCAGGAATTTCAGGTGTGAGAGAAGTGAAAGTGAGTATTGTAAGCAGTGGTGCATAAGAAGGAAACAAGGGGCACACTACAAAGGTATGAGGTGAGATGAGAGAGGGAGTGGGAGAGACAGGAGAGCAAGCAGTGCGAGTGGTGAAGGTGTGTACTGCAAAGGTGCAAGGTGAGAAAGGGAATGAGTAGGAGGGAAGAGAGAGGGGAGGGAGCAAAGGAAGTGAAGGGAGGGAAGAGAGGGTGAGAGGTGCAGTGGCAGGGTGTAAAGAATGAGAGTGGTAGGCATGATGAGGAGCAAGGTGCTAGAGAGGCAGATGTGGTGTCACAGGGCGAAGGAAGGAGGGAAAGCTCAGGAGATGCAGTGGCAGAGTGCAAAGAACAAGAGAGGGGGGCATGGCAAAGGCATCAGATGAGTCCAGGGAGGCGGAAGAATGGGGATGGGGCAAGTTAGGGGCAGAGCAATGGAGGCAAGGCAGCAGAGTTCCCACAGGAGGAGGAGAACAGTGCAATTCATTGCTCCCAAGATGTATGGTCACCTCATGATGATACTCTGAGGAAAGAGAATAGTGGGAAAAGCCAAGAGGAAGGGGTTGATAGAAGTTTATTAAGGTAGGTGCTTCATGTAAATCTTCTGTTTTTGGGCAAATGGATACAAACAAAGATTTAAAAATAAAGGCTTTTTTGGGGGAGGACTAATTCCACATTTATTTGTATTGGGAATATGGTGTGAGCATCTGAACTGTTTACTCACACATATATCCTACTTAAGTTAAATAAATACCATTTCTCTCCCCTGAGGGGCTAATGCAGCCCTGTAGACGCAGACACAGAAAAACTATTTTTGTGTATGGTATGGTGACAAATTCAGAAATGAAGGCAAGAGGCTGTCCCAGGCAGATTTGGGGAGGGCAATTTGCCACCCCACAGCCAGAAGTGGCCCAGTTCTGCTATACTTACCTGTCAGAAATTCCCATTAAACTTAGTGTGGTTTACTTCTTATTCATTATGTATAGGACTGCATTGCTAGATTGAATCACTGCCATTCTACACTGTTATGTAAGCCAAAACCTACATAAAAAGCCTGTGATCCCAAAGAGAAACAAAATATAGCTGGTATCACATGTACACTGAGAGAAAGCAAAGAAAACAAATAAATCCAGCATGCCAAATCTGTGGTATTTATTTTTCAAAAATGCACAGGGATTAAGAACATTCAGCTATGCAAGCTGAAAACAAATTCTTCCAGTATAAAATTTGTTTTTCCTATTTTTTAAATTTAGCCAGGAACAATTGAATCGTTTTAAATTTAAACCTAGTTTTATTTTTAATTAATACACTGAATATACAGTATATTTTTATGGGAAGCACTGAAAATAATTGAAACAAGTAATTTGAGATTTCAGGATGACACGCAAGTCTAATTGGTGTTGAGCTATGATTAGGGGAACACGCTATACTATGAAGTCACTGTTCCTCTCTCTGTCTTGCACTATCTCAGTCTTGGTTCCCCAATGTCAAACTAGTGCTCCCACCACCAATGCTGTGCAACCGGTTAAGAAATGGGGTGGTTGGGAGGCAGAGCTGCTGTTATCACTCTTATGGTACCAGAGTAAGGTGATAAAGAAGTAGGGATGGGAAGGAGGGAGAACAGAATGCATTCTTTGGTTTAGATTACAATGCTAAGGTACTCTACTCAATGGCAGAACACATGCTTTGCATGCTGAAAGTTCCAGGTTCATTCACTGGTTAAAAAAACAGGCAGCAGGTAAGGGGAAAGCACTCTGCCTGAGATCTTAGACAGCCACTGCCAGCTTCAACAGAGCATCCTGGGATAGCTGGCTTTCCATATTTCTGTTAGCAAGTGGACTATCCCAGAATTCCTTTAAGAAAGTACCAAGTCAAGAACTGATTATAAAAAGCAATGGTTATATGATGGAATACAGTTTTCATCACCTACTGCCACAATGGCCAGTGGCTATACTGGCTGGGCATTACACAGGTTGTAGTTTAGTATCTGGACAGCACTGGGATGGAAAGATTGCCTATTCAATATTGCTTAGGGCAGGGATATGCATGCTCCAGAGCTCAGAGGGCCACACTGCTCCTACTTTGGGCTGCTTTGAGGCTCTGGAAGGCTACACCACACATTCTCTCAACCACAGTTTTTATCAGTACACCTATAACATCTCTCTCTCTCTGGCTTCTCTTCGCAAATGAAAATTCAGGAAGGACTCATCCCATGCTTTCTGCAAGCGCGCTGATGACTAAAAAGGCCAATCTGAGATAAACAAGTCCAGTTGCAGAAAGCACGGCAGAAGGTCTCCTTGGGTGATATTTCCGGGTTGTGATTCTTTCTGCGTTGTCATTTCTCTTCAAGACTTGTTCGGCGTGAGTTCTCAAATAAGGCTGCAGCATTGTGGATAGTGCGTCTCCATGCCTCCCGATGTGAGGCCAGGGCGGACCATTGTTGGTGATCACCATTCTTAATGTCAAGAATGGTATGTGACTTTGCAGATCATGTTTTGCCTGGAGCCAGTTTTACATCTGCACCAGATCACAGTTCTTATCCTCCAACTAATTCAGATGTTATATTCTAATCATGACAATATTTTCAAAATTAGCTTATTTTATAGGCTGTAACTCAGTGCACAAGTGCATAAAAGGATGCAGCAATTAAGGCTCAAACAATATGTGTTAATTAAAATGGCCTGAGCATGAGCACATTTTTAACAAAATCCTAGAGAAATTGCAAAAATGCAACTCTATATAGCAATTAAAAATAAACACTACTCAGCCAAGGCTTTGATTTCAGCAGTTTTAAGTAAGCCATTGTTTGATTCCCCTCTGGCATGGTACTAACCTTCATGTTCCTTGGTAAAAGAAGGCACATCACATTATTTACAACACTTTAAGTGAAGATTTTCTATTTTAAAATAATATCTGTTGATAATCTCCCTTTCATTTGAATTAGTTACTGACTCTAGTGGCCAACTGAACTACAGCACTCACTCTTGCTGAAAAGGGAGAGCCTATTAATCTCCCCTCCTCCAGCTTATTTTAATGTGATGTAGGGCTCCAAGAGTACCAGTGTGAAAATCAGAAAGAATGTGCATTGAGAAAAATGTTCAGAAGCAAGAAGAGGCTGATAATAATTAAGCATTATCTATTGCCCTTTAAAAGTGTTTGGAAGCTGTAGCTAATGCAAAATACAGCAGCAGTTTATCACACCAGGCTCTTCTCCCAATACAAGTGTTGTTTCTAAAAACACTATTCAATTCTCTTTCCTTTTGTACCTTGGGAACCCTTCCATGATTGCAGCCTTCATTTGTGGACCCAGCCCGGACGCTCCCACTCCCTCCCATAAGAAAATACATGACACCAAAATATCTTCAGAAAATATATTGAATACATAAGAGTAACAGAATGGTTAGGTATATGAAGTTAGTATATGGAAAATTGGCAATAAAGGCCACAACTTGGTAATGGCTGTACATGGTTGGCATCAATTGCATGGGGCCGGATCCCTTCATTGCCCAACCCTGTGTTGGCCAATGGACCGCTGTTGGTAGCCACCGACACCCAAGCATGGGGGGGAGAGCCCCAGCCAAGCATAACCCACTTGAAACTCTCCCCTCCCCTCCCCTAGTAACAATATTATTGAAAGGGGGGGGGGAAATCTCCGTGAACCTGAACTTGAACTTGATGGAGACCCCCCCTTCCTCTTGCTTGCTCCAGATCAGGGCCCATGCCATCAGCCACACCAAGTTGTGACTTAACAAATAAGCATACAAAACATTGCAAAACATAACTATCCAATAAAGGGAGGGAGGGTGGCTTTTTGGCTCCGCAGAACCAACTGAGATCTCTGACATCAGGGGCTGGCTTATATACCGGCCCCGGACACAGAGATTGCGTCATCTGGCTGTGCCAGAAGACGCAGCTGGAAGTCCCACCCCCTCCTGACTTTCAGCCAATCTGAGTGGGGGAGGCCCGTCCTGATTGGCTACTGTTTCACACCCTCTTCCCGGCCCATGGGGCAGGTCGGGAAGAAGGCGAGCAACATGGCAGCCCCCATGCCAGCAGCCACGTGGCTGCGGGCCTGCCACCAGGTGAGTCCAGTAAGCCCCTTGTGCTAAAAGTTTATCTTACATAGCATTTGGGACTGCTCACTCACTACCTCTTCCAAGACATTATCCCTGGTCCTTTCTCCAGTTTGGCACACACACACACACAGATGCCCCCCCTCCAAACATAAATGAAAACAGTCTTATGGTTAAAAAGGCCTTTTTCCCCCTTGCGTGGGGGCTACCTGATTGGGACAGAGTAGACTTCTAGCTTTAGACCTAATTAATTGCTGGTAGATAAAAGCCAGCAGCTACTGATCTATCTGTCTAGGAGTGATCTATCACTCCTTCTCATTCTTTTAAAATTATTTTTAAGGACTACAGTTGTCCGTCCATATCCACGGATTTGGTATCCATGGATTTAAGTATTCATGACTTGAAAATATTCTTTAAAAAATAATAATCCAAAAAGCAAACCTTGATTTTGCCATCTTATATAAGGCACACCATTTTGCTATGCCATTGCATATAATGGGACTTGAGTATTCACGGATTTTGATATCGACGGGGGTCCTGGAACCAAGCCCCAGTGAATATGAAGGACAACTGTATTTTTAGATTTTTTTTTTTAATTCTTAAGGAGCATTTTAATTTGTTTTTTTAAAAATTTATCTCTGTATGGTTTTAAATGTTTTTTCCTGTTGTGCATTCCACTGGGGGCCCTGATGGATTGAGAAGCAATATATAAATACTTTAAATAAATTATTTAAAAAATAAATATTTATGTAGTGTTGAGTGTGTGCAAAGTATTTTACACAACAGAAAAGATATTCTCCTAAAAGTACTGTAAGTTCCACTGATTCAATGCTGTCACTAGCATTGTACACAATATCACCGTGTGTACAGTGGTGTACAAGCTTGCAGGTCTTACTTTCAGAGGGCTTTTAGCCTCCATTACATGGATGAGGAAGGTGAGGAAGAAGACAGAAGCTAGGCTCACACTGAACAAAAGGGACTGCATCTTCTAACCTGCACTTCAAGACCTTTTAAAGTTATCTTTTATACAAATAACTTGCAATGCGATACCAGTGATTCTTAACCAGGGGCCCACAATGTCCTCACAGGGGTCCGGCAAAGGCTTGAAGGCTGCTTGGCCCACTTCCTCCCTGCAGTGAAGTGGTCATGTGACAAGAGACAAGGCAAAGGCTGGCTGGCTGGCTTGGCCTGCACATTGCATTCAATCTGCTCCAGCCACAAATTTGCAAGAAGAAACAGGAAAAAGTCTTTCCTCTCCCTCCAGTGTCTCTGCGGTTGTGCTTTTAATCATAGATCATAGATTCATAGAGCTGGAAGAGACCACAAGGGCCATCTAGTCCAACCCCTGCCCTGCAGGAATACACAATCAAAGCATTGCCAATCAAAGCATTCATGTTCCTTGTATTTATTTAAAAATCACTATCATGTCTTCCCTCACTCTCAGTAGTCCTTCATCAGGCTCAGCCACAAATTAAAAGCAGTTTAAAATAATTTACAACAGTGGCTCTTAACCTTTTCTTTACCAGGAACTGCCTGTAAATATCTTTTCTTGCTGCAGACCCCCAAGACTTAACTCAAGATTTAAAACTATAACAACAATAAAAACACCTGATAATAATACCTAATAAAAATAATAATACAATTACACCACCCAATAACCCCTTCCCTCAGAGGCACTAGAGTCTTTTAACTGCTTTTAATTCTATTGTTAGTTAAACCATTTTTAAACTTTAAGATAAACCATTTAAAAACTTTTAATATGATGTGAATTTTTTAGTCATCTCTGTTTTAAGCTTTGTAAGCTGCCTTTTAAAGACTGGGGGAAAGGGGAGATATAAGAACAACAACACCCCACCCACCAATGTGGCTGTCTGATCTGGGTGTGTGTATCTGTTATGCCACCCTCTTGGCTCTGTGTAGAAACAAATACGAATGATTTGCGCTGTAGCATAAACTGCTGTTAGGTTTTCATATGTAGGCTCACTGGGAAGAGTGGGAGAGGGCAATGTTTGTGAAGTGCAGGGTGGGCTAGGTCTGACAATCAACTTGTTTCTGCTATATTGAAAGAAAATCCAATAAAAGCCTTTAAACATTTTTTAAAGAGGGAGAAGGTGGGAAAATCAACTGTCAGAGGTTCAGAATATGGCAACAATAACTAAACAAGCCCAGGACACTACAACTGATAAGATGCAACCCTTGAGTAAATAAAATAAACTAAATATACTTTCACAGCAATTAGCATCTGACTTTGCCTTCAAAAGTCACACAATGCATAGCAATGTCAATGTACATTGAACCACAGCCAAGAAAAATATCTTCCCTCTTCATATCCTCTCTCATACCACATCCTATCTGTATTCCCAATGCTCAGGATTTTCTTGCAATATTTCTTTTCCCAGTAGGCTCTCATTAATTAACAAAAACTTATTTTCCATTAGCCTTAATGGAGACAGAGGAAAAAATTAACTTGGCTTCAGCAGATGCTGAGGGACAAGAATGTAAAGATTCAAAACAGTAAAAACAAATTTAAAAATCCATTTTTTTTTTGGTGATCTTTTTAGCCTTTTCCTAAAGAAGAAAAAATGCTGGGTCTTACAGTACTGGGCTACACTCAGGCCAGGGCTTTGGCTTAGAGGTCTGGGGCTCCACTCAGCAGAATGAAAATGCAGCAAGATGGACTGATCACATTTTGAAGCTGAAGCATAGTTGGATGAGACTTTTGATAGCCTAGTGTAGCTCCTAGGCCTCCACCAACTCTCTTCAAACTCCCAGCACCACCCACCAGTTATTATTTTTTTGACAGAAAAATGATCCCTGGGGCCAAATTCAACTTTAAAAAGCTTTTTTAGTCCCCCACCCCAAATGTGCCCTCCTGCAAGTGATTGGGAGAGACAGAACATCACTTGTAGTCACTGAAAAGGCAACTTCCTTTAAAAAGTCATACCTATAGTTCAGCCCTCCAAAATGGTTCTCTATGTACTGGTTGTTGTTTTCAACTTATGGCTACCCTAAGGCAAATCTATCCTGGGGTTTTCTTGACAAGATTTGTTCAGAGGGGGCTTGCCTTTGCCTTCCTCTGCAGGAAGAGGGAGTGTGATTTGCCCAAGGTCACCCTTCCAAAGTCATAATCCAATGCTCAAATCACTGCACTGCACTGCACTGGCTCTCTGAGCACCAGAGCACCCCCTCCCTTCCTTCAGTGCAATATATACTACACAGGATGCCACTATAGCATCCCTGCCAGATGGCCACCCAGATTCTGCTTAAATACAGTAGGACCCCCATATCCACTTATTCATTATCTACTGATTCAATTATCCATGGGACATTAAACAGCAACCATAGTCTTCCTAGAAAATGTGTCCTTTCTAGCTATTTTGTAGGTGCTCCAAGGTAACTCTATGGTATTTTAAACCAGAAGTCCCATTATTTTCAATGGCGTTCGCTATTATCCACAGTTTTCATACCATTTTGAAAAGGTGGAGGGCAAACAGAGTGTAACCAACAGGATCCAGCAACTGGGCTGGGAGGGGGGGCTGGAAGAAATGGACTACTTCTGGGGTGGGGAGTAACTTGTCACCCTGTACTCCCCTCTGGCATTACTTATGAATACTGTGTGTTTGCAAGCATGCAGAACTGTGTGATCTCAACAGTTAAGAGTGCAGCTATGGGAAGGGGAACAAATGGGGGCATGCTCCCCCCCCCAAATTAAAACTCTGCTATCCAAAATGATATTTTCTTTTAGTCCCCAAATTTCTAGCATTGCAGTAACTTAAAACTTCAGATGAAGATATATAGATGTTACTGCTGATCTGAAACATGGGTCACCTATCGCCACCACCTACAACTCCTCGAGCGCTTTCATCAGCGCTGTCTACGCACAATCCTAAATATACACTGGACTGACTATGTGACGAATGTTGCTGTCCTTGAGCAAGCAAGGATCACCAGTATTGAGGCCATGATATTGAGAACGCAGCTGCGCTGGGCAGGGCACGTTTCTAGGATGGAGGACCATCGCCTCCCAAAAATACTACTCTACGGTGAACTCGCCACGGGTCAGCGTAAGAGGGGCGCTCCAAAAAAGCGATACAAAGACTCCCTGAAACAACATCTCAGGCTCGGCCAAATTGATCACCAACAATGGTCCGCCCTGGCCTCACATCGGGAGGCATGGAGACGCACTATCCACAATGCTGCAGCCTTATTTGAAAACTCAAGCCGAACAAGTCTTGAAGAGAAACGACAACGCAGAAAGAATCACAACCCAAGAACATCACCCAAGGAAACCTTCTGCTGTGCTTTCTGCAACCGGACTTGTTTATCTCGGATTGGCCTTTTTAGTCATCAGCGCGCTTGCAGAAAGCGCGGGATGGGTCCTTCCTGAATCTTCGTTTGCGAAGAAAAGCCAGAGAGAAATACTTAGAAACTTCTGATTTGATTATCCTAACCTGAACCTCTCAAAATTGGGTGAGTTTACTACCCTGAACTGCAATCCTCTTAGTTAATTAAGGACCTAGATTTGTTTTGAATATGTAGATTAAGATTGCTATACCTTCAGTAAACTTTTTGATATGCATTTTTAAGCAAAAGTCTTTACTGTCCTTAATTTGTCTGCTTGACTTTAATGACTGGGTGATTCAGAACACATACAAATGCAAATTGAGCTTGGTCAGTCTTCCCTAGGCTAACTCTGCCTACTTTAAAATAAACTTTTCTTAAGAAGATATTCCTAAAGGGCTTGAGCTCTGGAATCTTTAATAAATTTTTAATTTTTATACTCATACACCCCTACACATCTAAAGATACCAAGGGAACAAAGCAAATATAAGAGTTCTAGGTGTGGATGATTTTCACTGTCTCACCCTCTGCAATGTTAGAAATGTGGGTAGTGAAGGAAAATTCTTCATATAGGAGCAGAATTCTTATTTGGCAAGGCCCTTATTCCCCCGCCACCCCCTGGTAACTATATCCCTGTGTAAAGGATGCATGTGTATATTATGTACCATCTGCCACTGAAAAAATGACAACGGGGGGGGGGGGATTAAGCTCCTATTTAAGAAGCAATTAATACACGTAATGCACCCTCTGCAATTGTCACAGTGTGTGTGTATCTTGTACCTGGATCCTGCTGTCTAAATGCAAGGAACTGAGTCCATTTCCTCCCTGATATCTCTTTGCAGACAAAACCAGAGGAAAAACTGGTGGGCCCTTGTACCAAAGAGCCTTCATATGATGAGAACACCATGACTCATACAACAGGGTTCCATGATTAATTCCACCAGTGGCAGCCCCACCATCACCACCATATCCCATGCCATTCCTCGGTTTCCACTGACTCATAGGAAGGGCTTTGGGGGCCCATCTCGTGAGCTCCTGTTACAGTTTCTATTCCATACATTCCACCATAAGGTACTTGTTTGTGGATGTGCTGTAGACACAATTTTTGCTTCTCCTGCTTCACCAATGAGAAGCCTCTCAGGACATGCTCATTATGTTAAGTCAACCACAGCAAAACTTGAGCAAAAATCCAACTGAAATATCGACAAGATAACAGAACTGCCAACATGTTCTTCACAACTATCAGTAATTATGACACAAGAAATTGTTCTTATCTGCCATTGAACTGTAATCATTTGGGATAGCAACAGCACTGGAAACAGCACAAGGAAGTCAGTAATGCTTTAAGTTCAGTTTTAATGCACCAACAAAAATAGTATGTTTTCTATTAATGCTTCTGTTTTCTTTAGAAATACCTTCATACATTTGGGAATATTTAGCTATGCTAATTTTCCAGTTTTAATTTTATAGCTCATGGCTCCACTGGAATGACATTATTTTAAACAATAATAATAATAAAGAATTCCTAAGGGCGTATGCAAGAGTGTTTTTGTTGACTCCGTGTCATATGCCCCCTCCAGCTAAAGCCCAGATTCTGTCACTTTGGGGAGTGTTCCTGCTGCTTCTCAGATGATGTAATAGAAGAGAAATTGAAGTCTTATTTTATCATAACAGAAAGGAGGAAGGGAAACACTGGTTCTTCAACATTTTAATTTCCCCATTAAAAAACAGATGAACTGTTAAATTGTTACAGAAGTTGCACAACTATAATATGAAAAGCACTGTATTCAAATCATGTTGGGAGAGACACATTGGCAATCCAGAAGTCACTGTGTACCAGGGAGGGGAACATTTGACCCATCAATTGTTTTGGACTTCAATTTCAAGAAGCCCTAGAGAGCATGGTCAATGGTAAAGGACTGTAGGAGTTGTCATCCAAAATATCAGGAGGGTAAAAGTTTCCCTACCTCTAGCATATACTCTAGATCAGAGTATGATCATTGATATATGTTTGCTTCCCGCCACATACCAATGGAAGAGTCCAACTCTCAGCTGCAAAGGACTTCAGAAGTCTGTTGTCAATCCCTCTCAGGCAGGCATTCCCCACTTGGTATTCTCTATGGCCAATGGCCATGCTGATGAAGGATGGTGGGAGTTGTAATCTTAAATATATGGAGAGGATTAGGTGGAAGGAACTACTGTACTCTAAAGAACAATGCTCTTGGTGACAAGGTGGCTTATTCTTTTTCATTAGAGTAAACACTAAACTTTCTTCAAAATGAGGGGGAAATACACATTTGAAACCCAACTGCCTGTATGCATGTGCGTGTTGGGTGAGGAGGCAAGTCACAGAATTTGGAGAAGGAAAAAGGTGATAAAGAAAATAGTTTTTGCATTGTGTATTATATATATGCATAAAGTTCCTGTTTTACTGTAACTCTAAATCTCCTGGGCACCATGGCCATTGGTGATGCTGGCTGGACTGCTCTCAGAGTTGACAGTCCAAAATAATAACTTTGGTTTGAGTCTTAATACACTTTTTTTACAGTATCTTTGATAGCCACCCACAAGACTTTGAGGGCACACTGGTGTACAAGGCACCAAAATGGGCGCAGCCAAGACAAATTAACCCTACCACTATTACCCACCTAAAACTTTGGGTAATGCAAGCCAAGTCAGCTTGTCTGGCAGTGATCCCCCCCCCGCCCCTTTAACAGCCCTGCATTTGCAACCAGCACCTTAAGGTCTATTACGTTATCGACTTGGCAACCAGGGAAGAGTCTAATGGAACCAGAAAGAGAGATAATACAAGGATGACTTACTACCCTTCCCTTGTTCTAGCCTGCTGTCCTCACAGCACCTCTTCCCTGCCCCATTCCTGCCCTCCTCTGCAACTGCACAAAGAGACACAGGAGAGACAGATTTTCAGTAAGATTTGGAAGCAAGCATAAATACTGGGAAAGCATGCAGTTTGAAAAGACATCTAAGCTATTGTACTGTGAAACATAAGTAGCATTTTCTTTGAAGAATGTTGGTTGTAAATTTATGTATAATTTTAAAATATTCTAAACAAGCATATTCTTCCATGCTCAGTTCAGTAAACATCTGGAATCTGCACTTGCAAATTTGCAATGGAAATTATTCCCAGACCAAGATTTGTTATTCTTTCCATTCATTCACAGTTATGTCTATGAATCATTGTTCAACTGAAGTTATTTATATTGGGGGAGTTTAAGAACAAAACACTAAATAAAAACACAAGAGCGCCAAGGTGGGGTGGAAAGGAATCTATTTTGCAGAACATAATTTTCTATGAGACATTTAGATTTGATAGATCCTGGAATTCACTCCCATTCTTGCCTAGGGATGTAAAAATGAAATGAGATGGTAGGAATGGAGAAGCAGAAGAAGGAATTACAGGAATTTATAATCTGCTCATATAAACTGATAGCATTATGGTTTGGAGAACCAGCATTCTACAGTGGTTTGAATGTTGGTTTAGGACTCTACGAAAACAGGTTCAAATCCTTCCTTGATCAGGGAAACCCACTGGGTAACCTTGGACAGGTCACACACTCTCAGCCTCAGACAAAGGCAATGGCAACCCCCTCTGAACAAATATTGCCAAGAATACCCCATGACAGGTTCACCATAGGGTTGCTGTAAGTCAGAGATGATCTAGAGGCACACAACAACAACAATTGTGGTTGGTTGGCCACTGGTCATGAAGGCATCTTTTTAATTCAGTCCACTCAGCCTGGATCTTTCAGCTGTCTTCAACCTGATGCCTCCAGATGTGTTGGACTAAAACATTGGGGATTGTATTTCCAACACATATGAAGGTCACTAGGTTGAGGAAGCCTGCATAGTCACACATGGAGCCAGCGGAAGGTAGTTATCACTGTATGTTAGGAGAGACAGAGAGGATTATTGCTTCACTGTTGCTACTGGTTACATATATTATTCATAATCTTAGTATTTTGTTTGTTTATGCCCTGCCTTTTTCACAGCCCCAGGACTCAAGGCAGCTTACAAAATTAAAGAAGATAGAGATAAGAGGTCCTACCAGTAAAAACGTGTGTGTGTGTGTGTGTGTGTGTGTGTGTGGACAGTCACCTGTCGATTTATGGTGACCTCGTGAATTTCATAGGGTTTTCTTATCCAAGGAATACTCAGAGGTGTTTTGTCAGTTCCCCATTCTAAAATACAGCCTACAGCAAAGGCTTACTATTTTGCAAACACACAGGTCGGTAACTATGCCCTTCATAAAATGCAATGTGTGTATGTGAGTGCACACATCTTCAAGTCATCGGTCAACTTATGGCAACCCCATGAATTTCATAGCGTTTTCTTAGGCAATAAATATGCACAGCTGATTTTGCCAACTCCTTCCTCTGAAATAAGCCTACAGCACCTGGTATTTGTTGGTGGTCTCCCATCCAAGTACTAACCAGGGGTGACCCTGTTTAGCTTCCAAGATCAGACAGGATATGGTGCCCTTAGAGTATTAGGCCCTGCTTCTGCCTTTGCATATAGCATATTAAGATCCAAATTCCAACATCTATATGCCTTCTTGAGCATCCTCTTTAGAAAACTGTGTGGAATTAATCTACTGAAAGTCGTTTTAAAAAAGAAATAATGTTTATGATCATATTATTACAGTATTTCTTTTTTAAAAAGGATTTCAGTAGATTATTTTTTTTACATTTCTCAGACTCTCTGAACTAAGATTACCTTCTTCTGAGAAAGAGTCCTACTGATCTTTTATTTTTAAATATCAGGGTGCACACTTCGATTCCATCAATAAATTTAATGATTATATCAGACACCAAGGTGTTGTTATGGAGACTCTTTTGAAGATTTTGCAGCAGTTCCAGTGCTGGATAATTAATGCTGGATGCTACAAAGCTATTATCAAGCTGTCTCTATGGAAACAAACCAAAAGCCTACACTTCCAGCTGCAACAAGTAACTTGCATCAATCCTTTTCTCTACATCCTCTTCAGATATTAAAATGGAATGGCAGCTGCATTGTCAAATTTTGTTTAATGACACTAGAACAAACTATAATTTACAATGTATATATCTTGAATTAAAAGGCACTAAGACTGAAATCCTATACCCGAGGAATAGGGAATTTGTTGCCCTCCAGAATCTGTTGGCTTTCAGCTCCCATCAGCCTGAGTTAGCATGGGAGCTGCAGTCCAGTAGTATCTGGAGGGCCAAAGGTCACCTACCCAGTGCAACCATTCACTGTTCCCTGAGCATGACCTGAAAGCCCATGGTGGAAACTTAACGGTTTGTGGTATGGTTAGTGCTTGGATGGGAGCCCAAGTGGGAAACCTGTACATTTAACTTGGAGTAAGCACCCCTGAATGTGAACGAGTCTGACTTCTAGTTAGCTATACATAGGAGTGCACCAAGATGAGAAACTGAATCAAGAAAGCAGGATTTCTACTCTCACACACATTTTATTGAACAGGGAGCTGAAGCAGGGGGAAGTTCTCCTTACTACCAGTTTGGCTGGTGGCTTCCATATCAGTGGGGCTGTGAATCAATCTGAGTTTTAGTCCCAAATTTAAATGGGCTATCCCAATTGCTGACAATGTCTTCAAAACAGGTTCAGCACTTTGGATAGCTCTCATTGAAAGTGAGGACCACAACACAGGCCGCTGCCATACTGCAGAAATAATGCAGTTTGACACCACTTTAACTACCATTTTATGAAATCCTGGGACTTGTAGTTTGTTGTGGCACCAGACCTCTCTGACAGAGAAGGTTAAATATCCCACAGAACTACAAATCCCAGAATTCCACAGCATTGAGCCATGATAGTTAAAGCAGCATCAAACTGCATTATTTCTCCAGTGTGGCAGCAGCCACAGAATATGTTCATTCTGACATGGAAGCCACCAGTTGACACTGATTCTCAGTATATTGAAGAAGGAGAAGATAAAATGAGGCCTACAGGCCATATGAGATCCACAAGGCCATTTGTGAGGTCCCCAAAGAGTCCACAATATTGTTATTTTTCTTAAATTTGTTAAAACTAAAACTAAAAGTGTAACCTCAGTGATTCAGGAGCTGGAACTTTTTTTACTTTTTGGCTGATAAAAAAGGCCCCTCATAAATCTAAAATATCATGGGGACATTTTAGTAAAATTTTTGTTAAGTAGAAACATTAAGAAGGAAGCAGTGGGGAGACTCTATGTAATGATAGTGCTGTGATTCTACTTTAACTGCCACAGCTCCATTCTATGGAATTCTGGAACTTGTAATTTAGGGTATTTCAAATTCACAAAGATGGTGGTGGTGTGGTTTGTTTGTTGGACTGGGACACCAGGGTTCAAATCTCTGCTCAGCCACTGAAACCCACTGGATGACCTTGGGCAAGTCACACTCTCTCAGCCTCAGAAGGTAGCAATAGCAACCTCCCTCTGAACAAATCTTGTCAAGAAAACCCTGTGATAGGTTTACCTTAAAGTCACTGTAAGTCAAAAATGACTTGAAGGCATACAACCAAAAATTTAGAGAACTCCTCTACAAAACCCAGAATTCCACAGGATGCAGCCATGCCAAGTGTAATCATAATGCTATTACTGTATAGTCTGAAAATTCCCAAGGTCCCACAGCAGGCCAATGTATTCCATTAATCTCTGGCAGTTGCCTATGTCTATGTTAAAACTATTATGTCCTGAAACAGATCTCCAGATCTGTGCAAGTTACATGTGTGATACACACCCTACAGATTAACCTGAATTATAAAAACTACATCGTATTTAACTAGTTTAAGGCAGTATACCTCTGAAACAAAGCAAATTCACAACTTTGAATTCATGACTGCCACAAAATCTCAATTTTAGGCTCCTTCCCCATACTGAGTTTTTAAAAGCAGATGTTTCTATTCCATACCACATTAGCCAGGTTTGAGAAGGGTGACTGGCTAGGCTCCAATTTGGTAGTGTAAAAAAGGAAACCTCATCTGTCCCCTCAATGCAAAGAACAACCTAGTAATCATGAGCGGAAGAAGCAATTAAGCACTATAGAGAAGTAAGACATGTGATGTTCACAGAAGATGCTGTGCTAAAAGGACAAAGAACACTGTCATGGGAGATGAAATGCTAAGGATTTCAACAGACTCCTAACTGCTATGTGAATCAGTAATCTTATCTAAACCATGGCCATGTTGCCACTAATTTCATTCATGATAGACTCTGGACCTATTCTCTGAAAAACAGTGTTGCCAGCAATTAGGTTGCCACCATGGAAACAATTGCTGGTTGAACACAGGGTTGCTTCTAGAAACTGAAACACAGGACAAATTCAAAAGAGTTTCATCATTTTGCAATGGATTAATATTTTGGTGTTGGTTTTATTGTTAAAATCTATACACAACTTTCTTAATTCAATGGTGCATTCACAAGATCATATTCTTATCACATGAAATATGAAATACAAATTAGAATCACCCCTCTACACATAAATTTACTTTCAAGGTGAGGAGGAGTCCATCCTTTCAACACCCATACCATCCTACTTATTCAAAGAAATCACGGGTAGGCATTCTGTGGGTCTCCAACTGTTACAATTCCCAGCACTTCTCAATATTGGGAGAGTTACTAGGTGTTGCAGTCCAACAACATCTAGAAGGGCTCATGATTCCTATCCCAAAACACCCCAAGGTGGATCTAAGGTGTGACTGAGGATAACTCACATTAGAACAGGACCAGGAAACTCTTGGCTCTCTAGATGTCAATGGAATCCACTAGCCCCAGCAAGCATGGGCAATTATTAATGAAGATGGGACTTGGGAACTATCAACATCTGAAAAACCAAAGGTATCCCAACCCCTGTATCAGAGGAAGGACAATTTGTTTACCCATAACTGTGGTTCTTTGAGTGGTGATCTGTGCCCTCACACAAATGGGTCTTGCGCCTTCCATCCACGGAACTTTCCAGAGCTGAATAGCTTTTGGGGGTAACCCCACCCCATCTGGTGCCAACATAAACAATACCTAAAGCAACTCCCCCCAGTTCTGATGTCCATCGTGAGTATTGCAGATCTGCAGAAAAAGAGGGGAGGAGGGAGGGTTTGTGTGGGAACATAGATGGTCACTCAAAGAACTACAGTAACAGGTAAGCAACTGGTTCTTCTTTGTGGTCTCTGTGCCTCACACAAATGAGTGATCAGCTAGCTTACCAATGGAGGTGGGGTAAATCTGCCAAGAATAGACTACAGCACTGCTCTTCCAAACGTCACATCTGCACATGTCCTGCAGTCAATTTGATAGTGGTAAATGAAGGTGGATGGTCGAGTCCAAGCAGCTGATCTGCAGGCTTCAGGCAGAGAAATGCCACGAAGCCATGGAAGAGAAGTGGATACTGTGCGAGTTAAACAGGACTTGAGCCCCAACGGTTGAGGCTTCTTGGCAAGTTGGTATGTCAAGTTGATCAGGTCAACAACACACCTCGATAGTCTTTGCAAGGAGGCTAGGAGATCAGATTTCCATCCTCCATAGCAGATGAATTGCTTCCTGAGAGTATGGTGAGTGTAGTAGGCCAAAGCCCACTGTAAGTCCAAGCAATGTAGGGTCTTTTCCAACTGGGATAAGAGGTCCTGACGGAAGGATGGTAACATGATGTCTTGGTTAAGATGGAATAGGAAGACTATCTTTGGGAGAAACACTGGGTCAAAGCACAGCACCATCTTGTCTCTATCAAAGATTATAAAAGGCTGGTCTGATTAGAGGGCGCAAAGCTCACCCACCAGTTTACAGAGGTGATCACCACCAGGAAGACTGTCTTAAGCATAAGAAGCCGATGATCTGTGGTAGCCATTGGTTCAAATGGCTTCTGCGTAAGTTGAGAGAGGACAAGCAAAAGGGACAAAGATTGAACAGGGTCCCCAGACAAGTTGGTATAGGTGTGAGAGACCTTGTAAGTACCTGATCTGTCCCACCCACCCACCTTGAGAGTTCTTTAAATCCCAAATGTATGTGGGTGTTGGCTGAGCTGACTGGCTTTAAAAGCAGGAAGCTTTCTCTCGTTAGATTACTGGAAGCAATCTGTCCCACTCTGGTGCTGAACCAGAGTCCTAGGTGCCAAAAGCTCAGTAGATGAGATAACTAGAGGTGTCCAGTATCACACAGTCCAGGGTGAGAAGCCATAAATCCAAACAGAGTCCGAACAGTCAAGTTAGCAGGCTCAGTAAACAGTCCAATAAGTCAGATACTAACAGCAGCTAAAATCAGGTCAAGAGGTGAACTGAAAGATTGCTTTCAGTAATCTAACAAGAGGATGTTTCCTGCTTTTAAAGCCAGTCAGCTTAGCCAACACCCCCAAACAGCTGCTATTTAAAGAGCATGTCTCATAGCTGTGTGTGCAAAGCCAGGTGAAGGTGCAAAACTGGCACCATTTAAGAGCATAAGAATGATGGGCGGAGGGCCTGCACAAGGCCAGCAAGACAGAGCGGACGTCTACTTCTAATGCCTGCACAGCTGCCAGGCAAAGAAGCTTGGATCCAGGCCCTCCCTCTGCATGAGCAGTATCTACAGCTGTAACTCAACCATCGGATCAAGGAACAGCTTATTCCACAGTATCCCAACCACTTGACTGAGACACTCCATTGCCCTCAACAGCGTGCCCTGCAGACCAAGAAGCCATGTAGGCTGTGCAGAAAATGCCATCTTCTCCAGCCACAGCCCCACCAGTGTAACCTGCCGCAGTGATAGAGCTCGACAATGCAACCTTGATGGAGATCAGTACCAACAGTCCCTGTCAGATTGGTGAGAGTCTCTATGTCTGGTATAATGTTGGGGCAACTAGTACTAGCATTTTGAATAATAATAGACACCAACAGGTAGGCTTGGGGTGGCTCCACTCACGGGGCTCATAGACAACGTAACTGGAAGCTGCTGATTCTGATCCTGAGGAAATGTTGTGATACCGTTGTCAATACTGAGGCCAGTGTGAGCCCACACAATGATGCCACTGCAAAGACTCTAAAGAATAAGTATCTCCTTCTTGGGACAGAGCCCTGCACTGGGTCGGTAGGAGAGACACTCAGTCCAGAGACAGTGGCTCATGTTGCCTGGCTCTGTCTGGAGATGGTGATTGATGCCATATGAAGCAGGAGCCATGGCTGCTGCACAGTGCGGGAACACCTCGAAGACAGAGGTGTACAGCAAGGTGGTGGGGTCAGCAGCCTAGGAGAGAGGCATGGCGGTTGGCATGCCAGCATGTGGCTGTCTTGCAAACTCTGAATCAGAGGGCTAACTCCAGTTTGTTGCTCTGCTGAAAGTTAGTCGGTCTGGGTCCATGCTATTCATGACACTTCCTGGTCCAACTGTTCCTCGGTGTGCACACTCTCATCAATACTGATAAAGGAGGGAGTATGCAGCAATAATGAACATTCGGACCAAGGTGGCAGATGGTACCAAAGCCGATCTCAGAGCAGTCAATTCCAATCTCAGTCTGTCTTTGTCTTTAGCTGTTGGAAAAATCCAGCATTCTTTCTCCCACTTATTTGCTATTAGAACAAATGAGTAACAGTAAGGTAGGGTCTCTTGCATGCCTATCTTTAATGAGCATGGTTGTAAACAGTGCACAACCAAACTACAAGATCACATGACCTAGGTTAATTTGCCTTATGGTCTGAGATTTTTTATTACTCTTTCTTCTTGCCTCAAAAGCTACAAGCTGCCTCTCCATCTTGCTCCTCAAGAATGCCTTCCATCTCACTGGAATGGTGAGTGAAGATGGACCTCTTTCTTATCCAAAACCTATTCATTAGTTAGTTGGGATATAGGTGCCAATGCATATGTAGATTTAAAGCCATCAGTAAAGCTTAAGATTTTCCTTTAATAAGAAATTGCCTATCTTTTTGTTTTTGCCGTTGAGTCAAAGCACTGTACTATTGAATCCACACCTCCAGCTCTGCTCTGCTACAATAAAGTTAATTCCTGACAGTTTAACTTTTAAGAAGTTTCCCAAAAGGGTTAACACCCTGGGACCTCAAATTTTACTACTTTAACCCATTTCTTTTTTTCCAGAGGGGCTGTTGAGTCAGCAGTGCTCCTCTTTTGCTCCTTTCCAGACTGCAGAAACATATGGAGACAGATCTGCCTGGAGCTGGGGGTGGGGTGCTAAGTCATTTCAGAGCCACTTTGAGTTTCAGAAGGCAGTGTAGACAGAATAGGCCAGACTTCAGAAAACGATGGAACAACATAGTCTTCCAGGCTGAAGAGGTGGATGGGCCAGCAAGGATGTCAGTTAGAGGGTGTATTTGTATTTAGAGACCAAGAGAGAGTGAAGCCGATTGTTTTCTGCTTTGACATCAGTTGACTTTAAGGGATTGCTCCCTCAGATACAAAGTCAGGAGAAATGGTTCTTAAGTCCCTGACTCGTTAAGCCTTTACAGATGGAACAAAAAATCACATGGTGCCTCTCATCAAGCAAAAAGGCATTTGTTGTGGCTGTTGGTGTTAGCAATTTCACCCCACAAGAGACACAACTCTTGAATAGAACCTTGGAGACCATACAAAGAGAAAAGAATGACTGCCAACAAAGTCATGAAAGGAGGAGCAAGGGGAAAGGGGGTTTACCCGTATGAACAACTACAGTAATTACTTTTTTGTTTGTTTTATACAGAAGCTAACAGAAAGAATGGGAAGAAAAAGAGAAAAGTGGGGGGTAATCCTGAAGGGCTACTCAACATTAGGGCTATCCAATATGAATCGCACAATGAACGAAAAGGAACTTTTGGCACTATTTATGTTGGTGCCCAAAGGGGCGGGGGGGTTACTATTGAAAAGTAAAAAAAATCTAGCTAGTATGTGTTGCACAGGGCTGATGGTGGAAACAAACACTATCAAAATACACAAAAGAAACTGTGAAGCGACCCTGGAGCCTCTCTGCCTGAGACTCCAGAGCTACCCTTTGCAAATCCCAAACCTGAGAGATTTTTCTCTTTGAAATCTGCCATCACTCGCTGAGTTTACCCCTTTTCATAGCGCAGCGAGAAGCTGTGAGGGTTGTGTTAAAGTATCACCAACTCCCCTTTCTCTCTATCCCAGGGAAATTCAGATAGCCATGAACCAAGCTCAGCACGTGCTCGTGGAGATTAGGTAAAACAGAAAAAGTTTTATTTTTTAGTTCAAGTAATGAAACAGCATGGAGGGAAATCTCTCCTCCAGGAACTTAGCTTAAGGTTACATGAAATACATTGTCATAGGGTTAAAATAAATCCTAAAAACGAATGCATTGCTAATTAGACATATTCCCTAAGCTAAGAAATTATAACTTACAGTTATGCAGTCCATGTAGCAGTCTCTGTGATGCAATTCAGAGTCATTCAAATGGGCCCACTCTTCAGGCCCCATGGTATCATTTAGCTCTTTGGTGTTATAGAGCTCATGTCAGAGGTCAGCTCCTCCAACCTCAGTTATCATGTCTGTTTCTCCTGCTGGCTCCCAGCCATGTGGCATCAAACAAAGGAACTCAAAACTGAAAACTCCATTGGTCAAATCTGATTGGTTCTGCATTACTAGATCTGATTGGCTCTCCAGTCAGGTGATGTGATGTCATGTTTAGGTAATAAGGTTCCCACCCTCTACCATACCTGTTGCTATAGAAGGAGGGAGTGGAATTTTCCAGATGCTGTAATCTGTAGTGCAGATGAACTCACCATGATGGAGTTGGGCACTCCATCATGACAGAAACAAAAGCCCGAAAAATCTGGCTAACTGCCCCAAACTGTTGCCCAATAAAATCTCTGGCACCCCATAACCTTTTTGGAATTTTTAAAATATTTGAGATTTGGTGAGCTCAGTAGCAGAGTTCAAAATCACGCTTAGCAGAAGTGTTATATCGGGAACAGAGTTAAGCCAGCCAACATGTAAATCCCAACAGTTACTGCCAAAAGCAATTGAGCTCTGGAACTGTTCCATGGATGGATCTGCACAGGAGCAAGACCCATTTGTGTGAGACATAGAGACCACAAAGAAGCACTTGAGAATCAGGTGGATCTAGATGATAATTAAATGATCACTTCTTTAATTACAGTTTATCTTACCTTTGCTAGGAAATTCCAAGCTGCATACTGTCCAGTGGATGTGTTGTTTTTAAGCTTCATTGTGTGAAAAGTCAGAAAGAATCCCAGTACTCCACTGTAGAGGATGGTAGATAATGCCATTAATAGGGCTCACATTTTCAAGCAGACGTCCTTCAGAAACAATTGCTTTAAGGAGGAGCAGTGAACACATTGGTTTAACCTGTTTAATTCTAACCCTTTAACTTTGAAAACTTAATTTGCAAGGAGTTTTCATAGACAAAAGCATATCATAGCTTATCTTGTAGGGCAAAGATCATTGTCTAGGATTCTAATTGTGCCTTACAATTTGACTAATTTCAGTAACTTCAGGGCTTAATTTTTAAAATTCTAATTTGGCTTTTTGGTTAATAAAGTACCAGTCAATTAGTTAGTCCTAGAAGAGAAGCCCAGGAATACTGCCCTCCACTGGAATGTGTAACTATGGACAACTTCAAAGTGGCCAACTAAGGCAGTGTTTAATTTAATCTTTAAGTTTAATTTGGCAACCTCTTATCAGTCAAGTTCAACCTCTGTACTTACTGACTCATCATATAGTTATTGTAATCACAGAGCTTTTCCTTACTTTGATTATAAAGTCAACTCCCCCAGTCTGAGTTAACACACATCTTTTTAGGCACCAAACATTGAAATGATTTCTGTAATGTTATACAACGGGATCTTGCAGCACCTTTGAGACAAATGCTTAGCATCAGCTTTTGTAGACTCAGTCTGCTTTAGAAATCCAATATTGCTATCCAATAAAAGTTTATCAGAGAAGCTAACCCATGCTTTAAAATACAGCTATAATATATTTTTAAAGAGCAAAGTAACAAATGAGCAGCAGAGAGATATCACATGCCATATTAAAAACACAGCTTTTAAAAAAATCTACAAGACCATAAAAAGTCTTCATCTGGACCCAGGAGTCATCAAACTCAGTGCTAGTGAGTCTCCTGGGGAGAAAATTCTAGAGTGTGTGTGTGTGGGGGGGTACCACAACTAAAAATATTCTCACATGGTTTCTCACTAACATGTACATGAAGAAGTTCTTAGTAGTCAGATTATATAAATAGGTTTATATTTAATCTCTTCTAATCTTCAAACTAATCTGTTCTGGTCCTCAGTCTTCAGACCTTGATTTGGACTTGGAAACAGACAGGAAGCCAGTGTCTATCCACCAACACATGTTCCATAGACCTAAGGGCTTACCGCACTCCAAAGAAAAGCAGCAAGGCAGCAGGAACATTCTGTCTCCTGCACTGACTTACCACATAGCATCATTTTTTCATTCCAGTCCTGTGAAGGACAGAGGTAAAACCACACATTTTTGCTATCCAGAAAAACCCGTTAACAAAAAGATGCAGTTTTACCTCGGACCCCCACAGGACTGGAACAAAACAGCGCTGGAAAAAAGTTGCATCATTTGGTAAGGCAGCAGGGAAGATAGAACGTTCCCGCTGCCTTGCCACTTTTCTTCAGAGTGAAGTAAGACCCTTAGTCCCAGTTATTAATCTAGTTGTGATAAAACCTTGTAATCTATTGCTCTAAGAAACTATCCCACAATTAATTTTCACTGAAGTTACTGGTATGCTTTGAAACACTCGCAAACATTTGTTAATTTAAAGCTAATATGATTGGTCTTATATTTTTAAGACAAATATGCTGGGAGACTGAATTCATTAGGTGTTTTGGACACACTTCAGTCTAGAAAGTCCTAAGAAGAAACCCTAAGAGATTATGTGGCAATATGAGCAATGGGTCTCAAAGCTATAAACGACTACACAGACACCTTGGACAACTTTTAATCATACAGTATATAAATTTAGGAGATGCTTAGAATAATAATATAAGTCCCATTATGCAACAAGCAATTGTCACTTAAATCCATGTGGTATTTATTGGACTTTCCTCTTTTAACTTTCTCAAATCTGCCAAATACAGGTTGAATCTCCCTTATACAAAATGCTTGGGACCAGAGGTATTTTGGATTTTGGAATATACATAATGCGTATACATAATGAAATATCTTGGAGATGGGACCTAAGCCTAAACACAAAATTCATTTATGTTTCATATACATCTTACACACACAGCCTAAAGGTAATTTTATACACAATATTTGTAATAATTTTGTGCATGGAACAAAATGTGTGTACACTGAACCATCAAAAAGCAAAGGTATCACTATCTCAGCCACTCGTGTGGACAGTTTTGGATTTTGGAATATTTGGGATTTGGGAATTTTAGATAAGGGAGATTCAACTTGTAACAAGATATACAGGCAAATAAATCCACACATGCAGAAGCTACTAATTACTGCAAACCACATGATTTACAAATTACTAGTTGTTCGGGTGTAGGAGTATAAAATTTTTAAAAATTATTAAAGATTCCAGGGAGCAAGCCCTTTAGGAATATCTTCTTGAAAAAAAATCTCTTTTAAAGTAAGCAGAGTTAGCCTAGGGAAGACTGACCAAGCGCAATCTGCATTTGTATGTGTTCTGAATCACTCAGCATTAAAGTCAAGCAGACTAATCAAGTACAATAAAGATGTTTGCTTAAAAATGCATATCAAAGTTTACTGAAGGTATAGCAATCTTAATCTACATATTCAAAACAAATCTAAGTCCTTAACTAACTAAGAGGATTACATTTCATGGTAGTAAACTCACCCAATCTTGGGAGGCTCAGGTTAGGATAATCAAATCAGAAGTTTCTAAGTATTACAGCAGTAACATCCATATTTCCTCAGAAAAAGAGGTGATTGTAGGTAAGCAAGAGCTCATCTCTCTTTTTCATGTTTGGAGGTCAGATGCATAGTAGGAAGGGGAGAAAAGGGAATGAAGGAATGAAGAGCCTCATGAAGAGGCTGCACACGCCAAGAAGGGACACAAAGAATAATAAAACATTTAAATTAGGAGGCTATGTGATGAATGACTCGATGGTCACCCCATAGCTCCAAATGGCTAAGACAGCTTGAGATGAGAAGGGGAGTAGGAACTTAAGCATGCAAGGAATTTCCTAAACTTACTACGCAGGGGTGCAAGAAGAATGTTACATTTCCCACACTAGTCTACTGGTGAGTCTTTGAGAGATGCCTTCAGTGAATACTCTATTATAGTACAGCAGAGGTGCTCAACACATGGCTAGCATGTGAGCTCTGACACCACTGCCAAACTGATCACTGCTGCAAGCCAGATGGCTGAAACTGCACTCACTGAAGCAAGCAGTACAAACTTAATAATATTCCTAACTGCAAAAAAGCCCTCAGAAGTTAAAAGAGACAGGTTCAGTGGTGCTGGAGATCACTCTGGTATTCTCCTGAACCATATACAGTAGCTGCCATCGAATTTCAGTGGCAACTGTGGTGTTGGCCATAGAAGGGAAAGGGTATGGAATGCCAAGGTTGCAGGCTAATTAATGTAGCCTCCCCCAATCTAAAGATGCAGTGATGTACATAACCATTTGGACATCCCATAAATGTTAGGAGGCTTATTACAGATATGTGCTTTGAGAAACCCAACTCAAGGAGCGGGAGAAACAGAGAAGATTGAGAATTCAGATCTAGATCCTAACTAGCATTTCTACACCATCCTTGTCTCAGTTCAGAAAGTAAGATTACATTTCGCTCATGTCTTACATGTTACCAAGCTTTGAAGGGGTCTCACAGTTTGAGGTCATGGTTTGTATATACTGCAAAAGATACAAGCCCGCTAACTCATAAAATAAAATGTTACCTGGCAAAACAACTGCTATGAAACCTGTAGAAGTACAGGAATGGAAATTCTAAGGCACTGAAGAGATCACCTGAGGAAGAAAGTAATACATTTGTGGGTTGGCAAAACTGCAAAAATAACCACAGTTAAGTTTTATATAGGAATGTTACTGAACTAGCTGCTGTTGGTTTTAACACAAACTTTTTATAGTCTGCCATTACTTTGGACAACAACCCTTTCCCACCCTTTCAAGAAGAACCTGATTCTTAATGTCAGTTTAAAAAGAGTTTGCAAGGAAGAGAAGTGTGCCTTTAGTGAATACATTTCTATTTGATAAATAATTGTGATGGATACTGCAGTTTCCAATGGAAAGACATGAGCTTGATTCACCATGTTTATATTCCTGGCCATGAGGGATTAATTTGCTTCCACTGAACATGTTAATTCTTTTCATTCCACACTATGGTACAGGAAACACTCATAGGCATTGGTTGTTTCCCTCCATAAATCTGAATAGCAGTGGAAAGAAGAAAAGAAAAACAATTTCTGAATAGGGAATGCCATTTCATCTTTTTTGTAATGGAGGGAGAGTACATTTATGCATGTGTAGCAAGTTTCATGTATCTGACCATGGTCATATTTAAGAATAAACTGAATAAAGCCCGCCTATTTCAACTCCGTTTGTTGTACAATTTCTTATATCTCATAATAATGAAATAAATTATATGGTGTAGTGGTTGGAGCACTGGACTATGACTCTGGAGACCAGGGTTCAAATCCCCACTCAAGCCATAGAAGCCCACTGATGAGTGACCTTGGGCAAGTCACACTCTTTCAACCTCAGAGAAAGGCAAAAGCAAACCTCCTTTGAACAAATCTTGCCAAGAAAACCTCGTGATAGGATGACCTTAGGGTCATCATAAGACAGAAAGGACCTGAAGGCATGCAACAAAAAAGGGACAATCATATCCCATGTGCTTTGGAAACAGTGCCTAGTGGCCTACATAACTGTCCCCCACAAGAGAGTACTGTATGTATAATCTTGGCAAACATGGGGTCCCAACTCCAGGTTTGCTGATATAATAGAAAATGAGGGAGTGGGGGGGGGTAAAGGGAAGAACTGGCAGGCATGAACAAGAGGTGGTTGAGCTCTCTTGTACTTGTTCATTTTATTGATGTATTGAATTTATACCCCGCTTCTCTCCTGGGATGTGATCAAAGGCATCAGGACACACATGTTTCCTTCTCCTGGGCTCACCCCTGGCTCAGGAGGGATTTAAATTAATGAAGTAATAGAGGATTATTTGCTGAGGAGAATCCACAGCAGAGAGAAGGGTTAAGCACTCCTCCTTGCTCACTTATACACTATTAGTTTGGCGTTGGAGGTATGCTAACATTCCCATAAAACAGTACAGTAGATTCAACTCTACCTCTTACAACATGAGACGGCTCAAAGGCTTTTCATCCCATACATGTGTTTATCTATGCTAGTACATCTGTGTTACTTCGCAACCACTTTGTCTTTAAAAACACTTTGTCTTTACTGTTAAGGTAATCAACCAATGTTTGTTGGTTGCATTTCTTTTCCTCTGTGCATAAATATCTGCTAATTGAGACAATACTCCATGCCTCTGATGAAGTGGGCTGCACCCCTTGAAAACCTATGCCAAATAAAACATGTTAGTCTTTAAGGTGCCACTAGATTCTTTAGAGGTGTGAAACGGGAGGCATGACAACTGCACAATAAAGCCCCCTCTGGAAGCAGCCTGGGTCATGGACCAAGGATTATTTTTCTCCTGTCCTTAAAAAAAAAGACTCCTTGAATGTTCCAGCAATATTTTTCAGTCTTTAGGGCCAAATTAATTGGCTAAGCCCTGCTTTGGATGATGCTAGAAGGGAGAAAAATGCCTTATGCAAGCAGGAAATCTGAACCTCTCCTTAACATTTAGATTAGATTAACAGAAGGAAGAAAGCTGGACTCTCAGTTTGAAATGATTTACAGCAATCCAGCAGGCAACTGCCTGCCTCTCCTCCAGCTGGGTGTGACTCAGTGCCCACAAATCAATGGACAGAAACCCTAGAAGACTGTGAGAGTGAATGGCAGGAGAGTAACAAATGGTGTGAATCTGGACCTGGAAGGACTGACTTGATTTTGGGGTAAACATGGTACAGAAGATATCCTATCTGCTACCTAATCCCTGAGGCAGCAGATCTGGGTTGGTTTTTTTGTGTTTTTTTCCGGCTATGAGGCTGTGTTCTGGAAGAGTTTATTGCTGACAGTTCGCCTGCATCTGTGGCTGGCATCTTCTGCTGGTTTTTGCATATTTGTAAAAGAACAGATAATTGTAAAGGCTAGTAGTCAAACTCTTAAGTCTTTTCCCTTCCAACAGAAATTGCTATGAATTGCTGTGAATTGCTTTGAAATTTCCACTATTCAAAGAAGAGAAAGTAGAAAGACAATGCTCTATACACATGGACATCACCATTCTGGACATCGCAGGTAGCCTCACCAGAACAATCGCTGTCTATATTAAGGATGAGATGGATCAGCTTATATCCGGGTATGACAAATAATTGAAGTCCTTGTTCTATTCACTTCCACTGCACAAATTCAGAAATCACAATTTTTGGTTTTTAGAACCTTGTGTTTCTGTTAGATTATTCTTATATACATAGAATTTCAACCTAGCAATATGCTCCAAGCATGAGTATCTTAATGGGCTCTTGGAACACCTGTATCAGATGCAGTAACCTCAGTAATTTCAACATAGGGAAACAATCCATATTGATCTGGTCTGCATACATAAATAGTTAACTTCACTGAAATTAATAGGACATTGTACACATACAGCTGATTCACAGTGAACACACACAGACCTACAGATCAAGTGAATGTATGAAGCAAACAGTACTTCTGATTAGCATACGGTAGATGTGAAAATAGAAGCAGAGTACTAAAAAGAGTTGGAATTATCTTTCCTTTTTTACCTGTTGGGTGGGATGCAACAGCCAACATCACCACACTATAAGCAAAAAGAGAAAGTACATTATTATTCTTAATTCCTCAAATGAAACCACATTGTCATTATCAGATGTGAAGTTGCAGTTTTTATACTTTAGCTCTTCTGAAATTTTGAACTCAAGTGTAATCAGAAATATCCACATGGAATTTTATTTCTAGTCATCACAAGCCTGACAAGCCTTTAGGACACTATAATCAGAAACAATTTCTGAAGATCTATAGGATTTGTGTGTGCACATTACAGAGCCACAGGCAATAACATGGATGCACATTCTTTGCTGCAGAAGGCATATGCTTTCTCATCTGGCAAAATTCCACTTAATTCTCAAGTAAAAAATCCTCAGACTGCAGCCTGATTGCTTTGGGCAATTACATCATAAACTGTTCAGAGTGCACTACTGCTCTATAATTAACTATTAATGCATTTGACTTAGGTGCCCCTATCCTCATGATCTTATTAATAACAAAAATCTGTCAGCTCTCGGGGCTACAAATGATTAATAGGAATATGATGAATTCATTAATGCTCTCCATATTAATGTTCATAGGATGATGAACAGACTGTGAGAACTATGTTTTTTAAAAAGCAAAAATTAAATTTTATGCCAAGAAAAAGACAAGCTTTGTATATTAAAAATATTTTACATATTGTATTCTACATCTTCTAATAACGGAGGTGGCAAGGCCTTATCACAACACAGCTATTCTCTTTCAGCAAGTGTTGCCAGCAAATGTCTCCTTGAAGCCATAAGAGTTAGAGATGTTTAGTATAACAAAAACTGGGGGCAGGGAGGGGAAAGGTCCAATTCTGGGGATAACAAAGTGTTCTAAGAATATAGAGAGCTCTGATTTCAACTGTATTGTTTTTTTCCCTTGAGCCTGGCTCTATGACTGATCTACACCAACTTACACAGGAGTAAATCTTCACTGAACTCAAATGGGAATTACTTCTGAATAGACAGCATGGTAAGTTACCTATAGATCCGTATTATTATTATTATTCCATACCATAATGCACCCCAATGTTTCCAGTACAGTTGTCCCTTCAAATTTGCTGGGGTTTGGTTCCAGGACCCCCCATGGATACCAAACTCCGTGAATACTCAAGTCCCATTATATGCAATGGCACAGCAAAACGGTGTCCCTTTTATAAGATGGCAAAATCAAGGTTTGCTTTATGGATTATTATTTTTTAAAGAATATTTTCAAGCTGTGAATACTCAAATCCATGGATACCAAATCCGTGGATACAGAGGGACAACTGTATTTGCATTATTTCTCCCCTTGTTAGTGCTGCTTTGCTATCAGGTATATGTCTCTGAAGTAAAATATTAACAGGGGTTTGCTATCTTATTTGGAATAAATCTATCACTATGAAGCAACTGCTGATCAGAGCCCGCAATTTGACAAAATAATTGTAATGTCCCTTAATGACCATTGTTAATCCAATATCCTACAGCAGTGATGAGCAACCTTTTGAGTTTGGTGTGTCAAACTTCACCAAAAAACTGAACGTAACTCGGGTGGTGTGTCACTTTGAGGAAAAAACATTATCTCTGCCGGCGGAAGTGAGGGCAAAGATCCTGGCTTAACCGGAATAATAATAATAATAATAATAATAAATAAATTTTTATTTTTAACCCGCCCCTCTGCTCAGCAACCGGGGCGGCATACAACAAGATTAAAACATCAAGTTAAAACAATCCCTCCCCATCCTAACCCTCCCACCCCTTAAAACTAAATTAAACTAATGAAAAGTTAAAACAAGAATAAAATATGATAAATAAATACATAAATAAATAACGGAAGTCCCAGAACTAGACGCTCTGTGCCAACTTCTGTTGTTTTGGCCTACAGACCTCTGGCACAGAGTGTCTAATAGGGGAGGATGAAACATTTGCGACTACAGTTGTCCCTCCACACTTGCGGGTTTCACATTCATGGTTCCGCATATTCATGGATTCCCGCTTTGGGGAGGGTGGGAGGGGGGTGGAAATGGCAACCGGGGCTTTGAAGTACTGATCACCACTTTAGGGAGGGTGATGAGGTTGCGGGCGGGGGGAGGCCTATGGCCGTGTGTCATCACAAATGGCTATGCGTGTCAGTGCTGACACGCGTGTCATAGGTTCACCATCACTGTCCTACAGAGATCTCTCTGGAATGTTCAGAATGAGAAAAGCAATTAGACTTGCATATCCCATGCCCTTCCAATAATTATGTATGGGGTGTGTGTCTGTGTGAACAGCACTAGCCCAAGTCATCTTTCTGCCTGAAGCAAAGGACAGGATGGCAATCTCCTCAGTTCCATATACCGAAGCCAACAGATCTCAGCAGTTGAATTTTACTTTAGCACTGGTAACCTGACAGGTCCACCATATCTGAGGGGAGTGGGCTAATTCAGCAGGTGCAAGAGATTCTTTCTGTGCTTCACCCAGCTGTCTTCCAAAACAGAGGAATAACTGGAATGCTCAGAATGGAGAGTTGTGGGCCTGTCCTGCTTTCCTGCCTGCTACTAGAGGTGTTTGACACAACCTGTACAATGGTAACACTATTCCTGTTTTTGAAGGAACAAAAGAAGCAGGGTTTTTAAAAACCTATAGGCTAAGGATAAGATTAGAGTGAGTGAGCCAACAATCAGTGGAAAACTGGAGCCATCTTGGGGGAACAGGGTACTTCTCTTCAGAAATCTGATTTGGGACAACAGGTCTCTTGACTGGTAGGTGAGTATATGCTGCTTCCTTCACCCTATGTTCTTCTTCAAGGATGGGGACCATGTAGCTCTCCAGTGTTTAAGTACATCTTTGAGTGGCCCTAGCCAGCACAGCCCATGATGAGAATTGCTGGGAGTTGCAGTTCAGCATCTGGAGAGCTGCTTTTTGGTCACCCTGCTCTATTGTATATTTGTAAATAAAGCAAATATCAACACACACACCCAGCACACACACAAAGCCTCCAGTGAAAACCAAAACCAAGTAAGACTCATCCCAAATTTTTCATCATATACAGAAAAGATAGAATTTTTACCTGAATGCATAGTTTATATACTGTTGCTCTGAGATACTAGGGAGGAAAACACAGGGGTGGGGAGAAGATTAATGGCAGCATTTTCTATATAATGTAATTCTATATGTAATCTTCTATATAAGATTACAGATAAGAATTCCATGTTTAAAAAAACATCACCAGTTATATCATGCCAACATTGTTTGTCTATGTGCCTTCAAGTCACCTGTCAGCTTATGGCGACCCCGTGAATTTCATAGGGTTTCCTTAGGCAAGGAATACTCAAAGGTGGTTTTGCCAGTTTCTTCCTCCGAAATATAGCCTACAGCACCTGCCATGCATTTGTAGGTCTTCCATCCAAGTACTAACCAGTGCTGACCCTGCTTAGCTTTCAAGATCAGACAGGATCTGGTTGTTTTAGGGTATTTAGACCCAATGCCAACATTATTTTGTTATAAATAATAAGCTTTCTCCATGCTGATTCAGGAAGAAAATGGTATTTCAATTTTTTTTACTTGACTTCATATTGGCAGCTCATGATTATAGTATAGGAGCCCATTAATGGTTTAGCAGCACCCCACACAACAGTGTATTTGCTCTTGGTTGAGTGCCATAGTTGCCCCCACTTAGGTTGGGTAGCCAATCACAGCAGAATGACTCCACCCAGGCAGAAGGCCCATTAGGAACCAATTTAGGGCAAATTTCCCACCATTTCTTAACTGCACTTAAAAGAAACTGCTGAAACAGTGATTTCAGTTCTTTAAAATTACAAATCAAGCCTTCTAAAGTAAACCAGCATGTATAATCCTGAAGTCTCTGTTAGTGCTAAATAGAGCAGACCCACTGAATCAATTGTTAACTGGTGAGTCAATACATAGGTAAATTCCATTGATTTAATGTGTCTCCTTTAGTTGGGACTATCAAGAGATTATTTTTCTCTTAAGTGAACCGTGTGTTCAGTTGTTCCGTAGGGCAGATGCTGCCAGAAATTTTTGGAGGCTGCCCTCTGCATCCCTCAGAACATTGCTGTACACTGTGAATCCACATGTCCAGATGTAGTCAAAATGTTCAGAGAGCAATTCATCTACCCAGTCAATCTCTACCATTACTCCTGCCACTGGTTCGCATGACAATTACAATCCAGTGGATGTGAATAGTTACTAAAGTGGCTTGGAAACAGGTTTATTTGTATTGCTTTCTGCAGCACTGCCACAACAATATCCTTCTGCTCATATTGTTCCAACTCTCATGAATATTTATAGAATCAACAGCACATCATTACGCTAAAGTATATATAAATTTTAAGTGTTTAATTAAGAGATAGGGGATGCAAATGCTAAGCAATGTTTACATCAGTGTCTCAGTCACACTCATTTGGGTGGCTGTCTGCATACACAAAGACCAGCACAAGGGTCCTACCTAATCCTGTTTAGGAAATATGTCAGGATATAAAGAAAGCAATCGTTCTATTCCTTATTTGCACAAACTAACATTTTAAATCTTCCAACCACTGTTCCACTGCTGCCAGAATCTCTGTGATAAGGAGTGAGGCAGTAAGTTTTAAGGTGGAATAAATGTTAAGGGAGCCAAAATCTGATCACAGTAACTACACACCCAATACAGACAAATTCTCAAAATACTACATTAGAAGACTTTACAACCCAGTTGCAGAGTTGTTGTGGCTTGTCCTTCACAGAAGTTTCATTCCTTTTATTTAGGGTGCAGTGAGAGATGCATTAAAGCTGTAGCAACAAACTTTTGTATGTAAATATTATCTGTCTGTCTGTCAATTGAGGGATCCAAACTAAGTAATCATACTTTACTCTTAATGAGGATCAATGTGAGAAGGTAGTCACAACTGAATTACTTGATTTCAATGGGACTAAGGCATGATTACCTTAGTTTGGATTTGATCCCAAATTTGTACCCTGCTTTTCAGCCAAGATTGGCTTTCATAGCAAGTTACAATTAAGAACGCTTTCATCAGCGCTGCATACGCACAATCCTAAATATACACTGGACTGACTATGTGACGAATGTTGCTGTCCTTGAGCAAGCAGGGATCACCAGCATTGAGGCCATGATATTGAGAACACAGCTGTGCTGGGCAGGGCACGTTTCTAGGATGGAGGACCATCGCCTCCCAAAAATAGTATTCGACGGTGAATTCGCCACGGGTCAGCATAAGAGGGGTGCTCCAAAAAAGTGATACAAGGACTCCCTGAAACAACATCTCAGGCTCGGCCAAATTGATCACCAACAATGGTTCGCCCTGGCCTCACATCAGGAGGCATGGAGACGCACTATCCACAATGCTGCAGCTTTATTTGAGAACTCACACCGAACAAGTCTTGAAGAGAAACAACAACGCAGAAAGAATCACAACCTGGAAACATCGCCAAGGAGACCTTCTGCTGTGCTTTCTGCAACCAGACTTGTTTATCTCAGATAAAATTCAATCACCATGTGAATAACTATTATGGAAAAAGGAGGAGGAGGGAAGCCCTTGACAGTTCACTATTCGAGCTTCACGTTACCTTTTGTGTTTTGAAACAGAATCCACATTATGGATTCATTGGTCTTCATTATGACCAAACAGAATATTGCAGAAGTGTACAAGCTTTCATCCTCTCCTGAAATCTTCACAGTGCTAGGTGGTACCACCAACATTCCCCTCTCCGGAAAAAAAACAACAAAAAACAGAGGATGGGAGAACAGAAAAATTCAAAAATTGGGCCAGATGTTGTGGCTATGAGGTCTGCAACTAAACCTAGTCTTAAGATGGAGTATGTAGACTCAATGAATCACTAGAATGTAAGTATCAGGTTAAATGTAGCAATCAAGAATCTCTCCATCATCCTGGGCAAAATGCACAGGCTCCTGAGTTGGCATATTGCAGAAGCACAGAGTAATGTGGTAGTCTTTACACCAGAAAACCTGGAGATTATATTTATATGGTGAACTAAATGTTTTTCAAGTCAGCTAAGGCCAATTTGAGGCCTACTACTATTATCTAGTGGCGGAAGGGCATGAAACATTCAGCGAAGTCCCTCTTCAGGTGGTAGGAAACCCCTCTTCTTCTAGTGGTAGTTTCCACCTCATTGGCCACAACATCTGCCCCAAAGATTGGACTTTTCTGTTTCTTCCCCTAGCCTCTAAGATATAGCTTGATGAAGAATTCTGGAAAACTAGAAAGCTTTGACACTTGTATGGCTTTTTCACTGAGGTGCTAAATAGAGCTGCTACTCCAGTAATTTTGGTTTTACTCACTGACCACCACAGTTACCTTTATTTGCTAGTTTTTATTCATGTTCTGAGTTACTCTTGCTGTAGCCTGTTTGCCTAATTTACACTTTCCAAGTCTGCTTAATTAATCCAGTTGGTGAACCTTTTAAAAAAGCCAATGCATTCTGATTACTGCTGGGAGATGTACAGCTCTGTTTATGACTGTCAAGATCATTGAACCTCAGTCCCTTTGTTGTTATAAACATTAGAACATTATTTTATTACATGATGATATACCTCTTTTCCTGTGATACTTTTAATTCTATAACAGCATTCCTTTCCCCATCTTTGCCTTAAATACACACAAAAATACATTACCTTAAAGTACTAGGCCTCCATGACTTGTGATACACTTTGTAAGCACCTGTGAATGAAATCTGGTCAATGAATCATATTGTGGTACAGCTGGGGAACAATTTAAATTTGCCCCCAAGGTAGATTTTGTTATCACTGTTGCTAAAATCCACTTTCGCTAGGAAAAGTTCAAACCTTCAGCAGTATAAATGCTACTTTGGTTTGTGCTTCATTTACTATTTGTGTACGGTATTTATTTTTCTAAATAATGATCAAAATTTTCTTTTCCAGTTTTGCTTTCACTCTTCAGTGCTTTTTACTCTCCAAATAATTTTAGAGCACTTATCTGCCTTCATTTGTTTATGATTCCACTTTCAGGGTGTCATACACTTCAACACAAAGTTGGATTCAATCATATACCTTTGGAAAGAACACATAATAAAGCTTCTGTTCCAAGTGAAAGCAAGGCAAACAGACTCTGCTTATGCAATTTGCTGGCTATTGTACCATGGGACAAAAGCCAGAAAACTGGGAACATCAGTCCAAAACCCTACAAAAATGAATAATGGCTAGCTACATAGATGCCTAGAAGCTTAATTTTATCAGAATTGGTTTATTAAAAACTTACCAACAGATAGCACATGTATGAAAGCCCAAAAATAGCCATCTGTATCAAACTGAAAAATAAAACATCAAAGTACAGAAAGATAAATGGGTCCTTCATAAATGAGTTTCAAGAAGTAATGCTTGCAAGAATAAAATTCTGGTAGAAAGGACCAGTCTCAATTTCAGTTTTGTTTATTAGTTACTTGGTGGCATGTCTTTCTTCTCATGGTGCCACAAGAAGACCAAATAATATAAGACAGATGCATACATTTTTGTATAACAATTTAAGAAGGAAAGAAGAGGCTATCTCAATTCAGAAATGTTTTAAAATCTGTTTCAAAATTATGTAGCAGGGTCGGGCAACTTATGGCTTTCCAGCCATTATTGGACTGTTGTTCTCATCAGACTTGACAAGCATAGCCAGTGGTGAAGGATCACGGCAATTGTGGCCAGGGCTGGCACTATAATGAGGTCTAGTGAGGCAATTGTTTTAAGTGGCAGAACATAGAATGTGGTGAGTACACTCCTCCTGCTCCCATTCCATTTGCAGAGCAGCCTATGGAAAGCTTCCTGCCATGCCAGAGCAGGAGAGATGGGCAGCAATGTCACACTTCTACCCACCGTGCCACACAAAGGGAAGGAGGAATAGAAGATGGTGACAGCAGCAGTGTTTCTAGCATACTCTACATGGCACTGAAAGGGTTGGTATATAGCAGCCAACTGGTTTTTTTTTTAATGCTCTCAGGGGTTCTGGGACCTAATGTACTGTGGGGAGGTGGACTGTGAAAATCACCTATGCACAGATGATTAAAAGAAATCCCAGGACTCTGTGCACCTCCTTATCCTATTTCAGTGGTGTGTAGGGGATGCTAGAGCCATGGCTCCTGCATTACAATGTTCTTCATTCTTCCCTTTACTTCCTCCTACAATAAGGAGAGCGCAGAGGTGCTACTGTCACTGCCATCCACCTCCTCTTCTTGCTCCTCTGAGAGAATGAATCTGGAAGCAGGGTAATAATTTCACTGTCAGTACTAGCCTTCTCCTTCTATGCTAAGCATGACCTAAGACTGTAACAGTATTTTATGCTTCACTGAGAATGCTCAAGCACCACCAAAGATTCAAATCTAATTTACCAAGATGAGTTAGAAACTTAGAAGGATGAGAGATTAAGCCCAGTTATGTGGAAGATCCAATTGCATGGCAAAAAGAAGGACATCTAAGTGGGGGAAAGAGTTACCTTTCTAGAGAGTGCTATTTCTTTTCTTTTTTTTTTCTTTTTCTTTTTTTTTTGTTACATTTATATCCCACTTTTCCTTCAAAGAGCTCCTCCCCATTTTTAGGGGTAGGTTAGGCTAAGAGATAGGGGAAGTGAAGGTCACCCTGCAAGATCCATGGCCAAGTAGGGATCTGAACCTGGGTCTCCCCACTCCTAATCCAATTTGCTGACAACCACATGCTTTGGAACTCTAGTTGCTTAGAAAAGTAGACAGGCTCAAATGAAAGGAAGTCCCAGTATTTACACTGATTTGGAAGTAAGCCTCATTAAAAACAGTTCTGTTTAGGCATAGACAGTATTGGGTTGCATACCTCATAAAATTAGTACAATGCGAGTACAGAGAACTTCAAGAAGATCTGAGAAACAATAGACTAAAATATAGACAGTGTTGTTTTGGTTGTAAAAATCTTTTTGTGGGGGTTTCAGCTATAAAAACACCCATTCAAACAATGGTTTGAGGGGGA